>JASDDO010000019.1:687133893-689533893 GCA_030015575.1 Agapanthus africanus | reverse complement strand
GAGAGTGAGGTGGGGAAAGTTGTTTCATGTCAAAGTCAACTCAATTTATATCATTTTCTACTCTTTTCTTTTCTTTTCTTTTCCTTTTCTTTCCTTTGCAAAACAAGTGGGAAAAAAGTGAGGGCTGCTGAATTTGGCTAGGGGGAGGAGTAAGTGGGGGTGTGTGGGTGTGGGCACGGGTGTGGGGTGATGAAAAATGATAAATACAATACCCCAAACATCCATTTACGCTAAAAAAAAGCCTTTTTTCTTCAATAATTTCTAAACCGTTTTGGCAAATGATTTCGTTCCAAAAACCACATGATAAATTTTTATTTAATGTTTTATGATGCACAAAATTTGTTTCAACTCATTCCAATTTGTAATTTTCCCTAATTAAATGTATTAGTGACGGCTTAAAATAATAATAAAATAATATTTTTTTCAGAAAATTTGAAATTTCACCAGCGGCTCAATAAACACCAAATAATAGCAATTACATAGCTAGAATATGTATATTTAATTTTTATAATAAGATATTTGTATTTTGACATTTTACAGAAAACCCTTTTATTTTACCGATTTTTCGAAATTTCACCGAAACGATTTTCAAAACGCTACAATCTTCCCCCCTTAAAGAAATTCGGTCCCCGAATTTAAATTCAAACTTCCCCAAATACTAAAACATCTAAGAAAAACCATCAAGTCGTCGGGGCTCCGAAACTGTAAATACATAAAACAAATCGTAGCGCAGTGCATGCGCTTGAAAAAAAATGAATATAACTCAAATCAAAACTCCGTCAAGCATCCCGCAATCATCGGAGTCATGGAGAAGACATCAATGCCAAATCCAAATCAAACCAATATGATATAACTCGAAACTATACATGTAATCGTCGAATCTATATCTGTAAGTATCTGAAGGAAATGCATGCTAAATCTCTTAAGTCGCTGTGCAACGCGTATAACACTGCACAGTGGCGGACGTCTATCATAAGAAAATAGCTATATACATATATACCTTTGTTTGAAATGTACGTTCCGCCGTTTTGGAAACAATTTAGAAGGGTCTCCTTGTTTTAAACATTTCGTGTCATATCAGACACGTAGGTAAATACTGAGGCTATAGCTCGCTTTTTGGAAATCCCTTCAATAACTATCAATGCATGCAAAATATATTCAGGTACTGTCCTCTGACTAGTCCTGCTCAGTACGAAAACATATAGCAATATCATAAAAACGTACTGCTCTATAAGAAATCAATCCCAAAATATGCACATGAATACTACGTGCGTCTGGTGCGCACGGAAATCAAAATCCATGAATGTGCCATACATGCGCACAGAAACAACATCTAAGTGCATCGGGTGTGCATAAAACATCTGTCGTAGGCAACATGTGTGCCTGACAGCAAAATCAGGTGCATCTGACATGCACGAAAAATTCTCAATTTAGTGCCTCTGGTGTGCACCAAAACCACCCTTCAAAACATGCGCCCAACATGCGCGAAAATCCATATCAGGTGCATCCAGCGTGCACGAAATCATGAAATCCAATATCAAGCACCGAACGTGCGCAAAATCAATCAGGTGCACAAGGTGCACAAAACAAATATCGAGTATCACAATCGAAATCGAAGTCCAGTGCATCTAAGTGCACAAAAGGCGTATCACTGCACTGCAAGCATATATAAACTATACAGAGTGCAGGAACCAAATCGTGTGCGTGCGTATGCACAAAATCAACTCAAATGTCTAAAACCGTAAAATCACAAATATGTGAAACTAAAGCACGAAAACGATATCAAGTGCAACACTGTGCAAAGATCATAAATCCTCAATCATCAAAATTAAATCATACGAATAAATCACCCAAAACATCGGAATCAATAATGGCGGAATAGTACTGCTCCAGCGCATCCTCTAAGAATCTCGGCCAACTGTCGTGGTCACTAGTGGGACGTCTCGTCGATGATCATGAACTCTGTCCTGCTGGTGTGCGTAACCATGACCACTCCTGGGTCAAGGTCTTCACTGTGAATTACCAATCTTTCGGTCCATCGGCTCATCGGCCCTGTCGGGTGTGCTAACGGGGATGATCCAGTTCTGGCACGTCTCTTGTCATCTCCCGGTCAATCATCACGACCACTCGTAAGACAGCATATCACCGGCGTCGGCCTCTGGCTCTTTGAATGTACATGACACCTCTGATCCTGGGTGCAAGTATCATTGCAGCAGTGTCCTGGAAGGAATCCTGCTCATGGTCTCTTCCATGTCTCATCTCTACCAACTGTCCGGAAGTCGTTGTCCTTTCCTATATCTGCATCTTGCTCTGGAACGACTGCATACTCATCGCGACTCCTTCTGGAAGGTAAGTCCAAGTACCATGCCTCGGCATGCGCATCGCCTCTCTGATGTCGGCGGAGTGGAACATCATCTCATCTAGATTTGGTGCGAACCTTTTACTCCACTTTTCTCTAATGTCGACCGCTTCGGACTCGTCTCGTCGTGGCTGCATGGACTGAGCTCCAACGGCTATCCTCGTATCTGGAGTCTCCCAAGAATGCATCTCACCACCTAGCATCCGAATTAAGTCGAGCCATCCGATCGAGTCGTCAAAACCTCATAATCCCCCAAGAGCTCAACATCTTGGGCACAGTTTAATAGTATCGAGTACATACCACAGCATCGGTGGTCCAGCCGTAGAAGGGCAAACCCAAGCCTCACTAATGGCGCCGTAGAACTGCCGCAAACCCGAAGGTTCAAAGGCTTTCACACGGTCATTAAGTCGAGTTAGGGTTTCATTCTTCTAGAGGGACCATAGAATTGCCTGCATGTCTTTCCGACTACTTTAAACTTGGAATAATAGGTTTCCGACATTCGATCGTCTCTGTCGACCCTCACGTCTCTGCGTGAAGTCGTCTCTAGCTGGAATCAATCTATCTGATGACCTCTCATCGGGTAGGCAAACGAACCACATGTCCTAGTCATTCATCCTCGGGTGACTAGCGACCTTCTATCATCTCTTAGTACAATCTGTACTGCAATAGCTCCAATATATGGGGCGATATCTCGTCGCTCGCAGCAACAACTGGCTCACTCGTCTGCATGCTGAACGGTGCCTCAATCATCAGGAGTAAGCAACACACCAACGGTCATCAAAATCTGGCTGGCCTCTATCATTGGCTCAATCCTCTAGTGTCGATCAGCACCTCCGAGTAACCTCATAAAGGCGATCCGCCAATCGCTCGTGGCGCGGAAACACAGTAAAAAGACACATCTCTGCAATCGTGTGTCGCCGGAATTTCGCCCTGGTCAGTCCTCGTTTGTGACGAGCTTGTGCTGACCGTAACTCTAGCCGTAACTCTCCCTGCCCGTAATCGTAGCAGCAAAACCAAACTGGTACCGATGAGGCTAGATCAGGAAGGAATATAATACTGAACAAGGAAATGTACATCCTAAGGCTTCATAAGTGGAGTAGCGTATAGTAAATATGCCGCGGAACATACCAACGGTACGTCACTCTACTTTAGTCACCTATTCCATCAACCAAGGGTCATCCTACGCTCCGAAGGTAAAACCTAACGCTCTGATACCAACTTTGTCACGACCCGAAAATACGGAACATGACCGGAACTTAAACTACGAACGTCTCGAGGCGTACGTAATCTAAGTAAACCGAAAACCCTGAAATCCAAACCAAGAAAATAGTAGAGTGCAGGAAAAACCAACTTAAAGCAAGTAATTTCAATAGCATAAGCCGAATTATGCGGTTTTTAAAACATCAAAAATTTACTGAAAATTTCGGCAGAGTCTCCTTTGTAAATACTGGCCCCCAAACGGGATACAACATGAATAGTATACGAAATCAAGAAAAGGGCATCCCCAAGCGGGACCTAGCTCTTCGTCAATCGACGGTCACAACTGTTGGAGATAGTGCCCTCAGAGTCAATTATTGGATCACAGGCACGTGATTGCAATGATCGAGGGAAGACCTATCCCGGTAGAACAGTCTTACTCGAGATAATAGTATGCTATCTGGTTTACCTTTATCATCGTGTACTGTTTCAGGTGACCTTACAGGTCGCTATTACACGTTGATAGAGCCCCTAGGATTCTTGCTTGACGACCAGCAGTATGATGGCGATCATATACGTGGGAGCTGGGGTCTATAAGCACATCCTTAAATGGTCCCTAGTCGTGGGAGTTTCGAGACTGGGCATCGATACTCCATTAGTAGACTAGTGTATACAGTCGAGACCCCGACGAGGGGCGGTGGCCGGTCTCACAAGCCACTGGTGTCAGTTGGTTCACCTAAGATGTATACAGGTGCTCATTGGGTTATGAGTACACCGGACAGGACTCGCCGGGAACCTGCTAGTTGGGATTATACCATACGTCAGATAGCAGTTCCCAGGTGACATGTGTACAGGTTAGTTCATCGACCTGAGATCGTCATTTGTCTCGTGTGAGTTCCCACTGTGCTTTGATTACTACCCTACCACGGCTCAAAGGAGTCGTGCAAACAGATTTTAGTTGGGTACAGTCCCGAGCCACATGGAGGCAGTGAGCGGATCTGCAGGGGTTCGTCTCTCCCGGTATTGGGGGTGAGGTCGTGCTGTGTCTAGGAGAGCCATTACACAAAGCCCTCGGCCGAGGCAGGAGATTTACTGGTAGGTATTCCAGTAGTATCTCATGGTGTTCTGGGCTACACTCCGACACGACTTGTACCGCCTTTGGGGGTCTTACTTTTACCAACCCCCTAGGCCCGCCATGCGATGCTCATAGACGAACGGACCGGACTGTACGGATATTGTCACTGACAGGCTCAGTAGGGTGTCAGGATGAGTTCGCTCATCGATGTCCCTTTTGGTCAATAGCTGGTGGCCCGTCACGTATTGGCTTATACCTCTGACGTGCTAGTGGTTAAATCCACAGCCATTGTATTGACGAGTCTTTAGAGTCCACCACACATTCAGTTACTCAGCTTTCGGGCGAAACGCTGTAGAGGCCGTATGGAGATATGGCAGGGCCCGATCAGATACGTGCGGTATTGCACGGATCAGGATCGGACGGTTTGTACTAGAGGCCATATAGTTATACGGCAGGGTTCGATCAGATACGTGCGGTATTGTACGGATCAGGATCGGACGGATATTACTAGCCGGCTTTGGTTTAAGCCGGATCCTAGTTTAGTACAGTGTAGATTTTGTCTCATTGCATTTGTATCCGGTAGGAATACAGATGCGGGTGTGTATGCACGGTATCGGGGTTTTCCTGTGATTTATTACGGGACCAGTTTTCTGGAGTTGCCAGTTTGCATTCCGTTCCGGCCGGTTTTCCTTTGTTCTTTCCCGGCCGGACTTTTCCGATGGAGGGGGTTATTTGCAATTGTGCAAATAACATTTGTGGAGGGGGTTTCTTGCATATGTATTCATTATGATAGGATAAGCATCTTATTCTTCCATGATGGTGCATTTATGAGATTTGATGTGATTAAGGTGTAAGCATGGTTGATATTTTCTTGTCTTTGGATATGGTCACCTTCTCTTTCTCCTACACTCACCTCCCTCTTGATTTTGTTTCATATCCCTCCACCATTCCTCATTTGATAGAGCCGGCCACTTTTGTGCAAGGATGAGAAATTTCCATTTTGGTTGTAGCACATATTTCATCATCTCATTCTTCTAGTTTTGGAAAAATGAAAGCACCATTTTTCCATAACCTTATTCCTCCATCAAGGCAACTACAAACCCCAAATGTGACAAGCATCATCTACACTACATTCTACAGCTAATCTTGGGCACGTCGACTTGCCAGCTTCGTGCCCGAGTTGCCTCGGTATTGAGGTGGGAGCCCGTAAAAGATACAGACGATATGGTGCCCTTCCGGCAAGGAGGCGACGACCGGAGTTTCCGCGGGAGATCGGGACGACGACGAGAAGACCGGAGGACTCGGATCACTCGGTACATCTCTCACCCCATCTCTTGTTAGCTAGTATAGGTTAATGGTTTCGATCCGGGTATATTGTCCGCGGTAGCGCCAGTTTAAAAGTTAAGAAAACCTTGATTCCGCATTTTGGCCTCGGATAGACGGCCGGGGCGCTGCCGTGGCGCAACATGGTATCAGAGCCACGCCATTAACCTTGTCTAGCTTGTTCTAATGTGTTTTGCTTATCCGATCGACCAAAATTCCAAAATCCGCGTTTTTGCATGCATCAGTTTTCTGTCGATTTTTTCCGGGCTCTAAAAATTTTTCAGGTCGTAGAAAATTGATGTACATGAAATTCTAAGACTACTGGGAAAATTCGACACAGTCAGTCGATTACTCAAGCGCGGAACCGCGGCCAAACCCCCCCTTGGGCCGCGTTTCCGCCGCGTATTAATGTCTTCACTGTATCATATTTTTCCAGTGGGCTTCTGGGCTAATTTTTGGGGTTTTGGAATATTAATATTGGGCCCAGATTTTCTGTGAGTGCTACAGTATTGCTTGGGGGCCCACTTGTTAATGTTTGATCAATCGGATATTTTAAACACATTATTTCACAGTATTTACATTATATCTGCGACCGTGAATATCACTTGATCGGTAAATCCGGTCTAACTGCTATAGCCCGGTTAGACGGATTTGCGAACGTGATTTTCACGTTGATGTTCTGTGTTTATGCTGTGTTGTTGCGGATCGGTCGTGGGGGATAGCCTGGATGCAATGCTAGTACTGTGCTGTTGTATTATGTACATTTGATATTGCGGGGCGAGCGTCCAACATGTGGACTGCCGTCACTGCCCGATTGTATTATTCTTTTGGGGCACGACCTGGTTGCGGTCGATGTACCCGGTGTATGTATATTTTATTTTCTGTACTAGGGTTACCCCGCGGAGGGGTGCACGGATAGCCGGGTTCTAGAGGGCAACGGGCCCGCATCTCAGGGCATTGAGACGGAAGGGGCTTCAGTCTGGAATTGGCGGGCTATTCGCCGCACTCATAGGGGGTACAGGTTGACCCAGGAGGGGTGCCCAAGTTACCGGATTCCGTGAAGTGCAGGGTGGTCCATTCACGGTGCTGAAGGGGGCTGCCTCGCTTCAGGTTTTGGCGGGTGACTTGCCGCGCCCGTAGGGGTCTAGGATTTCATTGCACAGGTTATCCACACGACCAGGGGAACGTCGGGTTTCAGCAGCGGCTCTGTGAAACCCGGGGCTTCCAGATATCTGTATTGTTCTGTGATGCTGTACATTTCTGTGATGTTGCATTTTATTCATGCCTTGAGCGAAATACTATATATTGGTATATATATTAGTAGATGTTGTATATGTTTTTCATCCACGCTAGTCCAGTCCCCGCTCTGCCGTTAGTTAGCTAACCTAACGGGTGATGACGGGACCCAGTGGCGAATGCGGATGGCATATACGTACGTCAGTATATTTTCGTTCTTTATGGTTTGATCAATTGATGGGAATGCATTGATTCGAATCAATGCAAGATAAACAAACCTATTCTGATGTTGTTGGAACACTTTTCAAAAAGCTGTTATTGCAAGGACGTTCACTTTTGTTTTGCATCGTGGTATTCATTTGGAATATCCTGCTCCTCAGTCGACGAGGCAAGGGCCGAGATCCCTTCACCGGGAGTGACCCCTTGGACAGAAGTTTGCGTCAGGGCATTAACTTCACTATAGCCGATTGCCTTTTGCTTTGCATCGTGGTATTCAGTTGGAATATCCTGCACCTCATTCTACGGGGAAAGAGCCGAGATCCCTTCACCGGGAGTGACCTCTTTAGCAAAGGTTTTCGTCACTATATTTTTATAAAAAGTTATGCAGTTCCTTCAACGATATCAAGTTCATTACGTTAAAGGTTTTTCGCCAAAAACCAGCCGTAGCCCTCCGTCATTTCCTACAGGTATTATTTGGTATTCGTGCTGCGTTTGTTGACCTAGTCAAGACGTAGTGTTCGGTAGCTAAGTAGTACTTGTTTGTTGCATAAGTGGGATTGGTTAAGACAGTCGTGCGGCCTTGTTGACCTAGTCAAGGGCACGTACATGTGGGTTTAATGCAATCCAGAAAAATGACGGGTTGAACTTGACTGGCGGTTTATGGTTTGTTGACCTAGTCAAGGTCATAAACGGCTTGGGGTAAAAATCACATCGGGAGTTTCAAAAGAACTGAAACTTGCCAGACATGCGCATACCTTCTGGAGTGTGGTGACTTGAGTGGATTCCGTCAAGTTATCATGCGATGATAGTTGGATCCCGATTCCCACTGATGAGTTGGTTTACTCCTCGGGTGATCCCGACTAATTCTTCTTTCAGGTTTGGAGGAGAATTTGACGGTACAGTGGGAGGTTTCCAGATTAGATAAAGTGATAGCCATTCTGATCTAGGTTAGAGTGCACGCTAAGTGTTTCTTTTCTCTCTCTCTGGCAGCGACCATTGACCCGACCCTAGACTATGACTCAGTGACCAAGTTGACCGAACCTTCTTAACACTGGCTTTTGGATTGTCAGAGTTGCAAACCTCATTGCCACTCCTACTTTTACCCTTTTCTCCAGGACACCCCGTATTACTACGAACGTCCACTTCCATTGGACAAAACCATCGTATGGTTATATACTAACTCGAAGGACTTCGAGGATGGTATCTGGTTCTGGAGAAAAAGAATAGGATTATTCAGTTGTTTTTTCTTTTCACCTTCTCTCATTGCGAGTACTCCTTGGTTTAGGAGATAGTACACCTATTATGCAAATTGGATAGTCTTCTTCCAAACCTTAGGCTGGTGCCGAACGGTGGGGAATGAAGAAAACCAATTAGCATAACGATGGTGTGCAGAAGGTATTAAGTTAAGACATAGCAAGGGATTAGTAAGAGGGCAAAGTAAATTGCGACTGATATTCACGACCAAGCCAAATATTTCTTCGCCAATCCTAAATCACCTTTGTATTTCTCCAGGACACTCCGTATCACTACGAAGATCCACAGTTTATTGGATACTCCATCGTATGGTTATATACGAACTCGAAAGGAACTTGTTCCAGTTCGGGGATGGATTCTGGTCCAGGAGAAATAGGAATAAGGTTTATTCGGTTGTCTTTTATCTTCACCTTCTCTCGCATTGCGAGTGCTCCTAGGATTAGGACAGTACACCCATTATGCTTATTGGATAGTCTTCTTCCAAACCATAGGCTGGTGCCGAACGGTAGGGAAGGAAGAAAACCATTTGGCCTAAAGGGGTGTGCAGACGGTAATGACTAAAGACATATAAAGGGATTTGGACAGATGGCAAAAAGATATACGGTTACAGTTGTGAATCTGGATAATGGTAGAGGCATTACTAAGAATACCATGATACCCCATCGAAACATTTCAATGTTTCAGTTCAACTGTGTACTGTTAAAAGAAAACTGATTTCCCGATTAGACACTTGCTCCAGGGTATGTATTTACCAGGTTTGATTCTCACATCTGTATGGTTTTACAGATGATGAGTGGGAGTAAGTTATTGGGAATAGGGTAATCATCCTCATTATATCGGAATTCGTTATAATCGGTGATATTTGAGGTGATCACCTGGGCTGTATGCCGGTCGGCAAATATTTGGTTTTGAATATCCGCTGTTGTGCACCAATTTCAAATTGATATATCTGTACGTCTATTTATATAGAGTGAGATGTACCTTTTTGAAATTATGTCTACGACATTTACCTATATCAGTGGATGGTTAGGTAAGGAGCATTAAACAGCGGTGTAATTCTTCTTAACCATAAGTACAGTTTTCAACCTACGACGCACAGTGTAAGAGTTGTTAGACTCAGCGGACTTATGCAGAGTATTGTATATGGTCCAGTGTCCATTAGGACAGAGGGGTTGGTCCTCGTACTATATTCTGTTTACTTTTAACTTCTCTAGTTCTTAGACATGTGTTTCGTAGAAACACAGGGTCTGAGTTTTTGAGGAGTTATTAGTATAAGAATAGAGTAGAGAACCAGGTATTGCAAGTATCGGAATTCTTCAAGGTGATCGAAGATGTAGATACTTGTGTATGGTATTCAATTGATAGTAATGAGAACTTGCTTCCCTTTCAGGTTACTCATAATTGGAAGCATTCCTAAGTTGAGTAACGCTGATCGGCCTCCTTCCATTTAGTTGACATGCACTGTAGATAGCTGCATGATTTGAATCTGGTTCATTTAAATCAGTGCCTCTGGTTCTATATTGGATATAGAACAGTTCATATCTTAACGATGTTAAGGTACGGGGAGTTGTCCGGCTTATGATTAAAACCAGACACTGGACAACTCAAGGCATGTTTCTGTAATGGCTGTTTGTGGGTTGACCCAGGCTATGACGAGGGTTGACTTTCTACCATAAGAAAGATCAATAGTGATAATTGTTCTTAACTCGCCACATTTTAAAAGGAAATGGTTATTTTTCAGAAAACAGTAGTGGGAGTATGGTAGAACTGGAAGCGATTCCAGAACCGCAAACGATTACTGAAGATTTGATAAGGAACCTAAAGATTCAATCTGATTTGACATTCCATTGGCCACTCCGCAGATAAGGTGGGTAACTTCAGGCACCCGAGAGGTACTCCGGTAGCCTCAAGGACGGTGACAGGTAAGTTCTTGTTTACCCACACTTGCCATTGTTGTTGTTCCAGGCTGCGAGACCCGGCAGGAGGATGAGTATAGCGTCGTTCTAAACTAGCTTTAGAAATGCACGTCTATATGACTCTGCCAGAGGGTTGTCGTAGTAAGTGGGAGCAGCGGAAGCATTGGTGGACATCAGGCTTATGTCTATAGACTAAAGCAGATATAGCGGAGACAGATCATCTATTTCTGATGTGACAGTCATAGGTTTGACGTCATCAGAATAGGGGATGGATCTGTTAAAAAGGTAGTAGGGTGTGATGTCCTGGTTTTGGATGACATACACAGAGTAGGAAAGGAAACTCCTATAATACGATCGGTTATACTTTGGTTGTCACACAGTGTTTTCTCCACACAGGACTTGGATATTATATCAGACATTCTGGTTACTAGATCTATGGTATTAGATCTAGATTTGGGTGGTTTCCCAATCAGGGTACTTTGACAGCATTCTAAGAGTATTTAGAATGGACGACTCCTGGCATGGTAGTGTACCTGCAGGTAATGGAGTCACCCTCTCTAAAGGTGTCTTATAGACTAAAGTAGAGAGGGATGTGCATGATTGGCAAATCACTTGCTTAGGCAATTGAGTCAATCATGAGATGTCAAGTACCACACCAGATGTTGTTCTTGCACTAGATGCAATAAGTTGATATTGATCCAATCCTGGAGGAACAGTTGGAAGCAGTTTTAGAACATAAGTGAATGTTCTAGGGATATGATAACGGCTGCCTCCTTTAGGAGACGGTTATCACTCCAGGCTTCCAAGGTGACATGGACGACAAGGAGGTTGTCAGAGTTATAGTTCTCCCTCTGACGAGGGACAGTATTCTGGACAGGTGATCCAGGAAGATACTGAGGGAGGCATGGCGCAGGATACTGATTAAGTTCAGTTGACGATACAGTCTAAGAAGTTTGGATTTGGAGTTCATTTATGAACTAGGTCCCATCAGACATCCAGACATTCCAAGACAGGTATTGCTCATTTCGGGAGATGGTTTTCTCCGCGAACTTGAGATATAGAAAGACATAGAAAGAAACATCTAGGCGGATCCACTCACTGAGGCTTTTCCTCGAACGCAATAGTTTCGCAAACAGGCTTTGTGCGACTGACTAGTAGAGGAGTTGGGTGTTCGGTATCACACGGGCTGTGAGTATGCGACATCGCAATAATTAGCCTTGAGTGCAAATGGGAGATTGTTGGAGATAGTGCCCTCAGAGTCAATTATTGGATCACAGGCACGTGATTGCAATAATTGAGGGAGGACCTATCCCGGTAGAACAGTCTTACTCGAGATAATAGTATGCTATTTGGTTTACCTTTATCATCGTGTACTGTTTCAGGTGACCTTACAGGTCGCTATTACACGTTGATAGAGCCCCTAGGATTCTTGCTTGACGACCAGCAGTATGATGGCGATCATATACGTGGGAGCTGGGGTCTATAAGCACATCCTTAAATGGTCCCTAGTCGTGGGAGTTTCGAGACTGGGCATCGATACTCCATTAGTAGACTAGTGTATACAGTCGAAACCCCGACGAGGGGCGGTGGCCGGTCTCACAAGCCACTGGTGTCAGTTGGTTCACCTAAGATGTATACAGGTGCTCATTGGGTTATGAGTACACCGGACAGGACTCGCCGGGAACCTGCTAGTTGGGATTATACCATACGTCAGATAGCAGTTCCACGGTGACATGTGTATAGGTTAGTTCATCGACCTGAGATCGTCATTTGTCTCGTGTGAGTTCCCACTGTGCTTTGATTACTACCCTACCACGGCTCAAAGGAGTCGTGCAAACAGGTTTTAGTTGGGTACAGTCCCGAGCCACATGGAGGCAGTGAGCGGATCTGCAGGGGTTCGTCTCTCCCGGTATTGGGGGTGAGGTCGCGCTATGTCTAGGAGAGCCATTACACAAAGCCCTCGGCCGAGGCAGGAGATTTACTGGTAGGTATTCCAGTAGTATCTCAGGGTGTTCTGGGCTACACTCCGACACGACTTGTACCGCCTTTGGGGGTCTGACTTTTACCAACCCCCTAGGCCCGCCATGCGATGCTCATAGACGAACGGACCGGACTGTACGGATATTGTCACTGACAGGCTCAGTAGGGTGTCAGGATGAGTTCGCTCATCGATGTCCCTTTTGGTCAATAGCTGGTGGCCCGTCACGTATTGGCTTATACCTCTGACGTGCTAGTGGTTAAATCCACAGCCATTGTATTGACGAGTCTTTAGAGTCCACCACACATTCAGTTACTCAGCTTTCGGGCGAAACGCTGTAGAGGCCGTATGGAGATATGGCAGGGCCCGATCAGATACGTGCGGTATTGCACGGATCAGGATCGGACAGTTTGTACTAGAGGCCGTATAGTTATATGGCAGGGTTCGATCAGATACGTGCGGTATTGTACGGATCAGGATCGGACGGATATTACTAGCCGGCTTTGGTTTAAGCCGGATCCTAGTTTAGTACAGTGTAGATTTTGTCTCATTGCATTTGTATCCGGTAGGAATACAGATGCGGGTGTGTATGCACGGTATCGGGGTTTTCCTGTGATTTATTACGGGACCAGTTTTCTGGAGTTGCCAGTTTGCATTTCGTTCCGGCCGGTTTTCCTTTGTTCTTTCCCGGCCGGACTTTTCCGATGGAGGGGGTTATTTGCAATTGTGCAAATAACATTTGTGGAGGGGGTTTCTTGCATATGTATTCATTATGATAGGATATGCATCTTATTCTTCCATGATGGTGCATTTATGAGATTTGATATGATTAAGGTGTAAGCATGGTTGATGTTTTCTTGTCTTTGGATATGGTCACCTTCTCTTTCTCCTACACTCACCTCCCTCTTGATTTTGTTTCATATCCCTCCACCATTCCTCATTTGATAGAGCCGGCCACTTTTGTGCAAGGATGAGAGAAATTTCCATTTTGGTTGTAGCACATATTTCATCATCTCATTCTTCTAGTTTTGGAAAAATGAAAGCACCATTTTTCCATAACCTTATTCCTCCATCAAGGCAACTACAAACCCCAAATGTGACAAGCATCATCTACACTACATTCTATAGCTAATCTTGGGCACGTCGACTTGCCAGCTTCGTGCCCGAGTTGCCTCGGTATTGTGGTGGGAGCCCGTAAAAGATATAGACGATGTGGTGCCCTTCCGGCAAGGAGGCGACGACCGGAGTTTCCGCGGGAGATCGGGACGACGACGAGAAGACCGGAGGACTCGGATCACTCGGTACATCTCTCACCCCATCTCTTGTTAGCTAGTATAGGTTAATGGTTTCGATCCGGGTATATTGTCCGCGGTAGCGCCATTTTAAAAGTTAAGAAAACCTTGATTCCGCATTTTGGCCTCGGATAGACGGCCGGGGCGCTGCCGTGGCGCAACAACAACCACACAAACAATATAATATACAACGCCAACGGCGAGGATCAAAACTCAAAAGGAAACTCAAAACCACCAGAAATATAACGAGCGACTCTAAGGTCGAAAGAATAACCAACACTGATCTCTATCTCAATAAATACATGTTTGGTTGATGGAATTTACTAGATACAACTGAATAATATCATACAAGGTAAATAATGGGGGTATGATACAAGTAAACCCACCTACTAGCAAATCACCCGAATGAAACTATGCCCGCAAAGCCGTAAGGAAACCTGTACGGGAAACCTGCAAGAAACTGGGGCACAACGGGGGTGAGTTGCCAACTCGTGAATAGAAAAATATCTACGCACAGAAATCGCATAAATAACGCAATCTTAGGTCAATGATCATAATATATCCTCAAATATATGTATAACAGGCAGCCTATGACAATGTCTAGGGTAATATCTAACCCGAATGTAATCACATGTGCCCGTGTCAGTGCCTCAGGTAGCAATATATCATATGAGTGAGGTATGAATGCATGAAAACAGCATACATGTAAATGAAGAAACTGTTTTCATAAATTAGTGAGATTTCCTTTGTATTTTTTTCAAATGAGGTATCATAACTGAAATCAGCACCAACGGTGTCTAGCATCGACACAAAACATAAATCTCAATGTCTCAAAATCTCAATATCTAAATCACAATATCTAGGGTGCCGCCAGTCCAGACCGGCCCCTACCATCCATCTCAAGACCACGACGGTATCCTCCGGATATCCGACGCGTCGGGTAATATCACCGGTAGGTAGTCTCTCCCTGCCAGGCTCATCGTCATCACCACGAGCTTCTTGCCCCGGGGTACCTTACCGGGTCCACCATGTCCCCGAAACGGTTCCTCCACTCCTCGAACTCGGGTCTCACATGTCGCTCTCAGCACCGAGAAAACACATGGTGGACGCACTGAAATATCATATCCAGGGTAACCGGGTTTTTAAAACAATTACATATTCTCTTTTGAAATCTCCACGGTTCCCAAATCCAGAAATATCAAGGAAATCCGAGTCCAAAACCTCAATAGCACATAAACTAGTGAATAAAGGCATGAGAATCCATGCGTGCGGTATAACAATGAATAACAATATGCATGAAGTAGCAAGTAATAACTGAAATGTCTAATATGGCATATAAGGAAAGTACACTAATATCATGTCAAAACTACTAGCTAACAAGCTAAGTCAAGCAAATATATTCTCTAAAGTGTACGTGACATGGCAATTACCGATGAAGATGTGTGTGAGCCGGCAAGTAGGTGTACGTGGTACATACGCATCATCGGTAATGGTGCTGGTGCCCTAACAGCATGATATCAATAATGGAATATGCAGCACAATATGTATGCGAGGCAGAGCGAATAGCAATAATGTGCGGGAGCTGAATACTAGACACAACGATAACTAATCTGCAATAATCTAATATAAGTCCTACAAATGGTGCCTTTTGAAATAACACGAATCATGGGGTTTTGAAAATAGGGGCTACGGTGTTTTTATGAAAAGATACGTCGTTTTTGAAATATCCGTAGATTCCCTTGAGCTGTCTTTAAAAATGCCCACGATTCGTTAGTTTTTGAAATAGGTAAGAAGTCTAATCTAATCTAACAACTACACTAAACTATACGGCTGAACTAACAAGCTGAACTACAGGTAAGGAAACCGCCTATCATCTGAGTCGATACATATACATACCTGTATATGTATAGTCGGTGATCCCGCCTCAATAATATCATATCCGATACCATATCTATAATCAGGCATCCCAAGTCAAGAGTGCGGATCAATCATCAATATAGCTCGTACGTAAATCCGTCGTACGGCATCCCAATCTGGGTACGGGTCAATATCACATTCATCATACTATTCACCTGGTATCCTCTTTATCAAATATCATGATCGGGGTACTGATCTACGTCTAGTACCATACTGATACCGTCTACGTGTGCATGGACATGTGTGAAACACTACGTCAAGGACCCGCTACAACGTCATGTCGTATCTAAGATACGAACCCTGCTATATCACCGATCTCACGGCCTCAAATCAAATCTCATCGACTCAGCTCAATACCAAGTATCATCCTCAATCCGTATGTGAACACATAGTCCAATACCCATGTGAACACATAGTCCCATACCCATGTGAACACATAACTATAAAGAATCCCATGAGCACATATCAATAGGAATGTATGCAAGTATGTATGTGTGTATGTGTAGTGCAACACTACTCTAGGGTTCGCAACACTAAAAATAGTCCAACACACTAATATCCATCCTAAGTATCGTTATTAATCCTAAATAACATATAATAAATGTTGGTGTGTATACGCATCCGTATACACCACCACGGACTGCGGGGGTGCTATACGCCATCCACCCGACTTCTCCCCGTAGATATAAATCTACTCACTTGGTCCTCGCTAGCCGGTGCCGACGTCGCCACGCGCTTGCTTGTCGTCACGAAGTCCACATGGGGGTACCTACATATCATAACGCACCATATCTCATTAAAATCCGACTCTTGATCAAAACGACGCACGAATCCCACATAGGTCAAAACCTATGGTTGCTTTCACAAATCAACCCAAAAACCCTCGACGTCGGCGTAAAAACGCCAAACCATCGAGAAAAACCCAAATACACTCATTTGCACATTCACGAACACTAATTTTAATATAAACTAGGTTGAAACTCACAAAAACGCCAATTTCACTCAAAAAGTCATTTTTCCGAAAATCTAGCAAGCACAATTCGCCGTTTTTGTACAAAACACGATGTTTAAATGAATGTAGCGGCCAATATATTTATTAAGTATCTTAAATAAGTCATAAAAACCATTTCCATAATTTAAACTCATAAATTTGCATAATTTCCAAAATCCTAATTTGCAAAATATCAAATTTAACACCCTTTAAAGCAAAATTCACAATTCATCAATTAAGCTTCGTTTTGCATGAACCAAAGTCATTAAACCACTCATTATAATAGTTATAATGACATGAACACTTAATTATATTTTAATCTAAGCATTTGATAATTTTTCAAAAACTCTAGTTAGCAAAAACAAAACTTAATTTAGACATTTCCATGCAACAATATGAAATTTAACTACTAAATTACTTTCTACAAATTCTAAGATGGTAAGCTACCCATCACAACCATACACCAATTCACAATAACCTAACTTACATTCAAACCCTTTTCTTGAATTCCAAAACGTGCAATTAAACTCACATATCCAAATAACACTTAAATAAATTAGCTTAAGAAATTAGTAACAATTTAAGCAACAAAAATGTTTAGAAATATACCCAAAAGCATATGAAGATCCACAAGCATCCATGGCACTCCAAAATGCTCTCTTTTCACAAGGATCCATGCTTGAAATGCTAAGGAATAAAGGGTAAGTGTTGGATTTGGAAAAAAGCTTTGAAATTGTATGGATTTTGAAGTTTTTTTATGGATTTTTGAAGCAAAAATGGAGTGAGAACTTGGGGAGGGGGGGGGCTGCTGCTAAGGGATCAGTTTCGGCCAGATTTTAGGGGGAGTGGGTGAGTGAGGAGAGAGAGTGAGGTGGGGAAAGTTGTTTCAAGTCAAAGTCAACTCAATTTATATCATTTTCTACTCTTTTCTTTTCTTTTCTTTTCCTTTTCTTTCCTTTGCAAACCAAGTGGGGAAGAAGTGAGGGCTGCTGAATTTGGCTAAGGGGAGGAGTAAGTGGGGGTGTGTGGGTGTGGGCACGGGTGTGGGGTGATGAAAAATGATAAATACAATACCCCAAACATCCATTTACGCTAAAAAAAAGCCTTTTTTCTTCAATAATTTCTAAACCGTTTTGGCAAATGATTTTGTTCCTAAAACCACATGATAAATTTTTATTTAATGTTTTATGATGCACAAAATTTGTTTCAACTCATTCCAATTTGTAATTTTCCCTAATTAAATGTATTAGTGACGGCTTAAAATAATAATAAAATAATATTTTTTTCAGAAAATTTGAAATTTCACCAGCGGCTCAATAAACACCAAATAATAGCAATTACATAGCTAGAATATTTATATTTAATTTTTATAATAAGATATTTGTATTTTGACTTTTTACAGAAAACCCTTTTATTTTACCGATTTTTCGAAATTTCACCGAAACGATTTTCAAAACGCTACAGGCATATACACTAACAATCTCCCACTTGCACTAAGGCCATGTACTGGCGTATCGAAGACCTATCATCTCGATCAGCCGCTCGAACTGAGTCTGGGGCAAGGCCTTGGTGAATGGATCTGCTGTGTTATCCTCTGATGCAACTCTCCGGACCTCGATCTCCTGGCGATCTACGATCTCCCTGATCAGGTGATACCGCCTTAAGATGTGTCTGGATTTCTGATGGGACCTGGGTTCCTTCGCTAAAGCTATAGCCCCGTTGTTATCGCAATACAGAGGTATTGGGTCAACAAATGGACGGAACCACCTGAAGTTCTCTCAAGAACTTCCTCATCCAGACAGCTTCTTTTGCGGCATCAGAAGCAGCGATGTATTCCGCTTCCATAGTCGAGTCAGCAACGGTTTCCTGTTTGGAGCTCTTCCAACACACCGCCCCTCCATTGAGGGTGAAGATAAAACCCGACATGGACTTGGAATCATCCTTGTCACTCTGGAAGCTGGAGTCAGCAAAGGCCTCAATCTGCAGGTCTTTTGCGCCATACACCAAAAACATCTCCTTAGTCCTTCTCAGGTACTTGAGAATGTTCTTTACTGCTATCCAATGTTTCTCCCCAGGGTTTGACTGATACCTGCTTACCACACTCAGTGCATAAGCAACATCCGGTCTGGTACACAACATCACATACATTATAGAGCCTACCGCAGAAGCGTAGGGTATAATAGACATGCGATCCTTCTCCAAATCAGTCTTGGGAGACATCTCTTTAGAGAGGGTGATCCCGTGACAAGCCGGTAGATTACCGCGCTTGGAATCTTCCATACTGAATCTCTTCAGTATTGTGTCGATGTACCTGGACTACGAAAGTCCTAATATTCTCTTGGATCTGTCATGGTAGATCCGGATACCCAGAATGTATGAGGCATCACCCAGGTCTTTCATGAAGAACTTGTATGACAAGAACCCCTTGACAGATTATAGCATAGGAATGTCATTTCCTATTAAGAGAATGTCATCCACGTATAAAACGAGGAATACTACAGTTCTCGCTACAAATCTACAATAGATGCATGGTTCATCTGGATTTTTGATAAAGCCAAATTCCTTGACCGTCTCATCAAAACAGATGTTCCAACTCCGCGATGCCTGCTTTAGTCCATAAATGGACTTGAGCAACTTGCACACCTTTCCGCTGCTCCCACCCTGAATGAAACCCTCTGGCTGGTCCATATAGACACACTCCTCTAAATGACCATTTAGAAAAGCTGTCTTTACGTCCATCTGCCAAATCTCATAATCGTGGAAGGCAGCAATGGCAAGAAGGATCCGAATGGATTTCAGCATAGCTACTGGAGAAAAGGTTTCATCATAGTCCAAACCAGGTCGCTGACGAAAACCCTTTTCTACCAGTCTAGCTTTATAGGTCTCAACCTGTCCATCTACACCAATCTTCCTTTTGAAGATCCACTTGCATCCTACGGGTTTTACCCCATCTGGAGCAATGTCCAACGTCCATACTTTGTTGGTGTACATGGACTCCATTTCGGTCCGCATTGCATCCAGCCATTTTACCGAGTCGACGCTCTGAATGGCTTGCTGGAAGCTAGTAGGCTCATCACAGTCTATGATGCAATCCTCTCTATCCCCGTCAATGAGAAAACCGTAGTATCTCTCGGGCGGATGAGACTGCCTACTACTCCTGCGGAGTGGCGTGGGAATGTCCTGATCTTTCGAACCCTCTGGTTCTACTAAGCTTTCAGTAATAGCTTGTGGTTCTGGAATTTCTTCCAGTTCTATTGCGCTCCCACTTATTTCTTTTTCTAAGAACTGATGTTCCAGAAAATGGGCATTACGAGAAACAAGGACTTTTTGTTCCTCTGCGTAATAGAAAAGATACCCCCTGGAGTTCTTTGGGTATCCCACAAACTTGCACAGTACTGAGCGTGCCTCGAGCTTGTCCGTATGCTGCTTTTTGACATAAGCTGGACATCCCCAAATCTTCAGGTATTGAAAATAGGGTTTCTTCCCACTCCATAACTCATATGGTGTGGTAGGCACAGTCTTAGTGGGAACACGGTTCAAAAGGTATGCAGCTGATTCTAGCGCATATCCCCAGAACAATCGCGGTAACTCAGCGTTACTCATCATGGACCTACCATATCTAATAGGGTTCGGTTCCGTCTCTCCGATACACCATTATGTTGCGGAGTGTATGGAGGAGTAAGCTGAGAGAGAATTCCATTCTCTTTTAAGTAACCCAGGAACTCGGCACTTAAGTATTCACCACCTCGATCAGATCTCAGTGCCTTGATACTTTTGCCTGTTTGTTTTTCTACTTCATTCTTATATTCCTGGAACTTATCAAAAGCCTCGGATTTATGCTTCATCAAGAAGACATGTCCGAATCTTGAGAAATCATCCGTAAAAGTAATGAAGTAAGAATAACCGCTTCGCGCATGTGTAGACATTGGACCGCACACGTCGCTGTGTACGAGTCCCAAGAGCTCGCTCGCTCTTACTCCGTGTCCAGTGAACGGAGTCTTTGTCATCTTTCCCTTAAGACAGGATTGACAAGTTGCATACGATTGATATTCGAACGAATCCAAATATCCTTCTGTGTGTAACTTAGTCAACCTTCTCTCATTGATGTGACCCAGTCTACAATGCCATAAGAAAGTTTTATTGATTTCTGGAGACTTTTTTTTGTGTGTATTCTGGACATTGAAAATTTGTGGCTGGTTTAATACGTATATACCGTTGTTCAATGTACCTGACCCAATCAAAACTTGATTAAGGTGAATGTTCACTACATTACTTACAAATGCAAATTCATAACCTTCTTTAGATAATAAAGATACAGAAATGATATTACAGGTTGCATTTGGTACATAATAACAACTACGCAAAACCAAAAAATGTCCATCGGACAATCCTATGTGATAGTCCCCCACGGCCTCAGCATCCATGCTAGCACCGTTCGCAACTCTAAGGGTCATGTCACCTGCCTTCAAAACTCTACGCTTTCTCAACGCCTGCAAAGAATTACAGATATGAGATCCTGATCCGGTATCCAATACCCAGGATGTAGAGTTTATTGATAGACAGTTTTCAATAACATAAACACCTGAAGCTGAAGCTGCAACTCGCTTCAAATCCTGTGTTCTGGCCTTCCAAGCCTTGCAATCCTGTTTCCAGTGACCACTTTTGTGACAATAGAAGCATTCTTCCTTCCCCACTAGCTTCCCCGCTATCTTTGTTGCTTTCCTTTTCCCTTCGTATCCACTTTACTGACGCCGCCTCTTGGTTTGGCGGGGGCTTTCTTCTTCTTGCCCTTGGCTTTCGCCCTGGACCTAGAAGAGGAAGATCCTCCTACAAACAAAGTGGATGTCTCCCTACCCTTCTGTAGGGTGCCCTCAGCAGTCCTCAACATGTTCAGAAGTTCGGAAAGTTCAACCTCCTTTCCTTGCATGTTGAATTTAAGAATGAACTGGGCGTAAGTGGAAGGAAGGGACTGGAGAATCAAATCAGTATAGAGTTCATTCTCCAACGTGGTCCCAAGGTCCGCGAGCTCCTCAATGTAGCCAATCATCTTAAGCACGTGTTCCGCTACCGATGATCCGACGGCCAACCTTGCCGAAAAAAGCTTCTTCGACACTTCGTATCTTGCGATACGAGACTGCTCTCCATACAGTTCTTTTGTATGGAGAAATATGGACTCTAGGTCCATATTCTCGTGCCTCTTCTGATGTTCGTTGTCCATCGAGGCTAGTACGAGGCATTTGGCCCTCGCGCAATCTATCTCCTATGTCTTACGGATTTCTACATCCGCGACGCTAGAGGTGGGACCTGGGATAGGGGGAGCTTTGGTGGTAAGTATATACCCCAACTTGTCATAAGTCATTGCCATCTTGACATTCCTGAGCCAATCTTTGTAGTTTGGCCCTGTCAGTATGTTTTTATCTAGTAATAACTTAAGTCCGGTCATGTTGAATGGTCGCTGCAATTAGGAGAGAGAAAAGAAACACTTTAGCATGATGCTCTTGCAAGTTTAGAGTGGTTTTTAGTTTGTCTAAACTGGATGGCTCCCACTGTCTCTCGAATCCCTTCTCAAACCGTGAAGAAAGGATTAGTCAGGATCAATTTCACCGTACAATACTTGCTTAACCGTTCAGCCAGGCCAGTGTTGGTACTTCGAGGGAGGTTTTCCAACGCTTTCGCGAAGTTCCTTAATTAAGTAACCTCTTTTCCCTGTGGGCGTAGCCCCGCTAACACCTTTCTAGACACCTACTAAGTTTATAGCATTGATCGTTAAGTGAGAGTTTTCCCGAGGAGTAGCATATACTCACAGTAGGATCGGGATCCAAATATCATCGCGTGATAAAACCGAAGGAATCCTTCCAGAATCATCACACTCCAAATGGTATGCAGCGCTAGCAAGTTTCAGTACTTATGAAACTCCCGATGTGGATTTTTGCCCCATGCTCTTATGACCTTGGCGTGAGGTCAAAATGTCATAAGTCACATGTCAAGTTCTTCCAATCATTATCCTGGTTAATTTGAACCCACCCGTACCTACCCTTGACGTAGGCCAAAACGGCAGTACGACTGTCTCAAACCAACGCATTCTATCTATGCAACAGATAAATACCCGGCAGCTACCAATCACTATGCCTTGGCGTGAGGTCAAAATACATAGCTTGAATACTACCGAATATTTAATCGAAATGATGGAGGGATACGGATGGTTTTGGCGAAACCGTGAACGTAGTGAACTTGATATAATCGATGGAACGAGATAGCTTTTAAAAGGAGTGGTTCAAGCTCCGCGTTTAAAAGTTTAGTTTTGAAAAGAACCGAGTGGTTTTCAAAGTGTTCCAATCGACTTTTACTTGGTTTATTTTCTTGCATTAGTTCTTTTAATGCGTCCCATCATTTAATCCTACCATTGCAGAAAACAACAAAAATATGACGTACGCTTATGCCATTCGCATTCGCCACGGGGCCCCGTCATCACCCGTTAGGTTACTTAACTAACGACAGAGCGGGGGCTGGGCTAGCGCGGCTGTAAAACATAAGCAACGCCTAAATAGTTATCATATATAAATATATAGCTATGATAGACATTACAGATCACAGATGAATACATTGGATATACTAGGAATCTGCAATCCGTTCGAGCCTGCAACGAAAAGCGGATTACACGGTCGCGGTGAATAGCCAAATACCCCACCCAAGACCCCTACGGGTGCGGCAAACTACCCGCCAAGTACCCGAAGCGAAGCAACCTCCCTCACCACCGTGAGTAGGCCACTCGGCACTTCGAGATACCCGGTAGTTTGTGCACCCCCTCCATGGGTCTATCCTAGGAGCAAAAACAGTAAAAAGACTTATACAATGACGGCTACAACCCCGACCCGGTTGTGCGGCAATACAAATAATAATATTACATCAATTTACATGTTACAATGAATGAAAGGAAAAACAACACTCATCTCACATCCACCCCGGCTATTCACCCACGACAATCCAACCCATTCATATACACATACCAATATCAAACACAGATCACAGATATGTATAACCCCGACTAATCGACATATAGCGATTAGCCGACCTTCAATAATATAAACATCACAGATATAACCGTCATAGTCAAAGTGTAGTGAAGTTCGGAAAAAATACGGATTTATAGGCCCCCAAAAATAAATTTCTATTCTGGAAAATCTGGGCACATATAACATATCTTAAAAATCCTAAAACCAAGCCAGAGATACACTGCACCAAACTCGACCCAGTGAAGAGCCAACTTGGCCGCGGTTGCGCGGCAATAGCTTGCTATTGCCGCGGAACCGCGGCTCCTTGGTCGAGTCACTGGACCGGGTTTGGTGGTTATCTTTAAAAAACCCTGAGACGATTTTTGGAGTATAACAAATTTTGTTTTGACCAGAAATTTTTTTAACAGAAACTAGGGTTTTTGAAAACTCGATTTTTCGATTTTTCGGTTTCGAACTTCGTTACACTTCACTACCTAGCTAGTTTATGTTTAGTTAGGCTCTGATACCACTGTAAGTCCACGTTGCCTACCCCGGTGCTTGCGGGGAGGCGGAAAACGGAATAAAAATCGGATTTTTATGAGCTTAGGCAACATGGACTAAACATTAAAGGATCTTTGCTAAACAAAAACTTGCTAAAGCTAACTACAAACTAGCTAAGTGCTAGAAAGGTTATACCTTTGGTCTTTATGTCCTTCTCTCCTTGCTCCTTGGAGTAGTGGAAGGAGTTCACCTTGTCGTCTTCTCCCGTCAAAGAAAGATCCACCCGAAAGCCTCAACCTTTGGCTTCAACTCCAAGCTAGAAGTAACTAGGGTTCAAGAAGTGCTAGTCCTTCAACCCTAGATGAGAGTAAAGATGATCAAGAGAGGGTTTTTCTCAAGCGCAAGTGTTTCTCAACACATGAGAGGGGAGAGCTTGAGGGAGAGGAAGAACAAGAGAGAGAAATGAAATGATAGAATGAGAATAGAATCAACCATTCTCACAAATATATGTGTATTATTTTAATTAAATAATTAGTAAGATAATTGTCATGGTTAATCATGATGTGACCATTATCATTTCAATTTGCAAGGATCAAAAAGCATCTTCCAAAAGAAATGATGATGGTCAAAGTGTCAACCTAGGTCAACAAGTCAAGGAAATCAAATGGTCAACAACCATAACCATGCACAATTATTTAAACTAATTATCAATTAACTATAATACACACATAAGTATTAGGGTTAATAAAATGACAATAGCCATTAACCCTAATCAAGGTCCTCTCCCTTTGTCTCAAGCAACTGTGCATACGCACCCGCATTCGTGATCCGAGGAACACGAATACAAAGAGAAAAACCAATCCTAAAACATATACTAGGATCCGGCATAAACCAAAGCCCGCTAGTATAAACTGTCCGGACAGCAAACGTGCACAAGTGCGCGGATGCGAACGAACCCTGTCGCAAAACCATGCGACCTCTACTCATTTTGCCTAAAGGCGAATAGCTCTCTGTGTGGGACTCTAAAGACTCGACACTACGCTGGCAGTGGGTTTAACCACAGACCGCAAGCGGCACTAGCTGTACGTAACGGTCCCCAGGTAGATGTCGATAAGAAGACTGACGAGGTGAACCCCATCTGAACTCCTACTGAGCCTGTATGTGACAATCTCTGTACAGTCCGGTCTGTTCGTCTGATACATCGCATGGCGGGCCTAGGGGGCGGTGAACGTCAGTCCCCTAATAGCGGTACAAGTCGTGTCGGAGTGTAGCCCAGAACACCCTGAGATAACACTGGAAACCTACCAGTATATCTCGCTTGCCCTGGCCAGGGACTAATCGTGTAATGGCTCTCCTGGACACAGCGCGATGTCAACCCCCAATACCGGGAGAAACGAATCCTGTCTAACCGTCACTGCCTCCAAGTGCTTCGGGACTGCACCCAAAAACTACCTGTTTGCACGACTCCTTTGAGCCGTGGTAGGGTAGTAATCAAAGTGCAGTGGGAACACACTCGAGGCGAAGTGACAGTGTCAAGTCAGCTGACTAAGCTGTACTCATGTCACCTGGGTACTGATAACTGACGATAGGTATACTACCAACCAACAGTCCCCGACGAGTCCTGTCCAGTGTACTCGTAACCCAACGAGCACCCGCATACTATCTCAAGTACGACGTACTGACGGCTGTGGGACAGACCGTCTCCCACTCTGGGATGAGAAGCGCATACGCTAGTCTACTCCGGAGTATCGATGCCCTGTCTCGATATTCCAACGACCAGGGACCTGTATAAGGATGTGCTTATAGATCACCCAGCTCCCACGAGTGTGAGCGCCATCACAACGCTGGTAATCAAGCAAAGATCCTAAGGGATCTACTAATATGTATATCAGCAACATGCTAAAAGAAACACATGCACATATTAAAGCAGAGACAAACCAAGTAGCATACTACCATTTCGAGCAAGATTGTATATACAACTGTGAATATCCCAAGCTTCCATCAAGTAATATACAAACCAGTATGATACAGTAATGGCCTCTAGGGCATATACACTAACAGTATGACTTCCCTAATCCAATCACATCTCATGTTGCAGATAAATACTAGTTAGCTACCGCTCACTACGCCTTGACGCAGGCCAACAAACGTAGTACGAATACTTAGTAATATCTATCTGAAATGTCGGAGGGCTACGCAGGTTTTTCAGAAAACAATGAGCGTGAAGAACTTGATATCGTTGTAGAAACAAGTGATTTTGAAAAAGGAGTGTTTTTGAGGCTTTTATAGTTTCGCTAAAGAGGTCACTCCCGGTGAAGGGATCTCAGCTCTTTCCTCATGGAATAAGGTGCAGGGTAAATCATATATACCGCTATGCAAAGCAAGAACTATAGAAGCTGTCAAAAACCATAACCGCGAGTTTGTAGCATCTGCCAGTTTAGCTAAAGAGGTCACTCCCGGTGATGGGATCTCGGCTCTTTCCTCATCGAATAAGGTGCAGGGTATATCATATATACCGCTATGCAAAGCAAGAACTATATAAGCTGTCAAAAAACAAAACCGCGAGTTTGTAGCATCTGCCAGTTTAGCTAAAGAGGTCACTCCTGGTGAAGGGATCTCGGCTCTTTCCTCATCGAATAAGGTGCTGGGTATATCATATATACCGCTATGCAAAGCAAAACTGTAGCTACCCTTTTTTATAATGTTTTGATTCTACAACATCTTTTAGGTTTCTTTTCTTTTATTAATCTCATTAATAAATCCCATCAGTTAATGCTTCCTAAGCATCACAGAAGAAAGGAAAGCAGTAATATTTATATATCAACACACACACACACACACACACACACAGTATAAGCATTCGTCTCAGGCAGTAATATGATCTCATCACAGAACATTGCAGCAGAAGATAACATATGAAATTTTGGATATACTAGGATGTCCGTGTTTTATTTCGAGCCTGTATAGAACACGGATTCCACGGTCGCAATGAATAGCCAAATCCACATCCCGAGACCCCTACGAGAGCGGCAAGCAACACTGCCAATTCTAGGGTTAGGAGACCCGGTCTCGACTCCTCGAGATGGCCTCCAACTATACCCTAGAACCCGGTTACTTGTGCTCCCCTCCTTGGGTCTACCCAATGCGGAAAAGTAAATAATATACAATGGTGACATCAACCTCATCCCGGAAGTGCCCCAATAAAAGAATATTACATACAAAAGAATTTTACATGAATGAAAATAAAAACCATCATCTCACATAAAGCCCCCGGCTATTCAGAATACGACGATCTTGTAGGGTTCCTAGGCACTCTAGTGAGGTCTCACAAGGCATCGAACATGCCATATTAAAATTTTACGGTGCCTACAAACCCTAAACTACGGATCGTTTGCTAGATTTCTAGGCGAACAATGAAATAGTTAACACTTAACTAAAAGTTTAACGGAAATACAACCTTTGTAGATCCGGTCCTCCACCTCCACGGCTCCGCAACGAGGTCGTCTCCGCTGTCCAAATCAAATCCGGGCTCTAGAGTCGGCTTCGTCGGAGAATGGGCAAGCTAGGTCGTCGATGTCCATACCGAAGATGATCTACGTCGAGGCATCGCTAAATCAAGCTCCGACTTCACCAAGTCAAGAAACTTGTGAAGTAAACACACTCTACTACTTGGCAAGAGGTAGAGGATGAAGAAATAGGAAGTGGGTTAACTTTAGAATTGGATTTCTCACTCAAAAACATCAATCACCATTGATGAGGTAAGCTTTTCTTCACTTGAAGCAAGGAAGAAGAAGAAGAAGCTTATATGATAAGTTAAAAGAATAAGAAAAGAAAATGAATTCTTATCATAATTTTAACTAGAGTCAAGTGTAGAGAATGAATCATGGTTAGTGGGAATGGTTAGGGTTAAGGATGAGATAAGAATGGTTGACTTGAACAAAGCTTCATGAAGCTTCAACTAAAGAACAAAATTAGCCACCATTCTTTTCTCTTTTCTTTTATTCATTTATCAAAAATAAAAAGGATAATTAAATAAGATAAATGAATAATAAATAATAAACCCTAACCATTTCATTAACCAAGGTTTAATCTTTACACTTGAACCCTAGCATGACTTGTATCATCAAACATGATACAATCAAGTGCACAAAAGTATATCGCATATACAATGCACCCATCCGAGTGAGAAAATCCATCTTAAGTAAACCGATACTAGTTGATGCAAAGTAACATATCAAATATATAAATATGCATTAAATCATTAAATCAACACTTGATTCAATGACCCGGTTATGTCGCACACAACCGACTAGTATACAATATATATCGGCTTATCGAATCAACGCTTGAATCGATAACTAGGTTATATCGCATACAACCATTCGATATATTTATCGCGAGAATAGAATACGGTATCACATACACGCATTATTCTCGGTCCCGCACATATCTCATATGCGCTCCTATTTCGTTTCGCTTGAGCCAGGAAACCTCTGTGTAGGACTCTAAAGACTCGTCAATACGCCGGCAGCAGATGATGATCATATCAAGCATCCACAAGCCGCAAGCGGTCTGCTAAACGTAACGGCCACCCGGGTATTGAGCGATCTGAAGATCGACGAGCAAGCCCGCTCACACTCTAGTGAATCCGACCAGTAACACTTCCATACAGTCCGGTCTGATCGTCTGATTTGTCGCATATCTCGCCTAGGGGTGGTAAAACGTCAGACCCCAATAGCTCAATAAGTCGTGTAGATATGAGGTCTATAACTGTTCGAGAAACTACTGGTAACACTTACCAGTAAATCTCAGCAACCCTGGCCAGGGATTTCCTGTTATAGCCAATCGAACACAGCGCAACATCAACCCCCTATACCGGGAGAGACGAATCCCCTCCTATCGCTCATTGCCTCCATGTGACTCGGGACTGTACCCAAAAACCACCGTTTTGCACGCCCTCTTGGACGTGGTAAGATGGAAATCAAAGCACAGTGGGAACCACACAAGACACTATGACGATCTCGGGTCAACAGACTACTCTGTACCAGTGTCACCAGAGAACTGCCATCTGACGAGAGGTATAATACCATCTGGGAGTTCTCGGCGAGTCCGTCCAGTGTACCCAGTCTCTACTGAGCACCCGTATATCTCCTCTGATGTCAAACACCGATGGATATGGGATCATCCATCGCCCATCTATATGGGTCGAGAAGGTATACGCTAGTCTACTCTGGTATATCGATGCCCCGTCTCGATACACCCTCGACTAGGGACTTTGAAGGATGTACTTATGGACTACCATGTCCCCACTAGTATGATCCGCATCATAGTCCAGGTAGTCAAGTACAGATCCTAAGGGTTTTACCAACATGTAACAGAGAGACAATCAGCATACACGTTAAGGTAAAGTGTAACCAGATAGCATACTATCATGTCGAGCAAGAAAGTCCTCCCTATATATGTCCCAGCATCCACTACAATATACATCCTATGTACAGTAATGGCCTCTAGGGCATACATATAACTAACAATCTCCCACTTGCACTAGGGCCATCTGTAGCAGTGGTTGCAGTATCTCATACTCAACCATCCCATTAAAAGTCTCTCTCTGGGAACAGGCCTTTGTGAGTGGATCCGCTGTGTTGTCCTCTGAGTCTACTCTCCAAACCTCGATAACCCTGGAGATCAACCATCTCCATGATCAAGTGATACTGCTTTAGAATATGTCTGGATCACTGATGGGACCGGCGTTCCTTGGCATAAGCCACAACTCCATTGTCACACAATGGGAGGAACATAGTTCATCTCATGAACCAATATACACCCAAACAGCCTCTTTGGTAGCATCTTAAGTAGCGATGTATCCTGCCTTTATCGTCTAGTATGTCACGGTGTCTAGTTTGGAACTCTTCCAACATACCGTCCTTTTACTGAGGGTAAAGACAATGCCTGTGACTGACATTCAATCGTCTTTATCACCCTGGAACACTTCCAGTGATTCTCCCCAGGATCGATTGATACCGTCTCACTACATCTAGTGAGAATTCTAACATCCATTTAGATCTATCTCATAGATCCAAAATCCCAGGATTTAGTAGGTATCACTTCGATCCTATACGGAGAATCATTGTGATAAGCGGAGATTGATCGAGCGTAGCATAGGAAACTCCTTCCCTATCAAGAGTATGTCATCCACGTACTCTACGAGGATCGTCACCATACTCCCTACTACCTTTTTGTATATACAAGGTTCATCTACCATTTTGATGATGTCAAACTCTTTGACTACTTCATCAAAACAGATGTTCCAACTCCGCGATGCCTGCTTTAATCCTATAAAGCATCTTGCACACGTTTCCGCTGCTCCCACTGTCTACGAGGCCTTCTGGCTGTGTACTTATAGACGCACTCTTCTAAAACATCATTTAGAAAAGCAGTCGAGACACCCAACCACCAGATATCATAGTCATGGTATGTAGCCGTGGCAAGTAGGATCTGGATGGACTTAAGCATAGCTACTTGAAAAGGTTTCATCATTATCCACGCCTGGTCGATGACGAAAAGCTTTAACAAGTCTAGCTTTGAAAGTCTCAACTTTTCCATGTACACCAAGTAATCTTCTCAAGATATACTTGCTCCTGATGGGGATTTAACCCTTCAGATATAGCAGCTAAAGTCCATACTTTGCTGGTGTATAAGGATTCCATCTCAGATCACTAAGCATCCAGCCATTCTTACAGAGTCCCACTCCTGATGGCCAGCTCGAAACTAGTTGGGTCATCATCTCATGATGCAATCCTCGCTCCCACTGTCATAGAGAAACTGAAGTATCTCTCAGGTGGGTGAGGAACCCTACTAGATCGGCGGAGAGGCTGAGGTTCGTTGGAATCTACTGAATCCTTTGGTTCTATCAAATCATCTGCTGTAGTTTGTATAGCTGGAACTCTTCCAGTTCTACATTACAGACCATGCCTCGAGCTTGTCCGGATTTTGCTTTCAGACATAGGCCGGACAACCCTAAATCTTAACTGACTTAAGACATGGGCTCTTCCCATACCATATCATATATGAAGTGGTAGGCAACTGATTTGATTCGAACCCTATTCAATAGGTATGCAGCTTCTCAAGCGCATAACTCCCAAAAAGGAAATAGGTAACTCAGTAGTACTCATCATAGAGCACACCTTATCATATAGGGTGTTATTGCTCCGCCCCGATATACCATCGTGCTATGGTGTATACAGAGGAGTAATGCTGAGAGAGAATCTCATTCTCCTTTAGAATAGTCCAGTATTTCCGTGCTCAAGTATTCTCCTCCTTGATCTCATCATAGGACATAATACTTATACCCTTATTTTGGTTCTCTACTTCTAACTTATATTCTGTGAATATCTCAAAAGGTTCGGACTTGTGTTTCAACAGGAACATAGGTCTGAAACTCGAAAGATCATCAGAGAACGTAATGAAGTACAAAGAACCAGTCCTGGCATGTGTAGACAGGGGACCTTACATACATCATCATGTATCAGTCCCAAGAGTTCATTAACTCTTTCTCTGTTTCCAATAAACGGAGCTATGGTCATCTTATCTTTGTGACATGACTGGCGAGTTTCACAAGATGTAAATTCAAACTGATTTAAATATACAAATATATGTAACTCTAGCCAGTCGGGTCGCATTGATCTGACCTAGTCTACAATACCTCAAGAAGGATTTGTTCATTTCTGAACTCTTCCTCTTGTGTGTGTTCCATATATTAAGAACTGTAGTTTGATTTAGAACATCAACGCTTTTAGATAACGTGCCTGATACGATCAACTTTTGATATAGGAAATGTTCAAAACATTATCCAACAATACAAAATTTTATCATTTCTTTACTAATAAAGAGTGTGATATGATTTTGTATATCAGGTTCGGTATCTAACAGCATTCGTTCAGAATCAATGTATTCAAGTAATACAGGGTGACAGTGACCAACAGACCTGGCTGCAACACTTGCCCCGTTTTCTGTCTCATGAAACTTATCACCCGTTCTCAGTTCTCTACCTTTCTGTAGCCCTATGTAACAGATTACATATCTGGGATCCTGATCTGGTATCATATACCCAGGACGTAAAGGATACTGAGAAACAGTTCTGTATAATGAACACACCCGAAGATGATGCATCATCATGCACTCTCCTCGTTTGGGCGGCATGGGAAATCTGGTATTCCCCAATTTCCTGCTCTGTCTTATAACAATTATAAGTTGGAGCGGGACCAACGTTCCCCAGCTCAGTATAACAAGCGGGTTCGGTCAATAATCCGTATTATTATCTTGATTAAGGCGTGATATGGTCGCTACCAGGAGAGAGAGAGAAGAAAACACTCAGCGTGCGCTCTATCAAGAATAGATTGGTTATTATTTTATCTAATCAGGATGGCTCCCACTGCTTTTTATCAAATCTTCCTTCAAACCCTAAAAGGAAAGACTAGCCGGGATTAATTACACACTACAAGTTCGCCAATCTTTAAGCCAGGCCAGTGTCGGTACTTTGAGGGAGGTCCCCCGTGCTTTCGCACGAACCTAATTAATGTAAACCTCGTTTTCCCAGAGGCGTAACCCCGTTGACACCTTTCTAGACACCTACTTGATCGGCTAATTGTAATGTATAAAACTCTCCCAGGAGTAACTCTTACTCGCAGCGGGTATCGGGATCCAACTATCTCATAGAAGGTATGCAATCTCATTGCAAATTTCAACACTTGAAATTCCCGATAATATTTTGCCCCTAGCAGCTATATGACCTTAACATAGTCAACAAATCATAAGTGCTAGTCAAGTTCAACCCGTCATTTCCCGATTGAATTAAACCCACCCGCACGACCCTTAACATAGTCAACAAAGTCGCACGACTACCCTAATCCAATCGCATCATATGCTAATACAGATAACCAATAGTTAGCTACCGCACACTACGCCTTAACATAGTCAACAAACGTAGCACGAATACTAACTAGTACTTATCTGAAATGACGGAGGGCTACGACAGGTTTTTCTGAAAACCTATTGCGTAATGAACTTGATATCGTTGTAGAATCAAATGGTTTTTTAAAATGGAGTGCTTTTGAGGCTTTTCCAGTTTTGCTAAAGGAGTCACTCCCGATGAAGGGATCGTCGGTCCTTTCCTCGTCGAATGAGGTGCGGGATATATCATATATATCACTGTGCAAAGCAAAAACTCTTAAAAGCAATCAAAAGTCAAACCGAGTGTGTAGCATCTTCCAGTTATTGCTAAAGGAGTCACTCCCGGTGAAGGGATCTCGGTCCTTTCCTCATCGAATAAGGTGCAGGATATATCACATATACCGCTGTGCAAAGCAAGAACTGTAGCTACCTGTTTTATTTTGAAATTCGATTCTACAACATCTTTAGGTTTCTTTTATTTCATTAATCACATTAATGAAGTCCCATCATTTAATGTACCTAAACATCACAGATAAATACGACGTACACTTATGCCATCCGCATTCGCCTCGATGTCCCCTCGTGCACCGTTAGGTTAGGTAACTAACGACAGAGCAGGGCAGGGCTAGCGCGGGTGTAAAACATAAGTAACGTCTATATAATATATCATATATACTATATACTGTATCTATCACAGAACATCACATGATCACATCACAGATATCGCAGCAGAAGAATCATATGAAATATTGGATATACTAGGACGTCCGTGTTTTCAATACGAGCCAGTATAAAACACGGATTCCACGGTCGTGATGAATAGCCAAACCCACACCCCTAGACCCCTACGAGAGCAGCAAGCAACCCTGCCAATTCTAGAGTTAGGAGACCCGGACTCGACTCCTCGAGTTGGTCTCCCACTGGACTCCAGAACCCGGTTACTTGTGCCCTCCTCCTTGGGTCTATCCTAGTGCGGAAAAGTAAATAATATACAACAGGTGACAACTTCCGCAACCTGGAAGCGCCCCAATAAAAGAATATTACATACAAGTTTTTACATGAATGAAAATGAAAAACACTCATCTCACATAAAAACCCCCGGCTATTCAAACACGACGATCCAATATAACATATCCAGCAACACATAACATCACATGTCATCAACGTAAGTAAATATGCGCATCCCAATTGTCGTTGACATATAGCAACGAAACCGGCGATATCACATATTACACTTACGGTCACAGAAAAGAAAGTGTAAAACTACAACAGTTGGAATCCGCAATCTCTTCAGACATCACATGCCTGACCAAATGAATTCTTTAGACATCGCATGCCTAACAATTATAAACCCCGCATTTTAGTCTCTTTATCGAAAACACTTTTCAATACCAAGTCGGGCAATTCAACAGGATTCCCGATATTTTGATCGAATGCTCGTCGCAAACTTCAGTAGACGGCTGCACCCCCGATACCGTCGACGAAGTGCACCAAGGCGGAACACCGCTACCGCGAGCACCCGGAGGGATGCTTTCGGCGACGGGGTTCTCCTACAGTCACTTGGTCGGGGCTATGGAGTGAGGCTGTCTATTAAGTTTACCCGGCGAGTATCCACGTACGCTACGTGATTGCGACGGACTTTTGATCACATCAAAATTCCGTGGCAACCGATCAAGTGAGACTAAACTGCTATGTTTATAACATTCATTTAGTTATCTCATAACTATTTGTGAATTCCAATTATTGTATCCCATTCTAGATAAATAGAAAATGTTAAACTTTCCGATCGAACATTCTAACACCCAAGTTTTCCCGATACAGATCAACACATGAAACTAGTCTAACAACATTCAGTTCGTACCTCAGTACCAACGGTCCAGCCGTAGAAGGGTCAAGCCAACGCCTCACATGTGGCACGCCGTACTGCCCCAAACCCGAAGGTTCAAAGGGCAGTTCAAGACGGTCACATAATCGAGTTAAGGTTTGTGTCTTCTAGAGGGACCATCGCGTTACTTGCACTACTTAGAACGTCATTAAACTACGGAAAAATCCAACACTTGGAAATTTCCCGACAGGGGAAAAATTGGGTATTTATATCTGGTCGAACTTTTTAACATATTCTAAAATTTATCCGGAAAGCCACACAGACAAAATTTGATACCCCGATCGAAACACCGAATCCCCAAAACAACTCAGAAAAATTCAACTCTGTAATAAATATTAAAAATTCCCAGAAAATCCAGCTCTAGAAAATAGGAATTACTGTGCAAGGAAAAGTCAACAAATGTACAGTCTCGCCGCGGAAGCGCCGCGCCACGTGGCCTTAGGCCGCGGTTCCGCGCCGTGATGACGGCGTTACAGCTCCGTTTTGCACAGTATTTCACAGTGAACCCTGCTTGATATTCTGGATATTTTTAATGTGGAAAAAGACCAGATTTTAAAAAATGGACAGAGAGCATGTTTGAATCGGGGTTTCGGGTTCGTTCGGACTTCAATTTCCGTCTAGACTTCGCCTAAGGCTCTAGCTAGGCTCTGATACCACTGTAGGGTTCCTAGGCACTCTAGTGAGGTCTCACAAGGCATCGAACATGCCATATTAAAATTTTACGGTGCCTACAAACCCTAAACTACGGATCGTTTGCTAGATTTCTAGGCGAACAATGAAATAGTTAACACTTAACTAAAAGTTTAACGGAAATACAACCTTTGTAGATCCGGTCCTCCACCTCCACGGCTCCGCAACGAGGTCGTCTCCGCTGTCCAAATCAAATCCGGGCTCTAGAGTCGGCTTCGTCGGAGAATGGGCAAGCTAGGTCGTCGATGTCCATGCCGAAGATGATCTACGTCGAGGCATCGCTAAATCAAGCTCCGACTTCACCAAGTCAAGAAACTTGTGAAGTAAACACACTCTACTACTTGGCAAGAGGTAGAGGATGAAGAAATAGGAAGTGGGTTAACTTTAGAATTGGATTTCTCACTCAAAAACATCAATCACCATTGATGAGGTAAGCTTTTCTTCACTTGAAGCAAGGAAGAAGAAGAAGAAGCTTATATGATAAGTTAAAAGAATAAGAAAAGAAAATGAATTCTTATCATAATTTTAACTAGAGTCAAGTGTAGAGAATGAATCATGGTTAGTGGGAATGGTTAGGGTTAAGGATGAGATAAGAATGGTTGACTTGAACAAAGCTTCATGAAGCTTCAACTAAAGAACAAAATTAGCCACCATTCTTTTCTCTTTTCTTTTATTCATTTATCAAAAATAAAAAGGATAATTAAATAAGATAAATGAATAATAAATAATAAACCCTAACCATTTCATTAACCAAGGTTTAATCTTTACACTTGAACCCTAGCATGACTTGTATCATCAAACATGATACAATTAAGTGCACAAAAGTATATCGCATATACAATGCACCCATCCGAGTGAGAAAATCCATCTTAAGTAAACCGATACTAGTTGATGCAAAGTAACATATCAAATATATAAATATGCATTAAATCATTAAATCAACACTTGATTCAATGACCCGGTTATGTCGCACACAACCGACTAGTATACAATATATATCGGCTTATCGAATCAACGCTTGAATCGATAACTAGGTTATATCGCATACAACCATTCGATATATTTATCGTGAGAATAGAATACGGTATCACATACACGCATTATTCTCGGTCCAGCACATATCTCATATGCGCTCCTATTTCGTTTCGCTTGAGCCAGGAAACCTCTGTGTAAGACTCTAAAGACTCGTCAATACGCCGGCAGCAGATGATGATCATATCAAGCATCCACAAGCCGCAAGCGGTCTGCTAAACGTAACGGCCACCCGGGTATTGAGCGATCTGAAGATCGACGAGCAAGCCCGCTCACACTCCAGTGAATCCGACCAGTAACACTTCCGTACAGTCCGGTCTGATCGTCTGATTTGTCGCATATCTCGCCTAGGGGTGGTAAAACGTCAGACCCCAATAGCTCAATAAGTCGTGTCGATATGAGGTCTATAACTGTTCGAGAAACTACTGGTAACACTTACCAGTAAATCTCAGCAACCCTGGCCAGGGATTTCCTGTTATAGCCAATCGAACACAGCGCAACATCAACCCCCTATACCGGGAGAGACGAATCCCCTCCTATCGCTCATTGCCTCCATGTGACTCGGGACTGTACCCAAAAACCACCGTTTTGCACGCCCTCTTGGACGTGGTAAGATGGAAATCAAAGCACAGTGGGAACCACACAAGACTCTATGACGATCTCGGGTCAACAGACTACTCTGTACCAGTGTCACCAGAGAACTGCCATCTGACGTGAGGTATAATACCATCTGGGAGTTCTCGGCGAGTCCGTCCAGTGTACCCAGTCTCTACTGAGCATCCGTATATCTCCTCTGATGTCAAACACCGATGGATATGGGATCATCCATCGCCCATCTATATGGGTCGAGAAGGTATACGCTAGTCTACTCTGGTATATCGATGCCCCGTCTCGATACACCCTCGACTAGGGACTTTGAAGGATGTACTTATGGACTACCATGTCCCCACTAGTATGATCCGCGTCATAGTCCAGGTAGTCAAGTACAGATCCTAAGGGTTTTACCAACATGTAACAGAGAGACAATCAGCATACACGTTAAGGTAAAGTGTAACCAGATAGCATACTATCATGTCGAGCAAGAAAGTCCTCCCTATATATGTCCCAGCATCCACTACAATATACATCCTATGTACAGTAATGGCCTCTAGGGCATACATATAACTAACAGATCTAATATAACATATCACAGCAACACATAATATCTCATATCATCAATGTATGCAAGTATGCGTATCCCGATTGTCGTTGATGTATAGCAACGAAGCTGACGATACACCACATACTACTCTTACGGTCACAGAAAAGAAAGCGTAAAACTACAACATTTGGAATCCAAAATCACTTTAGACATCTTAAATCAGAAATATCACATACTTCGCATTTCATGCCTAACTATACAAATTCCACATATTGTATCACATTCCAGATAAATAGAAAATATTAAACTTTCCGATCGAATAATCAAACATCCAAGAACTCCCAAATAGCTCAACACTTGAGCGGAGTTCAAAAATCCCAGAACATGTTACCACCCCAATGAACCAGCCGTAGAAGGGTCAAACCAACATCTCACATGTGGCAACGCTAAACTACCACAAACCCAAGGGTTCAGTGGAAGTTTTGACGGTCACATAATCGAGTTAAGGTTACGTTCTTCTAGAGGGTCCACAGATATGCTTGCATGTTTTTCCGAAAGATTCAAACTCAAGAAAAATTCAACACTTTAAAGTTTTTCGTTTCGGGAAAAAGTGAGTTATTGATATCCGTTCGAACATTTTAACACGTTCTAAATTATCCGGAAAATACTTAAACGAAGTTAAACTTTCCGATCGAATCAACGAATACAAAAGATCTATAGAAAACTCAACACTTGAGTAGAATTAAAAATTCCCAGAAGCATGCAAAAGTACCTACGGATGTTACCGTGAAAAAAGCTAACCCTAAAACCCCTGTACAGCCGCGGAACCGCCGCGCAAGGCAATGTATTGCCGCGGTTCCGCGGCGCTTTATGGGAATTAGGATGTCGTTTTTCACAGTAATCCTTAGAATTCCCTGCTTAATTTTCTGAGTATTTTTAATACAGAAAAAATCAATATTTTAAAAAATTTCCAGAGAGGGGTTCAAAACCGACTTTTCGGGGTTCGATCGGACTTTTAACTTCTTATACACGTCGCCTAATGCTCTAGCTTGGCTTTGATACCACTGTAGGGTTACTAGGCACTGTCATAAGGGTCTATAAGGCATCAACCATGCCCGATTTAAAATTTAGACGTGCCGAACAACCTAAAGCGAGGATCTTTGCTAGATAATTAAGGTTAAACATGCAAGTAAATATCTTTACAACTAAGAGAGAGGGATTACAAACTTTGTAGTCCGCTCCTTCACTTCATAAGCTCCGAGTAGTTGTCCCTTCGCCGCGATCCATGATCTCCCGGACTCAAGAGAGGCTCCACAAGACGAACGATCCATGCTTGCTTGAAGTCTTCCTTCTCGAAGATGATCTACCTTGAAGTTTCTTTAACTCAACCTCTCACTTTTATAATCAAGTATTAGTGAAGTGAACACCCTAATCTAATTGGCTAGATTAGATGAGGATGATGAAGTAGGAATTATGCTCTCTTTTATTTTCAAGATCTCACACTAATTCATCACAAAATCAAAAACCTAGAAAGCTTTCATGAAGGAAGAAGAAGATGATTTCTTTTGTGATGAATAATGAAAAGTTACTATCCTTACAAATGAACCATGAGTTAATAATATAAAGCATTAACTCATGTAGAGAGTTTACTAGGCTTAAGGGTTTGGGTTGGGTTAAATAATATCTTCAAAATATCAACACATAATATCTTAGCATAAAACAAAACAAAAGCTTCTAGAAGCTTCAAGAAAATACTAACCCAAATCACACCCTAACCATGTTTAATCTCTACTAATCATGTTGCATTTGTAAACATAACTTGTTACAATATTATATATCACATATATAATATATTTTTGTAACAAAAGAAAATAATACAATTAACATATATCGCATATATATCAATGTATTACCCGATGAGAAAATGAATCAATAAAGCGAGCCAATATTAGATAATGTAATGTAATATATCACATATATAATTATACATTAAATTATTGAATCAACACTTGATCTGACAATCCGGCTATTTCTCAAATAACCGACTAATATAAACTGTATCAGTTCATCGAATCAACACTTGATCCGATGATCCGGCTATATCATTAATACCCGGCTGATATCTAATATCGCTAGAATAGAATACGGTATCTCATATCGTATTATCCTCGGTTCTGCACATATCACATATGTGCTCCTACTCCGTTTTGCCTGAGTCAAGAAACCTCTGTGTAGGACTCTAAAGAATCGTCAATACGCCGGCAGTAGGTGGTGATCATATCAAACACCCACAAGCTGTTAGTTATATGTATGCCCTAGAGGCCATTACTGTACATTGGATGTATATTGGAGTGGATGCTGGGACATATATAGGTAGGACTTTCTTGTTCGACATGATAGTACGCTATCTGGTTGCTCTTTGTCTTAACATGTATACTTTCTGTCTCTCTGTTACATGTTGATAATGCCCTTAGGATGTGTACTCGACTTCCATGACTATGATGAAGATCTTACTAGTGGGGCCTGGGTAGTCCATGAGTACATCCTTCAATATTCCTAGTCGTGGGAATATCGAGACGGGGCATCAATATTCCAGAGTAGACCAGCGTATATCCTCTCGACCCATGTGATGGGCGATGGATGATCCCATATCCATTGGTGTTTGACATCAGAGATGGTATGCGGGTGCTCAGTGGTGACTGGGTACACTGAACGGACTCGCCGAGAACTCCCAGATGGTGTTATACCTCACGTCAGATGGCAGTTCTCTGGTGACACTGATACAGCTTAGTCTGTTGACCCAAGATCGTCATAGAGTCTTATGTGTCTCCCACTGTGCTTTGATTTCCACCCTACCACGGCTCTACTGAGTCGTGCAAACAGGTGGTTTTTGGGTACAGTCCTGATTCACATGGAGGCAATGAGCGATAGGAGGGGATTCGTCTCTCCCGGTATTGGGGGTTGATGTTGTGCTATGCTCGACTGGCCATAACCGAAAATCCCTGGCCAGGGTTGCTGTGATATACTGGTAAGAGTTATCAGCAGTTTCACGCTTGTTATGGACCTTACATCGGCATGACTTATCAAGTTACTGGGGTCTGACGTTTACCACCCCTAGGCGAGATATGCGACATATCAGACGAACAGACCGGACTGTACGGTAAGTGTTACTGGTTGGATTCACAGGAGTGTGAGCGGGCTTACTCGTTGATCTTCTGATCGCTCAATACTCGGGTGGCCGTTACATTTAGCAGACCGCTTGCGGCTTGTAGGTGTTTGATATGATCATCACCTGCTGCCGGCGTATTGACGAGTCTTTAAAGCCCTACACAGAGGTTTCCTGGCTCAAGCGAAACGAAATAGGAGCGCTTATGAGATATGTGCGGGAACGAGAATAATACCAGTATGTGATACTATATTCTATTCTCGCGATTTGTATCATTGGACGGTTATATATGATATAGCCGAGTTACCGAATCAAGTGTTGATTCGATACATTGATACACTTGATATTAGTCGGTTATATGCGATATGACCGGATCATTAAATCAAGTGTTGATTTAATGATTTAATGTATAATTATATATTTGATATATTACTTTATATTAACTAGTATTTGTTCACTTAAGATGGATTTTCTCACTTGATGTGCACAAGTAGTATATGTGATATATTTTTGTGCACTAGATTGTATCATGTTTGTTGATACATGCAAACTTGGGTGTGTGTATGCATTAAACCATCATTAGGTTAAATGGTTAGGTTTTTATTTACTTTATTTATTTTAAGAAAACAAAATGGGGGCTTTCTTATTTATTTGCTAGAAGCTTCAAGCATCTTTGAAAAAGGTCAAAACCAATTTTTTTATATTCTTAAACCTAACCATTACCTAAAGCCTAGTTTATTCTCTACATGAGTTAGCCTCACCTATGGTTGCATTATGATAAGATCACTTGATTTATTATTATTCATAATTCAGTTTCTTTTCTTTCTTCTTCTTCTTCTTCATGAAGAGAAGAAACAATTGCTAGAAATTTCCAAGTGATGATTCCAAGTGAGAAATCCAAATCCAAAGTGAACCCACTTCCTATTTCTTCATCCTCTACCACTTGCCATGTAGTAGAGTGGGTTATCTTCATAAGTTTCATGACCTAGTGAAGGTGGAGCTTGAGTTTGAGTCGCCTCGACGTAGATCATCTTCGGCATCGAAGTCAACGACCTAGCCCGTCCATTTCTCCGATGAAATCGACGCTAGGGTCCGGGATTCCGATGATCGCAGCGGAGGGACGTCAACACGGAGCTAAAGAAGTGGAGGACCGGATCTACAAAGGTTGTAGTCTTTTTCATTTAGCAATAAAGTTGTTTACTTGCTTGTTTCGCCTTACCTCTAGTAACGATCTAGTTTAGGGTTCTTTGGCACATAGAAATTTTTGATTTTGGCATGGTTGATCAGTTGTAGAACCTCATGGGTGTGCCTAGGAACCCTACAGTGGTATCAGAGCCTAGTTAGAGCCTTAGGCGAAGTGTAGACGAAGTTAGAAACCCGATCGAACCCCGAAACCCTAGATTTCACCCTTCTCTGTACATTTTTGAAAATAGTGGATTTTCCATATTAAAAATATCCAAAAAATACAGCAGGGTTTTCTAGGAGTTACTATGAAGCACGTGCACCTAACTCGACTAAAGCGCCGCGGAACCGCGGCCCTACCGTGGCATGTGCGGCGGTTCCGCGGCCATATAGGAGCATCTTGTCACGTGCTTTGCACAGTAATACCCGTATGCATTGCCTGTGTTTTCTGGGAATTTTTAATGTTTACTCAAGAGTTGAGTTTTCTGGGTTGTATTAGGAGTTCGTAGATTCGATCGGATTGTCTAATTTTGTCTATGTGTTTTTCCGGGTAATTTTAGAACATGTTGAATAGTTCGACCGGTTATAAATACCCAATTTTTCCCATGTCGGGAAATTTCCAAATGTTGGATTTTTCCGTGGTTTAAAGACGTTCTAAGTAGTGCAAGTAACGCGATGGTCCCTCTAGAAGACAACAAACCTTAACTCAATTATGTGGCCGTCTTGAACTTCCCTTTGAACCTTAGGGTTTGGGGCAGTACGGCGTGCCACATGTGAGGCATTGGCTTGACCCTTCTACGGCTGGACCGTTGGTACTGAGGCATGAAGTGAATGTTTTTAAACTTATTTCATGTGTTGAGCTGTTTCGGGAAAACTTGGGTATTTGAATGTTCGATCGAAAAGTTTAACATTTTTCTATTTATCCGGAATGTGATACAATATTTGGAATCCACAAGTAGTTATGAGATAACTAATTTGGATGTTATAAATACAGCAGTTTAGTCTCACTTGATCGGTTGGCACGGAATTTTGATGTGATCAAAAGTACGTCGCAATCTCGTAGCGTATGCGGATACTCGCCGGTAAAACTTAATAGATAGCCACGCCCCATAGCCCCGACCAAGTGACTGTAGGAGAACCCCGTCGCTGAAAGCATCCGTTCGGGTGCTCACGGCAGCGGTGTTCCGCCTTAGTGCACTTCGTCGACGGTATCGGGGGGTGCGGCCGTCTACTGAAGTTTGCAACGAACATTCGTTCTGGATGACGGTAATCCTGTTGAATTGCCCGACTTCATATTGAAAAGTGTTTTTGATAATGAGACTAAAGTGCGGGGTTTATAATTGTTAGGCATGCGATGTCTAAGAAATTCATTTGATTAGCCATGCGATGTCTAAAGAGTTTGCGAATTCCAACTGTTGTAGTTTTACACTTTCTTTTTCTGTGACCGTAAGTGTAATATGTGATATCGCCGGTTTCGTTGCTATATGTCAACGACAATTGGGATACGCATGTTTACTTACGTTGATGACATGTGATGTTATGTGTTGCTGGATATGTTATATTGGATCGTCGCGTTATGAATAGCTGGGGGTTTTTATGTGAGATGAGTGTTTTTCTTTTTCATTCATGTAAAAACATGTTTGTAATATTCTTTTATTGGGGCACTCCCAGGTTGCGGAAGATGTCACCGTTGATGTGTAGGGTTCCTAGGCACTCTTGTGAAGGTTCAAAAGGCATCAAACATGCCCGGATTAAATTTTAGACGTGACGAACAACCCAAAGCCGGGATCTTTGCTAGATTATTAGGGTTTAACTTGCAAGAAGATAACTTTTATCTAAGTGTGAGGGATTACAACCTTTGTAGTCCGCTCCTTCACTTCACAAGCTCCGAGTAGAAGCCCCTTTGCCGCGATCCACGATCTCCCGGACTCATGAGAGGCTCCACGACTCGAACGATCCATGCTAGCTCGAAGTATTCCAAATCTCCGATGATCTACCTTGAAGTTGCTACGACTCAAGCTTTCTCACTCAAAAGAGAAGAACACACTAATCCCATAGGCTAGATGAGATGAGGATGAGAGAGTAGTAATTTTGCTTTCTTTTTAAATCATTTTCTCATATTTTATCATCACTTTAGGATTTTCAAGAGAGCTTATCAAGAAGAAAGAAGATGATAATGGAAAAAAATGATGATCATCTCAAATCCTTTTGTGATGAATAGAAATAAAACATATGATTGATATATAACCATGGTCAAGGATGAATGGCTAAGAATGAGTAGAGAAACAACTAGAGTTAGGGTTTGGTTAAGTTAAAAATGTGTCATCACAAAATATCACAACCATGACAAAAAGAAAAATGCTTCTAGAAGGAACTTGAAGCATCCAACCCTAATCAAACCCTAACCTCAATTAATCATCCTTAAACATGTTTAACAATTAATCATATCATGTCACAATAATATATATCACATATATATATTATATATTTGTAACAAAAGAAAATAATACAATTAACATATATCGCATATATATCAATGTATCATCCACTGAGAAAATGAAATAATAAAGCGAGCCAATATTAGATAATGTAATACAATATATCACATATATTATTATACATTAAATCATCGAATCAACATTTGAATCGATGATCCGGCTATATCGAATATTACCGACTAATATATCATGTACCGATTCATCGAATCAACACTTGATCCGATGACCCGGTTCATATCCATATATCGCGAGAATATAATACGGTATCCCATATCGCATTATTCACGCTCCTGCGCATATCACATATGCGCCACTACTCCGTTTCGCCTGAGCCAAGAAACCTCTGTGTAGGACTCTAAAGAATCGTCAATACGCCGGTAGCAGGTGATGATCATATCAAACACCCACAAGCTGCAAGCGGTCAGCTAAACGTAACAGCCACCCGGGTATTGAGCGATCAGAAGATCAACAAGCTAGCCTGTGCGTTCTCCTGTGAATCCAACCAGTAACACTCCCGTACAGTCCGGTCTGTTCGTCTGATATGTCGCATATCAAGTCTAGGGGTGGTATACGTCAGACCCCAGTAACCGATAAGTCGTGTCGATGTATGGCTCATAACGGGTCGAGAAACTACTAGTAACACTTACCAGTAAATCTCTATATCAGCCCTGGCCAGGGACTTCCAGTTATAGCCAATCGAACACAGCACAACATCAACTCCCTATACCGGGAGAGACGAATCCCCTCCTATCGCTCATTGCCTCCATGTGATTCGGGACTGTACCCAAAAGCCACCATTTTGCACGCCCTCTTGGACGTGGTAAGGTGGAAATCAAAGCACAGTGGGAATCACACAAGACTCTATGACGATCTCGGGTCTTCATACTACCCTGTACCTGTGTCACCGGAGAACTGCCATCTGACGTGTGGTATATCACCATCTGGGAGTTCTCGGCGAGTCCGTCCAGTGTACCCAGTCTCCACTGAGCACCCGTACACCATCTCTGATGTCTTACACCGATGGATATGGGATCATCCATGGCCCATCATATGGGTCAAGATGCGTATACGCTAGTCTACTCTGGTGTATCGATGCCCTGTCTCGATATACCCTCGACTAGGAACAGTTATAGGATGTACTCATCGACTACCGTGGCCCCACTAGTATGATCTCATCATAGTCCCAGTAGTCGAGTACAGATCTTAAGGGCTTTATCAACATGTGAGAGTAAAACAGTAAACCAATACAAGTCAACATGTTAAGATAAAGTGAAACCAAATAGCATACTATCATGACGAGCAAGAAAGTCATCTCTATATATAACCAAGCATCCATTATAATATACATCATATGTACAACAATGGCCTCTAGGGCATATACATAACTAACAATCTTCCACTTGTACTAAGGCCAGCTGCTGTAGTATCTCATACCTAGCATCCCGAATAATCTCTCAAACTGTATCTGGGGAATAGCCTTCGTGAATGGATCCACAGTGTTGTCCTTCGTATCTACTCTCCTGACCTCGATCTCCCGGCGATCAACTATCTCCCTGATCAGGTGATACCGCCTCAGAATATGTCTGGACTTTTGATGGGATCTGGGTTCCTTGGCTAAAGCCACAGCTCCATTGTTATCGCAATACAGAGGTATTGGATGCTCAATGGATGGAACCACACCAAGTTCACTAATGAACTTCTTGATCCAGACAGCCTCTTTGGCAGCATCGTTGGCAGCGATGTATTCAGCCTCCATCGTTGAGTCTGCAACGGTATCCTGTTTGGAACTCTTCCAACATACCGCCCCTCCATTGAGGGTAAAGACAAAACCCGAATGCGACTTAGAGTCGTCCTTATCACTTTGGAAGCTGGAATCGGTAAAGGACTCCACCTGGAGTTCTCCGTTACCATACACCAAGAACATCTCCTTAGTCCTTCGCAAGTACTTGAGAATGTTCTTCACAGCTGTCCAATGACTCTCTCCAGGATCTGCTTGATACCGACTCACTACACTTAGTGAGTATGCTACATCGGGTCTGGTACATAGCATCGCATACATGATAGAGCCTACTGCCGAAGCATAGGGTATCACTTGCATGTGAGCTCTCTCCAAATCAGTCTTGGGAGACATCTCTTTGGAGAGAGTGAGTCCAGAGATCGTGGGTTGGTTCCCACGCTTGGATTCTTCCATACTAAACCTCTTTAGTATGGTGTCAATGTACCTGGATTGGGACAATCCCAGTATCCGTTTAGATCTATCTCTATAGATCATGATTCCCAATATGCAGGAGGCATCACCTAGATCTTTCATTGAGAATCTCTGTGATAAGAAGAGTTTGACTGATTGCAGCATAGGAATATCATTTCCTATCAAGAGTATGTCATCCACGTACAATACGAGGAAGACTACCTTACCCTCTGCTACCTTCTTATAGATACAAGGTTCATCTATATTTTTGATGAAGTCAAACTCTTTGACTACAACATCAAAACAGATGTTCCAACTCCGCGATGCTTGCTTTAACCCATAAATGGATTTAAGCATCTTGCACACCTTTCCGCTGCTCCCACTATCTACGAAGCCCTCTGGCTGAGTCATGTACACGCTCTCTTCTAAATCACCGTTTAGAAAGGCGGTCTTAACATCCATTTGCCAGATTTCGTAGTCATGGTATGCAGCAATGGCAAGTAAGATCCGGATGGACTTAAGCATAGCTACTGGAGAAAAGGTTTCGTCATAATCCACACCTGGTCGTTGACGAAAACCCTTCGCTACCAGTCTAGCTTTGAAAGTCTCAACTTTTCCATCTACACCAAATTTCCTTTTAAAAATCCACTTGCTCCCAATGGGTTTTACCCCTTCAGGAGCATTTTCCAAAATCCATACTTTATTGGTGTACATGGATTCCATCTCAGATCGCATTGCATCTAGCCATTTCACAGATGCACCACTCATGATGGCCTGCTCGAAACTAGTCGGTTCATCATCATCCATGATGCAATCCTCGCTTCCACCATCAATGAGAAAACCGTAGTATCTCTCAGGTGGACGAGAAACCCTACTAGATCGGCGGAGTGGCTGGGGTTCGTCGGGTATTACTGAATCCTCTGGTTCCACTAAATCATCTGTTGTAGTTTGTTCTGCTGGAACTTCCTCCAGTTCTACCTCAGAGCCACTAATCTCTTTTGCAAGAAATTCCTTTTCTAAAAAGGTGGCGTGTTGAGTAACAAACACTTTTTGTTCCTCGGAGTGGTAGAAGATATACCCTCGCGAATGCTTGGGATATCCAATAAACTTACATAAAACAGATCTTGCCTCGAGTTTGTCCGGGTTTCGTCTTTTGACATAAGCCGGGCAACCCCATATCTTAACAAAATTAAGATATGGTCTCTTCCCTTCCCATATCTCATATGGGGTGGTAGGCACTGATTTGGTAGGAACTTTATTCAGTATGTATGCCGCTGTCTCAAGTGCATACCCCCAGAAGGAAATAGGCAACTCAGCCTCGCTCATCATAGAGCGCACCATATCTAATAGGGTGCGATTCCTCCGCTCCGATGCACCGTTGTGCTGTGGTGTATAAGGGGGAGTAAGCTGAGAGAGAATCCCATTCTCTTTTAGATAATCTAGGAACTCACTGCTTAAGTATTCACCTCCTCGATCAGATCGAAGAATCTTAATACTTTTGCCCGTTTGGTTCTCTACTTCGTGTTTATATTCCCTGAATTTCTCAAAAGCTTCAGACTTGTGTTTCATCAGGAACACATATCCGAATCTTGAGAGATCGTCAGTGAATGTAATGAAGTAGGAAGAACCGTTCCTGGCATGCGTAGACATGGGACAGCATACATCACTATGTACCAGTCCTAAGAGTTCGGTAACTCTTTCTCCGTGTCCACTAAACGGAGCTTTGGTCATTTTTCCTTTGAGACATGAATGGCAAGTATCATAAGATGATAATTCGAACGGATTCAAATAACCATCCTTATGTTACTTAGCCAGTCGTGTTGCATTGATATGACCAAGTCTACAATGCCATAAGTAGGATTCGTTCATATCTGAACTTTTCCTCTTGTGCGTGTTTTGTATATTTAGGACTGTATTCTGATTTAGAATGAATATGCCATTATGTAACGAGCCTGATGCAATCAACTTTTGATCTAGGAATATGTTCATAACATTATCCTGTACTACAAAATTATATCCCTCTTTACTCAATAAAGAAACTGATATAATGTTGCACATCATGTTCGGTATATAATAACACTCATTCAGAATCAGTGTATTACGACTTGGTAATACAAGGTGATATTCGCCAACTGCTTTGGCTACAATACTTGCACCGTTCCCTACTTGAACGGAATGATCACCTTTTCCCAGTTCTCTACCTTTACGTAGCCCATGTAACTGTTTACATATGTGGGATCCTGATCCGGTATCTAATACCCAGGACGTAGGGTGAACTGAGAAACAGTTCTCAATAACTAACACACCTGAAGAAGATGCATCAACATGCATGTTCTTTTGGGCGGCGTGAGAATCCAGACATTCTGCTATTTTCTGTTCAGTCTTATAACTCTTATAAGAAAGAACGGGTCCAACATTCCCTAACTCAGTACAATAATTGGGTTCAGTCAATACATCCATATTATTATCTTGATTATGGAATGACATGGTCGCTACCTGGAGAGAGAGAGAAGAAAACACTTTTAGCGTATGCTCTTGCAAGATTAGATTGGTTATTATCTTATCTAATCAGGATGTCTCCCACTGTTTTTTATCAAATCTACCTTAAAACCCAAAAAGGTAAGATTAGCCGGGATTAATTACACCTTACAATTTCGTCAATCTTTCAGCCAGATCAGTGTCGGTACTTTGAGGGATGTTCCCCGTGCTATCGCACGGACCTAATTAATGTAAACCTCGTTTTCCCAGAGGCGTAACCCCGTTAACACTTTTCTAGACACCTACTTGATCGGCTAATTGTCCTGTGTAAAACTCTCCCAGGAGTAACTCTTACTCGCAGCGGGTATCAGGATCCAACTATCTCATAGGAGGTATGCAATCTCATTGCAAATTTCAACACTTGAAATTCCTGATAATGTTTTGCCCCTAGTGTCCTATGACCTTGACGGAGGTCAACAAACCATAGGCTGCTAGTCAAGTTCATCCCGTCATTTCTTGATTGAATTAAACCCACCCGCACGACCCTTGACGGAGGTCAACAAGGCCGTACGACTACCCTAATCCAATCTGCATCATATGCATAAGCAGGTAAATACTAATCAGCTACCGCACACTACGCCTTGACGGAGGTCAACAAACGTAGCACGAATACTAACTAGTCTATATCTGAAATGACGGAGGGCTACGCAGGTTTTTCATAAAACCTTGAGCGTAATGAACTTGATATCGTCGTAGAATCGTGTAGTTTTTGAAAAGGAGTGTTTTTGAGGCTTTTCTTAGTTTCGCTAAAGTGGTCACTCCCGGTGAAGGGATCGTCGGCCCTTTCCTCATCGAATAAGTTGCAGGATATATCACATATACCGCTGTGCAAAGCAAAACACTAAAAGCAATCAAAAGACAAACCGCGTTTTGTAGCATCTGCCAGTTTTGCTAAAGGAGTCACTCCCGGTGAAGGGATCTCGGTCCTTTCCTCATCGAATAAGGTGCAGGATATATCGTATATATCACTGTGCAAAGCAAAACTGTAGCTACCTTTTTTATTAAGTTTGATTCTACAACATCTTTAGGTTTCTTTTCTTTTACTAATCTCATTAATAAAAATCCCATCAGCTTATGCTTCCTAAGCATCACAGAAGAAACGAAAGCAGTAATACTTATATATCAGCATATATATATAGTATAAGCATTCGTCTTAGGCAGTAATATGATCTCATCACAGAACATTGCAGCAGAAGAACATATATGAAATATTGGATATACTAGGACGTCCGTGTTTTCAATACGAGCCTGTATAAAACACGGATTCCACGGTCGCGACGAATAGCCAAACCCACATCCCAAGGCCCCTACGAGAGCGGCAAGTAACACTGCCAATTCTAGGGTTAGGAGACCCGGTCTCGACTCCTCGAGATGGCCTCCCACTGGACCCTAGAACCCGGTTACTTGTGCTCTCCTCCTTGGGTCTACCTAATGCTGAAAAGTAAATAATATACACTGGTGACAGCAACCGCAACCAGGAAGTGCCCCAAATAAAAGAATATTACATTACAAATGAATTTTACATGAATGAAAATAAAAACCCTCATCTCACATAAAACCCCCGGCTATTCAGAACGCGACGATCCAATATAACATATCACAGTAACACATAATATCACATATCATCAACGTAAGTAAATATGCGCATCCCAATTGTCGTTGACATATAGCAACGAAACCGGCGATATCACATATTACACTTACGGTCACAGAAAAGAAAGTGTAAAACTACAATATTTGGAATCCATAATCACTTTAGACATCATAAATCCGAAATATCACATACTTCGCATTTCATGCCTAACTATATGAATTCTACATATTGTATCACATTCCAGATAAATAGACAGTATTAAACTTTTCGAACAGATAATCAAATACCCAAAATTTCCTAAACTGCTCAACTCTTGAGCGGGGTTCAAATAATCCCAGAATATGTCACAGTACCGGTGATCCAGCCGTAGAAGGGTCAAGCCAACGCCTCACATGTGGCACGCCGTACTGCCCCAAACCCGAAGGTTCAAAAGGCAGTTCAAGACGGTCACATAATCGAGTTAAGGTTTGTTGTCTTCTAGAGGGTCCACCGCTTAACTTGTACAATTTTCCAAAAGATTTAAACCCGAATAAATTTCAACACTTGAAAATTTGCCGTACCGGGAAACAGTAAGTTAATGATATCCGTTCAAATAGTTTAACAGTTTCTAAATATCCGGAAAAAAAATACGAATTTAAAATTTCCGATCGAGTCTACTATTACAAAACAAACCCCAGAATTTTTAAACACCTGGAACAGATTAAAAATACCCAGAATAGTCAGCAAGTACCTACGGTCATTACCATAAAATCCACGTGTCATGATCTCATCAATCCGCCGCGGAACCGCCGCGAAAGGCTTGCTTTCGCCGCGGTTCCGCCGCCGTATAATCGAATTAGGGGCTCGGGTTTTATGGTAATTCTTAGAATTCCTTGCAGATTTTTTTACATATTTTTAATTTAGAAAAATCCCAAAATTTAAAAAATTTCCAGAGAGGGGTCAAGTTTCGTCGTTTCGGGTTCGATCGGAGTTTTAACTTCGTAAACACATCGCCTAATGCTCTAGCTAGGCTCTGATACCACTGTAGGGTTCCTAGGCACTCTTGTGAAGGTTCAAAAGGCATCAAGCATGCCCGGATTAAATTTTAGACGTGCCGAACAACCCAAAGCCGGGATCTTTGCTAGATTATTAGGGTTTAACTTGCAAGAAGATAACTTTTATCTAAGTGTGAGGGATTACAACCTTTGTAGTCTGCTCCTTCACTTCACAAGCTCCGAGTAGAAGTCCCTTTGCCGCGATCCACGATCTCCAGGACTCATGAGAGGCTCCACGACTCGAACGATCCATGCTAGCTCGAAGTATTCCAAATCTCCGATGATCTACCTTGAAGTTGCTACGACTCAAGCTTTCTCACTCAAAAGAGAAGAACACACTAATCCCATGGGCTAGATGAGATGAGGATGAGAGAGTAGTAATTTTGCTTTCTTTTTAAATCATTTTCTCATATTTTATCATCACTTTAGGATTTTCAAGAGAGCTTATCAAGAAGGAAGAAGATGATAATGGAAAAAAATGATGATCATCTCAAATCCTTTTGTGATGAATAGAAATAAAACATATGATTGATATATAACCATGGTCAAGGATGAATGACTAAGAATGAGTAGAGAAACAACTAGAGTTAGGGTTTGGTTAAGTTAAAAATGTGTCATCACAAAATATCACAACCATGACAAAAAGAAAAATGCTTCTAGAAGGAACTTGAAGCATCCAACCCTAATCAAACCCTAACCTCAATTAATCATCCTTAAACATGTTTAAAAATTAATCATATCATGTCACAATAATATATATCACATATATATATTATATATTTGCAACAAAAGAAAATAATACAATTAACATATATCGCATATATATCAATGTATCATCCACTGAGAAAATGAAATAATAAAGCGAGCCAATATTCGATAATGTAATACAATATATCACATATATTATTATACATTAAATCATCGAATCAATACTTGAATCGATGATCCGGCTATATCGAATATTACCGACTAATATATCATGTACCGATTCATCGAATCAACACTTGATCCGATGACCCGGTTCATATCCATATATCGCGAGAATATAATACGGTATCCCATATCGCATTATTCATGCTCCTGCGGATATCACATATGCGCCACTACTCCGTTTCTCCTGAGCCAAGAAACCTCTGTGTAGGACTCTAAAGAATCGTCAATACGCCGGTAGCAGGTGATGATCATATCAAACACCCACAAGCTGCAAGCGGTCAGCTAAACATAACAGCCACCCGGGTATTGAGCGATCAGAAGATCAACAAGCTAGCCTGTGCGTTCTCCTGTGAATCCAACCAGTAACACTCCCGTACAGTCCGGTCTGTTCGTCTGATATGTCGCATATCAAGTCTAGGGGTGGTATACGTCAGACCCCAGTAACCGATAAGTCGTGTCGATGTATGGCTCATAACGGGTCAAGAAACTACTAGTAACACTTACCAGTAAATCTCTATATCAGCCCTGGCCAGGGACTTCCAGTTATAGCCAATCGAACACAGCACAACATCAACTCCCTATACCGGGAGAGACGAATCCCCTCCTATCGCTCATTGCCTCCATGTGATTCGGGACTGTACCCAAAAGCCACCGTTTTGCATGCCCTCTTGGACGTGGTAAGGTAGAAATCAAAGCACAGTGGGAATCACACAAGACTCTATGACGATCTCGGGTCTTCAGACTACCCTGTACCTGTGTCACCGGAGAACTGCCATCTGACGTGTGGTATATCACCATCTGGGAGTTCTCGGCGAGTCCGTCCAGTGTACCCAGTCTCCACTGAGCACCCGTACCCCATCTCTGATGTCTTACACCGATGGATATGGGATCATCCATCGCCCATCATATGGGTCAAGATGCGTATACGCTAGTCTACTCTGGTGTATCGATGCCCTGTCTCGATATACCCTCGACTAGGAACAGTTATAGGATGTACTCATCGACTACCGTGGCCCCACTAGTATGATCTCATCATAGTCCCAGTAGTCGAGTACAGATCTTAAGGGCTTTATCAACATGTGAGAGTAAAACAGTAAACCAATACAAGTCAACATGTTAAGATAAAGTGAAACCAAATAGCATACTATCATGACGAGCAAGAAAGTCATCTCTATATATAACCAAGCATCCATTATAATATACATCATATGTACAACAATGGCCTCTAGGGCATATACATAACTAACATGATGTATATTATTTTCTTTTCCGCATTAGGATAGACCCAAGGAGGGGAGCACAAGTAACCGGGTTCTAGGGTCCAGTGGGAGACCATCTCGAGGAGTCAAGTCCGGGTCTCCTAACCCTAGAATTGGTAGGGTTGCTTGCCGCTCTCGTAGGGGTCTAGGGGTGTGGGATTGGCTATTCATCGTGACCGTGGAATCCGTGTTTTATACTGGCTCGTATTAAAAACACGGACGTCCTAGTATATCCAATGTTTCATATGTTTCTTCTGCTGCGATATCTGTGATGTGATCATTTGATGTTCTGTGATAAATACTGTAAATAGTATATATGATATACTATATAGACGTTGCTTATGTTTTACACCCGCGCTAGCCCTGCCTCGCTCTGGCGTTAGTTACCTAACCTAACGGTGCAGACGGGACATCGAGGCGAATGCGGATGGCATAAGCATACGTTATATTTATCTGTGATGTTTAGGTGGACTTAAATGATGGGACATTCATTAATGAGATTAATGAAAGAAAATAAACCTAAAAGATTTTGTGGAATCGAATTCCAAAATAAAAACAGGTAGCTACAGTTCTTGCTTTGCATCGCGGTGTTCCTTGTAGAACATCCTGCACCTTATTCGATAACGAAAGGACCGAGATCCCTTCACCGGGAGTGACTCCTTTAGCAATAACTGGCAGATGCTACAACTCTCGGTTTATTTTTTGATTGCTTCTATAGTTTCTGCTTTGCACAGCGGTATATACGATATATCCTGCACCTTATTCGATGAGGAAAGGGCCGACGATCCCTTCACCAGGAGTGACCCCTTTAGCCAAACTAGAAAAGCCTCAAAAACACTCCATTTAAAAACCATTTGATTCCGCAACGAGATCAAGTTCAAAGCGTTAAAAGTTTTCTCAAAAACCATCCGCAACCCTACGTCATTTTAGGAAGTAGAGTACTTAGTATTCGTGCTGTGTTTGTTGACCATAGTCAAGGCACAGTGTACGGTAGCTAAGTGATGTCTTCCTACACCGCATATGATGCGATTAGTTAGGACAGTCATGTAGCTTTGTTGACCTTAGCCAAGGGTCATGTGGGTGGGTCTAATTAATCACGAAATAACGGGTAGAACTTGACTAGTGCTTATGATTTGTTGACCTTAGCCAAGGTCATAGGTGCTAGGGGTAAAAACCTTCATCGGGAGTTTCAAGTGTTGAAATTTGCAATGAGATTGCATACCTTCTATATGATAGTTGGATCCCGATACCCACTGCGAGTAATTCTTACTCCTAGGAGAGTTTTGCACTTTACAATTAGCCGATCAAGTAGGTGTCTAGAAAGGTGTCAACGGGGTTACGCCTCTGGGAAAACGAGGTTTACTGTAATTAGGTCCGTGCGAAAGCACGGGGAACCTTCCTCAAAGTACCGACACTGGCCTGGCTGAAAGATTGGCGTACTTGTATAGTGTAATTAATCCCGGCTAGTCTTTCCTTTTAGGGTTTGAAGGAAGATTTGATAAAAACATTGGGAGCCATCCTGATTAGATAAAATAAATAATTATTCTAATCTTGCAAGAGCGGACGCAGAGTGTTTTCTTCTCTCTCTCTCCAGGTAGCAACCATATCACGCCTTAATCAGGATAATAATATGGATGAATTGACCGAACCTGCTTTTTATACTGAGCTGGGTGTTAGTGTATATGCCCTAGAGGCCATTACTGTATCATACTAGTTTGTATATTACTTGATGGAAGCTTGGGATATTCACCTTGTATAAACAATCTTGCTCAATGTAGTAGTATGCTACTTGGTTTGTTTCTACTTCAATGTGTACTTGTGTTTATTTCAGTATATCACTTATACGCATTAGTAGAGCCCTTAGGATCTTTGCTTGATTACCAGCGTTGTGATGGCAGTCACACTAGTGGGGGCTGGGTAATCTATAGGCACATCCTTATACAGGTCCCTAGTCGTAGGACTATCGAGACAGGGCATCGATACTCCGGAGTAGACTAGCGTATGCGCTTCTCATCCCAGTGTGGGAGATGGTCTGTCCCACAGCCATCAGTACGTCGTACTGGAGATAGTATACGGGTGCTCGTTGGGTTACGAGTACACTGGACAGGACTCGTCGGGAACTGACAGGTTGGTATTATACCTATCGTCAGTTATCAGTTCCCAGGTGACATGAGTACAGCTTAGTCCGCTGACTTGACACTGACACTTCGCCTCGAGTGTGTTCCCACTGCACTTTGATCACTACCCTACCACGGCTCAAAGGAGTCGTGCAAACAGGTGGTGGTTGGGTGCAGTCCCGAAGCACTTGGAGGCAGTGACGGTTAGACAGGATTCGTCTCTCCCGGTATTGGGGGTTGACATCGCGCTGTGTCTAGGAGAGCCATTACACGAGTAGTCCCTGGCCAGGGCAAGCGAGATATACTGGTAGGTTTCCAGTGTTATCTCAGGGTGTTTTGGGCTTCACTCCGACACGACTTGTACCGCTATTGGGGGACTGACGTTTTACCGCCCCCTAGGCCCGCCATGCGATGTATCAGACGAACAGACCGGACTGTACGGAGAATGTCACATTCAGACTCAGTAGGAGTTCAGATGGGGTTTCACCTCGTCAGCCTTCTTGTCGGCATCTACCTGGGGACCGTTACGCACAGCTAGTGCCGCTTGCGGTCTGTGGTTAAACCCACTGCCAGCGTAGTGTCGAGTCTTTAGAGTCCCACACAGAGGGTATTCGCCTCTGGGCAAAACAGAGTAGAGGTCGCATGGTTTTGCGACAGGGTTCGTTCTCATCCGCGCACTTGTGCACTTTTGGAGTCCGGACGGATTATACTGGCAGGCTCTGGTTTGAGCCAGATACTGGTATATGTTTTGGGGGTTGCTTTTATATCTTGGTATTCTTGTTCCTCGGAACGAGAATGCAGGTGTGTATGCACAGTTGCTTGAGGCAGAGAATGAGGTTTTTCATTAGGGTTTCGGATCGGGTGCGTATGCACAGTTGACAGTTATCATTTTCCAAACCCTAATGGATTTGAGTATTATCTATTAATAATAGTAATTAAATAAGAATTATGTTATGGTTGTTTTTCTTGTTGACTTGTTGACCTTGGTTGACTTGTTGACCATTGACCACTTTTCATGCCTTGAAAGTCTTCCTTGATTCATGCTTACACTTCATTAAAAGAGGTATGATAGTGGTCATTCCAAAAATAACCATCAACTATTCTTATTTCAATTATTATCATTTAGATAATTCATTTCTTTTGCAATATGGTTGCAAGAAAGAAATAATTGAGCTCATTCTATCATTCTCACTCTCTCTCCTCATTTCATCTTCTTCTTCCTCTTGAAAAGAGAAACCTTCTCATGTGTTGAGATTCATTCTCTTTAGATAGAAAAGCAAACCCTAATCACTCTCTACTCATTCTAGGATGAAGGATTAGCAAGCCGGAAACCCTAGTTCACTCAAAGATCGAGGAAGAGCCCAAAGTCGAACCTTCGAGGTGGATCCATCTTCGACGGGAGAAGGCGACGAAAAGAGAACCATTCAAGCTTCTACAAAGAACAAGAAAGAAGAACAACAACAAGAAGAGAAGGAGTTCAAGTTTAGGTATAACCATCTTCCATAGTAGCTAACTCTCTTTAGCTTGTTAACTAGTTTTAGTTTAGACAACGATCCCGACATAGTTTAGTCCATGTTGCCTCTTGCGATAAAAATTCGTTTTTTATACCGTTTCCGCCTCCCCGTAAGTACCGGGGGTCGCAATATGGACTTACAGTGGTATCAGAGCCTAACTAAACTTAAACTAGCTTGGTAGTGAAGTGTAACGAAGTTCGGAACCGAAAAATCGCAAAACCGGAAAATCGAAAACCTAACTTTCTGTTGAAATTTTTTCTGCTCAAAATGAAAAACTTTATACTTGTAAAATCGTCTCAGGGTTTTCTAAGAACACACAAGAAAAACGATATCATGATTCCTCCAAACCGCCGCGCTTCCGCGGCCTCACCTACTCATCTGGCCGCGGAACTGCCGCAAGTTGGTGTCATCTTTGCATCGTTTTTCGTGCAGTATTCTTCTGTGTTGGTTTTGGGATTTTTAAGATATATTATATGTACCCAGATTTTCCAGAACTGAAATTCACTTTTGGGGTCCTATAATTCCGTATTTTTTTTCCGAACTTCACTGCACTTTAGCTATGTTGGTTATATCTGTGATGTTTGCATGTATTGAACGTCGGCTAATCGCTATAAGTCGATTAGTCGGGGTTATACATGATCTGTAATGTTCTGGAATGTGTATATGAATGTGTTGGACTGTCGCGGGTGAATAGCCGGGGTGGATGTGAGATGGGCTTTTGTTTTTCTTTCATTCATTGTAAATGTAAATTGATGTAATTATATTATTTGTTTGGCCGCACAACCGGGTCGGGGTTGTAGCCGTCATTGTATAATTCTTTTTACTGTTTTTGCTCCTAGGATAGACCCATGGTGGGGTGCACAAACTACCGGGAACATGGAGGGTAGTTTGCCGCACCCGTAGGGGTCTTGGGTGGGGTATTTGCTATTCACCGCGACCGTGTTATCCGCTTTTCGTTTCAGGCTCGAAAGGAATGCGGATTGCTAGTATATCCAATGTATTCATCTGTGATCTGTAATGTCTATCATTGCTTTCTATTTAGGCGTTGCTTATGTTTTACAGCCGCGCTAGCCCAGCCCCCGCTCTGTCGTTAGTTAAGTAACCTAACGAGTGATGACGGGACCCCGTGGCGAATGCGAATGGCATAAGCGTACGTCATATTTTGGTTGTTTTCTGCAATGGTAGGAATTAAATGATGGGACGCATTAAAAGAACTAATGCAAGAATATCACGCATTAAAAGAACTAATGCAAGATAATAAACCAAGTTTAAGTCGATGGAACACTTTCGAAAAACCACTCGGTTCTTTTCAAAAACTAACTTTTAAATGCGGAGCTTGAGCCACTCCTTCTAAAAGCTATCTCGTTCCATCGATTATATCAAGTTCACTACGTTCACGGTTTCGCCAAAACCATTCGTAGCCCTCCATCATTTCAGTTAAATATACGGTAGTATTCAAGCTATGTATTTTGACCTCACGCCAAGGCATAGTGATTGGTAGCTGCCGGATATTTATCTGTTGCATAGATAGAATGCGTTGTTTTGAGACAGTCGTACCACCATTTTGGCCTACGTCAAGGGTAGGTACGGGTGGATTCAAATCAACCGGGATAATGATGGGAAGAACTTGACATGTGACTTATGACATTTTGACCTCACGCCAAGGTCATAAGAGCATGGGGCAAAAATCCACATCGGGAGTTTCATAAGTACTGAAACTTGCTAGATTTGCATACCATTTGGAGTGTGATGATTATGGTAGGATTCCTTCATTTTCGTCACGCGATGATATTTGGATCCCGATCCTACTGTGAGTATATGCTACTCCTCGGGAAATTTCTCACTAAACGATCAATGCTATAAACCTAGTAGGTGCCTAGAAAGGTGTTAGCGGGGCTACGCCCCCAGGGAAAAGAGGTTCTTAAATTAAGGAACTTCGCGAAAGCGTTGGAAAACCTCCCTCGAAGTACCGACACTGGCCTGGCTGAACGGTTAAGCAAGTATTGTACGGTGGGATTGATCCCGGCTAATTCTTCCTTTGTGGTTTGAGGAGGGATTCGAGAGACAGTGGGAGCCATCCTGTTTAGACAAATTAAAAACCATTCTAAACTTGCAAGAGCATCGTGCTAAGTGTTTCTTCTCTCCCCCTGCAGCGACCAAATCGAAATGACTGGACTTAAGTTACTTCTAGATAAAAACATATTGACAGGGCCAAACTACAAAGATTGGCTCAGGAATGTCAAATTGGCAATCTCTTACGACAAGCTGGGGTATCTTCTTACCAGCAAAGCTCCCCCCGTCCCAGGTCCCACCTCCAGCGTCGCGGATAAGGAAATCCGTAAGACTTGGGAGATTGACAGCGCGAAGGCCAGATGCCTCGTACTTGCCTCGATGGACAATGACCATCAGAGGAGGCACGAGAATATGGATTTGGAATCCATATTTCTTCATACAAAAGAACTGTATGGAGAGCAGTCTCGTATCGCAAGATACGAAGTGTCGAAGAAGTTATTTTCGACTAAGTTGGCCGTCGGATCATCGGTAGCGGACCACGTGCTTAAGATGATTGGCTACACTGAGGAGCTCGCGGAACTTGGGACCACGTTGGATAGTGAACTCTACACAGATATAATTCTCCAGTCCCTTCCATCCACTTACGCCCAGTTCATACTGAATTTCAACTTGCAAGAAAAGGAAGTTGAACTTTCAGAACTCCTCAACCTGCTGAGGAGCGCAGAGGGCACCCTACAGAAGGGTAGGGATACATCCACTTTGTTTGTAGGAGGATCTTCTTCTTCTAGGTCCAAGGCGAAAGCCAAGGGAAAGAAGAAGAAAGCCCCCGCCAAACCAAGAGGCGGTGTTAGTAAAGTGGGTGCGAAGGGAAAGGAAAAGGCAACAAAGATAGCGGGGAAGCTTGTTGGTAAAGAGGAATGCTTCTATTGTCACAAGAGTGGACACTGGAAGAAAGATTGCAGGGCTTGGAAAGCCAGGATACAGGAACTGAAGCAGGTTGCGGCTTCAGCTTCAGGTGTGTATGTTATTGAAAACTGTCTTTCTATAAACTCTACTTCCTGGGTATTGGATACCGGATCAGGATCTCATATCTGTAATTCTTTGCAGGCGTTGAGAAACCGTAGGTTTTTGAAGGAAGGTGACATGACCCTCAGAGTTGCGAACGGAGCTAGCATGGATGCTAAAGCCGTGGGGGACTATCACCTAGGAATGTCAGATGGACATGTTTTGGTTTTGCGTAATTGCTTTTTTGTACCCAACGCAACTTGTAATATCATTTCTGTATCTTTGGTTTCTAAAGAAGGTTATGAATTTGCGTTTGTAAGTAATGTTGTTAACATTCACCTTAATCAAGTTCTGATTGGGTCAGGTACATTGAGCAATGGTATATACGTATTAAACCAACCACAGATTTTCAATGTCCAGAATACACACAAAAGAAAGTCACCAGATATTGATCAGACTTTCTTATGGCATTGTAGATTGGGTCACATCAATGAGAGAAGGTTGACGAAGTTACATACAGAAGGGTATTTGAATGCGTTCGAATATCAATCGTATGCCACTTGTCAATCCTGTCTCAAGGGAAAGATGACAAAGACTCCGTTTACTGGACATGGAGTAAGAGCGAGCGAGCTCTTGGGACTCGTACACAGTGACGTGTGCGGTCCAATGTCTACACATGCCCGAAGCGGACATTCTTACTTCATTACTTTTACGGATGACTTCTCAAGGTACGGTTATGTCTTCTTAATGAAACATAAGTCCGAGGCCTTTGGAAAATTCCAGGAGTATAAGAATGAAGTAGAGAAACAGACCGGCAAAAGTATTAAGATTCTAAGATCGGATCGAGGTGGAGAATACTTAAGTGCCGAATTCCTGGACTATTTAAAAGAGAATGGGATTCTCTCTCAGCTTACTCCTCCATACACCCCGCAACATAACGGTGTATCGGAGAGACGGAATCGCACCCTATTGGATATGGTACGGTCTATGATGAGTAACGCTGAGTTACCGCGATTATTCTGGGGGTATGCGCTAGAAACAGCTGCATACCTATTGAACCGAGTTCCTACTAAGACTGTGCCTACCACACCATATGAGTTATGGAGTGGGAAGAAACCCTATCTTCAGTACCTGAAGATTTGGGGATGTCCAGCTTATGTCAAAAAGCAGCATGCGGACAAGCTCGAGGCACGCTCAGTACTGTGCAAGTTTGTGGGATACCCAAAGAACTCCAGGGGGTATCTTTTCTATTACGCAGAGGAGCAAAAAGTCCTTGTTTCTCGTAATGCCCATTTTCTGGAACATCAGTTCTTAGAAAAAGAAGTAAGTGGGAGCGCAATAGAACTGGAAGAAATTCCAGAACCACAGACTATTACTGAAAGCTTAATGGAACCAGAGGGTTCAAATGAACAGGACATTCCTATGCCGCTCCGCAGAAGTAGTAGGCAGTCTCATCCGCCCGAGAGATACTACGGTTTTCTCATAGACGGGGATAGAGAGGATTGCATCATAGACTATGATGAGCCTACTAGCTTCCAGCAGGCCGTTCAGAGCATTGACTCGGTAAAATGGCTGGATGCAATGCGGACCGAAATGGAGTCCATGTACACCAACAAAGTATGGACGTTGGACATTGCTCCAGACGGGGTAAAACCCGTAGGATGCAAGTGGATCTTCAAAAGGAAGATTGGTGTAGATGGACAGGTTGAGACCTATAAAGCTAGACTTGTAGCAAAGGGTTTCCGTCAAAGACCTGGCTTGGACTACGACGAAACCTTTTCTCCAGTGGCTATGCTGAAATCCATTCGGATCCTTCTTGCCATTGCTGCCTTCCACGATTATGAGATTTGGCAGATGGACGTAAAAACCGCTTTTCTAAATGGAAATTTAGAGGAGTGTGTCTATATGGATCAGCCGGAGGGTTTCATTCAGAGTGGGAGCAGCGGAAAGGTGTGCAAGTTGCTTAAGTCCATTTATGGACTAAAGCAGGCATCGCGGAGTTGGAACATCTGTTTTGATGAGACGGTCAAGGAATTTGACTTTATCAAAAATCCAGATGAACCGTGCATCTATAGTAGATTTGTAGCGAGAACTGTGGTATTCCTTGTTTTATACGTGGATGACATTCTCTTAATAGGAAATGACATTCCTATGCTACAATCTGTCAAGGGTTTCTTGTCACACAGGTTCTCCATGAAAGACCTGGGTGATGCCTCTTACATCCTGGGGATCCGGATCCATCGTGATAGATCCAAGAGGATATTAGGACTTTCACAGTCCAGGTACATCGACACCGTACTGAAAAGATTCAGTATGGAAGATTCCAAGCGCGGTAACTTACCGGCTTGTCACGGGATCACCCTCTCTAAAGAGATGTCTCCCAAGACTGATTTGGAGAGGGATCGCATGTCTATTATACCCTACGCTTCTGCGGTAGGCTCTATAATGTATGCGATGTTGTGTACCAGACCGGATGTAGCTTATGCACTGAGTGTAGTAAGCCGGTATCAGTCAAACCCTGGGGAGAAACATTGGATAGCGGTAAAGAACATTCTCAAGTACCTGAGGAGGACTAAGGAGATGTTCTTGGTGTATGGCGGAAAAGACCTCCAGATTGAGGCCTTTGCTGACTCCAGCTTCCAAAGTGACAAGGATGATTCCAAGTCCATGTCGGGTTTTGTCTTTACCCTAAATGGAGGGGCGGTGTGTTGGAAGAGTTCCAAACAGGAAACCGTTGCAGACTCGACTATGGAAGCGGAATACATCGCTGCATCTGATGCCGCAAAAGAAGCTGTCTGGATAAGGAAGTTCTTAAAAGAACTTCAGGTGGTTCCGTCCATTGTTGACCCAGTACCTCTGTATTGCGACAACAACGGGGCTATAGCTTTAGCAAAGGAACCCAGGTCCCATCAGAGATCCAGGCACATCTTGAGGCGGTATCACCTGATCAGGGAGATCGTGGATCGCAAGGAGATCGAGGTTCGGAGGGTTGCTTCAGAAGAGAACACTGCAGATCCATTCACCAAGGCCCTACCCCAGACTCAGTTCGAGCGGCTGATCGAGATGATAGGTCTTCGATACGCCAGTACATGGCCTTAGTGCAAGTGGGAGATTGTTAGTGTATATGCCCTAGAGGCCATTACTGTATCATACTAGTTTGTATATTACTTGATGGAAGCTTGGGATATTCACCTTGTATAAACAATCTTGCTCAATGTAGTAGTATGCTACTTGGTTTGTTTCTACTTCAATGTGTACTTGTGTTTATTTCAGTATATCACTTATACGCATTAGTAGAGCCCTTAGGATCTTTGCTTGATTACCAGCGTTGTGATGGCAGTCACACTAGTGGGGGCTAGGTAATCTATAGGCACATCCTTATACAGGTCCCTAGTCGTAGGACTATCGAGACAGGGCATCGATACTCCGGAGTAGACTAGCGTATGCGCTTCTCATCCCAGTGTGGGAGATGGTCTGTCCCACAGCCATCAGTACGTCGTACTGGAGATAGTATACGGGTGCTCGTTGGGTTACGAGTACACTGGACAGGACTTGTCGGGAACTGACAGGTTGGTATTATACCTATCGTCAGTTATCAGTTCCCAGGTGACATGAGTACAGCTTAGTCCGCTGACTTGACACTGACACTTCGCCTCGAGTGTGTTCCCACTGCACTTTGATCACTACCCTACCACGGCTCAAAGGAGTCGTGCAAACAGGTGGTGGTTGGGTGCAGTCCCGAAGCACTTGGAGGCAGTGACGGTTAGACAGGATTCGTCTCTCCCGGTATTGGGGGTTGACATCGCGCTGTGTCTAGGAGAGCCATTACACGAGTAGTCCCTGGCCAGGGCAAGCGAGATATACTGGTAGGTTTCCAGTGTTATCTCAGGGTGTTTTGGGCTTCACTCTGACACGACTTGTACCGCTATTGGGGGACTGACGTTTTACCGCCCCCTAGGCCCGCCATGCGATGTATCAGACGAACAGACCGGACTGTACGGAGAATGTCACATTCAGACTCAGTAGGAGTTCAGATGGGGTTTCACCTCGTCAGCCTTCTTGTCGGCATCTACCTGGGGACCGTTACGCACAGCTAGTGCCGCTTGCGGTCTGTGGTTAAACCCACTGCCAGCGTAGTGTCGAGTCTTTAGAGTCCCACACAGAGGGTATTCGCCTCTGGGCAAAACAGAGTAGAGGTCGCATGGTTTTGCGACAGGGTTCGTTCTCATCCGCGCACTTGTGCACTTTTGGAGTCCGGACGGATTATACTGGCAGGCTCTGGTTTGAGCCAGATACTGGTATATGTTTTGGGGGTTGCTTTTATATCTTGGTATTCTTGTTCCTCGGAACGAGAATGCAGGTGTGTATGCACAGTTGCTTGAGGCAGAGAATGAGGTTTTTCATTAGGGTTTCGGATCGGGTGCGTATGCACAGTTGACAGTTATCATTTTCCAAACCCTAATGGATTTGAGTATTATCTATTAATAATAGTAATTAAATAAGAATTATGTTATGGTTGTTTTTCTTGTTGACTTGTTGACCTTGGTTGACTTGTTGACCATTGACCACTTTTCATGCCTTGAAAGTCTTCCTTGATTCATGCTTACACTTCATTAAAAGAGGTATGATAGTGGTCATTCCAAAAATAACCATCAACTATTCTTATTTCAATTATTATCATTTAGATAATTCATTTCTTTTGCAATATGGTTGCAAGAAAGAAATAATTGAGCTCATTCTATCATTCTCACTCTCTCTCCTCATTTCATCTTCTTCTTCCTCTTGAAAAGAGAAACCTTCTCATGTGTTGAGATTCATTCTCTTTAGATAGAAAAGCAAACCCTAATCACTCTCTACTCATTCTAGGATGAAGGATTAGCAAGCCGGAAACCCTAGTTCACTCAAAGATCGAGGAAGAGCCCAAAGTCGAACCTTCGAGGTGGATCCATCTTCGACGGGAGAAGGCGACGAAAAGAGAACCATTCAAGCTTCTACAAAGAACAAGAAAGAAGAACAACAACAAGAAGAGAAGGAGTTCAAGTTTAGGTATAACCATCTTCCATAGTAGCTAACTCTCTTTAGCTTGTTAACTAGTTTTAGTTTAGACAACGATCCCGACATAGTTTAGTCCATGTTGCCTCTTGCGATAAAAATTCGTTTTTTATACCGTTTCCGCCTCCCCGTAAGTACCGGGGGTCGCAATATGGACTTACACTGGGGAACGTTGGTCCCACTCCAACTTATAATTGTTATAAGACAGAGCAGGAAATAGGGGAATACCAAGATACCCATGCCGCCCAAACGAAGAAAGTGCATATGATGCATCTTCTTCGGGTGTGTTCGTTACACAGAACTGTTTCTCAGTATCCTCTGCGTCCTGGGTATCTGATACCAGATCAGGATCCCAGATATGTAATCAGTTACATAGGGCTACAGAAAGGTAGAGAACTGAGAACGGGTGATAAGTTTCATGAGACAGAAAACGGTGCAAGTGTTGTAGCCAAGTCTGTTGGTCACTGTCACCCTGTATTACCAGTACATTGATTCTGAACGAATGTTATTAGATACCAAACCTGATATACAAAATCATATCAGTCTCTTTATTAGTAAAGAAATGATAAAATTTTGTATTGTTGGATAATGTTTTAAACATTTCCTATTTCAAAAGTTTATCGGTTCAGGCACGTTATCTAAAAGCATTGACATTCTAAATCAAACTACAGTTCCTAGTATACAGAACACACACAAGAGGAAGAGTTCAGAAATGAACGGATCTTTCTTGAGGTATTATAGACTAGGTCATATCAATGTGACCCGACTAGCTTAAGTTACATTTAAGATGCATATTTAAATAAGTTTGAATTTACATCTTATGAAACTTGCCAGTCATGTCACAGAGATAAGATGACCATAGCTCTGTTTACTGGAAACAGAGAAAGAGTTAGTGAACTCTTGGGATGATACATGTTGATGTATGTAAATCCCCTGTCTACACATGCCAAGACCGGTTCTTTGTATTTCATTACATTCTCTGATAATCTCTCAAGATTCAGACATATGTTCCTGTTGAAACACAAGTCCGAACCTTTTGAGATATTCACAGAATATAAGTTAGAAATAGAGAACCAAAAACCGGGTATAAGTATTATGTATTATGATAAGATCAGGGAAGAGAATACTTGTGCATAGAATTCCTGGATTATTCTAAAGGAGAATGAGATTCTCTCTCCGTATTACTCCTCTGAATATACCACAGCACAACGGTGTATCGGGGCGGACCAATCACACCATATTAGATATGGTGTGCTCTATGATGAGTATTACTGAGTTACCTGTTTCTTTTAAGGGGTTGTGCACTTGAGAAGCTGCATACCTATTGAATTAGATTCGAATTAAATCAGTGCCTACCACTCCATATAGGATATGGTATGGGAAGAGCCTATCTCTTAAGTAAGTTAAGATTTGGGACTGTCCGGCCTATGTCGAAAGCAAAATCCGGACAAGATCGGGGCAATTTCAGTTCTGTAGAACTGGAAAAGTTCCAGCTATACAAACTACAGCTAATGATTTGACAGAACCAGAGGATTCAATAGTCCCCGACGAACCTCAGCCTCTCCGCCGATTTGGTAGGGTTCCTCATCCGCCAGAGAGATACTTCGGTTTCTCGATGACAGTGGGAGCAAGGAATGCATCATGAGATGATGACCCAACTAGTTTCGAGCAGGCTATCGAGAGTAAGGACTCTGTAAGAATGGCTGGATGCTTAGCGATCTGAGATGGAATCCATGTACACCAACAAAGTATGGACTTTGGTTGCTATATCTGAAGGGTTAAATCCCCATCAGGAGCAAGTATATCTTGAGAAGATTACTTGATGTAGATGGAAAAGTTGAGACTTTCAAAGCTAGACTTGTTAAAGGTTTTCGTCATCGACTAGACATGGATAATGATGAAACCTTTTCCAGTGGCTATGCTTAAGTCCATCCGGATCCTACATAACATTGCTGCATACCATGACTACGATATCTGGTGGTTGGGTGCCATGACTGCTTTTCTAAATAATGATTTAGAAGAGAACGTCAATAAGTACACAGCCAGAGGGCTTCGTAAACAGTGGGAGCAACGGAAACGTGTGCAAGTTGCTTTATAGGATAAAGCAGGTATCGCGGAGTTGGAACGTCTGTTTTGATGAGATAGTTAAAGATTTTGACTTCATCAAAATGGTAGATGAACCTTGTATATACAAAAAGGTAGTAGAGAGTAAGGTGGTCATCCTCGTATTGTACGTGGACAACATACTCTTGATAGGAAAAGAGTTTCTTATGCTACACACGGTCAATCTCCTCTTATCATAAGGATTCACCAATAGGATAAAGGTGATACCACATAAATCCTGGGATTTGGATCTATGAGATATATCTAAATGGATGTTAGACTTCTCACTAGGTTTTGTGAGATGGTATCTATCGATCCTGGGGAGAATCACTGGAAAGGTTCCAGGGTGATAAGGACGACTGAATGTCAGTCACAGGCATTGTCTTCACCCTCAGTAAAGGGACAGTATGTTGGAAGAGTTCCAAGCTAGATACTGTGGCAAACTAGACGATAAAGGCTGGTAACATCGCTATTAAAGATAGTACCAAAGAGGCAGTTTGGGTGTATATTGGTTCATGAGATGAACTAGGTTCCTACCATTGTGTGACAATGGAAGTGTGGCTTTAGCCCATGAACCCTGTTCCTATCAGTGACCCAGACATATTCTGAGGCAGCATCACCTGATCATGGAGATAGTTGATCTCCAGGGTGATCGAGGTTAGGAGAGTAGACTCAGAAGACAACACGGCGGATCCACTCACAAAGGCCTTTTCCCAAAGAGAGACTTTTATGTGATGGTTGAGTATTAGATACTGTAACCACTGCTACAGATGACCCTAGTGCAAGTGGGAGATTGTTAGTTATATGTATGCCCTAGAGATCATTACTGTACATTGGATGTATATTGTAGTGGATGCTGGGACATATATAGGTAGGACTTTCTTGCTCGACATGATAGTACGCTATCTGGTTGCTCTTTATCTTATCATGTATACTTTCTGTCTCTCTGTTACATGTTGATAAAGCCCTTAGGATGTGTACTCGACTTCCAGGACTATGATGAAGATCATACTAGTGGGGCCTGGGTAGTTCATGAGTACATCCTTCAATGTTCCTAGTCGTGGGAATATCGAGACGGGGCATCGATATTCCAGAGTGGACTAGCGTATATCCTCTCGACCCATGTGATGGGCGATGGATGATCCCATATCCATTGGTGTTTGACATCAGAGATGGTATGCGGGTGCTCAGTGGTGACGGGGTACACCGAACGGACTCGCCGAGAACTCCCAGATGGTATTATACCTCACGTCAGATGGCAGTTCTCTGGTGACACTGGTACAGCTTAGTCTGTTGACCCGAGATCGTCATAGAGTCTTGTGCGTCTCCCACCGTGCTTTGATTTCCATCCTACCACGGCTCTACTGAGTCGTGCAAACAGGTGGTTTTTGGGTACAGTCCCGATTCACATGGAGGCAATGAGCGATAGGAGGGGATTCGTCTCTCCCGGTATTGGGGGTTGATGTTGCGCTATGCTCGACTGGCCATAACTGGAAATCCCTAGCCAGGGTTGCTGTGATATACTGGTAAGAGTTATCAGTAGTTTCACGCTTGTTATGGACCTTACATCGGCATGACTTATCAAAGTACTGGGGTCTGACGTTTACCACCCTAGGCGAGATATGCGACATATCAGACGAACAGACCGGACTGTACGGTAAGTGTTACTGGTTGGATTCACAGGAGTGTGAGCGGGCTTGCTCGTTGATCTTCTGATCGCTCAATACCCGGGTGGCCGTTACGTTTAGCAGACCGCTTGCATCTTGTGGGTGTTTGATATGATCATCACCTGCTGCCGGCGTATTGACGAGTCTTTAGAGTCCTACACAGAGGTTTCCTGGCTCAAGCGAAATGAAATAGGAGCGCATATGAGATATGTGCGGGACCGAGAATAATACCAGTATGTGATACTGTATTCTATTCTCGCGATTTGTATCATTGGACGGTTATATATGATATAGCCTGGTTACCGAATCAAGTGTTGATTCGATACATTGATACACTTGATATTAGTCGGTTATATGCGATATGACCGGATCATTAAATCGAGTGTTGATTTAATGATTTAATGTATAATTATATATTTGATATATTACTTTAAATTAACTAGTATTTGTTCACTTAAGATGGATTTTTTCACTTGATGTGCACAAGTAGTATATGTGATATATTTTTGTGCACTAGATTGTATCATGTTTGATGATACATGCAAACTTGGGTGTGTGTATGCATTAAACCATCTTTAGGTTAAATGGATAGGTTTTTATTTACTTTATTTATTTTATGAAAACAAAATGGGGGCTTTCTTATTTATTTGCTAGAAGCTTCAAGCATCTTTGAAAAAGGTCAAAACCATTTTGTTTTTATTCTTAAACCTAACTATTACCTAAACCCTAGTTTATTCTCTACATGAGTTAGCCTCACCCATTGTTGCATTATGATAAGATCACTTGATTTATTATTATTCATAATTCACTTTCTTTTCTTTCTTCTTCTTCTTCTTCATGAAGAGAAGAAACCATTGCTAGAAATTTCCAAGTGATGATTCCAAGTGAGAAATCCAAATCCAAAGTGAACCCACTTCCTATTTCTTCATCCTCTACCACTTGCCATGTAGTAGAGTGTGTTATCTTCACAAGTTTCATGACCTAGTGAAGGTGGAGCTTGAGTTTGAGTCGCCTCGACGTAGATCATCTTCGGCATCGAAGTCAACGACCTAGCCCGCCCATTTCTCCGATGAAATCGACGCTAGGGTCCGGGATTCTGATGATCGCAGCGGAGGGACTTGAACACGGAGCTAGAGAAGTGGAGGACCGGATCTACAAAGGTTGTAGTCTCTTTTATTTAGCAATAAAGTTGTTTACTTGCTTGTTTCGCCTTACGTCTAGTAACGATCTAGTTTAGGGTTCTTTGGCACATAGAAATTTTTGATTTTGGCATGGTTGATCAGTTGTAGAACCTCATGGGTGTGCCTAGGAACCCTACACAAGCTGCAAGCGGTCAGCTAAACGCAACAACCACCCAGGTATTGAGCGATCAAAAGATCAACGAGCAAGCTTGTACATTCTCCTGTGAATCCAGTCAGTAACACTACGGTACAGTCCGGTCTCTTCGTCTAATATGTTGCAAATCTTGTCTAGGGGTGGTAAACGTCAGACCCAGTAACTGATAAGTCGTGTCGATGTGAGGCTCATAACAAGTCGAGAACCTACTGATAACACTTATCAGTAGTACTCAATATCCGCCCTGGCTAGGAACTTCCAGTTATAGCCAATCGAACACAGCACAACATCAACTTCCTATACCGGGAGAGACGAAACCACTCCTATCGCTCATTGCTTCCATGCGATTCGGGACTGTACCCAAAAGCCACCGTTTTGCATGCCCTCTTGGACGTGGTATGATGGAAATCAAAGCACTATGGGAATCACACAAGACTCTATGATGATCTCGGGTGTACAGACTAACCTATACCAGTGTCACCAGAGAACTGCCATCTGACGTGAGGTATAATACCATCCGGGAGTTCTCGGCGAGTCCGTCCAGTGTACCCAGTCTCCACTGAGCACCCGTACACCATCTTTGATGTCAAACACCGATGGATATGGGATCATCCATCGCCCATCATATGGGTCAAGATCCATATATGCTAGTCTACTCTGGTGTATCGATGCCCTGTCTTGATACACCCTCGACTAAGAACAGTTATAGGATGTACTCGTCGACTACCGTGGCCCCATTAGTATAATCTCATCATAGTCCCAGTAGTCGAGTACATATCTTAAGGGCTTTATCAACATGTGAGAGCAAGACAGTAAACTAATACAAGTCAACATGTTAGGACAAAGTAAAACCAAATAGCATACTATCATGACGTGTAAGAAAGTCCTGTCTATATATATCCAAGCATCCATTATAATATACATCATATGTACAACAATGGCCTCTAGGGCATATATATAACTAACACAAATGACATTCATGGTCACAGATAGTAATGTAAGTACTGTGAACTAACTTATTTAAAATTTTCGATCGACAAAATTTCCCGAAGTGGGCCCCAAGCACAAGTCCGGTACTCAAAATAATCTGGGCCAAAACTATATATTCCAGAAACCCCAATTCCAAGTTTAAGACCACTGTAGAAAAATTGGTGCTGAGATGACATATAATGGCAGCAGAACCGTGGCCAAAACATGGGTAGGACCGCGGTTCGGCGGCGTAACTGTAGCATCATGTTACCAAATTTTCACAGATGTCTTAAAAAAGCCTGCTTGATTTTCTGAAACAATCAAAATAATTTTTCGACGACAAAAAAATTTCGACAGAATTTGCTAAAATGGAATCGCGGTTTTGGAAAATTCGGCCGATCGATGTTTTAAACAAGTTAGAACAAGCTAGTAAAGGTTAATGGCATGGCTCTGATACCATATAAGTCTACGGTAGCACCCCGGCTGTCAATCTGAGGCCAAAATGCGGAAACGAAAACTTTTTCATTAACTTGAAACTGGCGCTATCGTATACTTTCACCCGGATCGAACCATTAACATAAACTAGCTAACTAGAGACGGGTTAGAAAGGCTATACCGATCGATCCGTGTTCTTCGGTCTTTGGCCACCATCCCAAGCTCCTTGCGGCATCTCCGATCTCCGGTCTCTTGTCGGAAGGGCACCACATCAAAGAATCCTTTTACGGGCTCCCGCCTCTGAACCGAGGCAACTCGTACACGAAGTTTGCTAGCCGACGTGTCCAAGATTGTTGTAGAATATACGTAGAACACTTTGTCTCAAGGGTTAATCGAAGTTGCCCTTTTTGGAGGTGAAGGTGGAAATGAGCTTTTGGAAATGGAGCTTAGGAATTTTTCTTTGCAAATGAAATGGATCATCTCCTCACCAAAAATTGGGGCAGCCCAAATGAAGTGCTCGGCCAGGGAATCAAAGATGAGGAGGGGGGTGAGCACAAGGCAAGAGGTAATGTGGTGATCATATGCAAAACGCAACAAAAACCTGTTAGTTATATGTATGCCCTAGAGGCCATTACTGTACATTGGATGTATATTGTAGTGGATGCTGGGACATATATAGGTAGGACTTTCTTGCTCGACATGATAGTACACTATCTGGTTGCTCTTTATCTTAACATGTATACTTTCTGTCTCTCTGATTACATGTTGATAAAGCCCTTAGGATGTGTACCCGACTTCCTGGACTATGATGCAGATCATAATAGTGGGGCCTGGGTAGTCAATGAGTACATCCTTCATTGTTCCGAGTCGTGGGAATATCGAGACGGGGCATCGATATTCCAGAGTAGACTAGCGTATATCTTCTCGACCCATGTGATGGGCGATGGATGATCCCATATCCATTGGTGTTTGACATCAGAGATGGTATACGGGTGCTCAGTGGAGACTGGGTACACTGAACGGACTCGCCGAGAACTCCCAGATGGTATTATACCTCACGTCAGATGGCAGTTCTCTGGTGACACTGGTACAGCTTAGTCTGTTGACCCGAGATCGTCATAGAGTCTTGTGTGTCTCCCACTGTGCTTTGATTTCCACCCTACCACGGCTCTACTGAGTCGTGCAAACAGGTGGTTTTTGGGTACAGTCCCGATTCACATGGAGGCAATGAGCGATAGGAGGGGATTCGTCTCTCCCGGTATTGGGGGTTGATGTTGCGCTATGCTCGACTGGCCATAACAGGAAATCCCTGGCCAGGGTTGCCGTGACCTACTGGTAAGTGTTATCAGTAGTTTCACACATGTCATGGACTTCACGTCGGCATGACTTATCAAGCTATTGGGGTCTGACGTTTACCACCCCTAGGCGAGATATGCGACATATCAGACGAACAGACCGGACTGTATGGTAAGTGTTACTGGTTGGTTTCACAGGAGTGTGAGCGGGCTTGCTCGTCGATCTTCTGATCGCTCAATACCCGGGTGGCCGTTACGTTTAGCAGACCGCTTGCGGCTTGTGGGCGTTTGATATGATCATCATCTACTGCCGGCGTATTGACGAGTCTTTAGAGTCCTACACAGAGGTTTCCTAGCTCAAGCGAAACAAAATAGGAGCGCATATGAGATATGTGCGGGACCGAGAATAATTCGTGTATGTGATACCGTATTCCATTCTCGCGATGAATGTATCGATTGGTTATATGCGATATAACCTAATTATCGAATCAAGGATTGATTCGATAAGCCGATACATAGGATACTAGTCGGTTATATGCGATATGACCCGATCGTTAAATCAAGTGTTGATTTAATGATTTAATGTATAATTATATATATTTGATATATTACTTTGCATTAACTAGTATTGGTTCACTTTAAATGGATTTTCTCACTTGAATATCACAAGTTGTATATGCGATATACTTTTGTGCACTTGATTGTATTATGTTTGATGATACATGTCTACTTGGTTAAGTGTAAAGAATTAAACCATGGTTAAGTTAATGATTAGGGTTTTCCTTTTTCTCACTTATTTATTTATTTATTTATTTTTGGAAAAGATAAGAAATGAATGGTGGCTATGTTTGTTTTTAGTTGAAGATTCATGAAGCATTGACTAAGTCACCATTCTTGTCTCATGCTTAACCCTAACCATTCAAGTTAACCATGGTCCATTCTCTACAATTAACCAAGGGTTAATATATGATAAGTATTGATTTATTTATCCAATTATTCAACACTTATCATATCTTCTTCTTCTTCTTCTTCATCTTCTTCTTCCATGAAAAGAAGCTTGCTACATCAATGGTGATTGATGAAAAAGTGTGAGAAATCCAAATCTAAAGTCTACCCACTTCCTATTTCTTCATCCTCTACCTCTTGCCAAGTAGTATAGGGTGTTTCTTTCACAAGTTTTCTTGACTTGGTGAAGTTGGAGCTTGATCTAGCGATGCCTCGACATAGATCATTTTCGGCATCGTCGTCGATGACCTAGCCCGCTTTTCTCCGATGAAGCCGACGCTAGAGCCCAAGATCCGATTTGTTCAGCGAGGAGACTTCATCGCGGAGCCATGGAGGTGGAGAACCGAATCTACAAAGGTTGTATTTCTGTTTACCATTTAGTTAAGTTGTTAACTAGTTTCTTTTTCGCCTAAACTTCTAGCCAACGATCCGTATTAGGGTTTCTCGGCACCCGTTAAATAAGAAATTGGCATGGTTGATGCCTTGTGAGACCTCACTAGAGTGCCTAGGAACCTTTCATTGGTATCAGAGCCTAGCTAGAGCCTTAGGCGAAGTCTAGACGGAGTTTGAAGTCCGATCGAACCGAAACCCTAATATTTCCATGCTCTCTGGACATTTTCTGAATTTGTGGATTTTTGAGAATTAAAAATATGCAGAAAAATCAGCAGGTATTTCCAAGAATTACTGTGAAGTTCGAGCACCTAAGTCCACCAAAGAGCGGCGGAACCGCGGCATTAGCGTGCTAATGCGGCGGTTCCGCGGCCCTTTAGTCTCTTCATGCATTGAAATTTGCACAGTAACTCTTACTTTGCAGTGCTGGTTTTCCTGGGAATTTTTAATATTTATTCAAGAGTTGAGTTTTCTGGGTTGTATTGGGAGTTCGTAGATTCGATCGGATTGTCTAATTTTGTCTATGTGTTTTCCGGATAATTTTTGAATATGTTAAAAAGTTCGACCGGATATAAATACCCAATTTTTCCCCTGTCGGGAAATTTCCAAGTGTTGGATTTTTCCGTGGTTTAAAGACGTTCTAAGTAGTGCATGTAACTCGATGGACCCTCTAGAAGACAACAAACCTTAACTCGATTATGTGACCGTCTTGAACTGCCCTTTGAACCTTTGGGTTTGAGGCAGTACGGCGTGCCACATGTGAGGCGTTGGCTTGACCCTTCTACGGCTGGACCGTTGGTACTGAGGCATGAACTGGATGTTTTTAAACTTGTTTCATATGATGATCTGTTTCGGGAAAACTTGGGTGTTTGACTGTTCGATCGGAAAGTTTAACATTTTCTAATTATCTGGAATGTGATACAATAATTGGAATTCACAAACAGTTATGAGATAACTGAATGAATATTATAAACATAGCAGTTTAGTCTCACTTGATCGGTTGCCATGGAATTTTGATGTGATCAAAAGTCCGTCGCAATCACGTAGCGTACGCGGATATTCGCCGGTAAACTTAATAGACAGCTTCACCCCTTAGCCCCGACCAAGTGACTGTAGGAGAACCCCGTCGCCGAAAGCATCCGTTCGGGTGCTCGCGGTAGCGGTGTTCCGCCTTGGTGCACTTCGTCGACGGTATCGGGGGTGCAGCCGTCTACTAAATTTTGCGACGATCATTCGATCAGGATGTCGGGAATCCTGTTGAATTTCCCGACTTGGTATTGAAAAGTGTTTTCGATAATGAGACTAAAATGCGGGGTTTATAACTGTTAGGCATGCGATGTCTAAGAAATTCATTTGGTCAGGCATGCGATGTCTGAGGAGGTTGCGGATTCCAACTGTTGTAGTTTTACACTTTCTTTTCTGTGACCGTAAGTGGAATATGTGATATCGCCGGTTTCGTTGCTATATGTCAACGACAATTGGGATGCGCATATTTACTTACGTTGATGGCATGTGACGTTATGTGTTGCTGGATATGTTATATTGGATCGTCCTGTTTGAATAGCCGGGGGGTTTTTATGTGAGATGGGTGTTTTTTATTTTCATTCATGTAAAAACTTGTATGTAATATTCTTTTATTGGGGCACTTCCAGGTTGCGGAAGATGTCACCCATTGTATATTATTTACTTTTCCGCATTAGGATAGACCCAAGGAGGGGAGCACAAGTAACCGGGTTCTGGGGTCCAGAGGGAGACCATCTCGAGGAGTCGAGTCCGGGTCTCCTAACCCTAGAATTGGTAGGGTTGCTTGCCGCTCTCGTAGGGGTCTTGGGGTGTGGGATTGGCTATTCATCACGACCGTGGAATCCGTGTTTTATACTGGCTCGTATTGAAAACACGGACGTCCTAGTATATCCAATATTTTATATGTTTCTTCTGCTGTGATTTATCTGTGATGTGATCATGTGATGTTCTGTGACAGATATTATATATAGTATATATGATATATTATATAGACGTTGCTTATGTTTTACACCCGCGCTAGCCCTGCCTCGCTCTGGTGTTAGTTACCTAACCTAACAGTGCAGACGGGACATCGAGGCGAATGCGGATGGCATAAGCGTACGTTATATTTATCTGTGATGGTTAGGTGGACTTAAATGATGGGATATTCATTAATGTGATTAATGAAAGAAAATAAACCTAATTGATGTTGTGGAATCGAATTTCAAAATAAAAACAGGTAGCTACAGTTCTTGCTTTGCATCGCGGTGTTCCTTGTAGAACATCCTGCACCTTATTCGACAGGGAAAGGACCGAGATCCCTTCACCGGGAGTGACTCCTTTAGCAATAATTGGCAGATGCTACATCACTCAGTTTGTCTTTTGATAGCTTCTATAGTTTCCGCTTTGCACAGTGATATATATGATATATCCCGCACCTCATTCGACGAGGAAAGGGCCGACGATCCCTTCACCGGGAGTGACCCCTTTAGCAAAACTAGAAAAGCCTCAAAAACATTCCATTTAAAAACCATTTGATTCCGCAACGAGATCAAGTTCAAGGCGTTAATGGTTTTCATAAAAACCATTCGCAATCCTCCGTCATTTTAGGAAGTAGAGTACTTAGTATTCGTGCTGTGTTTGTTGACCATAGTCAAGGCACAGTGTACGGTAGCTAAGTGATATCTTCCTATACCGCATATGATGCGATTAGTTAGGACAGTCGCGTGACTTTGTTGACCTTAGTTAAGGGTCATGTGGGTGGGTCTAATTAATCACGAAATGACGGGTAGAACTTGACTAGTACTTATGATTTGTTGACCATAGTTAAGGTCATAGGTGCTAGGGGTAAAAACCTTTATCGGGAGTTTCAAGTGTTGAAACTTGCAATGAGATTGCATACCTTCTATGTGATAGTTGGATCCCGATATCCACTGCGAGTAGTTGTTACTCCTGGGAGAGTTTTGCACTTTACAATTAGCCGATCAAGTAGGTGTCTAGAAAGGTGTCAACGGGGTTACGCCTCTGGGAAAGCGAGGTTTACAGTAATTAGGTCCGTGCGAAAGCACGGGGAACCTCCCTCAAAGTACCGACACTGGCATGGATGAAAGATTGGCGAACTTATAGAGTGTAATTAATCTCGGCTAGTCTTTCCTTTTAAGGTTTGAAGGAAGATTTGATAAAAACAGTGGGAGCCATCCTGATTAGATAAAATAAATAACCAATCTATTCTTGCAAGAGCGCACGCTGAGTGTTTTCTTCTCTCTCTCTCCAGATAGCGACCATATCATGCCTTAATCAAGATAATAATACGGATTATTGACCGAACCCGCTTGTTATACTGAGCTGGGGAACGTTGGTCCCGCTCCAACTTATAATTGTTATAAGACAGAGCAGGAATTAGGGGAATACCAGGATTCCCATGCCGCCCAAACGAAGAAAGTGCATATGAAGCATCTCCTTCGGGAGTGTTCATTACAAAGAACTGTTTCTCAGTATCCTCTGAATCCTGGGTATTTGATACCGGGTCAGGATCCCAGATATGTAATCTGTTACATAGGGCTACAAAAAGGTAGAAAAACTGAGAACGGGTGATAAGTTTCATGAGACAGAAAACGGGACAAGTGTTGCAGCCAAGTCTGTTGGTCACTGTCACCCTGTATTACCAATACATTGATTCTGAACAAATGCTATTAGATACCGAACCTGATATACAAAATCATATCAGTCTCTTTATTAGTAAAGAAATGATAAAATTTTGTATTGATGGATAATGTTTTGAACATTTCCTATATCAAAAGTTGATCGGTTCAGGCACGTTATCTAAAAGCATTGACGTTCTAAATCAAACTACAGTTCTTTAGTATACAGAACATACACAAGAGGAAGAGTTCAGAAATGAACGGATCCTTCTTGAGGTATTGTAGACTAGGTCACATCAATGCGACCCGACTGACTGAAGTTACATTTTAGATGCATATTTAAATTTGTTTGAATTTACATCTTGTGAAACTTGCCAGTCAAGTCACAAAGATTAGATGACCATAGCTCCATTTACTGAAAACAGAGAAAGAGTTAGTAAACTCTTGGGACTGATGCATGATGATGTATGAAAAGTCTCTTATCTACACATGCCAGGACTGGTTCTTTATACTTCATTATATTCTCTGATAATCTCTCAAGATTCAGTCATATGTTCTTGTTGAAACATAAGTCCGAACCTTTTAAGGTATTCACAGAATAAAAGTTAGAAGTAGAGAACCAATATACGGGTATAAGTATTATGTCCTTTGATGAGATCAAGGAGGAGAATACTTGAGCACGGAATTCTTGGACTATTCAAAAGGTGAATGAGATTCTCTCTCAGGATTACTCCTCCGAATACACCATTGCACGATGGTATATAGGGGCGGAGCAGATACACCCTATTTGATATGGTGTGCTCTATGATGAGTGCTACTGAGTTACCTATTTCCTTTTGGGGGTTTTGCACTTGAGAAGCTACATACCTATTGAATAGGGTTCAAATCAAATCAGTTGCCTACCATTTCACATGTGTAATGGAAAGGGAAGAGCCCATGTCTTAAGCTAGTTAAGATTTGGGGTTGTCCGGCTAATGTCTAAAAGCAAAATCCGGACAAGTTCGAGGCAAGGTCTGTAATGTAGAACTGGAAAGGTTCCAGCTATACAAAATACAGCAGATAATTTGGTAGAACCAAAGGATTCAGTAGATTCCAACGAACCTCAGCCTCTCCTCCGATCTAGTAGGGTTCCTCACCCACCTGAGAGATACTTCGGTTGCTCTATGACAGTGGGAGCGAGGATTGCATCATGAGATGATGACCCAACTAGCTTCGAGCTGGCCATCAGGAGTAAGACTCTATAAGAATGGCTGGATGCTTAGTGATCTGAGATGGAATCCATGTACACCAACAAAGTATGGACTTTGGTTGCTATATCTGAAGGGTTAAATCCCTCATCAGGAGCAAGTATATCTTGAGAAGATTACTTGGTGTAGATGGAAAAGTTGAGACTTTCAAAGCTAGACTTGTTAAAGGTTTTCGTCATCGACCAGGCACGGAAAATGATGAAACCTTTTTCCAGGGAATATGCTTAAGTCCATCCAGATCCTACGTGCCACGGCTACATACCATAACTACGATATCTGGTGGTTGGGCGCCATGACTAGTTTTCTAAATAATGTTTTAGAAGAGTGTGTCTATAAGTACACAGCCAGAGGGCCTCGTAGACAGTGGGAGCAGCGGAAACGTGTACAAGATGCTTTATAGGATAAAGCAGGCATCGCGGAGTTGGAACATCTGTTTTGATGGATTAGTCAAAGAAGTTGACATCATCAAAATGGTAGATGAACCTTGTATAAACAAAAAGGTAGTAGGGAGTATGGTGACGATCCTCGTAGAGTACGTGGATGACATACTCTTGTTAGGGAAGGAGTTTCCTATGCTACGCTCGATCAATCTCCGCTTATCACAATGATTTTCCATATAGGATCAAAGTGATACCTACTAAATCCTAAGCTTTGGATCTATGAGATAGATCTAATTGGATGTTAGGATACTCACTAGTTGTAGTGAGATGGTATCAATCGATCCTGGGAAGAATCACTGGAAGGGTTCCAGAGTGATAAAGTTGACTGAATGTCAGTCACAGGCATTGTCTTTACCCTCAGTAAAGGGACGGCATGTTGGAAGAGTTCCAAGCTAGATACCGTGGCAAACTAGACGATAAAGGCTGGTAACATCGCTATTAAAGATACTACCAAAGAGGCAGTTTGGGTGTATATTGGTTCATAAGATAAACTAGGTTCCTGCCATTGTATGACAATGGAAGTGTGGCTTCGGCCCTGGAATCCTGGTCCCATCAGTGACCCAGACATATTCTGAGGCAGCATCACCTGATCATGGAGATAGTTGATCTCCAGGGTGATCGAGGTTAGGAGAGTAGACTCAGAGGACAACACGGCGGATCCACTCACGAAGGCCTTTTCCCAAAGAGAGACTTTTAGGGGATGGTTGAGTATTAGATACTACAACTACTGTTACAGATGGCCCTAGTGCAAGTGGGAGATTGTTAGTTATATGTATGCCCTAGAGGCCATTGTGTACATTGGATGTATATTGTAGTGGATGCTGGGACATATATAGGTAGGACTTTCTTGCTCGACATGATAGTACACTATCTGGTTGCTCTTTATCTTAACATGTATACTTTCTGTCTCTCTGATTACATGTTGATAAAGCCCTTAGGATGTGTACCCGACTTCCAGGACTATGATGCAGATCATACTAGTGGGGCCTGGGTAGTCAATGAGTACATCCTTCATTGTTCCTAGTCATGGGATTATCGAGACGGGGCATCGATATTCCAGAGTAGACTAGCGTATATCTTCTCGACCCATGTGATGGGTGATGGATGATCCCATATCCATTGGTGTTTGACATCAGAGATGGTATACGGGTGCTCAGTGGAGACTGGGTACACTGAACGGACTCGCCGAGAACTCCCAGATGGTATTATACCTCACGTCAGATGGCAGTTCCCTGGTGACACTGGTACAGCTTAGTCTGTTGACCCGAGATCATCATAGAGTCTTGTGTGTCTCCCACTGTGCTTTGATTTCCACCCTACCACGGCTCTACTGAGTCGTGCAAACAGGTGGTTTTTGGGTACAGTCCCGATTCACATGGAGGCAATGAGCGATAGGAGGGGATTCGTCTCTCCCGGTATTGGGGGTTGATGTTGCGCTATGCTCGACTGGCCATAACAGGAAATCCCTGGCCAGGGTTGCCGTGACCTACTAGTAAGTGTTATCAGTAGTTTCACACATGTTATGGACTTCACATCGGCATGACTTATCAAGCTATTGGGGTCTGACGTTTACCACCCCTAGGCGAGATATGCGACATATCAGACGAACAGACCGGACTGTACGGTAAGTGTTACTGGTTGGATTCACAGTAGTGTGAGCGGGCTTCCTCGTCGATCTTCTGATCGCTCAATACCCGGGTGGCCGTTACGTTTAGCAGACCGCTTGCGGCTTGTGGGTGTTTGATATGATCATCATCTGCTGCCGGCGTATTGACGAGTCTTTAGAGTCCTACACAGAGGTTTCCTAGCTCAAGCGAAACGAAATAGGAGCGCATATGAGATATGTGCGGGACCGAGAATAATTCGTGTATGTGATACCGTATTCCATTCTCGCGATGAATGTATCGATTGGTTATATGCGATATAACCTAATTATCGAATCAAGGATTGATTCGATAAGCCGATACATAGGATACTAGTCGGTTATATGCGATATGACCGGATCGTTAAATCAAGTGTTGATTTAATGATTTAATGTATAATTATATATATTTGATATATTACTTTGCATTAACTAGTATTGGTTCACTTTAAATGGATTTTCTCACTTGAATATCACAAGTTGTATATGTGATATACTTTTGTGCACTTGATTGTATCATGTTTGATGATACATGTCTACTTGGTTAAGTGTAAAGAATTAAACCATGGTTAAGTTAATGATTAGGGTTTTCCTTTTTCTCACTTATTTATTTATTTATTTATTTTTGGAAAAGATAAGAAATGAATGGTGGCTATGTTTGTTTTTAGTTGAAGATTCATGAAGCATTGACTAAGTCACCATTCTTGTCTCATGCTTAACCCTAACCATTCAAGTTAACCATGGTCCATTCTCTACAATTAACCAAGGGTTAATATATGATAAGTATTGATTTATTTATCCAATTATTCAACACTTATCATATCTTCTTCTTCTTCTTCATCTTCTTCTTCCATGAAAAGAAGCTTGCTACATCAATGGTGATTGATGAAAAAGTGTGAGAAATCCAAATCTAAAGTCTACCCACTTCCTATTTCTTCATCCTCTACCTCTTGCCAAGTAGTATAGGGTGTTTATTTCACAAGTTTTCTTGACTTGGTGAAGTTGGAGCTTGATCTAGCGATGCCTCGACGTAGATCATCTTCGGCATCGTCGTCGATGACCTAGTCCGCTTTTCTCCGATGAAGCCGACGCTAGAGCCCAAGATCCGATTTGTACAGCGAGGAGACTTCATCGCGGAGCCATGGAGGTGGAGAACCGGATCTACAAAGGTTGTATTTCCATTTACCGTTTAGTTAAGTTGTTAACTAGTTTCTTTTTCACCTAAACTTCTAGCCAACGATCCGTATTAGGGTTTCTCGGCACCCGTTAAATAAGAAATTGGCATGGTTGACGCCTTGTGAGACCTCACTAGAGTGCCTAGGAACCTTTCAAAACCCACAACAAAACATCACCCTCAAACGTCACAATCAAACCACCAATAAGCACAAAAGAGCCAAGCTAATCCATGAACATTCTAGAAATGTGCTGGAGCCCTCCCACCACAAAAAACCCCCTCCAATGCTAATTTCGAAATTTGCATAAAACCCCTCCATCGGAATTCAGCCATGGAGTAATAGAATGGAAATTTGGCCAAATAAAGAATGCAAACTGGAAACTTCAAAAAGCGATCCTGTAATAAATTACAGGATAACCCCGCGGCTGTATATACATACCCGCATTTGTATTTTGACCGAATACAAATGCAATGAGACAAAATCTACACAGTATAATACTAGGATCCGGCTTAAACCAAAGCCCGCTAGTATTATCCATCCGAACCATGACACGTGCACAAGTGCGCGCGTATGTTCGAACCCTGCCATAAATCCATATGGCTTCTACAACGTTTCGCCCGAAACTTGAGAAACTGTCTGTGGGGCACTCTAAAGACTCGTCAATATACTGGCTGTGGATTTAACCACTAGCACGTCAGTGGTACTAGCTGTACGTAACGGGATACTAGGTATTGACCAAAAGTGAGGTCGATGAGCGAACTCATCCTGACACCCTACTGAGCCTGTCGGTGATAATATCCGTACATTCTGGTCCGTTCTTCTATGAGCATCGCATGTTGGGCCTAGGGGGTTGGTAAAACTCAGACCCCCAAAAGCGGTACAAGTCGTGTCGGAGTGTAGCCCAGAACACCCTGAGATACTACTGGAATACCTACCAGTAAATCTCCTGCTTTGGCCAAGGACTTCATGTAATGGCTCTTCTAGACACAGCGCGATCTCACCCACAATACCGGGAGAGATGAAACCACTGTCTATCCTCTCATTGCCTCAATGTAGCTCGGGACTATACCCAACTAAAACCAGTTTGCACGACTCCTTTGAGTCGTGGTAAGGTAGTAATCAAAGCACAGTGGGAACTCACACGAGACAAATGACGATCCCAGGTCGATGAACTAACTTGTACACATGTCACCAGGGAACTGCTATCTGACGTCAGGTATAATACCAACTAGCATGTTCCCGGCGAGTCCTGTCCGGTGTACTCATAACCCAATGAGCACCTGTATACATCTTAGGTGAACCAACTGACACCAATGGCTTGTGAGACCGGCCACCGCCCGTCGTCGGGGTTTCGACTGTATACACTAGTCTACTCTGGAGTATCGATGCCCTGTCTCGAAACTCCCTCGACTAGGGACCACTTTAAGGATGTGCTTATAAACTACCCAACTCTCACGTATATGATCGCCATCATACTGCTGGTAGTCAAACAAGAATCCTAAGGGCTCTATCAATGTATAATAGTGATCTGTAAGGTCACCTAAAACTGTACACGGTGATAAAGATAAACCAGATAGCATACTATCATCTTGAGTAAGACTGTCCTTCCGGCATAGGTCCTCCCTCAATCATTGCAGTCACGTGCCTGCGATCCAATAATTGACTTTGAGGGCACTATATCCAACAGTGTTCTCGGCTCTTTCCTCATCGAATGAGCTGCTGGATATTCATCATAGGTATACCGCTATGCAAAACAAGAACTAGAGCTACCTTTTTGAAAATTTGATTCTACAACATCTTTAGGTTTCTTTCTTTTTCATTAATCTCATTAACGAAGTCCCATCATTTATGCTTCCTAAGAATCATAGAAGAAACGAAAATACAACGTACGCTTATGCCATCTGCACTCTTTATGGGGTCCCGTCATGCACAGTTTGGTTAGAAAACTAACGGCAGAGCGGTGGCCGGACTAGCGCGGATGAAAAACATAAGCGACGTTTATTATATATCATATATATGATAATAAAGCATTCATCTCACGCATATAAAGTGATCACATTACAGAACATTGCAGTAGAAGACAACATATGAAATATTGGATATATTAGGAGGTCCGTTGTCACGACCCGAAAATACGGAACGTGACTGGCACTTAGATTACGAGACGTCTAAAGGCGTAACGTAACCTAAGTCAGCCAAAGCCCAGAAAAATCTAAACCAAAATCAAAGCGAATGAAGGAAAACTTTAATGAAGACGATTTTTTAAAATCATTTAAGTTGCATAGAATCCCTTTTTAAAACATCAAAAATTTCCGAAAATTTCGGCAGAGTCTTCCCTGTATTTTCTATCCCCCAAAATAGGTACAACAAGATAATAAACCTGTAATCATAAAATGGCATCCCCAAGCGGGAGCTAGCTCTTTGCCCAAGGCGGATCACAACCACATGCAATATAATAGCAATATCAAGAAAAGAGCATAAAAGAAACGCAAAATATCAGAAAAACACAACGCCGGCTCAAGTGAGCTCGACCCAAAAGAAACCACAAATATACAAATCTCTCAGTCTCACCACTAGGTCACATATACAATATAAAGTGGTAGATGGAGAATACTAGATACAATGATAGAGCAAAAGAAATAAAATATGCTCGCAACCCACCTACGGGCGATGTCGCGAGTCTGAGCAAAAGAAGCTGATGATAAGATAGCCCGGCGCTACAAGGATGACGGGTCCGACCTGCAAGACACTGTGGCACAACGGGGTTGAGTTGCCAGCTCGTGAGTAGAATATAACATCTAGTAAGGCAATCGTAAGAATGCACGCAATGCGTCACAACATGTATGTCCATATGTGATATAATACTTCTAGTATGCATGCACATGTATGCAATGTCATTACTAAATCTTTAAGTGTTTTAAATGCTAAGGGTATTGGATTCTTAACTTTAGAAAATGAATATCTGTATAATAGCTAAGTACCATCAAGAAATCATCTGAAAACCCGCGTCAAGCGTCGACAACAAATATGAAATCATATATGTCTCAATATCTCACTGTATTAATGTCTCAAATATCGGGCTCCGTCAGTCCGGATCGGCCCATGTCATCAAATCTCACGACAACGGTCGGTATCCTCCGGATATCCGCCGCGCCAGACATCACCGGTAGGTAGTCTTCCCCTGCCAGGCTCATCGTCTACAACTCGATCTTCTTGCCCCGGGGTACCATACCGGGCCCACCATGTACCCGAGACGGTTCATCCACTCCTCAAATCGGGTCTCGAAATCCAACGGAAAACATGAAAACTCATGGTGGACGACACATACATCACGAGAAAACCGCAACTTTGTTTTAAAAATTATAAATACAAGCTTTTGTTAAATTCTTGCGGTTTTCCCCAAAAATCCAGAAATCACAGAAAAACTGAAATTCTCAAGAAAATCATAGTGTCCACATGTTAAATATGATAAATGTCTATGATATCAATGTATATGATGTGAATTTTGGATAGAATCTATGTAAATATGATGATAATGCGAGGTATAAGCAAGCTATGCAATTTCATATATTATGTATGAATGCAAGTGGCGATACTAAGTTAAACAGGTTCTATAGTGCACGTGGCATGGCAATTACCAAAGGCGTGTGTGTCATATGGATAGTGTGCGTGCAGCAGATGCCAATGGTAACGGTGTTCATGTCCTACGAAGTGTTATCTCATATGTGTATATAAATGTTATATTAATGTCCATGCAATTTAGTATACGGTTAGCTGTGAGGGTATGCAATGTAATAAAGGGGTAAGCTATCTAGCAACACAAGTCTTGCAAGAAATAGGGTAATCCTAACTAGGGGGGCGCATCGCGCCATCTATACGATTTCCCCCATAGATGAATACATCTACTCACCTGAAATCCCCGCTAATCCGATCCGACCATCGCCTTGCCTTTACGCGCCGTGTCCGAAGTTTCCCCGATCGATCCTATATTTGCACAATATCAAGCATAAGATTACAAAACCTAAAACGATGCAAGTCACAATATACAATTGTCGACGCTCTCGAATTAAACATAGCATGCACTCGGTGCGCGGGAAAACGCACGAAAATCGCTAATCTTTAACTAGAATCGTCATTTCGGGGAAATCGAAAAAACTAAAACCCGACTAGACGAAACCCCGTGTTCGCGCACTCTAATAGTCCTATACGAAGCTAATTATATCGCTATCATAACGCAATTTGATCGCATTCTAATTTTTGTAAAAATCTAGTAAGCAAATTTCAAACCGATTCGATGCAAACGTCGCAATTTATCGATTTAGCGAGCATAACCTTACGCAATTAACCACTCTTACCAAATAGGTAACCAAAGCCCTAACTTAACTCTAACAACCATGCTTCAAACCCTAGTTCAACATCAAATCCCATTCTTGATTTTCATGAACAAGAATTTACAATTAAATTAATACTTCAAAATTAAATTTTATCACTTATAAACTACAAGTTAACAAACTAGTTTAGAATTTCACCTCACAAGTGGAACCCTAACATGATCAAGCCACCAAGGAAGCCTCCTTTCTCCTAGTTTTGAACTAAATTTGGTTGAGGAGAGAGTGGATTAGGGTTTAGCTTTGAATGGGTTAATGAAATTGTGGATTTTTTATGAATTTTGGCATGAAATTTGAAGCAAAAATGAAGTGAGAAGAGAGGGATTTGCTGCAGAATGGGGTCAGCCAGCAGGTAAGGGAGGGTGTTGTGGGATTTTTGGAGAAGTTTCTAGGTCTAAAAACACCCCACGTTTTCATTTAATGCTTTCACATCAACCTTTTACAAAAAAAACCTCATTTTGCATCATTTTTTCATTAAATTTCCAACCCTAAAACCAAAAATTTGCAAGTCATGATACAATTTTATTAACACCATATTTTAGCTTATAAAGATTCCTAATTATGAAATTTACCTAATTAAATTTGTATTTATCACTAATTTAAAGTATTTTAAAAGGCTTAAAATAATATAAAAAAAAATTAATTACGAATTTTTTTTTATTTAACTAGAAAATTATAAGTGACATTTTAGTGACAAAATTATAGTAATATCTTATCTAAATTTTGTATAATTAGGTCTACAATGAAAAATACCTATTTTGACTTTTTACGGAAAAAGCCGAAAAATTAACCGATTACCAAAAAACTGCCTAAACGATTTTCGAAGGGTTACAATCTTCCCCCCTTAAAGAAATTCGGTCCCCGAATTTAGAATTTAACTACGCATACCTTCAAAAAGATGGGGATATCTCTTCCTCATCTCGACCTCGGTCTCCCAGGTGACCTCCTCGCTGTTCGGGCCACGCCAAAGGACTTTGACGAACGATATAACCTTCGACCTCAATTTCTTCACCTGCCGATCCAAAATGACAACCGGCTGCTCGGTGAAAGAAAGATCACGCTCTAGCTGGATCGTCTGGTGCTGAATCGCCTGGGAAGGATCATGAAGGTACTTGCGGAGCATCGAGACATGGAACACGGGGTGAACATCGGGGAAGCTGGGCGGAAGAGCTAACCGATAAGCGACCGGACCAACACGCTCTAGGATCTCGAAAGGACCAACATATCTAGGACTCAGTTTCCCTTTCCGCCCAAATCTCATCACACCTTTCATCGGAGAGACCTTCAGGAAAACATGATCGCTAACAGCGAACTCGAGTCGGCGACGGCGCCTGTCAGCATATGATTTCTGCCTGCTCTGTGCTGCTCTCATCCTGTCCCGAATCAGCTGTACCTTCTCGGTCGTCTCCTGTACGATCTGCGGCCCCAAAACACTGCTCTCCCTGAGCTCTGTCCAACATACAGGCGATCGACATCTCCTCCCATATAAAGCCTCGAAAGGTGCCATCTGAATCGTCTCCTGGAAGCTATTGTTGTAGGAAAACTCGATCAAAGGCAAATGACGATCCCAGCTACCACCGAAATCTAAAACACAAGCTCTGAGCATGTCCTTAAGAGTCTGAATAGTACGCTCTGACTGACCGTCAGTCTGTGGATGAAAGGCTGTGCTAAAACTCAATCGGGTGCCCAAAGCTTCCTGGAGTTTCTGCCACAATCGGCTGGTAAACTGGGTGCCACGGTCAGACACGATGCAAGTCGGAACGCCATGCATTCGCACAATCTCATCAATATAAACCTGGGTGTACTGAGAAAATCCAAAAGTGGTCTTCACTGGCAGGAAGTGAGCCGCTTTCGTCAGTCGATCCACAATCACCCAAATAGAGTCATACCCTCGACTGGTCCTGGGTAGACCCACAATGAAGTCCATGGAGACCTGCTCCCACTTCCACTCAGGGATGGGCAAAGGCTGTAACTCGCCGGCTGGCCTCTGGTGCTCGGCCTTGACTTGCTGGCAAGTCAGGCATCTCGACACAAAGTCTGTAATATCCTTCTTCATCCCGTCCCACCAGTAAACCTCTCTCAAATCACGGTACATCTTGGTGGAACCTGGATGCACACTGTACACTGATCTATGTGCCTCCTCGAGAATATCACGCCTCAGTCCCTCTGAATCTGGCACGCACAGTCGAGTCCCAAATTGAAGTATCCTATGATCGTCAATCACGAACTCGGAAACTCTGCCCTGCCGAATCTGCTCAATAGCCTCTAATGTACGGGCATCGCCAGACTGTGCCTCGTGGATACGATCAAGTAACTGTTGGCGTGCTCTGAAATGGGCCAGCTGTCCCCCTGTAGGAGTAAACTCGAACTGCACTCTGCTATCACATAAAACCTGCCAATCCGCCGTCGACTGCATCTGTACTGCGCTCAAACAAGATAAGCTACCTCCGAGCCTCCTACTCAAAGCATCTGCCACCACATTCGCCTTGCCCGGATGGTATAAAATCTCGCAGTCATAATCCTTCACCAACTCCATCCACCGGCGCTGTCTCAGATTCAGATCTCGCTGCTGGAAAATATACTTCAAACTTTTATGGTCGGTGAATATCTGGCACGACTCACCGTATAGGTAATGTCTCCAGATCTTAAGTGTAAATACCACTGCAGCCATCTCTAAATCATGTGTGGGGTAGTTCTGCTCGTGTTTCCTTAGCTGCCGAGAAGCATACGCAATAACTCTGTCGTGCTGCATCAATACACATCCCAGCCCCACTCGAGAAGCATCACAATATACCACGAACCCGCCTGATCCTGAAGGCAATGCTAACACTGGTGCAGTAGTCAGACGAGTCTTCAACTGCTGGAAACTATCCTCACATGCCTGGGTCCAATCAAAAGGAACCCCCTTCCGGGTCAACCCGGTAAACGGTGCAGCAATGCGGGAGAAATCCTGGACAAAACGTCGATAATAGCCGGCCAGACCTAGAAAGCTGCGAACCTCTGTAACTGATACCGGTTTAGGCCAACGCTGAACTGCCTCGATCTTCTTCGGGTCCACACAAATACCATCTCTCGTCACCACATGACCCAAGAAGTCGACACTGTCTAAGCAGAATGCGCACTTGGAAAATTTGGCGAACAGCTGATGCTCCCTCAAAGTCTGTAATGTGATACGTAAGTGCTGCTCATGCTCCTCCCGGCTCCGAGAATAAACCAAGATGTCGTCAATGAACACAACAATGAACTGATCGAGATACGGCCTGAATACACGGTTCATCAAATCCATAAATGCTGCCGGGGCATTGGTGAGCCCGAACGACATCACTAAGAACTCATAATGACCATATCCAGTACGGAAGGCGGTCTTCGGAATATCCTCCTTCCGAACTCGCAACTGGTGATAACCCGACCGTAAATCAACCTTCGAGAAAAACCCTGCACCCTGGAGCTGATCAAATAAGTCATCAATGCGGGGTAGGGGATACCTGTTCCGCACAGTAACCCGGTTCAGCTGACGATAATCAATGCATAAACGCATACTTCCGTCCTTCTTCTTAACAAACAAGACGGGAGCACCCCATAGTGACACACTCGGTCGGATAAGCCCTTTGTCCAGCAAGTCTTGTAACTGATCCTTTAGCTCTCTCAGCTCCGCCGGGGCCATCCGATAAGGCGGTATAGAGATAGGCCCCGTGCCAGGGATCAAGTCAATACAGAACTCAATCTCGCGCTCTGGTGGCAGACCAGGCAGCTCGTCAGGGAATACATCAGGAAACTCTCTCACAACAGGGACCTGGTCCAACGGAACCTCTGTAGAACTAGTATCACAAATATAGGCTAAGAATCCCTTACACCCTTTCCTTAAGAGCTGACCAGCGCGAAGAGATGAAATCAAGCTGGGAAAGGTAGTGCTACGATCTCCCTGAATAACAAGAACCGGCTCACCCGGAAAATTGAATCTGACTGCTTTTTCACGGCAGTCCACGGATGCATAACAGGTGGCTAGCCAGTCCATACCAAGAAGAACGTCAAAGTCTAGCATATCGAGGAGAATCAAATCAACTGAAGAATCTCTCTCCCCGATACGAACGGAACACGATCGGTACACAAAACGGGCAATAAAAGACTCGCCTACCGGGGTAATAACGACAAGCGGCTGATCTAACAGAGAAGACTCTCGGCCCAACCTCGGTGCAAAGTACATGGAAACATAGGAATGTGTGGATCCTGGATCAAATAATACCCGTGCATCAAAAGAACATACTGGCAGAGTACCTGTCACGACGGCATTGGATGCCTGTGCATCCTGAAGAGTCAACGCGAACACTCGGGCCTGTCCACCACTAATAGCTGGCTGCCTCTGCCTCTACCTCGGCCTCTGCCTCTGCCTCTGTCGCCTCGTCCTCTCTGAACCGGACCGCCACGCCCACGGCCTCTAGAAGCATCTGGCTGGCGTGAAGCATCATCAGGAGTAGGAAGTAAAGCTCTCTGAGAAGGTGGTGAGGGTGGTAAGGTCACATGCGGGACTGTCGCCGCTCCCTGACGTCCCATGGTACAGTCTCTGACACGGTGGTACTGACTCCCACACCGAAAACATCCTGGAGACGACTGCTGGGTCTATGGATATGAACCAAATAACTGACCTCGTCTCAATCCTCTGCCTCCACCATCTCCCGGAAATAATCTATCACGATGTCTACCCATCTGCCGCTGAGCTGGCGTATCAGTACGGATCCTCTTCGGCCCAGAAACGACCGGAGTCTCAGAAATACGCTCCTCCAAAAGTAAGGCTGCATCCATCGCGGCTGCGTATGTATCAAAGTGTTGGGTGCCGATGGCAAGGAATAGCTGTGTATCAAGCCCTCGTACAAACCTCTTTATTCTCTTCTCTTCTGTGTCGACTAGGTACGGAGCATATCGAGACAACTGGGTAAACTGTATATCATACTCCGACACTGTCATCCCAGGAGTCTTGCGCAAAGACTCAAAACTACGGGCTCGAGCATCTCGGACACTCTCCGGAAGAAAACGGGCAAGAAATGCAGCTGTAAACTCATCCCAGGTCATAGAAGGCAGACCTGTAGCTCGGCCTCTCTCTACTGAATCGTACCATGTTTGGGCAAGACCTTCCAGACGAAAACTCGCAAACTCCACCAATCTATCATCAGAACACCTCAACGAACGGCAAATCCGAGCCATCCTATCAAGAAATGCCTGTGGGTCCTCTGTCGCATCTGTACCGGTAAAAGCTGGAGGTCTCAACCTCATGAACTCCTGTAGTGAAACAGGGATAGTCTCCATAGTAGCAGCAGGAGTGACCATCTGTGCAGCAGGTACGATCGTGGTCTGTGCGGTGGAAGGAACGTCTTCGGATCTCTGTGCCGACTGGACTCAACTAAAGATCCCATCATCTGCCGTAACTATTGCATGCCGGCCTCTAATCTGGCAATACGGTCTGGATAAGGCGGATCAGTATGACCCTGAGGGACAGGCGTATCATCCCGCTCGATCCTCGCCTCAGACGGGCCCGCCCGAATCTCATCCCTAGCGGCAGCCCGCTGAGCTCTCGTAGTCTTTGGCGGCATCGAAACTGGAATAAGAAACAGTACTGATAAGGACATTGCAATTGAATCAAGGAATCAAGAAAGGAAATACAAGCAATTATGTCCTAAGGTCACTTAGGCGGAGTACCGTATCGTAAGTATGCCGCGGATCATACCCACGCTACGCCACTCTGCTTAAGTCACCTACTCCATCTACCAAGGTCGTCCTACACTCAGAAAGGTAAAACCTACGCTCTGATACCAACTTTGTCACGACCCGAAAATACGGAACGTGACTGGCACTTAGATTACGAGACGTCTAAAGGTGTAACGTAACCTAAGTCAGCCAAAGCCCAGAAAAATCTAAACCAAAATCAAAGCGAATGAAGGAAAACCGTTAATGAAGACGGTTTTTTAAAATCATTTAAGTTGCATAGAATCCCTTTTTAAAACATCAAAAATTTCCGAAAATTTCGGCAGAGTCTCCCCTGTATTTTCTATCCTCCAAAATGGGTACAACAAGATAATAAACCTGTAATCATAAAATGGCATCCCCAAGCGGGAGCTAGCTCTTCGCCCAAGACGGATCACAACCACATGCAATATAATAGAAATATCAAGAAAAGAGCATAAAAGAAACGCAAAATATCAGAAAAACACAACGCCGGCTCAAGTGAGCTCGACCCAAAAGAAACCACAAATATACAAATCTCTCAGTCTCACCACTAGGTCACATATACAATATAAAGTGGTAGATGGAGAATACTAGATACAATGATAGAGCAAAAGAAATAAAATATGCTCGCAACCCACCTACGGGCGATGTCGCGAGTCTGAGCAAAAGAAGCTGATAATAAGATAGCCCGCCGCTACAAGGATGACGGGTCCGACCTGCAAGACACTGTGGCACAACAGGGGTGAGTTGCCAGCTCGTGAGTAGAATATAACATCTAGTAAGGCAATCGTAAGAATGCACGCAATGCGTCACAACATGTATGTCCATATGTGAAATAATACTTCTAGTATGCATGCACATGTATACAATGTCATTACTAAATCTTTAAGTGTTTTAAATGCTAAGGGTATTGGATTCTTAACTTTAGAAAATGAATATCTGTATAATAGCTAAGTACCATCAAGAAATCATCTGAAAACCCGTGTCAAGCGTCGACAACAAATATGAAATCATATATGTCTCAATATCTCACTGTATTAATGTCTCAAATATCGGGCTCCGTCAGTCCGGATCGGCCCATGTCATCAAATCTCACGACAACGGTCGGTATCCTCCGGATATCCGCCGCGCCAGACATCACCGGTAGGTAGTCTTCCCCTGCCAGGCTCATCGTCTACAACTCGATCTTCTTGCCCCGGGGTACCATACCGGGCCCACCATGTACCTGAGACGGTTCATCCACTCCTCGAATCGGGTCTCGAAATCCAAAAATCATACTGTCCACATGTTAAATATGATAATTGTCTATGATATCAATGTATATGATGTGAATTTTTTATAGAATCTATGTAAATATGATGATAATGCGAGGTATAAGCAAGCTATGCAATTTCATATATTATGTATGAATGCAAGTGCGATACTAAGTTAAACAGGTTCTATAGTGCACGTGGCATGGCAATTACCAAAGGCGTGTGTGTCACATGGATAGTGTGCGTGCAGCAGATGCCAATGGTAACGGTGTTCGTGTCCTACGAAGTGTTATCGCATATGTGTATATGAATGTTATATGAATGTCCATGCAATTTAGTATATGGTTAGCTGTGAGGGTATGCAATGCAATAAAGGGGTAAGCTATCTAGCAACACAAGTCTTGCAAGAAATAGGGTAATCCTAACTAGGGGGGCGCATCGCGCCATCCAGACGATTTCCCCCATAGATGAATACATCTACTCACCTGAAATCCCCGCTAATCCGATCCGACCACCGCCTTGCCTTTACGCACCGTGTCCGAAGTTTCCCCGATCGATCCTATATTTGCACAATATCAAGCATAAGATTACAAAACCTAAAACGATGCAAGTCACAATATACAATTGTCGACACTCTCGAATTAAACATAGCATGCACTCGGTGCGCGGGAAAACGCACGAAAATCGCTAATCTTTAACTAGAATCGTCATTTCGGGGAAATCGACAAAACTAAAACCCGACTAGACGAAACCCCGCGTTCGCGCACTCTAATAGTCCTATACGAAGCTAATTATATTGCTAACATAACGCAATTTGATTGCATTCTAGTTTTTGTAAAAATCTAGTAAGCAAATTTCAAACCGATTCGATGCAAACGTCGCAATTTATCGATTTAGCGAGCGTAACCTTACGCAATTAACCACTCTAACCAAATAGGTAACCAAAGCTCTAACTTAACTCTAACAACCATGCTTCAAACCCTAGTTCAACATCAAATCCCATTCTTGATTTTCATGAACAAGAATTTACAATTAAATTAATACTTCAAAATTAAATTTTAGCACATATAAACTACAAGTTAACAAACTAGTTTAGAATTTCACCTCACAAGTGGAACCCTAGCATGATCAAGCCACCAAGGAAGCCTCCTTTCTCCTAGTTTTGAACTAAATTTGGTTGAGGAGAGAGTGGATTAGGGTTTAGCTTTGAATGGGTTAATGAAATTGTGGATTTTTTTATGAATTTTGGCATGAAATTTGAAGCAAAAATGAAGTGAGAAGAGAGGGATTTGCTGCAGAATGGGGTCGGACAGCAGGTAAGGGAGGGTGTTGTGGGATTTTTGGAGAAGTTTCTAGGTCTAAAAACACCCCATGTTCTCATTTAATGCTTTCACATCAACCTTTTACAAAAAAAACCTCATTTTGCATCATATTTTCATTAAATTTCCAACCCTAGAACCAAAAATTTGCAAGTCATGATACAATTTTATTAACACCATATTTTAGCTTATAAAGATTCATAATTATGAAATTTACCTAATTAAATTTGTATTTATCACTAATTTAATGTATTTTAAAAGGCTTAAAATAATAAAAAAAATAATTAATTACGATTTTTTTTTTATTTAACTAGAAAATTATAAGTGACATTTTAGTGACAAAATTATAGTAATATCTTATCTAAATTTTGTATAATTAGGTCTACAATGAAAAATACCTATTTTGACTTTTTACGGAAAAAGCCGAAAAATTAACCGATTACCGAAAAACTGCCTAAACGATTTTCGAAGGGTTACATCCGTGTTTTAAATTAAGCCAGTTAAAAATCATAGATTCCACAGTCGTGATGAATAGCCAAACCCACATCCGTAGACTCTTACGAGAGCAGCAAGCAACCCTACCAATTCTAGAGTTAGGAGACCCGGTCTCGACTCCTCGAGATGGTCTACAACTGGACTCTGGAACCCGGTTGCTTGTGCTCCCCGCCTTAGGTCTATCCTAATACGGAAAAGTAAATAATATACATCAATGGTGATATCATCCTCAACCAAGAAGTGTCCCAATAAAAGAATATTACATACAAGTTTTTATATGAATGAAAATAAAAAAACTCTCATCTCACGTAAAAACCCCGGCTATTCAAACATGACGATCCAATATAACATATCCCAGCAACACATAACATCACATGTCATCAACGTAAGTAAATATGCATATCCCAATTTTCATTGACATATAGCAACGAAACCGGCGATACACCACATATTACACTTATGGTCGCAGAAAAGAAAATGTCAAACTACAACATTTGGAATCGACGCATCCCTTAGACATCATAAACACGGAATATCTCATATTTCGGATTTCATGCCTAACATTGTAAATCTTACATATGGGTCTCATCTATGAAAACACATTTTCGAAAGAAATCGGGTAATTCAACAAGATTCCCGATTTCTTCTGAGGCCGAAATGTTAAATTTACAAGCAACTAATCAATTTTCACAAAACTAATTAATGTACATTCCAAATATTGTATTAAATTTCACAAATAGTTAGACGATGTTAAACATTTCGATCGAATCAACAAACACCCAAAATTTCCCAGAGAGCTCAACACTTGAGCACATTTTGAAAATACCCAGAACATTGCACAATACCTATGGACCAACCGTAGAAGGGCCGACCCATGCCTCACTCATAGCGCCATGGAACCGCCACAAACCATAGGGTTTGGCCGCGGTTCTGCAGTCAAAGAGTCGAGTTTGGGTATCGTTCTTCTAGAGGGTCCATAGAATTACCTGCATGATTTTCTGAAGATTCTTAAACCCAAAAATTCCAACTTTCGGAAAATTTCCAGAGAGGGGGAAAAATAGGTTATTGATATTCGTTCGAACTTTTTAATATCGTCAAGTTACCCAAAACGATGTTAAAATTACGACTACAAAACACTCCAAGTTGTCTTTACAGAAATATAACATCACATGCAATCTTAGTAAAAACAAATAATACTTGAAACACCAAAACCCAGAGCCTGGAACACCAAAGTGAAATGAGAGAAAAACATGATTGAAAAACCGGTGGGGCCAGTTTTTATAGATGTTTCGCCGGGTCAAACCTGGTGAAAGTGGTTCGTTTTACTCTAGTGTTCATTCTACATCACATGTAACAATCTGTACTAGTTTAAAAAAAATTCAGAGAACTTTTAAAATTCGATAGAAACTATAGATTTTGTTTCAAGGTTTCAGAGTGGTTTCGGTTTCGTAATTCTACTAACATCGTCTAATTCTCTAGTTTGGCTCTGATACCACTGTAGAGATCCCTAGCACGACTACAAGGTTTCGAGAGGCATAAATGTTGCGCCACGGCAGCGCCCCGGCCGTCTATCCGAGGCCAAAATGCGGAATCAAGGTTTTCTTAACTTTTAAACTGGCGCTACCGCGGACAATATACCCGGATCGAAACCATTAACCTATACTAGCTAACAAGAGATGGGGTGAGAGATGTACCGAGTGATCCGAGTCCTCCGGTCTTCTCGTCGTCGTCCCGATCTCCTGCGGAAACTCCGGTCGTCGCCTCCTTTCCGGAAGGGCACCACATCGTCTGTATCTTTTACGGGCTCCCACCTCAATACCGAGGCAACTCGGGCACGAAGCTGGCAAGTCGACGTGCCCAAGATTAGCTGTAGAATGTAGTGTAGATGATGCTTGTCACATTTGGGGTTTGTAGTTGCCTTGATGGAGGAATAAGGTTATGGAAAAATGGTGCTTTCATTTTTCCAAAACTAGAAGATTGAGATGATGAAATATGTGCTACAACCAAAATGGAAATTTCTCTCATCCTTGCACAAAAGTGGCCGGCTCTATCAAATGAGGAATGGCGGAGGGATATGAAACAAAATTAAGAGGGAGGTGAGTGTAGGAGAAAGAGAAAGTGACCATATCCAAAGACAAGAAAACATCAACCATGCTTACACCTTAATCACATCAAATCTCATAAATGCACCATCATGGAAGAATAAGATGCATATCCTATCATAATGAATACATATGCAAGAAACCCCCTCCACAAATATTATTTGCACAATTGCAAATAACCCCCTCCATCGGAAAAGTCCGGCCGGGAAAGAACAAAGGAAAACCGGCCGGAACGGAATGCAAACCGGCAACTCCAGAAAACTGGTCCCGTAATAAATCACAGGAAAACCCCGATACCGTGCATACACACCCGCATCTATATTCCTACCGGATACAAATGCAATGAGACAAAATCTACACTGTACTAAACTAGGATCCGGCTTAAACCAAAGCCGGCTAGTAATATCCGTCCGATCCTGATCCGTACAATACCGCACGTATCTGATCGAACCCTGCCATATAACTATACGGCCTCTAGTACAAACCGTCCGATCCTGATCCGTGCAATACCGCACGTATCTGATCGGGCCCTGCCATATCTCCATACGGCCTCTACAGCGTTTCGCCCGAAAGCTGAGTAACTGAATGTGTGGTGGACTCTAAAGACTCGTCAATACAATGGCTATGGATTTAACCACTAGCACGTCAGAGGTATAAGCCAATACGGGACGGGCCACCAGCTATTGACCAAAAGGGACATCGATGAGCGAACTCATCCTGACACCCTACTGAGCCTGTCAGTGACAATATCCGTACAGTCCGGTCCGTTCGTCTATGAGCATCGCATGGCGGGCCTAGGGGGTTGGTAAAAGTCAGACCCCTAAAGGCGGTACAATTCGTATCGGAGTGTAGCCCAGAACACCCAGAGATACTACTGGAATACCTACCAGTAAATCTCCTGCCTCGGCCGAGGGCTTTGTGTAATGGCTCTCCTAGACACAGCGCGACCTCACCCCCAATACCGGGAGAGACGAACCCCTGCAGATCCGCTCACTGCCTCCATGTGGCTCGGGACTGTACCCAACTAAAACCTGTTTGCACGACTCCTTTGAGCCGTGGTAGGGTAGTAATCAAAGCACAGTGGGAACTCACATGAGACAAATGACGATCTCAGGTCGACGAACTAACCTGTACACATGTCACCTGGGAACTGCTATCTGACGTATGGTATAATCCCAACTAGCAGGTTCCCGGCGAGTCCTGTCCGGTGTACTCATAACCCAATGAGCACCTGTATACATCTTAGGTGAACCAACTGACACCAGTGGCTTGTGAGACCGGCCACCGCCCCTCGTCGGGGTCTCGACTGTTTACACTAGTCTACTAATGGAGTATCGATGCCCAGTCTCGAAACTCCCACGACTAGGGACCATTTAAGGATGTGCTTATAGACCCCAGCTCCCACGTATATGATCGCCATCATACTGCTGGTCGTCAAGCAAGAATCCTAGGGGCTCTATCAACGTGTAATAGCGACCTGTAAGGTCACCTGAAACAGTACACGATGATAAAGGTAAACCAGATAGCATACTATTATCTCGAGTAAGACTGTTCTACCGGGATAGGTCCTCCCTCAATCATTGCAATCACGTGCCTGTGATCCAATAATTGACTCTGAGGGCACTATCTCCAACAATCTCCCACTTGCACTCAAGGCTAATTATTGCGATGTCGCATACTCACAGCCCGTGTGATACCGAACACCCAACTCCTCTACTAGTCAGTCGCACAAAGCCTGTTTGCGAAACTATTGCGTTCGAGGAAAAGCCTCAGTGAGTGGATCCGCCGAGATGTTTCTTTCTATGTCTCTCTATATCTCAAGTTCGCGGAGAAAACCATCTCCCGAAATGAGCAATACCTGTATTGGAATGTCTGGATGTCTGATGGGACCTAGTTCATAAATGAACTCCAAATCCAAACTTCTTAGACTGTATCGTCAACTGAACTTAATCAGTATCCTGCGCCATGCCTCCCTCAGTATCTGCCTGGATCACCTGTCCAGAATACTGTCCCTCGTTAGAGGGAGAACTATAACTCGGACAACCTCCTTGTCGTCCATGTCACCTTGGAAGCCTGGAGTGATAACCGTCTCCTAAAGGAGGCAGCCGTTATCATATCCCTAGAACATTCACTTATGTTCTAAAACTGCTTCCAACTGTTCCTCCAGGATTGGATCAATATCAACTTATTGCATCTAGTGCAAGAACAACATCTGGTGTGGTACTTGAGATCTCATGATTGACTCAATTGCCTAAGCAAGTGATTTGCCAATCATGCACATCCCTCTCTACTTTAGTCTATAAGACACCTTTAGAGAGGGTGACTCCATTACCTGCAGGTACACTACCATGTCAGGAGTCGTCCATTCTAAATACTCTTAGAATGCTGTCAAAGTGCCCTGATTGGGAAACCACCCAAATCTAGATCTAATACCATAGATCTAGCAACCAGAATGTCTGATATAATATCCAAGTCCTGTGTGGAGAAAACACTGTGTGACAACCAAAGTATAACCGATCGTATTATAGGAGTTTCCTTTCCTACTCTGTGTATGTCATCCAAAACCAGGACATCACACCCTACTACCTTTTTAACAGATCCATCCCCTATTCTGATGACGTCAAACCTATGACTGTCACATCAGAAATAGATGATCTGTCTCCGCTATATCTGCTTTAGTCTATAGACATAAGCCTGATGTCCACCAATGCTTCCGCTGCTCCCACTTACTACGACAACCCTCTGGCAGAGTCATATAGACGTGCATTTCTAAAGCTAGTTTAGAACGACGCTATACTCATCCTCCTGCCGGGTCTCACAGCCTGGAACAACAACAATGGCAAGTGTGGGTAAACAAGAACTTCCCTGTCACCGTCCTTGAGGCTACCGGAGTACCTCTCGGGTGCCTGAAGTTACCCACCTTATCTGCGGAGTGGCCAATGGAATGTCAAATCAGATTGAATCTTTAGGTTCCTTATCAAATCTTCAGTAATCGTTTGCGGTTCTGGAATCGCTTCCAGTTCTACCATACTCCCACTACTGTTTTCTGAAAAATAACCATTTCCTTTTAAAATGTGGCGAGTTAAGAACAATTATCACTATTGATCTTTCTTATGGTAGAAAGTCAACCCTCGTCATAACCTGGGTCAACCCACAAACAGCCATTACAGAAACATGCCTTGAGTTGTCCAGTGTCTGGTTTTAATCATAAGCCGGACAACTCCCCGTACCTTAACATCGTTAAGATATGAACTGTTCTATATCCAATATAGAACCAGAGGCACTGATTTAAATGAACCAGATTCAAATCATGCAGCTATCTACAGTGCATGTCAACTAAATGGAAGGAGGCCGATCAGCGTTACTCAACTTAGGAATGCTTCCAATTATGAGTAACCTGAAAGGGAAGCAAGTTCTCATTACTATCAACTGAATACCATACACAAGTATCTACATCTTCGATCACCTTGAAGAATCCCGATACTTGCAATACCTGGTTCTCTACTCTATTCTTATACTAATAACTCCTCAAAAACTCAGACCCTGTGTTTCTACGAAACACATGTCTAAGAACTAGAGAAGTTAAAAGTAAACAGAATATAGTACGAGGACCAACCCCTCTGTCCTAATGGACACTGGACCATATACAATACTCTGCATAAGTCCGCTGAGTCTAACAACTCTTACACTGTGCGTCGTAGGTTGAAAACTGTACTTATGGTTAAGAAGAATTACACCGCTGTTTAATGCTCCTTGCCTAACCATCCACTGATATAGGTAAATGTCGTAGACATAATTTCAAAAAGGTACATCTCACTCTATATAAATAGACGTACAGATATATCAATTTGAAATTGGTGCACAACAGCGGATATTCAAAACCAAATATTTGCCGACCGGCATACAGCCCAGGTGATCTCCTCAAATATCACCGATTATAACGAATTCCGATATAATGAGGATGATTACCCTATTCCCAATAACTTACTACCACTCATCATCTATAAAACCATACAGATGTGAGAATCAAACCTGGTAAATACATACCCTGGAGCAAGTGTCTAATCGGGAAATCAATTTTCTTTTAACAGTACACAGTTGAACTGAAACATTGAAATGTTTCGATGGGGTATCATGGTATTCTTAGTAATGCCTCTACCATTATCCAGATTCACAACTGTAACCGTATATCTTTTTGCCATCTGTCCAAATCCCTTTATATGTCTTTAGTCATTACCGTCTGCACACCCCTTTAGGCCAAATGGTTTTCTTCCTTCCCTACAGTTCGGCACCAGCCTTGTTAGTTATATGTATGCCCTAGAGGCCATTACTATACATAGGATGTATATTGTAGTGGATGCTGGGACGTATATAGGGAGGACTTTCTTGCTCGACATGATAGTATGCTATCTGGTTGAACTTTACCTTAACGTGTATACTGATTGTCTCTCTGTTACATGTTGGTAAAGCCCTTAGGGTGTGTACTTGACTACCTGGACTATGATGCGGATCATACTAGTGGGGACATGGTAGTCCATAAGTACATCCTTCAAAGTCCCTAGTCGTGGGTGTATCGAGACGGGGCATCGATATACCAGAGTAGACTAGCGTATACCTTCTCGACCCATACAGATGGGCGATGGATGATCCCATATCCATTGGTGTTTGACATCGGAGATGATATACGGGTGCTCAGTAGTGACTGGGTACACTGGACGGACTCGCCGAGAACTCCCAGATGGTATTATACCTCACGTCAGATGGCAGTTCTCTGGTGACACTGGTACAGAGTAGTCTGTTGACCCGAGATCGTCATAGAGTCTTGTGTGGTTCCCACTGTGCTTTGATTTCCATCTTACCACGTCCAAGAGGGCGTGCAAAACGGTGGTTTTTGGGTACAGTCCCGAGTCACATGGAGGCAATGAGCGATAGGAGGGGATTCGTCTCTCCCGGTATAGGGGGTTGATGTTGCGCTGTGTTCGATTGGCTATAACAGGAAATCCCTGGCCAGGGTTGCTGAGATTTACTGGTAAGTGTTACCAGTAGTTTCTCGAACAGTTATAGACCTCATATCGACACGACTTATCAAGCTATTGGGGTCTGACATTTTACCACCCCTAGGCGAGATATGCGACATATCAGACGATCAGACCGGACTGTACGGTAGTGTTACTGGTTGGATTCACTGGAGTGTGAGCGGGCTTGCTCGTCGATCTTCAGATCGCTCAATACCCGGGTGGCCGTAACGTTTAGCAGACCGCTTGCGGCTTGTGGGTGTTTGATATGATCATCGCCTGCTGCCGGCGTATTGACGAGTCTTTAGAGTCCTACACAGAGGTTTCCTGGCTCAAGCGAAACGAAATAGGAGCGCATATGAGATATGTGCGGGACCGAGAATAATACGTGTATGTGATACCGTATTACATTCTCGCGATGAATGTATCGGAAAGGTTGTATGCGATATAACTTAGTTACCGATTCAAGCGTTGATTCGATAAGCCGATACATTGTATACTAGTCGGTTGTGTGCGACATGACCGAATCATTGAATCAAGTGTTGATTTAATGATTTAATGCATAATTATATATTTGGTATGTTACTTTGCACTAACAAGTATTGGTTCACTTTAAACGGATTTTCTCACTTGGATTGTGCACATTGTATATGTGATATATTTTTGTGCACTTGTATGTATCATGTTTGATGATGCATGCTAACTTGTGTTTTGTGTGAAGATTAAACCATGGTTGTGAGAGTGGTTAGGGTTTTATTTTCCATTACTTATTTATTCATTTATTTATTTGTTTATACATTTTGGAATATAAATGGAAAAGAGAAAAGAATGGTGGCTTTATTTGTTCTTTAGTTGAAGCTTCATGAAGCTTTGATAAAGTCAACCATTCTTATCTCAACCTTAACCCTAACCATTCCCACTAACCCTAGTTTAGTCTCTACACTTGACCATGGTTAATTTTATGATAAGAATTCATTTTCTTTTCTTTTTCAATTAACTTATCATAACATTTCTTCTTCTTCTTCCTTGAACTCAAGAAGAAAAAGCTTTCTTCATCAATGGTGAATTGAGCAAACAAGTGAGAAATCCAATTCTAAAGTCTACCCACTTCCTATTTCTTCATCCTCTACCTCTTTCCAAGTAGTAGAGTGTGTTTCCTTCACAAGTTTTAGGGCTTGGTGAAGGTGGAGCTTGATTTAGCGATGCCTCGATGTAGATCATCTTCGGCATGGACATCGACGACCTAGCTCACTTTTTCTCCGACGAAGCCGACTCTAGAGCCCGGATTTGTTTTGGACAGCGGAGACGACTTCGTTGCGGAGCTATGGAGGTGGAGCACCGGATCTACAAAGGTTGTATTTCCGTATCTTGTAGTTAAGTGTTAACTAGTTAGCTTTTTCGCCTAATCATCTAGCAAACGATCCGTAGTCGGGTCTCTCGGCACCGTTAAAATTTTAATTTGGCATGTTCGATGCCTTGTGTGACCTTATTAGGGTGCCTAGGAACCCTACAGTGGTATCAGAGCCTAGCTAGAGCCTTAGGCGAAGTCCAGACGGAATTCGAAGTCCGAACGAACCCGAAACCCCGAACCAATATTGCTCTCTGTCCAATTTTTAAAAACTGGGATTTTTCAGTATTAAAAATATCCAGAAAAACATGCAGGAAAATATAAGAGTAACTGTGCAATTCGTTGTTGGAGATAGTGCCCTCAGAGTCAATTATTGGATCACAGGCACGTGATTGCAATGATTGAGGGAGGACCTATCCCGGTACGACAGTCTTACTCGAGAAGATAGTTTGCTATCTGGTTTACCTTTATCATCGTGTACTGCTTTAGGTGACCTGACAGGTCACTATTACACGTTGATAGAGCCCCTAGGATTCTTGCTTGACTGCCAGCAGTATGAGGGCGATCATATACGTGAGAGCTGGGGTCTACAAGCAAATCCTTAAAAGGTCCCTAGTCGTGGGAGATTCGAGACAGGGCATCGATTCTCCAGAGTAGACTAGTGTATGCAGTCGAGACCCCGACGAGGGGCGGTGGCCGGTCTCACAAGCCACTGGTGTCAGTTGGTTCACCTAAGATGTATACAGGTGCTCATTGGGTTATGAGTACACCGGACAGGACTCGCCGGGAACATGCTAGTTGGTCTTATACCTGACGTCAGATAGCAGTTCCCAGGTGACATGTGTACAGGTTAGTTCATCGACCTGGGGATCGTCATTTGTCTCGTGTGAGTTCCCACTGTGCTTTGATTACTACCCTACCACGGCTCAAAGGAGTCGTGCAAACAGGTTTTAGTTGGGTACAGTCCCGAGCCACATGGAGGCAGTGAGCGGATCTTCAGGGGTTCGTCTCTCCCGGTATTGGGGGTGAGGTCGCGCTGTGTCTAGGAGAGCCATTACACGAAGTCCTTGGCCAAGGCAGGAGATTTACTGGTAGGTATTCCGGTAGTATCTCAGGGTGTTCTGGACTACACTCCGACACGACTTGTACCGCTTTTGGGGGTCTGACTTTTACCCACCCCCTAGGCCCGACATGCGATGCTCATAGACGAACGGACCGGACTGTACGGATATTGTCACCGACAGGCTCAGTAGGGTGTCAGGATGAGTTCGCTCATCAACTCCCTTTTAGTCAATAGCTGGTAGCCCGTTACGTATTGGCTTATACCTCTGACGTGCTAGTGGTTAAATCCACAGCCATAGTATTGACGAGTCTTTAGAGTCCACCACACTTTCAGTTACTCAAGCTTTCGGGCGAAACGCTATAGAGGCCGTATGGAGTTATGGCAGGGTCCGATCAGATACGTGCGGTATTGCACGGATCAGGATCGGACGGTTTGTACTAGTAGCCGTATAGGTATATGGCAGGGTTCGATCAGATACGTGCGGTATTGCACGGATCAGGATCGAACGGATATTACTAGCCGGCTTTGGTTTAAGCCGGTCCTAGTTTAGTACAGTGTAGATTTTGTCTCTTTGCATTTGTATCCGGACGGAATACAGATGCGGGTGTGTATGCACAGTATCGGGGTTTTCCTGTAATTTATTACGGGACCAGTTTTCTGGAGTTGCCAGTTTGCATTCCGTTCCGGCCGGTTTTCCTTTGTTCTTTCCCGGCCGGACTTTTCCGATGGAGGGGGTTATTTGCAAGTTTGCAAATAACACTTTGTGGAGGGTTTTATTGCAAAAGTATTGATTATGATAGCATCATTATCTTTTGCACCATCACTTGCATTAATGAGGGTATGGGTTTGATTAATGTGTGAAGCATGGTTGATGTTTCTTTGTCTCTTGATGTGGTCACCTTTTCTTCACTCCTACACTCACCTCCCTTCATGCTTCATATCTATTCCCTCCACCATTTCCCTTGATGAATTTGGCCGGCCACATTCTTGAGTGAGGAGAGAAAAATGAGGGAATTTCATTTGTGAGCTTGTGGCATTCTTGATCTCATTTTTGATGCTAGAAAAATGCAAGCACCATTTTTCTTCTTGATTCCTCCATCATCTTTCAAAGGCAACAAACCCCAAAGTGAGACATGCACTCTACACTATACTTCTTACAGCAAATCTTGGACGCGTCGATTCGCCAGCTTCGCGCCCGAATTCCCTCGGTATTGAGGTGGGAGCCCGTAAAAGCTACAGGCGATGTGCTGCCCTTTCCGACGAGGAAGAGGCGGACGGAGATCCCGCGAGGAGATCGGAGTGGAGATGAAGACCGGAGGACTCGGATCAGTCGGTACATCTCTTCCCTTTCTTGTTAGTAGCTTAGACTTGTCAATGGTTACGATCCGGAGTTTAGTGCGCGGTGGTGCCGGTTTGCAAAGTCCGCAAAAATTAAAGTTTATCACCGCTTCCGCATTCCGGCGTCGGATTGACGGCCGGGGCGCCGCCGTGCACTTACAGTGGTATCAGAGCCTCGCCATTAACTTCGTCTAGCTTCTTTTAATGCGTTTTGCTTATCCGATCGACCAAAATCCCAAAAACCACATTTTCCTTCACATCAGTTTTCTGTTGGAATTTTTTGGTGTCAAAAATTTTTTCCGGTTGTAGAAAACTGCTGTACAAGACATTCTAAGACTTCTGTTAAAATTCGACAGTGTCAGTCGCTGAGTGGAGCGCGGAACCGCGGCCAAACCCCATCTTGGGCCGCGGTTCCGCCGCACTCTACTGTGCTCACTTTGTCCAATTTATACAGTGGCCTTATGGGCTTATTTTAGGGGTTTTGGGATATTAAATTTGGGCCCAGATCTTCTGTGACTGCTACAGTTTTACTTGGGGGCCCACTTGTTAATTGTTTGATCGATCAGATATTTTTTAAACACATTATTTCACAGTATTTACATTATATCTGCGACCGTGAATGTCACTCGATCGGTAAATCCGGTCTAACTGCTATAGCCCGGTTAGACGGATTTGCGAACGTGATTTTCACGTTGATGTTCTGTGTTTTACTGTGATGTTGCGGATCGGTCGTGGGGGATAGCCTGGATGCAATGCTAGTACAGTGTTGTTGTATTATGTACATTTGATATTGCGGGGCGAGCGTCCGACATGTGGATTGCCGTCACCGCCTGTTTGTATTATTCTTTTGGGGCACGACCTGGTTGCGGTCGATGTACCCGTTGTATGTATATTTTACTTTCTGTACTAGGTTTACCCCGCGGTGGGGTGCACGGATAGCCGGGTTCTGGAGGGCAACAAGCCCGCATCTCATGGTATTGGGACGGAGGGGGCTTCAGTCTGGAATTGGCGGGCTATTCGCCGCACTCGTAGGGGGTACAGGTTGGCCCAGGAGGGGTGCCCAAGTTACCGGATTCTGTGAAGTGCTGGGTGGTCCATTCACGGTGCTGAAGGGGGCTGCCTCGCTTCAGGTTTTGGCGGGTGACTTGCCGCGCCCGTAGGGGTCTAGGATTTCATTGCACAGGCTATCCACACGACCAGGGGAACGTCGGGTTTCAGTAGTGGCTCTGTGAAACCCGGGGATCCCAGATATCTGTATTGTTCTGTGATGCTGTACATTTCTGTGATGTTGCATTTTATTCACGCCTTGAGCGAAATATAATATATTGGTATATATATTAGTAGATGTTGTATATGTTTTTCATCCGCGCTAGTACAGTCCCCGCTCTGCCGTTAGTTAGCTAACCTAACGGGTGATGACGGGACCCAGTGGCGAATGCAGATGGCATATACGTACGTCAGTATATTTTCGTTCTTTGTGGTGTGATCAATTGATGGGACTGCGTTGATTCGGATCAATGCAAGTTAAACAAACCTAATCTGATGTTGTTGGAACACTTTTCAAAAAGCTGTTATTGCAAGGACGTTCACTTTTGTTTTGCATCGTGGTATTCATTTGGAATATCCTGCTCCTCAGTCGACGAGGCAAGGGCCGAGATCCCTTCACCGGGAGTGACCCCTTGGACAGAATTTTGCGTCAGGGCATTAACTTCACTATAGCCGATTACTTTTTCTTTGCATCGTGGTATTAAGTTGGAATATCCTGCACCTCATTCTACGGGGAAAGAGCCGAGATCCCTTCACCGGGAGTGACCTCTTTAGTAAAGGTTTTCGTCACTATATTTTCTAAAAAGCTATCCGTTCCTTCAACGATATCAAGTTCATTACGTTAAAGGTTTTCGCCAGAAACCATTCGTAGCCCTCCGTCGTTTCATATGGATAGTCAATAGTATTCAAGCTGTGTATGTTGGCCAAAGTCAAGGCACAGTGTTTGGTAGCTGTTGGGTATTCATATGCAGCATAGATAGATGCGTTGGTTTGGGACAGCCGTACTGCCATTTTGGCCAAAGTCAAGGGTATGTACGGGTGGACTCAAATTAACCTGGAGAATGACGGGTTGAACTTGACATGTGACTTATGATATGTTGGCCAAAGTCAAGGTCATAAGAGCATGGGGTAGAAATCCACATCGGGAGTTTCAAAAGAACTGAAACTTGCCAGTTATGCGCATACCTTCTGGAGTGTGACACCGTGAGCGGATTCCGTCACGTTATCATGCGATGATAGTTGGATCCCGATTCCCACTGATGAGTTGGTTTACTCCTCGGATGACCCCGACTAATTCTTCTTTCAGGTTTGGAGGAGAATTTGAGGTACAGTGGGAGGTTTCCAGATTAGATAAAGGGATAACCATTCTGATCTTGGTTAGAGTGCACGCTGAGTGTTTCTTTTCTCTCTCTCTTTGGCAGCGACCATTGACCCGACCCTAAGACTTTGACTCAGTGACCAAGTTAACCGAACCTTCTTTACACTGGCTTTTGGATTGTCAGAGTTGCAGACCTCATTGCCACTCCGACTTTTACCCTTTTCTCCAGGACACCCCGTATCACTACGAACGTCCACTTCGATTGGACAAAACCATCGTATGGTTAGATACGAACTCGAAGGAATTCGAGGATGGCTTCCGGTTCTGGAGAAAACGGATAGGATTATTCAGTTGTCTTTTCTTTTCACCCTCTCTCAAGTTGCGAGTACTCCTTGGTTTAGGAGTAGTACACCTATTGTGCAAATTGGATAGTCTTCTTCCAAACCTTAGGCTGGTGCCGACCGGTAGGGAATGATGAAAACCAATTAGCATAACGATGGTGTACAGAAGGTATTAAGATTAAGACAAAACAAGGGATTAGTAAGAGGGCAAAGTGAATTGCGACTGATATTCACGACCAAACCAAGTATTTCTTCGCCAATCCTAAATCACCTTTGTATTTCTCCAGGACACTCCGTATCACTACGAAGATCCACAGTTTATTGGATACTCCATCGTATGGTTATATACGAACTCGAAAGGAACTTGTTCCAGTTCGGGGATGGATTCTGGTCCAGGAGAAATAGGAATAAGGTTTATTCGGTTGTCTTTTGTTTTCGCCTTCTCTCGCATTGCGAGTGCTCCTAGGACTAGGACAGTACACCCATTATGCTTATTGGATAGTCTTCTTCCAAACCATGGGCTGGTGCCGAAGGTAGGGAAGGAAGAAAACCATTTGGCCTAAAGGGTGTGCAGAAGGTAATGACTAAAGACATATAAAGGGATTTGGAGAGGTGGCAAAGAATTATACGGTTATAGTTGTGAATCTGGATAATGGAAGAGGCATTACTAGGAATACCGGGATACCCCATCGAAACATTTCAATGTTTCAGTTTCAACTGTGTACTGTTAAAAGAAAACTGATTTCCCGATTGGACACTTGCTCCAGGGTATGTATTTACCAGGTTTGATTCTCACATCTGTATGGTTTTACAGATGATGAGTGGGAGTAAGTTATTGGGAATTGGGTGATCATCCTCATTATATCGAGATTCGTTGTAATCGGTGATTTTTGAGGAGATCACCTGGGCTGTTTGCCGGTCGGCAAATATTTGGTTTTGAATATCCGCTGTTGTGCACCAATTTCAAATTGATATATCTGTACGTCTATTTTCATAGAGTGAGATATACCTTTTGATATTATGTCGATGACATTTACCTATATCAGTGGATGGTTGGGTAAGGAGCATTAAACAACGGTGTAATTCTTCTTAACCATAAGTACAGTTTTCAACCTACGACACACAGTGAAAGAGTTGTTAGACTCAGCGGACTTATACAGAGTATTGTATGTTGTCCAGTGTCCATTAGGACAGAGGGCTTGGTCCTCATACTATATTCTGTTTACTTTTAACTTCTCTAGTTCTTAGACATGTGTTTCGTAGAAACACAGGGTCTAAGTTTTGAGGAGTTATAGGTATTTGAATAGAGTAGAGAACCAGGTGTGACAAGTATCGGGATTCTTCAAGGTGATCGAAGATGTAGATACTTGTGTATGGTATTCAGTTGATAGTAATGATAAAGAAAACTTGCTTCTCTTTCGGGTTACTCATAATTGGAAGCATTCCTAAGTTGAGTAACGCTGATCGGCCTCTCTCCATTTAATTAACATGCACTGGAGAAAACTGCATGATTTGAATCTGGTTCAATTAAATCAGTGCCTCTGCTTCTATATTGGATATAGTACAGTTCATATCTTAACATTGTTAAGGTACGGGGAGTTGTCCGGCTTATGATTAAAACCAGACTCTGGATAACTCAAGGCACGTTTCAGTAATGGCTGTTTGTGGGTTGACCCAGGCTATGACGAGGGTTGGCTTTTCTACCATCTGGGAAATCAATAGTAATATTGTTCTGGACTCGCCACAGTTTTATTAAAAATGGATTTTTTCAAAAACAGTAGTGGGAGTATGGTAGAACTGGAAGTGATTCCAGAACCGCAAACGATTACTGAAGATTTGATAAGGAACCTAAAGATTCAATCTGATTTGACATTCCATTGGCCACTCCGCAGATATGGTGGGTAACTTCAGGCACCCGAGAAGTACTCCGGTAGCCTCAAGGACGGTGACAGGGAAGTTCTTGTTTACCCACACTTGCCATTACTGTTGTTCCAGGCTGCGAGACCCGGCAGGAGGATGAGTATAGCGTCGTTCTAAACTAGCTTTAGAAGTGCACGTCTATATGACTCTGCCAGAGGGTTGTCGTAGTCAGTGGGAGCAGCGGAAGCATTGGTGGACATCAGGCTTATGTCTATTTATAGACTAAAGCAGATATAGCGGAGATAGATCATCTATTTCTGATGTGACAATCATGGGTTTGACGTCATCAGAATAGGGGATGGATCTGTTGAGAAGGTAGTAGGGTGTGATATCCGGGTTTTGGATGACATACACAGAGTAGGAAAGGAAATTCCTATACAACGATCGGTTATACTTTGGTCGTCACACAGTGTTTTCTCCACATAGGACTTGGATATTATATCAGACATACTGGTTACTGGATCTATAGTTTTAGATCTAGATTTGGGTGGTTTCCCAATCAGGGTACCTTGACAGCATTCTAAGAGTATTTAGAATGGACGACTCCTGGCACGGTAGTGTACCTGCAGGTGATGGAGTCACCCTCTCTAAAGGTGTCTTATAAACTAAAGTAGAGAGGGATGTGCATGATTGGCAGATCACTTGCTTAGGCAATTGAGTCAATCATGAGATGTCAAGTACCACACCAGATGTTGTTCTTGCACTAGATGCAATAAGTTGATATTTTTCCAATCCTGGAGAAACAGTCGGAAGCAGTTTTAGAACATAAGTGGATGTTCTAGGGATATGATAACGACAGCCTCATTTGGGAGGCAGTTATCATTCCAGGCTTCCAAGGTGACATGGACGACAGGACGATCGTCAGAGTTGTAGTTTTCCTTCTGACGAGGGGCGGTATTTTGGACAGGTGGTCCAAGGAAATACTGAGGGTGGCATGGCGCAGGATACTGATTAAGTTCAGTTGACGATACAGTCTAAGAAGTTTGGATTTGGAGTTCATTTATGAGCTCGGTCCCATCAGACATCCAGACACTCTAAGACAGGTATTGCTCATTTCGGGAGATGGCTTTCTCCGCGAACTTGAGATATAGAGAGAGACTTAGAAAGAAACTTCAGAGCGGATCCACTCACTGAGGCTATTCCTCGAACGCAATAGTCTTCCAAACAGGCTTTTTGAGACTGACTAGTAGAGGAGTTGGGTGTTCGGTATCACACGGGTTGTGAGTATGCGACATCGCAATAATTAGCCTTGAGTGCAAGTGGGAGATTGTTGGAGATAGTGCTCTCAGAGTCAATTATTGGATCACAGGCACGTGATTGCAAAGATTGAGGGAGGACCTATCCCGGTACGACAGTCTTACTCGAGATGATAGTTTGCTATCTGGTTTACCTTTATCATCGTGTACTACTTTAGGTGACCTGACAGGTCACTATTACACGTTGATAGAGCCCCTAGGATTCTTTCTTGACTGCCAGCAGTATGAGGGCGATCATATACGTGAGAGCTGGGGTCTACAAGCAAATCCTTAAAAGGTCCCTAGTCGTGGGAGATTCGAGACAGGGCATCGATTCTCCAGAGTAGACTAGTGTATGCAGTCGAGACCCCGACGAGGGGCGGTGGCCGGTCTCACAAGCCACTGGTGTCAGTTGGTTCACCTAAGATGTATACAGGTGCTCATTGGGTTATGAGTACACCGGACATGACTCGCCGGGAACATGCTAGTTGGTCTTATACCTGACGTCAGATAGCAGTTCCCAGGTGACATGTGTACAGGTTAGTTCATCGACCTGGGGATCGTCATTTGTCTCGTGTGAGTTCCCACTGTGCTTTGATTACTACCCTACCACGGCTCAAAGGAGTCGTGCAAACAGGTTTTAGTTGGGTACAGTCCCGAGCCACATGGAGGCAGTGAGCGGATCTTCAGGGGTTCGTCTCTCCCGGTATTGGGGGTGAGGTCGCGCTGTGTCTAGGAGAGCCATTACACGAAGTCCTTGGCCAAGGCAGGAGATTTACTGGTAGGTATTCCGGTAGTATCTCAGGGTGTTCTGGGCTACACTCCGACACGACTTGTACCGCTTTTGGGGGTCTGACTTTTACCCACCCCCTAGGCCCGACATGCGATGCTCATAGACGAACGGACCGGACTGTACGGATATTGTCACTGACAGGCTCAGTAGGGTGTCAGGATGAGTTCGCTCATCAACTCCCTTTTAGTCAATAGCTGGTGGCCCGTTACGTATTGGCTTATACCTCTGACGTGCTAGTGGTTAAATCCGCAGCCATAGTATTGACGAGTCTTTAGAGTCCACCACACTTTCAGTTACTCAAGCTTTCGGGCGAAACGCTATAGAGGCCGTATGGAGATATGGCAGGGTCCGATCAGATACGTGCGGTATTGCACGGATCAGGATCGGACGGTTTGTACTAGTAGCCGTATAGGTATATGGCAGGGTTCGATCAGATACGTGCGGTATTGCACGGATCAGGATCGAACGGATATTACTAGCCGGCTTTGGTTTAAGCCGGTCCTAGTTTAGTACAGTGTAGATTTTGTCTCTTTGCATTTGTATCCGGACGGAATACAGATGCGGGTGTGTATGCACAGTATCGGGGTTTTCCTGTAATTTATTACGGGACCAGTTTTCTGGAGTTGCTAGTTTGCATTCCGTTCCGGCCGGTTTTCCTTTGTTCTTTCCCGGCCGGACTTTTCCGATGGAGGGGGTTATTTGCAAGTTTGCAAATAACACTTTGTGGAGGGTTTTATTGCAAAAGTATTGATTATGATAGCATCATTATCTTTTGCACCATCACTTGCATTAATGAGGGTATGGGTTTGATTAATGTGTGAAGCATGGTTGATGTTTCTTTGTCTCTTGATGTGGTCACCTTTTCTTCACTCCTACACTCACCTCCCTTCATGCTTCATATCTATTCCCTCCACCATTTCCCTTGATGAATTTGGCCGGCCACATTCTTGAGTAAGGAGAGAAAAATGAGGGAATTTCATTTGTGAGCTTGTGGCATTCTTGATCTCATTTTTGATGCTAGAAAAATGCAAGCACCATTTTTCTTCTTGATTCCTCCATCATCTTTCAAAGGAAACAAACCCCAAAGTGAGACATGCACTCTACACTACACTTCCTACAGCAAATCTTGGACGCGTCGATTCGCCAGCTTCGCGCCCGAGTTGCCTCGGTATTGAGGTGGGAGCCCGTAAAAGCTACAGGCGATGTGGTGCCCTTTCCGACGAGGAGGAGACGGACGGAGATCCCGCGAGGAGATCGGAGTGGAGATGAAGACCGGAGGACTCGGATCAGTCAGTACATCTCTTCCCTTTCTTGTTAGTAGCTTAGACTTGTTAATGGTTACGATCCGGAGTTTAGTGCGCGGTGGTGCCGGTTTGCAAAGTCCGCAAAAATTAAAGTTTATCACCGCTTCCGCATTCCGGCGTCGGATTGACGGCCGGGGCGCCGCCGTGAACTTACATTCGTAACCATAATTCCATTAAAGCGCCGCGCTTCCGCGGCACGAGCATGGCTCGTGCGGCGGAAACGCGGCCGTTTTGTCGTTTTGTGAGACGAAGTTTACACAGTAACTCCTAGTTTCCAGTGTTGGTCTTCCTGGGTATTTTTAATATTTTTTCAAGAGTTGAATTTTTCTGAGTTGATTTGTGGATTCGGTGTTTCGATCGGAGTATCAAATTTTGTCTGTGTGGCTTTCCGGATAAATTTTAGAATATGTTAAAAAGTTCGACCGGATATAAATACCCAATTTTTCCCCTATCGGGAAATTTCCAAGTGTTGGACTTTTCCGTAGTTTAACGACGTTCTAAGTAGTGCAAGTAACGCGATGGTCCCTCTAGAAGACAACAAACCTTAACTCGATTATGTGACCGTCTTGAACTGCCCTTTGAACCTTCGGGTTTGGGGCAGTACGGCATGCCACATGTGAGGCGTTGGCTTGACCCTTCTACGGCTGGACCGTTGGTACTGAGGCACGAACTGAATGTTGTTAGACTTATTTCATGTGTTGATCTGTATCGGGAAAACTTGGGTGTTCGATTGTTCGATCGGAAAGTTTGACATTTTCTATTTATCCGGAATGGGATACAACAATTGGAATTCACAGAAGTTATGAGATTACTGAATGAATGTTATAAACATAGCAGTTTAGTCTCACTTGATCGGTTGCCACGGAATTTTGATGTGATCAAAAGTCCGTCGCAATCACGTAGCGTACGCGGATACTCGCCGGATAAACTTAATAGATAGCCTCACCCCATAGCCCCGACCAAGTGACTGTAGGAGAACCCCGTCGCCGAAAGCATCCGTCCGGGTGCTCGCGGCAGCGGTGTTCCGCCTTGGTGCACTTCGTCGACGGTATCAGGGGTGCGGCCGCCTACTAAAGTTTGCGACGAGCATTCGATCAGGATGTCGGGAATCTTGTTGAATTACCCGACTTGATATTGAAAAGTGTTTTCGACTTTGAGACTAAAATGCGAGGTTTATAAATGTTAGGCATGCGATGTCTAAGGAATTCATTTGGTCAGGCATGCGATGTCTGAGGTGGTTGCGGATTCCAACTGTTGTAGTTTTACACTTTCTTTTCTGTGACCGTAAGTGTAATATGTGACATCGCCGGTTTCGTTGCTATATGTCAACGACAATTGGGATGCGCATATTTACTTACGTTGATGACATGTGATGTTATGTGTTGCTGGATATGTTATATTGGATCGTCGTGTTTGAATAGCCGGGGGTTTTTATGTGAGATGAGTGTTTTTCATTTTCATTCATGTAAAAACTTGTATGTAATATTCTTTTATTGGGGCGCTTCCAGGTTGCGGAAGTTGTCACCGTTTGTATATTATTTACTTTTCCGCACTAGGATAGACCCAAGGAGGAGGGCACAAGTAACCGGGTTCTGGAGTCCAGTGGGAGACCAACTCGAGGAGTCGAGTCCGGGTCTCCTAACTCCAGAATTGGTAGGGTTGCTTGCCGCTCTCGTAGGGGTCAAGGGGTGTGGGTTTGGCTATTCATCACAACCGTGGAATCCGTGTTTTATACTGGCTCGTATTGAAAACACGGACGTCCTAGTATATCCAATATTTCATATGTTTCTTCTGCTGCGATATCTGTGATTAGATCATGTGATGTTCTGTGATAAATACAGTATATAGTATATATGATATATTATATAGACGTTACTTATGTTTTACACCCGCGCTAGCCCTGCCCCGCTCTGCCGTTAGTTACCTAACCTAACGGTGCACGAGGGGACATCGAGGCGAATGCGGATGGCATAAGTGTACGTCGTATTTATCTGTGATGTTTAGGTACTTAAATGATGGGACTTCATTAATGTGATTAATGAAATAAAAGAAACCTAAGATGTTGTAGAATCGAATTTCAAAATAAAACAGGTAGCTACAGTTCTTGCTTTGCACAGCGGTATATGTGATATATCCTGCACCTTATTCGATAAGGAAAGGACCGAGATCCCTTCACCGGGAGTGACTCCTTTAGCAATAACTGGCAGATGCTACACACTCGGTTTGTCTTTTGATTGCTTTTAAGAGTTTTTGCTTTGCACAGTGATATATATGATATATCCCGCACCTCATTCGACGAGGAAAGGACCGACGATCCCTTCACCGGGAGTGACTCCTTTAGCAAAACTAGAAAAGCCTCAAAAGCACTCCATTTCAAAATTCATTCGATCCTACAACGATATCAAGTTCATTACGCAATAGGTTTTCAGAAAAACCTGTCGTAGCCCTCCGTCATTTCAGATAAGTGCTGTTTAGTATTCGTGCTGCGTTTGTTGGCCTCCGTCAAGGCGCAGTGTGCGGTAGCTAACCAGTATTTATCTGCTTATGCATATGATGCAGATTGAGTTAGGGTAGTCGTGCGGCCTTGTTGACCTCCGTCAAGGGTCGTGCGGGTGGGTTTGATTCGATCAAGAAATGACGGGTTGAACTTGACTAGTAGCCTATGGTTTGTTGGCCTCCGTCAAGGTCATAGGGTGCTAGGGGCAAAATATTATCGGGAATTTCAAGTGTTGAAATTTGCAATGAGATTGCATACCTTCTATGAGATAGTTGGATCCCGATACCCGCTGCGAGTAAGAGTTACTCCTGGGAGAGTTTTATACATTACAATTAGCCGATCAAGTAGGTGTCTAGAAAGGTGTCAACGGGGTTACGCCTCTGGAAAAACGAGGTTTACATTAATTAGGTTCGTGCGAAAGCACGGGGGACCTCCCTCAAAGTACCGACACTGGCCTGGCTGAAAGATTGGCGAACTTGTAGTGTGTAATTAATCCCGGCTAGTCTTTCCTTTTAGGGTTTGAAGGAAGATTTGATAAAATGCAGTGGGAGCCATCCTGATTAGATAAAATAATAACCAATCTATTCTTGAAAGAGCGCACGCTGAGTGTTTTCTTCTCTCTCTCTCCAGGTAGCGACCATATCACGCCTTAATCAAGATAATAATACGGAATATTGACCGAACCCGCTTGTTATACTGAGCTGGGGAACGTTGGTCCCGCTCCAACTTATAATTGTTATAAGACAGAGCAGGAAATTGGGGAATACCAGATTTCCCGTGCCGCCCAAACGAAGAGAGTGCATGCTGATGCATCATCTTCGGGTGTGTTCATTACAGAGAACTGTTTCTCAGTATCCTTTACGTCCTGGGTATGTGATACCAGATCAGGATCCCAGATGTGTAATCTGTTACATAGGGCTACAGCAAGGTAGAGAGCTGAGAACGGGTGATAAAGTTTCATGAGGCAGAAAACGGGGCAAGAGTTGCAGCCAAGTCTGTCGGTCACTGTCACCCAGTATTACAAATACATTGATTCTGAAAGAATGTTATTAGATACCGAACCTGATATACAAAATCGTATCTATCTCTTTATTAGTAAAGAAATGATAGAATTTTGTATTGTTGGATAATGTTTTGAACATTTCCTATATCAAAAGTTGATCGGTTCAGGGACGTTATCTAAAAGCATTAACGTTCTAAATCAAACTGCAGTTCTTAGTATATGGAACACACACAAGAGGAAGAGTTCAGAAATGAACGAATCCTACTTGAGGTATTGTAGACTAGGTCAGATCAATGTGACCCGACTAGCAAGAGTTACATAAAGATGCATATTTAAATTAGTTTGAATTTACATCTTGTGAAACTCGCCAGTCATGTCACAAAGATAAGACGACCATAGCTCCGTTTACTGGAAACAGAGAAAGAGTTAGTGAACTCTTGGGACTGATACATGATGATGTATGTAAGGTCACCTGTCTACACATGCCAGGAATGGTTCTTTATACTTCATTACGTTCTCTGATGATCTTTCGAGTTTCAGACCTATGTTCCTGTTGAAACACAAGTCCGAACCTTTTGAGATATTCACAGAATATAAGTTAGAAGTAGAGAACCAAAATACGGGTATAAGTATTATGTCCTTTGATGTGATCAAGGAGGAGAATACTTGAGCACGGAAATCCTGGACTATTCTAAAGGAGAATGAGATTCTCTCTCAGCATTACTCCTCCGTATACACCATAGCACGATGGAATATCGGGGCGGAGCAATCACACCCTATATGATAAGGTGTGCTCTATGATGAGTACTACTGAGTTACCTGTTTCCTTTTGGGAGTTATGCACTTGAGTAGCTGCATACCTATTGAATAGGGTTCGAATCAAATCAGTTGCCTACCACTTCATATATGATATGGAAATGGAAGAGCCCACATCTTAAGTTAGTTAAGATTTGGGGTTGACCGGCCTATGTCTAAAAGCAAAATCCGGACAAGCTCGAGGCAAGGTCTGTTATGTACAACTGGAAAGGTTCCAGCTATACAAACAACAGCAGATGATTTGGTAGAACAAAAGGATTCAGTAGATTCTAACGAACCTCAGCCTCTCCGCCGATCTAGTAGGGTTCCTCACCCACCTGAGAGATACTTCGGTTTCTCTATGACAGTGGGAGCGAGGATTGCATCATGAGATGATGACCCAACTAGCTTCGAGCTGGCCATCAGGAGTAAGACTCTGTAAGAATGGCTGGATGCTTAGCGATCTGAGATGGAATCCTTATACACCAACAAAGTATGGACTTTGGTTGCTATATCTGAAGGGTTAAATCCCCATCAGAAGCAAGTAAATCTTGAGAAGATTGCTTGGTGTAGATGGAAAAGTTGAGACTTTCAATGCTAGACTTGTTAAAGATTTTCGTCATTGACCAGGCATGGATAATGATGAAACCTTTTCAAGTATCTATGCTTAAGTCCATCCAGATCCTACTTACCATGGCTACATACCATGACTACGATCTCTGGTGGTTGGGTGTCTTGACTGCTTTTCTAAATGATGATTTGGAAGAGAGCGTCTATAAGTACACAGCCAGAGGGCTTCGTAGACAGTGGGAGCAGCGGAAACGTGTGCAAGATGCTTTATAGGATAAAGCAGGCATCGCGGAGTTGGAACATCTGTTTTGATGGATTAGTCAAAGAGTTTGACATCATCAAAATGGTAGATGAACCTTGTATAAACAAAAAGGTAGTAGGGAGTATGGTGGCGATCCTCGTAGAGTACGTGGATGACATACTCTTGATAAGAAAGGAGTTTCCTATGCTACGCTCGATCAATCTCCGCTTATCACAATGATTCTCCATATAGGATCAAAGTGATACCTCCTAAATCCAGGGTTTTGGATCTATGAGATAGATCTAGTTGGATGTTAGGACTCTCACTAGTTGTAGTAAGACGGTATCAACCGATCCTGGGGAGAATCACTGGAAGGGTTCCAGGATGATAAAGACGACTGAGTGTCAGTCACAGGCATTGTCTTAACCCTCAGATGAAGGGACGGTATGTTGGAAGAGTTCCAAGCTAGATACCGTGACATACTAGACGATAAAGGCACGATACATCGCTACTTAAGATGCTACCAAAGAGGCTGTTTGGGTGTATATTGGTTCATGAGATGAACTTAGTTCCTCCCATTGTGTGACAATGGAGTTGTGGCTTTTGCCAAGGAACGCCGGTCCCATCAGTGATCCAGACATATTCTAAGGCAGTATCACTTGATCATGGAGATGGTTGATCTCCAGGGAGATCGAGGTTAGGAGACTAGACTCAGAGGACAACACAGCGGATCCACTCACAAAGGCCTGTTCCCAGAGAGAGACTTTTATGGGATGGTTGAGTATGAGATACTACAACCACTGCTATCAGATGGCCCTAGTGCAAGTGGGAGATTGTTAGTTATATGTATGCCCTAGAGGCCATTACTATACATAGGATGTATATTGTAGTGGATGCTGGGACGTATATAGGGAGGACTTTCTTGCTCGACATGATAGTATGCTATCTGGTTGAACTTTACCTTAACGTGTATACTGATTGTCTCTCTGTTACATGTTGGTAAAGCCCTTAGGGTGTGTACTTGACTACCTGGACTATGATGCGGATCATACTAGTGGGGACATGGTGGTCCATAAGTACATCCTTCAAAGTCCCTAGTCGTGGGTGTATCGAGACGGGGCATCGATATACCAGAGTAGACTAGCGTATACCTTCTCGACCCATACAGATGGGCGATGGATGATCCCATATCCATTGGTGTTTGACATCGGAGATGATATACGGGTGCTCAGTAGTGACTGGGTACACTGGACGGACTCGCCGAGAACTCCCAGATGGTATTATACCTCACGTCAGATGGCAGTTCTCTGGTGACACTGGTACAGAGTAGTCTGTTGACCCGAGATCGTCATAGAGTCTTGTGTGGTTCCCACTGTGCTTTGATTTCCATCTTACCACGTCCAAGAGGGCGTGCAAAACGGTGGTTTTTGGGTACAGTCCCGAGTCACATGGAGGCAATGAGCGATAGGAGGGGATTCGTCTCTCCCGGTATAGGGGGTTGATGTTGCGCTGTGTTCGATTGGCTATAACAGGAAATCCCTGGCCAGGGTTGCTGAGATTTACTGGTAAGTGTTACCAGTAGTTTCTCGAACAGTTATAGACCTCATATCGACACGACTTATCAAGCTATTGGGGTCTGACGTTTTACCACCCCTAGGCGAGATATGCGACATATCAGACGATCAGACTGGACTGTACGGTAGTGTTACTGGTTGGATTCACTGGAGTGTGAGCGGGCTTGCTCGTCGATCTTCAGATCGCTCAATACCCGGGTGGCCGTTACGTTTAGCAGACCGCTTGCGGCTTGTGGGTGTTTGATATGATCATCGCCTGCTGCCGGCGTATTGACGAGTCTTTAGAGTCCTACACAGAGGTTTCCTGGCTCAAGCGAAACGAAATAGGAGCGCATATGAGATATGTGCGGGACCGAGAATAATACGTGTATGTGATACCGTATTACATTCTCGCGATGAATGTATCGGAAAGGTTGTATGCGATATAACCTAGTTACCGATTCAAGCGTTGATTCGATAAGCCAATACATTGTATACTAGTCGGTTGTGTGCGACATGACCGAATCATTGAATCAAGTGTTGATTTAATGATTTAATGCATAATTATATATTTGATATGTTACTTTGCACTAACTAGTATTGGTTCACTTTAAACGGATTTTCTCACTTGGATTGTGCACATTGTATATGTGATATATTTTTGTGCACTTGTATGTATCATGTTTGATGATGCATGCTAACTTGTGTTTTGTGTGAAGATTAAACCATGGTTGTGAGAGTGGTTAGGGTTTTATTTTCCATTACTTATTTATTCATTTATTTATTTGTTTATACATTTTGGAAAATAAATGGAAAAGAGAAAAGAATGGTGGCTTTATTTGTTCTTTAGTTGAAGCTTCATGAAGCTTTGATAAAGTCAACCATTCTTATCTCATCCTTAACCCTAACCATTCCCACTAACCCTAGTTTAGTCTTTACACTTGACCATGGTTAATTTTATGATAAGAATTCATTTTCTTTTCTTTTTCAATTAACTTATCATAACATTTCTTCTTCTTCTTCCTTGAACTCAAGAAGAAAAAGCTTTCTTCATCAATGGTGAATTGAGCAAACAAGTGAGAAATCCAATTCTAAAGTCTACCCACTTCCTATTTCTTCATCCTCTACCTCTTGCCAAGTAGTAGAGTGTGTTTCCTTCACAAGTTTTAGGGCTTGGTGAAGGTGGAGCTTGATTTAGCGATGCCTCGACGTAGATCATCTTCGGCATGGACATCGACGACCTAGCTCACTTTTTCTCCGACGAAGCCTACTCTAGAGCCCGGATTTGTTTTGGACAGCGGAGACGACTTCGTTGCGGAGCTATGGAGGTGGAGCACCGGATCTACAAAGGTTGTATTTCCGTATCTTGTAGTTAAGTGTTAACTAGTTAGCTTTTTCGCCTAATCATCTAGCAAACGATCCGTAGTCGGGTCTCTCGGCACCGTTAAAATTTTAATTTGGCATGTTCGATGCCTTGTGTGACCTCATTAGGGTGCCTAGGAACCCTACAAGCCTATGGTTTGGAAGAAGACTATCCAATAAGCATAATGGGTGTACTGTCCTAATCCTAGGAGCACTCGCAATGCGAGAGAAGGTGAAGATAAAAGACAACCGAATAAACCTTATTCCTATTTCTCCTGGAGCAGAATCCATCCCCGAACTGGAACAAGTTCCTATCGAGTTCGTATATAACCATACGATGGAGTATCCAATAAACTGTGGATCTTCGTAGTGATACGGAGTGTCGTGGAGAAATACAAAGGTGATTTAGGATTGGCGAAGAAATATTTGGTTTGGTCGTGAATATCAGTCGCAATTTACTTTGCCCTCTTACTAATCCCTTGCTATGTCTTAACTTAATAACTTCTGCACACCATCGTTATGCTAATTGGTTTTCTTCATTCCCCACCGTTCGGCACCAGCCTAAGGTTTGGAAGAAGACTATCCAATTTGCATAATAGGTGTACTATCTCCTAAACCAAGGAGTACTCGCAATGAGAGAAGGTGAAAAGAAAAAACAACTGAATAATCCTATTCGTTTTCTCCAGAACCAGAAACCATCCTCGAAGTCCTTCGAGTTCGTATATAACCATACGATGGTTTTGTCCAATGGAAGTGGACGTTCGTAGTAATACGGGGTGTCCTGGAGAAAAGGGTAAAAGTAGGAGTGGCAATGAGGTTTGCAACTCTGACAATCCAAAAGCCAGTGTTAAGAAGGTTCGGTCAACTTGGTCACTGAGTCATAGTCTAGGGTCGGGTCAATGGTCGCTGCCAGAGAGAGAGAAAAGAAACACTTAGCGTGCACTCTAACCTAGATCAGAATGGCTATCACTTTATCTAATCTGGAAACCTCCCACTGTACCGTCAAATTCTCCTCCAAACCTGAAAGAAGAATTAGTCGGGATCACCCGAGGAGTAAATCAACTCATCAGTGGGAATCGGGATCCAACTATCATCGCATGATAACTTGACGGAATCCACTCAAGTCACCACACTCCAGAAGGTATGCGCATGTCTGGCAAGTTTCAGTTCTTTTGAAACTCCCGATGTGATTTTTACCCCAAGCGGTTTATGACCTTGACTAGGTCAACAAACCATAAACCGCCAGTCAAGTTCAACCCGTCATTTTTCTGGATTGCATTAAACCCACCCGTACGTGCCCTTGACTAGGTCAACAAGGCCGCACGACTGTCTTAACCAATCCCACTTATGCAACAAACAAGTACCACTTAGCTACCGAACACTACGTCTTGACTAGGTCAACAAACGCAGCACGAATACCAAATAATACCTGTAGGAAATGACGGAGGGCTACGGCTGGTTTCTGGCGAAAAACCTTTAACGTAATGAACTTGATATCGTTGAAGGAACTGCATAACTTTTTATAAAAATATAGTGACGAAAACCTTTGCTAAAGAGGTCACTCCCGGTGAAGGGATCTCGGCTCTTTCCCCGTAGAATGAGGTGCAGGATATTCCAACTGAATACCACGATGCAAAGCAAAAGGCAATCGGCTATAGTGAAGTTAATGCCCTGACGCAAACTTCTGTCCAAGGGGTCACCCCCGGTGAAGGGATCTCGGCCCTTGCCTCGTCGACTGAGGAGCAGGATATTCCAAATGAATACCACGATGCAAAACAAAAGTGAACGTCCTTGCAATAACAGCTTTTTGAAAAGTGTTCCAACAACATCAGAATAGGTTTGTTTATCTTGCATTGATTCGAATCAATGCATTCCCATCAATTGATCACACCATAAAGAACGAAAATATACTGACGTACGTATATGCCATCCGCATTCGCCACTGGGTCCCGTCATCACCCGTTAGGTTAGCTAACTAACGGCAGAGCGGGGACTGGACTAGCGCGGATGAAAAACATATACAACATCTACTAATATATATACCAATATATAGTATTTCGCTCAAGGCGTGAATAAAATGCAACATCATAGAAATGTACAGCATCACAGAACAATACAGATATCTGGAAGCCCCGGGTTTCACAGAGCCGCTGCTGAAACCCGACGTTCCCCTGGTCGTGTGGATAGCCTGTGCAATGAAATCCTAGACCCCTACGGGCGCGGCAAGTCACCCGCCAAAACCTGAAGCGAGGCAGCCCCCTTCAGCACCGTGAATGGACCACCCTACACTTCACGGAATCCGATAACTTGGGCACCCCTCCTGGGTCAACCTGTACCCCCTATGAGTGCGGCGAATAGCCCGCCAATTCCAGACTGAAGCCCCTTCCGTCTCAATGCCCTGAGATGCGGGCCCGTTTCCCTCTAGAACCCGGCTATCCGTGCACCCCTCCGCGGGGTAACCCTAGTACAGAAAGTAAAATATACATACACCGGGTACATCGACCGCAACCAGGTCGTGCCCTAAAAGAATAATACAATCAGGCAGTGACGGCAGTCCACATGTCGGACGCTCGCCCCGCAATATCAAATGTACATAATACAACAGCACAGTACTAGCATTGCATCCAGGCTATCCCCACGACTGATCCGCAACAACACAGCATAAACACAGAACATCAACGTGAAAATCACGTTCGCAAATCCGTCTAACCGGGCTATAGCAGTTAGACCGGATTTACCGATCAAGTGATATTCACGGTCGCAGATATAATGTAAATACTGTGAAATAATGTGTTTAAAATATTCGATTGATCAAACATTAACAAGTGGGCCCCCAAGCAATACTGTAGCACTCACAGAAAATCTGGGCCCAATATTAATATTCCAAAACCCCAAAAATTAGCCCAGAAGCCCACTGGAAAAATATGATACAGTGAAGACATTAATGCGCGGCGGAAACGCGGCCCAAGGGGGGGTTTGGCCGCGGTTCCGCGCTTGAGTAATCGACTGACTGTGTCGAATTTTCCCAGTAGTCTTAGAATTTCATGTACATCAATTTTCTATGACCTGAAAAATTTTTAGAGCCCGGAAAAAATCGACAGAAAACTGATGCATGCAAAAACGCGGATTTTGGAATTTTGGTCGATCGGATAAGCAAAACACATTAGAACAAGCTAGACAAGGTTAATGGCGTGGCTCTGATACCATGTTGCGCCACGGCAGCGCCCCGGCCGTCTATCCGAGGCCAAAATGCGGAATCAAGGTTTTCTTAACTTTTAAACTGGCGCTACCGCGGACAATATACCCGGGTCGAAACCATTAACCTATACTAGCTAACAAGAGATGGGGTGAGAGATGTACCGAGTGATCCGAGTCCTCCGGTCTTCTCGTCGTCGTCCCGATCTCCCGCGGAAACTCCGGTCGTCGCCTCCTTGCCGGAAGGGCACCACATCGTCTGTATCTTTTACGGGCTCCCACCTCAATACCGAGGCAACTCGGGCACGAAGCTGGCAAGTCGACGTGCCCAAGATTAGCTGTAGAATGTAGTGTAGATGATGCTTGTCACATTTGGGGTTTGTAGTTGCCTTGATGGAGGAATAAGGTTATGGAAAAATGGTGCTTTCATTTTTCCAAAACTAGAAGAATGAGATGATGAAATATGTGCTACAACCAAAATGGAAATTTCTCTCATCCTTGCACAAAAGTGGCCGGCTCTATCAAATGAGGAATGGTGGAGGGATATGAAACAAAATCAAGAGGGAGATGAGTGTAGGAGAAAGAGAAGGTGACCATATCCAAAGACAAGAAAACATCAACCATGCTTACACCTTAATCACATTAAATCTCATAAATGCACCATCATGGAAGAATAAGATGCATATCCTATCATAATGAATACATATGCAAGAAACCCCCTCCACAAATGTTATTTGCACAATTGCAAATAACCCCCTCCATCGGAAAAGTCCGGCCGGGAAAGAACAAAGGAAAACCGGCCGGAACGGAATGCAAACTGGCAACTCCAGAAAACTGGTCCCGTAATAAATCACAGGAAAACCCCGATACCGTGCATACACACCCGCATCTGTATTCCTACCGGATACAAATACAATGAGACAAAATCTACACTGTACTAAACTAGGATCCGGCTTAAACCAAAGCCGGCTAGTAATATCCGTCCGATCCTGATCCGTACAATACCGCACGTATCTGATCGAACCCTGCCATATAACTATACGGCCTCTAGTACAAACCGTCCGATCCTGATCCGTGCAATACCGCACGTATCTGATCGGGCCCTGCCATATCTCCATACGGCCTCTACAGCGTTTCGCCCAAAAGCTGAGTAACTGAATGTGTGGTGGACTCAAAAGACTCGTCAATACAATGGCTGTGGATTTAACCACTAGCACGTCAGAGGTATAAGCCAATACGTGACGGGCCACCAGCTATTGACCAAAAGGGACATCGATGAGCGAACTCATCCTGACACCCTACTGAGCCTGTCAGTGACAATATCCGTACAGTCCGGTCCGTTCGTCTATGAGCATCGCATGGCGGGCCTAGGGGGTTGGTAAAAGTCAGACCCCCAAAGGCGGTACAAGTCGTGTCGGAGTGTAGCCCAGAACACCCTGAGATACTACTGGAATACCTACCAGTAAATCTCATGCCTCGGCCGAGGGCTTTGTGTAATGGCTCTCCTAGACACAGCGCGACCTCACCCCCAATACCGGGAGAGACGAACCCCTGCAGATCCGCTCACTGCCTCCATGTGGCTCGGGACTGTACCCAACTAAAACCTGTTTGCACGACTCCTTTGAGCCGTGGTAGGGTAGTAATCAAAGCACAGTGGGAACTCACACGAGACAAATGACGATCTCAGGTCGATGAACTAACCTGTACACATGTCACCTGGGAACTGCTATCTGACGTATGGTATAATCCCAACTAGCAGGTTCCCGGCGAGTCCTGTCCGGTGTACTCATAACCCAATGAGCACCTGTATACATCTTAGGTGAACCAACTGACACCAGTGGCTTGTGAGACCGGCCACCGCCCCTCGTCGGGGTCTCGACTGTTTACACTAGTCTACTAATGGAGTATCGATGCCCAGTCTCGAAACTCCCACGACTAGGGACCATTTAAGGATGTGCTTATAGACCCCAGCTCCCACGTATATGATCGCCATCATACTGCTGGTCGTCAAGCAAGAATCCTAAGGGCTCTATCAACGTGTAATAGCGACCTGTAAGGTCACCTGAAACAGTACACGATGATAAAGGTAAACCAGATAGCATACTATTATCTCGAGTAAGACTGTTCTACCGGGATAGGTCCTCCCTCAATCATTGCAATCACGTGCCCGTGATCCAATAATTGACTCTGAGGGCACTATCTCCAACAATAAACCATGCCATTTTCAAAAATTTAGCGTGTTAAGTAACCCAAAACAAGGATCTAACTAGAGAAATTAGGGTAAGCAAGCATGTAATTAAACATTACATCTAAGTGAATGGGAATAGAACCTTTATAGACCGGTCCTTCACTTCAAAAGCTCCGTGTAGTAGTCCCTTCGCTCCAAGTAGCGGTCTCCTGGACTCAAGTTAGACTCCACAAGGTGAAAGGACCAAGCTTTCTTGAAGTCTTCGAGGCCGAAAATGATTTACGTCGAGGAGACTCTAACTCAAGCTACCTCTTAACTAATTTGGAATTAGTGAAGCAAACAACCTATACTAAATGACTAGTCTAGTATAGGTTGATGACGTAGGAATTTTGCTCACTTTAGATTTATTTTTCTCACTAATTTTCTTCACTTCCTAAAAACCTAGAGAGCTCAAGGAGATGAAGAAGAACATGAAGTGGAGAATGTCATCAATCAGAATAGCAACCATGGGTGAGATAATATCTCATATAACTTATGTAGATACTTAACCATGGCAAAAGATAATAGTTGGGTTAATAAATATCTTAAGTAAAACATAATTAGTGGATTAAGTGAATGGTTACATAAGCTTCCACAAGCTTCAAGCCATGTGCTAATTTCCAACTAATTTTGATTTACTTTAAATAAATAAACCCTGCATTATCATAAGTATGGTGTGAGTCTCATACACTCATGTAGCATGTAGCAACTAGCATGACACAATAATATATATCACACACACACACACACACACACACACACACACACACACATATATATTAAATGTGCACAAGTGAGAAAAGAAATGCTTAAGTGAGCTAATATTAGTTAATGTAAATTAATATATCAAATATACAATTATAGATTAAATTATTAAATCAACAATTGATTTAATAATCCGGCTATATCACATGTAACTATAAGTTGATGTACAACACCCCACGACTTATGGGGAGGCGGAATAATGAAAAACGATCTTGTTTAAAGCATAAACATCGACTAACCGAGAATCTTTGCATAAACAATAACTAACAAGAAACCATAGAAGAGTTAACTACTATGATAAGTGATTATACCTAAAGAACCGAGTCCTTCGTCTTGTCGTCTCCACGTCCTCTCCGGCCTTCTCTATGTAGTAGAAGATCCACCCGAGAGCTTTACTACAAGCTTCACCTCTAACTTGAGGTAACTAGGTTTCTTAAATCGCTAATCTAAGTAACCTAGGTGATATAGAGAATGGTTAAGGATTAAGTAGTCCACTCTAATCCTTGGTCTCAACACATGAGAGGGGAGGATTAGGGTTTGAACAGGGAGAGCTTGAGGAGAGAGAAAGTGAGCAAGAGAATGAAATGAGATTATGATATCTCAGAATATATATGAAGCATTAACAATATCAAGATAAATCAAATAAATGATTTAACAACCATGCTCCATAAATATCTAATGGGTGATTCATCTCCATGTGTCATTAAGCATTTATGATGAATTAATGACATGGATGAATCACTCAAATGAGTCACTAATCTCATTTAATGTATATGCCACCTTAACCCCCAAGTCACCATCTTCTAGAAGCTTCTCGCGCAATTACGAGAACGCCCCTCCTATCGGTGAAAACACGGAAAAATTTTAGACTGTATAAATCCAATAACCGGATACTAGAAACTAGCTTAAACCAAAACCGACTAGTAAAAACTGTCCGGATGTCGTACGTGCGTAAACACACGTATGCGTCCGAACCCTTATCGTAAAACCATACGACCTCTATATCGTTTCTCCTGGAGTAGGGAAACTCTCTGTGGGACTCTAGAGACTCGACTACTACGCTGGCAGTGGGTTTAACCACAGACCACAAGCGGCACTAGCTAAACGTAACGGTCCCCAGGTAGATGTCGATAAGAAGGCCGATGAGGAAACCCATCCGAACTCCTACTGAGTTTGATGTGACAATCTCCGTACAGTCTGGTCTGTTCGTCTAAGACTATCGCATATCGGGCCTAGGGGGCGGCAAGCGTCAGTCCCTTAATAGCGGTAAAAGTCGTGTCGGAGCGAAGCCCATTACACCCTGAGAAACTACTGGAACCTACCAGCAAATCTCGCTTGCCCTGGCCAGGGACTTTGCATAATGGCTCTCTGACACAGCGCGATATCAACTCCCAATACCGGGAGAGACGAATCCTGTCTAACTGCCACTGCCTCCAAGTGCTCTGGACTGCACCCAACTGCTACCTGTTTGCACGAATCCTTTGAGCCGTGGTAGGGTAGCAATCTAAGAACAGTGGGACACACTCGAGGCGAAGTAGCAGTGTCAAGTCTGCGGACTATGCTGTACTCATGTCACCTGGGAACTGTTCACTGACGACTGGTATAAAACCAACCAACAGTTCCCTGTGAGTCCTGTCCGGTGTACCCGTAACCCAACGAGCACCTGCATACTATCTCCAGTACGACGTACTGACGGCTGTGGGATAGACCATCTCCCCAACTGGGATGAGAAGCGTACACACTAGTCTACTCCGGAGTATCGATGCCCTGTCTCGATAATCCTACGACTAGGGACCTGAATAAGGATGTGCTTGTAGACTACCCAGCCCCCACTAGTATGACTGCCATCACAACGCGGGCAGTCAAGCAAGATCCTAAGAGCTCTATCAATACGTATACTCACATATTAAGATAGAAAAACCAAGTAGCATACTACCATGTTTTGCAAGACTGTTATATACATGTGAATATCCCAAGCTTCCATTAAGTAATATACAAACTAGTATGATACAATAATAGCCTCTAGGGCATATACACTAACAATCTCCCACTTACACTAGGGCCATGTACTGGCATATCGAAGACCGATGATCTCCAGTAGCCTCTCGAACTGAATCTGAGGTAGGGCCCTTGTGAATGGATCAGCAATATTCTCTTCAGTAGCAACTCTCCGAACTTCGATCTCCCGACGATCAATGATCTCCCTGATCAGGTGATACCGCCTTAAGATGTGTCTGGACTTCTGATTGGACCTTGGTTCCTTCGCTAAAGCTATAGCTGCGTTGTTGTCACAATACAGAGGTATTGGATCAACAATGGTAGGAACCACCTGAAGATCTGTTAGGAACTTCTTCATCCAGACCGCTTCTTTGCGACATCGCAAGCAACTATATACTCCGCTTCCATCGTTGAGTCAGCAACGGTGTCCTGCTTGGAGCTCTTCCAGCACACCGCCCCTCCATTGAGGGTAACGACATAACCTGACATGGACTTGGAATCGTCCTTATCACTCTGGAAGCCGGAATCAGCATAGGCCTCCATCCTGAGGTCTTTTCCGCCGTAAACCAAGAACATCTCCTTAGTCCTCCTCGGGTACTTGAGAATGTTCTTTACCGCTATCAAGTGCTTCTCCCCTGGGTCTGACTGATACCGGCTTACCACGCTCAGTACGTAAGCTACATCTAGTGTGGTGCACAACATCGCATACATTATAGAGCCTACCGCAGAAGCGTAGGGTATAATAGACATGCGTTCCCTTTCCAAATCAGTCTTGGGAGACATCTCTTTGGATAGGGTGATTCCGTGACAAGCCGGTAGATTACCGCGCTTAGAATCTTCCATACTGAATCTTTTCAGTACAGTGTCGATATACCTGGACTGCGAAAGTCCCAACATCCTCTTGGATCTATCACGATAGATCCGGATCTCCAGAATGTAAGAGGCATCACCCAGGTCTTTCATGGAGAACCTGTGTGACAAGAATCCTTTGACAGATTGTAGCATAGGAATGTCATTTCCTATTAATAGAATGTCATCCACGTACAAGATGAGGAATACGACAGTTCTTGCTACAACTTTACTATATATGCACGGTTCATCTGGATTTTTGATAAAGTCATATTCTTTGACTGTTTCATCAAAACAGATGTTCCAACTCCGCGATGCCTGCTTCAGTCCATAAATGGACTTAAGCAACTTGCATACTTTCCCGCTGCTCCCACTCTGATTGAAACCCTCTGGCTGATCCATATAGACGCACTCTTCTAAATTTCCATTCAGAAAAGCCGTCTTTACGTCCATCTGCCAGATTTCATAATCATGGAAGGCAGCAATAGCAAGAAGGACCCGAATGGATTTGAGCATAACCACTGGAGAAAAAGTTTCGTCATAGTCCAAACCAGGTCTTTGACGAAAACCCTTTGCAACAAGTCTAGCCTTATAGGTTTCGACCTGTCCATCTACACCAATCTTTTTCTTGAAGATCCATCTGCATCCTATAGGTTTTACCCCATCTGGAGCAAAGTCCAAAGTCCATACTTTGTTGGTGTACATGGACTCCATTTCGATCCGCATTGCATCTAGCCATCATACCGAGTCGCCGCTCTGGATGATCTGCTGGAAGCCAGTAGGTTCATCATCATCTATGATGCAATCCTCTCTATCCCCATCTATGAGAAAATCGTAGTATCTCTCCGGTGGGTGAGACGGCCTACTACTCCTGCGGAGGGGTGCGGGAATGTCCTGTTCTTCTTGAACTACTTGTTCTACCAAACTTTCAGTATTAGTTTGTGGTTCTGGAATTTCTTCCAGTTCTACTTCGCTCCCATTTATTTCCTTTTCTAAAAACTGATATTCTAGAAAATGGGCATTACGAGAAACAAACACCTTTTGTTCCTCTGCGTAATAGAATAGATACCCCTTGGAGTTCTTTGGATATCTCACAAACTTACACTTTACTGATCGTGCCTCGAGCTTGTCCACATGCTGCTTTTTAACAAAAGCTGGACATCCCCATATTTTCAGATACTGAAGATAGGGTTTCTTCCCACTCCAGATCTGATATGGCGTGGTAGGCACAGTCTTGGTAGGTACCATGTTCAAAAGATATGCCGCTGATTCTAGCCCATAACCCCAAAAAGATCACGGTAACTCAGCATTACTCAACATAGAATGTACCATATCTAATAGGGTTCGATTCCGTCCCTCCGATACACCGTTATGCTGTGGAGTGTATGGAGGAGTAAGCTGAGAGAGAATTCCTTTCTCTTTTAGGTAACCTAGGAACTCGGCACTCAAGTATTCACCACCTCGATCAGATCTTAGTGTCTTGATACTTTTGCCGGTTTGGTTTTCTACTTCATTCTTAAACTCTTGGAATTTCTCAAAAGCCTCGGATTTAAGTTTCATCAGATAAATGAATCCGTACCTTGAGTAATCATCCGTGAAAGTAATGAAATAGGAAAAACCACCTCTTGCATGTGTAGACATTGGACCACATACATCGCTGTGTATGAGTCCTAAGAGCTCGCTCGCTCTTACTCCATGTCCAGTAAATGGAGTCTTTGTCATCTTTCCTTTGAGACAAGATTGATAAGTGGCATAAGTTTGATATTCGAACGTGTCCAAATATCCTTCTCTATGTAACTTCGTCAACCTTCTCTCATTGATATGACCCATTCTACAATGCCATAAGAAAGCTTTATTTAAATCTGGAGACTTTCTTTTTTGTGTGTTCTGGACATTGAAAATTTGGAGTTGGTTTAACACATATATACCGTTTTCCAGTGTACCGGACCCAATCAATCTATGTTTAAGGTGGATGTTAACAACACCACTTCCAAACGTGAAATCATAACCTTTATTTGATAACAAGGAAATAGATATGATATTACACGTTAAGCTGGGTACACAAAAACAGTTATGTAAAACCAAAATGTGTCCACTCGTCAATCCCAGGTGATAATCCCCTACGGACACAGCTCCCACGCTAGCTCCGTTAGCAACTATCAGGGTCATATCATCTTCCTTCAGCACTCTACGGTTTCTCAGTGCCTGCAATGAATTGAAAATATGAGATCCTGATCCGGTATCCAATACCCAGGAAGTAGAGTTGATTGACAGACAATTCTCAATTACAAACACACCTGAAGTCAAAGCCACAGCTTGCTTCGGTTCCTGGTTCTTGGCGTTCCACGCCTTGCAATCCTTCTTCCAGTGCCCTTTCCTATGACAATGGAAGCACTCATCCTGGCCCACTACCGATACCGCAAACTTTTTCTTTCCCTTCCCTCCCACCTTACTTAGACCTCCTCTAGGTTTGGTGGCGGCCTTCTTTTTCCTTCCTTTAGCCCTAACCTTGGACCCGGAAGAAGAAGCACCGCTAACAAACATAGCGGGTGTTTCCCTTACTTTCTGCAAGGTGCCCTCTGCACTCCTTAACATGTTCAGGAGTTCCGGAAGTTCAACTTCTTTTCTTTGAATGTTGAAGTTCAGAATAAACTGGGCGTAGGTGGAAGGAAGGGACTGGAGAATAAGGTTTGTATAGAGCTCATTATCCAAAGTCGTCCTAAGGTCTATGAGCTCTTCTATATAGCCGATCATCTTTAGGACATGTTCTCCTACCGATGACCTGACAGCCAACCTCGATCGAAACAAGTTCTTAGAGGTCTCATATCTTGCTATACGAGATTGCTCTCCATAAAGTTTCTTTGTATGGAGAAATATGGCATCTAGTTCCATATCCTCGTGCCTCCTCTGATGTTCATTGTTCATCGAGGCAAGCACGATGCACTTGGCTTTCGCGCAATCATACTCCCAGGTTTTGCGGATTTCCTTATCCGCATTACTGGATTTGGGACCTGGGACTGCAGGTGCCTTAGCGGTGAGGACGTACCCCAATTTGTCATAGGTCAAAGCCATTTTGACATTCCGCAGCCAATCTTTATAGTTTGGCCTTGTCAGTATATTTTTCTCTAAAAGTAACTTAAGTCCAGTCATTTTCAGGGTCGCTGCAATTAGGAGAGAGAGAACAAAACTCTTTAGCATGATGCTCTTGTAAGTTTAGAGTGGTTTTTAATTTATCTAAACTGGATGGCTCGCACTGTTTCTCGAATCCTTCCACAAACCATAAAAGAAGAATTAGCTAGGACTATTCTCACTTTACAATACTTGCTTAACCGTTCAGCCAGGCTGGTGTCGGTACTTCATGGGAGGTTTTCCAACGCTTTCGCGAAGTTCCTTAATTTAATAACCTCTTTTCTCTGGGGGCGTAATCCCGCTGACACCTTTCTTGACACCTACTTAGTTTATAACATTGATCGTTAAGTGACGAATATCCTGATGAGTAGCATATACTCACAGTAGGATAGGGATCCAAATATCATCGTATGATAATGTTGAAGGAATCCTACCAACATTCATCAAACTCCAAATGGTATGCAACTCTTTGCAAATTTCAGTTTCTTTAGAAATTCCTGATATATATTTTTGCCCCATGCTCTTATGACCTTGGCGTTGGTCAAAATGTCATAAGTCACATGTTAAGTTCTACCCATCATTATCTTGTTAATTTGAACCCATCCGTACATATCCTTGACGTTGGCCAAAATGATAATACGACTGTCCCAAACCAACTCATCTATTTATGCAACAAATGAATACCCAGCAGCTACCAAACACTATGCCTTGGCGTTGGTCAAAATACATAGCTTGAATACTACTGAATACCCAAATGAAATGACGGAGGGCTACGAATGGTTTTGGCGAAACCGTGAACGTAGTGAACTTGATATGACCGAAGGAACCTGATAGCTTTTTTGAAGGAGTGGTTAAAGCTCCGCAATTAAAAAATATCATCTGTTTTAAAATAACCGAGTGGTTTCTTTTCAATTGTTCCAACGATTCATCTTTTGGTTTATTTTCTTTGCATTATAAATAATGCGTCCTATCATTAACCTATCATTGCAGAAAACAACGAAAATACAACGTTCTCTTATGCCATCCGCATTCGCCATGGGGTCCCGTCATCACCCGTTAGGTTACTTAACTAACGGCAGAGCGGGGGCTGGGCTAGCGCGGGTGTAAAACATAAGTGACGTCTAAATAGCTATCATATATAGATATTGTACATTCGTCAGACGCAATAATAGGTATTCCAGATCTCATATGAACTTTATTGGATTTGCAAGCAATCCGCGTTTGTTTAGAGCCTGCAACAAAAGAAGGATTACACAGTTGTGATGAATAGCCATTACCCCACCCTAGACCCCTACGGGTACAACAAACTACCCATCAAATACCCGAAGTGAAGCGGTCTCCCTCAACAAAGTGAGTAGGCCACTAAATACTTCAAAGTACCCGGTAGTTTGTGCACCCCATCTTGGGTCTATCCTAGGAGCAAAAACAGTAAAATGAAATAATACAACGGTGGCTACAACCGCAACCTGGATGCGCTCCATAAAATAATATTACAACATATTACAATTACATTGAATGAATGAATATAACAACCCATCTCAAACCCCGGCTAATCATCACAACAGTCCAATACAGTTCACAACCACAAACAGTAAAAACCATTACAGAAATGTGCAACCCCCTGCCAACAGATATACTAGCAGTTAGGGGAGGTTTACGAACACATTATACAATTACAGATATAATCATATTAGCAAACATCGTAAAATTTTGATCGAGCAAACACTTTAGATTCTACTCCCAAAACTTCTCTATGTACCTGAGACTTGAGAAGAAAATAAAATATCCCAGAAACATCACTATTAACACAGGAGAGTTACTGAAGAAATTTGGACTGACTCGGCCCCAACTCGGCCGCGGATCTGCGGTGGATCGCATGGATCCGCTGCGGTTCCGCGGTGAGTTGGCCGAGTTAGGAGTCCAAATTTCTTCAGTAGCCCTATTATTCTATGCATGTTAATCTGAAGGTCCCTGAAAAATTTTTAGGGCATGTTCTAAATACGACAGAAACTGTGTTAACATGATGATCTTTCCTGTTCTTTTTGCGTTCGAAATACTTATGACTTTGCTAATGAGTTAATTATTGTTTAGCGAGGCTCTGATACCACTATAAGTCGATGTACAACACCCCACGACTTGCGGGGAAGCGGAATAATGAAAAACGATCGTGTTTAAAGCGTAAACATCGACTAACCGAGAATCTTTGCATAAACAATAACTAACAAGAAACCATAGAAGAGTTAACTACTATGATAAGTGATTATACCTAAAGAACCGAGTCCTTCGTCTTGTCGTTCTCCACGTCCTCTCCGGCCTTCTCTATGTAGTAGAAGATCCACCCGAGAGCTTTACTACAAGCTTCACCTCTAACTTGAGGTAACTAGGTTTCTTAAATCGCTAATCTAAGTAACCTAGGTGATATAGAGAATGGTTAAGGATTAAGTAGTCCACTCTAATCCTTGGTCTCAACACATGAGAGGGGTGGATTAGGGTTTGAGCAGGGAGAGCTTGAGGAGAGAGAAAGTGAGCAAGAGAATGGAATGAGATAATGATATCTCATAATATATATGAAGCATTAACAATATCAAGATAAATCAAATAAATGATTTAACAACCATGCTCCATAAATATCTAATGGGTGATTCATCTCCATGAGTCATTAAGCATTTATGATGCATTAATGACATGGATGAATCACTCAAATGAGTCACTAATCTCATTTAATGCGTATGCCACCTTAACCACCAAGTCACCATCTTCTAGAAGCTTCTCGCGCAATTACGAGAACGCCCCTCCTATCCATGAAAATACGGAAAAACTTTAGACTGTATAAATCCAATAACCAGATACTAGAAACTGGCTTAAACCAAAGCCGACTAGCAAAAACTGTCTGGATGTCGTACGTGCGTAAATACACGTATGCGTCCGAACCCTTGTCGTAAAACCATACGACCTCTATATCGTTTCGCCTGGAGTAGGGAAACTCTCTGTGTGGGGCTTTAGAGACTCGACTACTACGCTGGCAGTGGGTTTAACCATAGACCGTAAGCGGCACTAGCTATATGTAACGATCCCCCGGTAGATGTCGATAAGAAGGCCGATGAGAAAACCCATCCGAACTCCTACTGAGTCTGATGTGACAATCTCCGTACAGTCCGGTCTGTTCGTCTAAGACTATCGCATATCGGGCCTAAGGGGGCGGCAAGCGTCAGTCCCCTAATAGCGGTATAAGTCGTGTCAGAACGAAGCCCATTACACCCTGAGAAACTACTGGAGCCTACCAGCAAATCTCGCTTGCCCTGGCCAGGGACTTTCCGTACTGGCTCTTACACAGCGCGATATCAACTCCCAATACCGGGAGAGACGAATCCTGTCTAACCGCCACTGCCTCCAAGTGCTCGGGACTGCACCCGATTGCTGCCTGTTTGCACGACTCCTTTGAGACGTGGTAGGGTAGCAATCTAAGAACAGTGGGACACACTCGAGGCGAAGTAGCAGTGTCAAGTCTGCGGACTATACTATACTCATGTCACCTGGGAACTGTTCACTGACGACTGGTATAAAACCAACCAACAGTTCCCTGTGAGTCCTTTCCGGTGTACCTGTAACCCAATGAGCACCTGCATACTATCTCCAGTGCGACGTACTGACGGCTGTGGGACAGACCATCTCCCCAACTGGGATGAGAAGCGTACACACTAGTCTACTCCGGAGTATCGATGCCCTGTCTCGATAATCCTACGACTAGGGGCCTGAATAAGGATGTGCTTGTAGACTACCCATCCCCCACTAGTGTGACTGCCATCACAACGCCGGTAGTCAAGCAAGATCATAAGAGCTCTATCAATACGGATACTCACATATTAAGATAGAAAAACCAAGTAGCATACTACCATGTTTAACAAGATTGTTATATACATGTGAATATCCCAAGCTTACATTAAGTAATATACAAACTAGTATGATACAATAATGGCCCCTAGGGCATATACACTAACAGTAACCGACAAATATAATTTGTATGAACTTATCGAACCTGTAAGTCGACGTTAGACACCTCACATGATGCGGGGAGGTGGAATAGGTAAAACAATCATTTTGTTTAAACTAATATCGACTAACTTTACGGATCTTTGCTAAACCCTAACTAACTACAACATAGAAGTGATTAGCTACTTTGAAAGATGATTATACCTAATGAATCAATTCCTTCTTGTTCTCGAAGACCACCTCCTCGTCGGCATCCTCGTTTTGATAGAAGATCCACCCGAGAGCTATTTCTCCAAACTTAACCTCTCACTTGAGGTAACTAGGTTGCTATGAGTGCTAATCAAAGTAACCTGGAGGATATAGAATAGGATTAGGGATCTATTAGTCTTGCTAACCCTTGGATCTCAATACATGAGAGGTTAGGGTTAGTTCTTTGAGAAGAGAGAGCTTGAGGAGAGAGAAGGTGAGAGTGAGAATCATATGGAAAAATAACTCATTTGTGAATATATATGAAGTATGATAATTATTAAATGAATAACAAATAATAATATCAACCATACTTCATTAACTCACTTTGTGTGATTCATCTCATGAGTCATTAAGCAATAAATGCATCATTAACTCCTTTGGATGAATCACACCATGAGTCATTAAACCATTTAATGCAAATTCTACCTAAGCCTCCAACTCATCAATCTTCTAGAAGCTTCTCGACTAATTATGAGAATGCCCCTCATATCCGTGAAAACACGGAAATACTGAGACTGTATAAATCCAATAATCCAATACTAGAATCTGGCTTAAACCAAAGTCTGCTAGTATAAATTGTCCGAACATCGTACGTGCGTAAAAATACGTATGTGTCCGAACCCTGTCGTAAAACCATACGACCTCTATATCGTTTCGCCCGAAGCAGGGAAACTCTCTGTGTGGGACTCTAAAGACTCGACACTACGCTGGCAGTGGGTTTAACCACAGACCGCAAGCGGCACTAGCTGTACGTAACGGTCCCCAGGTAGATGTCGATAAGAAGGCCGATGAGGAAACCCATCCGAACTCCTACTGAGCCTGATGTGACAATATCCGTACAGTCAGGTTTGTTCGTCTATGACTATCGCTTATCGGGCCTAGTGGGGCGGCAAGCGTCAGTCCCCTATAAGCGGTATAAGTCGTGTCAGAGCAAAGCCCATTACACCTTGAGAAGCTACTGGAAATCTTACCAGTAAATCTCGCTTGCCCTGGCCAGGGACTTTGCGTAATGGCTCTCCAGACACAGCGCAATATCAACTCCCAATACCGGCAGAGATGAATCCTATCTAACCGCCATTGCCTCCAAGTGCTTCGGGAATGCACCCAACTGCTATCTGTTTGCACAACTCCTTTGAGCCGTGGTAGGGTAGCAATCTAATAACAGTGGGAACACACTCGAGACGAAGCAGCAGTGTCAAGTCTGCGGACTATGCTGTATTCATGTCCCCTGGGAACTGTTAACTGACGACGGGTATAATACCAGCCAACAATTCTTTGCGAGTCCTGTTAGGTGTACCCATAACCCAACGAGCACCTGTATACTATCTCCAGTACAACGTACTAATGGTTGTAGGACAGACCATTTCCTCTGCTGGGATGAGAAGCGTACACACTAGTCTACTTCGGAGTATCGATGCCCTGTCTCGATAATCCTATGACTAGGGACCTGAAAAAGGATGTGCTTGTAGACTACCCAGCCCCCACTAATGTGACTACCATCACAACGCTGGTAGTCAAGCAAGATCCTAAGGGCTCTATCAATATGTATTCTCGATATGCTAACATATATACATATTAAGATAGAAATAAACCAAATAGCATACTACCATGTTTAGCAAGACTGTTAATATAACTGTAAATATCCCAAGCTTCCATTAAGTAATATACAAGCTAGTATGATACAATAATGGCCTCTAGGTTTGGTAGCGGCCTTCTTCTTCCTTCCTTCTGCCCTTGCCATGGACCTGGAAGAGGAAGCGCCGCGAACAAACATAGTGGGTGTTTCCGTTGCTTTCTGCAAGGTTCCCTCTGCACTCCTCAACATGTTAATGAGTTCTGGAAGTTCAACTTCTTTTCCTTGAATGTTGAAATTCAGAATAAACTGAGTGTAGGTGGAAGAAAGGGACTGAAGAAGCAAGTCTGTATAGAGCTCGTTCTCTTAAGTCGTCCCGAGGTCCGCGAGCTCTTCTATATAGCCAATCATCTTTAGGACATGTTCTCCTACAGATGATCCGACGGCCAGCCTCGACTAAAACAAGTTCTTCGAGGTCTCGTATCTTGCTATACGAGATTGCTCTCCATACAGATCCTTTGTGTGGAGAAATATGGATTCAAGATCCATATCCTCGTGCCTCCTCTGATGTTCATTATTCATAGAGACAAGCACGATGCATTTGGCCTTCGCGCAATCTAAGTCCCAGGTCTTGTGGATTTCCTTATCCGCAATACTGGATTCTGGACCAGGGACAACAGGTGCCTTAGCAATATACCCTAATTTGTCATAATTCAAAGCCATCTTGACATTTCGGAACCAATCTTTATAGTTTGGCCCTGTCAGAATACTTTTCTCTAATAGTAACTTAAGGCCTGTCATGTTCTGGGTCGCTGCATTGAGAGAGAGAGAGGGAACACTTTAGCATGATGCTCTTGCAAGTTTAGAGTGGTTTTTAGTTTATCTAAACAGGATAGCTCGCACTGTTTGTCGAATCCCTCCTTAAACCAAAAAGGAAGAACTAGTCAGGACTATTCTCACCGTACAATATGTTAGTGTATATGCCCTAGAGGCCATTACTGTATCATACTAGTTTGTATATTACTTAATGGAAGCTTGGGATATTCACCTTGTATTGACAATCTTGCTCAAAATGGTAGTATGCTACCTGGTTTGTTTCTACTTTAATATGTACATGTGTTTCTTTTAGCATATTGGTTATACATATTAGTAGAGCCCTTAGGATCTTTGCTTGATTACCAGCGTTGTGATGGCAGTCACACTCGTGGGGGTTGGGTAATCCACAAGCACATCCTTATGCAGGTCCCTAGTTGCAGGACTATCGAGACAGGGCATCGATACTCTGGAGTAGACTAGCGTATGCGCTTCTCATACCAGCGCGGGAGACGGTCTGTCCCACAACCGTCAGTACGTCATACTTGAGACAGTATGCGGGTGCTCGTTAGGTTACGAGTACACTGGACAGGACTCGTCGGGAACTGTTGGTTGGTATTATACCTATCGTCAGTTATCAGTTCCCAGGTGACATGAGTACACCTTAGTCCGCTGACTTGACACTGTCACTTCGCCTTGAGTGTGTTCCCACTGTACTTTGATTACTACCCTACCACGGCTCAAAGGAGTCGTGCAAACAGGTAGTAGTTGGGTGCAGTCCCGAAGCACTTGGAGGCAGTGACGGTTAGACAGGATTTGTCTCTCCCGGTATTGGGGGTTGACATCGCGCTGTGTCTAGGAGAGCCATTACACGAGTAGTCCCTGGCCAGGGCAAGCGAGATATACTGGTAGGTTTCCAGTGTTATCTCAGGGTGTTCTGGGCTACACTCCGACACGACTTGTACCGCTATTAGGGGACTGACGTTTGTCGCCCCCTAGGCCCCCTATGCGATGTATCAGACGAACAGACCGGACTGTACGGAGACTGTCACATTCAGGCTCAGTAGGAGTTCAGATGGGTTTCACCTCGTCCGTCTTCTTATCGGCATCTACCTGGGGGCCGTTACGTACAGCTAGTGCCGCTTGCGGTCTGTGGTTAAACCCACTGCCAGCGTAGTGTCGAGTCTTTAGAGTCCCACACAGAGAGCTATTCGCCTTTAGGCAAAAGAGTAGAGGTCGCATGGTTTTGCGACAGGTCGCATGGTTTTGCGATAGGGTTCGGTCATATCCACGCACTTGTGCACGTTTAGTGACCGGGCAGTTTTTACTAGCGGGCTTTGGTTTAAGCCAGATCCTAGTATACGTTTTGGGATTGGTTTTATCTCATTTGTATTCGTGTTCCTCGAAACGCGGATGCGGATGTGTATGCACAGTTGACAGAGAGACAGAGGCAGAGGATTCTCATTGGGGTTGTTGACTGTTGACCATTGACTTTTTGCTAAACCCTAATGAGAATAAGATATATGATTAGCAATAATATTAATTAAGTATTATAGTGACATGGTTGTTGAGGGGTTGACTTTGTTGACTTGTTGACTTTGTTGACCGGTTGACTAGGTTGGACTAGTTGACCATCATCATTACAATGGTTATCATTTTCATGCAAAGACTTTTGCTTGCTTATTGTGGTTTGCAAAATGAGTGCATGAAATGATATTGCCTTTTGTGAGATGGTAACCATCACATAATACTTGATTTATCATTATGGCTCATGATGCTTTTGGATTATGAGAGGGTGGATGAGAAAAGAGAGGCTCATTCTTTCATTTGCTTTCTCTCTCTTGAGCTCTCTCATTCTCTAGCTCTCTCCCTCTTCTTCTTGCTCTCTCTAGCTCAAGGCAAACCATTCTCATGTGTTGAGAATCATTGCCTTAGAGATAAAAAAACACCAAAACAATCCTCTACTCATTCTAGTTCACAAGGCCTAGCAAGCCAAGTGTTCTAGTTTCTTCAAAGTTCGAAGAAGAAGCCAATGGTAGAAGCTTTCGGGTGGATCCGTCTTCGGCGTGAGAAGACGACGAGGAGAGGCCGGTCCGTACACCACAAGAGTTGAAGACGATGGAGTTCAAGAAAGGTATAACCCCCAAACCAAGTAGTTAAACAACTCCTAGTTAGGTTGTTGGATAGATTGTTTAACAAAGATCCGTATTTGTAGTCCATGTTACCACCCTCTTGAAAGTCGTTTTTTACCACTTCCCTAACCCCGTAAGTACCGGGGAAGGGTAGCATGGACATACAGTGGTATCAGAGCCTAGTTAAACACTATCTAGCATGTTAGCAAAGTAACTAGAAATTCGATCGGAGAAAAAGTCGCGAAACGAACCCGCAAAATCAACTTTTTGTCGAATTTTTCCTCTGTTCAAAAATTAATAAATCTTGGCTTAAAATTCGACTCAGGGTTTTTAGAAGAATCTGCAAAAATTTGGTCCACTGAGTCGATCAACGCGCCGCGGATCTGCGGCAGGAGCATACTCCCGCCGCGGATCCGCGGCCGAGTTGACTCGCCGAGGGGAATCTTTCTTGCAGTTTGTTCTTATGGGTGTTTTGCGATTTTTTCAATATGTCTTTTCAGCCCAGATATTCCAGAAAGCAAAATTTGTTTTTGGGTTTGAAAATCCGTATTTTTATCGAACTTCTAAAGACTAAGGCTATCGGGTTTATATCTGTGATGTGATATATGTATTGAATGTCCGCTAATCGCTATACGTCGATTAGTGGGGGTTATACATATCTGTGATCTGTAATGTTGATTGTATGTGTATATGAATTCATTGGATTGTCGCGGATGAATAGCCGGGGGGTTGTGAGATGAGAGTTTTCTTTTATCTTTCAATTCATGTAATTTGTAAATTGATGTAATATTATTTATATGGCCGCACAACCGGGTCGGGGTTGTAGCCGTCATTGTATAATTTCTTTTTACTGTTTTTGCTCCTAGGATAGACCCATGGAGGGGGTGCACAAACTACCGGGTATCTCGAAGTGCCGAGTGGCCTACTCACGAGTTGAGGGAGGTTGCTTCGCTTCGGGTACTTGACGGGTAGTTTGCCGCACCCGTAGGGGTCTAGGGTGGGGTTTGGCTATTCACCGCGACCGTGTAATCCGCTTTTCGTTACAGGCTCGTACGAATTGCGGATTCCTAGTATATCCAATGTGTTCATCTATGATCTGAAATGGCTATCATTGCAATATATCTATATATGATATTATTTAGGCGTTGCTTATATTTTTCAGCCGTGCTAGCCCAGCCCCCGCTCTGTCGTTAGTTAAGTAACCTAACGGGTAATGATGGGGCCCCGTGGCGAATGCGAATGGCATAAGCGTACGCCATATTTTGGTTTTTTTCTGCAATGGTAGGATTAAATGATGGGACGCATTAAAAGAACTAATGCAAGAAAATAAACCAAGTAAAAGTCTTTGGAACACTTTCAAAACCACCCGGTTCTTTTCAAAAACAACTTTTAAACGCGGAGCATAAGCCACTCCTTTTAAAAGCTATCAAGGTTCCTTCGATTATATCAAGTTCACCACGTTCACGGTTTCGCCAAAACCATTCGTAGCCCTCCATCGTTTCGTATGAATATTCAATAGTATTCAAGCTATGTTTGTTGACCTTCGTCAACGCATAGTGATTTGTAGCTGTTGGATGTTCATATGTAGCATAGATAGATTCGTTGGTTTGGGACAGTCGTATTACCTTGTTGACCTTCATCAAGGGTATATACGGGTGGGTTCAAATTAACCTGGATAATGACGGGTAGAACTTGACATGTGACTTATGATTTGTTGACCTTCATCAAGGTCATAAGAGCATGGGGCAAAAATCCACATCGGGAGTTTCAAAAGAACTGAAACTTGCTAGCGCTGCATACAATTTGAAGTGTGATGATTCTGGTAGGATTCCTTCAGTTTTGTCACGCGATGATATTTGGATCCCGATCCTACTGTGAGTATATGTTACTCCTCGGGAAATTTCTCACTTAACGATCAATACTATAAACCAAGTAGGTGTCTAGAAAGGTGTTAGCGGGGCTACGCCCATAGGGAAAAGAGGTTATTTAATTAAGGAACTTCGCAAAAGCGTTGGAAAACCTCCCTCGAAGTACCGACACTAGCCTGGCTGAATGGTTAAGCAAGTATTGTACGGTGAGATTGATCCCGAATAATTCTTCCTTTATGGGTTTGAGGAAGGATTCGAGAGACAGTGGGAGCCATCCTGGTTAGATAAATTAAAAACCAATCGAAACTTGCAAGAGCATCATGCTGAGTGTTTTCTTCTCTCTCTCTTAATTGCAGCAACCCAGTGACCACACGTAGGTTACATCTAGATAATAAAATGACTGAACCTGACTGTTATGATTGGCAAAGGTCTGTCCAGATGTCCATTACCCATGACAAGCTGGGACACCTCTTAACTAATCAAACCCCTGCCGTCTCAGGACCAGTTTCCCCTGTCACGGACATTGACATCCGTATGACATAGGAAAAAGACTGTGCGAAAGCCATGTGCCTCGTGTTAGCCTCAGTTGATGGTGCAAACCAGAGGCAGCACGAGAAGATGGACTCAGTTTCTATCTTCCTCCATAACAAAGTTTTATATGGAGAGCAATCTCGTATCGCAAGATATGAGACCTCGAACGAATTGCTTCAAGCGAGGTTGGCTGTCGGGTCATCTGTAGGGGGCAACGTCCTTACAGAGACCAGCCATTTTGAGCTCACGAACCTGAAGACCACGTTGAAGAACGAGTCAAGTACTGACTTGATTCTACAGTCCCTGCCCTCTGCTTATACCCTGAAGGAAACCAGGGAAGAAGATGGAAAAGCAAGGGCAAAAGTTTCGGGACTGGATATGGTTAAAGAGGGACGTTCCTATTGTAACGGGAATGAACATTGGCAGAAGGATTGCAGGGCTTGCAAAGCCAGTAGCCAGAATTCGAAGCATGTTGTGGCTTCGGCTTCGGGTGTGTTTGTAGTAGAGAACTGTATGTCAGTTAACCCTACTTCCTGGGTATTGGATACCGGATCAGGATCTCATATCTGTAATTCGTTACAGGCTCTGAGAAACCGTAGGGTTATCAGGAAAGGTGGTATGACTCTCAGGGTTGCTAACGGAATAAGCATGGATGCTGAATCCGTAAGGGAATATCATCTTGGACTGACAACTGGGCAGATATTGATTTTGCGTAACTGTTTGTATGTACCAGGTGCGACTTGTAATATCATATCTGTATCCTTACTTTCTAAGGAAGGATATGAATTTACTTTTGTAAGTGATGTAGTACACATCCACCTAAATCAATTTCTGATTGGGTCAGGTACATTAAATAACGGGATATACGTATTGAATCAAGCTCAGATTTTCAGTGTCCAGAACACACTTAAAAGAAAGTCTCCGGAAACAAATCAGGCTTTCTTATGGCATTGTAGACTGGGTCACATAAATGAGACACGATTAACTAAGTTACATAAAGAAGGATACTTGAATCCGTTCGAGTATCAGTCTTATCCCACTTGTAAATCTTGTCTCATAGGAAAGATGACAAAGACTCCGTTCACTGGACACGGAGTAAGAGCGAGCGAGCTCTTGGGACTCATACACAGTGATGTGTGTGGTCCAATGTTTACACATGCGTGAAGTGGTTATTCATACTTCATTACTTTCATAGATGATTTCTCTAGGTATGGACATGTCTTCTTAATGAAGCACAAATTCGAGGCCTTTGAGAAATTTCGGGAATACAAGAATGAAGTTGAAAAAAAAATAGGCAAAAGTATAAAGACACTGATATCTGATCGAGGTGGTGAATACTTGAGTGCCGAGTTTCTGGACTACTTAAAAGAGAATGGAATTCTCTCTCAGCGTACTCCTCCATACACACCACAACACAACGGTGTATCTGAAAGACGGAATCGAACCCTATTTAATATGGTTCGTTCCATGATGAGTAAGGCTGAGTTACCGCAATCTTTCTGGGGTTATGCACTAGAAACAGCTGCATATCTCTTGAACAAGGCTCCAACCAAGACTGTGCCTTCCACCCCATATCAGATGTGGAGTGGGAAGAAACCATGTCATAAGTATCTTAAAACATAGGGATGTCCAGCTTTTGTAAAAAAGCAGCATGCGGACAGGCTCGAGGCACGCTCAGTACTGTGTAAGTTTGTGGGATACCCTAAGAACTCCAGGGGGTATCTTTTCTATTCCGCGGAAGAACAAAAAGTTTTTGTTTCTCCGCATGCCCACTTCTTGGAAACTGAATTTTTGGAAAATCAGATAAGTGGGAGCGCAATAGAACTGGAAGAAATTCCAAAACCACAATCTATTTCTGAAAGCTTGGAAGAACCAGAAGTTTCAGGGGAACCGGACATTCCTGTGCCGCTCCGCAGGAGTAGTAGGCAGTCTCATCCGTCCGAGAGATACTACGGTTTTCTCATAGAAGGGGATAGAGAGGATTGCACTATTGATTATGATGAGCCTACTAGCTTCCAGCAAGCCATTCAGAGCAGTGACTCGGTAAAATGGCTGGATGCAATGCGGACCGAAATGGAGTCCATGTACACCAACAAAGTATGGACGTTGGACGTTGCTCCAGATGGGGTAAAACCCGTAGGATGCAAGTGGATCTTCAAAAGGAAGATTGGTGTAGATGGACAGGTTGAGACCTATAAGGCTAGACTGAAATCCATTCGGATCCCTCTTGCCATTGCTGCCTTCCACGATTATGAAATCTGGCAGATGGACATAAAGACGGCTTTCCTAAATGGATATTTAGAAGAGTGCGTCTATATGGATCAGCCAGAGGGATTCAATCAGAGTGGGAGTAGCGGTAAAGTGTGCAAGTTGCTCAAGTCCATCTATGGACTCAAGCAGGCATCGCGGAGTTAGAACATCTGCTTTGATGATACTGTCAAAGAATTCGACTTTGACAAAAACCTAGATGAACCATGCATTTACAGTAAGATTATAGGGAGAAATGTGGTATTCCTCGTCTTGTATGTCGATGACATTCTCCTAATAGGAAATGATATTCCTATGCTACAGTCAGTCAAAGGATTCTTGTCACAGAGGTTCTCCATGAAGGACCTGGGCGATGCCAACTACATTCTGGGGATCCAGATTTATCGTGATAGATCTAAAAGGATGTTGGGACTTTCACAGTCAAGGTACATCGACACCATACTGAAACGATTCAGTATGGAAGATTCTAAGCGCGGTAACCTACCGGCTTGTCACGGAATCACCCTCTCCAAAAAGATGTCTCCCAAGACTGATTTGGAAAGGGCTCGCATGTCATCAATACCCTACGCATCTGCGGTAGGCTCTATTATGTATGCGATGTTGTGTACCAGAACAGATGTAGCATACGCATTGAGCGTTGTAAGCCGGTATCAGTCAAACCCAGGGGAGAAACACTGGATAGCAGTAAAGAACATTCTCAAGTACCTGAGAAGGACTAAGGAGATGTTCTTGGTGTATGGCGGAAAAGACCTCCAGATCGAGGCCTTTGCTGACTCCAGCTTCCAGAGTGACAAGGATGACTCCAAGTCCATGTCGGGTTATGTCTTTACCCTCAATGGAGGGGCAGTTTGATGGAAGAGCTCCAATACCGGGAGAGACGAACCCCTGAAGATCCGCTCACTGCCTCCATGTGGCTCGGGACTGTACCCAACTAAAACCTATTTGCATGTCTCCTTTGAGCGTGGTAGGGTAGTAATCAAAGTACAGTGGGAACTCATACGAGACAAATGACGATCCCCAGGTCGATGAACTAACCTGTACACATGTCACCAGGGAACTGCTATCTGACGTCAAGTATAAGACCAACTAGCATGATCCCGGCGAGTCCTGTCCGTTGTACTCATAACCCAATGAGCACCTGTATACATCTTAGGTGAACCAACTGACACCAGTGGCTTGTGAGACCGGCCACCGCCCTTCGTCGGGGTCTCGACTGTATACACTAGTCTACTCTGGAGTATCGATGCCCTGTCTCGAAACTCCCACGACTAGGGACCTTTTAAGGATGTGCTTATAGACCCCAGCTCCCACTTATATGATCGCCCTCATACTGCTGGTGGTCAAGCAAGAATCCTAGGGGCTCTATCAACGTGTAATAGCGACATGTCAGGTCACCTAAAGCAGTACACGATGATAAAGATAAACCAGATAGCATACTATCATCTCGAGTAAGACTGTCCTACTGGGACAGGTCTTCCCTCAATCATTGCAATCACGTGCCTGTGATCCAATAATTGACTCTGAGGGCACTATCTCCAACAATCTCCCACTTGCACTCAAGGCTAATTATTGCGATGTCGCATACTCACAGCCCGTGTGATACCGAACACCCAACTCCTCTACTAGTCAGTCTCACAAAGCCTGCTTGCGAAACAATTGCGTTCGAGGAATAGCCTCAGTGAGTGGATCCGCTTTGATGTTTCTTTCTATGTCTCTCTATATCTCAAGTTCGCGGAGAAAGCCATCTCCTGAAATGAGCAATACCTGTCTTAAAATGTGTCTGGATGTCTGATGGGACCTAGCTCATAAATGAACTCCAAATCCAAACTTCTTAGACTGTATCGTCAACTGAACTTAATCAGTATCCTGCGCCATGCCTCCCTCAGTATTGCTTTGGACCACCTGTCCAAAATACTGCCCCTCGTAGGAAGGAAAACTATAACTCTGACAACCTCCTTGTCGTCCAGGTCACCTTGGAAGCCTGGAATGATAACTGTCTCCCGAATGAGGCTGTCGTTATCATATCCCTAGAACATCCACTTATGTTCTAAAACTGCTTCCGACTGTTTCTCCAAGATTGGATCAATGTCAACTCATTGCATCTAGTGCAAGAACAACATCTGGTGTGGTACTTGACATCTCATGATTGACTCAATTGCCTGAGCAAGTGATCTGCCAATCATGCACATCCCTCTCCCCTTTAGTCTATAAGACACCTTTAGAGAGGGTTACTCCATTACCTGCAGGTACACTACCGTGCCAAGAGTCGTCCATTCTAAATACTCTCAGAATGCTGTCTAAGTACCCTTAATTGGGAAACCACCCAAATCTAGATCTAAAACCATAGATCTAGTAACCAGTATGTCTGATATAATGTCCAAGTCCCATGAGGAGAAACCACTGTGTGACGACCAAAGTATAACCGATTGTAGCATAGGAATATCACTTCCTACTCTGTGTATGTCATCCAAATACCATGACATCACACCCTACTACCTTCTCAACAGATCCATCCCCTATTCTGATGAAGTCAAATCTATGACTGTCACATCAGAAATAGATGATCTATCTCCGCTATATCTGCTTTAGTATATAAATAGACATAAGCCACATGTCCACCAATGCTTCCGCTGCTCCCACTGACCACGACAAGCCTCTGGCAGAGTCATATACACGTACACTACTAAAGCCAGTTTAGAATGACGCTATACTCATCCTCCTGCTTGGTCTCACATTCTGGAACAATAGCAATGGCAAGTGTGGGTAAACAAGAACTTCCCTGTCACCGTCCTTGAGGCTACCGGAGTACCTCTCGGGTGCCTGAAGTTACCCACCGTATCTGCGGAGTGGCCAACGGAATGACAAACTAGATTGAATCTTTAGGTTCTTATCAAATCTTCAGTAATCGTTTGCGGTTCTGGAATCACTTCCAGTTCTACCATACTCCCACTACTGTTTTCTGAAAAAAAATCCATTTTATTTAAAACTGTGGCGAGTCTAGAACAATATCGCTATTGTTCTTCCAGATGGTAGAAAGTCAACCCTCGTCATAGCCTGGGTCAACCCACAAACAGCCATTACAGAAACGTGCCTTGAGTTGTCCAGTGTCTGGTTTTAATCATAAGCCGGACAACTCCCCGTACCTTAACATCATTAAGATACGAACTGTTCTATATCCAATATAGGACCAGAGGCACTGATTTAATTGAACCAGATTCAAATCATGCAGCTGTCTCCAGTGCATATCAACTAAATGGAAGGAGGCCGATCAGCGTTACTCAACTTAGGAATGCTTCCAATTATGAGAAACCTTAAAGAGAAGCAAGTTCTCTTAATCATTACTATCAACTGAACACCATACACAAGTATCTACATCTTCGATCACTTTGAAGAATCCCGATACTTGCAATACCTGGTTCTCTACTTTATTCAAATACCTATAACTTCTCAAAATTCGGACCCTGTGTTTCCACGAAACACCTGTCTAAAAACTAGAGAAGTCATAAGTAAACCAAATATAGTACGAGGACCAACCCCTCTGCCCTGATGGACCCTGGACAACATACAATACTCTGTATAAGTCCCTTGAGTCTGATAACTCATTCACTGTGTGTCGTAGGTTGAAAACTGTACTTATGGTTAAGAAGAATTACACCGCTGTTTAATGCTCCTTACCTAACCATCCACTGATATAGGTAAATGTCACAGACATAATTTGAAAAAGACATATCTCACTCTATAAAAAATAGATGTACAGATGTATCAATTTGAAATCGGTGCATAACAACGGATATTCAAAACCAAATACTTGCCGTCCGGTAAACAACCCAGGTGACTTCCTCAAATATCACCGATTACAATGAATCCCGATATAATGAGGGTGATCACCCAATTCCCAATAACTTACTCCCACTCATCATCTGTAAAACCATACAGATGTGAGAATCACACCTGGTAAATACATACCCTGGAGCAAGTGTCTAATTGGGAAATCATTTTTCTTTAACAGTACACAGTGAAACTGAAACATTGAAATGTTTCGATGGGGTATCCCGGTATTCCTAGTAATGCCTCTTCCATTATCCAGATTCACAACTGTAACCGTATATCTCTTTGCCACCTCTCCAAATCCCTTTATATGTCTTTAGTCATTACCTTCTGCACACCCCTTTAGGCCAAATGGTTTTCTTCCTTTCCTACCGTTCGGCACCAGCCTATGGTTTGGAAGAAGACTATCCAATAAGCATAATGGGTGTATTGTCCTAGTCCTAGGAGCACTCGCAATGCGAGAGAAGGTGAAGATAAAAGACAACCGAATAAACCTTATTCCTATTTCTCCTGAACCAGAATCCATCCCCGAACTGGAACAAGTTCCTTTCGAGTTCGTATATAACCATACGATGGAGTATCCAATAAACTGTGGATCTTCGTAGTGATACGGAGTGTCCTGGAGAAATACAAAGGTGATTTAGGATTGGCGAAGAAATACTTGGTTTGGTCGTGAATATCAGTCGCAATTTACTTTGCCCTCTTACTAATCCCTTGCTTTGTCTTAACTTAATACCTTCTGCACACCATCGTTATGCTAATTAGTTTTCTTCAATCCCCACCATTCGGCACCAGCCTAAGGTTTGGAAGAAGACTATCCAATTTGCGTAATACGTGTACTACTCCTAAACCAAGGAGTACTCGCAACCTGAGAGAAGGTAAAAGGAAAAGACAACTGAATAGTCCTATCCGTTTTCTCCAGAACCGGAAACCATCCTCGAATTCCTTCGAGTTCGTATCTAACCATACGATGGTTTTGTCCAATGGAAGTGGACGTTCGTAGTAATACGGGGTGTCCTGGAGAAAAGGGGTAAAAGTAGGAGTGGCAATGAGGTTTGCAACTCTGACAATCCAAAAGCCAGTGTTTAAGAAGGTTCGGTCAACTTGGTCACTGAGTCATAGTCTAGGGTCAGGTCAATGGTCGCTGCCAAAGAGAGAGAGAAAAGAAACACTCAGCGTGCACTCTAACCTAGATCAGAATGGTTACCAATTTATCTAATCTGGAAACCTCCCACTGTACCGTCAAATTCTCCTCCAAACCTGAAAGAAGAATTAGTCGGGATCACCCGAGGAGTAAACCAACTCATCAGTGGGAATCGGGATCCAACTATCATCGCATGATAACGTGACGGAATCCGCTCACGCTATCGCACTCCAGAAGGTATGCGCATATCTGGCAAGTTTCAGTTCTTTTGAAACTCCCGATGTGATTTTTACCCCATGCTCTTATGACCTTGACTTTGGCCAACATATCATAAGTCACATGTCAAGTTCTACCCGTCATTCTCCAGGTTAATTTGAGCCCACCCGTACATACCCTTGACTTTGGCCAAAATAGTAGTACGACTGCCCCAAACCAACGCATCTATCTATGCTGCATATGAATACCCAATAGCTACCAATCACTGTGCCTTGACTTTGGCCAACATACACAGCTTGAATACTATTGACCACCCATATGAAACGACGGAGGGCTACGAATGGTTTCTGGCGAAAACCTTTAACGTAATGAACTTAATATCGTTGAAGGAACTGATAGCTTTAAAAAATATAGTGACGAAAACCTTTGCTAAAGAGGTCACTCCCGGTGAAGGGATCTCGGCTCTTTCCCCGTAGAATGAGGTGCAGGATATTCCAATTGAATACCACGGTGCAAAGCAAAAGTAATCGACTATAGTGAAGTCATTGCCCTGACGCAAACTTTTTGTCCAAGGGGTCACTCCAGGTGAAGGGATCTCGGCCCTTGCCTCGTCGACTTAGGAGCAGGATATTCCAACTGAATACCATGGTGCTAAACAAAAGTGAACGTCCTTGCAATAAAGCTTTTTGAAAAGTGTTCCAACAACATCAGATTAGGTTTGTTTTAACTTGCATTGATCCGAATCAACACAGTCCCATCAATTGATCACACCAAAAAGAACGAAAATATACTGATGTACGTATATGCCATCCGCATTCGCCACTGGGTCCCGTCATTACCCGTTAGGTTAGCTAACTAACGACAGAGCGGGGACTGGACTAGCGCGGATGCAAAACATATACAACATCTACTAATATATATACCAATATATTATATTCGCTCAAGGCGTGATAAAATGCAACATCACAGAAATGTACAGCATCACAGAACAATACAGATATCTGGGATCCCCGGGTTTCACAAAGCCACTACTGAAACCCGACGTTCCCCTGATCGTGTGGATAGCCTGTGCAATGAAATCCTAGACCCCTACGGGCGCGGTAAGTTACCCGCCAAAACCTGAAGCGAGACAGCCCCCCTCAATGACGTGAATGGACCACCCAGCACTTCACGGAATCTGGTAACTTGGGCACCCCTCCTGGGTCAACCTGTACCCCATACGAGTGCGGTGAATAGCCTGCCAATTCTAGAGTGAAGCCCCCTCCGTCCCAATGCCATGAGATGCGGGCTTGTTGCCTTCCAGAATCCGGCTATCAGTGCACCCCACCGCGGGGTAATCCTAGTACAGAAAGTAAAATATACATACAACGGGTACATCGATCGCAACCTGGTCGTGCCCCAAAATAATAATACAATCAGGCAGTGACGGCAGTCCACATGTCGGACGCTCGCCCCGTAATATCAAATGTACATAATACAACAAAACTGTACTACCACTGCAACCAGGCTATCCCCCACGACCAATCCGCAACATCACAGCAATACACAGAACATCAACGTGAAAGTCACGTTCGCAAATCCGTCTAACCAGGCTATAGCAGTTAGACTGGATTTACCGATCAAGTGACATTCACGGTCGCAGATATAATGTAAATACTGTGAACTAATGTGTTTAAAATATCCGATCGATCAAATTTTACCAAGTGGACCCCCAAGCACTACTGTAGCACATGAAGAAATCTGGGCCCAAAATGAATGTTCCAAAACCCCTATTTTCACTGTTTAAAGATTACTGTGCAAAATTGGTGCACTGAAGGCTCTATACTGCGGCGGAACCGCGGCCAAATGGGGGGTTTGGCCGCGGTTCTGCAGTCATCTTGCCTTATCAGTACACCAAATTTTCACAGATGTCTTATCTTTCTCTACACATCACTCTGCAACATACTGAAAAATTTTTGGAGACAAAAAATTTCGACAAAAAATGATTGTACTGAAAAACGCGGATTTTGGAATTTTTGATCGATCGGAAATGTAAACTCATTAGAAAAAGCTAGACTATGTTAATGGCGAGGCTCTGATACCACTGTAAGTGCACGGCGGTGCCCCGGCCGTCAATCCGACGCCGGAATGCGGAAGAGATGCTTAACTTTAATTTTTCAAACTGGCACCACCGCGCACTATAACCCGGATCGGGCCATTAAACTAGTCCTAGCTAATTACAAGATAGGAAGAGAGATATACCGAGAGATCCGTGTCCTCCGGTCTTCTCGTCGTCGTCCCGATCTCCCGCGGAATGTCCGGTCTCCACCTCGTCGCCGGAAGGGCACCACGTCGCCGGCTTCTTTTACAGGCTCCCACCTCTATACCGAGGCAACTCGGGCACGAAGCTGGCGAGTCGACGTGCCCAAGATTTGCTGTAGATTAACTGTAGAATACTTTGTCTCTTGGGGTTTGTAGGAGTTGCCATTAGTGGAGGAAAGGAAAGAACCTTTTGGAGGAGGAGCTATATCATTTTTGCAAAGCCAAAAAGGAGTAATTTCCCACACCAAGAATTTGGACAGCCCCTTGCCCACTTGGCCGGCCACATTTTTGTAGTGGGGAGTGGAGAGAGTGAATGAGAGAGAGCAAAAGTCAAGGGGTGGGAAAGCAACTCATACAAGAAAAAAAGAAAAATGATTATCAAATGAAATGATGATCACCATCTAATCCAAAACCACTCCCATCATCAACAACCATGATGAGCCAAAAGTCAAGCCATGATGGAAAAGAAAAAGTCAAATGGTCAAGGGATGGTGCAACTATCATGATCCAACAATATGCAAAGACCCCCTTCCAAATTGCTTATTTGCACAAAAGCAAATAAGCCCTCTTCCACCAATCTTCGGCCATTGAAAGATACAAATGAAAATGGCCGAAACGGAAAGCAAACTGGCAACTCCAGAAAACTGGTCCCGTAATAAATTACAGGAAAACCCCGATACTGTGTATACACACCCGCATCTGTATTCCGACCGAAATACAAATGCAATGAGACAAAATCTTCACTGTACTATACTAGGATCCGGCTTAAACCAAGCCGTCTAGTATTATCCGTTCGATCCTGATCCATGCAATACCGCACGTATCTGATCGAACCCTGCCATATCTCCATACGGCCTCTACAGCGTTTCGCCCGAAAACTTGAGCAACTGAATGTGGGGGACTCTAAAGACTCGTCAACACCTTGGTTGTGGATTTAACCACTAGCACGTCAGAGGTATAAGCCAATACGTAAAGGGCTACCAGGTATTAACCAAAAGGGACATCGATGAGTGAACTCATCCTGACACCCTTCTGAGCCTGTCAGTGACAATATCCGTACAGTCCGGTCCGTTCGTCTATGAGCATCGCATGGCGGGCCTAGGAGGTTGGTAAAAGTCAGACCCCCAAAAGCGGTACAAGTCGTGTCGGAGTGTAGCCCAGAACACCCTGAGATACTACTGGAATACCTACCAGTAAATCTCCTGCCTCGGCCGAGGGCTTCGTGTAATGGCTCTCCTAGACACAGCGCGACCTCACTCCCAATACCGGGAGAGACGATCCCCTGAAGATCCGCTCACTGCCTCCATGTGGCTCGGGACTGTACCCAACTAAAACCTGTTTGCACGTCTCCTTTGAGCGTGGTAGGATAGTAATCAAAGTACAGTGGGAACTCACACGAGACAAATGACGATCCCCAGGTCGATGAACTAACCTGTACACATGTCACCAGGGAACTGCTATCTGACGTCAGGTATAAGACCAACTAGCATGTTCCCGGCGAGTCTTGTGCGGTGTACTCATAACCCAATGAGCACCTGTATACATCTTAGGTGAACCAACTGACACCAGTGGCTAGTAAGACCGGCCACCGCCCCTCGTCGGGGTCTCGACTGTATACACTAGTCTACTCTGGAGTATCGATGCCCTGTCTCGAAACTCCCACGACTAGGGACCTTTTAAGGATGTGCTTATAGACCCAAGTTCCCACTTATATGATCGCCCTCATACTGCTGGTGGTCAAGCAAGAATCCTAGGGGCTCTATCAACGTGTAATAGCGACATGTCAGGTCACCTAAAGCAGTACACGATGATAAAGATAAACAAGATAGTATACTATCATCTCGAGTAAGGCTATCCTACTGGGACAGGTCCTCCCTCAATTATTGCAATCACGTGCCTGTGATCCAATAATTGACTCTGAGGGCACTATCTCCAACAAGATATACTGGTAGGTTTCCAGTGTTATCTCAGGGTGTTCTGGGCTACACTCCGACACGACTTGTACCGCTATTAGGGGACTGACGTTTGCCGCCCCACTAGGCCCGCCATGCGATGTATCAGACGAACAGACCAGACTGTACGGAGACTGTCACATTCAGGCTCAGTAGGAGTTCAGATGGGTTTCACCTCGTCCGTCTTCTTATCGGCATCTACCTGGGGACCGTTACGCACAGCTAGTGCCGCTTGCGGTCTGTGGTTAAACCCACTGCCAGCGTAGTGTCGAGTCTTTAGAGTCCCACACAGAGAGCTATTCTCCTTTAGGAAAAAGAGTATAGGTCGCATGGTTTTGCGACAGGTCGCATCGTTTTGCGACAGGGTTCGGTCATATCCGCGCACTTGTGCACGTTTAGTGACCGGGCAGTTTTTACTAGCGGGCTTTGGTTTAAGCCAGATCGTAGTGTACATTTTGGGATTGGCTTTATCTCATTTGTATTCGCGTTCCTCGAAACGCGGATGCGGGTGTGTATACACAGTTGACAGAGAGACAGAGGAAGAGAATTCTTATTGGGGTTGTTGACTGTTGACTGTTGACCATTTACTTTTTGCTAAACCCTAATGGGAATAAGATATATGATTAGCAATAATATTAATTAAGTATTATAGTGACATGGTTGTTGAGGGGTTGACTTTGTTGACTTGTTGACTTTGTTGACCGGTTAACTAGGTTGGACTAGTTGACCATCATCATTACAATGCTTGTCATTTTCATGCAAAGACTTTCGCTTGCTTGTTGTGATTTGCAAAATTAGTGCATGAAATGATATTGCCTTTTGTGAGATGATAACCATCACATAATACTTGATTTATCATTATAGCTCATGATACTTTTGGATTATGAGAGGGTGGATGAGAAAAGAGAGGCTCATTCTTTCATTTGCTTTCTCTCTCTTGAGCTCTCTCATTCTCTAGTTCTCTCCCTCTTCCTCTTGCTCTCTCTAGCTCAAGGCAAACCATTCTCATGTGTTGAGACTCATTGCTTTAGAGATAAAAAACACCAAAATAATCCTCTACTCATTTTAGTTCACAAGGCCTAGCAAGCCAAGTGTTCTAGTTTCTTCAAAGTTCGAAGAAGAAGCCAAAGGTAGAAGCTTTCGGGTGGATCCGTCTTCAGCGTGAGAAGACGACGAGGAGAGGCCGGTCCATACACCACAAGAGTTGAAGACGAAGGAGTTCAAGAAAGGTATAACCCCCTAACCGAGTAGTTAAACAACTCCTAGTTAGGTTGTTAGATAGATTGTTTAACAAAGATCCGTATTTGTAGTCAATGTTACCACCCTCTTGAAAATCGTTTTTTTACCACTTCCGCAACCCCGTAAGTACCGGGGAAGGGTAGCATGGACTTACACAATACTTTCTTAACCGTTCAGCGAGGCTGGTGTCGGTACTTCGAGGGTGGTTTTACGACGCTTTCGCGAAGTTCCTTAATTAAATAACCTCTTTTCTCTGGGGGCGTAGCCCCGCTGACACCTTTCTCGACACCTACTTGGTTTATAGCATTGATCGTTAAGTGACGAATCTCCTGATGAGTAGCGGATACTCATAGTAGGATCGGGATCCAAATATCATCGTGTGATAAAGCTGAAGGAATCCTACCAAAATTATCACACTCCAAATGGTATGCATCTCTTTGCAAAATTCAGTTTCTTTAGAAATTCCCGATATGGATTTCTGCCCCATGCTCTTATGACCTTGGCGTTGGTCAAAATGTCATAAGTCACATGTCAAGTTCTACCTATCATTATCTTGTTAATTTGAACCCATCCGTACATACCCCTGACATTGGCAAAATGATAATACGACTGTCCCAAACTAACTCATCTACCTATACAACAAATGAATACCCAGCAGCTACCAAACACTATGCCTTGGCGTTGGTCAAAATACATAGCTTGAATACTACTGAATACCCAAATGAAATGACGGAGGGCTACGAATGGTTTTGGCGAAACCGTGAACGTAGTGAACTTGATATGATCGAAGGAACCTGATAGCTTTTAAAAGGAGTGGTAAAAGCTCCGCAATTTAAAAAATATCTTCTGTTTTAAAATAACCGAGTGGTTTCTTTTAAACTGTTCCAACGATTCAACTTTGGTTTATTTTCTTTGCATTAATATAATGCGTCCCATCAATTAACCTATCATTGCAGAAAACAACGAAAATACAACGTCCTCTTATGCCATCCGCATTCGCCACTGGGTCCCGTCATTCACCCGTTAGGTTACTTAACTAACGACAGAGCGGGGGCTGGGCTAGTGCGGGTGCAAAACATAAGTGACACCTAATAGATATCATATATAGATATTGTACATTCGTCTGACGCAATAATAGGCATTCTAGATCACAGATGAACATATTGGATTTTCTACAAATCCACATTCGTTTTGAGCCTGCAAAGAAAGACGGATTACACAGTCACGATGAATAGCCAAAACCCCACCCTAGACCCCTATGGATACGGCAAACTACCCGCCAAGTACCCTAAGTGAAGCGGTCTCCCTCAACAACGTGAATAGGCCACTAAACACTTCAAAGTACCCGGTAGTTTGTGCACCCCATCTTGGGTCTATCCTAGGAGCAGAAAACAGTAAATGAAATAATACAACGGTAGCTACAACCTCAACCTGGATGTGCCCCGCAAAAGAATATTACAACAATTACAAATTACATTTGAATGAAAAAACACTCGTGTCACATCCCCGGCTATCCATTCATGACAATCCAACAAGTCCACAAACACAAACCAGTAAAAAACCCAGAAATGTGCAACCCCCTGCTAACCGACATACTAGCAATTAGGGGAGGTTTACGAACAAATTGAACACATCAAAGATATAATCAAGTTAGCCAAACATCTTATAATTTCCATCAAGTATACACAAGTGATTCTACTCCAAATAATTCTCTGTGCACTTGAAACCTGAGCAGAAACAAAACATTCCAGAAAATACAACATCATCACAGAAGAGTTACTGGGCAAATTTGGGCTGACTCGGCTTCAACTCGGCCGCGAATCCGCGGCGGATCATTTTGGATCGGCCGCGGTTCCGCGGCGGTTTGGCCGAGTTACGATCCCAAATTTCTCCACTAATCTTATAATTCCCTGCTTGTATTTTTAAGGGTCCCTGAAAAATTTTTAGACCCCGTTTTAAAAAACGGCAGAAACTAGGCAAAAACGTCGTATTTTCGGGTTCGTTTTACGATCGAATTTCTAACGACTTTGCTAACAAGTTAGTTATGGTTTAGCGAGGCTCTGATACCACTGTAAGTCGACGTTAGACAGCCCACATGATGCGGGGAGGCGGAATAGGTAAAACAATCATTTTGTTTAAACTAATATCGACTAACTTTACGGATCTTTGCTAAACCTTAACTAATAACAACATAGAGATGATTAGCTACTATGAAATATGATTATACCTAATGAATCAAGTCTTTCTTGCTTTCGTAGACCACCTCCTCGTCGGCCCCCTCGTTGTGATAGAAGATCCACCCGAGAGCTACTTCTCCAAGCTTAACCTCTCACTTGAGGAAACTAGGTTTCTATGAGTGCGAATCAAAGTAACCTAGAAGATATAGAATAGGATTAGGAATCTATTAGTCTTGCTAACTTTTGGATCTCAACACATGAGAGGTTAGAGTTAGTTCTTTGAAGAGAGAGAGCTTGAGGAAAGAGAAGGTGAGAGTGAGAATCATATGGAAAAATATCTTATTTGTGAATATATATGAAGCATGATAATTATTAAATGAATAAAAAATAACAATATCAACCATGCTTCATTAACTCACTTTGTGTGATTCATCTAATGAGTCATTAAGTAATAAATGCATCATTAACTCCTTTGGATGAATCACACCATGAGTCATTAAACCATTTAATGCAAATTCCACCTAAGCCTCCAACTCATCAATCTTCTAGAAGCTTCTCGGCTAATTACGAGAATGCCCCTCATATCCGTGAAAACACGAAAATATTGAGACTGTATAAATCCAATAATCCAATACTAGAATCTGGCTTAAACCAAAGCCTGCTAGTATAAACTGTCCGAACATCGTACGTGCGTAAAAACACGTATGTGTCCGAACCCTGTCGGAAAACCATACGACCTCTATATCGTTTCGCCCAAAGCAGAGAAACTCTATGTGTGGGACTCTAAAGACTCGACACTACGCTGGCAGTGGGTTTAACCACAGACCGCAAGCGGCACTAGCTGTACGTAACGGTCCCCAGGTAGATGTCGATAAGAAGGACGATGAGGAAACCCATCCGAACTCCTACTGAGCCTGATGTGACAATCTCCGTACAGTCAGATCTGTTCGTCTATGACTATCGCATATCGGGCCTAGGGGGCGGTAAGCGTCAGTCCCCTATAAGCGGTATAAGTCATGTCGGAGCGAAGCTCATTACACCTTGAGAAGCTACTGGAAATCCTACCAGTAAATCTCGCTTGCCCTGGCCAGGTACTTTGCGTAATGGCTCTCCAGACACAGCGCGATATCAACTCCTAATACCGGGAGAGGCGAATCCTATGTAACCGCCACTGCCTCCAAGTGCTTCGGGACTGCACCCAACTGCTACCTGTTTGCACGACTCCTTTGAGCCGTGGTAGGGTAGCAATCTAATAACAGTGGGAACACACTCGAGACGAAGCAGCAGTGTCAAGTCTGCGGACTATGCTGTATTCATGTCCCCTGGGAACTGTTAACTGACGACGGGTATAATACCAGCCAACAATTCTTTGCGAGTCCTGTTAGGTGTACCCATAACCCAACGAGCACCTGTATACTATCTCCAGTACAACGTACTAATGGCTGTGGGACAGACCATTTCCTCTGCTGGGATGAGAAGCGTACACACTAGTCTACTTCGGTGTATCGATGCCCTGTCTCGATAATCCTATGACTAGGGACCTGAAAAAGGATGTGCTTGTAGACTACCCAGCCCCCACTAATGTGACTGCCATCACAACGCTGGTAGTCAAGCAAGATCCTAAGGGCTCTATCAATATGTATTCTCGATATGCTAACATATACATATATTAAGATAAAAATAAACCAAGTAGCATACTACCATGTTTAGCAAGACTGTTAATATAACTGTGAATATCCCAAGCTTCCATTAAGTAATATACAAGCTAGTATGATACAATAATGGACCCTAAGGCATATACACTAACAGAACCAACACTTGATTCGACAACCCGGCTGTATCACATATAACCGACCGATATCACATATCGCGACAATAGAATATGGTATCACATACACGTATTAATCTCGGTCCCGCACATATCACATATGTGCTCCTACTTCGTTTCGCCTGAGCCAGGAAACTTCTGTATAGGACTCTAAAGACTCGTCAATACGCCGACAATAGATGATGATCATATCAATCACCCACAAGCCGTCAGCGGTACAAACTGGACGTAACGGCTACCCGGGTATTGAACGATCAGAAGATTAACAAGCAATCTTGTCTAAACTCCCGCGAAGCCTGTCAGTAACACTACCGTACAGTCCGTTCTTTTCGTCTGATATGTTGCATATCTAGTCTAGGGATGGTAAACGTCAGACCCCAGTAACTTGATAAGTCGTGTCGATGTGAGGTGTAACGTTTTGAAAATCGTTTAGGTGAAATTTCGGATAATCGGTAAAATAACTGGTGTTTTCCGTAAAAGAACCAAGGTACAATTATTTTTCAACATAGAATTAAATATACCTATTCTAGCTATGTAATTGCTAGTATTTGTGTCACGACCCGAAGTTCGGCCCATAACCACGTAACGTCTACAGGCGTAACGCGACTAAGTAAGTCGAAACCCAGAAATCAAAACCTTTGAAAGTAGTGAGTGTTGAATACATTGGTTTAAAAACATTTAGAAAACTCGAGTAAAAATCATTAAAGTTTGTTATTTTCCTAAAAATTTCGGCAGCACCCCCTTTGTAAAAACTGGCCCCGAAAACGGGTACAAGAAAAGATATAAATAAAAATGGCATATAATAAGAATAAAGCATCCCCAAACGGGAGCAATCACGCCCAACGGCGGAAACAACCATCACAATGATAATATACGACGCCGTAGCGAAGAAATGGACAATATAAGTAAAACAACATAAAAGATGAAACTGCATAAATAAAGTCGGCTCTCACGAGCTCAACACCAGACTACAAAATAATATACATCGTCCTCACAACTGGTCTCTAAGTCAATACATGAAATGGTAGATGGAGAGTACTAAATACAATAGAATGTACAAATGGAAAATAAACGGATACCGCAAAAACCCCTCTATATGGAAACGGCTCGCACGCCAACTGCAGTGGTATCCGTGGCAAAAAGATACAAGGAAGTAGCCCTGACGTAACTACTCTGTGGGTCGACCTGAAAACACTGTGGCACAACAGGGGTGAGTTTCCAACTCGTGAATAGTAGATAACATATAAAGGTAATCGTGAATATGCACGTACTGCGATACTCTAACATGTGCAACAGATAACATCTACATGATGAGCTGGGTACGCAATAATCATGCATATCAAGTGCAATCTAATAACATCTATGTGATGAGCTGAGTACGCAATAATCATGCAAAGTATACTATCAGGTACTACGACTACATGATGCAATGCATAACAGGGAATGCTAAGCATGGGATAAAATATCATCTACACGGATCATCAACGTGGAAAAACCCCGGTGTCTACCAAAACATCCAAAATCCCGATAACTCAGGCGCCGTCACCCTATACAGCCCTCGTTCCTGTAATCTCATAGAAGCGGGGTGCCCAACATCTTCACCCAAAAACATCATGAAATACTCGTGTCTAGCAGCGACACGCAAATCCTCATCTATCGGGCTCCGTCAGTCAGGATCGGCCCACGGGCTCCATCTGCGGAATCGGCCCTAGGCCCCAGCAGTACGGGTCGGCCCATATCCATCTTTCGACTATGGTCAGTATCCTCCGAATAATCGCCAGGTCCAACCAATCACCGGTAGGTAGTATTCCCTCTTCCAGGCTCACCGTATGTATACACAGCATCCATTTCTTGCACCGGGGTACCATACCAGGTCCACCATGTACCCGCAATCGGCCTCATCCAGCTCCTCGATTCGGGTTCACATGTCACACGTCTCAGAACCAAGAAAAAACATGGTGGTCGCACTGAAATATCATATCAAGAGAAACCGGGTTTTCAAAACAGTGCACATTTTCTTAAAATAATACCACGGTTCTCAAATCCAGAAATCAAAGGAAATCCAAAGCTCAATGCGTAAATCCATGCAATGTGTCGTATGCCACTAAGAGTAAAAAGAGAAAACTGCTCTTTTAAATGGATCCAGTTTTGAAAATATCTCATGCGGTTCCCATTTTCTAGAAATCAAAGCGAGTATCATCCATGTATATGAAATATGTATGTATATAGGTATGGATGTGCAGGTGGATATATATGCATGTATGAGTGTATCAATGTATATGTGCACCAATTTGGATATACAATGTGTATATGCGCAAGTATGGATATATCAATGTATGTGTGCACCAGTATGAATATACAATGTGTATCTGTGTAATATGGATATATCAATGTATGTGTGCACCAGTATGAATATACAATGTGTATGTGCGCAATATGGATGTATCAATGTATGTGTGCACCAGTATGAATATACAATATGTATGTGCGCAATATGGATGTATCAATGTATGTGTGCACCAGTATGGATATGCAATGTGTATGTGCGCAATATGGATGTATCAATGTATGTGTGCACCGGTATGAATATACAATGTGTATGTGCGCAATATGGACCAGTATGAATATACAATGCCTATATGCGCAATATGGATATATCAACGTATGTGTGCACCGGTATGAATATACAATGTGTATGTGCGCAATATGGATATATCATGTCTAATCAATGATGTATGGTTCATAGCAATCCTATAGTGCGAGTGTCATGGCAATCACTAACGGTGTGGGTGTAACATACAAATAGTGCTCGTGCAGCTTGAACCGTTAGTGACAGTGCGGTGTTACATAGCTACTATGTCTGTATGCAACAAAAATGGGTATGCTACAATACTACATGTGCACAAGCAATATACATATAAATATATATATATATATATATGTGTGTGTGTGTGTGTGTGTGTCTACAATACCCTATCAAGGCCTGACGCTTAACGCCATACGGGCGATTTGTAAGTCTACGTTAGCGCCACGGCCGTCTTTCAGACGGCAAATGAGGAACAAAAACTTTTTAGCTGGTGCTACCGTATACTATAACCCGGATCTGCCATTATTGCTAAACTAACAAACTACAAAGTGGGTAGAAATGTTTTACCGAACGATCCGAGTCCTTCGGTCTTTAACCATCATCTCATGCTCCGTTGCGGCTGCTCCGATCTCCAGGCTCCTCGTCGAGGGGGCACCACATCTACGGATCTTTAAATGAGCTCTCGCCTCTGAACCGGGGCAACTCGGTCATCAAGTCTGCTAAAAGAGATAGCCAAGATTGATGTAGAGAATGAGTAGAACACTTTGTCTCGTTACATCCAAAACCATGGATGAACGGTTAATGAAGCTGCCTTTTTAATCGGGTAAAGAGAAAATGATCACATCGAATTTCCATTAACCAAAACTATCATCTATATTTTTCCAACCCTTTATTTTTCTCTCACACAAAAGGGGGGAAGGGGCCGGCCATATATATGAGGAGGTGAGGTGAGTGTAGGAGAAAGGGGAAGGTGACCATAACATTAAATGAATGAATGAGTCATTTAAACACCTAGCATAAATCATCAATGCAACAATGAGTCATCTTAACACATCACTTAAAACCATTAAATGCAATGATGACTCACTAACCTAGTCACCATCTAGAAGCTTCCACACACATGACTCACCCTCATGACTCATCCAAATGAAGAAAAGATGAATCCGCATTAAACCGAATGTTTAAGACGGGTGATAGAAAACTGGCAACTTCCAAAAGTGATCCTGAAACGAATTTCAGGATAACCCCGTAACAGTATAAATATACCCGCATTTATATTACGACCGAATACAAATGCAACTGAGACAAAGATATTATATCTACACAGTATAATACTCGGATCCGGCTTAAATCAAAGCCCACCGGTATTATGTTCCCGAAATATGACACGTGCGTAAACGCACGTGCATTTTCCGAACCTTGCCATAAAACAATACGGCCTCTGCAACGTTTTGTGCGAACTTGGGAAACTATCTGTGGGGGACTCTAATGACTTGTCAGTGTTAGGCCACGGCAGCGCCCCGGCCGTCTGTACGAGGCCAAAATGCGGAATACAAAAACTTTTCTTTAACAAGAACCGGCGCTATCGCGGACTTTTAAACCCGGATCGGGCCATTAACCTAATGCTAGCAAACTAGAGAAGGGGTAAAGAGATATACCGAGCGATCTGTGTCCTACGGTCTTCTCGTCGTCGTCTCGATCTCCCCGCGGAATCTCTGGTCTTCATCTCCTCGTCGGAAGAGCACCACATCGCCGGGTTCTTTTACGGGCTCCCACCTCTGGACCGAGGCAACTCGGGCAAGAAGTTGGCGAGTCGACGTGTCCAAGAAAGCTATAGGATAGAGTAGAATGGTTTTGTCTCTAGGGGTTATAGAAGTTGCCATTTGGAAGTGGGAAGGAGATATGAACTTTTTTGGATGAGCAATGGGATTTTGTGCAAGCCAAAAGAGAACCAAAACCCACACACAAATTTTGGACAGCCCCCATCCAAAAAGAATGGCCGGCCAAGACTTGGTAAGGAGTGAGGGAGGGAGTGGACCAAAAATAATGCAAGCGAGAGAAAAGGTGATGATGATGAAATATCATTACAACAAAATCCATACTCCTCCTCATCACTCCACCCATCATAGCAAGCAATGATGAACATAAAGATGTCAATGGAAGCTACAACCATCATGAAAACCATCATGTCAAAAGTCTTCTCCTTAATAAAATGCACAACTGCAAATAACCCCCTCCACCAAATTTCAGCCAAAGAAAGAAACAAAGGAATATGGCCGAAACGGGAAGAAAACTGGCAACTTCAGAAAAACGATCCCGTAATAAATTACATGAAAACCCTGCGACTGTATATGCATACCCGTATTTGTATTTCGACCGAATACAAATGCAATGAGACGAAATCTACACTGTATAATACTAGGATCCGGCTTAAACCAAAGCCCGCTAGTATTATCCGTCCGATCATGATCCGTGCAATACCGCACGTACTTGATCGAACCCAGCCATATCTCCATACAGCCTCTACAGCGTTTCGCCCGAAATTTGACTAGCTGTCTATGGGGGACTCTAAAGACTCGTTAATACTTTTGGCTATGGATTTAACCACTAGCACGTCAAAGGTATTAGCCATACGTAACGGGCTACCAGGTATTGACCAAAAGGGACGTCTGTAAGCGAACTCATGCTGACACCCTACTGAGCCTGTTAGTGACAATATCCGTACAGTCCAGTCCGTTCGTCTATGAGCATCGCATGGCGGGCCTAGGGGGTTGGTAAAAGTCAGACCCCCAAAAGCGGTACATGTCGTGTCGGACTGTAGCCCAGAACACCCTGAGATACTACTGGAATGCCTACCAGTAAATCTCCTTACTCGGCCGAGGGCTTTATGTAATGGCTCTCCTAGACACAGCGCGACCTCACCTCCAATACCGGGAGAGACGAACCCCTGCAGATCCGCTCACTGCCTCCATGTGGCTCGGAACTGTACCCAACTAAAACCTGTTTGCACGACTCCTTTGAGCCGTGGTAGAGTAGTAATCAAGGTACAGTGGGAACTCACACGAGACAAATGACGATCTCAGGTCTATGAACTAACCTGTACACATGTCACCAGGGAACTGCTATCTGATGTCAGGTATAAGACCAACTAGCTTGTTCCCGGCGAGTCCTATCCGGTGTACTCATAACCCAATGAGCACCTGTATACATCTTAGGTGAACCAACAGACACCAGTGGCTTATGAGACCAGCCACCACCGCTCGTCGGGGTCTCGACTGTATACACTAGTCTACTCTGGAGTATCGATGCCCTGTCTTGAAACTCCCACGACTAGGGACCTTTTAAGGATGTGCTTATAGACCCCAGCTCCCACGTATATGATCGCCATCATACTGCTGGCCGTCAAGCAAGAATCCTAAGGGCTCTATCAACGCGCAATAGTGACCTGTAAGGTCACCTAAAGCAGTAGACGATGATAATGATAAACCAGATAGCATACTATCATCTTGAGTAAGACTGTCCTACCGGTATAGCTCCCCCCTCAATCATTGCAATCACGTGCCTATGATCCAATAATTGACTCTGAGGGCACTATCTCCAACAATCTCCCACTTGCACTCAAGGCTAATTATTGCGATGTCGCATACTCACAGCCCGTGTGATACCGAACAGCCAACTCCTCTACTAGTCAGTCTCACAAAGCTCGTTTGTGAAACTATTGCGTTCGAGGAATAGCCTCAGTGAGTGGATCCGCCCTAATGTTTCTTTCTATGTCTCTCTTTGTCTCAAGTTCGCGGAGAAACCCATCTCCCGAAATGAGCAATACCTGTCTTAGAATATGTCTGGATGTCTGATGGGACCTAGTTCATAAATGAACTCCAAATCCAAACTTCTTAGACTGTATCTTCAACTGAACTTAATCAGTATCCTGCGCTATGCCTCCCTCAGTATCCGCCTGGAACACCTGTCCAAAATACAGCCCCTCGTCAGAGGGAAAAATATAACTGTAGGGTTCCTAGGCAGGCTAATGAGGTCTCACAAGGAATCAACCATGCCAATTTCAAATTTTACGGGTGCCGAGAAACCCTAATACGGATCGTTAACTAGAATTTTAGGCGACAAATGAAACTTGTTAACAACTTAACTAAAAGAACGGAAATACAACCTTTGTAGATCCTGTCCTCCACGTCCATAGCTCCGCAATGAAGTTTCCTCGCTGTCCAAATCGAATCCCGGGCTCTAGCGTCGGCTTCATCGGAAAAATGGGCGGGCTAGGTCATCGACTACGATGCCGAAGGTGATCTACGTCGAGGCATCACAAGATCAAGCTCCCACTTCACCAAGTCATGAAACTTGAGAAGAAAACACCCTATACTACTTGGCAAGTGGTAGAGGATGAAGAAATAGGAAGTGGGTTCACTTTAGAAATGGATTTCTCACTCATTTTCTCAAGTTGCCATTGATGGAGGCAAGCTTCTTCTTGAAGAAGAAGAAGAAGATGAAAAATGTTATGATAAGTATATTTCAAAAAGAAAATAAAATGTATACTTATCATAATCCAACCATGGTGAAGTGTAGAGAATAAACTAGGGTTAGGTCAATGGTTAGGGTTAAGCATGAAGACAAAAATGGTGACTTAGTCAAAGCTTCATGAAGCTTCAACATGCAACCAAAGAAAGCCACCATTTTTCTTTTCTTTTGCCAAAAAGAAATAAATAAATAAATGAATAAATAGATATGAAAAATAAAACCCTAACCATTTAAATAACCATGGTTTAATCTTTACACAAACTCAAGTAAGCATGTATCATCAAACATGATACAATCAAGTGCACAAAAGTATATCACATATACAACTTGTGAACTTCAAGTGAGAAAATCCATTTAAAGTGAACCAATACTAGTTAATGCAAAGTAATATATCAAATATATAATTATGCATTAAATCATTAAATCAACACTTGATTCAATGATCCGGTCATGTCGCACACAACCGACTAGTATACAATGCATCGATTTATCGAATCAATCCTTGATTCGATAACTAGGTTATATCGCATACAATCATTCGACACATTCATCGCGAGAATGAAATACGGTATCACATACACACATTATTCTCGGTCCCGCACATATCTCATATGCGCTCCTATTTCGTTTCGCTTGAGCCAGGAAACCTCTGTGTAGGACTCTAAAGACTCGTCAACACGCCGGTAGCAGATGATGATCATATCAAGCACCCACAAGCCGCAAGCGGTCTGCTAAACGTAACGGCCACCCGGGTATTGAGCGATCAGAAGATCGACGAGCAAGCCCGCTCACACTCCTGTGAATCCAACCAGTAACACTTACCGTACAGTCCGGTCTCGTCGTCTGATATGTCGCATATCTCGCCTAGGGGTGGTAAACGTCAGACCCCAATAGCTCGATAAGTCGTGTCGATATGAGGTCTATAACAATTCGAGAAACTACTGGTAACACTTACCAGTAAATCTCAGCAACCCTGGCCAGGGATTTCCGGTTATAGCCAATCGAACACAGTGCAACATCAACTCCCTATACCGGGAGAGACGAATCCCCTCCTATCGCTCATTGCCTCCATGTGACTCGGGACTGTACCCAAAAACCACCGTTTTGCACGCCTTCTTGGACGTGGTAAGGTGGAAATCAAAGCACAGTGGGAACCACACAAGACTCTATGACGATCTTGGGTCAACAGACTACTCTGTACCAGTGTCACCAGAGAACTGCCATCTGACGTAAGGTATAATACCATCTGGGAGTTCTCGGCGAGTCCGTCCAGTGTACCCAGTCTCCACTGAGCACCCGTATATCATCTCTGATGTCAAACACCAATGGATATGGGATCATCCATCGCCCATCTGTATGGGTCAAGAAGGTATACGCTAGTCTACTCTGGTATATCGATGCCCCGTCTCGATACACCCACGACTAGGGACCTTGAAGGATGTACTTATAGACTACCATGTCCCTACTAGTATGATCCGCATCATAGTCCAGGTAGTCAAGTACACATCCTAAGGGCTTTACCAACATGTAACAGAGAGGCAATCAGTATACATATTAAGGTAAAGAGTAACCAGATAGCATACTATCATGTCGAGCAAGAAAGTCTTCCCTATATATGTTCCAGCATCCACTACAATATACATACTATGTACAGTAATGGCCTCTAGGGCATACATATAACTAACAATCTCCCACTTGCACTAGGGCCATCTGTAGCAGTGGTTGTAGTATCTCATACTCAACCATCCCATAAAAGTCTCTCTCTGGGAAAAGGCCTTTGTGAGTGGATCCGCCGTGTTGTCCTCTAAGTCTACTCTCCTGACCTTGATCCCTTGGAGATCAACCATCTCCATGATCAGGTGACACTGCCTTAGAATATGTCTGGATCGCTGATGGGACGGGCGTTCCCTGGCATAAGCCATAACTCCATTGTCACACAATGGGAGGAACTAAGTTCATCTCATGAACTAATATACACCTAGACAGCCTCTTTGGTAGCATCTTAAGTAGCGATGTATCCAGCCTTAATCGTCTAGTATGCCACGGTATCTAGCTTGTAACTCTTCCAACATACCGTCCCTCGATAGAGGGTAAAGACAATGCCTGTGACTGACATTCAGTCGTCTTTATCTCCCTGGAACACTTCCAGTGATTTTCCCCAGGATCAACTGATACCATCTCACTACATCTAGTGAGTATCCTAACATCCAATTACATCTATCTCATAGATGAAAACTCAGGATTTAGGAGGTATCATTTTGATCCTAGGTGGAAAATCATCGTGATAAGCGGAGATTGACCGAGCGCAGCATAAGAAACTCCTTCCCTATCAAGAGTATGTCATCCACGTACTCTACGAGGATCGTTACCATACTCCCTACTGCCTTTTTGTATATACATGGTTCATCTACCATTTTGATGATGTCAAACTCTTTGACTAACACATCAAAACAGACGTTCCAACTCCGCGATGCCTGCTATATCTTATAAAGCATCTTGTACACGTTTCCGCTGCTCCCACTGTCTACGAAGCCCTCTGGTTGTGTACTTATAGACGCCCTCTTCTAAAACATCATTTAGAAAAGCTGTCATGACACCCAACCACCAGATATCGTAGTCATGTTATGTAGCCGTGGCAAGTAGGATCTGGATGGACTTAAACATAGGCCCCAGAAAAAGGTTTCATCATTATCCACGCCTGGTTGATGACGAAAACCTTTAACAAGTCTAGCTTTGAAAGTCTCAACTTTTCCATGTACACCAAGTAATCTTCTCAAAATATACTTGCTCCTGATGGGGATTTTATTGGAGATGGTGCCCTCAGAGTCAATTATTGGATCACAGGCACGTGATTGCAATGATTGAGGGGAGGACCTATCCCGGTAGGACAGTCTTACTCGAGATGATAGTATGCTATCTGGTTTATCTTTATCATCGTGTACTGCTTTAGGTGACCTGACAAGTCACTATTACACGTTGATAGAGCCCCTAGGATTCTTGCTTGACCACCAGCAGTATGAGGGCGATCATATAAGTGGGAGCTGGGGTCTACAAGCACATCCTTAAAAGGTCCCTAGTCGTGGGAGATTCGAGACAGGGCATCGTTTCTCCAGAGTAGACTAGTGTATACAGTCGAGACCCCGACGAGGGGCGGTGGCCGGTCTCACAAGCCACTGATGTCAGTTGGTTCACCTAAGATGTATACAGGTGCTCATTGGGTTATGAGTACACCGGACAGGACTCGCCGGGAACCTGCTAGTTGGGCATATACCAGACGTCAGATAGCAGTTCCCTGGTGACATGTGTACAGGTTAGTTCATCGACCTGAGACCGTCATTTGTCTCGTGTGAGTTCCCACTGTGCTTTGATTACTACCCTACCACGGCTCAAAGGAGTCGTGCAAACAGGTTTTAGTTGGGTACAGTCCCGAGCCACATGGAGGCAGTGAGCGGATCTGCAGGGGTTCGTCTCTCCCGGTATTGGGGGTGAGGTCGTGCTGTGTCTAGGAGAGCCAGAACATGAAAAGTCCTTGGCCAAGGCAGGAGATTTGCTGGTAGGTATTCCAGTAGTATCTCAGGGTGTTCTGGGCTACACTCCGACACGACTTGTACCGCTTTTGGGGGTCTGACTTTTACCAACCCCCTAGGCCCGCCATGCGATGCTCATAGACGAACGGACCGGACTGTACGGATATTGTCACTGACAGGCTCAGTAAGGTGTCAGGATGAGTTCGCTCATCGACGTCCCTTTTGGTCAATACCTGGTGGCCCGTCACGTATTGGCTTATACCTCTGACGTGCTAGTGGTTAAATCCACAGCCACTGTATTGACGAGCCTTTAGAGTCCACCACACAGACAGTTACTCAAGTTTCGGGCGAAACGCTGTAGAGGCCGTATGGAGATATGGCCGGGTTCGATCAGATACGTGCGGTATTGCACGGATCGCGATCGGACAGTTTTTACTAGCCGGCTTTGGCTTAAGCCGGATCCTAGTATAAGATAGTGTAGTTTTGTCTCTTTGCATTTATGTTCAGTGCGAATACAAATGCGGGCATGTATTTGCAGTAGTGGGGTTTTCCTGTAATTTATTACGGGATCGGTTTTCTGAAGTTGCCAGTTTGCATTCCGTTCTGGCCGGTTTTCCTTCATTCCTTCTCGGTCGGACTTTCTTGTTGGAGGGTGTTAATTGCAAGTTTGCAATTAACATTTAATGGAGGGTTTTCTTGCACTTGTGGATTATGATGAGACTTGCTTCATGATGATATTCCTTTCTTGTCCATTTGATGGCTTTTCACTTGATGGTTTGTGAAAGGAAATGGTGGTGACCATTTTCTTTAAGATATTGTTTTTCCATTCTATTATTCTATACAAAAAGAGGTGCCATTCTTTTTCTCTCTCCAATCTCATTCTTGAGATGGGGGGGCCGGCCACTAGAGAGGGGAGGAGAGGGGATTTTATTTTGAGTGAGGAAAAATGTTTCATATCATTTTCATGCTACCAAAATTCCAAAGCACATTTTTCTTTAGTTGCTTTTCTTCTCCTCCTCCTATTCTTTCATCAAGGGCAACTTCAAGAACCCCAAGAGACATGCCTTCTACACTATTTCTATAGCAAGCCTTGGACGCGTCGGCTAGCCAACTTCGCGCCCGAGTTGCCTCGGTCAAGAGGTGGGAGCCCGTAAAAGATTCCGGCTATGTGGTGCCCGTTTCGACGAGGAGGTGACGGAGATTCCGCGGGAGATCGGAGTGGAGACGAAGACCGAAGGACACGGATCGCTTGGTATAGCATCTCTACTCTTTTCTATTTTGCTAGCTAGCTAGGTTAATGGCCCGATCCGGGTAAAAAGTCCGCGGTGGTGCCGTTTTGCAAAGTTCGCAAAGTTTTTGTTTTCCGCGTTTCCGGCGTCGGATCGACGGCCGGGGCGCCCCCGCGGGCTTACATTGGTATCAGAGCCACGCCATTAACCTTGCCTAGCTTGCTCTAGTGTGTTTAAAACCCGATCGAACAAAATCCCCAAAATCCGTATTTTCAATGCATGTGTTCTCTGTTGAAATTTTTCCAGCTCCTAAAATTTTTCAGGTTATTGCAGAGACATGTACAAGAAATTCTAAGGATTATGGGAAAATACGATTCACTGATTCCTCACTTCGACCGCGGAAACGCGGCCAAACCCCTGGTTAGGCCGCGGTTCCGCGGTGGTTAAGGGGAATCGTGGCACCATATTTTCCCAGTAAACTTTAGACTTGGAAATAGGGGTTTTGGGATATTTTCTTTGGGCCCAGATTTTCTGTAAGTGCTACAGTAGTGTATGGGGCCCACTTGATAAAATTTGTTCGATCGGATATTTTAAACATGCCAGTTCACAGTTTTTACATTATATCTGCGACCGTGAATGTCACTTGATCGGTAAATCCCGTCTAACTGCTATAGCCCGGTTAGACGGATTTGCGAACGTGATTTTCACGTTGATGTTCTGTGATTGTACTGTGTTGTTGCGGATCGGTCGTGGGGATAGCCTGGTTGTAGTGGTAGTACAGTTCTGTTTTATATGTACATTTGATATTGCGGGGCGAGCGTCCGACATGTAGACTGCCGTCACTGCCTGTTTGTATTATTCTTTTGGGGCACGACCAGGTTGCGGTCGATGTACCCGTTGTATGTATATTTTACTTTCTATACTAGGATTACCCCGCGGAGGGGTGCACGGATAGCCGGGTTCTAGAGGGCAACGAGCCCGCATCTCATGGCATTGAGACGGAGGGGGCTTCACTCTAGAATTGGCGGGCTGTTCGCCGCACCCGTAGGGGGTATAGGTTGACCCAGGAGGGGTGCCCAAGTTACCGGATTCCGTGAAGTGCTGGGTGGTCCATTCACGTCGCTGAAGGGGGCTGCCTCGCTTCAGGTTTTGGCGGGTGACTTGCCGCGCCCGTAGGGGTCTAGGATTTTCATTGCACAGGCTATCCACACGACCAGGGGAACGTCGGGTTTCAGCGGCTCTGTGAAACCCGGGGATCCCAGATATCTGTATTGATCTGTATTGCTGTACTTTTCTGTGCTGTTGCATTTTTATCACGCCTTGAGCGAAAATTATATATTATATATATATTAGTAGATGTTGTATATGTTTTTCATCCGCGCTAGTCCAGTCCCCGCTCTGTCGTTAGTAAGCTAACCTAACGGGTGATGACGGGACCCAGTGGCGAATGCGGATGGCATATACGTACATCAGTATATTTTCGTTCTTTGTGGTGTGATCAATTGATGGGACTGCATTGATTCGGATCAATGCAAGTCAAACAAACCTAATCTGATGTTGTTGGAACACTTTTTCAAAAAGCTGTTATTGCAAGGACGTTCACTTTTGTTTTGCATCGTGGTATTCATTTGGAATATCCTGCTCTTCAGTCGACGAGGCAAGGGCCGAGATCCCTTCACCGGGAGTGACCCCTTAGACAGAAGTTTGCGTCAGGGCATTAACTTCACTATAGCCGATTACTTTTGCTTTGCACCGTGGTATTCAGTTGGAATATCCTGCACCTCATTCTACGGGGAAAGAGCCGAGATCCCTTCACCGGGAGTGACCTCTTTAGCAAAGGTTGTCGTCACTATATTTTTATAAAGCTATCAGTTCCTTCAACGATATCAAGTTCATTACGTTAAAGGTTTTCGCCAGAAACCATTCGTGGCCCTCCGTCATTTCATATGGATGGTCAATAGTATTCAAGCTGTGTATGTTGGCCAAAGTCAAGGCACAGTGTTTGGTAGCTGTTGGGTATTCATATGCAGCATAGATAGATGCGTTGGTTTGGGACAGTCGTACTGCCATTTTGGCCAAAGTCAAGGGTAGGTACGGGTGGGATCAAATTAACCAGGAAAATGACGGGTAGAACTTGACATGTGACTTATGATATGTTGGCCAAAGTCAAGGTCATAAGAGCATGGGGCAGAAATCCACATCGGGAGTTTCAAAAGTACTGAAACTTGCCAGATATGCGCATACCTTCTGGAGTGTGATGACGTGAGCGGATTCCGTCACGTTATCATGCGATGAGAGTTGGATCCCGATTCCCACTGATGAGTTGGTTTACTCCTCGGGTTATCCCGGCTAATTCTTCTTTCAGGTTTGGGGAAGAATTTGACGTTACAGTGGGAGATTTCCAGATTAGATAAATTGGTAACCATTCTGATCTAGGTTAGAGTGCACGCTGAGTGTTTCTTTTCTCTCTCTCTCTGGCAGCGACCATTGACCCGACCCTAGACTATGACTCAGTGACCAAGTTGACCGAACCTTCTTAACACTGGCTTTTGGATTGTCAGAGTTGCAGACCTCTTTGCCACTCCTACTTTTACTCTTTTCTCCGGGACACCCCGTATTACTACGAACGTCCACTTCCATTGGACAAAACCATCGTATGGTTATATACGAACTCGAAGGACTTCGAGGATGGTTTCCGGTTCTGGAGAAAACGAATAGGACTATTCAGTTGTCTTTACCTTTTACCTTCTCTCAGGTTGCGAGTACTCCTTGGTTTAGGAGATAGTACACCTATTACGCAAATTGGATAGTCTTCTTCCAAACCTTAGGCTGGTGTCGAACGGTGGGGAATGAAGAAAGCCAATTAGCCTAAACGGTGTACAGAAGGTATTAAGTTCAGACAAAGCAAGAGATTAGTAAGAGGGCAAAGTAAATTGCGACTGCTATTCACGACCAAACCATGTACTTCTTTGTCAATCCTAAATCACCTATGAATTAAGTACATTCGGTTGTCTTTTATCCTCACCTTCTCTCGCATTGCGAGTGCTCCTAGGACTAGGACGGTACACCCATTATGCTTATTGGATAGTCTTCTTCCAAACCATAGGCTGGTGCCGAACGGTAGGGGAGGAAGAAAACCATTTGGCCTAAAGGGGTGTACAGAAGGTAATGACTAAAGACATATAAAGGGATTTGGAGAGGTGGCAAAGAATTATACAGTTATAGTTGTGAATCTGGATAATGGAAGAGGCATTACTAAGAATACTAGGATACCCCATCGAAACATCTCAATGTTTCAGCTTCACTGTGTACTGTTAAAAGAAAACTGATTTCCCAATTAGGCACTTGCTCCAGGGTATGTATTTACCAGGTATGAGTCTCACATCTGTATGGTTTTACAGATGATGAAGGGAAGTAAGTTATCGGGAATTAGGTGACCATCCTCATTATATCGGGATTCGTTGGAATTGGTGATATTTGAGGAAGCCACCTGGGTTGTTTGCCGGTCGGCAAATATTTGGTTTTGAATATCCGTTGTTGTGCACCAATTTCAAATTGATATATCTGTACGTCTATTTTTATAGAGTGAGACATACCTTTTTGAAATTATGTCTATGACATTTACCTATACCAGTTGATGGTTAGGTAAGGAGCATTGAACAACGGTGTAATTCTTCTTAACCAAAAGTACAGTTTTCAACCTACGACACACAGTGAATGAGTCACTAGACTCAGGGGACTTATACAGAGTATTGTATATTGTCCAAGTGTCCATTAGGACAGAGGGGTTGGTCCTCGTACTATATTCTGTTTACTTTTAACTTCTCTAAGTTCTTAGACATGTGTTTCGTAGAAACACAGGGTCTAAGTTTTGAGGAGTTATAGGTATAAGAGTAAAGTAGAGAACCAAGTGTTGCAAGTATCGGAATTCTTCAAGGAGATCGAAGATGTAGATATTTGTGAATGGTATTCAGTTGATAGTAATGATTAAGAGAACTAGCTTCTCTTTCAGGTTACTCATAATTGGAAGTATTCCTAAGTTGAGTAACGCTGATCGGCCTCTTTCCATTTAGTTGACATGCACTGGAGACAGCTGCATGATTTGAATCTGGTTCAATTAAATCGGTGCCTCTGTTTCTTGGATATAGAACAGTTCATATCTTGACATTGTTAAGATACGGGGAGTTGTCCGGCTTATGCTTAAAACCAGACTCCGGATAACTCAAGGCACGTTTCTGTAATGGCTGTTTGTGGGTTGACCCGGGCTATGACGAGGGTTGACTTTCTACCATCTGGAAGATCAATAGTGATATTGTTCTTGACTCGCCACATTTTTTAAAGAAATGGATTTTTTCAGAAAACAGTAGTGGGAGTATGGTAGAACTGGAAGTGATTCCAGAACCGCAAACGATTACTGAAGATTTGATAAGGAACCTAAAGATTCAATCTGGTTTGACATTCCACTGGCCACTCCGCAGATACGGTGGGTAACCTCAGGCACTCGAGAGGTACTTCGGTATGCTCAAGGACGGTGGCAGGGAGGTTCTTGTTTACCCACACTTGCCATTGCTGTTGTTCCAGGCTGCGAGACCCGGTGGAAGGATGAGTATAGCGTCGTTCTAAACTTGTTTTAGAAGTGTACGTGTATATGACTCTGCCAGAGGGTTGTCATAGTCAGTGGGAGCAGCGGAAGCATTGGCGGACATCAGGCTTATGTCTATTTATAGACTAGAACAGATGTTGCGGAGATAGACCATCTATTTCTGATGTGACAGTCATAGGTTTGACTTCATCAGAATAGAGGATGGATCTGTTAAGAAGGTAGTAAGGTGTGATGTCCTGGTATTTGATGACATACACAGAGTAGGAAGTGATATTCCTATACTACGATCGGTTATACTTTGGTCGTCACACAGTAGTTTCTCCACATAGGACTTGGATATTATATCAGACATTCTGGTTACTAGATCTATGGTTTTAGATCTAGATTTGGGTGGTTTCCCAATCTGGGTACTTGACCGCATTCTATGAGTATTTAGAATGGACGACTCCTGGCACGGTAGTATACCTGCAGGTGATGGAGTCACCCTCTCTAAAGGTGTCTTACAGACTAAAAAGGGAGAGGGAAGTGCATGATTGGCAGATCACTTGCTTAGGCAATTGAGTCAATCATGAGATGTCAAGTACCACACCAGATGTTGTTCTTGCAGTAGGTGCAATAAGTTGATATTGATCCAATCCTGGAGAAACAATCGGAAGCAGTTTTAGAACATAAGTTGATGTTCTAGGGATATGATAACGGCAGCCTCCTTTAGGAGACGGTTATCATTCCAGGCTTCCAAGGTGACCTGGATAGCAGAGTGACTGTCAGAGTTATAGTTTTCCCTCTGACGAAGGGCAGTATTTTGGACAGATGGTCCAAGTGGATACTGAGAGAAGGCATGGCGCAGGAAACTGATTAAGTTCAGTTGTCGATACAGTCTAAGAAGTTTGGATTTGGAGTTCATTTATGAGCTAGGTCCCATCAAACATCCAGACATTCTAAGACATGTATTACTCATTTCGGGAGATAGTTTTCTCTGCGAACATGAGATATAGAGAGACATAGAAAGAAACATCAAAGCGGATCCACTCACTGAGGCTATTTCTCGAACGCAATAGTTTCGCAAACGAGATTTGTGAGACTGACTAGTAGAGGAGTTGGGTGTTCGGTATCACACGGGCTGTGAGTATGCGACATCGCAATAATTAGCCTTGAGTGCAAGTGGGAGATTGTTGGAGATGGTGCCCTCAGAGTCAATTATTGGATCACAGGCACGTGATTGCAATGATTGAGGGGAGGACCTATCCCGGTAGGACAGTCTTACTCGAGATGATAGTATGCTATCTGGTTTATCTTTATCATCGTGTACTGCTTTAGGTGACCTGACAAGTCACTATTACACGTTGATAGAGCCCCTAGGATTCTTGCTTGACCACCAGCAGTATGAGGGCGATCATATAAGTGGGAGCTGGGGTCTACAAGCACATCCTTAAAAGGTCCCTAGTCGTGGGAGATTCGAGACAGCGCATCGTTTCTCCAGAGTAGACTAGTGTATACAGTCGAGACCCCGACGAGGGGCGGTGGCCGGTCTCATAAGCCACTGGTGTCAGTTGGTTCACCTAAGATGTATACAGGTACTCATTGGGTTATGAGTATACCGGACAGGACTCGCCGGGAACCTGCTAGTTGGGCATATACCAGACGTCAGATAGCAGTTCCCTGGTGACATGTGTACAGGTTAGTTCATCGACCTGAGTCCGTCATTTGTCTCGTGTGAGTTCCCACTGTGCTTTGATTACTACCCTACCACGGCTCAAAGGAGTCGTGCAAACAGGTTTTAGTTGGGTACAGTCCCGAGCCACATGGAGGCAGTGAGCGGATCTGCAGGGGTTCGTCTCTCCCGGTATTGGGGGTGAGGTCGTGCTGTGTCTAGGAGAGCCAGAACATGAAAAGTCCTTGGCCAAGGCAGGAGATTTGCTGGTAGGTATTCCAGTAGTATCTCAGGGTGTTCTGGGCTACACTCCGACACGACTTGTACCGCTTTTGGGGGTCTGACTTTTACCAACCCCCTAGGCCCGCCATGCGATGCTCATAGACGAACGGACCGGACTGTACGGATATTGTCACTGACAGGCTCAGTAGGGTGTCAGGATGAGTTCGCTCATCGACGTCCCTTTTGGTCAATACCTGGTGGCCCGTCACGTATTGGCTTATACCTCTGACGTGCTAGTGGTTAAATCCACAGCCACTGTATTGACGAGCCTTTAGAGTCCACCACACAGACAGTTACTCAAGTTTCGGGCGAAACGCTGTAGAGGCCATATGGAGATATGGCAGGGTTCGATCAGATACGTGCGGTATTGCACGGATCGCGATCGGACAGTTTTTACTAGCCGGCTTTGGCTTAAGCCGGATCCTAGTATAAGATAGTGTAGTTTTGTCTCTTTGCATTTGTGTTCAGTGCGAATACAAATGCGGGCATGTATTTGCAGTAGTGGGGTTTTCCTGTAATTTATTACGGGATCGGTTTTCTGAAGTTGCCAGTTTGCATTCCGTTCCGGTCGGTTTTCCTTCATTCCTTCTCGGTCGGACTTTCTTGTTGGAGGGTGTTAATTGCAAGTTTGCAATTAACATTTAATGGAGGGTTTTCTTGCACTTGTGGATTATGATGAGACTTGCTTCATGATGATATTCCTTTCTTGTCCATTTGATGGCTTTTCACTTGATGGTTTGTGAAAGGAAATGGTGGTGACCATTTTCTTTAAGATATTGTTTTTCCATTCTATTATTCTATACAAAAAGAGGTGCCATTCTTTTTCTCTCTCCAATCTCATTCTTGAGATGGGGGGGCCGGCCACTAGAGAGGGGAGGAGAGGGGATTTTATTTTGAGTGAGGAAAAATGTTTCATATCATTTTCATGCTACCAAAATTCCAAAGCACATTTTTCTTTAGTTGCTTTTCTTCTCCTCCTCCCATTCTTTCATCAAGGGCAACTTCAAGAACCCCAAGAGACATGCCTTCTACACTATTTCTATAGCAAGCCTTGGACGCGTCGGCTAGCCAACTTCGCGCCCGAGTTGCCTCGGTCAAGAGGTGGGAGCCCGTAAAAGATTCCGGCTATGTGGTGCCCGTTTCGACGAGGAGGTGACGGAGATTCCGCGGGAGATCGGAGTGGAGACGAAGACCGAAGGACACGGATCGCTTGGTATAGCATCTCTACTCTTTTCTATTTTGCTAGCTAGCTAGGTTAATGGCCCGATCCGGGTAAAAAGTCCGCGGTGGTGCCGTTTTGCAAAGTTCGCAAAGTTTTTGTTTTCCGCGTTTCCGGCGTCGGATCGACGGCCGGGGCGCCCCCGCGGGCTTACAGATTTTCCCCTTCAGATATAGCAACCAAAGTCCATACTTTGTTGGTGTAGATGGATTCCATCTCAGATCGCTAAGCATCCAGCCATTCTGACAGAGTCTTACTCCTGATGGCCAGCTCGAAACTAGTTGGGTCATCATCTCATGATGCAATTCTCGCTCCTACTGTCATAGAGAAACAGAATTATCTCTCAAGTGGGTGAGGAACCCTACTAGATCGGCGGAGAGGCTGAGGTTCGTTGGAATCTACTGAATCCTTTGGTTCTATCAAATCATCAGCTGCAATTTGTATGGCTGGAACATTTCCAGCTCTACATAACAGAACTTGCCTCGAGCTTGTCCGGATTTTGCTTTTAGACATAGGCCGGACAACTCCAAATCTTAACTAACTTAAGAAATGGGCTCTTCCCTTACCATATCTCATATGGAGTGGTAGGCAACTGATTTGATTCGAACCCTTTTCAATAGGTATGCAGCTTCTCAAGTGCATAACTCCCAAAAGGAAAATAGGAAACTCAGTAGTACTCATCATAGAGCACACCATATCATATAGGGTGTGATTGCTCCGTCCCGATATACCATCGTGCTATGGTGTATATGGAGGAGTAATGCTGAGAGAGAATCTCATTCTCCTTTAGAATAGACCAGGATTTCCGTGCTCAAGTATTCTCCTCCTCGATCACATCAAAGGACATAATACTTATACCCGTTTTGGTTCTCTACTTCCAACTTATATTCTGTGAATATCTCAAAAGGTTCGGACTTGTGTTTCAACAGGAACATAGGTCTGAATCTTGAGAGATTATCAGAGAATGTAATGAAGTACAAAGAACCGGTCTTGGCATGTGTAGATAGGGGACCTTTATACATCAGTATGTATTAATCCCAAAAGTTCACTAACTCTTTCTCTGTTTCCAATAAACAGGGCTGGTGTCATTATATCTTTGTGACATGACTGGCAAGTTTCACAAGATGTAAATTCAAACTGATTTAAATATGCATCTAAATGTAACTTCAGCTAGTCGGGTCGCATTGATATGACCTAGTCTACAATACCTCAAGAAGGATTCGTTCAGTTCTGAACTCTTCCTCTTGTGTGTGTTCTGTATACTAAGAACTGTGGTTTGATTTAGAACATTAATGCTTTTAGATAACGTTCCTGAACCGATCAACTTTTGATATAGGAAATGTTCAAAACATTATCCAACAATACAAAATTTTATCATTTCTTTACTAATAAAGAGACTGATATGATTTTGTATATCAGGTTCGGTATCTAATAGCATTTGTTCAGAATCAATGTATTGGTAATACAGGGTGACAGTGACCAACAGACTTGGCTGCAACTCTTGCCCCGTTTTCTGCCTCATGAAACTTATCACCCGTTCTCAGTTCTTTACCTATCTGTAGCCCATGTAGCAAATTACATATGCAGGATCCTGATCCGACATCTCATATTCAGGACGGAAAGAATACTGAGAAACAGTTCTGTATAATGAACACATCCGAAGATGATGCATCATATGCACTTTCTTCGTTTGGGCGGCACGGGAAATCTGGTATTCCCCAATTTCCTGCTCTGTCTTATAACTATTATAAGTTGGAGCGGGACCAACGTTCCCCAGCTCAGTATAACAAGCGGGTTCGGTCAAAAATCCATATTATTATCTTGATTAAGGCGTGATATGGTCGCAACCTGGAGAGAGAGAGAAGAAAACACTCAGCGTGCGCTCTTGCAAGAATAGATTGGTTATTGTTTTATCTAATCAGGATGGCTCCCACTGGTTTTTATCAAATCTTCCTTCAAACCCTAAACGGAAAGACTAGCCGGGATTAATTACACACTACAAGTTCGCCAATCTTTCAGCCAGGCCAGTGTCGGTACTTTGAGGGAGGTCCCCCGTGCTTTCGCACGAACCTAATTAATGTAAACCTCGTTTTCCCAGAGGCGTAACCTCGTTAACACCTTTCTAGACACCTACTTGATCGGCTAATTGTAATGTATAAAACTCTCCCAGGAGTAACTCTTACTCGCAGCGGGTATCGGGATCCAACTATCTCATAGAAGGTATGCAATCTCATTGCAAATTTCAACACTTGAAATTCCCGATAATATTTTGCCCCTAACCTCCTATGACCTTGACAAAGGCCAACAAACCATAGGATGCTAGTCAAGTTCAACCCGTCATTTCCTGATTGAATTAAACCCACCCGCACGGCCCTTGACAAAGGCCAACAAGGTCGCACGACTACCCTAACCCAATCTGCATCATATGCATAAGCAGATAAGCACCAGTTAGCTACCGCACACTACGCCTTGACAAAGGCCAACAAACGCAGCACGAATACTAACTACTACTTATCTGAAATGACGGAGGGCTACGACATGTTTTTCTGAAAACCTATTGCGTAATGAACTTGATAACGTTGTAGGATCGAATGAATTTTGAAATGGAGTGTTTTTGAGGCTTTTCTAGTTTTACTAAAGGGGTCACTCCCGGTGAAGGGATCGTCGGCCCTTTCCTCGTCGAATGAGGTGCGGGATATATCATATATATCACTGTGCAAAGCAAAAACTCTTAAAAGCAATCAAAAGACAAACCGAGTGTGTAGCATCTGCCAGTTATTGCTAAAGGAGTCACTCCCGGTGAAGGGATCTCGGTCCTTTCCTTATCGAATAAGGTGCAGGATATATCATATATACCGCTGTGCAAAGCAAGAACTGTAGCTACCTGTTTTATTTTTGAGATTCGATTCTACAACATCTTAAGGTTTCTTTTATTTCATTAATCACATTAATGAAGTCCCATCATTTAATTACCTAAACATCACAGATAAATACGACGTACACTTATGCCATCCGCATTCGCCTCGATATCCCCTCGTGCACCGTTAGGTTAGGTAACTAACGACAGAGCGGGGCAGGGCTAGCGCGGGTGTAAAACATAAGTAACGTCTATATAATATATCATATATACTATATACAGTATCTATCACAGAACATCACATGATCACATCACAGATATCGCAGCAGAAGAAACATATATGAAATATTGGATATACTAGGACGTCCGTGTTTTCAATACGAGCCAGTATAAAACACGGATTCCACGGTCGCGATGAATAGCCAAACCCACACCCCAAGACCCCTACGAGAGCGTCAAGCAACCCTACCAATTCTAGAGTTAGGAGACCCGGACTCGACGCCTCGAGTTGGTCTCCCACTGGATTCCAGAACCCGGTTACTTGTGCCCTCCTCCTTGGGTCTATCCTAGTGCGGAAAAGTAAATAATATACAAATGGTGACATCTTCCGCAACCTGGAAGTGCCCTAATAAAAGAATATTACATACAAGTTTTTACATGAATGAAAATGAAAAACACTCATCTCACATAAAAACCCCCGGCTATTCAAACACGACGATCCAATATAACATATCCAGCAACACATAACATCACATGTCATCAACGTAAGTAAATATGCACATCCCAATTGTCGTTGACATATAGCAACGAAACCGGCGATATCACATATTACACTTACGGTCACAGAAAAGAAAGTGTAAAACTACAACAGTTGGAATCCGCAATCTCTTTAGACATCGCATGCCTAATCAAATGAATTAGTTAGACATCGCATGCCTAACAATTATAAACCCCGCATTTTAGTCTCATTATCGAAAACTCTTTTCAATATCAAGTCAGGTAATTCAACAAGATTCCCGACATCCTGACCGAATGCTCGTCGCAAACTTTAGTAGGCGGCCGCATCCCCGATACCGTCGACGAAGTGCACTAAGGCAGAACACCGCTTCCGCGAGCACCCGAACGGATGCTTTCGGCGACGGGGTTCTCCTACAGTCACTTGGTCGGGGCTATGGAGTGAGGCTGTCTATTAAGTTTACCCGGCGAGTATCCGCGTACGCTACGTGATTGCGACGGACTTTTGATCACATCAAAATTCCGTGGCAACCGATCAAGTGAGACTAAAGTGCTTGATTTATAACATTCATTTAGTTATCTCATAACTATTTGTGAATTCCAATTGTTGTATCACATTCCGGATAAATAGAAGATGTTAAACTTTCCGATCAAACATGCGAACACCCAAGTTTTCCCGATACAGCTCAATACATGAAATAAGTTTAAAAACATCCAGTTCATGCCTCAGTACCAACGGTCCAGCCGTAGAAGGGTCAAGCCAACGCCTCACATGTGGCACGCCGTACTGCCCCAAACCCTAAGGTTCAAAGGGCAGTTCAAGACGGTCACATAATCGAGTTAAGGTTTGTTGTCTTCTAGAGGGTCCATCGCGTTACTTGCACTACTTAGAACGTTATTAAACCACGGAAAAATCCAACACTTGGAAATTTCCCGACAAGGGAAAAATTGGGTATTTATATCCGGTCGAACTTTTTAACATATTCTAAAATTTACCCGGAAAAACACAGACGAAGTTAAACTTCCCAATCGAAACGTCGAATTCCCAAAACAACCCCAGAAAACTCAACTGTAGAGTAAATATTAAAAATTCCCAGAAAACTCAGCATCTGAATAAAGAAGTTACTGTGCCAAAATGGTTGACTGAAGAGACTTATTGGCCGCGGAACCGCAGCAGAAGCCATGCTTCTGCCGCGGTTCCGCCGCGCTTTGGAGGAATCATGAGTACGGGCTCCACAGTAATTCTTCAAATTCCCTGCTGATTTTTCTGCATATTTTTAATTTCGAAAAATCCACAAATCCAGAAAATGTCCAGAGAGCATTTTGGAGATGGGGTTTCGGTTCGATCGGACTTCAAACTCCGTCTACGCTTCGCCTAAGGCTCTAGCTAGGCTCTGATACCACTGTAGGGTTCCTAGGCACGCTAATGAGGTCTCACAAGGCATCAACCATGCCAATTTCAAATTTTACGGGTGCCGAGAAAGCCTAATACGGATCGTTAACTAGAATTTTAGGCTACAAATGAAACTAGTTAACAACTTAACTAAAAGAACGGAAATACAACCTTTGTAGATCCGGTCCTCCACCTCCATAGCTCCGCAATGAAGTTTCCTCGCTCTCCAAATCGAATCCCGGGCTCTAGCGTCGGCTTCATCGGAAAAATGGGCGGGCTAGGTCATCGACTACGATGCCGAAGATGATCTACGTCGAGGTATCACAAGATCAAGCTCCCACTTCACCAAGTCATGAAACTTGTGAAGAAAACACCCTATACTACTTGGCAAGTGGTAGAGGTTGAAGAAATAGGAAGTGGGTTCACTTTAGAATTGGATTTCTCACTCATTTTCTCAAGTTGCCATTGATGGAGGCAAGCTTCTTCTTGAAGAAGAAGAAGAAGATGATGAAAAATGTTATGATAAGTATATTTCAAAAAGAAAATAAAATGTATACTTATCATAATCCAACCATGGTCAAGTGTAGAGAATAAACTAGGGTTAGGTCAATGGTTAGGGTTAAGCATGAAGACAAAAATGGTGACTTAGTCAAAGCTTCATGAAGCTTCAACATGCAACCAAAGAAAGCCATCATTTTTCTTTTCTTTTGCCAAAAAGAAATAAATAAATAAATGAATAAATAGATATGAAAAACAAAACCCTAACCATTTAAATAACCATGGTTTAATCTTTACACAAACTCAAGTAATCATGTATCATCAAACATGATACAATCAAGTGCACAAAAGTATATCACATATACAACTTGTGAACTTCAAGTGAGAAAATCCATTTAAAGTGAACCAATACTAGTTAATGCAAAGTAATATATCAAATATATAATTATGCAGTAAATCATTAAATCAACACTTGATTCAATAATCCGGTCATGTCGCACACAACCGACTAGTATACAATGTATCGATTTATCGAATCAATCCTTGATTCGATAACTAGGTTATATTGCATACAACCATTCGACACATTCATCGCGAGAATGAAATACGGTATCACATACACGCATTATTCTCGGTCCCGCACATATCCCATATGCGCTCCTATTTCGTTTCGCTTGAGCCAGGAAACCTCTGTGTAGGACTCTAAAGACTCGTCAACACGCCGGGTAGCAGATGATGATCATATCAAGCACCCACAAGCCGCAAGCGGTCTGCTAAACGTAACGGCCACCCGGGTATTGAGCGATCAGAAGATCGACGAGCAAGCCCGCTCACACTCCTATGAATCCAACCAGTAACACTTACCGTACAGTCCGGTCTCGTCGTCTGATATGTCGCATATCTCGCCTAGGGATGGTAAACGTCAGACCCCAATAGCTCGATAAGTCGTGTCGATATGAGGTCTATAACAATTCGAGAAACTACTGGTAACACTTACCAGTAAATCTCAGCAACCCTGGCCAGGGATTTCCGGTTATAGCCAATCGAACACAGTGCAACATCAACTCCCTATACCGGGAGAGACGAATCCCCTCCTATCGCTCATTGCCTCCATGTGACTCGGGACTGTACCCAAAAACCACCATTTTGCACGCCCTCTTGGACGTGGTAAAGTGGAAATCAAAGCACGGTGGGAACCACACAAGACTCTATGACGATCTCGGGTCAACAGACTACTCTGTACCAGTGTCACCAGAGAACTGCCATCTGACGTAAGGTATAATACCATCTGGGAGTTCTCGGCGAGTCCGTCCAGTGTACCCAGTCTCCACTGAGCACCCGTATATCATCTCTGATGTCAAACACCAATGGATATGGGATCATCCATCGCCCATCTGTATGGGTCGAGAAGGTATACGCTAGTCTACTCTGGTATATCGATGCCTCGTCTCAATACACCCACGACTAGGGACCTTGAAGGATGTACTTATAGACTACCATGTCCCCACTAGTATGATCCGCATCATAGTCCAGGTAGTCAAGTACACATCCTAAGGGCTTTACCAACATGTAACAGAGAGACAATCAGTATACATGTTAAGGTAAAGAGTAACCAGATAGCATACTATCATGTCGAGCAAGAAAGTCCTCCCTATATATGTCCCAGCATCCACTACAATATACATCCTATGTATAGTAATGGCCTCTAGGGCATACATATAACTAACAATAACTCTGACAGCCATTCTATCATCCAGGTCACCTTGGAAGCCTGGAATGATAACCGTCTCTCGAATGAGGCTGTCGTTATCATATCCCTAGAACATCCACTTATGTTCTAAAACTGCTTCCGATTGGTTTTCCAGGATTGGATTATTATCAACTTATTGCATCTACTGCAAAAACTACATTTGGTGTGGTACTTGACATCTCATGATTGACTCAATTGCCTAAGCAAGTGATCTGCCAATCATGCACATCCCTCTCCCCCTTTAGTCTGTAAGACACCTTTAGAGAGGGTGACTCCATCACCTGCAGGTATACTACCGTGCAAGGAGTCATCCATTCTAAAACACCATTAGAATGCTGTCTAAATACCCAAATTGGGAAACTACCTAAATCTAGATCTAAAACCATAGATCTAGTAACCAGAATGTCTGATATAATATCCAAGTCCTTTGTGGAGAAACCACTATGTGACAACCAAAGTAGAACCGATCGTAGTATAGGAATTTCACTTCCTACTTTGTGTATGTCATCCAAATACCAGGACATCACACCCTACTACCTTCTTAACAGATCCATCCCCTATTATGATGAAGTCAAACCTATGACTGTCATATTAGAAATAGATGATCTATCTCCGCTACATCTGCTTTAGTCTATAAATAGACATAAGCCACTTGTCCACCAATGCTTCCGCTGCTCCCACTGACTACGACAACCCTCTGGCAGAGTCATATACACGTACACTTCTAAAGCTAGTTTTGAATGACGCTATACTCATCCTCCTGCCGGGTCTCGCAGCCTGGAACAACAGCAATGGCAAGTCTGGGTAAACAAGAACCTCCCTGCCACCGTCCTTGAGGCTACCAGAGTACCTCTCGGGTGCCTGAGGTTACCCACCTTATCTGTGGAATAGCCAATGGAATATCAAACCAGATTGAATCTTTAGGTTCTTATCAAATTTTCAGTAATCGTTTGCGGTTCTGGAATCACTTCCAGTTCTACCATACTCCCACTACTGTTTTCTGAAAAAATCCATTTTTATTAAAACTGTGGCGAGTCAAAAACAATATCACTATTGATCTTCCAGATAGTAGAAAATCAACCATCGTCATAGCCCGGGTCAACCCACAAACAGCCATTACAGAAACGTATCTTGAGTTGTCCAGAGTCTGGTTTTAAGCATAAGCTGGACAACTCCCCTTACCTTAACAATGTCAAGATATGAATTGTTCTATATCCAATACAGAAACAGAGGCACTGATTTAACTGAACTAGATTCAAATCATGCAGCTGTCTCCAGTGCATGTCAACTAAATGGAAAGAGGCCGATCAGCGTTACTCGGCTTAGGAGTGCTTCCAATTATGAGTAACCTGAAAGAGAAACAAGTTTCTCAAAACCATTACTATTAACTGAATACCATACACAAGTATCTACATCTTCGATCACCTTGAAGAATCCTGATACTTGCAATACCTGGTTCTCTACTTTACTCTTATACCTATAACTTCTCAAAACTCAGACTTTGTGTTTCTACGAAACACTTATCTAAGAACTGGAGAAGTCATAAGTAAACCGAACATAGTACGAGGACCAACCCCTCTGTCCTAATGGACACTGGACAACATACAATACTCTGTATAAGTCCCCTGAGTCTAATAACTCAAACCCTGTGTGTCATAGGTTGAAAACTGTACTTATGGTTAAGAAGAATTACACCGCTGTTTAATGCTCCTTACCTAATCATCCACCGATATAGGTAAATGTCATGGACATAATTTCAAAAAGGTATATCTCACACTATAAAAATAGACGTAAAGATACATCAATTTAAAATTGGTGCATAACAGCGGATATTCAAAACCAAATATTTGCCGTCCGGCAAACTACCTAGGCGATTTCCTCAAATATCACCAATTATAACGAATTCTGATATAATGAGGATGATCACTCAATTCCTAATAACTTACTCCCACTCATCATCTGTAAAACCATGCAGATGTGAGATTCATACCTGGTAAATACATACCCTGGAGCAAGTGTCTAATTGGGAAATCAGTTTTCCATTAACAGTACACAGTAAAACTGAAACATTGAAATGTTTCATAAGGGTATCCTGGTATTCCTAGTAATGCCTCTTCCATTATCAGATTCACAACTGTAACCGTATATTTCTTTGCCATCTCTTCAAACCCCTTCATATGTCTTTAGTCATTACCTTTTGTATACCCCTTTAGGCCAAATGGTTTTCTTCCTTCCCTGCCGTTCGGGACCAGCCTATGGTTTGGAAGAAGACTATCCAATAAGCATAATGGGCGTACTGTCCTAATCCTAGGAGCACTCGCAATGCGAGAGAAGGTGAAGATAAAAGACAACCGAATAAAACCTTATTCCTTTTTCTCCTGAACCAGGATCCATTCTCGAACTGGAACAAGTTCCTTTCGAGTTCGTATATAACCATACGATGGAGTATCCAATAAACTGTGGATCTTCGTAGTGATACGGAGTGTTCTGGAGAAATACAGAGGTGATGCGGGAGTGGTAATGAAATACTTAGTTTGGTCGTGAATAGCAGTCGCAATTTACTTTGCCCTCTTACTAATCCCTTTATTTATCTTAACTTAATACCTTCTGTACACCACACTTAGGCTAATCGACTTTCTTCATTCCCTACCGTTCGGCACCAGCCTAAAGCACTACTAAAATAGGGGGTTGCCCTTACGGATAACGACATCCGTAGGGGCAATTTTAGTTTGGCCCTACGGATTAATCCGTAGGGCCAAACGGTTGCCCCTAGATATTAATCCGTAGGGCCAAACGATTGCCCCTACGGTCCTTACATATTTATTTAAAAATTATTAAATCTTAAATTGCTGTTTGCCCCTACGGAGCTGCAAACCAAGAACCTACGGACTTATCCGTAGGGGAATCTAAATAGGGATTTAAGTTAAAAGCTCAGATCGATCCCTACGCTCATTATTTCTAATTCTCGTGCGATGAAAAAATTCCCAAACCCTCGTTCCCGCCGATCGATCGTCGTTCTCGTCGTTGCCAGTGCCGCCGATTCGTCATAGCCACTGCCTGCTTTCGTCGTCGCCAGCGCCGGCTTGTTTCCGTTCTCGTCGTCGCCTCTGCACAGGTAAGGAAATTTTCAATTACTCAAATTTTTGATTGGGGCTGGGGCTGCGGGCTGGGGCTAGGGTTGTGGCTGGGGCTGGGGCTCGGGCTAGGGCTAGGGTTGGGGCTGGGGCTCGGGCTGCGGTTGGGGTTGGGGCTCGGGCTCGGGCTGCAGTTAGCGTTAGGGTTGGGGCTCGGGCTCGTGCTCGGGCTGCGGCTGGGGCTGCGGTTGGGGTTGTGGTTCGGTAGGGGGTTGCTGTTGGGGTTGGGGTTGGGGTTAGGGTTAGGATTGGGTTTGGGGTTTTGGATTTCAGGGTCTAAATTAATTTCCATTCTAATTAGCATTAAGCTCGTTAATTGAAATGTTGATGATGATCATAAGAGGAAAATGTGTCTAGTTTGAGAAGGTGTTGGAAACTGGACTAATAATGTGGGTAAACCCTAGTTTAATTAATAATTTTATTTGTCATTCTCAAATTTTCTTGGAAACGGAGACTGTTTTGTGGAACTTTTAGCCGTTGGGCATGTTGGGGTTTTGTTTTTGGAGTCATGGGACCTGGCATTTGGTAGGTATCCAAAGACCTCGTGTCTGATTTTGGATATTTTTGATTGATTTAAACTGTGGGTCTGAGTAGTCCCTTAATTTGATCTGGTTGGGGTTTGAGTATGCAAAGGATTTGTAGTCTGGTGGAAATTTTAAGGATGTTTTCGGTTGAATATGTTTGCTAATTGCATAAGATGCTCATAAGATTCTAGATTTTTAGGATGGGCCGTTGTAATTGGAAATGCTTAGAATTGCAAGACCTTCTTTGTTTTAGCTATATATAATTGCAAAAAAAAAGACACATTTCTGATTTGAAGAAAAGGAAGGGCAAGATAGGGATTTACTTATGGATTTTACATCGGCGTCTCCTCTTTTAATACATGTCTATCTTTACAAGAATATCGTGTCACATATTCGGTTTTAGCATCTGTACGCAACTGCTTTGATTATCATCATGTTATTAACATTTTTAACTTCTATCCTTTTTCTAATATATTTCATAGTTAATATAATAATCCTTTGTCTATATTTGTTGACAGTGGCCTTTCTTTTGGATGAACATGTTTTTTGATGCATGTTTCAGTCATGTGAATTCATATGTTGCGTATAACGCTTTATGATATCAGTATCCTACATTTGTAGTTTTAATTGTTGATTGTTATAGATGAATGACATTGCAATAATAGTTTTTGGTATATGAATGCCATTGCAATGTAGGATGATCAGTTCTATCAATCTTGATCTCAATGGTTTAAATCATGTTACACATACAGCACGAATGCACAACAAACGCATCATTAGAGAGTGGTTCGAGATGTTCAAGTTAAAACCAATATATGATACTCGATGATAATATGAAACCTTCATATTCTCATCGATACTCATATATGAAAATAAAAGCGCCACTTAGTCCCCGTCTATCGGTTAACATACATGCGATGTTCGTCGTGACATAGAACTATACGAAGGTTGTTAAATATCGGACGATATAGCTCGATACTAACAACCGTCGTATAGTCTACGCGACGAGAAAATTCAATCCTATAGTAACCCATAGATTTGTCCCGTGTGGACAAGTTAAGAATGTATAAAGCAAACGCCTTCATTCACTTGTGTTTTCATCCGTTTCGAGATATTTCGTCCGTACCTTTCCGCTGGTTCTCCGTGTACAAAGATAGATTAGATGTTCATTTCAACGTTGTTTCACAGCTTTGAAATGATTATCTATTCTATTACAGTGTACTCGGAGAACAGCGGGGAGGTGCTGCCGAAATTTACTCGAAACGGTTGAAAGCACAAGTGATGGGTGTTCGCTCTATACATTCTTAATGGGATAGAAGCCTACCCCCGATAGTCGGAACACACACATACAACAAGAATACACAACAAATGTTGCGCCACGGCAGCGCCCCGGCCGTCTATCCGAGGCCAAAATGCGGAATCAAAATTTTCTTAACTTTAAACTGGCGCTACCGCGGACAATATACCCGGATCGTAACCATTAACCGATACTAGCAATCAAGAGAAAGGGGTGAGAGATATATCGAGTGATCCGAGTCCTCCGGTCTTCTCGTCATCGTCCCGATCTCCCGCGGAAACTCCGGTCGTCGCCTCCTTGCCGGAAGGGCACCACATCGTCTGCATCTTTTACGGGCTCCCACCTCAATACTGAGGCAACTCGGGCACGAAGCTGGCTAGTCGACGTGCCCAAGGTATGCTATAGAATGTAGTGTAGAGTCCATGTCTCACTTTGGGGTATTGGTTGCCTTTTGAAGATGGAGGAATGAAGGTATGAAAAATGGTGCTTTCATTTTTCCTTGTATCAAAAATGAGATGAATGAAATTTGCCACACCACCAAAATCAAAGCTCTCACTCTCTCAAAAATTTGGCCGGCCACATCTATAGGTAGAATGGTGGAGGGTGAACCAAAGATATGAAGGAAGGTGATTGTAGGATAAAGGTGGAAGGTGATCATATACAAACATCATCATCATCAAACTTACATCCAAACCATACCCTTTCATATCATAATAAATGCAAAAGAATGATGTAGAAAAGAATGGTATCAAAAGATGCTCTCATAATAAATCCTTTTGCAATAAACCCCTCCACAAAATGTTATTTGCAAACTTGCAAATAACCCCCTCCATCGGAAAAGTCCGGCCGGGAAAGAACAAACGAAAACCGGCCGGAACGGAATGCAAACTGGCAACTCCAGAAAACTGGTCCCGTAATAAATTACAGGAAAACCCCGATACTGTGCATACACACCCGCATCTGTATTCCGACCGGATACAAATGTAATGAGACAAAATCTACACTGTACTAAACTTGGATCCGGCTTAAACCAAAGTCGGCTAGTAATATCCGTTCGATCCTGATCCGTGCAACACCGCACGTATCCGATCGAACCTTGCCATATTTCCATACGGCCACTAGTACAAACCGTCCGATCCCGATCCGTGCAATACCGCACGTATCTGATCGGACCCTGCCATATCTCCATACGGCTTCTACAGCGTTTCGCCCGAAAGCTGAGTAACTGAATGTGTGGTGGACTCTAAAGACTCGTCAATACTATGGTTGTGGATTTAACCACTAGCACGTCAGAGGTATAAGCCAATACGTGACGGGCCACCAGCTATTGACCAAAAGGGACGTCGATGAGCGAACTCATCCTGACACCCTACTGAGCCTGTCAGTGACAATATCCGTACAGTCCGGTCCGTTCGTCTATGAGCATCGCATGGCGGGCCTAGGGGGTTGGTAAAAGTCAGACCCCCAAAGGCGGTACAAGTCGTGTCGGAGTGTAGCCCAGAACTCCCTGAGATACAACTGGAATACCTACCAGTAAATATCCTGCCTCGGCCGAGGGCTTTGCGTAATGGCTCTCCTAGACACAGCGCGACCTCACCCCCAATACCGGGAGAGACGAACCCCTGCAGATCCGCTCACTGCCTCCATGTGGCTCGGGACTGTACCCAACTAAAACCTGTTTGCACGACTCCTTTGAGCCGTGGTAGGGTAGTAATCAAAGCACAGTGGGAACTCACACGAGACAAATGACGATCTCAGGTCGATGAACTAACCTGTACACATGTCACCTGGGAACTGCTATCTGACGTCTGGTATAATCCCAACTAGCAGGTTCCCGGCGAGTCCTGTCCGGTGTACTCATAACCTACTGAGCACCTGTATACATCTTAGGTGAACCAACTGACACCAGTGGCTTATGAGACCGGCCACCGCCCCTCGTCGGGGTCTCGACTGTATACACTAGTCTACTAATGGAGTATCGATGCCCAGTCTCGAAACTCCCACGACTAGGGACCATTTAAGGATGTGCTTATAGACCCCAGCTCCCACGTATAGGATCGCCATCATACTGCTGGTCGTCAAGCAAGAATCCTAGGGGCTCTATCAACGTGAAATAGCGACCTGTAAGGTCACCTGAAACAGTACACGATGATAAAGGTAAACCAGATAGCATACTATCATCTCGAGTAAGACTGTTCTACCGGGATAGGTCCTTCCTCAATCATTGCAATCACGTGCCTATGATCCAATAATTGACTCTGAGGGCACTATCTCCAACAATCTCCCACTTGCACTCAAGGCTAATTATTGCGATGTCGCATACTCACAGCCTGTGTGATACCGAACACCCAACTCCTCTACTAGTCAGTCGCACAAAGCCTGTTTGAGAAACTATTGCGTTCGAGGAAAAAACCTCAGAGAGTGGATCCGCCTAGATGTTTCTTTCTATGTCTCTCTATATCTCAAGTTCGCGGAGAAAACCATCTCCCGAAATGAGCAATACCTGTCTTAGAATATGTCTGGATATCTGATGGGACCTAGCTCATAAATGAACTCCAAATCCAAACTTCTTAGACTGTATCGTCAACTGAACTTAATCAGTATCCTGCGCCATGCCTCCCTCAGTATTGCCTTGGATCACCTGTCCAAAAATACTGCCCCTCATCAGAGGGAAAACTATAACTCTGACAACCTCCTTGTCGTCCAGGTCACCTTAGAAGCCTGGAATGATAACCGTCTCATAAAGGAGGCTGCCGTTATCAATTCCCTAGAACATTAACTTATGTTCTAAAACTGCTTCCGATTGTTTCTCCAGGATTGGATCAATATCATCTTATTGCATCTAGTGCAAGAACAACATCTGGTGTGGTACTTGACATCTCATGATTGACTCAATTGCCTAAGCAAGTGATCTGCCAGTCATGCACATCCCTCTCTACTTTAGTCTATAAGACACCTTTAGAGAGGGTGACTCCATTACCTGCAGGTACACTACCATGCCAGGAGTCGTCCATTCTAAATACTCTTAGAATGCTGTCAAAGTGCCCTGATTGGGAAACCACCCAAATCTAGATCTAAAACCATAGGTCTAGTTACCAGTATGTCTGATATAATGTCCAACTCCCATGTGGAGAAAACACCGTGTGACGACCAAAGTTTAACCGATCGTAGTATAGGAATATCACTTCCTACTACCTTCTCAACAGATCCATCCCCTATTCTGATGACGTCAAACCCATGACTGTCACATCAGAAACAGATGATCTAACTCCGCTATATCTGCTTTAGTCTATAAATAGACATAAGTCTGAAGTCCACCAATGCTTCCGCTGCTCCCACTGACTACGACAACCCTCTGCCAGAGTCATATAAACGTGCACTTCTAAAGCTAGTTTAGAACGACGCTATACTCATCCTCCTGCCGGGTCTCGCAGCCTGGAACAACAACAATGACAAGTGTGGGTAAACAAGAACTTCCCTGTCACCGTCCTTGAGGCTACCGGAGTACCTCTCGGGTGCCTGAAGTTACCCACCTTATCTGCGGAGTGGCCAATGGAATGTCAAATCAGATTGAATCTTTAGGTTCCTTATCAAATCTTCAGTAATCGTTTGCGGTTCTGGAATCACTTCCAGTTCTACCATACTCCCACTACTGTTTTTGAAAAAATCCATTTTTAATAAACTGTGGCGAGTTTAGAACAATATCTCTATTGATCTTCCAGATGGTAGAAAATCAACCCTCGTCATAGCCTGGGTCAACCCACAAACAGCCATCACAGAAACGTGCCTTGAGTTGTCCAGTGTCTGGTTTTAATCATAAGCCGGACAACTCCCCGTACCTTAACATCGTTAAGATATGAACTGTTCTATATCCAATATAGAACCAGAGGCACTGATTTAAATGAACCAGATTCAAATCATGCAGCTATCTCCAGTGCATGTCAACTAAATGGAAAAAGGTCCGATCAGCGTTACTCAACTTAGGAATGCTTCCAATTATGAGTAACCTGAAAGAGAAGCAATTTCTCTTTACTATCAACTGAATACCATACACAAGTATCTACATCTTCGATCACCTTGAAGAATCCCGATACTTGCAATACCTGGTTCTCTACTCTATTCTTATACCAATAACTCCTCAAAAAACCCAGACCCTGTGTTTCTACGAAACACATGTCTAAGAATTAGAGTAGTTAAAAGTAAACAAAAAATAGTATGAGGACCAACCCCACTGTCCTAATGGACACTGGACAATATACAATACTCTGTATAAGTCCCTGAGTCTAACAACTCATTCACTGTGTGTCGTAGGTTGAAAACTGTACTATGGTTAAGAAGAATTACACCGCTGTTCAATGCTCCTTACCTAACCATCCACTGATATAGGTAAATGTCATAGACATAATTTCAAAAGGTATATCTCACTCTATAAAAATAGACGTACAGATATATCAATTTGAAATTGGTGCATAACAACGGATATTCAAAACCAAATATTTGCAAACCGGCAAACAGCCCAGGTGATCTCCTCAAATATCACCGATTACAATGAATCCCGATATAATGAGGATGATCACCCAATTCCCAATAACTTACTCACACTCATCATCTGTAAAACCATACAGATGTGAGAATCAAACCTGGTAAATACATACACTGGAGCAAGTGTCTAATCAGGAAATCAGTTTTCTTTTAACAGTACACAGTTGAACTGAAACATTGAAATGTTTCGATAGGGTATCCTGGTATTCCTAGTAATGCCTCTACCATTATCCAGATTCACAACTATAACCGCATAATTCTTTGCCACCTCTCCAAATCCCTTTATATGTCTTTAGTCATTACCTTCTGCACACCCCTTAGGCCAAATGGTTTTCTTCCTTCCCTACCGTTCGGCACCAGCCTATGGTTTGGAAGAAGACTATCCAATAAGCATAATGGGTGTACTGCCCTAATCCTAGGAGCACTCGCAATGCGAGAGAACGTGAAGATAAAAGACAACCGAATAAGCCTTATTCTCCTGAACCAGAATCCATCCCCGAACTGGAACAAGTTCCTTTCGAGTTCGTATATAACCATACGATGGAGTATCTAATAAACTGTGGATCTTCGTAGTGATACGGAGTGTCCTGGAGAAATACAAAGGTGATTTAAGTTTGGCGAAGATATACTCGGTTTGGTCATGAATAGCAGTCGCAATTTACTTTGTCTTCTTACTAATCCCTTTATTTGTCTTAACTTAATACCTTTTGTACACCATCGTTATGCTAATTGGTTTTCTTCATTCCCCGCCGTTCGGCACCAGCCTAAGGTTTGGAAGAAGACTATCCAATTTGCATAATAGGTGTACTATCTCCTAAACCAAGGAGTACTCGCAACCTGAGAGAAGGTAAAAGGAAAAGACAACTGAATAGTCCTATTCGTTTTCTCCAGAACCGGAAACCATCCTCGAATAAATTCCTTCGAGTTCGTATCTAACCATACGATGGTTTTGTCCAATGGAAGTGGACGTTCGTAGTAATACGGGGTGTCCTGGAGAAAAAAGGGTAAAAGTAGGAGTGGCAACGAGGTCTGCAACTCTGACAATCCAAAAGCCAGTGTTAAGAAGGTTCGGTGAACTTGGTCACTGAGTCATAGTCCAGGGTCGGGTCAATGGTCGCTGCCAAAGAGAGAGAGAAAAGAAACACTCAGCGTGCACTCTAACCTAGATCAGAATGGTTATCACTTTATCTAATCAGGAAACCTCCCACTGTACCTCAAATTCTCCTCCAAACCTAAAAGAAGAATTAGTCGGGATCACCCGAGGAGTAAACCAACTCATCAGTGGGAATCGGGATCCAACTATCATCGCATGACAACCTGACAGAATCCACTCACATTATCACACTCCAGAAGGTATGCGCATGTCTGGCAAGTTTCAGTTCTTATGAAACTCCCGATGTGATTCTTACCCCTAGGACCCAAGTGACCTTGACACAGTCAACAAATCAAAGAGTCCTAGTCAAGTTCAACCCATCATTATCCTGGATTGCATTAAACCCACCCGTACGAGCCCTTGACACAGTCAACAAGGCCGCACGACTGTCCTAACCAATCCCATTAATATGCTACAAACAAACACTACTTAGCTACCGCACACTACGCCTTGACACAGTCAACAAACACAGCACGAATACTAAGTAATACTTGTAAGAAATGATGGAGGGCTACGTGTAGTTTTTGGCGAAAAACCTTTAACGTAATGAACTTGATATTGTTGAAGGAACTGCATAGCCTTTTTAGAAAATATAGTGACGAAAACCTTTACTAAAGAGGTCACTCCCGGTGAAGGGATCTCGGCTCTTTCCCCGTAGAATGAGGTGCAGGATATTCCAACTGAATACCACGATGCAAAGCAAAAGTAATCGGCTATAGTGAAGTTAATGCCCTGACGCAAACTTCTGTCCAAGGGGTCACTCCGGGTGAAGGGATCTCGGCCCTTGCCTCGTCGACTGAGGAGCAGGATATTCCAAATGAATACCACGATGCAAAACAAAAGTGAACGTCCTTGCAATAACAGCTTTTTGAAAAAGTGTTCCAACAACATCAGATTAGGTTTGTTTATCTTGCATTGATCCAAATCAATGCAGTCCCATCAATTGATCACACCAAAAAGAACGAAAATATACTGACGTACGTATATGCCATCCGCATTCGCCACTGGGTCCCGTCATCACCCGTCAGGTTAGCTAACTAACGGCAGAGCGGGGACTGGACTAGCGCGGATGAAAAACATATACAACATCTACTAATATATATACCAATATATAGTATTTCGCTCAAGGCGTGATAAAATGCAACATCACAGAAATGTACAGCATCACAGAACAATACAGATATCTGGAAGCCCCGGGTTTCACAGAGCCGCTGCTGAAACCCGACGTTCCCCTGGTCGTGTGGATAGCCTGTGCAATGAAAACCTAGACCCCTACGGGCGTGGCAAGTCACCCGCCAAAACCAGAAGCGAGGCAGCCCCCTTCAGCAACGTGAATGGACCACCCAGCACTTCACGGAATCCGGTAACTCGGGCACCCCTCCTGGGTCAACCTGTACCCCCTACGAGTGCGGCGAATAGCCCGCCAATCCTGGAGTGAAGCCCCCTCCATCCCAATGCCATGAGATGCGGGCTTGTTGCCCTCCAGAACCCGGCTATCCGTGCACCCCACTGCGGGGCAATCCTAGTACAGAAAGTAAAATATACATACACCGGGTACATCGACCGCAACCAGGTCGTGCCCCAAAAGAATAATACAATCAGGCAGTGACGGCAGGTCCACATGTCGGACGCTCGCCCCGCAATTTCAAATGTACATATAAAACAAAACTGTACTAGCATTGCATCCAGGCTATCCCCCACGACCGATCCGCAACATCACAGCATAAACACAGAACATCAACGTGAAAATCACGTTCGCAAATCCGTCTAACCGGGCTATAGCAGTTAGACAGGATTTTACCGATCAAGTGATATTCACTGGTCGCAGATATAATGTAAATACTGTGAAATAATATGTTTAGAATATCCGATCAATCAAAAATTAACAAGTGGGCCCCCAAGCAATACTGTAGCACTCACAGAAAATCTGGGCCCAATATTAATATTCCAAAACCCCAAAAATTATCCCAGAAGCCCACTGGAAAAATATGATACAGTGAAGAGACCAATGCGCGGCGGAACCGCGGCCCAAGGGGGGTTTGGCCGCGGTTCCGCGCTTCAGTCATCGACTGACTGTGTCGAATTTTCCCAGTAGTCTTAGAATTTCATGTACATCAATTTTCCACAACCTGAAAAATTTTTAGAGCCCGGAAAAAATCGACAGAAAACTGACGAATGCAAAAACGCGGATTTTGGAATTTTGGTCGATCGGATAAGTAAAACGCATTAGAAAAAGCTAGGCTAGGTTAACTAGGTTAATGGCGTGGCTCTGATACCATGTTGCGCCACGGCAGCGCCCCGGCCGTCTATCCGAGGCCAAAATGCGGAATCAAAATTTTCTTAACTTTAAACTGGCGCTACCGCGGACAATATACCCGGATCGTAACCATTAACCGATACTAGCAATCAAGAGAAAGGGTGAGAGATATACCGAGTGATCCGAGTCCTCCGGTCTTCTCGTCATCGTCCCGATCTCTCGCGGAAACTCCGGTCGTCGCCTCCTTGCCGGAAGGGCACCACATCGTCTGCATCTTTTACGGGCTCCCACCTCAATACCGAGGCAACTCGGGCACGAAGCTGGCTAGTCGACGTGCCCAAGGTATGCTATAGAATGTAGTGTAGAGTCCATGTCTCACTTTGGGGTATTGGTTGCCTTTTGAAGATGGAGGAATGAAGGTATGAAAAATGGTGCTTTCATTTTTCCTTGTATCAAAAATGAGATGAATGAAATTTTCCACACCACCAAAATCAAAGCTCTCACTCTCTCAAAAATTTGGCCGGCCACATCTATAGGTAGAATGGTGGAGGGTGAACCAAAGATATGAAGGAAGGTGATTGTAGGATAAAGGTGGAAGGTGATCATATACAAACATCATCATCATCAAACTTACATCCAAACCATACCCTTTCATATCATAATAAATGCAAAAGAATGATGTAGAAAAGAATGGTATCAAAAGATGCTCTCATAATAAATCCTTTTGCAATAAACCCCTCCACAAAATGTTATTTGCAAACTTGCAAATAACCCCCTCCATCGGAAAAGTCCGGCCGGGAAAGAACAAAGGAAAACCGGCCGGAACGGAATGCAAACTGCCAACTCCAGAAAACTGGTCCCGTAATAAATTACAGGAAAACCACGATACTGTGCATACACACCCGCCTCTGTATTCCGACCGGATACAAATGCAATGAGACAAAATCTACACTGTACTAAACTAGGATCCGGCTTAAACCAAAGCCGGCTAGTAATATCCGTTCGATCCTGATCCATGCAACACCGCACGTATCCGATTGAACCTTGCCATATTTCCATACGGCCACTAGTACAAACCGTCCGATCCCGATCCGTGCAATACCGCACGTATCTGATCGGACCCTGCCATATCTCCATACGGCTTCTACAGCGTTTCGCCCGAAAGCTGAGTAACTGAATGTGTGGTGGACTCTAAAGACTCGTCAATACTATGGTTGTGGATTTAACCACTAGCACGTCAGAGGTAAAAGCCAATACGTGACGGGCCACCAGCTATTGACCAAAAGGGACGTCGATGAGCGAACTCATCCTGACACCCTACTGAGCCTGTCAGTGACAATATCCGTACAGTCCGGTCCGTTCGTCTATGAGCATCGCATGGCGGGCCTAGGGGGTTGGTAAAAGTCAGACCCCCAAAGGCGGTACAAGTCGTGTCGGAGTGTAGCCCAGAACGCCCTGAGATACTACTGGAATACCTACCAGTAAATCTCCTGCCTCGGCCGAGGGCTTTACGTAATGGCTCTCCTAGACACAGCGCGACCTCACCCCCAATACCGGGAGAGACGAACCCCTGCAGATCCGCTCACTGCCTCCATGTGGCTCGGGACTGTACCCAACTAAAACCTGTTTGCACGACTCCTTTGAGCCGTGGTAGGGTAGTAATCAAAGCACAGTGGGAACTCACACGAGACAAATGACGATCTCAGGTCGATGAACTAACCTGTACACATGTCACCTGGGAACTGCTATCTGACGTCTGGTATAATCTCAACTAGCAGGTTCCCGGCGAGTCCTGTCCGGTATACTCATAACCCAATGAGCACCTGTATACATCTTAGGTGAACCAACTGACACCAGTGGCTTGTGAGACCGGCCACCGCCCCTCGTCGGGGTCTCGACTGTATACACTAGTCTACTAATGGAGTATCGATGCCCAGTCTCGAAACTCCCACGACTAGGGACCATTTAAGGATGTGCTTATAGACCCCAGCTCCCACGTATATGATCGCCATCATACTGCTGGTCGTCAAGCAAGAATCCTAGGGGCTCTATCAACGTGTAATAGCGACCTGTAAGGTCACCTGAAACAGTACACGATGATAAAGGTAAACCAGATAGCATACTATCATCTCGAGTAAGACTGTTCTACCGGGATAGGTCCTCCCTCAATCATTGCAATCACGTGCCTGTGATCCAATAATTGACTCTGAGGGCACTATCTCCAACAACAAACACATAATTAGAGAGTGATTCGAGATGATCATGTTAAAACCAATATATGATACTCGATGATAATATGAAACCTTCATATTCTCATCGATACTCATATATGAAACTAAAAGCGCCACTTAGTCCCCGTCTATCGGTTAACATACGTGCGATGTTCGTCGTGACATAGAACTATACGAAGGTTGTTAAATATCGGACGGTATAGCTCGATACTAACAACCATCGTATAGTTTACACTACGAGAAAATTCAATCGTATGGTAACCCATTGATTTGTCCCGTGTGGACAAGTTAAGAATGTATAAAGCAAACTCCTTCATTCACTTGTGTTTTCATCCGTTTCGAGATATTTTGTCGGTACCTTTCCGCTGGTTCTCCGTGTATAAAGATAGATTAGATGTTCATTTCAACGTTGTTTCACAGCTTTGAAATGATTATCTATTCTATTACAGTGTACTCGGAGAACAGCAGGGAGGTGCTGCCAAAATTTACTCGGAACGGTTGAAAGCACAAGTGATGGGTGTTCGCTCTATACATTCTTAATGGAATAGAAGCCTACCCCCGACAGCCGGAACACACACATACAACAAGAATACACAACGAACGCATAATTAGAGAGTGATTCGAGATGTTCATATTAAAACCAATATATGATTCTCGATGATAATATGAAACTTTCATATTCTCATCGATACTTATATATGAAACTAAAAGCGCCACTTAGTCCCCGTCTATCGGTTAACATACGTGCGATAATTTATTCTTTTCAACGACAAACGCACACGCAAAGCATATACACGGATTTTCTCCTTTGTCAGTAACTATCTCGTTCTTATATTTCTCAATATAGTCAGCATAACCTACAATTTATATGTTATACAGTCTAACATGGCCCATGAGTACCTCAGAGTTAAGGACTGGATGTATGTGCATTGGCAACAACGTATGCAACCTAAGTTTGTCGCAGGAGTTGCTGCTTTCCTTTAATTTGCACGCGCACATAATAAGATCATAATAGAGAAGATTCTCTGTCCGTGCGATAGATGTGGCAATAAGTACTGGCAGAAGGTAGAATTGGCAGAGCTTCATATTGTATAATATGGGTTTACTATACTTTATACAACTTGGAAATATCACGAGGAAGAAGAAGAATGCAGTACTGCGGCAGAAGAAGAAGGAGAACACGATAATGCGGCAGGAGAAGAAGAAGAATTCGGTAATGCGGCAGAAGGAGAGGACGGTAATTTATTTCCATCAGAAGAAATGAAGGATATGGTAGAGGCTGCCGTAGGTGAATCTATTCGTACCGAAGATGACATTCTTTCCGGTCAAGGACCGCGTACGGATAAATATGAAAATTTCATGAATGATGCTAGGAAACCAATTTATGAGAATGCAAAGTATTCCACCCTCTCATGATTCGTCCAGCTTTTCCAGATTAAGTGCCTAAATGGATGGAGCAACAAGTCATTCACAATGCTTCTTTCGTTCTTGAAAGATTCTATGCCTCCGGGAAATAACGTGCCCGACAGCTGGTATGGAGCCCAGAAGATGATGTCTGATTTGGGTCTAAAGTGCCAGAAAATTCAAGCATGTCCTAAAAATTGCGTGCTGTACCGGAAAGAGAATTCAGATTTGAAAGAGTGTCCAACATGCGGAGAGGCCAGGTATAAGCCGAAAGATTCTGATAAGAAGCCTGATATACCTGTCAAGATAGCACGATACTTTCCCAATACACAGAGGCTACAGAGGCTATTCAGGTGCAAGAAAACAGCCGAGGCAATGATTTGGTATCACCGTACTCCTCCAAGTGAAGATGGAAAAATGAGCCATCCAAGAGAACACCGGCATGGAAGGATTTCGATAGGAGGTGCGCAATATTCAGTAGCGATCCTCGCAATGTCCGGGTCGGACTGGCTACTGATGGCTTCTTCCCATTCAACTATATGGCTGGAAGTCACAGCACATGGCCTGTTGTAATGATAATTTATATTTTGTCGCCTTGGTTGGCTATGGACCAATCATACTTTATGATGCCTCTTCTTATAGACGGACCAAACTCACCGGGGAACAATATTGACGTCTATCACCGACCTCTGATCGAGGAGTTGAAATCTTTGTTCATTGATGGTGTAGAGATATATGATGCAAATACAAATACAACCTTCATACTGCGTGCGGCTCTAATATGGACAATTAATGACTTTCCTGCGTATGGAATGCTATCAGGTTGGTCTGTACATGGTCACAAAGCATGTCCTCATTGCCATGAACATACAACATCGAAATTCTTGAATTTTAGCAGGAAGGTTTGTTATTGCGGCCATCGACGTTTCCTGCCTCCATACCACCCCTATAGGTTAGACACGGTTCACTTTGATGGTCATCAAGAGCTTCTTGGACCTCCATCCCCATTGTCCAGAGAGGAAGTGACTGCTAAATGCGATGGTTACAATAATGTGACCTTCGGGATGGATCCGACGAAACAAGTCAAACAACCATTTTGGAACAAGTTAAGCATTTTCTTCGATCTTCTGTACTGGTCTACAAATTTAGTGCGTCATTGTCTGGACATCATGCGTATAGAGAAGGGAGTATCAGAGCACATACTTAACTTGCTTCTTTGTAAAGACGGGATATCGAAAGACAACCTGAATTCTCGGATGTATCTACAAGAGTGGGTAATAAGAAGTGAATTGCACCCTAGACCGGTAGCGGGTAAACCGGGCAAGTTTGTACTTCCCAATGCCGCTTATCATATGTCACAACCGGAGAAGAAAAGATTCCTGCAGGTGTTGCATGATTTGAAAGTTCCCACAGGTTTATCAGGATCATTCAGCAAGAAAATAAAAATTGTGAAGGGCAAGATCGATGAGCTGAAAAGTCATGATCACCATGTTATCGTGGAGCACCTTCTTCTATTAGCCCTCAGGACTTCTCTCCCTGAATCGGTTGGTCTAGTAATCAACGACCTATGTTGTTTTTTCAGGGAGTTGTGTACTAAAACACTAGAGGTTGTGACGCTGGATAAACTAGAAAATTTTATTGCGTTGATACTTTGCAGGTTTGAGCGTATTTTCCCACCGTCATTCTTCGATATCATAATACACATGACGGTTCATCTTGCAACTGAGGAGAAGTTAGCCGGACCGGTACAATATCGATGGATGTATCCCGTCGAGAGGTATGTGTAATTTTTCGTTTCGTGCAATTTATAAATTTATTGTTGTCCTGTATGCCCGTATTTATTTATTCAACATATTTTCATTAGGTACATCTACACTCTTAAGAAGTATATACGCAATAAAAATCGACCAGATAGTTTTATCATGCAAGGTTATCTTCTTGATGAAGCAACCACATTTTGTTCCCGCTATCTGGACGAGAACATTGAGACAAGACTTAACCGGCCACGAAGAATTCAAGACGGGCCATATGGTAAAGCCGAGTATAAGAGGGTAGACACTATGTTTATGAACAAGATATACCGGTTTATCTTGCTTAATTGCGCATGTCTCGAACAAATTAGAAAGTAAGTTTTTTTGGATTAATTGTTATATCTGTGTTTGTGTGTGTATGAAATGATATAATTTAATGTCACCATTATTTTTCGAAAACAGAATTCATTTTAACGAGGTACATGAAGGGCATCCTGATTGGAACAAAGAACGATTGGAAAAATATCATCAGGATAATTTTTGTGATTGGGTCACAGATCATGTAAGTTATTCGAATAACATTTTATTGCTATCAGTTTTAATCTAAACTTGTATCGTTATGTATTTGTCGTAAAATTTGTTTTGTTAGATCCACGATCCGAACTTGTCTGCATCATTTGAGAGTGATTCAAGATGTTTAGCTCAATTTCCTAGTATGAAGGTTGCATATTACAAAAGATTTGGTTTCCTTGGATACAAATTCGAAGTTAAGGACATAGGAACATCTAGAACCACTCAGAATAGTGGGATTGCGATGGTAGGATCGGACGTTGTGATTTATTATGGGTACTTAAATTGTATACTCGGCATCCACTATCCCGGACGATCAGAACCCTTTTATATATTCCAGTGTACTTGGTACGATACGCGAACCGATACGAACAAGTGGAGAAGCAATCTTGGGACTTAGAAAGATGAATATGGATTGACCAGTGTGAACACACTTCGATTTTACGGTCAGGAAGATCCGTTTATCTTTCTGAACCAAGCGTTCCAAGTATACTACTCACAGTGTTTGAAGCATCCGGGATGGAGTGTTGTATGCCGATGGAAACCCAGAGATGTCTACGATGTCCCAGAATTCGAGGATAGCGATAAGGACGAAGAAGAAAGAAGGCTTAAAGTGCTCCGACCGTCTGTTTCGAATGACGGGTTGTCTTCGACCGATCATGAAGTTACGTGGGTTAGAAATGACATCGACGATGAAATCCAAGTAGATATGTATAATGCGCCCACGAAACGAAAACGCTTATCAGTAATGTTATATTATTACTTCACATTTTACGCTCTATACATATATAGTCAATACTTTTAATGATTGTCTAATGCATCCACGAACCGTTTATCTAGATTTGATGACGATGTCGGGAGCAGCGAGGGGTGGCAGGAGCTCCAGCCGCGGCAGAGGCAGAGGCAGAGTCTCATAGCGGTTCTGCCGCCCGAAGAGCTGCGTAGGGAGCTTCAGAGGGCCGGTCTTGCACCCAGATCGGAGACCCCTTCGGATGCCTCCTTCCGTGTGGATTTTGCCACATCTCCAGGTATACTGCATGCATATCCATTTTGAATGTAATATTACAGATATTCATGCCTGTTTATGTCAAAATTACTTATATTGTCAATATTTGATTGTCTAGTTGTTGGTGATGCGTCCACATCTGGGACAGAGGCCACTCCCGCTCTTCCAGGTAAGTTTATATATCATATAGTGCATGTATATTGATTTAGAATGCTATATCATAAATATACACACATTCCTTTTGCTCTTACTTAGCAATTTTTATTATTGTCTAGCAGTAGGTGGTGACACCACCGCACCTGCGGATATGTTTATATATCCTATAGTGCATGCTTATTGATTTAGAACGTTATATTATTGATCTACACATTCTTTTTGCAATTACTTAAATAATATATTTTTAATTGTTTAATTATAGGTGGTGCGTCCACATCTTCCGCAGGGGCCACTCCTGCCGCTTCCATACCCTCCGCATCGTCTGTAGGTTAGTATGATTAAATATAAAATATTTATTCATTTTACATATTCACTATGGAATAAATATGAACTTCATGGAAATTTAGCGTCAATGTTTATTTTCTAGTTGGAGGGGATGTGTCCGCATCCAGGACCCCGGTTGTTCCTCACCGGAGGAACAACCGTCCCGCTTGTGCTGCTGCCCGGGCCCAGGCTCGTGCGATTGTCACCGGAGGTATATTGTAAGTCCACATTGCCCACCCCGGTGCTTGCGGGGAGGCGGAAACGTTATGAAAAATCTGATTTTTACAACACTAGGCAACATGGACTATGTAAAGGAGGGATCTTTGCTAAACAAAACTAACTACAAAGCTAAAGAGAGTTAGCTACTCAGAAAGTGGGTTATACCTAGGTCTTCAAGTCCTTCTCTTCTTGCTCCTTGGAGTGAAAGAACGGGTTCTCCTTGTCGCCTTCTCTTGCCGAAGAAAGATCCACCCGAGGGCCTCAATCTTTGGCTCCAACCTTAAACTAGAAGTAACTAAGGTGCTTGGTGTGCTAGACCTAGGACCTTAGAAAGAGTAGAGAGTGTTTTTGAAGGGATTATCTCAAGCTCAAATGATTCTCAACTCATGAGAGGGGAGAGCTAGAGAGAGAGGAAAAGGAGGAGAGAGAATGAAAATGAACCAGTAAGAAGAATAATACAACCCTTCTCACATATATGTGATTTATGAAAAATAGATAATTAGCTAAGATAATTGTCATGGTTAATCAAGAAATGACCATTATCATTTCATATTAAATGCTTTTGCAAGGATCAAAGAGCATCTTTCATATGGAATGATGATGGTCAACTTGTCAACCTAGGTCAACAAGTCAAGTATAGTCAAATGGTCAACAACCCTAACCATGCACAATTATAATTAACTAATATTAATAAATCATAATTCGCACATAAACATTAGGGTTAAGAAAATGACAATGGTCATCAACCCTAATGAAAGTCCTCTGCCTCTGTCTCAGTCAACTGTGCATACACACCCGTATCCGTGTTCCGAGGAACACAAATACAATGAGATAAAACTAATCCCAAATCATACACTAGGATCCATCTTAAACCAAAGCCCGCTAGTATAAGCTGTCCGGACACCAAACGTGCACAAGTGCGCGGATGTGAACGAACTCTGTCGCAAAACCATGCGACCTCTACTCATTTTGCCTATAGGCGAATAACCCTCTGTGTGGGACTCTAAAGACTTGACACTACGCTGGCAGTGGGTTTAACCACAGACCGCAAGCGACACTAGCTATATGTAATGGTCCCCAGGTAGATGCCGATAAGAAGACTGACGAGGTAAACCCATCTTAACTCCTACTGAGCCTGTATGTGACAATCTTCGTACAGTCCGGTCTGTTCGTCTAAGAACATCGCATGGCGGGCCTAGGGGGCGGTAAACGTCAGTCCCCTACTAGCGGTACAAGTCGTGCCGGAGTGTAGCCCATAACACCTGAGATAACACTGGAAACCTACCAGTCTATCTCGCTTGCCCTGGCTAGGGACTTTGTGTAATGGCTCTCCTAGACACAACGCGATATCAACCCCCAATACCGGGAGAGAAGAATCCTGTCTAACCGTCACTGCCTCGATGTGCTTCGGGACTGCACCCAAAAACTACCTGTTTGCACAACTCCTTTGAGCCGTGGTAGGATAGTAATCAAAGTACAGTGGGAACACACTCGAGGTGAAGTGACAGTGTCAAGCCAACGGACTAAGCTGTACTCATGTCACCTGGGAACTGATAACTGATGATAGGTATAATACCAACCAACAGTTCCCGACGAGTCCTGTCCAGTGTACTCGTAACCTAACGAGCACCCGCATACTATCTCAAGTACGACGTACTGACGACTGTGTGACAGACCGTCTCCCAAGCTGGGATAAGAAGCGCATACGCTTGTCTACTCTGGAGAATCGATGCCCTGTCTCGATAGTCCTGCGACTAGGGACCTGCATAAGGATGTGCTTGTAGATTACCCAGCCCCCATGAGTGTGACTGCCATCACAACGCTGGTAACCAAGCAAAGATCCTAAGGGCTCCACTAATGTGTAAAGGCGATATGCTAAAAGAAACACATGCACACATTAAAGCAGAAACAAACCAAGTAGCATACTACCATTTTGAGCAAGAATGTCAATACAAGGTGAATATCCCAAGCTTCCATCAAGTAATATACAATCTAGTATGATACAGTAATGGCCTCTAGGGCATATACACTATCAATCTCCCACTTGCACTAAGGCCACGTACTGGCGTATCGAAGACCTATCATCTCGATCAGCCGCTCGAACTGAGTCTGGGGTAAGGCCTTGGTGAATGGATCAACAGTGTTATCTTCCATAGCAACTCTCCGAACCTCGATCTCTTGGCGACCCACGATCTCCCTGATCAGGTAATACCGTTTCAAGATGTGCCTGGACTTCTGATGGGACCTGGGTTCCTTCGCTAAAGCCATAGCTCTGTTGTTGTCACAATACAACGGTATTGGATCAACAATGGTAGGAACCACCTGAAGCTCCATAAGGAACTTCTTCATCCAGACAGCTTCCTTTGCGGCATCTGCAGCAGCGATATATTTCGCTTCCATCGTCGAGTCGGCAACGGTTTCCTGTTTGGAACTCTTCCAACACACCGCCCCTCCATAGAGGGTAAAGACATAACCCGACATGGACTTGGAATCATCCTTGTCACTCAGGAAGCTGGAGTTAGCAAAGGCCTCGATCTGGAGGACTTTTCCGCCATACACCAAGAACATCTCTTTAGTCCTTCTCAGGTACTTGAGAATGTTCTTTACCGCTATCCAGTGTTTCTCCCCAGGGTTTGACTGATACCGGCTTACCACACTCAGTGCATAAGCTACATCTGGTCTGGTACACAGCATCGCATACATTATAGAGCCTACCGCAGAACCGTAGGGTATAATAGACATGCAATCCCTTTCCAAATCAGTCTTGGGAGACATCTCTTTGGAGAGAGTGATCCCGTGACAAGCCGGTAGATTACCGCGCTTGGAATCTTCTATACTGAATCTTTTCAGTATGGTGTCGATGTACCTGGACAGTGAAAGTCCTAATATCCTCTTGGATCTGTCACAATAGATCCGGATCCCCAGAATGTATGAAGCATCACCCAGGTCTTTCATGGAGAACCTGTGTGACAAGAACCCTTTGACAGATTGTAGCATAGGAATGTCATTTCCTATTAAGAGAATGTCATCCACGTATAAAATGAGGAACACTACAGTTCTCGCAACAAATCTACTATAGATGCATGGTTCATCTGGATTTTTGATAAAGCCAAATTCTTTGACCATCTCATCAAAACAGATGTTCCAACTCCGCGATGCCTGCTTTAGTCCATAGATGGACTTAAGCAACTTGCACACCTTTCCGCTGCTCCCACTCTGAATGAAACCTTCTGGCTGGTCCATATAGACACACTCCTCTAAATTTCCATTTAGAAAAGCGGTCTTTACGTCCATTTGCCAAATCTCGTAATCGTGGAAGGCAGCAATGGTAAGAAGGATCCGAATGGATTTCAGCATAGCCACTAGAGAAAAGGTTTCGTCATAGTCCAAGCCAGGTCTTTGACGGAAACCCTTTGCAACAAGTCTAGCTTTATAGGTCTCAACCTGTCCATCTACACCAATCTTCCTTTTGAAGATCCACTTGCATCCTACGGGTTTTACCCCATCTGGAGCAATGTCCAACGTCCATACTTTGTTGGTGTGCATGGACTCCATTTCGGTCCGCATTGCATCCAGCCATTTTACCGAGTCAACGCTCTGAATGGCCTGCTGGAAGCTAGTCGGCTCATCACTATCAATGATGCAATCCTCTCTATCCCCGTCTATGAGAAAACCGTAGTATCTCTCGGGCGGATGAGATTGCCTACTACTTCTGCGGAGCGGCGTAGGAATGTCCTGATCTTTCGAACCCTCTTCTTCTACTAAGCTTTCAGTAATAGCTCGTGGTTTTGGAATTTCTTCCAGTTCTACTGCGCTCCCACTTATCTGATTTTCCAAAAACTCAGTTTCCAAGAAGTGGGCATGACGAGAAACAAAAACTTTTTGTTCCTCTTCGCAATAGAAGAAATATCCCTTGGAGTTCTTTGTATATCCCACAAACTTGCACTATACTGAGCGTGCCTCGAGCTTGTCCGCATGCTGCTTTTTGACAAAAGCTGGACATCCCCATGTCTTAATGTGATTAAGATAGGGTCTCTTCCCACACCACATCTGATATGGTGTAGTAGGATAGTCGGAACTCAGTTCAAAAGGTATGCAGCTAATTCTAGCGCATATCTCCAGAATGATCGCGGTAACTCAGCGTTACTCATCATGGACCGTACCATATCCAATAGGGGTTCGGTTCCGTCTCTCCGATACGCCGTTATGTTGCGGAGTGTATGGAGGAGTAAGCTGAGATAGAATTCAATTCTCTTTTAAGTAATCCAGGAACTCGGCACTCAAGTATTCACCACCTCGATCAGATCTCAGTGTCTTGATACTTTTGCCTGTTTGTTTTTCTACTTCATTCTTATATTCTTGGAATTTTCTAAAGGCTTCGGATTTATGTTTCATTAAGAAGACATAACCGTACCTTGAAAAGTCATTCGTAAATGTAATGAAGTAAGAATAACCGCTTCGTGCATGCGTAAACATTGGACCGCACACGTCGCTGTGTACGAGTCCCAAGAGCTCGCTCGCTCTTACTCCGTGTCCAGTGAACGGAGTCTTTGCCATCTTTCCTTTGAGACAGGATTGACAAGTTGCATATGATTGATATTCGAACGGATCCAAATATCCTTATGTATGTAACTTCGTTAACCTTCCCTCATTAATGTGACCCAGTCTACAATGCCATAAGAAAATCTGATTTGTTTCCAGAAACTTTCTTTTGTGTGTATTCTGGACATTGAAAATCTGTGGTTGGTTTAATACGTATATACCATTGCTTAATGTACCTGACCCAATCAGAACTTGATTAAGGTGAGTGTTTACAACACTACTTACAAACGTAAATTCATAACCTTCTTCAGAAATCAAAGAGACAGAAATGATATTACAAGTTGCATTGGGTACAAAAAAGCAATTATGTAAGACCAAAACTTGTCCATCTGACATTCCCAGGTGATAGTCCCCCACGGCCTCAGCAACCATGCTAGCTCCATTTTCAACTTTGAGGGTCATGTCACCTGCCTTCAAAAACCTACGCTTTCTCAACGCCTACAAAGAATTACAGATATGAGATCCTGATCTGGTATCCAATACCCAGGACGTAGAGTTTATTGATAGACAGTTTTCAATAACATTCACACCTGAAGCTGAAGCCGCAACCTGCTTCAGATCCTGTGTTCTGGCCTTCCAAGCCCTGCAATCTTTCTTCCAGTGTCCACTCTTATGACAGTAAAAGCATTCTTCCTTATCCACAAGCTTCCCCGCTACCTTTGTTGATTTTGCCTTTCCCTTCGTATCCACCTTACTAACACCGCCCCTTGGTTTAGCGGGGGTTTTCTTCTTCATTCCCTTGGCTTTCGCCCTGGACCTAGAAGAGGAAGATCCTCCTACAAACAAAGTGGATGTTTCCCTACCTTTCTATAGGGTACCTTCTGCACTCCTCAGCATGTTGAGGAGCTCTGAAAGTTCAACTTCCTTTTCCTGCAAGTTGAAGTTCAGGATGAACTGGGCGTAAGTGGAAGGAAGGGACTGAAGAATCAAGTCCGTATAGAGCTAATTCTCCAACGTGGTCCCAAGGTCCGCAAGCTCCTCTATGTAGCCAATCATCTTAAGCACGTGTTCCGCTACCGATGATCCGATGGCCAATCTCGCCGAAAACAACTTCTTCGACACTTCGTATCTGGCGATACGGGATTGCTCTCCATACAGTTCTTTTGTATGGTGAAATATGGATTCGAGGTCCATATTCTCATGCCTCCTCTGATGTTCATTGTCCATAGAGGCAAGCACGAGGCACTTGGCCTTCGCGCAATCGATCTCCCAAGTCTTACGGATTTCCTTATCCGCGACGCTGGAGGTGGGACCTGGGACATGGGGAGCTTTGGTGGTAATAAGATACCCCAACTTGTCATAAGTGATTGCTATTTTGACATTCCTGAGCCAATCTTTGTAGTTTGGCCCTATCAGTATGTTTTTATCTAGAAGCAACTTAAGTCCAGTCATGATAAATGGTCGCTGCAATTAGGAGAGAGAGAAGAAACACTTTAGTATGATGCTTTTGCAAGTTTAGAGTGGTTTTTAATTTGTCTAAATAGTATGGCTCCCACTGTCTCTCAAATCCATCCTCAAACCATAAAGGAAGAACTAGTCGGGATCAATCTCACCGTACAATACTTGCTTAACCATTCAGCCAGGCCAGTGTCGGTACTTCGAGGGAGGTTTTCCAACGCTTTCGCGAAGTTCCTTAATTAAGTAACCTCTTTTCCCTGTGGGCGTAGCCCCGCTAACACCTTTCTAGACACCTAGTTGGTTTATAGCATTGATCATAAAGTGAGAAAGTTCTGGAGGAGTAGCATATACTCACAGTAGGATCGGGATCCAAATATCATCGCGTGACAAAACTGAAGGAATCCTACCAGAATCATCACACTCTAAATGGTATGCAGCGCTAGGAAGTTTCAGTTCTTTTGAAACTCCCGATGTGGATTTTAGCCCCATGCTCTTATGACCTTGACTTTGGCCAACAAATCATAAGTCACATGTCAAGTTCTACCCGTCATTCTCGAGGTTAATTTGAGCCCACCCGTACATACCCTTGACTTTGGCCAACAAGGTAGAACGACTGCCCCAAACCAACACATCTATCTATGCTGCACATGAATACCCAATAGCTACCAATCACTATGCCTTGACTTTGGCCAACAAACATAGCTTGAATACTTATTGACCATTCATGTGAAACGACGGAGGGCTACGAATGGTTTTGGCGAAACCGTGAACGTAGTGAACTTGATATAATCGAAGGACCGAGATAGCTTTCAAAATGAGTGGTTCAAGCTCCGCGTTTAAAATTTGGTTTTGAAAAGAACCGAGTGCTTTTGAAAGTGTTCCAACGACTATTACTTGGTTTATTTTTTCTTGCATTAATTCCAACGCGTCCCATCATTTAATCCTACCATTGCAGAAAACAACGAAAATATGACGTACGCTTATGCCATCCGCATTCGCCACGGGGTCCCGTCATCACCCGTTAGGTTACTTAACTAACGACAGAGCGGGGGCTGGACTAGCGTGGATGCAAAACATAAGCAACGCCTAAATAGATATCATATAGATATATATAAACATTCGTCATATGCAATGATATCCATTCCACATCACAGATGAATACATTGGATATACTAGGAATCCGCAATTCGTACGAGCTTGTAACGAAGAACGGATTACACGGTCGCGATGAATAGCCAAACCCCACCTTAGACCCCTACGGGTGCGGCAAACTACCCGCCAAGTATCCGAAGTGAAGCAACCTCCCTCAACAACGTGAGTAGGCCATTCGGCACTTCGAGGTACCCGGTAGTTTGTGCACCCCACCTTGGGTCTATCCTGGGAGCAAAAACAGTAAAAAGAAATTATACAATGACGGCTACAACCCCGACCCGGTTGTGCGGCCATACAAATAATATTACATCAATTTACATATTACAAGAATTGAAAGAATAAGAAAACTCTCATCTCACAACCCCCCAGCTATTCATCCGCGACAATCCAACGAATTCATATACACAAACCATCAACATTACAGATCACAGATATGTATAACCCCCACTAATCGATGTATAGCGATTAGCGGACGTTCAATACATACACCACATCATAGATATAACCCATTAGCCAAAGTGTAAAGAAATTCGATCAAAATACGGATTTGTGACCACCCCAAAAACTAACTTGTTCTCTGGAAAATCTGGGTGGAAAAAACTATATTAAAAATCCCAAAACCTCAAAGAAGAACACTGCACCAAACTCGGTCCACGGCCGAGTCAACTCGGCCGCGGATCCGCGGCAAGAAGAATGTTCTTGCTGCGGAACCGCGGCGCTTTGACCGGTTCGCTGGATTGTTTTTGGTGTGTTTCTTAACAAAACCTTGAGCCGATTTTTGAAGTATGATTTATTATTTTTAAATCAGAAATAAAAATCGACAGAAACTTAAGGTTTTGAAAAATAGTTTTGCGATTTTTTCCGATCGAAGTTCTAGATACTTTGCTAACTAGTTAGTTTGTGTTTAGCTAGTCTCTGATACCACTGTAAGTCCACGTTGCACACCTCGGTGCTTGCGGGGAGGCGGAAACATTATGAAAAATCTGATTTTTACAACACTAGGCAACATGGACTATGTAAAGAAGGGATCTTTGCTAAACAAAACTAACTACAAAGCTAAAGAGAGTTAGCTACTCGGAAAGTGGGTTATACCTAGGTCTTCAAGTCCTTCTCTTCTTGCTCCTTAGAGTGAAAGAACGGGTTCTCCTTGTCACCTTCTCTTGCCGAAGAAAGATCCACCCGAGGGCCTCAACCTTTGGCTCCAAGCTCAAACTAGAAGTAACTAAGGTGCTTGGTGTGGTAGACCTAGGACCTTAGAAAGAGTAGAGAGTATTTTTGAAAGGATTATCTCAAGCTCAAATGGTTCTCAACTCATGAGTGTTGGAGATAGTGCCCTCAGAGTCAATTATTGGATCACAGGCACGTGATTGCAATGATTAAGGGAGGACCTATCCCGGTAGGACAGTCTTACTCGAGATGATAGTATGCTATCTGGTTTATCTTTATCATCGTGTACTGCTTTAGGTGACCTGACAGGTCGCTATTACACGTTGATAGAGCGCCTAGGATTCTTGCTTGACTACCAGCAGTATGAGGGCGATCATATACGTGGGAGCTGGGGTGTATAAGCACATCCTTAAAAGGTCCCTAGTCGTGGGGGTTTCGAGACAGGGCATCGATACTCCAGAGTAGACTAGTGTATACATTCGAGACCCCGACGAGGGGCGGTGGCCGGTCTCACAAGCCACTGGTGTCAGTTGGTTCACCTAAGATGTATACAGGTGCTCATTGGGTTATGAGTACACCGGACAGGACTCGCCGGGAACATGCTAGTTGGTCTTATACCTGACGTCAGATAGCAGTTCCCTGGTGACATGAGTACAGGTTAGTTCATCGACCTGGGGATCGTCATTTGTCTCGTGTGAGTTCCCACTGTACTTTGATTACAACCCTACCACGCTCAAAGGAGATGTGCAAACAGGTTTTAGTTGGGTCCAGTCCCGAGCCACATGGAGGCAGTGAGCGGATCTTCAGGGGTTCGTCTCTCCCGGTATTGGGGGTGAGGTCGCGCTGTGTCTAGGAGAGCCAGAACATGAAAAGTCCTTGGCCAAGGCAGGAGATTTACTGGTAGGTATTCCAGTAGTATCTCAGGGTGTCTGGGCTACACTCCGACACGACTTGTACCGCTTTTGGGGGTCTGACTTTTACCAACCCCCTAGGCCCGCCATGCGATGCTCATAGACGAATGGACCGGACTGTACGGATATTGTCACTGACAGGCTCAGTAGGGTGTCAGGATGAGTTCGCTCATCGACGTCCCTTTTGGTCAATAGCTGGTAGCCCGTCACATATGGCTAATACCTCTGACGTGCTAGTGGTTAAATCCACAGCCATAGTATTGACGAGTCTTTAGAGCCCCCCACATTCAGTTGCTCAAGTTTTCGGGCGAAACGCTGTAGAGGCCGTATGGAGATATGGCAGGGTTCGATCGGATACGTGCGGTATTGCACGGATCAGGATCGGACGGATTATACTAGCGGGCTTTGGTTTAAGCCGGATCCTAGTATAATATAGTGTAGATTTTGTCTCATTGCATTTGTATTTCGGTCGGAATACAGATGCGGGTGTGTATACACAGTATCGGGGTTTTCCTGTAATTTATTTCGGGACCAATTTTCTGGAGTTGCCAGTTTGCTTTCCGTTTCGGCCATATTTCTTTGTATCTTTCATTGGCCGAAGTGTAACGTTTTGAAAATCGTTTCGGTGAAATTTCGAAAAAATCGGTAAAATAAGGGGGTTTTCTGTAAAAAGTCAAAATACAAATATTTTATTATAAAAATTAAATATACATATTCTAGCTATGTAATTGCTAGTATTTGGTGTTTATTGAGCCACTGGTGAAATTTCAAATTTTCTGAAAAAAAAATTATTTTATTATTATTTTAAGCCGTCACTAATACATTTAATTAGGGAAAATTACAAATTGGAATGAGTTGAAACAAATTTTGTGCATCATAAAACATTAAATAAAATTTTATCATGTGGTTTTTGAAACGAAATCGTTTGCCAAAACGGTTTAGAAATTATTGAAGAAAAAAGGCTTCTTTTTAGTGTAAATGGATGTTTGGGGTATTGTATTTATCATTTTCCATCACCCCACACCCATACCCACACTCACACACCCCCATTTATTTCTTCCCTTGGCTGAATTTCAGCAGCCCCTACCCCATTTCCCCACTCTATTTCCATGAAAAGAAAAGAAAATTTAGAAAGAGAATAGATAAAAGTGTATGGGCTTTGTTGACTTGGACCACTTTGTTGACTTTCAACACCTCTCTCTCTCCTCATTCCCCCCTCAAAGTGGCCGAGCCCCCCTTCCCCAAAATCAGCAGCAGCCCCTCCATGTTCACCTCTCTTTTCTCTTCAAAAAAATTCATCAAAATGCCTCAAAATCCATGTAAATTCAAAGCTGAATCCAAATCCAACTCTTACCCATTTTTCCTTACCCTAACATGGATGACTTTGGTGAAAAGAGAGCATTTTGGGAGGCTAGATTTCATGTGAGATCAATAAAATTATGGAGGTATAATTTTAACCTTATAGTTAAATGGTTGATTATTGCTTATGTTAGCTTAATTAAGTGTTTAATTAGGTGTTAACTTGGTTTACCCTTCAAGTTGAAATTGTAAGGAATTGGGTTTGGATCAAGTTAAGGGTTTTGATAAATTATTCATGCTTTAATTGTGTAGTTGAACCTCTTAAGGTTTGGGAAACCTAATCTTGTTGCTATTATGTAAATTGTTGCATTTAATTTGTCCAAATCAAATTTTTAAGCAAACTAGGTTTTTGGAATTTGATTAAATAATGGAGACAAAAATCTAATTAGGGTATTCATGGCATTATTAACATTTTAAAGTGTAGTTTAATACTTTAGTTCATGAAAATCCAAGCTAGATTGTAGTTTGTGCATTTTTGCTATAAAATTGTTAAAATTTAGGTATTTTGTAAACTAGAATTTTAGGGTTTTTGGAATTTAACGAGATTAAATTATGGGAATTGTTTTTATGACTTATTTAAGATATTTAGTGAATATTATGGCCGCTAGATTCGTTTATACATCGAGTTTTGTACTAAAACGGTGATTTGTGCTTGCTAGATTTTCGGAAAAATGATTTTTTAAGTGAAATTGGGGTTTTTGTGAATTTTAAGCTATTTTATATTATAATTAGTGCTTGTAATTGTACAAATGAGTGTGTTGGGAGTTTTCTCGATGGTTTGGCGTTTGTACGCCGACGTCGAGGGTTTTTGGGTCGATTTGTGAAAGCAACCATAGGTTTTGACCTATGTGGAATTCGTGTGTCGTTTTGGTCATGAGTCGGATTTTAATGCGATATGGTGCGTTATGATATGTAGGTACCCCATGTGGACTCCGAGATGACAAGCAAGCGCGTGGCGACGTCGGCACCGGCGAGCGAGGACCGGGTGACTAGATTTATATTTACGGGGAGAAGTCAGGTGGATGGCGTATAGCACCCCCGCAGTTCGTGGTGATGTATACGAATACGTATACATACATTTATTGATTATATTTTGTTTGAGTTTATTGATGATAAATATGGATGGTTTAGTATCGCGAAACCTTAGAGTAGTGGTCACACCATACATGCACACACCCACCCATACTTGCATACATTCTTCTTCCATTTGTGTTTACGGGAATATATATAGTTATGTGTTCACATGGGTATAGGACTATGTGTTCACGTACGGATTTGAGGATGATACTTGGGATTGAGATGAGTCGATGAGATTTGTGTTGAAGTTGTGATATCGGTGATATGGCAGGATTCGTACTTGAGGTACGTCCTGGTGTTATAGCGGATCTTGGGGCGGGGATACGGGTGAATAGTGTTATAAATAAAATGGTCGACATGTGATCGTGATATGAGGCATGATATGCTAGGATATTGATATTAGGCCGTATCGGGCGATGTATACCCCTTGATGATGATATGTGCTGACGATATCGGTTTGTACGAGATTGTCGATCAGTAGTCAGATCATGAGTATATTGAGGATATTAGTATTGTACTAGACATAGGTCAGTACCCTAGACTATGATCTTGGATAAAAAGGATACCAGAGGAATAGTGTGAGGAATATGATATTGACCCGTACCCAGATTTGGGGATGTCGTACGACGGATTTACGTACGAGCTATATCTTGATGATTGATCCGCACTCTTGACTTGGGATGTCTGATTATAGATATGGTATCGGATATGATATTATTGAGGCGGGATCACCGACTAATATATATACAGGTATGTATATGTATCGACTCAGATGTTAGGCGGTTTCCTTACCTATAGTCTAGCTTGTAGCTTAGCCCTTTAGTTTAGTTAGTTGTTAGATTAGATTCGGTTTCTACCTATTTCAAAGCTTACGAATCATGCGTATTTTATAAGACAAGTCAAGGGATTCTACGGATATTTCAAAAAACGTATCTTTTCTTAAAAACACCGTAGCCCCTATTTTCAAAACCCCAGGATTCGTGTTATTTCAAAAGGCACCATTGTAGTACTTATATTAGGTTAATGCAGATTAGTTATCATTGCGTCTAGTATTCAGCTCCCCTTCATTATTGTTGTTCGCTCCGCATCACATGCTTAAATTATGCTTCATATTCTACTGTTGATATCTTGTGGTTAGGACACCAGCACCATTACTGATGATGTGTATGTACCACGTACACTTACTTGCCGGCTCACACACATCTTCATCGGTAATTGCCATGTCACGTACACTTAGAGAATATTATTGCTTCATTTAGCTTGTTAGCTAGTAGTTTTGACATGATATTAGTGTACTTGCCTTATATGTTAGTTTAGACATTGTAGTTATTACCTGCTACTTCATGCATACTGTTATAAATTGTTATGCCGCATTCATGGATTCTCATGCATATATTCACTTTTACGTGCTATTGAGGTTTTGGATTCGGATTTCCATGAGATTTTCTGGATTTGGGGAAAACCGCAAAACATATACAAACTTCTTCTTTCTCTTTTTAAATGAAAAGCGCGGTTTTTCCCATGATGTATGAGTCGTCCTCCATGAGTTTGCTGATGGATTTTGAGACCCAATTCGAGGAGTTCGATGAACCGTTTCGGGTACATGGTGGACCCGGTAAGGTACCCCGGGGCAAGAAGCTCGTGGTGATGACGATGAGCCTGACAGGGAGAGACTACTTACCGGTGATTTTACCCGACGCGTCGGATATCCGGAGGATACCGTCGTGGTCTTGAAATGGATGGTAGGGGCCAGTCTGGACTGACGGCGCCCTAGATATTGAGATTGAGACATTGAGATTTCGAGATATTGAGGTACTGAGATTTGATGATACAGGCCAGTCCGGATAGCCGGAGCCTGAGGTTTTGAGACATTGAGATTTATGTTTTGTGTCGATGCTAGACACTGTTGATGCTGATTTCATTTATGATACCACATTTTAAAAATACAAAGGAAATCTCACTAAATTATGAAAACAGTTTCTTCATTTATATGTATTCTGTTTTCATGCATTCATACCTCATTCATATGATATATTGCTACCTGAGGCACTGACACGGGCACATGGGATTACACTCGGGTTAGATATTTACCCTAGTCATTGTTATAGGCTGCATGTTATATATATTTGAGGATATATTATGATCGTTGACCTAGGTTTGCATTGCTCATGCGGTTTCTGTTCATAGATGTTTTTCTACTCACGAGTTGGCAACTCACCCCCATTGTGCCACAGTTCCTTGCAGGTTTTGCCGTACAGGTTTCATTACGGCTTTGCTGGCACTGCTTCTTTCGGGTGACTTGCTAGTAGGTGGGTTTATTGGTATCGTACCCATCATATTACTTGTATAATATTATTCAGTTGTATCTAGTAAATTCCATCAACCAAATATGTATTTATTTTGAGATAGAGACCAGTGATGTTATTCTTTCGACCTTAGAGTCGCGCGTTATATTTCTGTGGATTTCTTATGGTTTTGAGTTTCCTTTTGAGTTTTTGATCCTCGCCATTGGCGTTGTATATTATATTGCTTGTGAGGTTGTGACCGTCGATTGACGAAGAGCTAGCTCCCGCTTGGGGATGGCTTTTATTGATTTCGTATACTATTCATGTTGTATCCCGTTTGGGAGCCAGTATTTACAAAGGAGACTCTGCCGAAATTTTCAGGAAATATTTGATTTTTTAAAACCGCATAATTCAGCTTATGCTATTAAAACTACTTGATTTTAAATTGGTTTTCCTTCACTCTACTACTTTTCTTGGTTTGGATTTCTGGGTTTTCGGTTTACTTAGATTACGTACGCCTCGAGACGTTCGTAGTTTAAGTGCCGGTCTTGTTCCGTACTTTCGGGACGTGACAAAGTTGGTATCAGAGCGTTAGGTTTTACCTTCGGAGCGTTGGATGACCCTTGGTTGATGGAATAAGTGACTAAAGTAGAGTGACGTACCGTAGGTATGTTTCGCGGCATATTTACGATACGCTACTCCACTTAAGGAGCCTTAGGATGTACATTTCTTTGCTCAGTTTTATATTCATTCCGATCTAGCCTCATCAGTACAAGTTATGGTTTTGCTGCCACGATTACGGGCAGGGAGAGCTACGGCTAGAGTTGTGGTCAACATGAGCTCGTCAAGAACGAGGACTGACCAGGGCATGATTCCGGCGACACACGATTGCAGAAATGTGTCTTTTCATTGTGTCTTCGCGCCACGAGCGTTGGGTGGATTGCTGTATGAGATTACTCGGACGTGCCGATTTGCACTAGAGGATTGAGCCACTGATAGAGGCCAGCCAGATTTTGATGACCATTGAAGTATTGCTTACTCCTGATGATTGAGGCACCGTTCAGCGTGCAGACGAGCAAGCCAGTATTGCTGCGGACGACCAGATATCGCCCCAGATGTTGGAGCTATTGCAGTACGAGTAGTACGAAGAGATGACAGGAGGTCGCTAGTAACCCGATGATGAATGACTAGGACAGGTGGTTCGTTCGCCTACCCCGATGCGAGGTCATCAGATAGATTGATTCCAGCTAGAGACGACTTCACGCGGAGACGTTGGGAGTCGACAGAGACGATCGAATGTCAGAAACCTATTATTCCAAGTTTAAAGTAGTCGAAAAGACATGCAGGCAATTCTATGGTCCCTCTAGAAGAATGAAACCCTAAGTCGACTTAATGACCGTGTGAAAGCCTTTGAACCTTCAGGTTTGCGGCAGTTCTACGGCGCCATTAGTGAGGCTTGGGTTTGCCCTTCTACGGCTGGACCACCGATGCTGTGGTATGTACTCGATACTATTAAACTGTGCCGAAGATGTTGAGCTCTTGGGGGATTATGAGGTTTTGACGACTCGATCGGATGGCTCGACTTAATTCGGATGCTAGGTGGTGAGATGCATTTCTTGGGAGACTCCCGATACGAGGATAGCCATTGGAGCTCAGTCCATGCAGCCACGATGAGACGAGTCTGAAACAGTCGACGTTAGGGAAAAGTGGAGTAAGATTCGTACGAGATCTTGATGAGACGACGTTCCACTCAGCCGACATCAGAGATGCGGTACGCATGCCGAGGCATTGTACTTGGATATACCTTCCAGAAGGAGTCGCGATGAGTATGTAGCCATTCAGGAACGAGAATAGATCTAGTAAGGGACGATGACTTTCGGACAGTTCGGCAGAGGCGAGATTTGGGAGAGACCTCGACAGGACCTTTCTGGAATGAATTACGAGAAGACTTTGACCCAGGAGTGGTCATGATACGCACACCAGCAGGCCAGATTTCAGGATCATCGACAAGACATGCTATGAGTGACCACGACAGTTGGCCAGAGATTCTTGAGGATGTGCTTGAGCGGGACTATTCCGCCATATGTGATTTCTGTATTTTGGGCGGTCTATTTGCATGATTGATTTTGATGATGTAGTTTCATGATATTTGTTTCCATGCGCCATGATTGCACCTACTGAGTATTCACGATTTTTGCACAGTTGTTGCACTTGAGATAGTTTTCGTGCCTTGATTTCTCATGTTTGTGATTATATGGATTTCATACAGTTGAGTTGATTTGTGCGTATATACGCACACGATTTGGTTTTTGCACTCGGTATAGTTCATATATGCTTGCAGTGCAGTGTTACATATGTTGTGCATTTAGATGCACTGGACTTCGATTTCGATGGTGATGTGCGATATTTGTTTTGTGCACATGATTGGATTTTGCGCATATTCGGCACTTGACATTGGATTTCATGATTTCGTGCACGATGGATGCACCTGATTTGGATTTTCGCGCATGTTGGGCGCATGTTTTGAGGTGCGATTTTGGTGCACACCAGATGCACTAAATCGAGATTCTTCGTGCATGTCAGATGCACCTGATTTTGCTGTCAGGCACACACGTTGCCTACGACAGATGCTTTGTGCACACCCAATGCACTTAGATCTTGTTTTTGTGCACTTGTATGGCACGTATATGGATTTTGATTTCCGTGCGCACCAGACGCATGTAGTATTCATACGCGTATTTGGGATTGATTTTTCCTATAGAGCAGTACATTTTTATGATATTTGCTATGTGTTTTCGTACTGGGCAGGACTAGTCAGAGGACAGTACCTGAATATATTTGGCATTCATTTCCTTCAGATATTTACATATATAGTTTTGATATTTACATGTATAGTTTCGAGTTATATCATATTGGTTTTGTATTGGATTTGACATTTGTGTCTTTACCGTGACTCCGATGATTGCGGGATGCTTGACGGAGTTTTGATTTTGAGTTATCTGCTCATTACTCATGCGCATGTATTGCGCTATGTTGCGTTTTATGTACTTATGATTTCGGAGCCCCGACGACTTGATGGTTTTGCTTAGATGTTTTTGTATTTGGGGGGAGTTTGAATTTAAATTCGGGGACCGAATTTCTTTAAGGGGGGAAGATTGTAACGTTTAGAAAATCGTTTCGGTGAAATTTCGAAAAAATCGGTAAAATAAGGGGGTTTTCTGTAAAAAGTCAAAATACAAATATCTTATTATAAAAATTAAATACACATATTCTAGCTATGTAATTGCTAGTATTTGGTGTTTATTGAACCACTGGTGAAATTTCAAATTTTCTGAAAAAAAAATTATTTTATTATTATTTTAAGCCGTCAATAATACATTTAATTAGGAAAAATTACAAATTGGAATGAGTTGAAACAAATTTTGTGCATCATAAAACATTAAATAAAATTTTATCATGTGGTTTTTGAAACGAAATCGTTTGCCAAAACGGTTTAGAAATTATTGAAGAAAAAAGGCTTTTTTTTAGTGTAAATGGATATTTCGGGTATTGTATTTATCATTTTCCATCACCCCACACCCATACCCACACTCACACACCCCCATTTATTTCTTCCCTTGGCTGAATTTCAGCAGCCCCTACCCCATTTCCCCACTCTATTTCCATGAAAAGAAAAGAAAATTTAGAAAGAGAATAGATAAAAGTGTATGGGTTTTGTTGACTTGGACCAATTTGTTGACTTTCAACACCTCTCTCTCTCCTCATTCCCCCCTCAAAGTGGCTGAGCCCCCCTTCCCTAAAATCAGCAGCAGCCCCTCCATGTTCACCTCTCTTTTCTCTTAAAAAAAATTCATCAAAATGCCTCAAAATCCATGTAAATTCAAAGCTGAATCCAAATCCAATTCTTACCCATTTTTCCTTACCCTAACATGGATGGACTTTGGTGAAAAGAGAGCTTTTTGGGAGGCTAGATTTCATGTGAGATCAATAAAATTATGGAGGTATAATTTTAACCTTATAGTTAAATGGTTGATTATTGCTTATGTCACGACCCGAAAGTACGGAACATGACCGGCACTTAAACTACGAATGTCTCGAGACGTACGTAATCTAAGTAAACCGAAAACCCAGAAATCAAAACCAAGAAAAGAAGTAGAGTGAAGGAAAACCAATTTAAAACAAGTAGTTTTAATAGCATAAGCCGAATTATACGGTTTTTAAGAACATCAAAATTTACTGAAAATTTCGGCAGAGTCTCCTTTGTAAATACTGGCTCCCAAACGGGATACAACATGAATAGTATACGAAATGAAGAAAAGGGCATACCCAAGCGAGAGCTAGCTCTTCGTCAATCGACTGTCACAACCACACAAACAATATAATATACAACGCCAACGGCGAGGATCAAAACTCAAAAGGAAACTCAAAACCACCAGAAATATAACGAGCGACTCTAAGGTCGAAAGAATAAACAACACTTGTCTCTATCTCAATAAATACATGTTTGGTTGATGGAATTTACTAGATACAACGGAATAATATTATACAAGGTAATAGGATGGGTACGATACAAGAAAAACCCACCTACTGGCAAGTCACCCGAATGAAACTGAGCCCGCAAAGCCGTAATGAAACCTGTACGGCAAACCTGGAAGAAACTGGGGCACAACGGGGGTGAGTTGCCAACTCGTGAATAGAAAAACATCTACGCAGAGAAATCGCATGTATGACGCAATCCTAGGTCATACGATCATAATATATCCTCAAAAAAAAGTATATAACATGCAGCCTATAACAAGGTTAGGGTAAATATCTAACCCGAGTGTAATCTCATGTGCCCGTGTCAGTGCCTCAGGTAGAAATATATCATATGAATGAGGTATGAATGCATGAAAACAGAATACATGTAAATGAAGAACCGTTTCCATAATTTAGTGAGATTTCCTTTGTATTTTTAAAATGAGGCATCGTAATGAAATCAGCATAAAACAGTGCCTAGCATCGGCACAAAACGTAATCCCAATATCTCGATATCTCTGTATCACAGTCTCTGTACCTCAATATCTCGAAATCTCAATGTCTCAATCACAATATCTAGGACGCCGTCAGTCCAGACCGGCCCCTACCATCCATCTCAAGACCACGACGGTATCCTCCGAATATCCGACGCGTCGGGTAAAATCACCGGTAGGTAGTGCTCCCCTGCCAGGCTCACATCGTCATCATCACGCGCTTCTTGCCCCGGGGTACCTTACCGGGTCCACCATGTACCCGAAACGGTTCATCCGCCTCCTCGAATCGGGTCTCGAAATCCATCAGCAAACTCATAGTGGACGACTCATACATCATGGGAAAACCGCACTTTTTATTTTAAAGAGAGAAAGAAGCTTATATAAGTTTTGCGGTTTTCCCCCAAAACCAGAAAATCTCATAGAAATCTGAATCCAATCCTCAATAGCATGTAAACAGTGCATATCGGCATAAAAATCCATGAATGCGGCATAACAATGAATATTAACATGCATGAAGTAACAAGTAATATCTACAATGTCTAATCTAGCATATAAGGCGAGTACACTAATATCATGTCTAAATTATTAGCTAACAACCTATGTCAATGCAATAGTATTTCTAAAGTGTACGTGGCATGACAATTACCGATGAAGATGTGTGTGAGCCGGCAAGTAAGTGTACGTGGTACATACGCATCATCGGTAATGGTGCTGGTGTCCTAACAGCATGATATCAATAATGGAGTATGAAACATAATATAAGCATGCGATGCGAAGCGAACCACAATAAAGAGCGGGAGCTGAATACTAGACGCAACTATAACTAATTTGCATTAACCTAATATAAGTCTTACAAATGGTGCCTTTTGAAATAACATGAATCATAGGGTTTTGAAAATAGGGGCTACGGTGTTTTTATGAAAAGATACGTCTTTTGAAATATCCGTAGGATCCCTTGGGCTGTCTTTTAAAATACCCACGATTCGTTAGTTTTTGAAATAGGTAAGAATCGAATCTAATCTAACAACTAAACTAAACTAAACTAAAGGGCTAAGCTAACCAGCTGGACTACAGGTAAGGAAACCGCCTAACATCTGAGTCGATGTATATACATACCTGTATATATATTAGTCGGTGATCCCGCCTCAATAATATCATATCCGATAACATATCTATAATCAGACATCCCAAGTCAAGAGTGCGGATCAATCATCAATATATAGCTCGTACGTAAATCCGTCGTAGGGCATCCCCAAATCTGGGTACAGGTCAAAGTCACATCAATCACACTATTCATTTGGTATCTTCTTTATCAAATATCATGATCCGGAATAATGTCCTACGTCTAGTACAATATTGATGCCATCTATGTATGCATGCGGGTGTAAGAATTACTACGTCAGAAGACCCGCTAAAACATCATGTCGTATCTCAATACGAACCAAATCACGTCACCGATCTCCTGGCCTCAAGCCCAATCTCATTGACTCATCTCAAATTCCAAATACTATCCTCAAATCCAGTATATGAACACATAGTCCCATACCAATGTGAACACATAAATATATATTCCCATACACGCACATATGAAATAAGGAATGTATGCAAGTATGTATATGTGTGTATGTGTAAGTGTAGTGCACCCACTACCTAAGGTTTCGTAACCATGCACCAATCCAACACCAATATCCATCTAAAATCATCAATAATAAATACTAACAACATATCATAAATTGTTGGTGTGTATACGCATCCGTATACATCACCACGGACTGCGGGGGTACTATACGCCATCCACCCGACTTCTCCCCGTAGATATAAATCTACTCACCTGGTCCTCGCTAGCCGGTGCCGACGTCGCCACGCGCTTGCTTGTCGTCTCGAAGTCCACATGGGGTACCTACATATCATAACGCACCGTATCGCATTAAAACTAAATTCGAAATCGAAACGGCATACGAAAATCAAATCGGCACGCGTATCACGCATAGGTCCAAACCGATCGCCTACGCATGCAAGAATAGTCAAACCAACCCTCGATGTCGATGTACAAACGTCAAACCATCGAGAAAAATTCAATCACACTCATTTGCACAATTACAAGCACTAATTATAATATAAAATAGCTTACAATTCCCCAAAACCCCAATTTCACTTAAAAAGTCATTTTTCCGAAAATCTAGCAAGCACAATTCGCCGTTTTTGTACAAAACATTATGTTTAAATGAATGTAGCGCTCATTATACTTATTAAATATCTTAAATAAGTCATAGAAACAATTTCCGGAATTTAATCTCATTAAATTCAAAAAACCCTAATATTCTAGTTTACAAAATACCCTTTTTAACAATTTCATAGCAAAAATGTACAAACTACAATTTAGGTTGGATTTCCATGAACTAAAGTGTTAAACTACACTTAATAAAGTTAATAACATGATAAAAACCCTAACCATATTTTTAATCTCATATTTCGAATTAAATCAAAAAAACTAGTTTGCAACAAAAAGCTTAATTTGGACATTTTTCAAGTAACAACTAGTAATTAACAACTAGATTAGTTTTCTACAAAACTAAATATGTTAATCCACCTCACTAAACCATACACAATCAAACACAACTCATTTCCACAACAAACCCTAACTTGAAATCTTTAATCATGCAATTAAACTCACATAACCCAAATTAACACTTAATTAACTTAGCTTTAAGAAATTAAGTAACAAACTAAGCAAAAAGTTTAGAATTATACCCAAAAACATTTGAAGATCCACAAGCATCCATGGCCCTCCAAAATGCTCTCTTTTCACAAGGATCCATGCTATACGGGCTAAGCTAAAATGGGTAGGAGTCGGATTTGGGTTTTGGGATATTTTTGATGGATTTTGGGGCAATTTTTGATGAAGTTTTGAAGAGAAAAGAGAAGGGAAATGGGGGGGGGGTTGTTGCTGCAGTAGGAGAGGGGGGGTCGGCTGGAATGGGAGGGGGAGAGGAGAGAGAGGGAGGTAGAGAAAGTGGGAGGAGAAAGTCAAGGTCAAAGCAAGGTCAAAAGTCTAACTAATTTATCCATTTCCTTTTCTTTTCTTTCATTTCATTTCCTTTGAAATTCAATTGGGGAAAAAGATGGTGGCTGCTGAATTTAGCCATGGGGAGAAGTGAATGGGTGTGTGTGGGTGTGGGTACGGGTGTGGGGTGATGAAAAGTGATAAATACAATACCCCAAACATCCATTTACGCTAAAAAAAGCCTTTTTTCTTCAATAATTTCTAAACCGTTTTGGCAAATGATTTCGTTCCAAAAACTACATGATAAAATTTTATTTAATGTTTTATAGTGCACAAAATTTGTTTCAACTCATTCCAATTTGTAATTTTCCCTAATTAAATGTATTAGTGACGGCTTAAAATAATAATAAAATAATATTTTTTTCAGAAAATTTGAAATTTCACCAGCGGCTCAATAAACACCAAATAATAGCAATTACATAGCTAGAATATGTATATTTAATTTTTATAATAAGATATTTGTATTTTGACTTTTTACAGAAAACCCCCTTATTTTACCGATTTTATCGAAATTTCACCGAAACGATTTTCAAAACGTTACAATCTTCCCCCCTTAAAGAAATTCGGTCCCCGAATTTAAATTCAAACTCCCCCAAATACTAAACATCTAAGAAAAACCATCAAGTCGTCGGGGCTCCGAAATTGTAAATACATAAAACAAATCGTAGCGCAGCGCATGCGCTTGAAAAATGAGCATATAACTCAAATCAAAACTCCGTCAAGTATCCCGCAATCATCGGAGTCATGGAGAAGACATCAATGCCAAATCCAAATCAAAACCAATATGACATAACTCGAAACTATGCATGTAAATATCGAATCTAGATCTGTAAGTATCTGAAGGAAATGCATGCCAAATCTCTTTAAGTCGCTGTGCAACGCGTATAACACTGCACAGTGGCGGACGTCTATCATAAGAAAATAACTATATACATATATATCTTTGTTTGAAATGTACATTCCACCGTTTTGGAAACAATTTAAAAGGGTCTCCTTGTTTTAAACATTTCATGTCATATCAGACACGTAGGTAAATACTGAGGCTATAGCTCGCTTTTTGGAAATCCCTTCAATAACTATCAATGCATGCAAAAATATATTCAGGTACTGTCCTCTGACTAGTCCTGCTCAGTACGAAAACACATAGCAATATCATAAAAACGTACTGCTCTATACGAAATCAATCCCAAAATATGTACATGAATGCTACGTGCGTCTGGTGCGCACGGAAATCAAAATCCATGAATATGCCATACATGCGCACAGAAACAACATCTAAGTGCATCGGGTGTGCACGAAACATCTGTCGTAGGAAACATGTGTGCCTGACAGCAAAATCTGGTGCACCTGACATGCACGAAAAATTCTCAATTTAGTGCCTCTGGTGTGCACCAAAATCACCCTTCAAAACATGCGCCCAACATGCGCGAAAATCCAAATCAGGCGCATCCATCGTGCACGAAATCATGAAATCCAATATCAAGCGCCGAACATGCGCAAAATCAATCAGGTGCACAAGGTGCACAAAACAAATATCGAGTATCACAATCGAAATCGAAGTCCAGTGCACACTGCAAGCATATAATAACTATACAGAGTGCAGGAACCAATTCGTGTGCATGCATACGCACAAAACCAACTCAACTGTTTAAAACCGTAAAATCACAAACATGTGAAACTAAAGCACGAAAACGATATCAAGTGCAACACTGTGCAAAGATCGTAAATCCTCAATCATCAAAATCAAATCATACGAATAAATCACCCAAAACATCGAAATCAATAATGGCGGAACAGTACCACTCAAGTGCATCCTCTAAGAATCTCGGGCCAACTGTCGCGGTCACTAGTGGGACGTCTCGTCGATGATCATGAACTCTGGCCTACTGGTGTGCGTAACATGACCACTCCTGGGTGGTCCAAGTCTTCTCCGTGGATTACCAATCTCACAATCCATCGGCTCATCGGCCCTGTCAAGGCAGCATATCACTGGCGTCGGCCTCTGGCTCTCTGAATGCACGTGACATATCTGATCCTGGGTGCAAATATCATTGCATCAGTGGCCTGGAAGGAATCCTGCTCACGGTCTATTCCATGCCTCGTCTCTGCCAACTGTCCGGAAGTCGTTGTCCTTTCCTATATCTGCATCTTGCTCTGGAACGACTGCATACTCATCGCGACTCCTTCTGGAAGGTAAGTCCAAGTACCATGCCTCGGCATGCGCATCGCATCTCTGATGTCGGCGGAGTGGAACGTCATCTCATCTAGATCTGGTATGAACCTCTTACTCCACTTTTCTCTAATGTCGTCTGCTTTGGACTCGTCTCGTCGCGGCCACATGGACTGAGCTCCAACGACTATCCTCGTATCTGGAGTCTCCCAAGAATGCATCTCACCACCTAGCATCCGAATTAAGTCGAGCCATCCAATCGATTCGTCAAAACCTCATAATCCCCCAAGAGCTCAACATCTTGGGTATAGTTTAATAGTATCGAGTACATACCACAGCATCGGTGGTCCAGCCGTAGAAGGGCAAACCCAAGCCTCACTAATGGCGCCGCAGAACTGCCGCAAACCCTAAGGTTCAAAGGCTTTCACACGGTCATTAAGTCGAGTTAGGGTTTCATTCTTCTAGCGGGACCATAGAATTGCCTGCATGTCTTTCCGACTATCTTAAACTTGGAATAATAGGTTTCTGACATTCGATCGTCTCTGTCGACTTCCAACATCTCCGCGTGAAGTCGTCTCTAGCTGGAATCAATCTATCTGATGACCTCGCATCGGGGTAGGCGAACGATCCACATGTCCTAGTCATTCATCCTCGATGACTAGCGACCTTCTATCATCTCTTAGTACAACTTATACTGCAATAGCTCCAACATCTGGGGCGATATCTCGTCGTTCGCAGCAATAACTGGCTCACTCGTCTGCATGCTGAACCGTGCCTCAATCATCAGGAGTAAGCAACACACCAACGGTCATCAAAATCTGGCTGGCCTCCATCATTGGCTCAATTCTCTAGGGTCGATCAACACCTCCGAGTAACCTCATAAAGGCGATCCGCCAAACGTTCGTGGCGCGGAAACACAGTAAAAAGACACATCTCTGCAATCGTGTGTCGCCGAAATTTCGCCCTGGTCAGTCCTCGTTCGTGACGAGCTTGTGCTGACCGCAACTCTAGCCGTAGCTCTCTCTGCCCATAACCGTAGCAGCAAAACCAAACTGGTACCGATGAGGCTAGATCAGGAAGGAATATAATACTGAACAAGGAAATGTACATCCTAAGGCTTCATAAGTGGAGTGGCGTGCCGTAAATATGCCGCGGAACATACCAACGGTACGTCACTCTACTTTAGTCACCTATTCCATCACCCAAGGGTCATCCTACGCTCCGAAGGTAAAACCTAACGCTCTGATACCAACTTTGTCACGACCCGAAAGTACGGAACATGACCGTTGTTAGTTGTATGTATGCCCTAGAGGCCAATATTGTATAGATGATGTATATTATATTGGATGCTTGGACATATATAGAGATGACTTTCTTGCTCGACATGATAGTATGCTATCTGGTTGCTATTTATCTCAACATGTACACTAGTCTCTTTATACTGTCTTATAGTTACATGTTGGTAAAGCCCTTAGGATTTGTACTTGACTACCTGGACTATGATGCAGATCATACTAGTGGGGACATGGTAGTCTATAAGTACATCCTTCAAGGTCCCTAGTCGTGGGTGTATCGAGACGGGGCATCGATATACCAGAGTAGACTAGCGTATACGCTTCTCGACCCATGTGATGGGCGATGGATGATCCCATATCCATTGGTGTTTGACATCAGAGATGGTATACGGGTGCTCAGTGGAGACTGGGTACACTGGACGGACTCGCCGAGAACTCCCAGATGGTATTATATCTCACGTCAGATGGCAGTTCTCAGGTGACACTTGTACAGGTTAGTCTGTAGACCCGAGATCGTCATAGAGTCTTGTGTGATTCCCACTGTGCTTTGATCTCCACCTTACCACGTCCATGAGGGCATGCAAAACGGTGGTCTTTGGGTACAGTCCCGAGTCACATGGAGGCAATGAGCGATAGGAGGGGTTTCGTCTCTCCCGGTATTGGGGGTTGATGTTGCGCAGTGCTCGATTGGCCGTAACAGGGAAGTCCCTGGCCAGGGCTGATTAGAGATTTGCTGGTAAGTGTTACCAGTAGTTTCTCGACCCGTTACGAGCCTCACATCGGCATGACTTATCGGGTTATTGGGGTCTGACGTTTACCACCCCTAGACTTGATATGCGACGTATCTGACGAAGAGACCGGACTGTATGGTAAGTGTTACTGGTCGGATTCACAGGAGTGTTAGCGGGCTAGCTCGTCGATCTTCTGATCGCTCAATACCCGGGTGGCCGTTACGTTTAGCAGACCGCTTGCGGCTTGTGGGTGCTTGATATGATCATCATCTGCTACCGGCGTATTGACGAGTCTTTAGAGTCCTACACAGAGGTTTCCTAGTTCAAGCGAAACGAAATAGGAGCGCATATGAGATATGTGCAGGACCGAGAATAATGCGTGTATGTGATACCGCATTTCATTCTCGCGATATATGTTTCGATTGGTTATATTCGATATGACCTAGTTATCGAATCATTGATTCGATAAATCGATGCATTGAATACTAGTCGGTTATGTGCGACATGACCGGATCATTGAATCAAGTGTTGATTTAATGATTTAATGTATAATTATATATTTGATATATTACTTTGCATTAACTAGTATTGGTTCACTTTAAACGGATTTTTCTCACTTGGATTGCACATTGTATATGTGATATACTTTTGTGCACTTTTTAGTATCATGTTTGATGATGCTTGCTCTTTTGGTTAAGTGTGAAGAATTAAATTTAGGTTAAGTAAATGGTTAGGGTTCCTAATTATTCTTTCTTTCATCATTAATTATTTTGGATTAAAAGAAAAGGATAAGAAAACAAAAAGGGTTGCTTTCTTCTTGAAGTTTAGTGAAGCTTCATGAAGCTTGACTAAAGTGACCATTTTTGTCCTCATTCCTAACCCTAACCATATATCTAACCTTAGTAAACTCTCTACACTTAACCATGGTGTAAATTATGATAAGTATTGTTTTTCTTTTCATTTTTAAAATACTCATCATAATATTCTAGCTCATCTTCTTCTTCTTCTTCAAGTGAGCAACCTTGATGCCATCAATGTCAACTTGTGATCTAGTGAGCAAAATCCAAATCTAAAGTGAACCCATCTCCTATTTCTTCACCCTCTACCTCTTGCCAAGTTGTTTTGGGTGTTTTCTTCACAAGTTTCACAAGTTTGTGAAGTCGGAGCTTGAACTAGTGCAACCTCGACGTAGATCGTCTTTGACACGAAGCCGACGACCTTGCTCGCCCGATTTTCCGATGAAGCCGACGAATGAGTCGAGGATTCATGATGGACAGCGAGAGCATGACCACGAGGAGCTAAGGAGGTGGATATCCGGATCTACAAAGGTTGTAACATCCGAACTTTAGTTAATTTGTTAACTAGATTTGTTTTTCGCCTAGACATCTAGCAACGATCCGTTAACTAGGGTTTCTCGGCACCATAAAATTTAAAATTGGCATGTTCGATGCCTTGTGAGACCTCTATAGGGTGCCTAGGAACCTTTCACTGGTATCAGAGCCTAGCTAGAGCCTTAGGCGAAGTCTAGACGGATTTTGAAGTCCGAACGACCCGAAACCCCAACCTTAAAATTGCTCTCTGGACGAATTCTAAAATCGGGGATTTTTCCACATTAAAAATATGCAGAGAACACATCACAAACATATAAGAGTTACTGTAAAAATTTGGAGGCCCAATTCCTTTTTCGCAGCGCGGATCCGCGGCCTGAGCAATAGCTCAGGCGGCGGTTCAGCGGCCGTACGGCCACAATTTTTATATAATTTTGTACAGTAACTGTTAGTTTTCAGTGGTGTTTTTTCTGGATATTTTTAAAAATTATTCAAGAGTTGAATTTTCTGCATTTGTTTTGGGGATTCGGTGTTTCGATCGGGGTATCAAATTTCGTCTTTGTGTTTTTCCGGATAAATCTTAGAATATGTTAAAAAGTTCGACCGGATATAAATACCCAATTTTTCCCCTGTCGGGAAATTTCCAAGTGTTGGATTTTTCCGTAGTTTAACGACGTTCTAAGTAGTGCAAGTAACGCGATGGTCCCTCTAGAAGACAACAAACCTTAACTCGATTATGTGACCGTCTTGAACTGCCCTTTGAACCTTCGGGTTTGGGGCAGTACGGCGTGCCACATGTGAGGCGTTGGCTTGACCCTTCTACGGATGGACCGTTGGTATTGAGGTACGAACGGAATGTTGTTAGACTTATTTCATGTGTTGAGCTGTATCGGGAAAACTTGGGTGTTAGATTGTTCGATCGAAAAGTTTAACATTTTCTGTTTATCCGGAATAGGATACAATAATTGGAATTCACAAAAAGTTATGTGATAACTGAATGAATGTTATAAATCTAGCAATTTAGTCCCATATGATATTGAAAAGAGTTTTCGATAATGAGACTAAAATGCGGGATTTATATCTGTTAGGCATGCGATGTCTAAAGAGATTGCGGATTCCAATTGTTGTAGTTTTACACTTTCTTTTCTGTGACCGTAAGTGTAGTATGTTCATATCGCCGGTTTCGTTGCTATACGTCAACGACAATTGGGGTATGCATACTTACTTACGTTGATGACATGTGATGTTATGTGTTGCTGGATATGTTATATTGGATCGTCGTGTTTGAATAGCCGGGGGTTTTTATGTGAGATGAGTGTTTTTCATTTTCATTCATGTATAAAAACTTGTATGTAATATTCTTTCATTTGGGGCGCTTCCAGGTAGCGGAAGTTGTCACCCTTTGTATATTATTTACTTTTCCGCATTAGGATAGACCCAAGGAGGGGAGCACAAGTAACCGGGTTCTGGGGTCCAGTGGGAGACCAACTCGAGGAGTCGAGTCCGGGTCTCCTAACCCTAGAATTGGCAGGGTTGCTTGCCGCTCTCGTAGGGGTCTAGGGGTGTGGGATTGGCTATTCATCACGACCGTGGAATCCGTGTTTTATACTGGCTCGTATTGAAAACACGGACGTCCTAGTATATCCAATATTTCATATGGTTATTCTGCTGCGATATCTGTGTTGTGATTCTGTGATGGATATAGTATATAGTATATATGATATATTATATAGACGTTACTTATGTTTTACACCCGCGCTAGCCCTGCCCTGCTCTGTCGTTAGTTACCTAACCTAACGGTGCACGAGGGGACATCGAGGCGAATGCGGATGGCATAAGTGTACGTCATATCTATCTGTGATGTTTAGGTATTTAAATGATGGGACTTCATTAATGTGATTAATGAAAGATAAGAAACCTAAGATGTTGTAGAATCGAATTTTAAAATAAAACAGGTTGCTACAGTTCTTGCTTTGCACAGCGGTATATATGATATACCCCGCACCTTATTCGATGAGGAAAGGACCGAGATCCCTTCACCGGGAGTAACTCCTTTAGCAATAACTGGCAGATGCTACACACTCGGTTTGCTTTTGACTGCTTTTGGGTTTTTGCTTTGCACAGCGATATATATGATATATCCCGCACCTCATTCGACGAGGAAAGGACCGAGATCCCTTCACCGGGAGTGACTCCTTTAGCAAAACTAGAAAAGCCTCAAAATCACTCTATTTCAAAACATCATTTGATTCTACAATGATATCAAGTTCATTACGCTCATGGTTTTTATGAAAAACCTGCGTAGCCCTCCGTCATTTCAGATAAAGACTGTTTAGTATTCGTGCTGCGTTTGTTGGCCTTTGTCAAGGCGTAGTGTGCGGTAGCTGAATAGTGCTTATCTGTTTATGCATATGATGGAGATTGTTTCAGGGTAGTCGTACGACCTTGTTGGCCTTTGTCAAGGGTCGTGCGGGTGGGTTTGATTCAATCAAGAAATGACGGGTTGAACTTGACTAGCATCCTGTGATTTGTTGGCCTTTGTCAAGGTCATAGGACACTAGGGGCAAAATATTATCGGGAATTTCAAGTGTTGAAATTTGCAATGAGATTGCATACCTTCTATGAGATAGTTGGATCCCGATACCCGCTGCGAGTAAGAGTTACTCCTGGGAGAGTTTTACACATTGCAATTAACTGATCAAGTAGGTGTCTAGAAAGGTGTCAACGGGGTTACGCCTCTGGGAAAACGAGGTTTACATTAATTAGGTTCGTGCGAAAGCACGGGGGACCTCCCTCAAAGTACCGACACTGGCCTGGCTGAAAGATTGGCGAACTTGTAGTGTGTAATTAATCCCGGCTAGTCTTTCCTTTTAGGGTTTGGAGGAAGATTTGATAAAAAGCAGTGGGAGCCATCCTGATTAGATAAGATAATAACCAATCTGATCTTGCACGAGCTTACGCTAAAGTTTTTTCTTCTCTCTCTCTCCAGGTAGCGACCATTTCATGCCTTAATAAAGATAATAAAATGGATGTATTGACCGAACCCGCATGTTATACTTTGCTGGGGAACGTTGGTTCCGTTCTTTCCTATAAGAGTTATAGGACTGAACAGGATATAGGGGAATACCAGGATTCCCATGCCACCCGAATGAAGAAAGTACATGATGATGCATTTTCTTCGGGTGTGTTCGTTACTGAGAACTGTTTCTCCATTTGCTCTACGTCCTGGGTATTGGATACCGGGTCAGGATCCCATATATCTAATCAGTTACATGGGCTTAGGAAAGGTAGAGAACTTGGAGAAGGTGATAAAGACATTAGAGTCGGAAATGGTGCAATTGTTGCAGCTAAGACTGTCGGGGAATATCACCTTGTATTACCAACTGGTAATACATTGGTTCTGAACGAATGCTATTACATGCCGAACCTGATATGCAACATTATATCGGTTTCTTTATTAAGTAAAGAGGGATATAATTTTGTATTACAGGACAATGTTATGAACATTTTCCATAACCAAAAGTTGGTTGGATCAGGCACGTTGTGCAATGGCATTTATGTTCTAAACCAATCAACAGTCCTCAGCATAACAAACACACACAAGAGGAAGAGTTCTGAACTCAACGAATCCTTCTTGTGGCATTGTAGACTGGGTCACATCAATGCGACACGACTGGCTAAGTTGCATAAGGATGGATATTTAAATCCGTTTGAATTTTCATCCTATGACACTTGCCAGTCATGTCTCAAAGGCAAGATGACCAAGACTCCGTTTACGGGACACGGAGAAAGAGTTACCGAACTCTTAGGACTGATACATAGTGATGTATGCGGTCCCATGTCTACACATGCCAGGGATGGTTCTTCGTACTTCATTACATTCACTGACGATCTCTCTAGATTCGGATATGTGTTCCTGATGAAACACAAATCAGAAGCTTTTGAGAAATTTAGAGAATATAAACAAGAAGTCGAGAACCAAACCGGAAAAAGTATTAAAATCCTTCGATCAGATCGAGGAGGTGAATACTTGAGCAATGAATTCCTGGACTTCCTAAAAGAGAATGGGATTCTCTCTCAGCTAACTCCTCCATATACACCACAGCACAACGGTGTATCGGAGCGGAGGAACCGCACCCTATTAGATATGGTGCGCTCTATGATGAGTACAGCTGAGTTACCTATTTCCTTCTGGGGTCATGCGCTGGAGACAGCGGCATACCTATTGAATCAAGTTCCATCTAAATCTGTACCTACCACACCATATGAGATATGGAGTGGGAAGAGACCATGTCTTAAACGAGTTAAGATATGGGGTTGCCCGGCCTATGTCAAAAGGCAAAATCCGGACAAACTCGAGGCACGGTCAGTTCTATGCAAGTTTGTGGGATATCCCAAACATTCACATGGATATCTTTTCTACCATACAGAGGAACAAAAAGTGTTTGTTTCTCGCCATGCCACCTTTTTGGAAAAGGAATTTCTTGCAAAAGAAATTAGTGGCGATGAGGTAGAACTGGAAGAAATTCCAGCAACACAAACTCAAACTGAAGATTTAGTGGAACCAGAGGATTCAGTAGCTCCCGACGAACCCCAGCCTCTCCGCCGATCTAGTAGGGTTTCTCGTCCACCTGAGAGATACTACGGTTTTCTCATTGATGGTGGAAGCGAGGATTGCATCATGGAGGATGATGACCCAACTAGCTTCGAGCAGGCCATCACGAGTGGGGACTCAGTGAAATAGCTGGATGCTATGCGGTCCGAGATGGATTCCATGTACACCAACAAAGTATGGACTTTGGAAGTTGCTCCTGAAGGGGTAAAACCCATTGGGAGCAAGTGGATCTTCAAGAAGAAACTTGGTGTAGATGGGAAAGTGGAGACTTTCAAAGCTAGACTTGTAGCAAAGGGTTTTCGTCAAAGACCAGGTGTGGACTATGACGAAACCTTTTCTCCAGTGGCTATGCTTAAATCCATCCGAATCATGCTTGCCATTGCTGCCTTTCATGACTACGAAATCTGGCAAATGGATGTTAAGACCGCTTTTCTAAATGGTGATTTAGAAGAGTGCGTGTATATGACTCAGCCAGAGGGCTTCGTAGACAGTGGGAGCAGCGGGAAGGTGTGCAAGCTGCTTAAATCCATTTATGGATTAAAGCAAGCATCGCGGAGTTGGAACATCTGCTTTGACGTCGTTATCAAAGAGTTTGATTTCGTCAAAAATCCAGATGAACCTTGTATTTACAAGAAGGTGGCAGAGAGTAAGGTTGTCTTCCTCGTATTGTACGTGGACGACATACTCTTGATAGGAAATGATATTCCTATGCTGCAATCGGTCAAGCTCTTCTTATCACAAAGATTCTCAATGAAAGATCTTGGTGATGCCTCCTGCATATTGGGAATCAGGATCTATAGAGATAGATCCAAACGGATTTTGGGATTGTCCCAATCCAGGTACATTGACACCATACTAAAGAGGTTTAGTATGGAAGAGTCCAAGCGTGGAAACATGCCCACGATCTCTGGAGTCACTCTCTCCAAAGAGATGTCTCCCAAGACTGATTTGGAGAGAGCTCGCATGCAAGGGATACCCTATGCTTCGGCAGTAGGCTCTATCATGTATGCGATGCTATGTACCAGACCCGATGTAGCATACTCACTAAGTGTAGTGAGCAGGTATCAAGCTGATCCTGGAGAGAGTCACTGGACAGCTGTGAAGAGCATTCTCAAGTACTTGCGAAGGACTAGAGATATGTTCTTGGTGTATGGTAACGGAGAACTCCAAGTGGAGTCCTTTACCGATTCGAGCTTCCAGAGTGATAAGGACGACTCTAACTCGCAGTCGGGCTTTGTCTTTACCCTTTACGGAGGGGCGGTTAGCTGGAAGAGTTCCAAGCAGGAAACCGTGGCAGACTCGACGATGGAGGCTGAATACATCGCTGCCAACGATGCTGCTAAAGAAGCTATCTGGATCAAGAAGTTCATTACTAAACTTGGAGTGGTTCCATCCATTGAGCGTCCAATACCTTTGTATTGCGATAACAATGGAGCGGTGGCTTTGGCCAAGGAACCCAGGTCCCATCAGCGGTCCAGGCATATTCTGAGGCGGTATCACCTGATCCGGGAGATAGTTGATCGCCGGGAGATCGAGGTCAGGAGGGTTGACACGAAGAACAACACGGCGGATCCACTCACGAAGGCCATTCCCCAGATACAGTTTGAGAGACTCTTCGGGATGCTCGGTATGAGATACTACAGCAGCTGGCCCTAGTGCAAGTGGGAGATTGTTAGTTGTATGTATGCCCTAGAGGCCAGTATTGTACAGATGATGTATATTATATTGGATGCTTGGACATATATAGAGATGACTTTCTTGCTCGACATGATAGTATGCTATCTGGTTGCTATTTATCTTAACATGTACACTAGTCTCTTTATACTGTCTTATAGTTACATGTTGGTAAAGCCCTTAGGATTTGTACTTGACTACCTGGACTATGATGCAGATCATACTAGTGGGGACATGGTAGTCCATAAGTACATCCTTCAAGGTCCCTAGTCGTGGGTGTATCGAGACGGGGCATCGATATACCAGAGTAGACTAGCGTATACGCTTCTCGACCCATGTGATGGGCGATGGATGATCCCATATCCATTGGTGTTTGACATCAGAGATGGTATACGGGTGCTCAGTAGAGACTGGGTACACTGGACGGACTCGCCGAGAACTCCCAGATGGTATTATACCTCACGTCAGATGGCAGTTCTCAGGTGACACTTGTACAGGTTAGTCTGTAGACCCGAGATCGTCATAGAGTCTTGTGTGATTCCCACTGTGCTTTGATCTCCACCTTACCACGTCCATGAGGGCGTGCAAAACGGTGGTCTTTGGGTACAGTCCCGAGTCACATGGAGGCAATGAGCGATAGGAGGGGTTTCGTCTCTCCCGGTATTGGGGGTTGATGTTGCGCAGTGCTCGATTGGCCGTAACAGGGAAGTCCCTGGCCAGGGCTGATTAGAGATTTGCTGGTAAGTGTTACCAGTAGTTTCTTGACCCGTTACGAGCCTCACATCGGCACGACTTATCGGGTTATTGGGGTCTGACGTTTACCACCCCTAGACTTGATATGCGACGTATCTGACGAAGAGACCGGACTGTATGGTAAGTGTTACTGGTCGGATTCGCAGGAGTGTGAGCGGGCTAGCTCGTCGATCTTCTGATCGCTCAATACCCGGGTGGCCGTTACGTTTAGCAGACCGCTTGCGGCTTGTGGGTGCTTGATATGATCATCATCTGCTACCGGCGTATTGACGAGTCTTTAGAGTCCTACACAGAGGTTTCCTGGTTCAAGCGAAATGAAATAGGAGCGCATATGAGATATGTGCAGGACCGAGAATAATGCGTGTATGTGATACCGCATTTCATTCTCGCGATATATGTTTCGATTGGTTATATTCGATATGACCTAGTTATCGAATCATTGATTCGATAAATCGATGCATTGAATACTAGTCGGTTATGTGCGACATGACCGGATCATTGAATCAAGTGTTGATTTAATGATTTAATGTATAATTATATATTTGATATATTACTTTGCATTAACTAGTATTGGTTCACTTTAAACGGATTTTTCTCACTTGGATTGCACATTGTATATGTGATATACTTTTGTGCACTTTTTAGTATCATGTTTGATGATGCTTGCTCTTTTGGTTAAGTGTGAAGAATTAAATTTAGGTTAAGTAAATGGTTAGGGTTCCTAATTATTCTTTCTTTCATCATTAATTATTTTGGATTAAAAGAAAAGGATAAGAAAACAAAAAGGGTTGCTTTCTTCTTGAAGTTTAGTGAAGCTTCATGAAGCTTGACTAAAGTGACCATTTTTGTCCTCATTCCTAACCCTAACCATATATCTAACCTTAGTAAACTCTCTACACTTAACCATGGTGCAAATTATGATAAGTATTGTTTTTCTTTTCATTTTTAAAATACTCATCATAATATTCTAGCTCATCTTCTTCTTCTTCTTCAAGTGAGCAACCTTGATGCCATCAATGGCAACTTGTGATCTAGTGAGCAAAATCCAAATCTAAAGTGAACCCATCTCCTATTTCTTCACCCTCTACCTCTTGCCAAGTTGTTTTGGGTGTTTTCTTCACAAGTTTCACAAGTTTGTGAAGTCGGAGCTTGAACTAGTGCAACCTCGACGTAGATCGTCTTTGACACGAAGCCGACGACCTTGCTCGCCCGATTTTCCGATGAAGCCGACGAATGAGTCGAGGATTCATGATGGACAGGGAGAGCATGACCACGAGGAGCTAAGGAGGTGGATATCCGGATCTACAAAGGTTGTAACATCCGAACTTTAGTTAATTTGTTAACTAGATTTGTTTTTCGCCTAGACATCTAGCAACGATCCGTTAACTAGGGTTTCTCGGCACCATAAAATTTAAAATTGGCATGTTCGATGCCTTGTGAGACCTCTATAGGGTGCCTAGGAACCTTTCAACCGGCACTTAAACTACGAACGTCTCGAGGCGTACGTAATCTAAGTAAACCGAAAATCCAGAAATCCAAACCAAGAAAAGAAGTAGAGTGAAGGAAAACCAATTTAAAATAAGTAGTTTTAATAGCATAAGCCGAATTATACGGTTTTTAAGAACATCAAAATTTACTGAAAATTTCGGCAGAGTCTCCTTTGTAAATACTGGCTCCCAAACGGGATACAACATGAATAGTATACGAAATGAAGAAAAGGGCATACCCAAGCGAGAGCTAGCACTTCGTCAATCGACGGTCACAACCACACAAACAATATAATATACAACGCCAACGGCGAGGATCAAAACTCAAAAGGAAACACAAAACCACCAGAAATATAACGAGCGACTCTAAGGTCGAAAGAATAAACAACACTGGTCTCTATCTCAATAAATACATGTTTGGTTAATGGAATTTACTAGATACAACGGAATAATATTATACAAGGTAATAGGATGGGTACGATACAAGAAAAACCCACCTACTGGTAAGTCACCCGAATGAAACTGAGCCCGCAAAGCCTTAATGAAACCTGTACGGCAAACCTGCAAGAAACTGGGGCACAACGGGGGTGAGTTGCCAACTCGTGAATAGAAAAACATCTACGTACAGAAATCGCATGTATGACGCAATCCTAGGTCATACGATCATAATATATCCTAAAAAAAAGTATATAACATGCAGCCTATAACAAGGTTAGGGTAAATATCTAACCCGAGTGTAATCTCATATGCCCGTGTCAGTGCCTCAGGTAGCATTATATCATATGAATGAGGTATGAATGCATGAAAACAGAATACATGTAAATGAAGAACTGTTTCCATAATTTAGTGAGATTTCCTTTGTATTTTTAAAATGAGGTATCATAATGAAATCAGCATAAAACAGTGCCTAGCATCGGCACAAAACGTAATCACAATATCTCGATATCTCTGTATCACAGTCTCTATACCTCAATATCTCGAAATCTCAATGTCTCAATCACAATATCTAGGGCGCCGTCAGTCCAGACCGACCCCTACCATCCATCTCAAGACCACGGCGGTATCCTCCGGATATCCGACGCGTCGGGTAAAATCACCGGTAGGTAGTGCTCCCCTGCCAGGCTCACATCGTCATCATCACGCGCTTCTTGCCCCGGGGTACCTTACCGGGTCCACCATGTACCCGAAACGGTTCATCCGCCTCCTCGAATCGGGTCTCGAAATCCATCAGCAAACTCATGGTGGACGACTCATACATCATGGGAAAACCGCACTTTTTATTTTAAAGAGAGAAAGAAGCTTATATAAGTTTTGCGGTTTTCCCCCAAAACCAGAAAATCTCATAGAAATCCGAATCCAATCCTCAATAGCATGTAAACAGTGCATATCGGCATAAAAATCCATGAATGCGGCATAACAATGAATATTAACATGCATGAAGTAACAAGTAATATCTACAATGTCTAATCTAGCATATAAGGCGAGTACACTAATATCATGTCTAAATTATTAGCTAACAACCTATGTCAATGCAATAGTATTTCTAAAGTGTACGTGGCATGACAATTACCGATGAAGATGTGTGTGAGCCGGCAAGTAAGTGTACGTGGTACATACGCATCATCGGTAATGGTGTTGGTGTCCTAACAGCATGATATCAATAATGGAGTATGAAACATAATATAAGCATGCGATGCGAAGCGAACCACAATAAAGAGCGGGAGCTGAATACTAGACGCAACTATAACTAATCTGCATTAACCTAATATAAGTCCTACAAATGGTGCCTTTTGAAATAACATGAATCATGGGGTTTTGAAAATAGGGGCTACGGTGTTTTTATGAAAAGATACGTCTTTTGAAATATCCGTAGGATCCCTTGGGCTGTCTTTTAAAATACCCACGATTCGTTAGTTTTTGAAATAGGTAAGAATCGAATCTAATCGAACAACTAAACTAAACTAAAGGGCTAAGCTAACCAGCTGGACTACAGGTAAGGAAACCGCCTAACATCTGAGTCGATGTATATACATACCTGTATATATATTAGTCGGTGATCCCGCCTCAATAATATCATATCCGATAACATAACTATAATCAGACATCCCAAGTCAAGAGTGCGGATCAATCATCAATATATAGCTCGTACGTAAATCCGTCGTACGGCATCCCCAAATCTGGGTACGGGTCAAAGTCACATCAATCACACTATTCATTTGGTATCTTCTTTATCAAATATCATGATTCGGAATAATATCCTACGTCTAGTACAATATTGATGCCATCTATGTATGCATGCGGGTGTAAGAATTACTACGTCAGAAGACCCGCTAAAACATCATGTCGTAACTCAATACGAACCAAATCACGTCACCGATCTCCTGGCCTCAAGCCCAATCTCATTGACTCATCTCAAATTCCAAATACTATCCTCAAATCCAGTATATGAACACATAGTCCCATACCCATGTGAACACATAAATATATATTCCCATACACGCACATATGAAATAAGGAATGTATGCAAGTATGTATATGTGTGTATGTGTAAGTGTAGTGCACCCACTACCTAAGGTTTCGTAACCATGCACCAATCCAACACCAATATCCATCTAAAATCATCAATAATAAATCCTAACAACATATCATAAATTGTTGGTGTGTATACGCATCCGTATACATCACCACGGACTGCGGGGGTGCTATACGCCATCCACCTGACTTCTCCCCGTAGATATAAATCTACTCACCTGGTCCTCGCTAGCCGGTGCCGACGTCGCCACGCGCTTGCTTGTCGTCTCGAAGTCCATATGGGGTACCTGCATATCATAATGCACCGTATCGCATTAAAACTAAATTCGAAATCGAAACGGCATACGAAAATCAAATCGGCACGCGTATCACGCATAGGTCCAAACCTATCGCCTACGCATGCAAGAATAGTCAAACCAACCCTCGATGTCGATGTACAAACGTCAAACCATCGAGAAAAATCCAATCACTCTCATTTGCACAATTACAAGCACTAATTATAATATAAAATAGCTTACAATTCCCAAAAACCCCAATTTCACTTAAAAAGTCATTTTTCCGAAAATCTAGCAAGCACAATTCGCCGTTTTTGTACAAAACATGATGTTTAAATGAATGTAGCGGCCAATATACTTATTAAATATCTTAAATAAGTCATAGAAACAATTTCCGGAATTTAATCTCATTAAATTCAAAAAACCCTAATATTCTAGTTTACAAAATACCCTTTTTAACAATTTCATAGCAAAAATTCACAAACTACAATTTAGGTTGGATTTCCATGAACTAAAGTGTTAAACTACACTTAATAAAGTTAATAACATGATAAAAACACTAACCATATTTTTAATCTCATATTTCGAATTAAATCAGAAAAACTAGTTTGCAACAAAAAGCTTAATTTGGACATTTTTCAAGTAACAACTAGTAATTAACAACTAGATTAGTTTTCTACAAAACTAAATATGTTAATCCACCTCACTAAACCATACACAATCAAACACAACTCATTTCCACAACTAACCCTAACTTAAAATCTTTAATCATGCAATTAAACTCACATAACCCAAATTAACACTTAATTAACTTAGCTTTAAGAAATTAAGTAACAAACTAAGCAAAAAGTTTTGAATTATACCCAAAAACATTTGAAGATCCACAAGTATCCATGGCCCTCCAAAATGCTCTCTTTTCACAAGGATCCATGCTATACGGGCTAAGCTAAAATGGGTAGGAGTCGGATTTGGGTTTTGGGATATTTTTGATGGATTTTGGGGCAATTTTTGATGAAGTTTTGAAGAGAAAAGAGAAGGGAAATAGGGGGGCTGTTGCTGCAGTAGGAGAGGGGGGGTCAGCTGGAATGGGAGGGGGAGAGGAGAGAGAGGGAGGTAGTGAAAGTGGGGGGAGAAAGTCAAGGTCGAAGCATGGTCAAAAGTCTAACTAATTTATCCATTTTCTTTTCTTTTCTTTTCTTTCATTTCATTTCCTTTGAAATTCAAGTGGGGAAAAAGATGGTGGCTGCTGAATTCAGCCATGGGGAGAAGTGAATGGGTGTGTGTGGGTGTGGGTACGGGTGTGGGGTGATGAAAAGTGATAAATACAATACCCCAAATATCCATTTACGCTAAAAAAAGCCTTTTTTCTTCAATAATTTCTTAACCGTTTTGGCAAATGATTTCGTTCCAAAAACCACATTATAAAATTTTATTTAATGTTTTATGATGCACAAAATTTGTTTCAACTCATTCCAATTTATAATTTTCCCTAATTAAATGTATTAGTGACGGCTTAAAATAATAATAAAATAATATTTTTTTTCAGAAAATTTGAAATTTCTCCTGCGGCTCAATAAACACCAAATAATAGCAATTACATAGCTAGAATATGTATATTTAATTTTTATAATAAGATATTTGTATTTTGACTTTTTACAGAAAACCCCCTTATTTTACCAATTTTTTCGAAATTTCACCGAAACGATTTTCAAAACGTTACAGCTTATGTTAGCTTAATTAAGTGTTTAATTAGGTATTAACTTGGTTTACCCTTCAAGTTGAAATTGTAAGGAATTGGGTTTGGATCTAGTTAAGGGTTTTGATAAATTGTTCATGCTTTAATTGTGTAGTTGAACCTCTTAAGGTTTGGAAAACCTAATCTTATTGCTATTTTGTAAATTGTTGCATTTAATTTGTCCAAATCAAGTTTTTAAGCAAACTAGGTTTTTGGAATTTGATTAAATAATGGAGACAAAAATCTAATTAGGGTATTCATGGCATTATTAACATTTTAAAGTGTAGTTTAATACTTTAGTTCATGAAAATCCAAGCTAGATTGTAGTTTGTGCATTTTTGCTATAAAATTGTTAAAATTTAGGTATTTTGTAAACTAGAATTTTAGGGCTTTTGGAATTTAACGAGATTAAATTATGGGAATTGTTTTTATGACTTATTTAAGATATTTAGTGAATATTGTGGCCGCTAGATTCGTTTATACATCGAGTTTTGTACTGAAACGGTGATTTGTGCTTGCTAGATTTTCGGAAAAATGACTTTTTAAGTGAAATTGGGGTTTTTGTGAATTTTAAGCTATTTTATATTATAATTAGTGCTTGTAATTGTACAAATGAATGTGTTGGGAGTTTTCTCGATGGTTTGGCGTTTGTACGCCGACGTCGAGGGTTTTTGGGTCGATTTGTGAAAGCAACCATAGGTTTTGACCTATGTGGGATTCGTGCGTCGTTTTGGTCATGAGTCGGATTTTAATGCGATATGGTGCGTTATGATATGTAGGTACCCCATGTGGACTTCGAGACGACAAGCAAGCGCGTGGCGACGTCGGCACCGGCGAGCGAGGACCAGGTGAGTAGATTTATATCTACGGGGAGAAGTCGGGTGGATGGCGTATGGCACCCCCGCAGTTCGTGGTGATGTATACGAATACGTATACACACATTTATTGATTATATTTTGTTTGAGTTTATTGATGATAAATATGGATGGTTTAGTATCGCGAAACCTAAGAGTAGTGGTCACACCATACATGCACACACCCACCCATACTTGCATACATTCTTCTTCCATTTGTGTTTACGGGAATATATATAGTTATGTGTTCACATGGGTATGGGACTATGTGTTCATGTACGGATTTGAGGATGATACTTGGGATTGAGATGAGTCGATGAGATTTGTGTTGAGGTTGTGATATCAGTGATATGGCAGGATTCGTACTTGAGGTATGTCCTGGTGTTATAGCGGATCTTACGGCGGGGATACGGGTGAATAGTGTTATAAATAAAATGGTCGACATGTGATCGTGATATGAGGCATGATATGCTAGGATATTGATATTAGGCCGTATCGGGCGATGTATACCCCTTGATGATGATATGTGCTGACGATATCGGTTTGTACGAGATTGTCGATCAGTAGTCAGATCATGAGTATATTGAGGATATTAGTATTGTACTAGACATAGGTCAGTACCCTAGACTATGATCTTGGATAAAAAGGATACCAGAGGAATAGTGTGAGGAATATGATATTGACCCGTACCCAGATTTGGGGATGTCGTACGACGGATTTACGTACGAGCTATATCTTGATGATTGATCCGCACTCTTGACTTGGGATGTCTGATTATAGATATGGTATCAGATATGATATTATTGAGGCGGGATCACCGACTAATATATATACAGGTATGTATATGTATCGACTCAGATGTTAGGCGGTTTCCTTACCTATAGTCTAGCTTGTAGCTTAGCCCTTTAGTTTAGTTAGTTGTTAGATTAGATTCGGTTCCTACCTATTTCAAAGCTTACGAATCATGCGTATTTTATAAGACAAGTCAAGAGATTCTATGGATATTTCAAAAAACGTATCTTTTCTTAAAAACACCGTAGCCCCTATTTTCAAAACCCCACGATTCGTGTTATTTCAAAAGGCACCATCGTAGGACTTATATTAGGTTAATGCAGATTAGTTATCGTTGCGTCTAGTATTCAGCTCCCGCTCATTATTGTTGTTCGCTCCGCATCACATGCTTATATTATGCTTCATATTCTACTGTTGATATCTTGTGGTTAGGACACCAGCACCATTACCGATGATGCGTATGTACCACGTACACTTACTTGCCGGCTCACACACATCTTCATCGGTAATTGCCATGTCATGTACACTCAGAGAATATTATTGCTTCATTTAGCTTGTTAGCTAGTAGTTTTGACATGATATTAGTGTACTTGCCTTATATGTTAGTTTAGACATTGTAGTTATTACCTGCTACTTCATGCATGCTGTTATTCATTGTTATGCCGCATTCATGGATTCTCATGGATATATTCACTTTTTACGTGCTATTGAGGTTTTGGATTCGGATTTCCATGAGATTTTCTGGATTTGGGGAAAACCGCAAAACATATACAAACTTCTTCTTTCTCTTTTTAAATGAAAAGCGCGGTTTTTCCCATGATGTATGAGTCGTCCACCATGAGTTTGCTGATGGATTTCGAGACCCGATTCGAGGAGTTCGATGAACCGTTTCGGGTACATGGTGGACCCGGTAAGGTATCCCGGGGCAAGAAGCTCGTGGTGATGACGATGAGCCTGGCAGGGGGAGACTACCTACCGGTGATTTTACTCGACGCATCGGATATCCGGAGGATACCATCGTGGTCTTGAGATGGATGGTAGGGGCCGGTCTGGACTGACGGCACCCTAGATATTGAGATTGAGACATTGAGATTTCGAGATATTGAGGTACTGAGATTTGATGATACAGGCCAGTCTGGATAGCCGGAGCCTGAGGTTTTGAGACATTGAGATTTATGTTTTGTGTCGATGCTTGACACTGTTGATGCTGATTTCATTTATGATACCTCATTTTAAAAATACAAAGGAAATCTCACTAAATTATGAAAACAGTTTCTTCATTTACATGTATTCTGTTTTCATGCATTCATACCTCATTCATATGATATATTGCTACCTGAGGCACTGACACGGGCACATGGGATTACACTCGGGTTAGATATTTACCCTAGTCATTGTTATAGGCTGCATGTTATATATATTTGAGGATATATTATGATCGTTGACCTAGGTTTGCATTGCTCATGCGGTTTCTGTTCGTAGATGTTTTTCCACTCACGAGTTGGCAACTCACCCCCGTTGTGCCACAGTTCCTTGCAGGTTTTGCCGTACAGATTTCATTACGGCTTTGCTGGCACTGCTTCTTTCGGGTGACTTGCTAGTAGGTGGGTTTATTGGTATCGTACCCATCATATTACTTGAATAATATTATTCAGTTGTATCTAGTAAATTCCATCAACCAAATATGTATTTATTTTGAGATAGAGACCAGTGATGTTATTCTTTCGACCTTAGAGTCGCGCGTTATATTTCTGTGGATTTCTTATGGTTTTGAGTTTCTTTTTGAGTTTTTGATCCTCGCCATTGGCGTTGTATATTATATTGCTTGTGTGGTTGTGACCGTCGATTGACGAAGAGCTAGCTCCCGCTTGGGGATGGCTTTTATTGATTTCGTATACTATTCATGTTGTATCCCGTTTGGGAGCCAGTATTTACAAAGGAGACTCTGCCGAAATTTTCAGGAAATATTTGATGTTTTTAAAACCACATAATTCGGCTTATGCTATTAAAACTACATGATTTTAAATTGGTTTTTCTTCACTCTACTACTTTTCTTGGTTTGGATTTCTTGGTTTTCGGTTTACTTAGATTACGTACGCCTCGAGACGTTCATAGTTTAAGTGCCGGTCTTATTCCGTACTTTCGGGACGTGACACGAAGATTGGTGGAGGAAGGCTTATTTGCAATTGTGCAAATAAGCATTTGTGGAGGGGGTATTTGCATATTCTTATGTCATGATGGTTGCACCATCCCTTGACCATTTGACTTGTTCATTTCATCATTGCTTGACTTTGGATGTGATGATGGTTGTTTTGGAGTGAGGGTTTGCTTTGTGATCATTGTTTGTTATCATCACCCTTTCTCTCTCTTACTTGATTGGTTGGATAACTCTCACACACATAGACTCCCTCTCTCATACTCACTCACTTGACTTGGGAGTGGCCGGCCAAGCCATGGTGGCTATCCAATATTTGTGAGGGTGGGATTTTTGTTCCTTTGGCTTTGTAAAATCCCACTAGTTCAATCTCCATAAGACCACTTCAATCCCTTCACCAAAGGCAACATCCTAAACCCCAAATGAGACATATCACTACACGCATTCTACAGCAAACCTTGGACACGTCGGCTCGCCAACTTCGTGCCCGAGTTGCCTCGGTATAGAGGCGGGAGCCCGTAAAAGAAGCCGGCGACGAGGTGGAGACCGGAGATTCTGCGGGGAGATCGGGACGACGACGAGAAGACCGGAGGACTCGGATCACTCGGTATATCTCTCTTCCCTTTCTAGATAGCTAGGACTAGTTTAATGTCACGATCCGGGTATATAGTGCGCGGTGGTGCCGGTATTTTATCACCGCTTCCGCATTCCGGCGTCGGATTGACGGCCGAGGCGCCGCCGTGCACTTACAATGGTATCAGAGCCTCACCATTAACATAGTCTAGCTTTGTTTAATGTGTTTTACATTTCCGATCGAACGAAAATCCCAAAACCCGCGTTTTCATGGATATCAGTTTCTGTCGAAATTTTTTTTGTCTCCAAAAATTTTTCAGGGTGTTGCAGAATGATGTGCAGAGAATTATAAGAACACTGTAAAATTTTGGTAACGCGATCCTTCCATATGATCGTGGAACCGCGGCCATAACCCCTCTTTGGCCGCGGTTCTGCCGCAGATTGTTGGCTTCATTAAACCAGTTTTTTGCAGTGGGCTTTTGGGCTGAAAATAGGGGTTTTGGAATATTAATTTTAGGCCCAGAATTTCTTGATGTGCCACAGTAGTACTTGGGGGCCCATTTGGTAAAATTTGATCGATCGGATATTTTAAACACATTAGTTTACAGTATTTACATTATATCTGCGACCATGAATGTCACTTGATCGGTAAATCCTGTCTAACTGCTATAGCCCGGTTAGACGGATTTGCGAACGTGACATTCACGTTGATATTCTGTGTTATGCTGTGATGTTGCGGATCGGTCATGGGGGATAGCCTGGATGCAATGCCAGTACAGTTTTTGTTGTATTATGTACATTTGATATTACGGGGCGAGCGTCCGACATGTGGACTGCCGTCACTGCCAGATAGTATATTATTATTTTGGGGCACGACCAGGTTGCGGTTGATGTACCCGTTGTATGTATATTTTACTTTCTGTACTTGGATTACCCCGCGGAGGGGTGCACGGATAGCCGGGTTCTATAGGGCAACGGGCCCGCATCTCATGGCATTGAGACGGAGGGGGCTTCACTCTAGAATTGGCGGGCTATTCGCCGCACTCGTAGGGGGTACAGGTTGACCCAGGAAGGGTGCCCAAGTTACCGGATTCTACGAAGTGCTGGGTGGTCCATTCACGTTGCTGAAGGGGGCTGCCTCGCTTCAGGTTTTGGCGGGTAACTTGCCGCGCCCGTAGGGGTCTAGGATTTCATTGCACAGGCTATCCACATGACCAGGGGAATGTCGGGTTTCAGTAGTGGCTCTGTGAAACCCGGGGATCCCAGACATCTGTATTGTTCTGTGATGCTGTACATTTCTGTGATGTTGCATTTTATCACGCCTTGAGCGAAATATTATATATTATATATATATTAGTAGATGTTGTATATGTTTTGCATCCGCGCTAGTCCAGTCCCCGCTCTGTCGTTAGTTAGCTAACCTAACGGGTAATGACGGGACCCAGCGGCGAATGCGGATGGCATATACGTACATCATTATATTTCGTTCTTTGTGGTGTGATCAATTGATGGGACTGCGTTGATTCGGATCAATGCAAGTTAAAACAAACCTATTCTGATGTTGTTGGAACACTTTTCAAAAAGCTGTTATTGCAAGGACGTTCACTTTTGTTTTGCATCGTGGTATTCAGTTGGAATATCCTGCTCCTCAGTCGACGAGGCAAGGGCCAAGATCCCTTCACCGGGAGTGACCCTTTGGACAGAAGTTTGCGTCAGGGCAATAACTTCACTATAGCCGATTACTTTTGCTTTGCACCGTGGTATTCAGTTGGAATATCCTGCACCTCATTCTACGGGGAAAAGAGCCGAGATCCCTTCACCGGGAGTGACCACTTTAGCAACGGTTTTCGTCACTATATTTTTAAAAGCTATCCGTTCTTTCAACGATATCAAGTTCATTACGTTAAAGGTTTTCTCCAGAAACCATTCGTAGCCCTCCGTCGTTTCATATGGGTAGTCAATAGTATTCAAGCTGTGTTTGTTGGCCAAAGTCAAGGCACAGTGTTTGGTAGCTGTTGGGTATTCATATGCAGCATAGATAGATGCGTTCGTTTGGGGCAGTCGTATAGCCTTGTTGGCCAAAGTCAAGGGCTTGTGCGGGTGGGCTCAAATTAACCTGGAGAATGACGGGTAGAACTTGACATGTGACTTATGATTTGTTGGCCAAAGTCAAGGTCATAAGAGCATGGGGTAAAAATCACATCGAGAGTTTCAAAAGAACTGAAACTTGCCAGATATACGCATACCTTCTGGAGTGTGATGACGTGAGCGGATTCCGTCACGTTATCATGCGATGATAGTTGGATCCCGATTCCCACTAATGAGTTAGTTTACTCCTCGGGTGACCCCGACTAATTCTTCTTTCAGGTTTGGAGGAGAATTTGACGGTACAGTGGGAGGTTTCCAGATTAGATAAATTGGTAACCGTTCTGATCTAGGTTAGAGTGCACGCTGAGTGTTTCTTTTCTCTCTCTCTTCGGCTGCGACCATTGACCCGGCCCTAAGACTATGATTCAGAGACCAAAATTAACCGAACCTTCTTGAACACTGGCTTTTGGATTATCAGAGTTGCAAACCTCATTGCCACTCCTACTTTTACCCTTTTCTCCAGGACACCCCGTATTACTACGAACGTCCACTTCCATTGGAAAAAACCATCGTATGGTTAGATATGAACTCGAAGGAATTTATTCGAGAATGGTTTCCGGTTCTGGAGAAAACGAATAGGACTATTCAGTTGTCTTTTCCTTTTACCTTCTCTCAGGTTGCGAGTACTTCTTAGTTTAGGAGATAGTACACCTATTACGTAAATTGGATAGTCTTCTTCCAAACCTTAGGCTGGTGCCGAACAGTAGGGAATGAAGAAAACCAATTAGCATAACAATGGTGTACAGAAGGTATTAAGTTAAGACAAAGCAAGGGATTAGTAAGAGGGCAAAGTAAATTGCAACTGATATTCACGACCAAACCAGTTATTTCATTACCACTCCCACTTCACCTTTTTATTTCTCCAGGACACTCCGTATCACTACGAAGATCCACAGTTTATTGGAAACTCCATTGTATGGTTATATACGAACTCGAAAGGAACTTGTTCCAGTTCGGGGATGGATTCTGGTTCAGGAGAAATAGGAATAAGGTTTATTCGGTTGTCTTTTATCTTCACCTTCTCTCGCATTGCGAGTGTTCCTAGGATTAGGACAGTACACCCATTATGCTTATTGGATAGTCTTCTTCTAAACCATAGGCTGGTGCCGAACGGTAGGGAAGGAAGAAAACCATTTGGCCTAAAGGGGTGTGCAAAAGGTAATGACTAAAGACATATAAAAGGATTTCAGAAGTGGCAAAGAATTACACGGTTACAGTTGTGAATCTGGATAATGGAAGAGGCATTACTAGGAATACCGGGATACCCCATCGAAACATTTCAATGTTTCAGTTTCACTGTGTACTGTTAAAGGAAAACTGATTTCCCAGTTAGACACTTACTCCAGGGTATGTATTAACCAGGTATGATTCTCACATCTGTATGGTTTTGCAGATGATGAGTGGGAGTAAGTTATTGGAAATTAGGTGATCTTCCTTATTATATCGGAATTCGTTGTAATTGGTGATATTTGAGGAAATCACCTGGGTTGTTTTGCCGGTCGGCAAAAATTTGGTTTTGAATATCCTCTGTCATGCACCAATTTCAAATTAATATATCTGTACGTATATTTTCATAGAGTGAGATATACCTTTTTGAAATTATGTCTACGACATTTACCTATATCAGTGGATGGTTAGGTAAGGAGCATTAAACAACGGTGTAATTCTTCATAACCAAAGGTACAGTTTTCAACCTACGACACACAGGGATTGAGTTATCAGACTCAAGGGACTTATACAGAGTATTGTATATTGTCCAGGGTCCATCAGGACAGAGGGGTTGGTTCTCGTACTATATTCGGTTTACTTATGACTTCTCTAGCTTTTAGACAGGTGTTTCGTAGAAACACAGGGTCCGAATTTTGAGAAGTTATAGGTATTTGAATAAAGTAGAGAACCAGGTGTTGCAAGTATCGGGATTCTTCAAGTTGATCGAAGATGTAGATACTTGTGCAGGGTATTCAGTTGATAGTAATGATTAAGAGATCTTGCTTCTCTTTCAGGTTACTCATAATTGGAAGCATTCCTAAGTTGAGTAACGCTGATCAGCCTCCTTCCATTTAGTTGACATGCACTGAAGACTGCTGCATGATTTGAATCTGGTTCAATTAAATCAGTGCCTTTGGTTCTATATTGGATATAGAACAGTTCATATCTTAACGATGTTAAGGTACGGGGAGTTGTCCGGCTTATGCTTAAAACCAGACTCTGGATAACTCAAGGCATGTTTCTATAATGGCTGTTTGTGGGTTGACCCAGGCTATGATGAGGGTTGAGTTTCTACCATCTGGAAGATCAATAGTGATATTGTTCTAGACTCGCTACAGTTTTAATAAAAATGGATTTTTTCAGAAAACAGTAGTGGGAGTATGGTAGAACTGGAAGTGATTCCAGAACCACAAACGATTACTGAATATTTCATAGGAACCTAAAGATTCAATCTGGCTTAACATTCCATTGGCCACTCCGCAGATAAGGTGGGTAACTTCAGGCACCCGAGAGGTACTCTGGTAGCCTCAAGGACGGTGACAGGGAAGTTCTTGTTTACCCACACTTGCCATTGCTGTTGTTCCAGGCTGCGAGACCCGGCAGGAGGATGAGTATAGCGTCGTTCTAAACTTGCTTTAGAAGTATACGTTTATATGACTCTTCCAGAGGGTTGTCGTAGTCAATGGGAGCAGCGGAAGCATTGGTGGACAGGTGGCTTATGTCTATTTATAGACTAAAGCAGATATAGCGGAGATAGATCATCTATTTCTGATGTGACAGTCATAGGTTTGACTTCATCAGAATAGGGGATGGGTTAGCTGAGAAGGTAGTAGGGTGTGATGTCCTGGTATTTGGATGACATACACAGAGTAGGAAAAGAAGCTCCTATACTACGATCGGTTATACTTTGGTCGTTACACAGTGGTTTCTCCACATGGGACTTGGACATTATATCAGACAAACTGGTTACTAGATCTATGGTTTTAGATCTAGATTTGGGTGGTTTCCTAATTAAGGGTACTTAGACAGCATTCTAAGAGTATTTAGAATAGACGACTCCTGGCACCGTAATGTACCTGCAGGTGATGGAGTCACCCTCTCTAAAGGCGTCTTACAGACTAAAGGGGAGAGGGATGTGCATGATTGGCAGATCACTTGCTTAGGCAATTGAGTCAATCATGAAATGTCAAGTACCACACCAGATGTTGTTCTTGCACTAGATGCAGTAAGTTGACATTGATCCAATCCTGGAGAAACAGTTGGAAGCAGTTTTAGAACATAAGTGGATGTTCTAGGGATATGATAACGACAGCCTCATTCGGGAGACAGTTATCATTCCAGGCTTCCAAGGTGACATGGACGACAAGGAAGTTGTCGGAGTTATTGTTTTTCCTTCTGACGAGGGGCAGCATTTTGGACAGGTGGTCCAAGACAATACTGAAGGAGGCATGGCGCAGGATACTGATTAAGTTCAGTTGACGATACAGTCTGAGAAGTTTGGATTTGGAGTTCATTTATGAGCTAGGTCCCATCAGACATCCAGATATATTCTAAGACAGGTATTGCTCATTTCGGGAGATGGCTTTCTCCGCGAACTTGAGATATAGAGAGACATAGAAAGAAACATCAAAGCGGATCCACTCACTGAGGCTATTCCTTGAACGCAATAGTTTCGCAAATGGGCTTTGTGAGACTGACTAGTAGAGGAATTGGGTGTTCGGTATCACACGGGCTGTGAGTATGCGACATCGCAATAATTAGCCTTGAGTGCAAGTGGGAGATTGTTGGAGATAGTGCCCTTAGAGTCAATTATTGGATCACAGGAACGTGATTGCAATGATTGAGGGAGGACCTATCCCGGTAGGACAGTCTTACTCGAGATGATAGTATGCTATCTGGTTTATCTTTATCATCGTGTACAGCTTTAAGTGACCTGACAGGTCGCTATTACACGTTGATAGTGTAGGGTTCCTAGGCACGCTAATGAAGTCTCACAAGGCATTAACCTTGCCAATTTCAAATTTACGGGTGCCGAGAAAACCTAATACGGATCGTTGACTAGAGTTTAGGCGAAATACGAAACTAGTTAACAACTAAACTAAAGGAGAGAGGCTACAACCTTTGTAGATCCGTTTCTCCACTTCCTTAGCTCCACGTAGGCATCCTTTCGCTGTCCATCTCGAATCCCGGACTCAATCGTCGGCTTGATCGGAGAAATGGGCGGGCTAGGTCGTCGGCTTCGTGCCGAAGATGATCTACGTCGAGGCATCACAAGTTCAAGCTCCAACTCCATCAAGTTGTGAAACTTGTGAAGAAAACACCCTATACTACTTGGCAAGAGGTAGAGGGTGAATAAATAGGAGGTGGGTTCACTTTAGAATTGGATTTCTCACACTTTAGCTCAAGTTGCCATTAATGGACTTAAGCTTTTTCTTTGAAGATGAAGAAGAAGATGAAGCTAGAATATGATAAGTCTTAATTAAAATGAAAAGTAAAATGAATACTTATCATATACTAACTAAGGTAGAGTGTAGAGAATTGACCATGGTTACTTGGAAGGGTTAGGGTTAAGCATGAAGACAAGAATGGTTACAAAGTCAAAGCTTCATGAAGCTTCAACTAGAAACAAAGAAAGCCACCATTCTCATCATAATCTTTTCCAAATAAATAAATAAACAAACAAATAAATAAATGAATAAGCAAAACCCTAACCATCTTTTTAACCATGGTTTGATTCTTTACACTTAACCAATTAAACATGCATCATCAAACATGATACAAACATGTGCACAAAAGTATATCACATATACAACTTGCACATCAAGTGAGAAAATCCACTTAAAGTGAACCAATACTAGTTAATGCAAAGTAATATATCAAATATATAATTAAACATTAAATCATTAAATCAACACTTGATTTAACGATCCGGTCATATCGCATATAACCGACTAGTATCCTATGTATCGGCTTATCGAATCAATCCTTGATTCGATATCTAGGTTATATCGAATATAACCAATCGATACATTCATCGCGAGAATGGAATACGGTATCACATACACGCATTATTCTCAGTCCTGCACATATCTCATATGCGCTCCTATTTCGTTTCGCTTGAGCCAGGAAACCTCTGTGTAGGACTCTAAAGACTCGTCAATACACCGGCAGCAGATGATGATCATATCAAGCACCTACAAGCCGCAAGCGGTCTGCTAAACGTAACGGCCATCCGGGTATTGAGCGATTAGAAGATCGACGAGCTAGCCCACTCACACTCCTGTGAATCCAACCAGTAACACTTACCGTACAGTCCGGTCTGTTCGTCTGATATGTCGCATATCAAGTCTATGGGTGGTAAACGTCAGACCCCAATAACCGATAAGTCGTGCCAATGTGAGGCTCATAACGGGTCGAGAAACTACTGGTAACACTTACCAGCAAATCTCTGATCAGCTCTGGCTAGGGACTTCCCTGTTACGGCCAATCGAGCACAGCGCAACATCAACCCCCAATACTGGGAGAGACGAAACTCCTCCTATCGCTCATTGCCTCCATGTGACTCGGGACTGTACCCAAAGACCACCGTTTTTCATGCCCTCATGGACGTGGTAAGGTGGAGATCAAAGCACAGTGGGAATCACACAAGACTCTATGACGATCTCGGGTCTACAGACTAACCTGCACAAGTGTCACCTGAGAACTGCCATCTGACGTGAGGTATAATACCATCTGGGAGTTCTCGGCGAGTCCGTCCAGTGTACCCAGTCTCCAATGAGCACCCGTATACCATCTCTGATGTCAAACACCAATGGATATGGGATCATCCATCGCCCATCTCATGGGTCGAGAAGCGTATACGCTAGTCTACACTGGTATATCGATGCCCCGTCTCGATACACCCACGACTGGGGACCTTGAAGGATGTACTTATGGACTACCATGTCCCCACTAGTATGATCCGCATCATAGTCCAGGTAGTCAAGTACACATCCTAAGGGCTTTACCAACATGTAACTACAAGACAGTTTAAAGAGACTAGTGTACATGTTAAGATAAAGAGTAACCAGATAGCATACTATCTTATCGAGCAAGAAAGTCATCTCTATATATGTCCAAGCATCCAATATAATATACATCATCTGTACAATACTGGCCTCTAGGGCATACATACAACTAACAATCTCCCACTTGCACTAGGGCCAGCTGCTGTAGTATCGCATACCGAGCATCCCGAAGAGTCTCTCAAACTGTATCTGGGGAATGGCCTTCGTGAGTGGATCCGCCGTGTTGTTCTTCGTGTCAACCCTCCTGACCTCGATCTCCCGGCGATCTACTATCTTCCGGATCAGGTGATACCGCCTCAGAATATGCCTGGATCGCTGATGGGACCTAGGTTCCTTGGCCAAAGCCACCGCTCCATTGTTATCGCAATACAAAGGTATTGGATGCTCAATGGATGGAACCACTCCAAGTTCAGTAATGAACTTCTTGATCCAGACAGCCTCTTTAGCAGCATCGTTGGCAGCGATGTATTCAGCCTCCATCGTCGAGTCTGCCACGGTTTCCTGCTTGGAACTCTTCCAGCTAACTGCCTCTCCGTAAAGGGTAAAGACAAATCCCGACTGCGACTTAGAGTCGTCCTTATCACTCTGGAAGCTCGAATCGGTAAAGGACTCCACTTAGAGTTCTCCGTTACCATACACCAAGAGAATCTCTTTAGTCCTTCGCAAGTACTTGAGAATGCTCTTCACAGCTGTCCAGTGACTCTCTCCAGGATCAGCTTGATACCTGCTCACTACACTTAGTGAGTATGCAACATCGGGTCTGGTACATAGCATCGCGTACATGATAGAGCCTACAGCCGAAGCATAGGGTATCCCTTGCATGCGAGCTCTCTCCAAATCAGTCTTGGGAGACATCTTTTTGGAGAGAGTGACTCCAGAGATCGTGAGCAAATTCCCACGCTTGGATTCTTCCATACTAAACTTCTTTAGTATGGTGTCAATGTACCTGGATTGGGAAAATCCCAATATCCGTTTGGATCTATCTCTATAGATACTAATTCCCAATATGCAGGAGGCATCACCAAGATCTTTCATTGAGAATCTTTGTGATAAGAAGAGCTTGACCGATTGCAGCATAGGAATATCATTTCCTATCAAGAGTATGTCATCCACGTACAATACGAGGAAGACGACCTTACTCTCTGCCACCTTCTTGTAGATACAAGGTTCATCTGGATTTTTGACGAAATCAAACTCTTTGATAACGACGTCAAAGCAGATGTTCCAACTCCGTGATGCTTGCTTTAATCCATAAATGGATTTAAGCAGCTTGTACACCTTCCCGCTGCTCCCACTGTCTACGAAGCCCTCTGGCTGAGTCATGTACACGCACTCTTCTAAATCACCATTTAGAAAGGCGGTCTTAACATCCATTTGCCAGATTTCGTAGTCATGATATGCAGCGATGGCAAGCATGATCCGGATGGATTTAAGCATAGCCACTGGAGAAAAGGTTTCGTCATAGTCCACACCTGGTCTTTGACGAAAACCCTTTGCAACAAGTCTAGCTTTGAAAGTCTCCACTTTCCCATCTACACCAAGTTTCTTCTTGAAGATCCACTTGCTCCTAATGGGTTTTACCCCTTCAGGAGCAACATCCAAAGTCCATACTTTGTTGGTGTACATGGATTCCATCTCGGACCGCATAGCATCCAGCCATTTCACTGAGTCCCTACTCGTGATGGCCTGCTCGAAGCTAGTTGGGTCATCATCCTCCATGATGCAATCCTCGCTCCCACCATCCATGAGAAAACCGTAGTATCTCTCAGGTTGGCGAGGAACCCTACTAGATCGGCGGAGAGGCTGAGGTTCATTGGGAGCTACTGAATCTTCTGGTTCCACTAAATCTTCAGTTACGGTTTGTGTATCTGGAACTTCTTCCAGCTCTACCACTTTGCCATTAATTTCTTTTTCAAGGAATTCCTTTTCTAAAAGGGTGGCATATTGAGAAACAAACACTTTTTGTTCTTCAGCATGGTAGAAAAAATATCCTTGTGAATTCTTAGGATATCCCACAAACTTGCAAAGAACTGACCGTGCCTCGAGTTTGTCTGGATTTTGCTTTTTGACATAGGCCGGACAACCCCATATCTTAACTCGTTTAAAATATGGTCTCTTTCCACTCCATATCTCATATGGTGTGGTAGGTACAGATTTAGATGGAACTTGATTCAATAGGTATGTTGCTGTTTCCAGCGCATATCCCCAGAAGGAAATAGGTAACTCATCTGTGCTCATCATAGAGCGCACCATATCTAATAGGGTGCGGTTCCTCCGTTCTGATACACCGTTGTGCTGTGGTGTATATGGAGGAGTCAGCTGAGAGAGAATCCCATTCTCTTTTAGGAAGTCCAGGAATTCATTGCTCAAGTATTCACCTCCTCGATCAGATCGTAGGATTTTAATACTTTTTCTGGTTTGGTTCTCAACTTCTTGTTTATATTCTCTAAATTTCTCAAAAGCTTCTGATTTGTGTTTCATCAGGAACACATACCCGAACCTAGAGAGATCGTCAGTGAATGTAATGAAGTATGAAGAACCATCCCTGGCATGTGTAGACATAGGACCGCATACATCACTATGTATCAGTCCCAAGAGTTCGGTAACTCTTTCTCCGTGTCCCGTAAACGGAGTTTTGGTCATCTTGCGTTTGAGACATGACTGGCAAGTGTCATAAGATGAAAATTCGAAAGGTTTCAACTATCCATCCTTATGCAACTTAGCCAGTCGTGTCGCATTGATGTGACCCAGTCTACAATGCCATAAGAAGAATTCGTTCATTTCTGAACTCTTCCTCTTGTGTGTGTTAGTTATGCTCAGAACTGTTGATTGATTTAGAACATAAATGCCATTGCACAACGTGCCTGATCCAACCAACTTTTGGTTACGGAAAATGTTCATAACATTGTCCTGTAATACAAAATTATATCCCTCTTTACTCAACAAAGAAACCGATATAATGTTGCATATCAGGTTCGGCATGTAATAGCATTCGTTCAGAACCAATGTATTACCAGTTGGTAATGCAAGGTGATATTCCCCGACAGTCTTAGCTGCAACTATTGCACCATTTCCAACTCTAATGTCTTTATCACCTTCTCCAAGTTCTCTACCTTTCCTAAGCCCATGTAACTGATTACATATATGGGATCCTGACCCGGTATCTAATACCCAGGATGTAGAGCAAATGGAGAAACAGTTTTCTGTAACGAACACACCCGAAGAAAATGCATCAACATGTACTTTCTTCATTCGGGTGGCATGGGAATCCTAGTATTCCCCTATATCCTGTTCAGTCCTATAACTCTTATAAGAAAGAACGGAACCAACGTTCCCCCGCACAGTATAACATGCGGGTTCGGTCAATACATCCATATTATTATCTTGATTAAGGCATGACATGGTCGCTACCTGGAGAGAGAGAGAAGAAAACACTTTAGCGTATGCTCGTGCAAGATCAGATTGGTTATTATCTTATCTAATCAGGATGGCTCCCACTGTTTTTATCAAATCTTCCTTCAAACCCTAAAAGGAAAGACTAGCCGGGATTAATTACACACTACAAGTTCGCCAATTTTTCAGCTAGGCCAGTGTCGGTACTTTGAGGGAGGTCCCCCGTGCTTTCGCACGAACCTAATTAATGTAAACCTCGTTTTCCCAGATGCGTAACCCCGTTGACACCTTTCTAGACACCTACTTGATCGGCTAATTGTAGTGTGCAAAACTCTCCCAGGAGTAACTCTTACTCGCAGTGGGTATCGGGATCCAACTATCTCATAGAAGGTATGCAATCTCATTGCAAATTTCAACACTTGAAATTCCCGATAATATTTTGCCCCTAGCAGCTATATGACCTTAACATAGTCAACAAATCATAAGTGCTAGTCAAGTTCAACCCGTCATTTCCTGATTGAATTAAACCCACCCGCACGACCCTTAACATAGTCAACAAAGTCGCACGACTACCCTAATCCAATCTGCATCATATGCATAAGCAGATAAATACTGGTCAGCTACCGCACACTACGCCTTAACATAGTCAACAAACGTAGCACGAATACTAACTAGTACTTATCTGAAATGACGGAGGGCTACGACAGGTTTTTCTGAAAACCTATTGCGTAATGAACTTGATATCGTTGTAGAATCAAATGAAGTTTTGAAATGGAGTGATTTTGAGGCTTTTCTAGTTTTTGCTAAAAGGGTCACTCCCGGTGAAGGGATCGTCGGCCCTTTCCTTGTCGAATGAGGTGCGGGATATATCATATATATCACTGTACAAAGCAGAAACTATAGAAGCAATCAAAAGTCAAACCGAGTGTGTAGCATCTGCCAGTTATTGCTAAAGGAGTCACTCCCGGTGAAGGGATCTCGGTCCTTTCCTCATCGAATAAGGTGCAGGGTATATCATATATACCGCTATGCAAAGCAAGAACTGTAGCTACCTGTTTTGTTTAAAATTTGATTCTACAACATCTTAGGTTTCTTTTCTTTCATTAATCACATTAATGAAGTCCCATCATTTAAGTCACCTAAACATCACAGATAAATACGACGTACACTTATGCCATCCGCATTCGCCTAGATGTCCCCTCGTGCACCGTTAGGTTAGGTAATTAACGACAGAGCAGGGCAGGGCTAGTGCGGGTGCAAAATATAAGCAACGTCTATATAATATATTATATATACTATATACTGTATCTATCACAGAACATCATATGATCACATCACAGATATCGCAGCAGAAGAAACATATGAAACATTGGATATACTAGGACGTCCGTGTTTTCAATACGAGCCAGTATAAAACACGGATTCCACGGTCGTGATGAATAGCCAATCCCACACGCCTAGACCCCTACGAGAGCGGCAAGCAACCCTACCAATTCTAGGGTTAGGAGACCCGGACTCGACTCCTCGAGATGGTCTCCCACTGGACCCTAGAACCCGGTTACTTGTGCTCCCTTCCTTGGGTCTATCCTAATGCGGAAAAGAAAATAATATACAAAAGGTAACAACTTCCGCAACCTGGAAGTGCCCCAAATAAAAGAATATTACATACAAGTTTTTACATGAATGAAAATGAAAAACACCTATCTCACATAAAAACCCCCGGCTATTCGAACACGACGATCCAATATAACATATCCAGCAACACATAACAACACATGTCATCAACGTAAGTAAGTATGCATACCCCAATTGTCGTTGACGTATAGCAACGAAACCGGCGATATTGACATACTACACTTACGGTCACAGAAAAGAAAGTGTAAAACTACAACAGTTGGAATCCGCAACCCTTTTAGACATCACATGCCTAACAGTTATAAACCCTGCATTTTAGTCTCATTATCGAAAACTCTTTTCAATATCAAATGAAACTAAACCGCTAGATTTATAACATTCATTCAGTTATCTCATAACTGTTTGTGAATTCCAATTATTGTTTCCCATTCCGGATAAATAGAAAATATTAAACTTTCCGATGGAACATTCGAACACCCAAGTTTTCCCGAAACCGTTCAACACATGAAATAGATTCAAAGACATTCACTTCATGCCTCAGTACTAACGGTCCAGCCGTAGAAGGGTCAAGCCAACGCCTCACATGTGGCACGCCGTACTGCCCTAAACCCGAAGGTTCAAAGGGCAGTTCAAGACGGTCACATAATCGAGTTAAGGTTTGTTGTCTTCTAGAGGGACCATCGTATTACTTGCACTACTTAGAACGTCCTTAAACCACAGAAAAATCCAACACTTGGAAATTTTCCGGCAGGGGAAAAGTTGGGTATTTATATCCGGTCGAACCTTTTAACATATTCTAAAATATCCGGAAAGCCACATAGACAAGGTTTGATAATCCGATCGAATCGTCGATTCCCAATACAACCCCAGAACACTCAACTCTTGAGTCAAATTAAAAACTCTCAGAAAATTCAGCATAATTAAATATGAATTACTGTGCAAAAATGGACAGATGATGTCATCAGATGGCCGCGGAACCGCCGCAGAAGCCAGGCTTCTGCCGCAGTTCCGCCACGCCCTTAGCAGATCATGGGATAAATTTTGCATCGTAATTCTTAGAATTCCCTGCTGAATTTTTTAAGCATTTTTAATATGGAAAAATCCCAGATTTTAGAAAAAGTCCAGAGAGCATATCGGGAATTAGGGTTTCGGTTCGATCGGGTTCCAAACGTCGTCTAGACTTCGCCTAAGGCTCTAGCTAGGCTCTGATACCACTGTAGGGTTCCTAGGCACGCTAATGAAGTCTCACAAGGCATCAACCATGCCAATTTCAAATTTACGGGTGCCGAGAAAACCTAATACGGATCGTTGACTAGAGTTTAGGCGAAATACGAAACTAGTTAACAACTAAACTAAAGGAGAGAGGCTACAACCTTTGTAGATTCGTTTCTCCACTTCCTTAGCTCCACGTAGGCATCCTCTCGCTGTCCATCTCAAATCCCGGACTCAATCGTCGGCTTGATCGGAGAAATGGGCGGGCTAGGTCGTCGGCTTCGTGCCGAAGATGATCTACGTCGAGGCATCACAAGTTCAAGCTCCAACTCCATCAAGTTGTGAAACTTGTGAAAAAAACACCCTATACTACTTGGAAAGAGGTAGAGGGTGAAGAAATAGGAGGTGGGTTCACTTTAGAATTGGATTTCTCACACTTTAGCTCAAGTTGCCATTAATGGACTTAAGCTTTTTCTTTGAAGATGAAGAAGAAGATGAAGCTAGAATATGATAAGTCTTAATTAAAATGAAAAGTAAAATGAATACTTATCATATACTAACTAAGGTAGAGTTTAGAGAATTGACCATGGTTACTTGGAAGGGTTAGGGTTAAGCATGAAGACAAGAATGGTTACAAAGTCAAAGCTTCATGAAGCTTCAACTAGAAACAAAGAAAGCCACCATTCTCATCATAATCTTTTCCAAATAAATAAATAAACAAATAAATAATTAAATGAATAAGCAAAACCCTAATCATCTTTTTAACCATGGTTTGATTCTTTACACTTAACCAATTAAACATGCATCATCAAACATGATACAAACATGTGCACAAAAGTATATCACATATACAACTTGCACATCAAGTGAGAAAATCCATTTAAAGTGAACCAATACTAGTTAATGCAAAGTAATATATCAAATATATAATTATACATTAAATCATTAAATCAACACTTGATTTAACGATCCGGTCATATCGCATATAACCGACTAGTATCCTATGTATCGGCTTATCGAATCAATCCTTGATTCGATATCTAGGTTATATCGAATATAACCAATCGATACATTCATCGTGAGAATGGAATACGGTATCACATACACGCATTATTCTCGGTCCTGCACATACCTCATATGCGCTCCTATTTCGTTTTGCTTGAGCCAGGAAACCTCTGTGTAGGACTCTAAAGACTCGTCAATACGCCGGCAGCAGATGATGATCATATCAAGCACCTACAAGCCGCAAGCTGTCTGCTAAACGTAACGGCCATCCGGGTATTGAGCGATCAGAAGATCGACGAGCTAGCCCGCTCACACTCCTGTGAATCCAACCAGTAACACTTACCGTACAGTCCGGTCTGTTCGTCTGATATGTCGCATATCAAGTCTAGGGGTGGTAAACGTCAGACCCCAATAACCGATAAGTCGTGCCGATGTGAGGCTCATAACGGATCGAGAAACTACTGGTAACACTTACCAGCAAATCTCTGATCAGCCCTGGCTAGGGACTTCCCTGTTACGGCCAATCAAGCACAGCGCAACATCAACCCCCAATACCGGGAGAGACGAAACCCCTCCTATCGCTCATTGCCTCCATGTGACTCGGGACTGTACCCAAAGACCACCGTTTTTCACGCCCTCATGGACGTGGTAAGGTGGAGATCAAAGCACAGTGGGAATCACACAAGAATCTATGACGATCTCGGGTCTACAGACTAACCTGCACAAGTGTCACCTGAGAACTGCCATCTGACGTGAGGTATAATACCATCTGGGAGTTCTCGGCGAGTCCGTCCAGTGTACCCAGTCTCCACTGAGCACCCGTATACCATCTCTGATGTCAAACACCAATGGATATGGGATCATCCATCGCCCATCTCATGGGTCGAGAAGCGTATACGCTAGTCTACACTGGTATATCGATGCCCCGTCTCGATACACCCACGACTGGGGACCTTGAAGGATGTACTTATGGACTACCATGTCCCCACTAGTATGATCCGCATCATAGTCCAGGTAGTCAAGTACACATCCTAAGGGCTTTACCAACATGTAACTACAAGACAGTTTAAAGAGACTAGTATACATGTTAAGATAAAGAGTAAACAGATAGCATACTATCATATAGAGCAAGAAAGTCATCTCTATATATGTCCAAGCATCCAATATAATATACATCATCTGTACAATACTGGCCTCTAGGGCATACATTCAACTAACAGATAGAGCCCCTAGGATTCTTGCTTGACTACCAGTAGTATGAGGGCGATCATATACGTGGGAGCTGGGGTCTATAAGCACATCCTTAAAAGGTCCCTAGTCGTGGGGGTTTCGAGACAGGGCATCGATACTCCAGAGTAGACTAGTGTATACATTCGAGACCCCGACGAGGGGCGGTGGCCGGTCTCACAAGCCACTGGTGTCAGTTGGTTCACCCAAGATGTATACAGGTGCTCATTGGGTTATGAGTACACCGGACAGGACTCGCCGGGAACATGCTAGTTGGTCTTATACCTGACGTCAGATAGCAGTTCCCTGGTGACATGTGTACAGGTTAGTTCATCGACCTGGGGATCGTCATTTGTCTCGTGTGAGTTCCCACTGTACTTTGATTACTACCCTACCACGCTCAAAGGAGACGTGCAAACAGGTTTTAGTTGGGTACAGTCCCGAGCCACATGTAGGCAGTGAGCGGATCTTCAGGGGTTCGTCTCTCCCGGTATTGGGGGTGAGGTCGCGCTGTGTCTAGGAGAGCCAGAACATGAAAAGTCCTTGGCCAAGGCAGGAGATTTACTGGTAGGTATTCCAGTAGTATCTCAGGGTGTTCTGGGCTACACTCCGACACGACTTGTACCGCTTTTGGGGGTCTGACTTTTACCAACTCCTTAGGCCCGCCATGCGATGCTCATAGACGAACGGACCGGACTGTATGGATATTGTCACTGACAGGCTCAGTAGGGTGTCAGGATGAGTTCGCTCATCGACGTCCCTTTTGGTCAATAGCTGGTAGCCCGTCACGTATGGCTAATACCTCTGACGTGCTAGTGGTTAAATCCGCAGCCATAGTATTGACGAGTCTTTAGAGTCCCCCACATTCAGTTGCTCAAGTTTTCCGGCGAAACCCTGTAGAGGCCGTATGGAGATATGGCAGGGTTCGATCGGATACGTGCGGTATTGCACGGATCAGGATCGGACGAATTATACTAGCGGGCTTTGGTTTAAGCCGGATCCTAGTATAATATAGTGTAGATTTTGTCTCATTGCATTTGTATTTCGGTCGGAATACAGATGCGGGTGTGTATACACAGTATCGGGGTTTTCCTGTAATTTATTACGGGACCAGTTTTCTGGAGTTGCCAGTTTGCTTTCCGTTTCGGCCATATTTCTTTGTATCTTTCATTGGCCGAAGATTGGTGGAGGAGGGCTTATTTGCAATTGTGCAAATAAGCATTTATGGAGGGGGTATTTGCATATTCTTGTGTCATGATGGTTGCACCATCCCTTGACCATTTGACTTGTTCATTTCATCATTGCTTGACTTTGGATGTGTTGATGGTTGTTTTGGAGTGAGGGTTTGCTTTGTGATCATTGTTTGTTATCATGACCCTTTCTCTCTCTTGCTTGATTGGTTGGCTAACTCTCACACACATAGACTCCCTCTCTCATACTCACTCACTTGACTTGGGAGTGGCCGGCCAAGCCATGGTGGCTGTCCAAAATTTGTGAGGGTGGGATTTTTGTTCCATTGGCTTTGTAAAATCCTACTAGTTCAATCTCCACAAGACCACTTCAATCCCTCCACCAAAGGCAACATCCTAAACCCCAAATGAGACATATCACTACACGCATTCTACAGCAAACCTTGGGCACGTCGGCTCGCCAACTTCGTACCCGAGTTGCCTCGGTATAGAGGCGGGAGCCCGTAAAAGAAGCCGGCGACGTGGTGCCCTTCCGGCGACGAGGTGGAGACCGGAGATTCCGTGGGGAGATCGGGATGACGACGAGAAGACCGGAGGACTCGGATCACTCGGTATATCTCTCTTCCCTCTCTAGATAGCTAGGACTAGTTTAATGGCACGATCCGGGTATATAGTGCGCGGTGGTACCGGTATTTGAAAAGGTAAAGTTTATCACCGCTTCCGCATTCCGGCGTCGGATTGACGGCCGGGGCGCCGCCGTGCACTTACAATAAGAGGGGAGAGCTAGAGAGAAAGGAAGAGGAGGAGAGGGAATGAAAATGAACCAGTAAGAAGAATAATACAACCCTTCTCACATATATGTGATTTATGAAAAATAGATAATTAGCTAAGATAATTGTCATGGTTAATCAAGAAATGACCATTATCATTTCACATTAAATGCTTTTGCAAGGATCAAAGAGCATCTTTCATATGGAATGATGATGGTCAACTTGTCAATCTAGGTCAACAAGTCAAGTATAGTCAAATGGTCAACAACCCTAACCATGCACAATTATAATTAACTAATATTAATAATTCATAATTCACACATAAACATTAGGGTTAAGAAAATGACAATGGTCATCAACCCTAATGAAAGTCCTCTGCCTCTGTCTCAGTCAACTGTGCATACACACTCGTATCCCTGTTCCTAGGAACATAAATACAATGAGATAAAACCAATCCCAAATCATATACTAGGATCCGGCTTAAACCAAAGCCCGCTAGTATAAGCTGTCCGGACATCAAACGTGCACAAGTGCGCGGATGTGAACGAACCTTGTCGCAAAACCATGCGACCTCTACTCATTTTGCCTATAGGCGAATAACCTTCTGTATGGTACTCTAAAGACTCAACACTACGTTGGCAGTGAGTTTAACCACAGACCGCAAGCGGCACTAGCTGTACGTAACGGTCCCCAGGTAGATGCCGATAAGAAGACTGACGAGGTAAACCCATCTTAACTCCTACCGAGCCTGTATGTGACAGTCTCCGTACAGTCCGGCCTGTTCGTCTAAGAACATCGCATGGCGGGCCAAGGGGGCAGTAAACGTCAGTCCTCTACTAGCGGTACAAGTCGTGCCGGAGTGTAGCCCAGAACACCTGAGATAACACTGGAAACCTACCAGTCTACCTCGCTTGCCCTGGCCAGGGACTTTGTGTAATGGCTCTCCTAGACACAGCATGATATCAACCCCCAATACCGGGAGAGACGAATCCTGTCGAACCGTCACTGCCTCCAAGTGCTTCGGGACTGCACCCAAAAACTACCTGTTTGCACGACTCCTTTAAGTCGTGGTAGGGTAGTAATCAAAGTACAGTGGGAACGCACTCGAGGCGAAGTGACAGTGTCAAGTCAACGTACTAAGCTGTACTCATGTCTCTTGGGAACTGATAACCGACGATAGGTATAATACCAACCAACAGTTCCCGACGAGTCCTGTCCAGTGTACTCGTAACCTAACGAGCATCCGCATACTATCTCAAGTAGGACGTACTGACGGCTGTGGGACAGACCGTCTCCCAAGCTGGGATAAGAAGCGCATACGCTAGTCTACTCCAGAGTATCGATGCCTTGTCTCGATAGTCCTGCGACCAGGGACCTGCATAAGGATGTGCTTGTAGATTACCCAGCCCCCACGAGTGTGACTGCCATCACAACGCTGGTAATCAAGCAAAGATCCTAAGGGCTCCACTAATGTGTAAAGGCGATATGCTAAAAGAAACACATGCACACATTAAAGCAGAAACAAACCAAGTAGCATACTACCATTTTGAGCAAGAATGTTAATACAAGGTGAATATCCCAAGCTTCCATCAAGTAATATAGAATCCAGTATGATACAGTAATGGCCTCTAGGGCATATACACTAACATATATATCACACTTCAATTTTCGTTTAAGCTTGATTTCTTAATACAACTTTGTCTTAATATTGATTGTCTTGATATTTCGTGCAGACGCAGGGCCTCCCCATCCCCAGAAGGGGACTCGAGGCCCGAATCAGTCCCATAGGCTGAGGCCTGACAGCGCTGGGGGGAGGCAGCATTCCCCCTCCTTTTTACCCTTGACTATCGCTATACCGGTCCTCATGCAGAGAGGTTCGACCGGTATATGGGGGACGAGAGCCGGCTCGTGAAGAACTATCCACTTCACGTTGAGTGGGGCGAGCAGCACCGGCGCTCATTCGCCCTCTTCTTTGATCAGGCCCGGGTACGTATTAATATATATTTTCATTTGATTTATCCAATATATTTATTATTAACACTTGCAATCTAATAACAATGTTTTTTTTGTATTTTCAGTGGGATTACGATTTTCAGCCTGTACCCGACCCTGATCACCCTGGGAGGGTGCTCGAACTTCATGCCCTGTACAATGGCCTGATGAAGAACATGCAGACCAAGGTCCGATACAACAAGAATGAGCTGAAGGCCGACTGCTACTCCCTGTGGATGGCGACCCCCGAGGCAGAGATAGCGGCCCTCCTATCTACTCCGGCGTTTGCGAGAGTCGACGTAGAGACATGGCCTCTATTGTGCGAATATTTCGACTCCCAACGCAAACAGGTTTGTATTTTAAATGTAATTCATTGTTTAGAATACAATTTATTTTTTTGTGTTCCTTAATTAGAAAACTAAATGTTAATGCGTTGTGCAGAAACAGGCCGCTCAGAATACAGAGAACAGGAAGTCGGCGAAGAGGGGTCGCCCCACTTACACATGTGGCTCGAGGAATATTACTCAAGCCATGGAGTTATCGGTAAATTACAATAGACCGACCTTTGTGATATTCTGCAATATTAAGAGTTATTTTCTAATATTTCTAATATTAAGAGTTATTTTCTAATATTGCAGACAGCTCAGACCATGGAGCAAGGTGGTACACCGAGCGTGCTGTCCGCATATCTTGCCGTCCACGACACCTCGACATATCCCGCCACGGGCGAGCTTCGATATCCCGACGTCGCTACCCAGGAGTATTGCGTAAGTGTTAATATTTATTCTACCCATATTTGAAATTTTAGTTTTGGAAGGTTCAAATTTAAATTTTATACTTATACTTTACTGCTTAATGTGGGTGTAGGAGCGGGTGGTTGAGCAGGACGAGACCTCGGGGATCGATTTTACCGGACAGAGCGATCCGAGGCTGCTGACCCCAGTCCTGGACGCCGCACACGGAGGGCACCGTGGAGGTTGGGAGAGAGGCCGGGGACTGGGCCCTAGCAGGGCCCATATGAGATTGGACTCCACCCAGGCGGTTACTTCCTCCGTCTCCAGTGAGCGACGCATCCAGCATGAACTGGAGAGCTTGAGGGCCACCGTTCAGGAGTTGAAGGAGATGCTCGTATGTATACAACTTTATAGTAAAATATCATGTCATATTTTAGATATCAACATGTCCATAATTAGTACGTAGCCTGAGCTTATTTGGTTGTAGACTTAGGTTTGATTAATCATACATACATATTTAATTAAAATAAACAACGCTTTTCCAAACTAGATATCCAAATGGGGTTTCGAAATAACTTGATAATGATACGAATTCGAATAATACACAGTTCTTACACACTTATTCCACATGTTAGTTCCAGACACACAGGGTACATCGGCCGAGCCTCCACATGCATCTCCTTCAGCCGCGGCTCCGTAAGCCACTACATCGGCCGCGGTTCCGCAGACAGCTCCTATAGCTCCACCGCTCGCTCAGACTCCCGCAGCCGCGGCTCCGCAAGCTACTACCTCGACGGCGACTGCGCAGAACACATCGCCAGCTCCACAGGCCGCTCAGACTCCCGCACGCGCCGAATTGCATGGTTTATTGACCGAGGAGCAGGCGCGCCAGATTCTAGCGTTTATCAGAGGAGGAGCTGGACCGAGCTAGGGTAGCTTTTTGATTCTTATTTTTTAAAACATGTATTTATTTATATGATACATATTGTACTACGTTTTGAAACGATATTGATATTGATATTGGTTTATATTTATATCATATTCAGTTTTTTGGTTTCTTTTGTATATTATATGCATGAGATGTGATTATGAATACTGCGATATATGTTGTATGATGATTAATTTGATATTTGATTGATGTATATATTATTGTGCACAAGGCGAGAAAAAATCAGGCAGCCCTTTTTTTTAAAAAAAACAGATAATATGTACCTACGGATTAATCCGTAGGTACATATATTGCCCCTACGGATTCAACCGTAGGGGAAAAATATCAGCATTAACTTATATTTTCCCCCCTGATCTCAGTAACATGGGGTTAGGAGTGCCCCTACGGATATATCCGTAGGGGCAAACAAAAGCCCCATGGAGTTATCCGTAGGGGAAAAATATCAGGATTTCTGATATTTTGCCCCTACGGATATGTACCTACGCATGTATCCGTAGGGGCTATGACTTAGACCTACGGATTCATCCGTAGGTACAAGTAATAAATATAATAAAACCGTAAATAAAATAATGTTTTTGCCCCTACGGCCTACTCCGTAGGGGATAACGGACCTACAGTGAAATCCGTAGGGGCAAGTTTTTATCCGTAGGGGCAAGTTCAGGGCTTCAACTTGTACCTACGGCGTTTGCACCTACAGGTTATTTTCTTGCCCCTGCGGACATATCCGTAGGGGCAGTGGTTTGCCCCTATGGGTTAATCCGTACGGGCAACCCCTATTTGTAGTAGTGAGGTTTGGAAGAAGACTATCCGATAGGCGTAACGGGTGTACTATCTCCTAAACCAAGGAGTACTCGCAACCTGAGAGAAGATAAAAGGAAAAGACAACTGAATAGTCCTATTCGTTTTCTCCAGAACCGGAAACCATCCTCAAATAAATTCCTTCGAGTTCGTATATAACCATACGATGGTTTTATCCAATGGAAGTGGACGTTCGTAGTAATACGGGGTGTCCTGGAGAAAAGGGTAAAAGTAGGAGTGGCAATGAGGTATGCAACTCTGACAATCCAAAAGTCAGTGTTATAAGAAGGTTCGGTCAACTTGGTCACTAAGTCATAGTCAAGGGTCGGGCCATGGTCGCTGCCAAAGAGAGAGAGAAAAAAGAAACACTCAGCGTGCACTGTAACCTAGATCAGAATGGTTATCAATTTATCTAATCAGGAAACCTCCCACTGTATCCTCAAATTCTCCTCCAAACCTGAAAGAAGAATTAGTCGGAATCACCCGAGGAGTAAACCAACTCATCAGTGGGAATCGGGATCCAACTATCATCGCATGATAACGTGACGGAATCCACTCACGTTATCACACTCCAGAAGGTATGTGCATGCCTGGCAAGTTTCAGTTTCTTTAGAAACTCCTGATATGATTTTTACCCCTAAGACTCAAGTGACGTTGATGGAGTCAACACATCAAAGAGTCCTAGTCAAGTTCAACCCGTCATTATCTGGATTGCATTAAACCCAACCGTACGTGCCCTTAACGGAGTCAACAAGGCCGCACGACTGTCCTAACCAATCCCATATCCATGCTACAAATAAGCACAACTTAGCTACCGTACACTACGCCTTGATGGAGTCAACAAATGCAGCACGAATACTAAATAATACCCGTAAGAAATGACGGAGGGCTACGTCTAGTTTTTGGCGAAAAACCTTTAACGTAAGGAACTTGATATCGTTGAAGAAACCGGATAGCTTTTATAAAGATATAGCGGTGAAAACCTTTGCTAAAGAGGTCACTCCCGGTGAAGGGATCTCGGCTCTTTCCCCGTAGAATGAGGTGCAGGATATTCCAACTGAATACCATGATGAAAAGCAAAAGTAAACGACTATAGTGAAGTTATTTCCCTGACAAAAACTTCTGTCCAAGGGGCAACTCCCGGTGAAGGGATCTCGGCCCTTGCCTTGTCGACTGAGGTGCTGGATATTCATAACCGAATACCACTATGCAAAATAAAAGAGAACGCCTTTGCAATAACAGATTTTTGAAAAATTGTTCCAACAACATTAGAATAGGTTTGTTTAGCTTGCATTGATCTGAATCAATGTAGTCCCATCAATTGATCACACCAATAAAGAACGAAAATAATGATGTACGTATATGCCATCCGTATTCGCCACTAGGTCCCGTCATCACCCGTTAGGTTACTTAACTAACGACAGAGCGGGGACTGGACTAGCGTGGATGCAAAATATATACAACATCTACTAGTATATATATCAATATATAATATTCGCTCAAGGCGTGATAAAATGCAACATCACCGAAATGTAATAAGCATCACAGAACAATACAGATATCTGGGATCCCCGGTTTTCATAGAGCTGCTACTATAACCCGACGTTCCCCTGGTCGTGTGGATAGCCTGTGCAATGAAATCCTAGACCTCTACGGGCGCGGCAAGTTACCCGCCAAAACCTGAAGTGAGGCAGCCCCCTTCAACAACGTGAATGGACCACCCAGCACTTCATGGAATCCGATAACTTGAGTACCCCTCCTTGGGTCAACCTGTACCCCCTACGACTGCGGCGAATAGCCCGCCAATTCTAGAGTGAAGCCCCCTCCGTCTCAATGCCATGAGATGCGGGCCCGTTGCCCTCTAGAACCCGGCTATCCGTGCACCCCACCGCAGGGTAATCCTAGTACAGAAAGTAAAATATACATACAACGGGTACATCGACCTCAGCCCGGTCATGCTCCAAAAGAATAATATACAAACAGGAAGTAACGGCAGTCCACATGTCGGACGCTCGCCCCGCAATATCAAATGTAGATAAACAACCAAACTGTACTAACATTGCATCCAGGCTATCCACCACGACAAATCCGCAACATCATAGCACAACACAGAACATCAACGTGAATGTCACGTTCGCAAATCCGTCTAAAAGAGCTATAGCAGTCAGACTGGATTTACTGATCGAGTGACATTCATGGTCGCAGATATAATGTAAATACTGTGAACTACATGTTTAAAATTTTCGATCGACTGAATTTTCCGAAGTGGGCCCCAAGTACAACTGTAGCACTCAAAAACATCTGGGCCCAAAAAGAATATACCAGAAACCCTATTTCCATGTCAGAGAGCCACTGTAAAAATTTGATGCAGTGAAGCCAAAATACGGCGGCGGATCCGCGGCCAAAACGTGGTTTTGGCCGCTGGCCCGCCGTGCTACAGTAACTTCAGCCTACCAAATTTTCACAGAATGCATAAAAAACCCTACACGTATTTTTCAAATATACCAAATAATTTTTAGAGCACTGGAAAAAATCGACTCAAACAGGACATGAAAACGCGGTTTTTTGAAAATCCGATCGATCGAACTTGTAAACATGTTAGAGCAAGCTAGACTAGGTTAATGGCCTGGCTCTGATACCATGTTAGGCCACGGCAGTGCCCCGGCAGTCTGTACGAGGCCAAAATGTAGAATACAAAAACTTTTCTTTTACAAGAACCGGTGCTACCGCGGACTTTTAAACCCGGATCGGGCCATTAACCTAATGCTAGCAAACTAGAGAAGGGGTAGAGAGATATACTGAGCAATCCGTGTCCTTCGGTCTTCTCGTCATTGTCCCGATCTCCCTGCGGAATCTCCGGTCTTCATCTCCTCGTCGGAAGAGCACCACATCGCCGGGTTCTTTTACGGGCTCCCACCTCTGGACCGAGGCAACTCGGGCACGAAGTTGGCGAGTCGATGTGTCCAAGAATGCTATAGGATAGTGTAGAATGGTTGTCTCTAGGGGTTATCGAAGTTGCCATTTGGAAGTGGGAAGGAGACATGAACTTTTTTGGATGAGCAATGGGATTTTGTGCAAGCCAAAAGAGAACCAAAACCTACACACGAATTTTGGACAGCCCCCATCCAAAAAGAATGGCCGGCCATGACTTGGTAAGGAGTGAGGGAGGGAGTGGACCAAAAATAATGCAAGAGAGAGAAAAGGTGATAATGATGAAATATCATTACAACAAAATCCATACTCCTCCTCATCACTCCACCCATCATTGCAACCAATGATGAACATAAAGAAGTCAATGGAAGCTACAACCATCATGAAAACCATAATGTCAAAAGTCTTCTCCTTAATAAAATGCACAACTGCAAATAACCCCCTCCACCAAATTTCAGCCAAAGAAAGAAACAAAGGAAAATGGCCGAAACGGAAAGCAAACTGGCAACTTCAGAAAAATGATCCCGTAATAAATTACAGGAAAACCCCGCGACTGTATATACATACCAGCATTTGTATTCCGACCGAATACAAATGCAAATAGACAAAATCTACACTGTACAATACTAGGATCCGGCTTAAACCAAAGCCCGCTATTATTATTCGTCCGATCATGATCCGTGCAATACCGCACGTACTTGATCGAACCCTGCCATATCTCCATACGGCCTCTATAGCGTTTCGCCCGAAACTTGAGTAACTGTCTGTGGGGGACTCTAAAGACTCGTCAATACTTTTGGCTATGGATTTAACCACTAGCACGTCAGAGGTATTAGCCATACGTAACGGGCTACCAGGTATTGACCAAAAGGGACGTCTGTGAGCGAACTCATGCTGACACCCTACTGAGCCTGTCAGTGAAAATATCCGTACAGTCCAGTCCGTTCGTCTATGAGCATCGCATGGAGGGCCTAGGGGGTTGGTAAAATTCAGACCCCCAAAAGCGGTACAAGTCGTGTCGGAGTGTAGCCCAGAACACCCTGAGATACTACTGGAATGCCTACCAGTAAATCTCCTGCCTCGGCCGAGGACTTTGTGTAATGGCTCTCCTAGACACAGCGCGACCTCACCCCCAATACCGGGAGAGACCAACCCCTGCAGATCCGCTCACTTCCTCTATATGGCTAGGGACTGTACCCAACTAAAACCTATTTGCACGACTCCTTTGAGCCGTGGTAGGGTAGTAATCAAAGTACAGTGGGAACTCACACGAGACAAATGACGATCTTAGGTCGATGAACTAACATGTACACATGTCACCAGGGAACTGCTATCTGACGTCAGGTATAAGACCAACTAGCATGTTCCCGGCGAGTCCTGTCCGGTGTACTCATAACCCAATGAGCACCTGTATACATATTAGGTGAACCAACTGACACCAGTGGCTTGTGAGACCAGCCACCACCCCTCGTTGGGGTCTCGACTGTTTACACTAGTCTACTCTGGAGTATCGATGCCCTGTCTCGAAACTCCCACGACTAGGGACCTTTTAAGGATGTGCTTATAGACCCCATCTCCCACGTATATGATCGCCATCATACTGCTGGCCATCAAGCAAGAATCCTAAGGGCTCTATCAACGCGCAATAGTGACTTGTAAGGTTACCTAAAGCAGTACACGATGATAAAGATAAACCAGATAGCATACTATCATCTTGAGTAAGACTGTCCTACCGGTATAGGTCCTCCCTCAATCATTGCAATCACGTGCCTATGATCCAATAATTGACTCTGAGGGCACTATCTCCAACAGTCAGTACCCTGACAGCGGGTTTAACTACAAGCACGTCAGCGGCACTAGCAGCGCGTAACGGCTGCCCATGTATTGACCTCAAGCGAAGCCGATGAGCGAACTCATCCTGGAACCCTACTGAGCCTAACAGTGACAATATACATACAGTCCGGTCCGTTTGTCTATGAGTATTGCATATCGGGCCTAGGGGGCTGGTAACGTCAGACCCCCAATAGCGGTATAAGTCGTGTCGGAGTGTAGCCCAGAACAGCCTGAGATACTACTGGAGTACCTACTAGTAAATCTCCTACCTCGGCTGAGGGTTTTGTGTAATGGCTCTCCTAGATACAGTGCGATCTCACCCCCAATACCGGAAGAGACGAATCCCCTGCCGATCCGCTCACTTGCCTCCATGTGGCTCGGGACTGTACCCAAAAAGAACCTGTTTGCACGAATCCTTTGAGCCGTGGTAGGGTAGGAATCAAAGCACAGTGGGAACTCACACGAGACAAATGACGACCTCATGTCGATGAACTAACCTGTACACATGTCACCAGGGAACTGCTATCTGACGCTAGGTATAAATACCAACTAGCAGGTTCCCGGCGAGCCTTGTCCGGTGTACTCATAACCCAATTAGCACCTGTATACATCTTAGGTGATCCAACTGACACCAGTGGCTTGTGAGACCGGCCACCGCCCTTCGTCAAGGTCTCGACTGTATACACGAGTCTACTCCGGAGTATCGATGCCCTGTCTCGAAACTCCCACGACTAGGGACAACATTTAAAGATGTGCTTATAGACTACCCAACTCTCACGTATATGATCGCCATCATACTGTTGGTAGTCAAGCAAGATCCTAAGGGATCTATCAACATGTAATAGTGATCAGTCACCTGAACCTTTATACGACTGATAAAGGCAAACCAGAAAGCATACTATCATCTCGAGTAAGACTGTGCTACCGGTATAGATCCTCCTCAATCATTGCAATCACGTACCTGCGATCCAATAATTGACTTTGAGGGCACTATATCCAACAATCTTCCACTTGCACTTAAGGCTAATTATTGTGATGTCGCATACTCACAGCCCGTGTGATACCGAACATCTAACTCTTCTACTAATTAGTTTCATAAAGCCTGTTTGTAAAACTATTGTGTTCGAGAAATAGCCTCAGTGAGTGGATCCGCCATGATGTTCTTTTCTATGTCTCTCTTATTCTCCAATTCGCGGAGAAAGCCATCTCCCGAATTGAGTAATACCTGTCTTAGAATATGTCTGGATATCTGATGGGACCTAGTTCATAAATGAACTCCAAATCCAAACTTCTTAGACTGTATCGATAACTGAACCTAATCAGTATCCTGCACCATGTCTCCCACAGTATCCCCTTGGACCACCTGTCCATAATACTGCCTCCTTTGTCAGAGGGAAAACTATAACTCTGACAATCACTATGTCATCCATGTCACCTTTGAAGCCTGGAATGATAACCGTCTCCTGAAGGAGGCTGCCGTCATCAAATCCATAGAACATGCACTTATGTTCTAAAACTGCTTCCTTATGTTTCTTCAGGATTTGATTATTATAAACTTATCGCATCTAGTGCAAAAACAGCATCTGGTGTGGTACTTGACATCTCATGATTGACGCAATTACCTAAGCAAGTGATCTGCCAATCATGCACATCCCTCTCCTCTTTAGTCTGTAAGACACCTTTAGAGAGGGTGACTCCATCATCTGCAGGTACACCACCATGCCAGGAGTCATCTATTCTAAATACCATTAGAATACTGTCAAAGTACCCACATTGGGAAACTGCCCAAATCTAGATCTAGTAACCAGAATGTCTGATATTATATCCATATCCTGTGTAAAGAAACAACTGTGTGACGACCACAGTATAACCGATCGTAGTATAGGAATTTTACTTCCTACTCTGTGTATGTCATCCAAATACCAGGACATCACACCGTACTACCTTCTTAACAGATCCATCCCCTATTCTGATGAAGTCAAACCCATGACTGTCACATCAAAATTAGATGATCTATCTCCGCTATATCTGCTCTAGTCTATAAATAGACATAAGCTACTTGCCCACTATGCTTCCGCTGCTCCCACTGACCACAACAACCATCTGGCAGAATAATATATACGTGCACTTCTAAAGCTAGTTTAGAACGACGCTATACTTATCCTCCTGCCGAGTCTCATAGCCTGGAACAACAGTAGTGTCAAGTCTGGATAGATAAGAACCTCCCTGTCACCGTCCTTAAGGCTACCGGAGTACCTCTCTGGTGTCTGAGGTTACCCACCATATCTGCGGAGTGGCTATTGGAATGTCAAACCTGATTGAATCTTTAGGTCCTATTAAATTTTCTGTAATCGTTTGTAGTTCTGGAATCACTTCCAGTTCTACCATACTCCCACTACTGTTTTTCTGAAAAAATCCATTTTATTAAAACTGTGGCGAGTCAAGAACAATATCACTATTGATCTTTCAGATGGTAGAAAGTCAACCCTCGTCATAACCAGGGCCAACACTGCAAACTGCCATTACAGAAATGTGCCCTGAGTTATCCAGAGTCTGGTTTTAAGCATAAGCCGGACAACTCCCCGTACCTTAACAACGTTAAGATATGAACCATTCTATATCCAATATAGAAACTTTGGCACTTATTTAATTGGAACCAGATTCAAATCATGCAGCTGTCTCCAGTGCATATCATCTCAACGGAGATAGGCTAATCAGCATTACTCAACTTAGGAATCCATCCAATTATGAGTAACCTGAAAGAGAAACAAGTTTCTCAAAACCATTACTATCATCTGAATACCAATCACAAGAATCTATATCTTCGATCTCTTTAAAGAATCCCGATACTTGCGACACCTGGTTCTGTACTTTATTCTTATACCCACAACTTCTCAAAACTTAGACCTTGTATTTCTACGAAACACTTGTCTAAAAATTAGAGAAGTCACAAGTAAATAGAACATAGTACGAGGACCAACTCCTTTGTTCTGATGGACACTAGACAACATACAATACTCTGTATAAGTCCGCTGAGTTGAATAACTCAAAACCTGTGCATCGTAGGTTGAAAACTGTACTTATGGTTAAGAACTACTCCGTTGTTCAATGCTCCTTACCCAATCGTCAACTGATATAGGTAAATGTCACGGACATAATTTCAAAATGTTATATCACACTTTATAAAAAAAACGTACAGATATATCATTTTGAAATTGGTACACAACAACGGATACTCAAAACCAAATACATGCCGTCTGGTAAAAACTCAGGCGACTTCCTCAAATATCACCAATTACAACGAATTCCGATATAATGAGGATGATCACCTTATTCCCAATAAACTACTCCCACTCATCATCAGTAAAACCATACAGATGTGAGAATCATACCTGGTAAATACATACCCTGGAGTAAGTATCTAATCGGGAAATCAGTTTTCCTTTAACAATGCACTGAAACAAGAAAATGTTTCATAGAGGTTTCCTGGTATTCCTAGTAATGCCTCTTCCATAATCCAATTCATGACTATAACCGTATATTTCTTTGCCATCTCTCCAAATCCCTCTATTTGTCTTTAGTCGTTACCTTCTGTACACCATCGTTAGGCTAAATGGTTTTCTTCCTTCCCTACCTTTCGGCACCGGCCTATGGTTTGGAAGAAGACTATCCAGAAAGCATAATAGGTTTACTCTCCTAAACCAAGCAGTACTCGCAACCTGAGAGAAGGTGATGATAAAAAACAACTGAATAATTCCTTATTCTATTTCTCCCGAACTGGGGAAAAAAGCAAAGGTGAAATAGGAGTGGCGATGAAGTACGCGGTTTGGTCGTGAATGATAGCAGTCGCAATTTACTTTGCCCTCATTCTAATCCCTTTATTTTGTCTTTACATATTACCTTCTGTATACCCTACTTAGGCTAATTGGTTTTCTTCATTCCCTACCTTTCGGCACCTGCCTATGATTTGGAAGAAGACAATCCAATAAGCGTAATAGGTGTACTCTCCTAAACCAAGGAGCCCTCGCAACCTGAGAGAAGGTGATAATAAAAGACAACTGAATAAACCAATTCTATTTCTCCTGAATCTGGATCCATCCTTGAAGAAGTCCCTCCGAGTTTGTATATAACCATACGATGGATCTATCCAATGGAAGTGGATGTCCATAGTAATACGGGGTGTTCTGAGAAATGCAAAGGGTATAAGAAGGAGCGGTAATGACTTATGCAACTCGGACAATCCAAAAGCCAGTATTTAAGAAGGTTCGGTCAACTTGGTCACTGAGTCATAGTCTAGGGTCGGTCAGAGTCGCTGCCAAAGAGAGAGAGAAAAGAAACACTCTGCGTGCACTCTAACCTAGATCAGAATGGTTATCACTTTTTCTAATCAGGAAATCTCCCACTGTACTGTCAAATTCTTCTCTAAACCTGAAAGAAGAATCAATCGGGATCACCCGAAGAGTAAACTAACTCATCAGTGGGAATCGGGATCCAACTCTCATCGCATGATAACGTGAAGGTATCCACTCATGTTATCACACTCCAGAAGGTATGCGCAAACTTGGCAAGTTTCAGTTTCTTTAGAAACTCCCGATGTGATTTTTTCCCCATGCTCTTATGATTTTGGCATTGGTTAAAATGTCATAAGTCACATGCCAAGTTCTACCCATCATTATCTTGTCAATTTGAACCCACCCGCTCATGCCCCTGACGTTGGCCAAATGGCAGAACGACTGTCCCAAAACAACTCATATATCTATGCAACAGATGAATACCCAGCAGCTACCAAACACTATGCCTTGGCGTTGGTCAAAATAGATAGCTTGAATACTGCTGAATAACCAAATGAAATGACGGAGGGCTACGGCTGTTTTTTGGCAAAAAACCTTTAACGTAACGAACTTGATATCGCTGAAGTAACCTGATAGCTTTTTATAAAATATAGTGGCGAAAACCTTTGCTAAAGAGGACACTCTCGGTGAAGGGATCTCGGCTCTTTCCTCGTGGAATGAGGTGCAGAATATTCCAACTGAATACCGCGATGCAAAGAAACATGTAATCGACTATAGTGAAGTTATTACCCTGACGCAAACTTCTGCCCAAGGGGTCACTCCCGGTGAAGGGATCTCGGCCCTTGCCTCGTCGAATGAGGTGCAGGATATTCCAACTGAATACCACTGTGCAAAACAAAAGAAAATGTCTTTGTAATAACACTTTTTAAAACTGTTCCAACAACATCCAAACAGGTTTGTTTTCCTTTGAATTGATCACAATCAACTCAGTCCCATCAATTAATCACACCAGAAAAGAACAAAAAGAAAATGTACGTATATGCCATCCGCATTCGTCACTGGGTCCCGTCATCACCCGTTAGGTTACTTAACTAACGACAGAGTGGGGGCTAGACTAGCGCGGGTGCAAAACATATACAACATCTACTAGTATATATACCAATATACAATAATCGCTCCAGGCGTGATAATATGCAACATTACAGAAAAGTAATAAGCATCACAGAACAATACAGATAATCCTGGATCCCCAGGTTTCACAGAGCCGCTGCTGAAACCCGACGTTCCCCTGGTCGTGTGGATAGCTTGTGCAATGAAACCTAGACCCCTACGGGTGCGGCAAGTTACCCGCCAAAACATGAAGCGAGGCAGCCCCCTACAGCATAATGAATGGACCACCCTGCACTTCACGGAATCTGGTAACTTGAGCACCCCTCCTTGGGTCAACCTGTACCCCCTACGAGTGCGGCGAATAGTCTGGCAATTCTAGAGTGAGGCCCCTCTGCCTCTCAAAGCCATGAGATGCGGACCCGTTGCCCTCCAGAACCCGGCTATCCGTACACTCCGTCGTGGGGTAAACCTAGTACAGAAATGAAAAATATGTACAACGGGTACATCGACCTCTGCCCGGTTGTTCCCCCAAAGAATATTAAACAAACTGGCAGAGACGGCAGTCCACATGTTGGACGCTCTCCCGGCAATATCACATGTACAAATAAATCCAAACTGCACTACAATTGCACACTGCTATCCATCACGACAAATCCGCAACATCACAGCACAACACAGAACATCAACGCGAATGTCACGTTCGCAAATCCGTCTAAAAGGACTATAACAATTAGACGCAATTTACCGCTCGAATGACATTCACGGTTGGAGATATAATGTAAGTACTGTAAACTAACACGTTTAAATTTCGATCGACAAAATTTCCCGAAGTGGGCCCCACATACATCTGCTGTACAGTAACAAAATCTGGGCCCAAAAGAAATATTCCAGAAACCATAAATTTCAATGAAGACCCTACTGTAGAAAATTGGAGAACTGATCTCACAAACTGGCGGCGGATCCGCGGCTAAACCCTGGTTTGGGCCGCGGATCCGTGGCAGTACTGTTGAGTTAGTTGACCAAATTTCATCAGTTTGCTTAAAAAAGCCTGCTCGATTTTCTGAGATGCTCAAAATAATTTTTAGACCTTTTTAAAAATTCGACAGAAACTTTAACATGAAAAATGCGGTTTCGGAAATTTCGTTCGATAGTAAAGCTTAATGGCATGGCTCTGATACCAATGTAAGTCTACGTTAGCGCCCCGGCCGTCTTTCAGACGGCAAATGCGGAACAAAAAAATTTTAACTGGCGCTACCGTATACTATAACCCGGATCTGCCATTATTGCTAAACTAACAAATTACAAAGTGGGTAGAAATGTTATACCGAACTATCTGAGTCCTTCGGTCTTTAACCATCATCCCACGCTCCGTTACGGCTGCTCCGATCTCCTGGCTCCTCGTCGAGGTGGCACCACATCTACGGATCTTTAAACGGGCTCCCGCCTCTGAACCGAGGCAACTCGGTCATCAAGTCTGCTAAAAGAGATGACCAAGATTGATGTAGAGAATGAGTAGAACACTTTGTCTCGTTACATCCAAAACCATGGATGAACGGTTAATGAAGTTGCCTTTTTAATCGGGTAAAGAGAAAATGATCACATCAAATTTCCGTTAACCAAAACTATCATCTATATTTTTCCAACCCTTTATTTTTCTCTCACACAAAAGGGGGGGCGGCCACATATATGAGGAGGTGAGGTGAGTGTAGGAGAAAGAGGAAGGTGACCATAACATTAAATGAATGAATGAGTCATTTAAACACCTAGCATAAATCATTAATGCAACAATGAGTCATCTTAACATATCACTTAAAACCATTAAATGCAATGGTGACTCACTAACCTAGTCACCATCTAGAAGTTTCCACACACATGACTCACCCTCATGACTCACCCAAATGAAGAAAAGATGAATCCGCATTAAACCGAATATTTAAGATGGGTGATAGAAAATTGGCAACTTCCAAAAGTGATCCTGAAACGAATTTCAGGATAACCCCGTAATAGTATAAATATACCCGCATTTGTATTACGACCGAATACAAATACAACTGAGACAAAGATATTATATCTACACATTATAATACTTGGATCCGGCTTAAATCAAAGCCCACTAGTATTATCTGCCCGAAATATGGCACGTGCGTAAACGCACGTGCATTTTCCGAACCCTGCCATAAAACCATACGGCCTCTACAACGTTTCGCCCGAACTTGGGAAACTATCTGTGGGGGTCTCTAATGACTCGTCAGTATCCTGGCAGTGGGTTTAACCACAAGCACGTCAGCGGCACTAGCTGTGCGTAACGGCTACCCATGTACTGTCCTCAAGGGAAGCCTATGAGCGAACTCATCCTGGAACCCTACTGAGCTTAACAGTGACAATATACATACAGTTCGGTCCGTTCATCTATGAGAATCGCATATCGGGCCTAGGGGGCTGGTAAAGTCAGACCCCCAATAGCGGTATAAGTCGTGTCGGAGTGTAGCCCAGAACACCCTGAGATACTACTGGAGTACCTACCAGTAAATCTCCTACCTCGGCCTAGGGTTTTGTGTAATGGCTCTCCTAGACATAGTGCGATCTCACCCCCAATACCGGGAGAGAAGAATCCCCTGCCGATCCGCTCACTTGCCTCCATGTGGCTCGGGACTGTACCCAAAAAGAACCTGTTTGCACGACTCCTTTGAGCCGTGGTAGGGTAGGAATCAAAGCACAGTGGGAACTCACACGAGACAAATGATGACCTCAGGTCGATGAACTAACCTGTACACATGTAACCAAGGAACTGCTATCTGACGCTAGGTATAAATACCAACTAGCAGGTTCCCGGCGAGTCCTGTCCGGTGTACTCATAACCCAAAGAGCACCTGTATACATCTTAGGTGATCCAACTGACACCAGTGGCTTGTAAGACCGGCCACCGCCCCTCGTCGAGGTCTCGACTGTATACACTAGTCTACTCCGGAGTATCGATGCCCTGTATCGAAACTCCCACGACTAGGGACAACATTTAAGGATGTGCTTATAGACTACCCAACTCTCACGTATATGATCGCCATCATACTGTTGGTAGTCAAGCAAGATCCTAAGGGCTCTATCAACGTGTAATAGTGATCAGTCACATGAACCTTTACACGACTGAGAAAGGTAAACCAGATAGCATACTATCATCTTGAGTAAGACTGTGCTACCGGTATAGATCCTCCTCAATCATTGCAATCACGTACCTGCGATCCAATAATTGACTTTGAGGGCACTATATCCAACACGATTTCCCCGTAGATGTTAAATCTACTCCCCGTGATCTCGTTCTAAGTGTAGCCGACTATCTGTTTTCCCTTCTTTGCGGTGTCCGAAGTACCCGCCTGTGAACTTAGAAATTATACAAAGAATACACATAAGCCAGAATCCTGCAAAAATCCGATATTAAAACCAAACGCGAAACTCGTGTCGCGAACTAAACGCGTGTGTATACGTAACGTGTATGCATACGCCAAAAACCAACGCGACACGCTGTGGCACACAGTGACACTCTGTGACACACAGCAAACCAACTCAACTCGTATCGTACGTGTCTCGCAAGTCCCGCTACGCAAATAATAGGTAAACGGTCCTAGATTTAGTTTGGAGCAAAAACAAGAAAATCAAACAAGACCAAATCTCTCACAATACCTATAGCGAGCTAGCTGCAAAAATCCAACAAATTCCCAAACAATTGGGCCGGCCACCACAGGGGTCATATCGGCCAAAAACCGGTGAAAGGGGTCCAGATTTCTACACTATAATCCTAACACAATGTATAGCCTAATGTATATGTTTGCTTACTAAAATTACTACCCTAGATACAACAGATTTTACGTATCCTAAAGTTTGGTTTAAAAACGTTTTAAAAACACTAAATTGTGACACTAAGGTATTTTGTGAAATCAGGTGAAAATACTTGAATTAAGTGATACCAACAGCACAAATTAGAGCTAATCTAACTATAATTACCCTGAATCATCCTATTCTTCAATTAAACTATCAAATTATTGTCAAAGTCCACAAAATACTAAAACTAACGCAAACTCTCTCCCAGGTTTCACGAACAGCAAAAACCCAACCACCAAACGATACCAAACACAGAAAAACACTCACAGACACCCTTAACCAAAGCACAACCACCCAACTCTTCATGGGGGCCGGCGATGCCGGAATTAGAGTGTATGTCGCCGGATTTTTGGGAAGGGGTGGGCTCGAAAATCAACACAACACTCAGTAAGGCCTGCATACTATTCTGCAGGTGTTTGCTATGCTAAAAAAAGATCACAGTTGTAGCAGATCACCAATATCCTACAGTTTGCTTCTAAACCGTATTTTAAATTTCAAATTTTGCGACTTTAAGGTGACTTAGCTAAATCTAGTGATACTACTAGGTTTAAACAGCAATACTAACACTTAATTAGGTTCATTAAGCTATAATAACCCTAACTTAGCTTAAACCCCACTTAAATCACAAAACTAGCACTAAAACCACATAAATCACTAACCGAAGCTAAAATAACCACAAGCAAGCTAAGAAAGGAGTTGAGTTTACAAAATTATACCCCAATTGATCCTAGGATGCAGGAAGAAGGAGGAGAAGAAGAGGAGGAGGAGGTGTTGCAACTGCTGCTGCTGTTGCCGATGATGGTGCTGATGCTGCTGCTGCTGCTTGCTCTTGCTTGTGCTGCTGCTGCTTGCTACTGCTGCAGATGTTGTTGTGTTGTTGATGTTGCTGTTGTTGGTGTTGTTGATGTTGCTGTTGTTGGTGTTGTTGCTGCTGTTGTTGTTGCAAGTGTTGCTGCTGCTTCTGCTGCAGCTGCTGCTGATATGTGTGTGTGTGAATGAGAGGGAGAGATGTGAGGAAATGAGTGTTTGGAAAAGAAATGAGAGAATAAGAGAGTCAAACCCCCTCTCTCTCTCCTCATTAAGTGCAAGCATGGCTCACCCCATCATGCCCTTTCTCTCTCTCTCCAAGTCAACCCACAAAGCAAAATTCATTTTTTTTAAAAGAGAAAAACTAATACACTTATAGAAATTCAAATTAACCTAATAAGAATGGGTTAGTCTACCATGGTTGTCTAAACATGGTTTAACCCTAAACTTAACCCTAGTTTACATGCACAAGTGTGTGCAAGCCTAATTAAATTCTAATAAAATATTCATTAATTTTTATAAAATATTTGAAAATCGTTTTGGTAAACTTTTTACTAAAAACCATAAATTATAGTATAATTAGCCACTAATCAAATTCTAAGGTGTTACAATCTTCCCCCTTAAAGAAATTCGTCCCCGAATTTAAAGAAAATATAGCTATGTGTACCTTCAAAGAGATGAGGGAATTTCTTCCGCATCTCGCCCTCGGCCTCCCAAGTGATTTCTTCACCATTTGGGCTGCGCCAAATCACCTTCACAGATGGCAAGATCGTTGATCGAAATTTCTTCACCTTCCGGTCTAATATCATTACTGGCTGCTCGGTGATCGAAAGATCGCGCTCGAGCTGAACGGTCTGATGCTGAATTATGTGAGAAGGGTCATGAAGATATCTGCGAAGCATCGACACGCGGAATACAGGGTGAACATCCGGAAAGTCGGGTGGAAGAGCCAAACGATATGTAACTGCTCGTACACGCTCGAGGATCTCGAAGGGACCAATAAATCTGGGGCTAAGCTTCCCTTTCCGTCCAAATCTCATCACGCCCTTCATCAGAGAGACCTTCAGAAAAACGTGGTCGCCAACTGCGAATTCTAATCTGTGCCGGCGGCTATCAGCATACGATTTCTTCCTGCTCTGAGCCGCTCTCATCCGATCTCGAATCAACTGGATCTTCGCGGTCGTCTCCTCAATAATCTGCGGCCCTAGAATGCTGCTCTCGCTGAGCTCTGTCCAACAGACGGGCGATCTACATCTCCTCCCATACAAGGCCTCGAAAGGTGCCATCTGAATAGTATCCTGGAAACTATTGTTGTAGGAGAACTCCACTAAGGGTAAATGACGATCCCAGCTACCACCAAAGTCTAAAACGCACGCTCGGAGCATGTCCTCGAGAGTCTGAATAGTCCGCTCTGACTGGCCGTCGGTCTGCGGATGAATGCTGTGCTGAAACTCAAGCGGGTGCCCGAAACCTCCTGAAGCCTCTGCCATAGTCGGTTGGTAAACAGGGTTCCTCGTTCTGACACGATGCATGTCGGGACTCTATGTAGTCGTACGATCTCATCGATGTATATCTGGGCATACTGAGCAAATCCGAAAGTTGTCTTCACCGGCAGGAAGTGAGCCGCTTTTGTCAATCGATCCACGATCACCCAAATGGAGTCATACACCCAACTAGTCCAGGGTAGACCCACAATAAAGTCCATAGAAATCTTCTCCCATTTCCACTCCGGGATGGGTAACGGCTGTAGCTCTCCCGCAGGCCTCTGGTGCTCGGCCTTGACTTGCTGACAAGTCAGGCATCTCGACACGAAGTCTATGACATCCCTCTTCATTCCATCCCACCAGTAAACATCTCTCATATCATGGTACATCTTGGTGGAACCCGGATGAACACTGTACACCGATCGATGTGCTTCCTTAAGAATCTCACGCCGCTCTCCCTCAGCATCTGGTACGCACAGTCTAGTCCTAAATCGTAGTATCCCTCGATCATCGATCACGAACTCAGAAAATCTGCCATGTCCAATCTATGCCACGATCTCTGAACAACGGTCATCACTGTACTGTGCCTCATGTATACGGTCAAGAACTATGGGCGTGCACGAACATGCGCAAGCTATCCCCCGATCGGAGTGAACTCGAATTGCACTCGGCTTTCGCATAAAATCTGCCAATCTGCCAACGATTGCCTCTACACTGCGCTCAAACAAGATAGACTACCCCCGGGCCTCCTACTCAAGTCATCCGCCACTACATTTGCCTTGCCCGGGTGGTAAAGGATCTCACAATCGTAGTCCTTCACTAACTCCATCCAACGACACTGTCTAAGATTTAGGTCTTGCTGCTGGAATATGTACTTCAAGCTTTTGTGATCAGTGAATATCTGGCACGACTCGCCGTATAGGTAATGTCACCAGATCTTGAGTGCAAAGACCACTGCAGCCATCTCCAAATCGTGAGTGGGGTAGTTCTGTTCGTGTTTCTTCAGCTGCCGAGAAGCATACGCGATCACCCTATTGTGCTGCATCAATACGCACCCTAGCCCCACTCGAGAAGCGTCACAATAGACCATAAATCCGCCCGATCCTGAAGCCAATGATAACACCGGTGCCGTAGTCAAACTAGTCTGCAACTACTGAAAGCTATGCTCGCACGCCTCCGTCCAATCAAAAGGAACTCCCTTCCGGGTCAACCCGGTCAATGGTGCAGCAATACGGGAGAAGTCCTATACAAATTGTCGGTAGTAGCCGGCCAGTCCTAGGAAACTGCGGACCTCCGTAATGTTAGTTATGTATATGCCCTAGAGGCCATTGTTGTACATATGATGTATATTATAATGGATGCTTGGATATATATAGAGATGACTTTCTTGCTCGTCATGATAGTATGCTATTTGGTTTCACTTTATCTTAACATGTTGACTTGTATTGGTTTACCGTCTTACTCTCACATGTTGATAAAGCCCTTAGGATCTGTACTCGACTACTGGGACTGTGATGAGATCATACTAGTGGGGCCACGGTAGTCGATGAGTACATCCTATAACTGTTCCTAGTCGAGGGTATATCGAGACAGGGCATCGATACACCAGAGTAGACTAGCGTATACGCATCTTGACCCATATGATGGGCGATGGATGATCCCATATCCATCGGTGTTTGACATCAGAGATGGTGTACGGATGCTCAGTGGAGACTGGGTACACTGGACGGACTCGCCGAGAACTCCCAGATGGTGATATACCACACGTCAGATGGCAGTTCTCCGGTGACACTGGTACAGGGTAGTCTGTAGACCCGAGATCGTCATAGTGTTTTGTATGATTCCCACTGTGCTTTGATTTCCACCTTACCACGTCCAAGAGGGCGTGCAAAACGGTGGCTTTTGGGTACAGTTCCGAATCACATGGAGGCAATGAGCGATAGGAGGGGATTCGTCTCTCCCGTTATAGGGAGTTGATGTTGTGCGGTGTTCGATTGGCTATAACTGGAAGTCCCTGGCCAGGACTGATATAGAGATTTACTGGTAAGTGTTATGAGTAGTTTCTCGACCCGTTATGAGCCACACATCGACACGACTTATCAGTTACTGGGGTATGACGTTTAGCACCCCTAGACTTGATATGCGACATATCAGACGAACAGACCGGACTGTACGGGAGTGTTACTGATTGGATTCACAGGAGAACGCACAGGCTAGCTTGTTGATCTTCTGATCGCTCAATACCGGGGTGGCTGTTACGTTTAGCTGACCGCTTGCAGCTTGTGGGTGTTTGATATGATCATCACCAGCTACCAGCGTATTGACGATTCTTTAGAGTCCTACACAGAGGTTTCTTGGCTCAGGCAAAACGGAGTAGAGACACATATGTGATATGTGCAGGACCGAGGATAATGCGATATGAGATACCGTATTATATTCTCGCGATATTTAGATATGAACCGGGACATCGGATCAAGTGTTGATTCGATGAATCGGTACAATATATATTAGTCGGTAATATTCGATATAGCCGGATCGTCGAATCAAGTGTTGATTCGATAATTTAATGTATAATAATATATATGATATATTGTATTACATTAACTAATATTGGCTCGCTTTATTATTTCATTTTCTCACTGGATGATACATTGATATATATGCGATATATGTTAATTGTATTATTTTCTTTTGTTGCAAATTTATAATATATATGTGATATATATTATTGTGACATGATATGATTTATTATTAAACATGTTTAAGGATGATTAAATGGGATAAGGGTTTGATTAGGGTTAGCTTCTTCTTGCACCTTTTAGAAGCTTTGCTTTTGTCTTGGTTAAGATATTATGGTTGATATTTTTCCATGGCTCATAACTTAACCTAACCAAACCCTAACTCTAGTTTATTCTCTACAAACTCTTAGCCACTCATCCTTGACCATGGTTGATATATCAATCATATAGATTTCTTTTCTATTCATCACAAAAGGAATTATCATTTCCATTATCATCTTCCTCTCTCTTGATTTTGAGCTCACTAGAAATTCATTTTGTGATGATAAATTATGAGAAAATGATTTAAAAAGAAAGCATAAATACCACTCTCTCATCCTCATCGCATATAGCCCATGAGATTAGTGTGTTCATCTATTTAGAGTGAGAAAGCTTGAGTTATTGATACTTCGACGTAGATCATCGGAGATTTGGAACACTTCAAGCTAGCACGGATCGTTCGAGTCGTGGAGCCCCTCTTGAGTCCGGGAGATCGTGGATCGCGGCGAAGGGACTTCTACTCGGAGCTTGTGAAGCGAAGGAGCGGACTACAAAGGTTGTAATCCCTCACACTTAGCTTAAAAGATGTAATCTTGTATGCTTAACCCTAATTATCTAGCAAAGATCCTATCTTTGGGTTGTTCGGCACATGTAAAATTTTATTCGTGCCTGTTTGATGCGTTATGAACCTTCACAAGTGTGCCTATGAACCCTACACGTAACTGATGTCGGTTTGGGCCAATACTGAACGGCCTCGATCTTCTTCGGTTCCACACATATACCATCTCGTGTAATCATGTGACCCAAGAAATCTACGTTGTCAAGCCAAAATGCGCACTTGGAGAATTTTGCGAACAGCTGGTGCCCCTCAAAGTCTGTAATGTGATCCGCAGGTGCTGCTCGTGCTCCTCTCGGCTCCGGGAATACACCAAAATGTCGTCAATGAATACGATGATGAACAGATCAAGATACGGCCTGAAAATACGGTTCATCAAGTCCATAAATGCTGCTGGGGCATTGGTGAGTCTGAACGATATCACCAAAAACTCATAGTGCCCATAACGCGTGTGAAAAGCCATCCTCGGAATATCCTCCTGCCGAACCCGCAGCTGATGGTAGCCTGATAGCAAATCGATCCTCGAAAAGTATCCTGCACCCTGAAGCTGGTCGAACAAGTCGTTGATGCGTGGTAAGGGATATCTGTTCCATACGGTAACCCTGTTCAGCTGGCGGTAATCGATACACAAGCGCAAACTGCTATCCTTTTTCTTAACAAACAGGACTAGAGCACCCCAAGGAGACACACTAGGTCGAATAAGCCTCTTATCCATTAAATCTTGCAACTGACCTTTCAACTCTCTAAGCTCCGCCGGGGCCATCCGATAAGGCGGTATGGAAATAGGCCCCGTGCCGGGAATCAAGTCAATGCAGAAAACAATATCGTGCTCAGGCGGTAGCCGAGGAAGCTCGTCAGGGAAAACATTAGGTAACTCACTCACAATCGGAACCTGGTCCAACGGAACTTCTGTAGCTCTAGTATCGCAAACATAAGCTAGAAATCCCTGACATCCCTTCCTCAAAAGCTGTCCAGCGAGAAGAGAAGAAATCAAACTGTGAGGGGCGGCACCACGGTCCCTCTCCACAACAAAAACGGACTCGCCGAGAAAATAAAACCTAACTGTTTTCTCGCGACAGTCCACAGACGCATAGCACGTGGCTAACCAATCCATGCCCAGAAGAACGTCGAAGTCCAACATCTGAAGAATGATCAAGTCGATAGGCAACTCTCTCTCGCCAATACGGACAAAACACGATAGGAACATGTGTCTAGCAATAACTGACTCGCCAACAGGAGTGGTCACAGCAAGCGGTCGATCAAGAAAACCAGACTCTCTACCCAAACTCAGCACGAAGTGTATGGAAACGTACGAGTGCGTGGATCCCGAATCAAACAACATGTGTGCGTCAGCAGAACATACTGAAAGGGTACCTGAGACCACAGCATTGGACTCCTGCGCGTCCTGATGCGTCAAAAGGAAAACCCGTGCCTGTCCTTTACCTGCGACTGGCGGTCCCGAACTAGCGACTGGCTGTCCTCTGCCTCGGCCACCTCATCCCCTATGAACAAACCCTCCACGACCACGACCTTTCTGTGCATGAGTCTGACGCGGAGCAACATAGGTATAATAGGCAACGCCCTCTGGGGTGGAGAAGGCGAAAACGTGACATGTGGTACGGCTGTCTCGCCCTCACGTGGCTCCGGAAAATCCCTCACACGATGATAAGTACTCCCGCATTGGAAACATCTGGATGGTGCCGGCTGACCCTCCTGGGGATAAGAGCTAAATAGCTGACCTCATCTCGAGCCTCCGCTACCTCCCGTACATGAACGGAACCTGTCGCGGCACTTAAACGGCTATCTCTGTGCTGATGTATCTGTACGAACTCTCTTCATCCTTGGAACTACCGAAGTCTCAGCAAGGCGTTCCTCGACTAATAGGGCTGCGTCTACAGCTGCTGCATAAGTCTCGCAATGCTGTGCGCTGATCACAAGGAACAGTGGGGTAAGCAATCCTCGAACAAACCTTTTGCATCGCATCTCCTCAGTAGCCACTAAATACGGGGCATAAATAGATAGCTCGGTGAACTGCACATCATACTCTGCCACCGTCATATCCGGCGTCTGGCGTAATGACTCGAACCTGCGCGCTCGGGCATCCCTGACACTCTGTGGAAGGAAACGGGCTAGAAACACCGTCACAAACTCAGTCTAGGTCATAGGAAGAAGACCTGCTGCTCTGCCCTTTTCAACCGACTCGCACCACTTCTGCGCAAGACCTTCAAGGGGAAAGCTCACGAACTCCACCCATCTCGCATCTGAGTGAACGACATATCCGGGCCATCCTATCGATAAATGACTGTGGGTCCTCGGCTGCATCGGTGCCTGTGAAGATCGGAGGCTTCAGCCTCATAAATTCGGATAGCGATACTGTGATAACCTCTATAGCTGCAGGTGCAACTGCCTGAACTGTAGGTACCATCGCGGTCCCTGTAACGGGTGGAACTATGTCTGGTCGCTGCGCTCGAAGCGTCTCGACTAACGACCCTATCATCTGGCGCATCTCCTACATACCGGCCCCTAGCATGGCGATCTGATCTGCCGATGGAAGAACAGTCTGCTGTGGTACAACGGGTGTACTTCCTGGGTCAGTCCTCTTCTCAGACGAGTCAACCCTAATCTCGGCTTTCGCGGCCGCTCTCTATGCCCTCGTAGTCTTTGGCGGCATAATGGCTGAAAGATAATAGGATTCGATAAGGATACGGAAATCGAATCAAGAGAATGCATATAATCATGAAGGAATTTCAATAAATAAGTACTAAGGTCACTTAGGCGGAGTACCGTGTCGTGAGTATGCCGCGGAACAAACACACGCTACGCCACTCTGCTTCAGCTACCTACTCCATCATACCAGGGTCATCCTACACTCCGAAAGATAAAACCTACGCTCTGATACCAACATTGTCATGACCCAAAGTATAACATTTCAAAAAAAATAAAATATTATTTTTGGGAATTTTTATAAATTAATATTATTTTAATGAATATTTTAATATTTCGGTATAATTAAATACAGATAAATGGGAAAATTTTTGGAAAAATATGGAAAATTCTAAAATAGGGTATTTTATGAAATTATGCCATTTTCAAGTTTTTATGATTAATTATATGCTAATTTAGTGCTAATCGCGATTAACAATCGCTAATCGGTTTTTTAGCAATTTTCTGCAAAACATGCAAATAATTTTTTTTCCTACACTTGTGCATTTTCTATCATAATTCTTTTGGGGTTACAATTTGAGTGAGAAGGAAATTGGAAAATAGAAAAGAAAAAGAAAAGAAAAGAGAAAGGATTATAATATTGGGTATGGGCAAGTGAGAGAATGAGAGGGTGAGGTGTGTTGACATAGACTTAGCCATTTCTCTTCTTTCTTCACTCATCTCTCTCCCTCTTCAGCCTTGCTGCTGCTGCTGCTCCTCACCTCCCTCCCCACTTCACCTCCTCAAAAACATCTCAAAAACAACACCAAAACCCCATCTTCATTTCACAAAAAGTGTGCACAAGCTCAAGACAAGCCCTTTGGACCAAGAAAGCAAGGATTTTAGCTACTAGGGGCAACTCAAGAAAATTCTTAAGTTGCCAAATTAGGTATATACTGAACCATTAGCGTAGTTTTAGCATTACTTTTACCCCTATGCTTGTTTAGAACCGATATTGTTTGATTTGGTGGACTTAAGGAAAAACCTAGTTAGGGTTTGAGGGAATTTAGGTTATGATGTGAAATTGAGCTCAGTAGAGGTTATACAAACACCCTAGTGCATGAATTGAGACCCAAACCTGAGACTTGAAACCCGGAATACGGATTTAGAAACTGATATTGGAAGAATTGTTAAATCTGTGAAGGCTATATTGAATCAGCTTTCAACCCGAGACTCTGAAAATTATTTTGGTTGGATAGTGATATGTGCAGGCACCCAGGAAGCTACCACCAAGACCCTAGCCCCTAACTCCCAGTCCCGACCGCAAATTTATTCCAATTGACCGCAATTTGCGGCCAGACCATCACCAAATTGTCTCGTTTTTGTTCCAGAGCTCCTACATCTATAGATTAGACCCCTGGCTTGTGCAAAATTGTCTAATTTGACCTAGGGTGAAATCTGGGACCCTTTTCTCTAGTTGCTATTTTGATTTCTGTTTCCGTATTTCGTATTTTGAATTCTGGAATTGTGTATCCGTGTTTTACCTCGAATACTTGGCGTTTATACGACGATATCGAGGATTTTTTGATGATTTTGAAAGCGTACCCATAGGTTCTAACCTATAGGCCCCTTAGCGTATCGTTTTGGTTTTCGTGTGTCGTTTTAGCTTTGATTCGGTTTTAATATGCATTTATGATACTTTGACATGTAGGTACCCCATGAAGACTTCGGGACGACAAGCAAGCGCGTGGCGACGTCGACAAATGAAGACGCAAGGTGAGTAGATTATATCTACGGGGGGAAGTCGGGTGGATGGCGTATAGCACACCCGCAGTCCGTAGTTGGTATACCTTATATATATATATATTATATATATGATAGTTTATAGTGTGTCATGGATATTATGTTAGGTGTACTATGGATAGTTTAGGGTTAGAAGTAAACTAGTGTAGTTCATAGTCGCGAACCCTAGATTAGATTTACATCCACACGCACATCCTTGCATATTCATTATACTTACACTGTGTTGATGATGATATTGGATGACATTGGAGATGAGTCGATGATATTAGGCATAGTGCCGTGAGATCGGTGATTTGATATGATTCGTATTTGGAATACGACATGTGATTTTTAGCGGGCCTTTGGACGTGTGTTTTACCCCCGCATTCATACTTATATAGATGGTATCGATTTGTACTAGACTTAGATCAGTACCCCAGATTATATGATATGATGATAAGGATACCAGATAATTGATGAGATAATGTGATATTGACCCGTACCCAGCTATTGGGATGCCGTACGACGATTTATCGTACGAGATATATATTGATGATTAATCCGCACTCACAAGAGGATGTTGGGACTTTCGCAGTCCAGTTATATCAACACTATACTGAAAAGATTCAGTATGGAAGATTCTAAGCGCGGTAGTTTACCGTCTTGTCACGGAATCACCCTCTCTAAAGAGATGTCTCCCAGGACTAATTTGGAAAGGGATCACATGTCTATTATACCTTACGCTTCTGCGGTAGGCTCTATAATGTATGCGATATTGTGCACCAGACCAGATGTAGCTTACGTACTGAGCGTGGTAAGCAGGTATCAGTCAGACCCAGGGGAGAAGCACTGGATAGAAGTAAAGAACATTCTCAAGTACCTGAGAAGAACTAAGGAGATGTTCTTGGTTTACGGTGGAAAAGACCTCAAGATCGAGGCCTTTGCTGATTCCAGTTTCCAGAGTGACAAGGATGACTACAAGTCCATGTCAGGTTATGTCTTTACCCTCAATGGAGGGGCGGTGTGCTGGAAGAGTTCCAAGCAGGCCACCGTTGCTGACTCGACGATGGAAGCGGAGTATATCGCTGCCTGCGATGTCGCAAAATAAGCAGTCTAGATGATGAAGTTCCTAACAGAACTTCAGGTGGTTCCTACCATTGTTGACCCAATACCGCTGTATTGTGACAACAACGGAGCTATAGCTTTAGCGAAGGAACCCAGGTCCCATCAGAAGTCCCGACACATCTTAAGGCGGTATCACCTGATCAGGGAGATCATAGATCGAGAGGAGAACGCCGCTGATCCATTCACTAAGGCCTTACCTCAGATTCAGTTCGAGAGGCTACTCGAGATGATAGGTCTTCGATACGCCAGTACATGGCCCTAGTGCATGTGGGAGATTGTTAGTGTATATGCCCTAGGGGCCATTATTGTATCATACTAGCTTGTATATTACTTAATGGAAGCATGGGATATTCACAGTTATATTAACAGTCTTGCTAAACATGGTAGTATGCTACTTGGTTTATATCTATCCTAATATGTGTGTACGTATTGATAGAGCCCTTAGGATCTGGCTTGACTACCAGCGTTGTGATGGTAGTCATACTAATAGGGGCTGGGTAGTCTACAAGCACATCATTTTTCAGGTCCCTAATCGTAGGATTATCGAGACAGGGCATCGATACTCCAGAGTAGACTAGTGTGTACGCTTCTCATCCTAGATGGGGAGATGGTCTGTCCCACAGCCATCAGTAAGTCGTACTGGAGATAGTATACAGGTGCTCGTTGGGTTACGGGTACACCGGACAGGACTTGCAGGGAACTGTTGGTTGGTATTATACCCGTCGTCAGTTAACAGTTCCTAGGTGACATGAGTACAACATAGTCCGCAGACTTGACACTGCTGCTTCGCCTCGAGTGTGTTCCCACTGTTCTTAGATTGCTACCCTACCACGGCTCAATGGAGTCGTGCAAACAGGTAGCAGTTGGGTGCAGTCCCGAAGCACTTGGAGGCAGTGGCGGTTAGACAGGATTCCTCTCTCCCGGTATTGGGAGTTGATATCGCGCTGTGTCTGGAGAGCCATTACGTGAAGTACCTGGCCAGGGCAAGCAAGATTTACTGGTAGGTTTTCCAGTAGCTTCTCAAGATGTAATGGGCTGCACTCCGACACTACTTTTACCGCTTTTAGGGGACCGACGCTTGCCGCCCCCTAGGCCCGATATGCGATAGTCCTATATGAACAGACCGGACTGTACGAAGATTGTCACATCAGGCTCAGTAGGAGTTCGGATGGGTTTCCTCATCGGCCTTCTTATCGACATCTACCTGGGGACCATTACGTACAGCTAGTGCCGCTTGTGGTTTGTAGTTAAACCCACTGCCAGCGTAGTAGTCGAGTCTTTAGAGTCCCACATAGAGATTTTCCCTGCTTCGGGAAAAACGATATAGAGGTCGTATGGTTTTACGACAGGGTTCGGACACGCATGTATTTTATGCACGTACGATGTTCGGACAATTTATACTAGCAAGCTTTGGTTTAAGCCAGATTCTAGTATTAGATTATTGGATTTATACAGTCTCAGTATTTCCGTGTTTTCACGGATAGGAGGGGCGTTCTCGTAAATTGTCGAGAAGCTTCTAGAAGGTTGATGACAAGGAGAGCTTAGGTGTTATATGCATTAAATGGTTTTGTGACTCATGGAGATGATTCATCAATAGAGTTAATGATGCATTAAATGTTTTTAATGACTCACTTGATGATTCATTATGTATTAAATGAATCATGAAGATATTTGTGCAAAGAGATTTTTGTGCAAAACATCTTATTCTTCATATATATACACAAATGAGTTAATTCCATTTCATAATTATTATCACATTCTCTCTCTCTTCAAACGCTAACCATAACCTCTCATGTGTTGAGATCAAGGGTTAGAAAGACTAATTGATCCCTAATCCCATTCTATATCCCCTAGGTTGCTTTGATTAGCACTCTTAGTTTTGTAGTTACCTCAAGATCAGAGGTTAAGCTTGGAGAATTACCTCTCGGGTGGATCTTCTATTACAAAGAGGAGGCCGACGAGGAGGTGGTCAACGAGAACAAGAAGGACTTGGTTCATTAGGTATAATATTCTTTCATAGTAGCTAATCCCTCCTTTGATGTTGTTAGTTAAGGTTTGGCAAAGATCCGTAAGTTAGTCGATGTTAGTCTAAACAAAAATGATTGTTTTACCTATTCCGCCTCCTAACAACTCGTGGGGTGTCTAACGTCGACTTAAAGAACATTTCCTATATCAAGAGTTGATCGGTTCAGGCACGTTATCTAAAATCATAGACGTTCTAAATCAAATCACAGTTCTTAACGTATAGAACACACAAAAGAGGAAGAGTTCAGAAATGAACGAATCCTTCTTGAGGTATTGTAGACTAGGTCATATCAATGCGACCCAACTAGCTGAAGTAACATAAAGATGCATATTTAAATTAGTTTGGATTTACATCTTGTAAAACTTGCCAGTCATGTCACAAATATAAAATGAACACAGCTCCGTTTATTAGAAACAGAGAAAGAGTCAGTGAACTCTTGGGATTGATACATGCTGATGTATGAAAGTCCCCTGTCTACATATGCCAGGACCGGTTCTTTGTACTTCATTACCTTTACTGATGATCTCTCAAGATTCAGACATATGTTCCTGTTGAAACACAAGCCCGAAACTTTTGAGATAATCACAGAATATAAGTTAGAAGTAGAGAACCAGAAATGGATATAAGTATTATGCCCTTTGATGAGATCAAGGAGGAGAATACTTAAGCACAGAATTCCTGGATTTTTCTAAAGGAGAATGAGATCCTCTCTCAGCATCACTCCTCCGAATACACCACAACACGTCGGTGTATCGGGGCGGAGCAATCGCACCCTATGTGATATGGTGTGCTCTATGATGAGTACTACTGAGTTGCCTATTTTCTTTTGGGGTTATGCACTTGAGAAGTTGCATACCTATTGAATAGGGTTCTAACCAAATCATATGCCTACCACTCCATATATGATATGGTATGGGAAGAGCCCATCTCTTAAAGATTTTAAGATTTGGGGTTGTCCGGCCTATGTCAAAAGCAAAATCCGGACAAGCTCGAGGCAAGGTCAGTTCTGTAGAAGTTTGTTGGATATCCCAAGCATTCGTAAGGGAATATCTTCTACCACACCGAGGAACAAAAGATGTTTTATTTCTCGGCATACCACTTTTTGAGAAAAAGGGAATTTCTTGTGAAGAAATTAGTGGTCATGAGGTAGAACTGGAAGGAGTTCCAGCTATACAAACTGCAGCTGATGATTTGGTAAACCCGGAGGATTCAATAGTTTCCAACGAACTTCAGCCTCTCCGCCGATCTGGTAGGGTTCCTCATCCACCTGAGAGATACTTCGGTTTCTCTATGACAGTGGGAGAAAGGATTGCATCATGAGATGATGACCCAACTAGTTTCGAGCAGGCCATCAGGAGTGGGGACTCTGTGAGAATGGCTGGATGCTTAGCGATCTGAGATGGAATCCTTATACACCAACAAAGTATGCACTTTAGTTGCTTTATCTGAAGGGTTAAATCCCCATTATGGGCAAGTATATCTTGAGAAGATTACTTAGTGTACATGGAAAAGTTGAGACTTTCAAAGCTATGCTTAAGTTCATCCAGATCCTACTTGCCACGGCTACATACCATGACTACGATATCTGGCGGTTGGGTGCCATGACAGCTTTTCTAAATGATGATTTGGAAGAGAGGGTCTATAAGTACACAGCCAGAGGGCTTCGTAGACAGTGGGAGCAGCGGAAACGTGAGCATGATGTTTTATGGGATAAATCAGGCATCGCGGAGTTGGAACGTCTGTTTTGATGTAGTAGTCAAAGAGTTTGACTTCATCAAAATGGTAGATGAACCTTGTATATACAAAAGGTAGTAGGGAGTATGGTGGTGATCCTCGTATAGTACGTGGATGATATACTCTTGATAGGGAAGAAGTTTCCTATGCTACGCTCGGTCAATCTCCACTTATCACAAAGATTCTCTATAGGATCAAGGTGATACCTCCTAAATCCTGGGTTATGGATCTATGAGATAGATCTAACTGAAAGTTAGGATTCTCACTAGTTGTAGTGAGATGGTATCAATCGATCCTGGGGAGAATCACTGGAAAGGTTCCAGGGTGATAAGGACGACTGAATGTCAGTCGCAGGCATTGTCTTTACCCTCAGTGGAGAGACGGTATGTTGGAAGAGTTCCAAGCTAGATACCATGACATACTAGACGATTAAAGGCAAGATACATCGTTACCAAGGATGCTACCAAAGAGGCAGTCTGGATATATTTTATTTCATGAGAGAACTTCGTTCCTGCCATTGCGTGACAATAGAGTTGTGGCTTATGCCAAGAAACCCCCGTCTCATCAGAGATCCAGACATATTCTTAGCCAGTATCGCCTGATCATGGAGATGGTTGATCTCTAGGGAGATCGAGGTTAGGAGAGTAGACACAGAGGACAAAAGCGTAGATCCACTCACAAAAGCCTATTTCCAAGTAGAGACTTTTATGGGATGGTTAAGTATGAGATACTTCAACCACGGCTTATTGTTAGGTATGAGATACTACAACAGATGGCCCTAGTGCAAGTGGGAGATTGTTAGTTATATATATGCCCTAGAGGCCATTACTGTACATATGTTGTATATTGTAGTGGATGCTTGGACATATATAGGGAGGACTTTCTTGCTCGACATGATAGTATGCTATCTGGTTACTCTTTATCTTAACATGTACTCTGATTTTCTCTATGTCACATGTTAATAAAGCCCTTAGGATGAGTACTTGACTACCAGGACTATGATGCAGATCATACTAGTGGGGATAGTATAATCGCCAAGTACATCCTTCAAATGTTCCTAGTCGTGGGAGTACTGAGACAGGGGATCGATACTCCAGAGTAGACTAGCGTATGCGCTTCTTGACCCATATGATGGGCGATGGATGATCCCATATCCATTGGTGTTTGACATCAGAGAAGGTATACGGGTGCTCAGTGGAGACTGGGTACACTGGACGGACTCGCCGAGAACTCCTAGATGGTATTATACCTCACATCAGATGGCAGTTCACTTGTGACACTGGTACAGGTTAGTCTGTAGACCCGAGATCGTCATAGAGTCTTGTGTGATTCCTACTGTGCTTTGATTTCCACCTTACCACGTCCATGGGGGCGGGCAAAACGGTGGCTTTTGGGTACAGTCCCGAATCATATGGAGGCAATGAACGATAAGAGGGGTTTCGTCTCTCCCGGTATAGCGAGTTGACGTTGCGCTGTGTTCGATTGGCTATAACTGGAAATCCCTGGCCAGGGTTGCTGAGATTTACTGGTAAGTGTTATCAGTAGTTTCTCGAACTGTTATAGACCTCATATCGACACGACTTATCGGTTATTGGGGTCTGACGTTTACAACCCCTAGACTGCATACGCGACATATCAGACGAAGAGACTGGACTGTACGGGAGTGTTACTGATTGGATTCACAGGAGAATGTACATGCTTGCTTGTTGATCTTCTGATCGCTTAATACCCAGGTGGTCGTTATGTTTAGCAGACCGCTTGCGGTTTGTAGGTGTTTGATAAGATCATTACCTACTACCGGCGTATTGACGAGTCTTTAGAGTCCTACACAGAGGTTTCCTGGCTCAAGCGAAACGAAGTAGCAGCGCATATGTGATATGTGCAGGATCGAGATTGATGCGTGTATGTGATACCGCATTCTATTCTCGCGATGTGTGATATAATTGGTTATATGTGATATAGCCGAGTTATCGGATCAAGCGTTGATTCGATAAGATGTTGTATTTCATATTAGTCGGTTATATATGATATAGCCGGATTATTAAATCAAGAGTTGATTTGAAAATTTAATGTATAATTATATATTTGATATATTATATTACATTAACTAATATTTAGCTCACTAATGATTTCTTTTCTCACTTGGTGTGCACATTGTATATATGTGATATGTATATTTGTGTACATGTATTGTGTCATGCTTGATGATACATACAAGATGGGTGTATGAGATTAATACCATACTAGGGTTAAGTTAGGGTTTCTATTTATGTTAAGCTAATTTAAAAGAGATTGAGTTTGTTATGCTAAAGCTTGGACAAAATCTTTTGGATAAGCTTTGACAAAGTCAACTCTTTTATCTAGTTAAAGATATTTATCCAACCCAACCCTTAACCATAGTGTGTGGTTATTTCTTTACATGAGTTAAGCATGATAGCTTTAACTCAACCATGGGTGCAATAATTCATTTGGATGAATTATTCATGACTTCTTCTTCTTCTTCTTCTTCAAGCTCCATGAAAAGCTTTCTAGCTTCAATGGAGGTATGAGAAATAAAGTGAAAAAATCAATTCTAAAGTGAGACCACCTCCTACTTCTTCATCCTCTACCACATATAATGTAGTAGAGTGTGTTCTCTTCACAAAGTTCATGACCTAGTGAAGGAATAGATTGAGTTAGTGTCTCCTCGACGTAGATCATATTCGATCTCGAAGTCATTGAAGCAAGCACGTTCGTTTCTTCATAGAGCCTCTCTAGAGTCTGGAGTTTATGATCGTAGCGAAGGGGACTACTACACAGAGCTATTCTAAGTGAAGGACCGGTCTACAAAGGTTGTAATCCCTAACTCTTAGATGTGAAGTTGTTTATATGCATGTTTAACCCTAAGTCTCTAGTTAAGATCTTGGTTAGGGTTTGTTTAGCACCCCAAAAATATTAAAGTAGCATGATTGATGCGTGCCGAAACCTTCACAAGTTGCTATGCTAACCCTATAATACCTATCGTCAGATAGCGGTTCTCTTATGACATGAGTACATGTTACTTTTTAGACCTGAGATCATCATTTGTCTCGTGTGAGCTCCCACTGTGCTTTGATCACTACCCTACCATGGATCTACTGAGTCATGCAAATAGGTTTTGGTTGGGTACAGTCCCGAGCTATATGGAAGCAGTGAGTGATTGTCGGAGATTCAACTCTCCCAGTATTGGGAGTTGATATCGCACTGTGCCCGGTTTGCTAGAACTATAACACCTTGGCCAAGGCAATTGAGATTTTTGAAAGGTTAGATCAGTAGTGTCACAACCCGTAATTGGCACGTGACCGGCACTTGAATTGCATGAATTCTATATGACCCGACCGTAACCCAAGTAAGCCGAAAGACTAGAAATCTAATAACCATTTAGGAAAATAATAGAGGTGATGTTTTATAATAAAGGTATAATGAAATCAAGTTCTTTCTTTTTAAAGTATTTATAAAGTTCGTTTGAAATGCAAGTGAATTATATACTATAATTTGAAAACATTTTCGTCATTTGAAATTTGGGTAGCACCTCCTTTGTCAACTTTGATAAAAGCAAGTACATAATCAATAATAATATGGCATCCACAAGCGGGGGCTAGCACTTCGTCAATTTGCGGAAACACAACCACGCAATATGAAATATAGGACGCCCAAGACGAAGATCAACACAGAAAGAAAATAAAGAAAACCAAAATATTATCAAATCCAATATAGGAATATATACAAGTCTCACCTCAAAATACAAAGAATATACAAACTGGTCTCTAGGTCTACAAAATATACATAGTCTGGTTGATAGAGCTTTTAACTAGATACAAATGACTAATGAATATACAACGGTGGTCACGCTCTGTACTGTAACCCACCTACCAATGCAAATCATCCAGAAAGGAGCAATGTGCCAGCAAGCCGCTACTGAATCCGAGCGCACCACTACAAATAAGGGTTGCCCATACGGATTTACCCGTAGGGGCAAACCACTTCCCCTACGGATATATCCGTAGGGACAATAAAATACCCTGTAGGTATAAACGCCGTAGGAGAAAGTTGAAGCCCTGAACTTGCCCCTACGGACAAATATTTGCCCCTACGGAGTTCTGTGTAGGTCCTGTTTGCCCTACGGATTAGGCCGCAGGGGCAACAAATTTATTTTATTTACGGTTTTTAAAAATATATTACTTGTACCTACGGATGAATCCGTAGGGCCAAGTAATAGCCCCTACGGATACATATGTAGGTACTTACCCGTAGGAGCAAAATATCAGGATTCCTGATATTTTGCGCCTACGGATATATCCGTAGGGGCAAACCCAACCCCGCTGATACCGAGATCACAGGGGAAATATCAGATATCCTGATATTTTGCCCCTATGGTTTAATCCGTAGGTGCAAAGTGTGTACCTACGGATTAATCCGTAGGTACATACTGTCATTTTTTTTTTAAAAAAAGGGCTGCTTATTTTTTTCTCGCCTTGTGCACAATAATATATACATCAATTGAATAGAACATTAATCATCACACAACATATATCGCAGTATTCATAATCACATCTCACGCATATAATATACAAAAGAAACCAAAAAACAGAATATGATATAAATATAAACACCGTAGGACCACCAATATCAATATCGTCCAAAATGTAGTACAATATGTATCATATAAATAAATACATGTTTCAAAAAATAAGAATAAAAAAGCTCCCCTAGCTCGGTCCAGCTCCATCTCTGATAAACGCTAGAATCTGGCGCGCCTGCTCCTCGGTCAATAAAACATGCAATTCGGCGTGTGCGGGAGTCTGAGCGGGCTGTTGAGCTGGCGATGTGGTCTGCGCAGCCGTCGTCGAGGTAGTGGCTTGCGAAGCCGCGGCTGCGGGAGTCTGAGCGGGCGGTTGAGCTATAGGAGCTGTCTGCGGAATCGCAGCCGATGTAGTAGCTTGCGGAGCCGCAGCCAGGAGATGCATGTGGAGGCTCGGCCGATGTACCCTGTCGCGTCTGGATCTAACGTGTGTAATAAGCTTGTAAGAACTGTGTATTATTCGAATTCGTATCATTATCAAGTTATTTCGAAACCCCATTTGGATATCTATTTTGGAAAACCGTAGTTTATTTTAATTAGATATGTATGTATGATTAATTAAACCTAAGTCTACAACCAAATAAGCTCAGGCTACGTACTAATATTGGATATGTTAATATCTATAATATGACATGATATTTTACTATAAAGTAGTATACATACCAGCATCTCCTTCAACTCCTGAACGGTGGCCTTCAAGCTCTCCAGTTCCTGCTGGACACGTTGCTCACTAGAGACGGAGGAAGTAACCGCCGGTGTGGAGTCCAATCTCATATGGGCCCTGCTAGGGCCCAGTCCCCGGCCTCTTTCCCAACCTCCGTGGTGCCCTCCGTGTGCGGCGTCTAGGACTGGGGTCAGCAGCCTCGGATAGCTCTGTCCGGTAAAATCGATCCCCGAGGCCTCGGCCTGCTCAACCGCCCGCTACTACACCCATATTAAGCAGTAAAGTATAAGTATAAAATTTTAATTTGAACCTTCCAAAACTAAAATTTCAAATATGGGTAGAATAAATATAAACACTTACGCAATACTCCTAGGTAGCGACGTCGGGATATCGAAGCTCGCCCATGGCGGGATCTGTCGAGGTGCCGTGGACGGCAAGATATGCGGACAGCATGCTCGGTGTACCACCTTGCGCCAGGGTCTGAGCTGTCTGCAATATTAGAAAATAACTTTTAATATTAGATATATTAGAAAATAACTCTTAATATTGCATTATATCACAAAGGCCAGTCTATTGTAATTTACCGATAAGTCCATCGCTCGAGTAATATTTCTCGAGCCACCTGTTTAAGTGGGGCGACCCCTCTTCGCTCACTTCCTATTCTCTGTATTTTGAGCGGCCTGTTTCTGCACAACGCATTCACATTTAGTTTTCTAATTAAGGAACACAATAAATAAATTATATCCTAAACAATGAATTACATTTGAAATACATACCTGTTTGCGTTGAGAGTCGAAATATTCGCACAATAGAGGCCATGTCTCTATGTCGACTCTCGCAAACACCGGAGTAGATAGGAGGGCCGCTATCTCTGCCTCGGGGGTCGCCATCCATAAGGAGTAGAAGTCGGCCTTCAGCTCATTCCTGTTGTATCGGACCTTGGTCTGCATGTTCTTCATCAGGCCATTGTACAGAGCATGAAGGTCGAGCACCTTCCCAGGGTGATCAGGGTCGGGTACAGGCTGAAAATCGTAATCCGACTGAAAATACAAAAAAAACATTGTTATTAGATTGCAAGTGTTAATAATAAATATATTGGATAATTCAAATGAAAATATATATTAATACCCGAGCCTGATCAAAGAAGAGGGCGAATGAGCGCCGGTGCTGCTCGCCCCACTTAACGTGAAGTGGATAGTTCTTCACGAGCCGGCTCTCATCCCCCATATACCGGCCGAACCTCTCGGCATAAGGACCGGTATAGCGATAGTCAAGGGTAAAAAAGAGGGGGAATGCTGCCTCCCCCTAGCTCTATCAGGCTTCATCCTATGGTATTGATTCGGACCTCGAGTCCCCCTCTGGGGATGGGGAGGCCCTGCGCCTGCAAGAAATATCAAGACAATCAATATTAAGACAAAGTTGTATTAAGAAATCAAGGTTAAACAAAAATTGAAGTGTGATCTATACCTCCGGTGACTAAAGCACGAGCCTGGGCCCGGACAGCAGCATGAGCGGGACGATAGTTCCTCCGGTGAGGAACAGCCGGTGTCCCGGATGCGGACGCATCCCCTCCAACTAGAAAATAAACATTGATGCTAAATTTCCATGAATTTCATATTTATTCTATAGAGCATATGTGAAATGAATAAATATTTTATATTTATTCATACTAACCTGCAGAGGATGCAGAGGGTATGGAAGTGGCAGGAGTGGCCCCTGCGTCAGATGTGGATGCACCACATATAATTAGACAATTAAAAATAAATTATATAAGTAATTGCAAAAAGAATGTGTAGATCAATAATATAACGTTCTAAATCAATATGCATGCACTATAGGATATATAAACATACCCGCAGGTGCGGTGGTGTCACCACCTACAGCTAGACAATAATAAAAATTACTATCTAAGTAAGAGCAAAAAGAATGTGTGTATATTTATGATATAGCATTATAAATCAATATACATGCACTATATGATATATAAACATACCTAGAGGAGCGGGAGTGGCCTCTGTCCCAGATGTGGACGCATCACCAACAACTAGACAATCAAACATTGACAATATAAGTAATTTTGACATAAACAGGCATGAATATCTATAATATTACATTCAAAATGGATATGCGTGCAATATACCTGGCGGTGTGGCAAAATCCACACGGAAGGAGGCATCCGAAGGGGTCTCTGATCTGGGTGCAAGACCGGCCCTCTAAAGCTCCCTACGGAGCTCTCCGGGCGGCAGAACCGCTCTGCCTTTGCCGTGGCTGGAGCTCCTGCCGCCCCTCGCTGGTCCCGACATCATCATCAAATATAGATAAACGGTTCATGGACGTATTAGACAATCATTAGAAGTATTGACTATATATGTATAGATTGTAAAATGTGAAGTAATAATATAAAATTACTGATAACCTTTTTCGTTTCGTGGGCGCATTATACATATCTACTTGGATTTCATCGTCGATGTCATTTCTAACCCACGTAACATCATGATCGGTCGAAGACAACCCGTCCTTCGACACAGACCGTCGGAGCACTCTAAGCCTTCTTTCTTCTTCATCCTCATCGCTGTCCTCAAATTCTGGGACACCGTAGATATCTCTGGGTTTCCATCGGCATACAACACTCCATCCCGGATGCTTCAAACACTGTGAGTAGTATACTTGGAATACTTGGTTCGAAAAGATCAAAGGATCTTCCTGACCGTAAAATCAAAGTGTGTTCACACTGGTCAATCCATATTCATCTTTCCAAGTCCCAAGGTTGCTTCTCCACTTATCCGTATCGGTTAGCGTATCGTACCAAGTACACTGGAATATATAAAAGGGTTCTGATCGTAACGTTGAAATGAACATCTAATCTATCTTTGTACACGGAGAACCAGCGGAAAGGTACCAATGAAATATCTCGAAACGGATGAAAACATAAGTGAATGAAGGTGTTTGCTTTATACATTCCTAACTTGTCCACACGGGTCAAATCTATCGGTTACCATATGATTGAATCTTCTCGTCGTATAAACTATACGACGGTTGTTAGTATCGAGCTATACCGTCCGATATTTAACAACCTTCGTATAGTTCTATGTCACGACGAACATCGCACGTATGTTAACCGATAGACGAGGACTAAGTGGCGCTTCTAGTTTCATATATGAGTATCGATGAGAATGTGAAGGTTTCATATTATCATCGAGTATCATATATTAGTTTTAACTTGAACATCTCGAATCACTCTCTAGTGACGCGTTTGTTGTGCATTCGTGTTGTATGTATAACATGATTTTAAACCATTAAGATCCAGATTGATAGAACTGATCATCCTACATTGCAATGGCATTCATCTACCAAAAACTATTATTGCAATGGTATTCATCTATAACAATCAACAATTAAAACTACAAATGTAGGATACTAGTATCATAAAGCGTAATACGCAACATATGAATTCACATGATTGAAACATGCATCAAAAAACATGTTCATCCAAAAGAAAGGCCACTGTCAACAAATATAGACAAAGGATTATTATATTAACTACGAAACATATTAGAAAAAGGATAGAAATTCAAGATGTTAATAACACGATGATAATCAAAGCAGTTGTGTACAGATGCTAAAACCGAATATGTGACACGACATTCTTGTAAAGATAGACATGTATTAAAAGAGGAGGCGCCTAAGTAAAACCCATAACTAAATCCCTATCTTACCCTTCCTTTTCTTCAAATCAGAAATGTGACTTTTTTTTTTGCAATTATATATAGCTAAAACAAAGAAGGTCCTACAATTCTAAGAATTTCCAATTACAACGGCCCATCCTCAAAATCCAGAATCTTATGAGCATCTTATGCAATTAGCAAACATATTCAACCGAAAACACCCTCAAAATTTCCACTAAACTACAAATCCTTTGCATACTCAAACCCCAACCAGATCAAATTAAGGGACCACTTAGACCCACAGTTTAAATCAATCAAAAATATCTAAAATCAGACACAGGGTCTTTAGATACCTACCAAATGCCAGGTCCCATGACTTCAAAAACAAAACCCCAACATGCCCAACGGCTAAAGTTCCACAAAACAGTCTCCGTTTCTAAGAAAATTTGAGAATGACAAATAAAATTATTAATTAAACTTTGCTTTACCTACATTATTAGTCCAGTTTCCAACACCTGAGCACAGATCTCAAACTAGACACATTTTCCTCTTATGATCATCATCAACATTTCAATTAACGAGCTTAATGCTAATTAGAATGGAAATTAACTTACACCCTGAAATCCAAAACCCCAACCCTAACCCTAACCCCAACCCCAACCCCAACCGCAACCCCCTGCCGAACCCCGACCCCAACTGCAGCCCCAGCCCCAGCCCCAGCCCCAGCCCCGGCCCCAACCTTAACGCTAACCGCAGCCCCAGCCCCAGCCCCAACCGCAGCCCCAGCCCCAGCCCCAACCCTAATGCTAACCCCAACCGATGCCTCATCGGTACCCAAGCCATGAACCATAGCCCTAAAACAATCAAAAATTTGAGTAATTGAAGATTTCCTTACGTGTGCAGAGGCGACGATCGATCGGAGGCGATGACGAAAACGGAGATGATCCGGCTCTGGCGATGACGAAAGCAGGCGGTGGCTACGACGAATCGGCCGGTGCTGGCGACAACGAGAACGACGATCGATCGGACGGAATGAGGGTTTGGGAATTTGGGTTCGTGCGAAAAAATAAATATCAGGGATAATGAGCGTAGGGATCGATCTGTGCCTTTTAACTTAAATCCCTATTTAGTTGCACCTACGGATAAGTCCGTAGGTTCTTGGTTTGCGGCTCCGTAGGTGAAAACAACAATTTAAGATTTAATATTTTAAAATTAATATGTAAGGACCGTAGGGGCAACCTTTTGGCCCTATGGATTAATCCGTAGGGCCAAACTAAAATTGCCCCTACGGATGTCGTTATCCGTAGGGGCAACCCCCTATTTTAGTAGTGGCGGTCGATCCTGCATGAAAACTGTGGCACAACGGGTGTGAGTTTCCAACTCGTGAGTAGAAGACATCATTAGGTAGAAATTGAATGTATGACGATCTTCTAGGTCATACTGTAATATAATAATATAATACCGTGTGGTAACAAGGGTGATTGTGTATACATAAGTATAATAATAATAATATCATGCATGTGGTAATATATGATACCATGTCATCTTTGTCATATATAAGTATATATATGTATCATCCAACGTGTGTCCATCAACGACACACCAAATCACCATAAAACATGAGTGCCAAGCATCGACACTCAAAATCATCATAGAACCCGTGTCCAGCATCGGCACGTAAATCCTCATATCTCAAGCACCGTCTCATCGGATCAGCCCTCATATCACTCCGGTCGGTATCCTCCGGATATCCGCCGAGTGTAATACTGTCACTGGTAGGTAGTATTCCCCTGCCATGCTCAACATCTCTCTATACGATCTTCTTTCCCTAGGGTACCGTACCGGTCCACTATATACCCGCAGACGGTGCCTCCTCTCTCCTCGAATCGGGTATACAAATAACTCAGAACCGAGAAAACTCATGGTGGAAGCCAAACATCATATCAAGAGAAACCTCATTTTTAAAACAATCATAAGTTTTCAAAATATATCTACAGTTTCTCAAATCCAGAAATCTCATAAAAACGAATCTCACAAGCATGCAACAATGATGAAACAATATAAACAGGCACAGAACAATACAGAAATGCATAACCAGTGTGTTCATATGAGCATGGCATTTAACTAGGTAAGGAAATGTGATAACTGAACTAGTATGTGTGATACGGGTTACTAAAAAATAACTAAAATGCTACCGGTTAAAAGGTGATACGGTGAAGTAGCGATTCTAATGTGTACGTGGCATGGCAATTACCGATGATGAGTGTATGAGCCGGCGAGTATGTGTACATGCAACATGTGCATCATCGGTAGTGGTGCATGTGTCCTACCAGACGAAGTCATACAAAGATAAGGACAAGAAACGTAGTATGTATGCCGCAAAAGAAAATAATACGAGCGTATGCAGAAGTAAGAAATCGTAGCACGACCGTAAATAGAATAAGGAAAGCATAAACGCGAACTGTATACAATACGTAACTATATATGAACCATACAGTTATAGTTTAAAATAGTACGAATCGTTGTTTTTGAAAATGGGGGCTACGGTGTTTTTGAGAAAAAGATACCATTTGAAAATTTGTAGCGTCACTTGAGGTTGTCATTTAAAAGTGCATAATGATTCGTTGGTTTTGAAAATAGGTATGATTCTAAATTTATCCTAACATCTACTTAAGTTATTTAAAACAATATTTTCTCGGGTCAATATATATATATAAGTCGGCGATTCATCCTTATCATATCATATACGGTATAATCCATCGTACGATATCATCAAATCAATAGTACAGATCTATAGTCACGTACATCATCATCTCATATCATCATATGTTATATAATATCATGTCATGCCATTTCATATCATATGATATAATATCGCCTCATGACATCATATCCATTCATATCGACTCGTTTCATCATAACATATCATATTCTCATGTCGTTATGTTGTATCGTGAATATCCACAAATTATATATATGTATGTATGTTTGAATGTAAATGTGTATGTGTGTGTATAAGCCTATATACATCTAGCTTAAGGTTAAGAAAAACTAGAACTAAGAATATCTCGTCCTAGAAGTATACTACTACTATTTATAGTGTCCTAGAACCCTACTAGCTATTTTTACATAACTAATATCTATACATATAACTATAATCTAGTATCCGAGTACTATAGATGCAGGAGTGCTATACGCCATCTACCCGATTTCCTTCGTAGATATACATCTACTCACCTACTATCCTCGCTCTAGCCGAAGTCGATGAACGCCTTTCTCTCCTTCTTCGCCCCGGAAGTCCACGTGAATGTACCTACAAATCAATGCATATCATATCAAAATCAAAATCAAATCCGAAAATAGATATGGCAAGCGAAGCGCACATAGGTTAGAACCTATGGCCCACGCATGCAAGAACAACAAAACATCCCCCGACGTTGACGTACGAACGTCAAATGACCAAGTCAAAACCCAAATATCAAAAACCATGTTTTCAAAAGTCGGAAAATATTGACAGAAAACATGTAAAATGATTCCAGATTCTACCTAAGGTGAAATTAAACTTTTTTGCATATTGGGTTGGTCTAGTTATATAATGAGTGAGCCACAGACCAAGTTTCAGACCCTAACTCCAAAATTGGGCGGAAAATTACGGCCAAATTGAATAAAACGATGGCCTCAACATGGGGGTTTGAGCTCGGGATTCTCGAGTGACTTCCTATGTGTTTGCACATCTCACTGTATCTGCTAAAATTTTCAGAGTTCTAGAGTAATTGCAGATTCCATTTGAACATCAAAAGTCAATGAAAAATGTAAGGCCGGACACGCTCCGCGTGCGCGCGCAGCGGATGCAGGACTGAACGGAAAACAAAAATTCCATAGGAGTGCGATTGACTGTACGCCAAAAATCGTTCAAGCACTAATTTCTAGCTAAATATAAAGAGAAAAAAGAAGAGTGTAGAGGTTCTACAGCCTTTGTAGCGTGTCCGGCTGATCCCGGAAGACCCCGTCTAAACTATGTGAGCTCCTGAACACGTCTGAATGCCGACCGCCTCGCCGTAGATGATCCTCATTGAAAGCGGGCTGCCCGATCTCCAACTTCTTCACCGGACGGAGGGACTTCCTCCAGAGGCTCGCTGGGCGTAGAGAAAGGCGATGCGAATTCTGGGTACTCTCTACATTTTACACTACCTCACCATGGCAACACTTGACATTAACCTAGAGAGATCAAGCTCCTTTTGTTGTGAGGAAGAAGAAGAAGGATTTTTGATGGCTTGTTGATCAGTCGAAAATATTGCATTTTTAACACATCAATTTCCCTATTCTTTGCAATCATCTAAAGGTGTTTGGTATAAATATAGCACATATTAGCAATTTGTCTGTAAAATAACAAATAAAATGTGTTATACATTATAACCAGCATTTTGAGGGAAATTGAGTATTTATTATTGCACGCATGATCTTTGTATATCGCAACACTTGTCTCGAGATTGTGTGCAGGAAATTCCTGGAAAAAGAACCGGAACTGATAAAAGTGCAGATAAAATACGCCAAGTCCAAGACTTCAGTGAACAAGAAAGTATAAAAAGATTCCTGACATAAAACAAGGCCCTAAGGATCAGCACCAAATCAACCTAAAAGTTTCATGAAAAGAATTCACCAAACGGTCGCGGATCCGCGGCCGAGTCAGGCGATCCGCCGCGGATCCGCGGCCGCGTTAACTCATCATTGGCAAAATACTTTCTCAGAGTTCTCCTTTCAAATGGAAAACTTCTTCAAGACGCTTCAGTTCCTAGAGTTCTCAAGAAGCTTCCCTTCTAACAGCCAAGCTTCTTGTGCAACCTAAATACCTACCAAGCTTCTCATGGAAGCTAGCTAACTACCTTAATCTAGAAGCTTCTCCTCAACTACCAAGCTTACAAAGGAAGCTAATCCTAGCTTAGCTTCTAAAGGAAGCTAAACATAGCTTCTAGGGGAAGCTTAAGGGAAACCCTATAAAAGGGACCTAAGGCTTCATGAGTTGGTTGTTCATCATTTTGAGGGCAAAATTCTAGTGAGATCCAAATCAATTCTACACAAATTGAGTGACACAATTTGATCCAAATCAAGATCATCGAGTACATATTCAAGCAAGTATTCAAAAAGCCTTTTTGAAGCAAAGCCGATCTTCATCCGAGCAAGTGATCCACGACGATCCTTGACTCAAGAAGATGATGCGAAGCTAGTTCGACGATCGAGTTCTCTCCTCAAAATCTTGTAGTCTTTGAGTGTATTGTAATGAACATCGAATAATAAATGGTGAAAATTCTTGATCTTGCTTTTCTTTACATTTGAGGATTATGAAGAGTTATCGATTCTTAATTGTTATCTTTTTAATGATGTTTGAGTGAAAACTCCGCTTGTGGAGGAATCGAGAAAATCGATAGATGATGATGATTAAATTCTTGAACGATAATTAAGTCTTATGAGTTTTGTAAACTTTAGGAAATTGAATCAACGATAACCTAGTTTCAAGCGAGATGCTTTCTTGAATATTTTCGCTCCAAATTAGAGATCAACGATCGATGATTGAATTTCCTCGAGGCTAGAATTTGAATGATAATCAACGAAAGGATAAGGGATGATGATGGAGAAACCCTAGTTTCTTCAGTAGATCCCTAATTTTCATTGATCGTCATCGATCTAGAAGCAAATCATCAATAGATAAGAATTTGTAATCATAATTCTTCATCATCACTATCGATTGGAACGATTCCTACAAGCCGCTTTTCAAATCTTGATAATTCATTCGATTTGGATATCTTCTTGAACTTTATTAATTCTTGATTCCAAATCTAGTTTCCAATGATTCTTGAATCTAAATTTCATAAATCTTGAATCAATTTTCTTTTATATTTTAATTTTCGACTCAACTAAAACAATAGCGAGCAAATCACACTTTCTCAGTGGACGATCCGTTCTCATTGACGAAACTACAATAGAGACCGTCAATTGATTGCGGTATAAATTTCTTTGGTTGTGAAACATTCTAAACACGACACGGAAATGGATCAATCAAATGGCGCTGTTGCCGGGGATAGTTTGCTAATTTGTTCGTTTTTGTAATTTGAGTTGAAAAATTTATTATTCCATAAGTTTTTTAGATCAAAATTTGTAACAAGTGCTTATCGATTTGTTGTGATTTGTTTCAATGAGATCTGGAATCTGTAGAGCGAGAGGAAAAATTTTCAGGACATCTTAAAAAGTCCAGAGAGGCATTTGGAACATTTGCTGAAATTTTTGTGCAGGGACCTTGACATCTCGCGGCGGATCCACGGTTTTTGGTACTATATCGCTGCGGAAACACGGTGCTTTGGAGGTTTAACTGTACCAAACTTCTCAGGTCTGTTTCTGACTTTCTTATCTCCTCCCTGCTCTGTCCATTAACCAATTTCTGCAGGATTCTTTGCAAAAATTCGCAGCGCCGTAAAAAGAAAAATTGTTGCGTGTTTGATATTGGTTGTTTGCGTTTTTAATACGGAAATTAAAGGGTAAAGACCAAATTCAGATCAGGTAGGGAGTTCATTACCCTTCCTAAGCCCCAAAAATCACAAAATTGCATCCGCATCACCCTCATTAACTAAAAAAATATCTAGATATGACTCTAAAGACCGTCGCGCTCACTTAGGACAGAAGGAGGTCGTGGGTAATCTATTCCTTATCCGCGTTTCTTTTGTGGTGTCTAAGGCAAGTGTGTCTAAGGTAACTGGTTACTTAATTAAGCCCACTACTCACGTAATGGAGAACCTCCCACTTACCTGGCACTTACCTGGCCACAGAAGGGGCAAAGAGGCAGTAGAGGATCTATCTTGCGACTTGTCTTCTGGAAGTCTAGGAGCGGTCTAGAGACTTGACCTAGGTGACCACTAGAATTATGGTTGCTTGTGCATTATTTATGATTTGATTTTTCAAAAATCCGAATCTTTTTCAAAAACAAACACCAAACTCATCTTTTCTTTAATTATCACAACACTGCTACTTGTGCTAAACCATTTAGTGCATGCTCGGTGTTCATATCATAATATTGCAATTCATATTCCCTAATTCTTATTCGTTTTATAACTAAACAGGTGCTTTTGACGCATGACTGCTGCATATTACAAGATACAGGTTCTTGGAGCAAATACAGTGAAAAAGACGAAAGTTGATACAAAAGAGTGACTTTTGACAAGCAAGTAGAAGGGTCCTACTCAAGCCTAGACGAAGAACAATTCACAAGGCAATGCATGGTCCGAAATGTCAAAGGAAACAGTTAAAAGACCACTACAAATTTCACTGAAAATTCTAGAGAAGATCCAGAATCCAAATAGAGAAAAGTACTGAAGAAATAGAGAGGACAAGACATTGTAATGAAGCCCAGGAAATTTGGTGAGATGATCTCACTAAAGGGCCACGGAACCGTGGCCCAAGCCCACTAATGCCGCGGTTCCGCGGCCATTTAAAGCCCGTGTCGGTGAAATTTTCTCGTGACGGTGCGTCGGTGCGTGGGTTGGGATTTTTCGTGGGCATATCTGTAAAATCACATACGCGAGAATCTGTAACCCTAGTTTTCCCTGTTCACTTATAAATTGTAATCAAAAGATTGTAAACGGGATGCCTCTTTTCAATTAATAAAAATTCAGAATGTTTTGAGGATTGAAGAGCATCACTTTCCTGTAAGTTCTTTTCAATTTCTGCCCTAGTTTATAATTCATTTTTTGCCCTAGCTCTAATTTAATTATTTCCTTAGATAAACCATTCCTTTGCCCTAAGTAATTCTAGTATAGAACCTCTTAATCTGCAGTAGGTAATTAATTCCGTAGATCTAAAATGCAAAATCTCAAAAAGATGTTTTTAATAAATCCCCTAATGAGCGAGTAATTTCCTCGCTTTTTTGGGTTAGGAATAAAGGAGGGATTGAGAGATGAATATCTCTCATCTCTTCCAATGCCAATAATTTTTCATAAGTAAAACTTCATGCACACATGCATGATCCGCTCCCTACGGCACCCTACCGACGAGGTAGCGGTGAAACCGTAGTATAAAGGACCGGACATGCATAACGTCCATGAAGGTTATAGCAATGAGTAGGAAAGGACGGACAAGGATCCACAGGAAGAAACTTCGTTTCTTCCCAATCATCCTAATCCCCTTTACTAATAATTGTTATGACTTCTAAAAAGTTTTAATCAAGGATATTGAAAGAGGTGTTAATATTAATCTTATCAACCCTACTTTAGATCTAACCCTAACAAGTTCCTTAACCATCGTACAACTTAGTTTTTAAAATCAATCAACAAAAACCAAACAACCATTGGAATCAACTCTTAAAAACACGTAAGAAAATTACACATCCCTGTGGATCGACCCGTACTCACCGGCTAGCTTCATGCGACGCCGTTTCTGATTACGGTAAATTATTTTTGGAGATCGTAAAACCTACAACAACTAATCAAATGGCGCCGTTGCCGGGGATGGCGTAAAATTTCTTTTGTGTAATTTCGGGTTAATATAAATTTTTAAAATCATAAAAATCTGAAAATAGAAAAACAAATACAAAAACATTTTATCAATTTTTATCTGTTTGAAGGGTTTTATTGTTTGAATCTTGCAGGAAGAGCGAAGAATCGCGGATCTGAAAATTTACAGAGGGCAAACCAGGAAAAATCACATCAGAACAGAGGGGAAATACCACAACAGAGGTGTAGAATTTTTTTGGAGCCTTGATCCCTCCAGAAGACCGCGTTTCCGCGGCATTTGTGGGCCCCAGACCGCGGTTCCGCCGCACTTTGGCCACATCAGCTCCTGAAAACTTGTCGGTTTGATCCCTCATTCTCCCCTCTGCAACCTACAATATATCCTTTGTGAAAATTTTCTGCAGGATTTCTTTGCGCTAAAATTCTTCCTCCCCCTTCTAAATAACAGATTTTCTGCAGGTTTCTTTACGCCGCGCTAAAAAATTGATTGCAAGTGAATTTAATGTTTTGCATAATTTAATCGAACTTTAAGGGGCTATTGACCAAACTCAGATTGGGTAGGGATTTCATCACCCTTCCCAGGACCCCAGAAATCACTTTAAAGCATTTGCATTGACCACTGTTAATTAAAAAAATATTATACTCAGCCCTAAGGACGTCGAGCTCAATAGGAAAAAGGACTAGTATAGGCATCGACCGTTTATCCTAACTGACTTTGCGGTGTCTTGGCAAGTGTGTCAAAGGCTAGTGGTTATTAATTAAGCCCACTATTGTGGTTCCTTCCTACTTACCTGGCACTTACCTTGCCGCAATTGGCAGTGAAGAGGCGGTTTGAGGTCCTATTTCTAGCCCTAGTTAGGAGCTGTCTAGCAGACCTAGGTAACCCTAGATCTAGGCCTGATTGTGCATGTGTGGTTGATAGCATTTGTGTCACAAGTCTCTTTTCAAAAATCTCTTTGCAAAACTCTCACCTACATAAATAAAAAAAAATCTTTTCAAAACTTGCAACTTATCGCTAAAGAAAACTTGCACCTCACTTACACCACTTCTTCTCATTGACGTTATCTTACCTCCACATTCTGTCTTTCATTTTTTTTGTGACTACACCACCCCTTTAGTGTATGTCACTTTGGACTAGGGACACTAGCGCCCGATTAGTCCGTGTTTCGTTGGTACCGACCGACGAACCTTTCGACACCGAAGTCGAAATTCCATCCACTTTCTTACCTCCACCTTCAAATTCTTCCTCCGAAGGCATGTCGGGATTCAACCCCAACGATACCTTATCGACGGGAATGATTCTACCTCTGTTAGGTGCGAATAACCCGAATCAACCGCCTGTTGAAGCGCCCGCACGAGTTGCGCTCCAGGATCTCTTCTACCCTGTCCGCACTTCTTTACCTAACTGTCTTTCACCCCCACCGGAAAATGGGGACAATTTTGAAATAAAACCACATTTCATTAATATGCTGCCAAAATTTCATGGTTTGGAATTTGAAGATGCATATATCTTTATCAATAAATTCCAAAATGTTTGCACTATGATGAAAACGACCCAATTAAGTGATGACGCTATAAGGCTAAGGGTCATTCCTTTTATCTTATGTGACCTAGCCGAGAAGTGGCTATACAGCACCGCATCACATTCCATTAGAAATTGGGACGAGTTTGTGAAAGCTTTTCTTAAAAAGTTCTATCCTCATCACAAAACTGCTAGAATCCGTAACGAGATTATACAATTTTCGCAGCTTCCTTCCGAACCATTTTGGAAGTGCTTCGAGAGATTTAAAGACCTACTCGTTCAATGCCCTCATCATGGGATCGAAAGATGGCAACTTTGCCAAACATTATGCGAGGGATTGAACTCGGCTACGAAGCAGTTGCTAGAAACCATATGTCAAGGTCATTTTCTCTCCAAGTCTAGTGACGAAGCGTGGCAGTTTCTTGATGATCTTAGTGAGCAAACAATTCAGTAGGAGAGTACCAAGACCACATCATCTTCTTCTAGTGTTCAATCTAGGGCAGTCATATATCAACTAGAGATATCGATTGCTATGAAGGCCGAGATGGCCGCTCTTACGAAAAAGTTAGAAGCGATTGAGACCAAAATCTCATCACCTTCTCCTTCCCCTGTTATGCCTCCACGAACTGTTTGTGCTTGTTGTGCGGATCCATCGCACCTAACCGAAGAGTGTCCTTATAATGCATCCACTCAAGGACATGATCAAGTCAATGCTGCCTTTCAGCAACGACAAAGAAACGATCCGTACTCTTCGACATACAATTTGGGGTGGAGGAGTCACCCAAATTTCGCTTGGAACCAAAATCAACAATTCTAAGGAAATAACAATTTTCAAAGACCTCCTCCCCCACAACAACAAGCACCTCCACAAACTCAATTTCAATAGCAACCTTTTCAACAGCAACCTTATCCTAATCAGGTGAACAATTTTGTGCCTAACACTTCTTAACCGCCAAACAATTTTGTTCAACCTAATAATGACAAGGTTAGCTCGCTCGAAAGAAGTCTAGATGCATTCCTAAAGCAATCTACACAGTCTACAGCAAGACTAGAGACTTCTATTCAATCTTTGGTGCAAAACAGTGCCTCACATTATCAAAGCATCAAATCTATTGAGGCACAAATTGCACAACTCAATGCAGCTTTGAGCGAGCGCGAAAAAGGAAAGCTCCCGTCTCAACCACTGCCCAACCCCGGTCACGCACATGCTGCATATCAACAGCAGAATCATAACGTAAATGCTATGACCACATTGAGATCGGGAAAAGTGTTGCAAAACAATGTGGGTATTAACAATGACACCCCTGCCGTTGGCCCTTCTTCATCTTCTTCACCTTCTTCTTCTACTTCTTCTTCTTCAGAGCCTATTCTACATCCTTCACACGGCTCTACTTCTTCTAGCTCGAACGGACCCATTTCTCACAACACGAACACATCTACACGGGGTGCCGTTCCAACTCGACAATCTGATCCGCAAAAATTGGACTCAACAACCTTTCAAAATGTTCCTTTTCCGAATCGATTGAGATCCAATAAACCAACTCCATAGATGGAAAAGATTGTAGAGTTATTCAAACAGGTTAGCATAAATATCCCTCTTTTGGATGCAATCCAACAAGTTCCTTCATATGCAAAAATTTTGAAGGACTTATACACCAAAAAGAGGAAGTCACAAGTGACAAAGAAAGTTTTTGTGGCTAGTGCTATTAGTGATGCTCTTGTCAATTCCTTACCCCCAAAGCAAAAGGACCCCGGTTGTCCTACTATTTCAATAACAATTGGGGGCAAGAACATCAATAGAGCACTATTAGATCTTGGCGCTAGTGTCAATTTGCTACCTTATTCGGTGTACGAGCAATTGGGCGTTAGAGAGCTTAAGCCCACTCACTGTACTCTCCAAATGGCCGACCGGTCAATCACCCATCCTAGGGGAGAGCTTGAGGATGTGTTAATTAGAGTAGGGGATTTCATTTTCTCCGTTGACTTTATTGTGATGGATACACAACCTGTCGCTAACCCCCGGAATCAAATTCCGGTAATACTTGGTCGACCATTTCTGGCGACTTCCAACGCAGTAATCAATTGTCGTAATGGTTCAATGAACCTATCTTTCGACAATATGACAATTGAGCTCATTATTTTCAAGTTGGGGAGTTAGCCTGCTGAGCCTAATGCTAGCGTACTCGATGTTTGCTCGATCAATGAGATCGCGGAGGAGGACTGTGAGTTCGAGAATTTTTTGTTCCATCACTGCAATGTTAACGCCACTAGTGCGTTCCTCCTAGAATCCGACACAGCTTTCACGGCGGATAACGATTATGAGTGTTTTACCTTCGTTGACGACTTTGAAAACTCATCACCTGAGTTGGAGTCTTTTGCTTTTTCGGATGAGTTAGTTGAACCATCCGACTCGGTTGCGTACACTCGATTCGAACCTTTGATGGAATCCTTCGAGTTTGAAACAGTTACTCCATTGTTACCATCTATTGTTTCACCTCCTAAACTCGAATTGAAGATTTTGCCGTCGCACCTAAAATATGCTTATCTAGGTGATAATGAGACCTTACCCGTCATCATATCGGCTTCTCTAGCTCTCGAGCAAGAGAAGGCCCTTTTAATGGTCTTACATAACAATCGGCAAGCTTTCGGCTGGTCTATGGCGGACATTAAGGGGATTAGTCCCCTCATAGTCAAACATCATATACATTTGATGGATGATGCCAAGCCGGCAAGGGATCCACAAAGACGCCTCAACCCCATTATGAAAGAGGCTGTTAAGAAGGAGATTGTTAAGTGTCTGGATAGTGGTATCATTTACCCTATCTCGGATAGCCAATGGTTAGCCCAATCCACGTTGTGCCAAAGAAATCGGGCATTACGGTCATTACCAATGAGGCAAATGAGTTAATTCCCACTCGCACCCAAACTGGGTGGCGAGTTTGCATAGACTATAGAAGACTCAATGCCGCGACAAGGAAAGACCACTTTCCTTTACCTTTCATTGGCCAAATGCTCGAACGATTGGCAGGGCACGAGTTCTATTGCTTTCTAGATGGCTATTCCGGTTATAACCAAGTCCCCATCGCCAAAGAGGATCAAGACAAGACAACATTTACTTGTCCCTTTGGCACTTTTGCTTATCGTCGCATGCCCTTTGGGTTATGCAATGCACCCGCGACATTTCAGCGGTGTATGATGCGGATCTTTTCAGACATGGTTGAAAAGTTCTTGGAGATCTTTATGGACGATTTCTCCATCTTTGGCGACTCCTTCGACGAGTGTTTACGACATCTTGACGCTGTTCTTACCCGCTGTTGGGATAAAAACCTAACGTTGAATTGGGAGAAGTGCCATTTCATGGTACGAGAGGGCATTGTCTTAGGACATGTCATCTCGCAAAACGGCATCGAAGTTGATAGAGCTAAAATCGAAGTAATTTCTAATCTTCCTCCACCTAAATGCATCAAAGATATCAGGGCCTTCCTTGGCCACGCCGGTTTTTACAGACGGTTCATCAAGGACTTTAGCAAGATCGCTAGACCCTTGACTCTCTTATTGGCCAAGGACACAACATTTGCTTTCAACTCCACTTGCATGGAAGCCTTCGAGTCTTTGAAACACTCTCTCATCTCTGCGCCCATTCTTTCATCTCCAGACTGGACGCACCCTTTCGAAATCATGTGTGACGCATCAGATTTTGCCATTGGCGCTGTTCTTGGACAGCACATTAATAAAATGCCGCATGTGATTTATTATGCTAGCCGAACACTAAATGAGGCCCAACTAAACTACACAACAACAGAGAAAGAGTTTTTAGCGGTTGTGTTTGCACTTGAAAAATTTCGGCCTTATTTAATTGGCTCTCCAGTCATTGTATATACAGACCATTCAGCTCTTCCCGCCTTTTTGCGAAGAAGGATGCTAAGTCGAGGCTAATACGTTGGATCCTTTTACTACAAGAGTTTGACCTTGTAATAAAGGACAAAAAAGGATGTGAAAACGTAGTAGCTGATCACCTATCACGACTTCCTTCTTCGCCTACGCTTGATCTTCCAATCACTGATGTTTTTGCCGATGAGCAACTCTTGACCGTTTCTTGCGAACCATAGTTCGCAGATATTGTAAACTACTTAGCCACCGGCCTGATACCTAAAGATTGGTCGAAACAGGATAAACTTCAATTTTTGTCTCAAGTAAAGCATTTTTACTGGGATGAACCTTATCTTTTTAAATACTGTTCCGACCAAATCATTCGTCGGTGTGTACCTGAAAGTGAGGTCAAGAGCATGCTGTCTTTTTGCCACGATCAAGCATGTGGCGGGCACTTTGGCCCAAAGAAGACAGCCGAGAAAGTTTTGCAGTGTGGTTTCTATTGGCCACGACTCTTCAAGGATGCTTATGAATACTGCAAAACTTTCTCCCGGTGCCAACACTTGGGCCGGATATCGTGGAGAAACGAAATGCCGCTCCAACCTATTTTGGTTGTGGACATTTTTGATGTTTGGGGTATAGATTTCATGGGACCATTTCCTAACTCTTTTGGAAATGTGTATATTCTTTTGGCCGTTGACTACATTTCAAAGTGGGTCGAGGCTGTGCCTAGCCGAACGAACGATAACAAGGTTGTCGTTCGATTTCTTAAAGAAAACATCTTTTCTCGATTTGGGCACCCTCGGGCGATAATAAGTGATAATGGTTCTCACTTTTGCAATAGGACTTTCGAGTCCTTAATGCGCAAATACTCTATCACCCACAAGCGGTCAACACCATATCACCCCCAAACATGTGGGCAAGCCGAGGTTTCAAATCGGCAAATCAAGCAAATCCTGGAGAAAACGGTTTCTAAAAACCGTAAAGATTGGTCACTTAAACTGATTGTTGCACTATGTGTAGGGTTCCTAGGCACACTAATGAGGTCTCACAAGGCATCAACCATACCAATTTCAAATTTTACAAGTGCCGAGAAAGCCTAACACGGATCGTTAACTAGATTTTAGGCGAAACAAATGCGAATAGTTAACAACTTAACTAAAAGAATGGAAATACAACTTTTGTAGATCTTGTCCTCCACCTCCATAGCTCCGCAATGAAGTCTCCTCGCTGTCCAAATTGAATCCCGGGCTCTAGCGTCGGCTTCATCGGAAAAATGGGCGGGCTAGGTCGTCGACTTCGATGCCGAAGATGATCTACGTCGAGGCATCACAAGATCAAGCTCCCACTTCACCAAAACTTGTGAAGAAAACACCCTATACTACTTGGCAAGAGGTAGAGGATGAAGAAATAGGAGGTGGGTTCACTTTAGAATTGGATTTCTCACTCTTTACATCAAGTTACCATTGATGAAGCAAGGTTTTCTTCAAGTGAAGAAGAAGAAGAAGATAAAGATAATCATATGATAAGTGAAAAGAAAATAATACTTATCATATAATTAACCATGGTCAAGTGTAGAGAATTAACTAAGGTTATGTGAATGGTTAGGGTTAAAAGAAAAAGACAAAATGGTCACTTGGTCAAAGCTTCATGAAGCTTCAACAAGCTTCATCAAAGAAAACAAAGAAAGAAACCATTTTGCTTTTCTTTTATCCATTTCTCAAAAAAGAATAGATAATTAAATAAATGAATAAGTAAAAACAAAACCATAACCATTACACAACCATGGTTTAATCTTTACACTTAGCCAATTTTGCATGCATCATCAAACATGATACAAACTAGTGCACAAAATTATATCGTATATACAATGTGCACATCCGAGTGAGAAAATCCATCTTAAGTGAACCAATACTAGTTAATGCAAAGTAATATATCAAATATATAATTATGCATTAAATCATTAAATCAATACTTGATTTAACGATCCGGTCATATCGCATATAATCGACTAATATCCAATGTATCGGCTTATCGAATCAATCCTTGATTCGATAACTAGGTTATATCGCATATAACCAGTCGATACATTCATCGCGAGAATGGAATACGGTATCACATACACGCATTATTCTCGGTCCCGCACATATCTCATATGCGCTCCTATTTCGTTTCGCTTGAGCCAGGAAACCTCTGTGTAGGACTCTAAAGACTCGTCAATACGCCAGCAGCAGGTGATGATCATATCAAACACCCACAAGCCGCAAGCGGTCTGCTAAACGTAACGGCCACCCGGGTATTGAGCGATCAGAAGATCGACGAGCAAGCCCGCTCACACTCCTGTGAATCCAACCAGTAACACTTACCATACAGTCCGGTCTGTTCGTCTGATATGTCGCATATCTCGCCTAGGGGTGGTAAACTTCAGACCCCAATAGCTCGATAAGTCGTGTCGATCTGAGGCCTATAACAGTTCGAGAAGCTACTGGTAACACTTACCAGTAAATCTCAGCAACCCTGGCCAGGGATTTCTGGTTATAGCCAATCGAACACAGCGCAATATCAACTCCCTATACCGGGAGAGACGAATCCCCTCCTATCGCTCATTGCCTCCATGTGATTCGGGACTGTACCCAAAAACCACCGTTTTGCACGCCCTCTTGGACGTGGTAAGGTGGAAATCAAAGCACAGTGGGAACCACACAAGACTCTATGACGATCTCGGGTCAACAGACTACTCTGTACCAGTGTCACCAGAGAACTGCCATCTGACGTAAGGTATAATACCATCTGGGAGTTCTCGGCGAGTCCGTCCAGTGTACCCAGTCTCTACTGAGCACCCGTATATCATCTCTGATGTCAAACACCAATGGATATGGGATCATCCATCGCCCATCTGTATGGGTCGAGAAGGTATACGCTAGTCTACTCTGGTATATCGATGCCCCGTCTTGATACACCCACGACTAGGGACTTTGAAGGATGTACTTATGGACTACTATGTCCCCACTAGTATGATCAGCATCATAGTCCAGGTAGTCAAGTACACATCCTAAGGGCTTTACCAACATGTAACAGAGAGACAATCAGTATACACGTTAAGGTAAAGAGTAACCAGATAGCATACTATCATGTCGAGCAAGAAAGTCCTCCCTATATATGTCCAAACATCCACTACAATATACATCCTATGTATAGTAATGGCCTCTAGGGCATACATATAACTAACAATCTCCCACTTGCACTAGGGCCATCTGATAGTAGTGGTTGAAGTATCTCATACTCAACCATCCCATAAAAGTCTCTCTCTGGGAAAAAGCCTTTGTGAGTGGATCCGCCGTGTTGTCCTCTGAGTCTACTCTCCTAACCTCGATCCCTTAGAGATCAACCATCTCCATGATCAGGTGATACTGCCTTAGAATTTGTCTGGATCACTGATGGGACCTGCGTTCTTTGGCATAAGCCACAACCCCATTGTCTCACAATGGTAGGAACGTAGTTCATCTCATGTACCAATATACACCCAAACAACCTCTTCAGTAACATCTTAAGTAGCGATGTATCCTGCCTTTATCGTCTAGTATGCCACGGTATTTAGCTTGGAACCCTTCCAACATACCGTCCCTTTACTGAGGGTAAAGACAATGCCTGTGACTGACATTCAGTCGTTCTTATCACTCTGGAACACTTCCAGTGATTCTCCCCAGGATCAACTGATACGATCTCACTACAACTAGTGAGTGTCCTAATATCCATTTAGATCTATCTCATAGATCCAAAACCCAGGATTTAGTAGGTATCACTTTGATCCTATGTGGAGAATCATTGTGATAAGCGGAGATTGATCGAGCGTAGCATAAGAAACTCCTTCCCTATCAAGAGTATGTCATCCACGTACTCTACGAGGATCGTCACCATACTCCCTACTACCTTTTTGTTTATACAAGGTTCATCTATCATTTTGATGATGTCAACTTCTTTGACTAATCCATCAAAACAAATGTTCCAACTCCGCGATGCCTGCTTTATCCTATAAAGCATCTTGCACACGTTTCCGCTGCTCCCACTGTCTACGAGGCCCTCTGGCTGTGTACTTATAGACGCACTCTTCTAAAACATCATTTAGAAAAGCAGTCATGACACCCAACCGCCAGATATCGTAGTCATGGTATGTAGCCGTGGCAAGTAGTATCTGGATGGACTTAAGCATAGGTACTGGAAAAGGTTTCATCATTATCCACGCTTGGTCGATGACGAAAACCTTTAACAAGTCTAGCTTTGAAAGTCTCAACTTTTCCATCTATACCAAGTAATCTTCTCAAGATTTACTTGCTCCTGATGGGGATTTAACCCTTCAGATATAGCAACCAAAGTCCATACTTTGTTGGTGTGCATGGATTCCATCGTAGATCTCTAAGCATCCAGCCATTCTTACAGAGTCTTACTCCTGGTGGCCAGCTCGAAGCTAGTTGGGTCATCATCTCATGATGCAATCCTCGCTCCCACTGTCACAGAGAAACAGAATTATCTCTCAGGTGGGTGAGGAACCCCATTAGATCGGCGGAGAGGCTGAGGTTCGTTGGTATCTACTGAATCCTTTGGTTGTACCAAATCATCTGCTGTAGTTTGCATAGCTGGAACATTTCCAGTTCTACATAACAGACCTTGCCTCGAGTTTGTCCGGATTTTGCTTTTAGGCATAGGCCGGACAACCCCAAATCTTAACTAGCTCAAGACATGGGCTCTTCCCACACCGTATCTCATATGGAGTGGTAGGCAACTGATTTGATTCGAACCCTATTCAATAGGTATGCAGCTTCTCAAGCGCATAAATCCCAAAAGGAAACAGGTAACTCAGTAGTACTCATCATAGAGCACACCTTATCATATAGGGTGTGATTGCTCCGCCCCGATACACCAACGTGCTATAGTGTATACGGAGGAGTAATGCCGAGAGAGAATCTCATTCTCTTTTAGAAAAATCCAAGAATTCCGTGCTCAAGTATTCTCCTCCTTGATCTCATTAAAGGACATAATACTTATACCCGTATTGGTTCTCTACTTCTAACTTATATTCTGTGAATATCTCAAAAGGTTCTGACTTGTGTTTCAACAGGAACATATGTCTGAATCTTGAGAGATCATCAGAGAATGTAATGAAGTACGAAGAACCGGTCTTTGCATGTGTAGACAGGGGACCTTCATACATCAACATGTATCATCCCAAGAGTTCACTAACTCTTTCTTTGTTTCCAATAAACAGAGCTTTGGTCATCTTATCTTTGTGACATGACTGGCAAGTTTCACAAGATGTAAATTCAAACTGATTTAAATATGCATCTATATGTAACTTCAGCGAGTTGGGTCGCATCGATATGACCTAGTCTACAATACCTCAAGAAGAATTCGTTCATTTCTGAACTCTTCCTCTTTTGTGTGTTCGGTATACTAAGAACTGTAGTTTGATTTAAAACATCAATGCTTTTAGATAACGTGCCTGAACCGATCAACTTTTGATATAAGAAATGTTCAAAACATTATCCATCAATACAAAATTTTATTATTTCTTTAATAATAAAGAGACTGATATGATTTTGTATATCAGGTTCGGTATCTATTAACATTCATTCAGAATCAATGTATTAGGAATACAGGGTGACAGTGACCAACAGACTTGGTTGCAACACTTGCCCCGTTTTCTGCCTCATGAAACTTATCACCCGTTCTCAGTTCTCTACCTTTCTGTAGCCCTATGTAACATATTACATATCTGGGATCCTGATCCGGTATCAAATACCCAGGATGCAGAGGATACTGAGAAACAGTTCTTTGTAATGAACACACCCGAAGGAGATGCATCATATGCACTTTCTTCGTTTGGGCGGCATAGGAATTCTGGTATTCCCCTAATTCCTGCTCGGTCTTATAACTATTATAAGATGGAGCGGGACCAACGTTCCCCAGCTCAGTATAACAAGCGGGTTCGGTCAATACATCCATATTATTATCTTGTTTAAGGCGTGATATGGTCGCTACCTGGAGAGAGAGAGAAGAAAACACTCTGCGTGCGCTCTTGCAAGAATAGATTGGTTATTATTTTATCTAATCAGGATGGCTCCCACTGCTTTTTATCAAATCTTCCTTCAAACCCTAAAAGGAAAGACTAGCCGGGATTAATTACACGCTACAAGTTCGCCAATCTTTCAGCCAGGCCAGTGTCGGTACTTTGAGGGAGGTCCCCCGTGCTTTCGCACGAACCTAATTAATGTAAACCTCGTTTTCCCAGAGGCGTAACCTCGTTAACACCTTTCTAGACACCTACTTGATCGGCTAATTGTAATGTGTAAAACTCTCCCAGGAGTAACTCTTACTCGCAGTGGGTATCGGGATCCAACTATCTCATAGAAGGTATGCAATCTCATTGCAAATTTCAACACTTGAAATTCCCGATAATATTTTGCCCCTAGCGTGCTATGACCTTGACGCCGGCCGACAAACCATAGTCCGCTAGTCAAGTTCAACCCGTCATTTCCTGATTGAATTAAACCCACCCGCACGACCCTTGACGCAGGCCAACAAAGTCGCACGACTACCCTAATCCAATCTGCATCATATGCATAAGCAGATAAATACTAGTTAGCTACCGCACACTACGCCTTGACGCAGGCCAACAAACGTAGCACGAATACTAACTACCACTTATCTGAAATGACGGAGGGCTACGACAGGTTTTTCTAAAAACCTATTTCGTAATGAACTTGATATCGTTGTAGAATCAAATGATTTTAAATTGGAGTGCTTTTGAGGCTTTTCTAGTTTTGCTAAAGGGGTCACTCCTGGTGAAGGGATCGTCGGCCCTTTCCTCGTCGAATGAGGTGCAGGATGTATCATATATATCACTGTGCAAAGCAAAAACTCTTAAAAGCAATCAAAAGACAAACCGAGTGTGTAGCATCTGCCAGTTATTGCTAAAGGAGTCACTCCCGGTGAAGGGATCTCGGTCCTTTCCTCATCGAATAAGGTGCAGGATATATCACATATACCTCTGTGCAAAGCAAGAACTGTAGCTACCTTTTTAATTTTTGAAATTCAATTCTACAACATCTTTAGGTTTCTTTTACTTTCATTAATCATATTAATGAAGTCCCATCATTTAAGTACCTGAACATCACAGATAAATACAACGTACACTTATGCCATCCGCATTCGCCTGAATGTCCCCTCGTGCACCGTTAGGTTAGGTAACTAACGGCAGAGCAGGGCAGGGCTAGCGCGGGTGTAAAACATAAGTAACGTCTATATAATATATCATATATACTATATAAAGTATCCATCACAGAACATATCACATGATCACATCACAGATATCGCAGCAAAAGAAACATATGAAATATTGGATATACTAGGACGTCCGTGTTTTCAATACGAGCCAGTATAAAACACGGATTCCACGGTCGCGATGAATAGCCAAACCCACACCCCTAGACCCCTACGAGAGTGGCAAGCAACCCTATCAATTCTGGAGTTAGGAGACCCGGACTCGACTCCTCGAGTTGGTCTCCCACTGGACTCCAGAACCCGGTTACTTGTGCCCTCCTCCTTGGGTCTATCGTAATGCAGAAAAGTAAATAATATACAAACGGTGACATCTTCCGCAACCTGGAAGTGCCCCAATAAAAGAATATTACATACAAGTTTTTACATGAATGAAAATGAAAAACACTCATCTCACATAAAAACCCCCGGCTATTCAAACACGACGATCCAATATAACATATCCAGAAACACATAACATCATATGTCATCAACGTAAGTAAATATGCGCATCCCAATTGTCGTTGACATATAGCAACGAAACCGGCGATATCACATATTACACTTACGGTCACAGAAAAGAAAGTGTAAAACTACAACAGTTGGAATCCGCAACCTCCTCAGACATCGCATGCCTGACCAAATGAATTCCTTAGACATCGCATGCCTAACAATTATAAACCCCGCATTTTAGTCTCATTATCGAAAACACTTTTCAATATCAAGTCGGGTAATTCAACAAGATTCTTGACATCCTGATCGAATGCTCGTCGCAAACTTTAGTAGACGGTCGCACCCCCGATACCGTCGACGAAGTGCACCAAGGCGGAACACCGCTGCCGGGAGCACCCGAACGGACGCTTTCGGCGACGGGGTTCTCCTACAGTCACTTGGTCGGGGCTATGGAGTGAGGCTGTCTATTAAGTTTACCCGGCGAGTATCCGCGTACGCTACGTGATTGCGACGGACTTTTGATCACATCAAAATTCCGTAGCAATCGATCAAGTGAGACTAAACTGCTATGTTTATAACATTCATTCAGTTATCTCATAACTACTTGTGAATTCCAATTATTGTATCACTTTCCAGATAAACAGAAAATGTTAAACTTTCCGATCGAACAGTCAAACACTCAAGTTTTCCCGAAACAGATGAACATATGAAACAAGTTTAAAAACATCCAGTTCATGCCTCAGTACCAACGGTCCAGCCGTAGAAGGGTCAAGCCAACGCCTCACATGTGGCACGCCGTACTGCCCCAAACCCTAAGGTTCAAAGGGCAGTTCAAGACGGTCACATAATCGAGTTAAGCTTTGTTGTCTTCTAGAGGGTCCATCGAGTTACTTGCACTACTTAGAACGTTATTAAACTACGGAAAAATCCAACACTTGGAAATTTCCCGACAGGGGAAAAATTTGGTATTTATATCCGGTCGAACTTTTTAACATATTCAAAAATTATCCGGAATCCACATAGACAAAATCTGATAATCCGATCGAATCATCCAAGCTCCAAAACACCCCAGAAAACTCAACTCTTGAGTTCAAATTAAAAATTCCCAGAAAACTCAGCACCAGAAAACATGAATTACTGTGCAAAATTCATAAATTAATGCGACAAAATGGCCGCGGAACCGCCGCACAAGCCATGCTTGTGCCGCGGTTCCGCCGCGCTTTAGTTGAATCAGCCCCTCGAATTTCACAGTAATTCAAATAACACCCTGCTGAATTTTTAAGCAATTTTTAATTCACAAAAATCCAAATTTTCAGAAAATTTCCAGAGAGCATTTTAGAGTTAGGGTTTCGGGTTCGATCGGGTTTCAAACATCGTCTAAGCATCGCCTAAGGCTCTAGCTAGGCTCTGATACCACTGTAAGGTTCCTAGGCACACTAATGAGGTCTCACAAGGTATCAACCATGCCAATTTCAAATTTTACAAGTGCCGAGAAACCCTAACACGGATCGTTAACTAGATTTTAGGCGAAACAAATGCGAATAGTTAACAACTTAACTAAAAGAACGGAAATACAACCTTTGTAGATCCGGTCCTCCACCTCCATAGCTCCGCAATGAAGTCTCCTCGCTGTCCAAATCGAATCCCGGGCTCTAGCGTCGGCTTCATTGGAAAAATGGGCGGGCTAGGTTGTCGACTTCGATGCCGAAGATGATCTGCGTCGAGGCATCACAAGATCAAGCTCCCACTTCACCAAGTCATGAAACTTGTGAAGAAAACACCCTATACTACTTGGCAAGAGGTAGAGGATGAAGAAATAGGAGGTGGGTTCACTTTAGAATTGGATTTCTCACTCTTTACATCAAGTTACCATTGATGAAGTAAGGTTTTCTTCAAGTGAAGAAGAAGAAGAAGATAAAGATAATCATATGATAAGTGAAAAGAAAATAATACTTATCATATAATTAACCATGGTCAAGTGTAGAGAATTAACTAAGGTTATGTGAATGGTTAGGGTTAAAAGAAGAAGACAAAATGGTCACTTGGTCAAAGCTTCATGAAGCTTCAACAAGCTTCATGAAAGAAAACAAAGAAAGAAACCATTTTGCTTTTCTTTTATCCATTTCTCAAAAAAGAATAGATAAATAAATAAATGAATAAGTAAAAACAAAACCGTAACCATTACACAACCATGGTTTAATCTTTACACTTAGCCAATTTTGCATGCACCATCAAACATGATACAAACTAGTGCACAAAATTATATCGTATATACAATGTGCACATCCGAGTGAGAAAATCCATCTTAAGTGAACCAATACTAGTTAATGCAAAGTAATATATCAAATATATAATTATGCATTAAATCGTTAAATCAATACTTGATTTAACGATCCGGTCATATCGCATATAACCGACTAATATCCAATGTATCGGCTTATCGAATCAATCCTTGATTCGATAACTAGGTTATATCGCATATAACCAGTCGATACATTCATCGCGAGAATGGAATACGGTATCACATACACGCATTATTCTCGGTCCCGCACATATCTCATATGCGCTCTTATTTCGTTTCGCTTGAGCCAGGAAACCTCTGTGTAGGACTCTAAAGACTCGTCAATACGCCGGCAGCAGGTGATGATCATATCAAACACCCACAAGCCGCAAGCGGTCTGCTAAACATAACGGCCACCCGGGTATTGAGCGATCAGAAGATCGACGAGCAAGCCCGCTCACACTCCTGTGAATCCAACCAGTAACACTTACCGTACAGTCCGGTCTGTTCGTCTGATATGTCGCATATCTCGCCTAGGGGTGGTAAACGTCAGACCCCAATAGCTCGATAAGTCGTGTCGGTCTGAGGCCTATAACAGTTCGAGAAGCTACTGGTAACACTTACCATTAAATCTCAGCAACCCTGGCCAGGGATTTCTGGTTATAGTCAATCGAACACAGCGCAACATCAACTCCCTATACCGGGAGAGACGAATCCCCTCCTATCGCTCATTGCCTCCATGTGATTCAGGACTGTACCCAAAAACTGTTAGTGTATATGCCTTAGAGGCCATTACTGTATCATACTAGTTTTTATATTACTTAATGGAAGCTTGGGATATTCACCTTGTATATACAATCTTGCTCAAAATAGTAGTATGCTACTTGGTTTGTTTCTACTTCAATGTGTACATGTGTTTATTTTAGTATATCGCCTATACACATTAGTGAAGCCTTTAGGATCTTTGCTTGATTACCAGCGTTGTGATGGCAGTCACACTAGTGGGGCTGGGTAATCTATAAGCACATCCTTATGCAGGTCCCTGGTCGCAGGACTATCGAGACAGGGCATCGATACTCCGGAGTAGACTAGCGCATGCACTTCTCATCCCAGTATGGGAGACGGTCTATCCCACAGCCGTCGGTACGTCGTACTTGAGATAGTATGTGGGTGCTCGTTGGGTTACGAGTACACTGGACAGGACTCGTCGGGAACTGACTAGTTGGTATTATGTCTATCGTCAGTTATCAGTTCCCAGGTGACATGAGTACAGCTTAGTCCGCTGACTTGACACTGTCACTTCGCCTCGATTGTGTTCCCACTGTACTTTGATTACTACCCTACCACGGCTCAAAGGAGTCGTGCAAACAGGTGGTAGTTGGGTGCAGTCCCGAAGCACTTGGAGGCAGTGACGGTTAGACAGGATTCGTCTCTCCCGGTATTAGGGGTTGACATCGCGCTGTGTCTAGGAGAGCCATTACACGAGTAGACCCTGGCCAGGGCAAACGAGATATACTGGTAGGCTTGCAGTGTTATCTCAGGGTGTTTTGGGCTTCACTCCGACACGATTTGTACCGCTATTGGGGGACTGACGTTTACCGCCCCCTAGGCCCGCCATGCGATGTATCAGACGAACAGACCGGACTGTACGGAGAATGTCACATTCAGGCTCAGTAGAAGTTCAGATGGGTTTCACCTCGTCAGTCTTCTTGTCGGCACTACCTGGGGACCGTTACGCACAGCTAGTGCCGCTTGCGGTCTGTCGTTAAACCCACTGCCAGCGTAGTGTCGAGTCTTTAGAGTCCCACACAGAAAGCTTTTCGCCTTTAGACAAAAGAGTAGAGGTCGCATGGTTTTGCGACAGGTCGCATGGTTTTGCGACAGGGTTCAGTCACATCCGTGCACTTGTGCACGTACAGTGTCCGGACAGTTTACACTAGCGGGCTTTGGTTTAAGCCAGATCCTAGTATACCTTTTGGGATTGGATTTATCCAGTATGTATTCGTGTTCCTCGGAACGCGGATGCGGGTGTGTATGCACAGTTGACGGAGAGACAGAGGCAGAGGATTCTCATTAGGGTTGTTGACCGTTGACTATTGACTTTTTGCTCAACCCTAATGAGAATATGATATGTGATTAACAATTATATTAATTAATTATTATGGTGACATGGTTGTTGACTTGTTGACTTTGTTGACTTTTGTTGACTTGTTGACTTTGTTGACCGGTTGACTAGGCTTGACTAGTTGACCATCATGATAACCATAGCTATCATTTCATGGCAAAGACTTTTGCTTGCTTGCTCTTTTGTGCAAAATGAGTGCATGAAATGATATGGCTATGGTTGCTTAAACCATCACATAACACTTGATTGATATGATTTGTTATCATTGTTTTGGATTATGAGAGGGTGAAAGAAAAAAGAGAGGCTCATTCTCACTTGACCATTCTCTCTCTTGTTCTTGAGCTCTCATACTCTTGCTCTCACCCTCTTCCTCTTGCTCCCTCTCTTGACTCTATGGTTCACTTGTCTCATGAGTTGAGAACCAAGAACCATAGATAAAATCCCATACAAACTCTTCTCTACTCACTCTAGTACACAAGGTTTAGCAAACCGAGTGAACTAGTTTCTTCAAAGTTCGAAGAAGGAGCCAAAGGTTGGAGCTTTCAGGTGGATCTATCTTCGGCGTAAGGAGACGACGGGAAGAAGCCGATCTGGACCACCATCGGAGCTTGAAGACGAAGGAGTTCAAGACAAGCAAGGTATAAACCCCCTAACCGAGTAGTTAACGACTCCTAGTTAGGTTGTTAGTTAGATGTTTAACAAAGATTCGGGTTTTAAGTCCATGTTACCACCTCTAGAAAAATCGTTTTTTAACAAATTCCGCATGCCCGAAAGTACCGGGAGAGTTAGCATGGACTTACAGTGGTATCAGAGCCTAGTTAAACTCTATCTAACATGTTAGCAAAGTAGCTAGAAGATCGATCAAAGAAAAAGTTCTGAAATGAACCCCGTTTTCAAAGTTGCTGTCGATTTTTTATGTTCTGTAAAAATGATAAATCATGCATCAAAAATCGACTCAGGGTTTTTAAAAGCTACTGTAGAAAAATCACCCAGAGATCCCCCTAAACGACCGCGGAAACGCGGCAATAGCTTGCTATTGCCGCGGTTCCGCGGCTCCCTTGGCCCCTCTCTGGTGTTTCTTTGCTGCAGTGTGGTTGGAAGGGTATTTTGGGAATTTTGGTATATGTATTTTCAGCCCAGATTTTCCAGAACGAAAATTTTATTTTTGGGGTCCTGAAAATCCGTATTTTTGATCGAACTTCTAAAAGACTTTAGCTGACGGGTTTTTCTGTAATGTGATATTTGTATTGAACGTCTACTAATCGCTATATGTCGATTAGTGGGGGTTATACAAATCTGTGATCTGTAATGTTATTGGAATGTGTATATGAATATGTTGGATTGTCCCGGGTGAATAGCCGGGGGTTGTGAGACGAGAGTTTTTCTTTTCTTTCAATTCATATAAATTTGTAAATTGATGTAATATTATTTATATGACCGCACAACCGGGTCGGGGTTGTAGCCGTCATTGTATAATTTCTTTTTACTGATTTTGCTCCTAGGATAGACCCATGGAAGGGGTGCACAAACTACCGGGTATCTCGAAGTGCCGAGTGGCCTACTCACGGCGTTGAGGGAGGTTGCTCCACTTCGGGTACTTGGCGGGTAGTTTGCCGCGCCCGTAGGGGTCTTGGGTGGTGTATTGGCTATTCACCGCGACCGTGTAATCTGCTTTTCGTTACAGGCTCGTACGAATTGCAGATTTCTAGTATATCCAATGTATTCATCTGTGATCTGAAATGGCTATCATTGCATTATATCTATATATGATATTATTTAGGCGTTGCTTATGTTTTACAGCCGCGCTAGCCCAGCCCCCGCTCTGTCGTTAGTTAAGTAACCTAACGGGTAATGACGGGGCCCAGTGGCGAATGCGAATGGCATAAGCGTACGTCATATTTTGGTTGTTTTCTGCAATGGTAGGATTAAATGATGGGACGCATTAAAAGAACTAATGCAAGAATATCACGCATTAAAAGAACTAATGCAAGATAATAAACCAAGCAAAAGTCGTTGGAACACTTTCGAAAAACCACTCGGTTCTTTTCAAAACCAACTTTTAAATGCGGAGCTTGAGCCACTCCTTTTAAAAGCTATCTCGTTCCATCGACTATATCAAGTTCACTACGTTCACGGTTTAGCCAAAACCATTCGTAGCCCTCTGTCGTTTCACATGAATAGTCAATAGTATTCAAGCTATGTTTGTTGGCCAAAGTCAAGGCATAGTGATTGGTAGCTATTGGGTATTCATGTGCAGCATAGATAGATGCGTTGATTTGGAACAATCGTACTGCCTTGTTGGCCAAAGTCAAGGGTAGGTACGGGTGGATCCAAATTAACCTGGAGAACGACGGGTAGAACTTGACATGTGACTTATGATTTGTTGGCCAAAGTCAAGGTCATAAGAGCATAGAGCAAAAATCCACATCGGGAGTTTCATAAGTACTGAAACTTGCTAGATTTGCATACCATTTGGAGTGTGATGATTCTGGTAGGATTCCTTCAGTTTCGTCACGCGATGATATTTGGATCCCGATCCTACTGTGAGTATATGCTACTCCTCGGGAAATTTCTCACTAATCGATCAATGCTATAAACCTAGTAGGTGCCTAGAAAGGTGTTAGCGGGGCTACGCCCCCAGGGAAAAGAGGTTCTTAAATTAAGGAACTTCGCGAAAGCGTTGGAAAACCTCCCTCGAAGTACCGACACTGGCCTGGCTGAACGGTTAAGCAAGTATTGAGCGGTGGGATTGATCCCGACTAATTCTTCCTTTATGGTTTGAGGAGGGATTTGAGAAACAGTGGGAGACATCCTGTTTAGACAAACTAAAAACCATTCTAAACTTGCAAGAGCATCGTGCTGAGTGTTTCTTCTCTCTCTCCTAATTGCAGCGACCAATCGACATGACTGGACTTAAGTTACTCCAAGATAAAAACATACTGACAGGGCCAAACTACAAAGATTGGCTCAGGAATGTCAAAATGGCAGTCACTTACGACAAGCTGGAGTATCTTCTAACCACCAAAGCTCCCCCTGTCCCTGGTCCCACTTCCAGCGTCGCGGATAAGGAAATCCGTAAGACTTGGGAGATTGATAGCGCGAAGGACAAGTGCCTCGTACTTGCCTCTATGGACAATGAACATCAGAGGAGGCACGAGAATATGGACTTGGAATCCATATTTCTTCATACAAAAGAACTGTATGGAGAGCAATCTCGTAACGCAAGATACGAAGCGTCGAAAAAGTTATTTTCGGCAAAGATGGCCGTCGGATCATCAGTAGCAGAACACGTGCTAAAGATGATCGGCTACATTGAGGAGCTCGCGGACCTAGGGACCACAATGGAGAGTGAGCTCTATATGGACTTAGTTCTCCAGTCCCTTCCTTCCACTTACGCCAAGTTTATACTGAATTTCAACCTACAAGAAAAAGAGGTTGAACTTTCAGAGCTCCTCAACATGCTGAGGAGCGCAGAGGGCACCCTACAGAAAAGTAGGGAAACATCCACTTTGTTTGTAGGAGGATCATCTTCTTCTAGGTCCAAGGCGAAAGCCAAGGGAAAGAAGAAGAAAGCCCCCGCCAAACCAAGGGGCGGTGTTAGTAAAGTGGATACGAAGGGAAAAGCTAAAGCAACAAAGAAAGTGGGGAAGCTTGTGGATAAGGAAGAATGCTTCTATTGTCATAAGAAAGGGCACTGGAAGAATGATTGCAGGGCCTGGAAGGCCAGAACACAGGAATTGAAGCAGGTTGCAGCTTCAGCTTCAGGTGTGTATGTTATTGAAAACTGTCTTTCAATAAACTCTACTTCCTGGGTATTGGATACCGGATCAGGATCTCATATCTGTAATTCTTTGCAGGCGTTGAGAAACCGTAGGGTTTTGAAGGCAGGTGACATGACCCTCAGAGTTGCGAACGGAGCTAGCATGGATGCTAAAGCCGTGGGGGACTATCACCTGGGAATGTCAGATGGACATGTTTTGGTTTTGCGTAATTGCTTTTTTGTACCCAACGCAACTTGTAATATCATTTCTGTATCTTTAGTTTCTAAAGAAGGTTATGAATTTGCGTTAGTAAGTAATGTTGTAAACATTCACCTTAATCAAGTTTTGATTGGGTCAGGTACATTGAGTAATGGTATATACGTATTAAACCAACCACAGATTTTCAACGTCCAGAATACACACAAAAGAAAGTCTCCGGAAATAAATCAGACTTTCTTATGGCATTGTAGACTGGGTCACATCAATGAGAGAAGGTTGACTAAGTTACATACTGAAGGATATTTGGATTCGTTCGAATATCAATCGTATGCCACTTGTCAATCCTGTCTCAAAGGAAAGATGACAAAGACTCCGTTCACTGGACACGGAGTAAGAGCGAGCGAGCTCTTGGGACTCGTACACAGCGACGTGTGCGGTCCAATGTCTACACATGCGCGAAGCGGTTATTCTTACTTCATCACTTTTATGGATGACTTCTCAAGGTACGGTTATGTCTTCTTAATGAAACATAAGTCCGAAGCCTTTGGAAAGTCCCGAAAGAGTGGCAAAAGTATCAAGATTCTAAGATCGGATCGAGGTGGAGAATACTTAAGTGCCGAGTTCCTGGACTATTTAAAAGAGAACGGAATTCTCTCTCAGCTTACTCCTCCATACACTCCGCAACATAACGGTGTATCGGAGAGACGGAACCGAACCCAATTGGATATGGTACGGTCCATGATGAGTAACGCTGAGTTACCGCGATCATTCTGGGGGTATGCGCTAGAATCAGCTGCATACCTTTTGAACCGAGTTCCTACTAAGACTGTGCCTACTACACCATATGAGATGTGGTGTGGGAAGAGACCCTATCTTAAGCACATTAAGACATGGGGATGTCCAGCTTTTGTTAAAAAGCAGCATGCGGACAAGCTCGAGGCACGCTCAGTACAGTGTAAGTTCGTGGGATATCCAAAGAACTCCAAGGGATATGTCTTCTACTGCGAAGAGGAACAAAAAGTTCTTGTTTCTCGTCATGCCTACTTCTTGGAAACTGAGTTTTTGGAAACCCAGATAAGTGGGAGCACAGTAGAACTGGAAGAAATTCCAGAACCACGAGCTATTACTGAAAGCTTAGTGGAACCAGAGGGTTCAAAAGAACAGGACATTCCTATGCCGCTCCGCAGGAGTAGTAGGCAGTCTCATCCGCCCGAGAGATACTACAGTTTTCTCATAGACGGGGATAGAGAGGATTGCATCATAGATTATGATGAGCCTACTAGCTTCCAGCAGGCCGTTCAGAGCATTGACTCGGTAAAATGGCTAGATGCAATGCGGACCGAAATGGAGTCCATGTACACCAACAAAGTATGGACGTTGGACATTGCTCCAGAAGGGGTAAAACCCGTAGGATGCAAGTGGATCTTTAAAAGAAAGATTGGTGTAGATGGACAGGTTGAGACCTATAAAGCTAGACTTGTAGCAAAGGGTTTCCGTCGAAGACCTGGCTTGGACTATGACGAAACCTTTTCTCCAGTGGCTATGCTGAAATCTATTCGGATCCTTCTTGCCATTGCTGCCTTCCACGATTATGAGATCTGGCAAATGGACGTAAAGACCGCTTTTCTAAATGGAAATTTAGAGGAGTGTGTCTATATGGACCAGCCAGAGGGTTTCATTCAGAGTGGGAGCAGCGGAAAGGTGTGCAAGTTGCTTAAGTCCATCTATGGACTAAAGCAGGCGTCGCGGAGTTGGAACATCTGTTTTGATGAGACAGTCAAGAAATTTGGCTTTATCAAAAATCCAGATGAACCATGCATCTACAGTAGATTTGTAGCGAGAACTGTAGTATTCCTCGTTTTATACGTGGATGACATTCTCTTAATAGGAAATGACATTCCTATGCTACAATCTGTCAAGGGGTTCTTGTCGCACAGGTTCTCTATGAAAGACCTGGGTGATGCCTCATACATCCTGGGGATCCGGATCCATCGTGATAGATCCAAGAGGATATTAGGACTTTCACAGTCCAGGTACATCGACACTATACTGAAGAGATTCAGTATGGAAGATTCCAAGCGCGGTAACCTGCCGGCTTGTCACGGGATCACCCTCTCTAAAGAGATGTCACCCAAGACTGATTTAGAGAGGGATCGCATGTCTATTATACCCTACGCTTCTGCGGTAGGCTCTATAATGTATGCGATGTTGTGTACCAGACCGGATGTAGCTTATGCACTGAGTGTGGTAAGCCGGTATCAGTCAAACCCTGGGGAGAAACACTGGATAGAAGTAAAGAACATTCTCAAGTACCTGAGAAGGACTGAGGAGATGTTCTTGGTGTATGGCGGAAAAGACCTCCAGATCGAGGCCTTTGCTGACTCCAGCTTCCAGAGTGACAAGGATGATTCCAAGTCCATGTCGGGTTTTGTCTTTACCCTCAATGGAGGGGCGGTGTGTTGGAAGAGTTCCAAACAGGAAACCGTTGCAGACTCGACGATGGAAGCGGAATACATCGCTGCATCTGATGCCGTAAAAGAAGCTGCCTGGATGAGGAAGTTCTTGAAAGAACTTCAGGTGGTTCCGTCCATTGTTGATCCAATACCTCTGTATTGTGACAACAACGGGGCTATAGCTTTAGCGAAGGAACCCAGGTCCCATCAGAGATCCAGACACATCTTGAGGCGGTATCACCTGATCAGGAAGATCGTGGATCGCCAGGAGATCGAGGTTCGGAGAGTCGCTTCAGAAGATAACACTGCAGATCCATTCACCAAGGCCTTGCCCCAGACTCAGTTCGAGCGGCTGATCGAGATGATAGGTCTTCGATACACCAGTACATGGCCTTAGTGCAAGTGGGAGATTGTTAGTGTATATGCCCTAGAGGCCATTACTGTATCATACTAGTTTGTATATTACTTAATGGAAGCTTGGGATATTCACCTTGTATATACAATCTTGCTCAAAATAGTAGTATGCTACTTGGTTTGTTTCTACTTCAATGTGTACATGTGTTTATTTTAGTATATCGCCTATACACATTAGTGGAGCCCTTAGGATCTTTTCTTGAATACCAGCGTTGTGATGGCAGTCAAACTAGTGGGGCTGGGTAATCTATAAGCACATCCTTATGCAGGTCCCTGGTCACAGGACAACCGAGACAGGGCATCGATACTCCGGAGTAGACTAGCGCATGCGCTTCTCATCCCAGTGTGGGAGACGGTCTGTCCCACAGCCGTCGGTACGTCGTACTTGAGATAGTATGCGGGTGCTCGTTGGGTTACGAGTACACTGGAAAGGACTCGTCGGGAACTGACTAGTTGGTATTATGCCTATCGTCAGTTATCAGTTCCCAGGTGACATGAGTACAGCTTAGTCCGCTGACTCGACACTGTTACTTCGCCTCGAGTGTGTTCCCACTGTACTTTGATTACTACCCTACCATGGCTCAAAGGAGTCTTGCAAACAGGTGGTAGTTGGGTGCAGTCCCGAAGCACTTGGAGGCAGTGATGGTTAGACAGGATTCGTCTCTCCCGGTATTGGGGGTTGACATCGCGCTGTGTCTAGGAGAGCCATTACATGAGTAGTCCCTGGCCAGGGCAAACGAGATATACTGGTAGGCTTCCAATGTTATCTCAGGGTGTTTTGGGCTTCACTCCGACACGACTTGTACCGCTATTGGGGGATTGGCGTTTACCACCCCCTAGGCCCGCCATGCGATGTATCAGACGAACAGACCGGACTGTATGGAGAATGTCACATTCAGGCTCAGTAGGAGTTCAGATGGGTTTCACCTCGTCAGTCTTCTTGTCGGCACTACCTGGGGACCGTTACGCACAGCTAGTGCCGCTTGCGGTCTGTGGTTAAACCCACTGCCAGCGTAGTGTCGAGTCTTTAAAGTTCCACACAGAAAGATTTTCGCCTTTAGGCAAAAGAGTAGAGGTCGCATGGTTTTGCGACAGGTCGCATGGTTTTGCGACAGGGTTCGGTCACATCCGTGCACTTGTGCACGTACAGTGTCCGGACAGTTTACACTAGCGGGCTTTGGTTTAAGCCAGATCCTAGTGTACCTTTTGGGATTGGATTTATCTAGTATGTATTCGTGTTCCTCGGAACGCGGATGCGGGTGTGTATGCACAGTTGACGGAGAGACAGAGGCAGAGGATTCTCATTAGGGTTGTTGACCGTTAACCGTTGACTATTGACTTTTTGGTCAACCCTAATGAGAATATGATATATGATTAACAATTATATTAATGAAGTATTATGGTGACATGGTTGTTGACTTGTTGACTTTGTTGACTTGTTGACTTTTGTTGACTTGTTGACTTTGTTGACCGGTTGACTAGGCTTGACTAGTTGACCATCATGATAACCATAGCTATCATTTCATGGCAAAGACTTTTGCTTGCTTGCTCTTTTGGGCAAAATGAGTGCATGAAATGATATGGCTATGGTTGCTTAAACCATCACATAACACTTGATTGATATGATTTGTTATCATTGTTTTGGATTATGAGAGGGTGAAAGAAAAAAGAGAGGCTCATTCTCACTTGACCATTCTCTCTCTTGTTCTTGAGCTCCCATACTCTTGCTCTCACCCTTTTCCTCTTGCTCCCTCTCTTGACTCTATGGTTCACTTGTCTCATGAGTTGAGAACCAAGAACCATAGATAAAATCCCATACAAACTCTTCTTTACTCACTCTAGTTCACAAGGTTTAGCAAACCGAATGAACTAGTTTCTTCAAAGTTCGAAGAAGGAGCCAAAGGTTGGAGCTTTCAGGTGGATCTATCTTCGGCGTAAGGAGACGACGGGAAGAAGCCGATCTGGACCACCATCGGAGCTTGAAGACGAAGGAGTTCAAGAAAAGCAAGGTGTAAACTCCCTAACCGAGTAGTTAACGACTCCTAGTTAGGTTGTTAGTTAGATGTTTAACAAAGATCCGGGTTTTAAGTCCATGTTACCACCTCTAGAAAAATCGTTTTTTAACAAATTCCTCATGCCCGAAAGTACCGGGAGAGTTAGCATGGACTTACAAAAACCACCGTTTTGCACGCCCTCTTGGACGTGGTAAGGTGGAAATCAAAGCACAGTGGGAACCACACAAGACTCTATGACGATCTCGGGTCAACAGACTACTCTGTACCAGTGTCACCAGAGAACTGCCATCTGACGTAAGGTATAATACCATCTGGGAGTTCTCGGCGAGTCCGTCCAGTGTACCCAGTCTCTACTGAGCACCCGTATATCATCTCTGATGTCAAACACCAATGGATATGGGATCATCCATCGCCCATCTGTATGGGTCGAGAAGGTATACGCTAGTCTACTCTGGTATATCGATGCCCCGTCTTGATACACCCACGACTAGGGACTTTGAAGGATGTACTTATGGACTACCATGTCCCCACTAGTATGATCCGCATCATAGTCCAGGTAGTCAAGTACACATCCTAAGGGCTTTACCAACATGTAACAGAGAGACAATCAGTATACACGTTAAGGTAAAGAGTAACCAGATAGCATACTATCATGTCGAGCAAGAAAGTCCTCCCTATATATGTCCAAGCATCCACTACAATATACATCCTATGTATAGTAATGGCCTCTAGGGCATACATATAACTAACACTATGGGCTTTCCGTAATGCATATAAGACCGATCTCAGTATGTCTCCATACCGGCTTGTTTACGGGAAGGCTTGCCACCTCCCAGTAGAGATTGAGCATAAAGCATTTTGGGCTATCAAAGAGCTGAATTTATCTTTAGGAGATGCGGGCAGCAATCGAAAGCTGCAATTGAATGAACTAGAAGAGCTGCGGGATGAGGCATATGATATTGCCATAATTGCTAAAAACCGAGCTAAGGTGTTCCACGATAAACACCTTTTGCGAAAAACTTTTGAACCTGGTCAACAGGTTTTACTCTATGACACTCGGTTACATTATCACCCCGGCAAGCTCCGTTCTAGATGGAGAGGACCTTTTGTAGTCCGCACCGTTTATCCGCACGGTGCGGTTGATCTTGAAAATCCTGAAGACGGTACCTTATTCAAAGTGAATGGGCATCGACTGAAACCGTTCTTCCCAGCGGACCCATCGGAGGAGCTCCTGTTTTTGCAGGAGCCGATTTACACTGATTAATTTTCCTCCACTTTCACCCCCGAATTTCCAATCATTTTTTCTAAAACTTTATTTTGAATAAGTTTGGGAATGTGTATCATTTGTAAAGATATGAATAAACTGGGGAGTGCCGACATTTTGACCCACTTGGTCCAGCATGACAGTGAGGACACTGTCCAGTATAAGTTTGGGGGTATGCTCGGTACGTCTTCTTCCTTCGCATTCATTTGTACATATTTTTGCATTTGCATATTTATTTGAAAACCCATAAAAATTGAATAATTTATAAAAATTATTGTATTCAATTTTGGCCATATTTAACTTGAGTTTGACAAATAGGTTAACTTGCTACGAACAACTAGATCTTAGACTTGGTAAATTAAAAACCCTAAAAATAACCTTCTTTAAAGATTAACGGTAGAAAGTATATATCTTTGTAGTTTATTTAGAAATAGGCAAATTTTGAGTTCACTTTTTGGGCTAAGTTGAAATAAAGGAAATATATTGATATTCTTATTAGAGTATAAGTTGAAAAATAATTCCTGGCTTAAGTATGGATTCTAAAAATGTATACCCTACAAAATTGCACAATCACACACCTTAAAGTTTGGAATAGTAGAGGAGACCTTGAAATGCTCTTGTCTAAAAGTCCTTAGTACGAAGAAAATGAAAAATACAAAAGTGAATAAAAAAATGAACACTGGTTTTGTGATTACTTAAGGCTAAAAATAGAAAAATATATAGCGAGGGTGCTTCATCACCTAGTGCCGAAAGCTGAGTGATTCTATAGAACATATATAATCTTAAGTTAAATGATGAGGAAGTGTGAAGAATATGAGTGGATAGTTTATGAGCCGATGATAATAGAATTCTGTGTTAGAAAACCTAATTGGAGAATTATTGTCGAAAGAGCCAAATTGATAGGATTTTGTGGGTGTAATCCGCTGAAAACCCTCAAGAGACAACACTCCTCCTACAAGGGACACCTAGAGCTTTAACGGCTTGTTGTACGAGCTCAGTGCAATCGCGTTTTCCTGCGAAAGTGCGGTTAGGTTTTATAGAGAATAAAATAATAAGTTTGCTCGAGGACGAGCAAAAGATAAGTTTGCGGGTATTTTTTCATATCATAATATTGCAATTCATATTCCCCAATTCTTATTCGTTTTATAACTAAACAGGTGCCTTTGACGTATGACTGCTGCATATTACAGGATACAGGTTCTTGGAGCAAATACAGTGAAAAAGACGAAAGTTGATACAAAAGAGTGACTTTTAACGAGCAAGTAGAAGGGTCCTACTCAAGCCTAGACGAAGAACAATTCACAAGGCAATGCATAGTCCGAAATGTTAAAGGAAACAGTTAAAAGACCACTACAAATTTCACTGAAAATTCTAGAGAAGATCCAGAATCCAAATAGAGAAAAGTACTGAAGAAATAGAGATGACAAGACATTATAATGAAGCCCAGGAAATTTTGTGAGATGATCTCACTAAAGGGCCGCGGAACCGCGGCCCAAGCCCACAAATGCCGCGGTTCCGCGGCCATTTAAATCCCGTGTCGGTGCAATTTTCTCGTGACGGTGCGTCGGTGCGTGGGTTGGGATTTTTCGTGGGCATATCTGTAAAATCACATACGTGAGAATCTGTAACCCTAGTTTTCCCTGTTTACTTATAAATTTTAATCAAAAGATTGTAAACGGGATACCTCTTTTCAATTAATAAAAATTCAGAATGTTTTGAGGATTGAAGAGCATCACTTTCCTGTAAGTTCTTTTCAATTTCTGCCCTAGTTTGTAATTCATTTTTTGCCCTAGCTCTAATTTAATTATTGCCTTAGATAAACCATTCCTTTGCCCTAAGTAATTCTAGTATAGAACCTCTTAATCTGCAGTAGGTAATTAATTCCGTAGATCTAAAATGCAAAATCTCAAAAAGATGTTTTTAATAAATCCCCTAATGAGAGAGTAATTTCCTCGCTTGTTTGGGTTAGGAATAAAGGAGGGATTGAGAGATGAATATCTCTCATCTCTTCCAATGCCAATAATTTTTCATAAGTAGAACTTCGTGCACGCATGCATGATCCGCTCCCTACGGCACCCTACCTATGAGGTAGCGGTGAAACCGTAGTATAAAGGACCGGACATGCATAACGTCCATGAAGGTTATAGCAATTAGTAGGAAAGGACGGACAAGGATCTAGAGGAAGTAACTTCGTTTCTTCCCAATCATCCTAATCCCCTTTACTAATAATTGTTATGACTTCTAAAGGTTTTAATCAAGGGCATTGAAAGAGGTGTTAATATTAATCTTATCAACCCTACTTTAGACCTAACCCTAACAAGTTCCTTAACCATCGTACAACTTAGTTTTTAAAATCAATCAACAAAAACCAAACAACCATTGGAATCAACTCGTAAAAACACGTAAGAAAATTACACATCCCTGTGGATCGACCCGTACTCACCGGCTAGTTTCATGCGACGTCGTTTCTGATTACGGTAAATTATTTTTGGTGATCGTAAAACCTTCAACAACTAATCACTCGGCTGGACACGGGATTCTAGTGCCTGTCTTGTCCGCATTTCCCCTATCGACTCCGTAGTCGGTATTTCTACGTCTACTTTTTCTTTACCCACCACCACACCCACTTCGATGGACAATTCTCCATTGAACTTCTTTAACACTACCCTGCCACCGTCCGCAGGTGCGCAGAATCCACCCCGCATCTCTCTCCAAGAGAAATGCTACCTTATGCGAGATCCTCTTTCAACCTGTCTCACCATTCCACCGGTCAATGGGGACAATTTAGAAATCAAACAGCAATACATCAATCTTCTACCCAAATATCACAGTCTCGAGTCTAATGATGCATATGTCTTTATTACCAAATTTGAAAATGTATGCGCTATGATGGGTACTTCACAGCTTTCTGTAGATACTATGAGATTATGTCTTCTCCCATTCACTTTGTGCGATATAGCCGAGAAGTGGCTTTATAACTCAGCCGCACATTCTATTTCGAACTGGGATGAATTCGTCGTAGATTTCCTTAAGAAATTCTACCCTAATCATAAGACAGCTCGAGTCCGTAGCGAAATAAATCAATTTACCCAGCTTCCAAATGAACCATTCTCCAAGTGTTTTGAACGCTTCAAGGATCTGTTAGATCAATGTCCACATCATGAAATTCCTAGATGGGATCTGTGCAGAATCATATATGAGGGCATTAATCCTACAACAAAACAGAACCTTGAATCCATGTGTCAAGGCACTTTCGTGACTAAAGATGATGGGGAAGCCTGGAGATTTTTAGAAGATTTCGCAGAAAAATATTTACAGTGGGAAAGTGTAAACCAGTCATCGTCTAGGGGTGGGATTCACCAAATTGATGTTTCCATAGGAGTTAGAGCTGAAATGGCAGCAATGCAAAAGAAACTCGAAGCTATGGAACATAAATTTTTAGCAGCCTCCCTAAATCAGATGTCACTCCCTAAAACTGTCTGTGGATGCTGTTCTGATCCATCTCATCTTACGGAAGAATGTCCTTTAAATTCTTCGTTTCAAGGTCAAGAGTATACCAATGCTGCTTTCCAATAAAGACCTAGAAACGATCTGTATTCTTCCACTTATAATCAGGGTTGGTGGAATCACTCTAACTTTGGTTGGAACCAACAACAAACTCAAAACACGGTTCCAAATCAAAATAATCTTCAAAGGGCTCCTCCACTACAACAGCAACCATTTCAACTGACTCAACACACCTATCAATCACAAAACATTCAAAACCCTGTTAACACACCTGCACCGTATAATCCTTTGCAGTTGACCGGTACTGATATTTTCTCTTCACTCGAACGAACTTTTGAAATGTACATGAAACAAATGTCGGCTGAATTTAGGACTTCCCTCGATAAATTCCAGAAAAACTCTGACCTCCAAGCTGAGAGTTTAAAATCGATGGAAGCTCAAATTGCCCAATTAAAAGCCGAAATGAGTGCGAGAGAGAAAGGGAAACTTCCGTCTCAACCCTTACCGAATCGTGGACATTCACAACACTACAATGTGAAAGCCATCACAATGTTGAGATCTGGAAGAGTGCTGAATAATCACGTTGGGGAAGAGATTGATGAAAATGAAAAATTTATCAATAATACCCTGGCTCAGACCTTCCCTCCCACACACACTTCTACTTCTGATCCTTGTTCTTCTACCCCACCACCTTCTTGCGAGCCTATTCTTCGTTCCCCCAAGGCTCGACACCTCAGCATACTTCTTCTAGTCCACCAAAGACGATCCCCACTCCTATTCTGGGATCACTTCCACACACATCACCTTCTCCAATGTTGGACCCAGCTCTTTTTGCTAAAGCTCCTTATCCTAATCGGTTAAGGGGTAACAAATCGAGTCCACATATGGAGAAGATTATGAAAATTTTCAAACAGGTTAACATCAACATCCCTCTCCTAGATGCTATTCAACAAGTCCCCGCTTATGCGAAAATTCTCAAAGACTTGTGCACTAGGAATAGGAAGACTCAAGTTCCCAAAAAGGTTTTCATGAGTTACCAAAGAAACGTAAGGACCCAGGATGTCCTACGATATAAATTTTTATTGGGAGTAAAAACATTAATCGTGCTTTACTTGACCTTGGCGCAAGTGTTAACCTTCTTCCATATTCTGTTTACGAGCAGTTAGGGATTGGAGAGTTAAAACCTGCTCATTGCACTCTCCAAATGGCAGACCGTTCAATCACCAAACCTAGGGGTGAACTGGAGGATGTGTTGATTAAAGTCGGGGAATTCATATTGCCTATAGACTTTATTGGTCTCGATACACAACCTGTAGCAAACCCACAGAACCAAATTCCGGTGATTTTGGGTCGACCATTCCTTGCCACTTCCAATGTTGTCATTAACTGTTGAAACGGTTCAACGAACCTATCTTTTGGAAAAATGACAATTGAACTGAACATTTACAAAATTGGAAGTCAGCCATCTGAACCCTCTGCTCACATACTTGATGTCTGTTCTGTCTACGAGATTGCTCCCGAAAGTTGCGAAGTTGATGAACTTTGCTTTGAAGATCTCGATGACACCAGCACATCAATGTTTGATCTTGCAGATCTTAGTGAGAACACATTTTCCACGCCAGAGTCTGACATTCTTGACTTTTCACCTTCCGAGTCTGTATCCTATGCAGGCTACGAGCTTCTTCTTGACTCCGAATATTATTCGATGACCCCACCTTCTATAATTTCTCCGCCAGCATTAGATCTCAAACTTTTACCTTCTCATCTTAAATATGCATATTTAGGATAGAATGAGTTTTTACCAGTTATCATATCCGCTTCTCTAGCCTCAGAGCAAGAGAATGCGCTTTTGACGGTATTGAGATCTAATAGGCAGGCGTTTGGTTGGACTATGGCTGACATCAAAGGGATTAGTTCCTTGATTGTAGAACATCATATACATCTGATGGATGAAGCCAAGCCAACCCGAGAACCACAGAGACGGTTAAACCCTGTCATGAAGGATGCGGTTAAGAAAGAAACCGTCAAATGCCTTGACAATGGTATCATTTACCCAATCTCCGATAGCCAATGGGTAAGTCCAATTCATGTTGTTCCTAAGAAATCCGGCATCTCTGTCATAACAAATGAGGCTAATGAGTTAATCTAGACACGCGCTCAAACTGGGTGGCGTGTATGTATTGATTATAGAAAACTCAATGCTGCAATGAGGAAAGACCACTTTCCTCCACCTTTCATTGACCAGATGCTAGAACGCTTAGCTGGACGTGAATATTACTGCTTCATGGACGGATACTCTGGCTACAACCAGGTCCCTATTGCCAAAAAGGATAAAGATAAAGCCACATTTACTTGTCATTTTTGTACTTTTGCTTATAGATGCATGCCCTTTGGGTTATGCAGTGCTCTTGCTACATTTCAGCGGTGTATGATGGGGATATTCTCGAACATGGTCTAGAATTTTTTGGAGATTTTCATGGACGATTTCTCGATATTCGGAGATTCTTTTGCCGACTGCCTATCTCATCTTGATGCAGTTCTTACTCGTTGTAAAGAGAAGAACTTAACCTTGAATTGGAGAAATGCCACTTCATGTTCCAAGAGGGAATTGTGCTTGGACATGTTATTTCACGGAAAGGTATTGAGGTTGACAAAGCTAAAATAGATGTCATTCAAAACCTTCCTCATCCCAAATGCGTCAAGGATATACGATCTTTTCTTGGCCATGCAGGCTTTTACAGGAGATTCATTAAGGATTTTAGCAAAAGTGCTAGACCTTTAACTCTTCTCTTGGCCAAAGACACATCCTTTCACTTTGACTCAGATTATGAGGCATCATTTGACTCACTCAAACACTCTCTCACTACAGCCCTTGTTCTATCATCTCCAGATTGGAACCACCATTTTGAGCTTATGTGTGATGCATCAGATTTTGCAGTTGGTGCAGTCTTAGGACAACACACTGAAAAGATACCACACGTGATCTATTATGCAAGCAAGACTCTGAATGATGCTCAAATTAACTATACAACTACCAAGAAAGAACTCTTGGCAGTTGTATTTGCATTAGAAAAATTCATGCCTTACTTGATTGGCTATCCAATTGTTGTGTACACTGACCCGCCTTGAAACATCTTTTGGCGAAGAAACATGCTAAAGATAGGCTAATACGTTGGATCCTTCTATTACAAGAATTTAATCTTGTTATTAAAGATATGAAAGGATGTGAAAACGTTGTAGCCGGCCATATTTCGCGCATCTCTTCTTCACCTGTGACCCAGCCGATCAATGATTTTTTTCTGGACGAACAACTCTTGAATGTATCCGATGAACCATGGTTCAAGGATATTGTGAATTATCTTGCCACGGGACTTATTCCCCGCGAATGGTCAAAATAGGACAAATATCGATTTCTATCCCAAGTAAAACACATTTACTGGGATGAACCTTATCTGTTTAAGTATTGTCCTGATCAGATCATTCGCAGATGTGTCCCTAATGATGAATACAAGAGTGTTCTATTTTTTTGTCATGATCTGGCATGTGGGGGTCATTTCGGTCCTCGAAAGACGGCGGAGAAGGTTTTGCAATACTGTTTCTATTGGCCGACTTTGTTCAAAGATGAATTTGATCATTGCAAAACCTGTACACAGTGTCAGCATACGGGTAGGATTTCCCAGAGAAATGAGATGTCATAGCAACCCATCTTAGTAGTTGAAATTTTTGACGTTTGGGGTATTGACTTTATGGGTCATTTTCCCAACTCCTTTGGGAATCTGTATAATTTGCTTGCGATTGATTACGTCTCGAAGTGCGTTGAAGCTATTCCTTGTTGCACTAATGAAAAAAAGGTTGTCATTAGGTTCCTAAAAGAAAACATCTTTTCGTGATTTGGACACCCATGCGCTATCATTAGCGATAACGGGACGCATTTCTACAATCGGTCTTTTGAGACTTTGATGCGAAAATATGCAATCAACTACAAACTTTCCACACCCTATCCTCTCTAAATGAGAGGGCTAGCTGAGGTTTCAAACAGACAAATCAAACAAATTTTGGAGAAACTGTTTCTAAAAATCGAAAAGATTGGTCAACCAAATTGACAGATACTCTTTGGGCATTCCGAACTGCATATAAAACCGATCTAGGTATGTCTCCTTACAGACTAGGGTTAGGAAAAGCTTGTCACCTTTCGGTCGAGATTGAGCACAAAGCAATGTGGGCCATTAGAGAACTTAATTTTGACTTAAATCAAGCCTGCAACTTACGGAAGCTGCAATTAAACGAGCTAAGCGAACTCCGCGATGAAGCTTATGATAATGCTGTAATTGTAAAGAACCGGACTAAGGTATTTCATGATAAAAACATTTTGAGAAAAACTTTTACATGTGGTCAACAAGTCCTTCTTTATGATTCACGACTCCATCTTCATGCGGGTAAGCTAAAATCTCGGTGGAAAGAAACTTTTGTTGTGCGGTATGTATACCCGCATGGGGCAGTTGAGGTTGAAAATGTTGAAAACGGTACAATTTTCAAAGTAAATGGACATAGATTAAAACCGTATTTTTCCACTGACCCCTCGGAGGAGCTCCTGTTTTTACAGGAGCCGCTTTACAACGACTGATTTTCCTCCACCTCACCTCCATGACTTGGTAATTTTGTCGCATCTTTAGAATGGGGGTGAGTCAACTTGTTCATACATTTTATTAAAATAAAAAATATATTAAAAAATATAATAAACAAAACAATAAAAATTTAGTACATGAGTGAAAAGAATAAGTTTGGGGGAGGATTTTCACGATCATATTTATTGCCCCCATTAATAAATTTCCTCCCAGGCTTATAGGTTTTTTGTGATCCAGCAGATGGCAACAGTGAGAACACTGTTGAAAACATGTTTGGGGGAGTTTTGTGCTTATTTACGCATCATTTGCATATGACTTTGCATAAGCACAAAACTTATAAAAAAACAAAAATTTTAAAAGATAAAAATATTTAATATTTAATTTTATAATAAAAGATTAGATAGTGAAAAATTTCATCGAAAAGATTGGAAAAATTTAAGAAAACCAAGAAAGTTAGAAGTTTTCTTAAACGAACTAGTAATAAGTAGTTATGAGCCGTTGTTCCAAGGGTTAGTAAGATGAAAGAAGTCACTAATCTGAGGATAAAAATAAGTCTGAAAAATAGTTCCTATTATGGAAGCCAAACAAATATTTGAATGTTGATACCCTACTATACGCACCTATACACACGTCTTGAAACTCGGGATAGTAGAGGATACCTTGAAATGCTCTTATCTAAAAGCCAAAGTATGAAGGAAAATAAAAAAAATGAATAAAATATAAATATGGTGTAGAAAAATGAACACTGGTTTTTTATAGCCAAGACAACAATAAAAAATATAGCGAGGGTGCTTCATCACCTAGTGCCTTAGACCAACTAGTCAGGGAGTCACTGCTAAGCCTTAGGTGGTGCAAGACGAGGAAAATACTAATACGCTTAATAAGCAAGCGCATGAGTAATCAGTCGATTATTACCTCAAGAAGTATTAACGGTCGCATGAAAAATGTGTGAGCAAATCCATCTGAATATTCATCAAATTAAAAAGTACCGAGGAAGATGGACAAGAGTATGATAACTTGAATTGAACTCTCCAAGTGTAGGGATGTCTTTTACACACACGTAGGGGTATATGATCGATGTTTGGAATGAAGAATAAAGAAGATGATTTATTGAGGGATGATGTGATTTCTAACATCTTTTCATGACTATTAAGATAAGGCTCATGACAACCGAAAATCTAGTATAGTTGGAAACTCTAATTTTCAAAGTCTTTCTTTTACAATTCTTATCTTTATATGTAACTTTCACGGCCTTCCTTTTATTATGGGATTTTGTGGGTGCAATCCGCTGAAAACCCTCAGGAGACAACACTCCTCCTACTAGGGACACCTAGAGGTTTAAAGGCTTGTTGCACGTGCTCAGTGCAATCGTGTTGCCTACGAAAGTGTGCTAGTTAGTTTTGGTTTTTCTTTATTTTCTCCTTCTCTTAAATAAAACAAGTTTGCTCGAGACGACCAAAATTAAGTTTTGGGGAATTTGATCAGTCGAAAATATTGCATTTTTAACACATCAATTTCCCTATTCTTTGCAATCATCTTAAGGTGTTTGGTATAAATATAGCACATATTAGCAATTTGTCTGTAAAATATCAAATAACATGTGTGTTAGTGTATATGCCCTAGAGGCCATTACTGTATCATACTAGTTTGTATATTACTTGATGGAAGCTTGGGATATTCACCTTGTATAAACAATCTTGCTCAATATAGTAGTATGCTACTTGGTTTGTTTCTACTTCAATGTGTACATGTGTTTATTTTGCGATATCACCTATACGCATTAGTGGAGCCCTTAGGATCTTTGCTTGATTACCAGCGTTGTGATGGCAGTCACACTAGTGGGGGCTGGGTAATCTATAAGCACATCCTTATACAGATCCCTAGTCGCAGGACTATCGAGACAGGGCATCGATACTCCGGAGTAGACTAGCGTATGCGCTTCTCATCCCAGTGTGGGAGATGGTCTGTCCCACAGCCATCAGTACGTCGTACTGGAGATAGTATACGGGTGCTCGTTAGGTTACGAGTACACTGGACAGGACTCGTCGGGAACTGAGAGGTTGGTATTATACCTATCGTCAGTTATCAGTTCCCAGGTGACATGAGTACAGCTTAGTCCGCTGACTTGACACTGGCACTTCGCCTCGAGTGTGTTCCCACTACACTTTGATCACTACCCTACCACGACTCAAAGGAGTCGTGCAAACAGGTAGTGGTTGGGTGCAGTCCCGAAGCACTTGGAGGCAGTGCCGGTTAGACAGGATTCGTCTCTCCCGGTATTGGGGGTTGACATCGCGCTGTGTCTAGGAGAGCCATTACACAAGTAGTCCCTGGCCAGGGCAAGCGAGATATACTGGTAGGTTTCCAGTGTTATCTCAGGGTGTTTTGGGCTTCACTCCGACACGACTTGTACCGCTATTGGGGGAATGACGTTTTACCGCCCCCTAGGCCCGACATGCGATGTATCAGACGAACAGACCGGACTGTACGGAAAATGTCACATTCAGACTCAGTAGGAGTTCAGATGGGGTTTCACCTCGTCAGCCTTCTTGTCGGCATCTACCTGGGGACCGTTACGCACAGCTAGTGCCGCTTGCGGTCTGTGGTTAAACCCACTGCCAGCGTAGTGTCGAGTCTTTAGAGTCCCACACAGAGGGTATTCGCCTCTGGGCAAAACAGAGTAGAGGTCGCATGGTTTTGCGACAGGGTTCGTTCTCATCCGCGCACTTGTGCACGTTTAGAGTCCGGACGGATTATACTGGCAGGCTCTGGTTTGAGCCAGATACTGGTATATGTTTTGGGGTTGCTTTTATATCTTGGTATTCTTGTTCCTCGGAACGAGAATGCAGGTGTGTATGCACAGTTGCTTGAGGCGGAGGATGAGGTTTTTCATTAGGGTTTCGGAACGGGTGCGTATGCACAGTTGACAGTCATCTTTTTCCAAACCCTAATGGATTTATGGATTATCTATTAATAATAGTAATTAAATGAGAATTATGTTATGGTTGATTTTGTTGACTTGTTGACCATGGTTGACTTGTTGACCATGGTTGAATGTTGACCACCATCATGCTTTGTAAAGATCCTCCTTGATTCATGCTTACATTTCATTTAATGAAGCATGATAGTGGTCATTCCAAATTACCATCAACTATTCTTATTTTGAATTATTATTATTTAGATAATTCTTTTTCTTTTGGCATTATGGTTGCAAGAAAGAAAAAGATAGCTCATTATCTCATTTAGCTTCTCTCTCCTCACTTCATCTTCTTCTTCCTCTAGCAAAAGAGAACCCTTCTCATGTGTTGAGAATCCTTCTCTTTAAAAAGAAAAACAACCCCTAGATACTCTCTACTCATTCTAGGTTCAAGGTTTAGCAAGCCGGAAACCCTAGTTCACTCAAAGATCGAGGAAGAGCCCAAAGGTCGAACCCTCGAGGTGGATCCATCTTCGACGGAAGAAGGCGACAAGAAGAGAACCATCAACCTCTACAAGGTTTAAAGAAGAAGGAGTTCAAGTTTAGGTATAACCATCTTCCATAGTAGCTAACTCTCTTTAGCAAGTTTGCTAGTTTAGTTTAGACACGATACCGACCTTGTTTAGTCCATGTTGCCTCTTGCGATAAAAATTTGTTTTTTATACCGTTTCCGCCTCCCCGTAAGAACCGGGGGTCGCAACGTGGACTTACATTGGTATCAGAGCCTAACTAAACTTAAACTAGCTTGGTAGTGAAATGTAACGAAGTTCGGAACCGAAAAAATCACAAAACCGGAAAAACTAAAACCCTAAGTTTCTGTTGAAATTTTTTCTGCTCTAAATGAAAAACTTTATACTTGTAAATTCGGCTCAGGGTTTTGTATGAACACCCATGAAAAACGATCCACTGTTTCGTTCAAACCGCCGCGCTTCCGCGGCACGAGGTAGGCATGTGCCGCGGAACCGCCGCCATTTGTCGTCTTCTCTGCATCGTTTTTCGTGCAGTGTGTGTCTGTGTTGGTTTTGGGATTTTTAAAATATATTATATGTGCCCAGATTTTCCAGAACTGAAATTCACTTTTGGGGTCCTATAATTCCGTATTTTTTCCGAACTTCACTGCACTTTGGCTATGTTGGTTATATCTGTGTTGCTTGCATGTATTGAACGTCGGCTAATCGCTATAAGTCGATTAGTCGGGGTTATACATGATCTGTGTTTGATATTGGATTGTGTATATGAATCTGTTGGACTGTCGCGGGTGAATAGCCGGGGTGGATGTGAGATGAGCTTTTGTTTTTCTTTCATTCATTTGTAAATGTAAATTGATGTAATAATATTATTTGTTTGGCCGCACAACCGGGTCGGGGTTGTAGCCGTCATTGTATAATTCTTTTTACTGTTTTTGCTCCTAGGATAGACCGATGGAGGGGGTGCACAAACTGCCGAGTACTTGGCAGGTAGTTTGCCGCACCCGTAAGGGTCTTGGGTGGGGTATTTGGCTATTCACCGCGACCGTGTAATCCGCTTTTCGTTGCAGGCTCGAAAGGATTGCGGATTGCTAGTATATCCAATGTATTCATCTGTGATCTGTAATGTCTATCATTGCTTTCTATTTAGGCGTTGCTTATGTTTTACAGCCGCGCTAGCCTAGCCCCCGCTCTGTCGTTAGTTAAGTAATCTAACGAGTGATGACGGGACCCCGTGGCGAATGCGAATGGCATAAGCGTACGTCATATTTTGGTTGTTTTCTGCAATGGTAGGATAAAATGATGGGACGCATTAAAAGAACTAATGCAAGAATATCACGCATTAAAAGAACTAATGCAAGATAATAAACCTAGTTTAAGTCGATGGAACACTTTCGAAAAACCACTCGGTTCTTTTCAAAACTAACTTTTAAATGCGGAGCTTGAGCCACTCCTTCTAAAAGCTATCTCGTTCCATCGATCATATCAAGTTCACTACGTTCACGGTTTCGCCAAAACCATTCGTAGCCCTCCATCATTTCAGTTAAATATACGGAAGTATTCAAGCTATGTATTTTGACCTCACGCCAAGGCATAGTGATTGGTAGCTGCCGGATATTTATCTGTTGCATAGATAGAATGCGTTGGTTTGAGACAGTCGTACCGCCATTTTGGCCTACGTCAAGGGTAGGTACGGGTGGGTTCAAATCAACCGGGATAATGATTGGAAGAACTTGACATGTGACTTATGACATTTTGACCTCACGCCAAGGTCATAAGAGCATGGGGCAAAAATCCACATCGGGAGTTTCATAAGTACTGAAACCTGCTAGATTTGCATACCATTTGGAGTGTGATGATTATGGTAGGATTCCTTCATTTTCGTCACGCGATGATATTTGGATCCCGATCCTACTGTGAGTATATGCTACTCCTCGGGAAATTTCTCACTAAACGATCAATGCTATAAACCTAGTAGGTGCCTAGAAAGGTGTTAGCGGGGCTACGCCCCCAGGGAAAAGAGGTTCTTAAATTAAGGAACTTCGCGAAAGCGTTGGAAAACCTCCCTCGAAGTACCGACACTGGCCTGGCTGAACGGTTAAGCAAGTATTGTACGGTGGGATTGATCCCGGCTAATTCTTCCTTTGTGGTTTGAGGAGGGATTCGAGAGACAGTGGGAGCCATCCTGTTTAGACAAATTAAAAACCATTCTAAACTTGCAAGAGCATCGTGCTAATTGTTTCTTCTCTCCCCCTGCAGCGACCAAATCGAAATGACTGGACTTAAGTTACTTCTAGATAAAAACATACTGACAGGGCCAAACTACAAAGATTGGCTCAGGAATGTCAAATTGGCAATCTCTTACGACAAGCTGGGGTATCTTCTTACCACCAAAGCTCCCCCCGTCCCAGGTCCCACCTCCAGCGTCGCAGATAAGGAAATCCGTAAGACTTGGGAGATTGATTGCGCGAAGGCCAGGTGCCTCGTGCTTGCCTCTATGGACAACGAACATCAGAGGAGGCATGAGAATATGGACCTTGAGTCCATATTTCTCCATACAAAAGAACTGTATGGAGAGCAGTCTCGTATCGCAAGATACGAAGTGTCGAAGAAGTTATTTTCGACAAAGTTGGCCGTCGGATCATCGGTAGCGGACCACGTGCTTAAGATGATTGGCTACACTGAGGAGCTCGCGGAACTTGGGACCACGTTGGACAGTGAACTCTATACGGATTTCATTCTCCAGTCCCTTCCATCCACTTACGCCCAGTTCATACTGAATTTCAACTTGCAAGAAAAGGAAGTTGAACTTTCAGAACTCCTCAACCTGCTGAGGAGCGCAGAGGGCACCCTACAGAAGGGTAGGGAAACACCCGCTTTGTTTGTAGGAGGATCTTCTTCTTCTAGGTCCAAGGCGAAAGCCAAGGGAAAGAGGAAGAAAGCCCCCGCCAAACCAAGAGGCGGTGTTAGTAAAGTGGGTACGAAGGGAAAGGAAAAGGCAACAAAGATTGCGGGGAAGCTTGTTGGAAAGGAAGAATGCTTCTATTGTCATAAGAGTGGATACTGGAAGAAAGATTGCAGGGCTTGGAAAGCCAGGACACAGGAACTGAAGCAGGTTGCGGCTTCAGCTTCAGGTGTGTATGTTATTGAAAACTGTCTTTCTATAAACTCTACTTCCTGGGTATTGGATACCGGATCAGGATCTCATATCTGTAATTCTTTGCAGGCGTTGAGAAACCGTAGGGTTTTGAAGGCAGGTGACATGACCCTCAGAGTTGCGAACGGAGCTAGCATGGATGCTAAAGCCGTGGGGGACTATCACCTGGGAATGTCAGATGGGCATGTTTTGGTTTTGCGTAATTGCTTTTTTGTACCCAACGCAACTTGTAATATCATTTCTGTATCTTTGGTTTCTAAAGAATGTTATGAATTTGCGTTTGTAAGTAATGTTGTAAACATTCACCTTAATCAAGTTCTGATTGGGTCAGGTACACTGAGCAATGGTATATACGTATTAAACCAACCACAGATTTTCAATGTCCAGAATACACACAAAAGAAAGTCTCCAGATATCAATCAGACTTTCTTATGGCATTGTAGACTGGGTCACATCAATGAGAGAAGGTTGACTAAGTTACATACAGAAGGATATTTGGATCCGTTCGAATATCAATCATATGCCACTTGTCAATCCTGTCTCAAAGGAAAGATGACAAAGACTCCGTTCACTGGACACGGAGTAAGAGCGAGCGAGCTCTTGGGACTCGTACACAGCGACGTGTGCGGTCCAATGTCTACACATGCGCGAAGCGGTTATTCTTACTTCATTACTTTTACGGATGATTTTTCAAGATACGGTTATGTCTTCTTAATGAAACATAAGTCAGAATCTTTTGAAAAATTCCAGGAATTTAAGAATGAAGTAGAAAAACAAACCGGCAAAAGTATCAAGATTCTAAGATCGGATCGAGGTGGAGAATACTTAAGTGCCGAGTTCCTGAATTACTTAAAAGAGAATGGGATTCTCTCTCAGCTTACTCCTCCATACACTCCGCAACATAACGGTGTATCGGAGAGACGGAACCGGACCCTATTGGATATGGTACGGTCCATGATGAGTAACGCTGAGTTATCGCGATCTTTCTGGGGGTATGCGCTAGAAACAGCTGCATACCTTTTGAACCGAGTTCCTACTAAGACTGTGCCTACCACACCATATGAATTATGGAGTGGGAAGAAACCCCATCTTCAGTACCTGAAGATTTGGGGATGTCCAGCTTATGTCAAAAAGCAGCATACGGACAAGCTCGAGGCGCGCTCCGTACTGTGCAAGTTTGTGGGATACCCAAAGAACTCCAGGGGGTATCTTTTCTATTACGCAGAGGAACAAAAAGTCCTTGTTTCTCGTAATGCCCATTTTCTGGAACATCAGTTCTTAGAAAAAGAAGTAAGTGGGAGCGCAATAGAACTGGAAGAAATTCCAGAACCACAAACTATTACTGAAAGCTTAATGGAACCAGAGGGTTCAAATGAACAGGACATTCCTATGCCGCTCCGCAGAAGTAGTAGGCAGTCTCATCCGCCCGAGAGATACTACGGTTTTCTCATAGACGGGGATAGAGAGGATTGCATCATAGACTATGATGAGCCTACTAGCTTCCAGCAGGCCGTTCAGAGCATAGACTCGGTAAAATGGCTGGATGCAATGCGGACCGAAATGGAGTCCATGTACACCAACAAAGTATGGACGTTGGACATTGCTCCAGACGGGGTAAAACCCGTAGGATGCAAGTGGATCTTCAAAAGGAAGATTGGTGTATATGGACAGGTTGAGACCTATAAAGCTAGACTTGTAGCAAAGGGTTTCCTTCAAAGACCTGGCTTGGACTATGACGAAACCTTTTCTCCAGTGGCTATGCTGAAATCCATTCGGATCCTTCTTGCCATTGCTGCCTTCCACGATTATGAGATTCGGCAGATGGACGTAAAAACCGCTTTTCTAAATGGAAGTTTAGAGGAGTGTGTCTATATGGATCAGCCAGAGGGTTTCATTCAGAGTGGGAGCAGCGGAAAGGTGTGCAAGTTGCTTAAGTCTATCTATGGACTAAAGCAGGCATCGCGGAGTTGGAACATCTGTTTTGATGAGACGGTCAAGGAATTTGACTTTATCAAAAATCCAGATGAACCTTGCATCTATAGTAGATTTGTAGCGAGAACTGTAGTATTCCTTGTTTTATACGTGGATGACATTCTCTTAATAGGAAATGACATTCCTATGCTACAATCTGTCAAGGGTTTCTTGTCACACAGGTTCTCCATGAAAGACCTGGGTGATGCCTCATACATCCTGGGGATCCGGATCCATCGTGATAGATCCAAGAGGATATTAGGACTTTCACAGTCCAGGTACATCGACACCGTACTGAAAAGATTCAGTATGGAAGATTCCAAGCGCGGTAACCTACCGGCTTGTCACGGGATCACCCTCTCTAAAGAGATGTCTCCCAAGACTGATTTGGAGAGGGATCGCATGTCTATTATACCCTACGCTTCTGCGGTAGGCTCTATAATGTATGCGATGTTGTGTACCAGACCGGATGTAGCTTATGCACTGAGTGTGGTAAGCAGGTATCAGTCAAACCCTGGGGAGAAACACTGGATAGCAGTAAAGAACATTCTCAAGTACCTGAGAAGGACTAAGGAGATGTTCTTGGTGTATGGCGGAAAAGACCTCCAGATTGAGGCCTTTGCTGACTCCAGCTTCCAGAGTGACAAGGATGATTCCAAGTCCATGTCGGGTTTTGTCTTTACCCTCAATGGAGGGGCGGTGTGTTGGAAGAGTTCCAAACAGGAAACCGTTGCAGACTCGACTATGGAAGCGGAATACATCGCTGCATCTGATGCCGTAAAAGAAGCTGTCTGGATAAGGAAGTTCTTGAAAGAACTTCAGGTGGTTCCGTCCATTGTTGACCCAATACCTCTGTATTGCGATAACAACGGGGCTATAGCTTTAGCGAAGGAACCCAGGTCCCATCAGAGATCCAGGCACATCTTTAGGCGGTATCACCTGATCAGGGAGATCGTGGATCGCAAGGAGATCGAAGTTCGGAGGGTTGCTTCAGAAGAGAACACTGCAGATCCATTCACCAAGGCCTTACACCAGACTCAGTTCGAGCGGCTGATCGAGATGATAGGTCTTCGGTACGCCAGTTCATGGCCTTAGTGCAAGTGGGAGATTGTTAGTGTATATGCCCTAGAGGCCATTACTGTATCATACTAGTTTGTATATTACTTGATGGAAGCTTGGGATATTCACCTTGTATAAACAATCTTGCTCAATATAGTAGTATGCTACTTGGTTTGTTTCTACTTCAATGTGTACATGTGTTTATTTTGCGATATCACCTATACGCATTAGTGGAGCCCTTAGGATCTTTGCTTGATTACCAGCGTTGTGATGGCAGTCACACTAGTGGAGGCTGGGTAATCTATAAGCACATCCTTATACAGGTCCCTAGTCGCAGGACTATCGAGACAGGGCATCGATACTCCGGAGTAGACTAGCGTATGCGCTTCTCATCCCAGTGTGGGAGATGGTCTGTCCCACAGCCATCAGTACGTCGTACTGGAGATAGTATACGGGTGCTCGTTAGGTTACGAGTACACTGGACAGGACTCGTCGGGAACTGAGAGGTTGGTATTATACCTATCGTCAGTTATCAGTTCCCAGGTGACATGAGTACAGCTTAGTCCGCTGACTTGACACTGGCACGTCGCCTCGAGTCTGTTCCCACTGCACTTTGATCACTACCCTACCACGACTCAAAGGAGTCGTGCAAACAGGTAGTGGTTGGGTGCATTCCCGAAGCACTTGGAGGCAGTGCCGGTTAGACAGGATTCGTCTCTCCCGGTATTGGGGATTGACATCGCGCTGTGTCTAGGAGAGCCATTACACAAGTAGTCCCTGGCCAGGGCAAGCGAGATATACTGGTAGGTTTCCAGTGTTATCTCAGGGTGTTTTGGGCTTCACTCCGACACGACTTGTACCGCTATTGGGGGACTGACGTTTTACCGCCCCCTAGGCCCGACATGCGATGTATCAGACGAACAGACCGGACTGTACGGAGAATGTCACATTCAGACTCAGTAGGAGTTCAGATGGGGTTTCACCTCGTCAGCCTTCTTGTCGGCATCTACCTGGGGACCGTTACGCACAGCTAGTGCCGCTTGCGGTCTGTGGTTAAACCCACTGCCAGCGTAGTGTCGAGTCTTTAGAGTCCCACACAGAGGGTATTCGCCTCTGGGCAAAACAGAGTAGAGGTCGCATGGTTTTGCGACAGGGTTCGTTCTCATCCGCGCACTTGTGCACGTTTGGAGTCCGGACGGATTATACTGGCAGGCTCTGGTTTGAGCCAGATACTGGTATATGTTTTGGGGTTGCTTTTATATCTTGGTATTCTTGTTCCTCGGAACGAGAATGCAGGTGTGTATGCACAGTTGCTTGAGGCGGAGGATGAGGTTTTTCATTAGGGTTTCGGAACGGGTGCGTATGCACAGTTGACAGTCATCTTTTTCCAAACCCTAATGGATTTATGGATTATCTATTAATAATAGTAATTAAATGAGAATTATGTTATGGTTGATTTTGTTGACTTGTTGACCATGGTTGACTTGTTGACCATGGTTGAATGTTGACCACCATCATGCTTTGTAAAGATCCTCCTTGATTCATGCTTACATTTCATTTAATGAAGCATGATAGTGGTCATTCCAAATTACCATCAACTATTCTTATTTTGAATTATTATTATTTAGATAATTCTTTTTCTTTTGGCATTATGGTTGCAAGAAAGAAAAAGATAGCTCATTATCTCATTTAGCTTCTCTCTCCTCACTTCATCTTCTTCTTCCTCTAGCAAAAGAGAACCCTTCTCATGTGTTGAGAATCCTTCTCTTTAAAAAGAAAAACAACCCCTAGATACTCTCTACTCATTCTAGGTTCAAGGTTTAGCAAGCCGGAAACCCTAGTTCACTCAAAGATCGAGGAAGAGCCCAAAGGTCGAACCCTCGAGGTGGATCCATCTTCGACGGAAGAAGGCGACAAGAAGAGAACCATCAACCTCTACAAGGTTTAAAGAAGAAGGAGTTCAAGTTTAGGTATAACCATCTTCCATAGTAGCTAACTCTCTTTAGCAAGTTTGCTAGTTTAGTTTAGACACGATCCCGACCTTGTTTAGTCCATGTTGCCTCTTGCGATAAAAATTTGTTTTTTATACCGTTTCCGCCTCCCCGTAAGAACCGGGGGTCGCAACGTGGACTTACAATGTGTTATACATTATAACCAGCATTTTGAGGGAAATTGAGTGTTTACTATTGCACGCATGATCTTTGTATATCGCAACACTTGTCTCGAGATTATGTGAAGGAAATTCCAGGAAAAAAAACCGGAACTGATAAAAGTGCTGATAAAATACGCCAAGTCCAAGACTGCAGAGAACAAGAAAGTATAAAAATATTCCTGACATAAAACAAGGCCCAAAGGATCAGCACCAAATCAACCTGAAAGTTTCATGAAAAGAATGCACCAAACGGCCGTAGATCCGCGGCCGAGTCAGGCGATCCACCGCGGATCCACGGCCGCGTTAACTCATCATTGGCAAAATACTTTCTCAGAGCTCTCCTTTCAAATGGCAAACTTCTTCAAGACGCTTCAGTTCCTAGAGTTCTCAAGAAGCTTCCCTTCTAACAGCCAAGATTCTTGTGCAAGCTAAATACCTACCAAGCTTCTCATGGAAGCTAGCTAACTACCTTAATCTAGATGCTTCTCCTCAACTACCAAGCTTATAAGGGAAGCTAATCCTAGCTTAGCTTCTAAAGGAAGCTAAACATAGCTTCTAGGGGAAGCTTAAGGGAAACACTATAAAAGGGACATAAGGCTTCATGAGTTGGTTGTTCATCATTTTGAAGGTAAAATTCTAGTGAGATCCAAATCAATTCTACACAAATTGATTGACACAATTTGATCCAAATAAAGATCATCGAGTACCGATTCAAGCAAGCATTCAACAAGCCTTTTTGAAGCAACACCGATTTTCATCCGAGCAAGTGATCCACGACGATCCGTGACTCAAGAAGACGATGCGAAGCTAGTTCGACGATCGAGTTCACTCCTCAAAATCTTGTAGTCTTTGAGTGTATTGTAACGAAACATCGAATAATAAAAGGTGAAAATTTTTTATCTTGCTTTTCTTTATATTTGAGCATTATGAAGAGTTATCAATTCTTGATTGTTACCTTTTTCATGATGTTTGAGTGAAAACTCCGCTTGTAGAGGAATCGAGAAAATAGATAGATGATGATGATTAAATTCTTGAACGATTCTTAAGTCTTATGAGTTTTGTAAACTTTAGGAAATTGAATCAACGATAACCAAGTTTTGAGGGAGATGCTTTCTTGAATGTTTTCGCTCCAAATTAGAGATCAACGATCGATGATTGAATTTCCTACAGGCTAGAATTTGAATGATAATCAACGAAAGGACAAGGGATGATGATGGAGAAACCCTAGTTTCTTTAATAGATCCTTAATTCTCGTTGATCATCATCGATCTAGCAACAAATCATCAATAGATAAGAATTTGTAATCATAATTCTTCATCATCACTATCGATTGGATCGATTCCAACAAGGCTCTTTACAAATCTTAATAATTCATTTGATTTGGATATCTTCTTGAACTTTATTAATTCTTGATTTTAGATCTAGTTTCCGATGATTCTTGAAACTAAATTTCATAAATCATAAATCAATTTTCTTTTATCTTTTAATTTTCGACTCAACTAAAACAATAGCGAGTAAATCACACTATCTCAGTGGACGATCTGTTATCATTGACGAAACTACAATAGACACCGTCAGTTGATTGCGGTGTAAATTTCTTTGGTTGTGAAACATTCTATACACGACACGAAAACGGATCAATCACTTGTGTTGAGAAAAGAATTGTGTCTCTTCCATTTTTAACCATGTCATGGTTAAACATGACACATACCACTTTCCACTCTCTCTCATGTGTGTGTCAACTGGTAGTTATGTATATGCCCTAGAGGCCATCGTTTTACATATGATGTATATTATAGTGGATGCTTAGATATATATAGAGAGGACTTTCTTGCTCGACACGATAGTATGCTATCTGGAATCACTTTGTCTAAACAAGTTGACCTGTACTGTATTACTGTCTTACTCTCACATATTGATAAAACCCTTAGGATATGTACTTGACTACTAGGACTATGATGCAGATCATACTACTGGAGCCAGGGTAGTCCACGAGTAGATCCTATAATTGTTCCTAGTCGAGGGTGTATCGAGACAGGGCATCGATACTCCAGAGTAGACTCGCGTTTACGCATCTTGACCCATATGATGGGTAATGGATGATCCCACATCCATTGGTGTTTGACATCAAAGATGGTATACGGATGCTCAATGGAGACTGGGTACACTGAACGGACTCATCGAGAACTCCTATATGGTATTATACTTATCGTCAGATAGCAATTCTCTGGTGACACTGATACAGGTTAGTCTGTAGACCCGAGATCGTCATAGAGTCTTGTGTGATTCCCACTGTGCTTTGATTTCTACCTTACCACGTTCATGAGAACGTGCAAAACGGTGGCTTTTAGGTACAGTCCCGAATCACATGGAGGTAATGAGCAATAGGAGGGGTTTCGTCTCTCCCGGTATTAGGGGTTGATGTTGTGCTGTGTTCGATTGGCAATAACTGAAAGTCCCTGGCTAGGGATGATATGGAGACCTACTGGTAAGTGTTATCAGTAGTTTCTTGACCTGTTATGAGGTTCACATCGACACGACTTATCAGTTACTGGGGTCTGACGTTTACGACCCCTAGACTGGATATGCGACATATCAGACGAATAAACCAGACTGTACGGTAGTGTTACTGATTGGATTCGCAGGAGTGTGTGCAGGCTCGCTTGTTGATCTTCTGATCGCTCAATACCCGGGTGGCTGTTACGTTTAGCTGACCGCTTGTAGCTTGTGGGTGTTTGATATGATCATCACCTACTGCCGGCGTATTGACGAGTCTTAAGAGTCCTACACAGAGGTTTCCTGGCACAGGCGAAACGGAGTAGGAGCACATATGTGATATGTGTGGGACTGAGATTAATATGACATGTGATACCATATTCTATTCTCCCGATATGTGTTATCGGTCGGTTGTATGTGATATAGCCGGGTCATCGGATCAAGTGTTGATTCGATGAAATGATACATTTTATATTAATCGGTTATATGTGATATAGCCGGACGGATCAAGTGTTGATTCAATAATTTAATATATAATTATATATTTGATATATTAAATTACATTAACTAATATATGCTCACTTAAGAATTACTTTTTCTCACTTGATGATACATTGATATATATGTGATATTTGTTAATTGTATTCTTTTCTTTTGTTACAGAATTATATATATGAGATGTAACACCCGAGCCCAATAGTACTATTTCTATTGCTAGTTGAGTGTTATACATTGCTCATTCCAATTATCCTGATGGTTTGGTGCTTATTGCTAAATTTTAACCGGTTAAGTCATTTCGGCACATAACAAATTTTAACACCTAAAATGAAATTAAAAATATCCTTGTTGGCCTACTCGTCGCCACTAGTCGTGTGGTAGCGTCCGCGCGTCGAGATTTTATCCTGTTCGGTGAAACGGGCAAGTTTGGAAGACTACGCGCGCGTACAAGTGTCCGACTTGGGGGCATGCATTTTAATCATTAAACATATCTTTTCAAAATTTGGAACCCGCTTAAAATCCTATAATTTGAATTTGAAACATTTGGGCGCAATCCGGGCGCGATTTGGAAATGTTTCATTTAGCGCCGAAAAGCCCATTTAATTAAATAATCTAAAAAGATTTATATATAGTTTTCTGTTGGAAATATAACGCAAAAAATCCCTTTTAAAATCTTTAAAATTATATTTTCTATCTACCCGTACCTTTCCAGCCAATCACGAGGGATTTAAATCCCTCGTGGGCCCCATCACCATCTTTCTCTCTCTCTCCCTCTAACAGTCTCTCTCTCTCTCGTATATATATTAAAACCCTACTGTTCTTACTCTTCTCTCCATCTCGAGAAGAAACCCCACGAGAACCCCCGAACCCTAACCCTAGCCATCCCGTCGCCGTCGCCGCCGCAGTCCCCGCGCCGACGAGACCACCACCGCCGTCACCCTGCCTCCGCAACCTGGACCGCACACCCCTCCTTCCTCCGTTCTCTTTCCAGCGCTACAGCCAACGTCACCGTCACCTGCACCGCCCACCGCCGGCGACCCCACTTCCTTGTCGGCCTCCGCTCGTCCTCCTCATCACCTGCGCATCAGCCCCGACCCTCCTCCTCCTTCCCTCGCCGGCGCTACATCAGAACCCGACGCCGGACCCTAGCAACTTCTCTGGTTCGCCGGAGATCACCGCCGTCGATCCTCGCCGTCGTTGCCAGAGCCACCTCCGACCACCTCCGTCTCCCCTTGATCACCAGAGCAGGCCAGCACCCCTCTACTCACCACACCACCCCTTCCAACGAACCCAGAAAATTCCAGCCGTCGCTGCTCGCCGTCGCTGCCTCGCCGGCGCCCCATCGCCGTCGAACTCGTCGTGGTTGCCCCCTGGTTCTTCCCTGTAAGCATCCCTTTATCTTTCCATTTCGTGCTTAATCCCCCCGTTGATCTTTGAGATACGTATATCGTGTTTTGCTAACTTCGTCGCCTTTTTGACTTTCGCTGGATTCCGGCCGTGCCGTCGTTTGGACCCGACGCTCCAGCGAAGTACTCTGGTCCGTGTGGTCCCGCTGTTCGCTGTTGGACTCGATCCGTGGTCCGTGCATCCGTCTCGTGTTTCCGCCGACATTGCATCCGTGTTTTCCGGTTTGCGAAACCGTCGAGGCAAGTATCCGAATACTTGGTTATTTTGGTATCAGAGCCATAGGTTAGTCGGGTTGATTCTTTTGTAGTTGGGTATTGTACCCAATACACGAATCAGAATACCCGTGTTTAGGAAACATGTCCTGCCACCTTGACCATCTTACCATTCTTGAATCACATTCTTCCGGATTATATCTTTTAAGTAGGGCAAACTTACTTTGCATGTCGACTCGGAAACCTGATTTCTTGTTATCCCTAGGACTTGGGCGACTTGGGTGGAGTTAAGTAATTGCGGCTATGATACCGCGGCATAGCTACAATGCGGTACTCTATTTAAGTATCTTGGAGTTCTAGCCTTGATCCACATTCAGAATCTATCATCATGCTAATGTTGGGTGTTTTGAGTTCAGGATTATGACAGGTAAGAAGTTGAAGACGTACCGGAGGCGTGTGAACGAAGCCGCCATGCTTGGAGTGATAAGAGGAATGCTGGAAATCGAAGGGACAGACTGAGCTGATCTAGCAATAGCAGATTCATTTCAGGAAGGTTTGCAGATCGTTCAGCAGTCTGTAAACAACGATGGAACTAGACCAGTTGACCGAGTAGGGACTATAGCAGATTTCAGACTTTTGGGTCCGTCTACATTTACTGGTTTAAAGGAGCTGTTACCAGCCGAGCAGTGGCTAGTGACACGGAGAATTTACTGATTGCGGCACAGATCCCAGAGGACAAGAGAGTTGTTGTGGTGCGCTTTCAGCTAGTGGATTACGCCCGAGAGTGATGGCTTGTGGAGGAGACCCGCTTGCCCAAGCCGATCAGTTGGGCGGATTTCTCTAAAAGTTTCCTAGAGAAATTCTTCCCGCGGACAGCACGGGAGGAAGTAGAAGAGAAGTTCATCGGACTAAGGCATAATGGAGCAGCCGTGGACGTGCATGCAGCAGAGTGGACGAGACTCAGTAGTCTCGCTGGACCTTTCGCGGCCAACGATGCAGACAGCAGTTGCGGTAAGGAAGCAGTTCTGTCGGGCCAGTCGAGTTTAGGGCTAGGCAGACAAACAGTGTTCTTGCAGCTATAGAAGTTGATAGTAAAGAAGTGCCGGCAGTTGTTCGCGACTTTATGGGTGTGTTTGAGGATATATCAGGCTTACCGCCGAAGCGAGATGTGGAGTTTGCGATTGACCTTATTCCTGGTGCAGCGCCAGTATCAAAATCTTATTATCCGATGGCACCGGTGGAATTGGAGGAAGTTAAGAAACAAGTTGGTGAATTACTCGAGAAAGGTTGGATTCGAAGCAGCAACTCGCCTTGGGGAGCTCCAGTTCTTTTAATAAAGAAGAAGGATGGCACGAGAAGGATGTGCATTGATTATCGAGAATTGAACCGGGTGACTATTAAGAATAAGTACCCGATCCCTCGCATTGGAGAACTTTTTGAGCAGCTTAGTGGCGCGAGGGTATTCTCGAAACTGGATTTGCGATCAGGATATCATCAGGTCCGAGTGAAAGCAGAAGACATTTGCAAGACGGCGTTTCGAACTCGATATGGACATTTCGAGTATCTAGTAATGCCCTTCGGAGTAACGAATGCGCCAGCAATATTCATGGATTTGATGAACAGGGTCTTTTCACCATTCTTAGACCAGTTTATTGTGGTATTCATTGACGATATTCTGGTATACTCGAAGAGTCCGGAGGAGCACGCTGAGCATTTTAGGATCGCACTGCAGACGCTGAGACAAGAGAAATTGTTTGCGAAGATGAGTAAGTGCGAATTCTGGCTGGAAGAGGTGAAGTTTCTGGGGCATGTTGTGTCGGGCGATGGAATCGCCGTCGATCCCGTGAAGATTGCAGCGGTTCGAGATTGGCCTATTCCAAGAAACGTGGCTGAGATAAGAAGTTTCCTTGGTTTGGCCGGATACTACAGGAGATTTGTGGAAAACTTCGCTCGTTTGGCAGAACCGTTGACCAAGCTTACGCGCAAGGAAGTACCTTTTATTTGGACGGATGGATGTGCATTGGCCTTCGAGAAGTTGAAGCAGAAGTTGATAACCGTCCCTATCCTGACCGTACCAAATAATTCCGGAGGACTGGTAATTCACAGCGACGCATCTGAAAAAGGATTGGGATGTGTTTTGATGCAGAATGGGAAGGTCGTAGCTTACGCATCAAGACAACTGAAGACCCATGAGAAGAATTATCCGACTCATGACTTGGAGCTTGCGGCCGTGATCTTCGCCTTGAAAATTTGGAGACACTACCTTTTGGGCGAGAGAGTCGAAGTTTTTACAGATCACAAGAGTTTGAAGTATGTGTTCCCTCAGAAGGAGTTGAACATGAGCCAACGCAGATGGTTGGAGCTGATGGCCGACTACGACTTTGATCTTAAGTACCATCTGGGAAAAGTTAACGTCGTGCCGGATGCGCTTAGTCGGTTACCAGCAATTCAGGTATTGACTGCACAGAGGGAGATCATTGCGGATTTTCGGAGATTTGACTTGGAAGTTGTGCTACCACATGCTAAGGGACAGTTGATGCAGTTGCAAGTACAGTCGTCCTTAGTTGAGAAGATTAAAGCGGCACAGTCGCAGGATCCTAGACTATAAAAGTTTCGAGAGCAGGTTGAAGCCGGACTGCGAACAGATTTACTGGTCCACGAAGACGGTTCGTTGAGATATGGTAGCCGTGCGTGTGTGCCGAAAGGGGATGGGCGTGAAGAGCTTATGAAGGAGGCACACAGTTCAGCTTACTCTGTACATCCAGGAGGGACAAAGATGTACCGAGATATTCGACGGCACTTCTGGTGGGAAGGCATGAAACGGGAGATTGCTCGCTTCCTGGCTAAGTGCTTGGTATGTCAGCAAGTCAAGGCTGAACACCAAAGGGTTGCTGGTTTGATGCAACCACTTCCGATCCCTCAGTGGAAGTGGGAACATATAACCATGGATTTCGTGACGGCTTTACCGTGGAGTCCAAAGGGCAACAATGCAGTATGGGTGATTATCGATCGGTTGACCAAGGCAGCTCACTTTATTCCTTTTCGGGTTGGTCAATCGACGGAGACTTTGGCAGAGCGGTACATGCAGGAGATTGTAAGATTGCATGGAGTACCGGTAAGCATCGTGTCCGATCGGGACACTCGGTTCTTGTCGCGCTTTTGGAGGAGTTTACAAGAAAGTTTGGGGACTCGATTGAAATTTAGCACAGCTTATCATCCTCAGACTGATGGGCAATCGGAGAGAACGATCCAGACCCTTGAAGATATGTTGAGGGCTTGCATGTTGGACTTCAAAGGTTCTTGGGAGGATCATCTACACCTGGTAGAGTTTTCGTACAACAATAGCTTCCAAGCGACTATTCAGATGGCTCCGTTTGAAGCTCTTTATGGTCGTAAGTGCCGTTCACCTGTTTGTTGGGATGATGTTGGTGGACCAAGGTTACTAGGACTAGATTTGGTGGTACAGACAGTTGAGAAGGTGAATACAATCAGGAAGCATATGAAGGCAGCTCAAGACAGACAGAAAAGTTGGGCCGACACGTCAAGAAGACCTCTAGAGTTCGCCGTGGGTGATTTGGTATTTCTGAAGATATCACCGACTAGGGGGGTGATTCGCTTTGGGAGTCGGGGAAAGCTTAGTCCTCGATTCGTTGGACCCTTCGAGATATTGGAGCGTGTTGGAGAAGTAGCGTACCGTTTGGCGTTACCAAAGTCATTGGCAGGAGTGCACGATGTGTTTCATGTGTCTCAACTACGGAGGTATGTTCGTGATGAGACTCACGTCTTGAATCATTCGGAGTTGACTGTACGGGAGGACCTAACTTTTGAGGAGCGACCAGTTGGAATCAAGGATCGAAGAGAAAAGGTTCTCAAGAACAAGGTTATCCCTCTTGTGCTAGTTTCTTGGGGTAATCGATCGCATGGAGAGTCCACGTGGGAGCGAGAAGACGAGATCCAACAGAAGTTTCCTCACCTTTTTCTGTAGTTTTCTATCTTGTATTCTTGGAATTTCGAGGACGAAATTCTTTTGTAGTTGGGTATGATGTAACACCCGAGCCCAATAGTACTATTTCTATTGCTAGTTGAGTGTTATACATTGCTCATTCCAATTATCCTGATGGTTTGGTGCTTATTGCTAAATTTTAACCGGTTAAGTCATTTCGGCACATAACAAATTTTAACACCTAAAATGAAATTAAAAATATCCATGTTGGCCTACTCGTCGCCACTAGTCGCGGGGTAGCGTCCGCGCGTCGAAATTTTATCCCGTTCGGTGAAACGGGCAAGTTTGGACGACTACGCGCGCGTACAAGTGTCCGACTTGGGGGCATGCATTTTAATCATTAAACATCTCTTTTCAAAATTTGGAACCCGCTTAAAATCCTATAATTTGAATTTGAAACGTTTGGGCGCAACCCGGGCGCGATTTGGAAATGTTTCATTTAGCGCCGAAAAGCCCATTTAATTAAATAATCTAAAACGATTTATATATAGTTTTCTGTTGGAAATATAACGCTAAAAATCCCTTTTAAAATCTTTAAAATTATATTTTCTATCTACCCGTACCATTCCAGCCAATCACGAGGGATTTAAATTCCTCGTGGGCCCCATCACCATCTTTCTCTCTCTCTCCCTCTAACAGTCTCTCTCTCTCTCGTATATATATTAAAACCCTACTGTTCTTCCTCTTCTCTCCATCTCGAGAAGAAACCCCACGAGAACCCCCGAACCCTAACCCTAGCCATCCCGTCGCCGTTGCCGCCGCAGTCCCCGCGCCGACGAGACCACCACCGCCGTCACCCTGCCTCCGCAACCTCGACCGCACACCCCTCCTTCCTCCGTTCTCTTTCCAGCGCTACAGCCAACGTCACCGTCACCTGCACCGCCCACCGCCGGCGACCCCACTTCCTCGTCGGCCTCCGCTCGTCCTCCTCATCACCTGCGCATCAGCCCCGACCCTCCTCCTCCTTCCCTCGCCGGCGCTACATCAGAACCCGACGCCAGACCCTAGCAACTTCTCTGGTTCGCCGGAGATCACCGCCGTCAATCCTCGCCGTCGTTGCCAGAGCCACCTCCGACCACCTCCGTCTCCCCTTGATCACCAGAGCAGGCCAGCACCCCTCTACTCACCGCACCACCCCTTCCAACGAACCCAGAAAATTCCAGCCGTCGCTACTCGCCGTCGCTGCCTCGCCGGCGTCCCATCGCCGTCGAACTCGTCGTGGTTGCCCCCTGGTTCTTCCCTGTAAGCATCCCTTTATCTTTCCATTTCGTGCTTAATCCCCCCGCTGATCTTTGAGATACGTATATCGTGTTTTGCTAACTTCGTCGCCTTTTTGACTTTCGCCGGATTCTGGCCGTGCCGTCGTTTGGACCCGACGCTCCAGCGAAGTACTCTGGTCCGTGTGGTCCCGCTGTTCGCTGTTGGACTCAATCCGTGGTCCGTGCATCCGTCTCGTGTTTCCGCCGACATTGCATCCGTGTTTTCCGGTTTGCGAAACCGTCGAGGCAAGTATCCGAATACTTGCTTTAACATGCTACTATACAAGATCGAGTCTTGCTATACCTTTAATCATTATATTATTTAATTTAACAACACAGTGATGGTAATATCGATTATGGTATAACTTAGAATTGATGGTTACAATTATCATTAATATTGAATCATTATAGTAGATTCATGTAATTATCGGGTCTGCTATAAATCCATGCTTTTAACTGACTAAATCATTTAAATCGTCCTTGCTTTTAATTGTTAGATCATCCATGTGACAATTACTTATGCTTTAGTTTTAATTTCAGATAGCTTCATTACTTCCTGTTATTAATATTGCTCTACCTTGTGATTATTGCACCCCAAGGGTGCTCGACCCTGTTAATAAGAGAATACAAAGCACCACTGTGATCACATGGAATAATATTATTATTTACTGTTTCCTGCTGTTGTTCCTTATTCGCTTCTATACCTGTTATGAGCATACATTCGATTGCATTACATATTGACCCGATCTTGATACACCTGACATATATACATACCGATGCACTGGACATGGTACCCTTTACTACCAACTCAACCTGTTGTACCATGACCTGACTTGTTACCTGATCTCATACCTAATGCCAACAAACCTGACTTGGGGTCTTCATGGACCATTCCTGTTGTCTATCCAGACAAACCTGACCTGTTACCTGATCCTGTGTTGGCATTAGTCCTTGATTACTGAATACCTGACCGGACATACATAACTTGGGGGTATGGGGAAATCAAAGGTGAAACCGACTTGTAACTCAACAGTTCGATACCTGTTCTGATCAGTCTTACGGGCTTGGCCAGCCCCGGAGTGATGATGCTGACATCACTCGCCCATCCTGCTACCTATACTGCATAGCGGCACGTCTCGGATTCAGCCCCGAGAACCTTGACCGTGGTCCCGGGCACGCACGGGATACTATTGAGTTACATCGACGATTCATCAATTGATTTCAAAGACTATAGAGTAGAAACCTGATAGGAAAGTTTAGTTACCACTGCACATTACCCTGCACTGTTATTTCTTAGTACTGCTTTATTCATGTTCATACCTGCTTTGCTTATTACCATGTTCGTATTATATTGTTGGTTGACATGACGCGCTGACGTCTGGGTTTTGCATGGCCCAGATTCTTTACTACTGTCGCCGACCGAGCAGGAGTACTGCAGCCAGCAGGCTGATTTATGAGTTCTGTAGTGGTTAGTTTACTTATTGCACTTTATTTCCCGGTGCGATCCCGCATTACGGGACGTACCTTTCTATTATTGCATTGGATCACTTGCTTCCGCACTTATTGTTCATTGACTCTTGTTATTATGGATTTGGACATGTGATAGATAGTTTATTATCTTGTTCTTGATATCTCTACAGCCGTAATGTGACTGTGGATGGATACTTCCTACCCACAGGTAGCATGGTTGGCTATGTCACGTGTCCAATCTTGCGTACTCTGGGAAGCGGGGCGTGACATGAGATATGTATAATTGTAACATGCAAGGTTATACATGCAACATGAATGTGAGAGACTTATACCATGCTAGGGTTAAGATTAGGGTTTACATTTTATTTTAGATAAATCAAAATTGTGGGTTTTTGCTAACATATTTTTCTCAGTTGACTTGGTCCACTCTTTTGTCAAGCCTAAGATATTTGTTAACCTAACATTAACCCTAGCCTATGGTTTATTCTCTACGTGAGTTAGCCATGATATTTACTAACTCACCATGGTTTCATTTCTAAGCTAAGCTCACAATAATTATTTTATCACTTCATCTTCTTCTTCCTCAAAAAGCTTTTCTTGCTTTTTCTTTAGTGATAAAAAATCGTGAGAAAAAGAAAACTAAAGAGAGAAAAATTCCTACTTCATCATCCTCTTCTATACTAGCCGTATAAATTAGTTTGTTAGCTTCACTAGTTCCTACTTAGTGAAGAGATAGCTTGAGTCTGTGTTTCCTGAAGTAGATCATCTCGGATTTAGAAGACTACAAGCAAGGATGCATCATACGACTTGTGGAGCCTCTCAAGAGTCCAGGTGTTCATTGATCGCAGCGAAGGGACCACTACTCGGAGCTTATGAAGCGAAGGAACAAGCTATAATGGTTGAAATCCCTATCACTTAGTAGTAAAGATGTTTGCTTTATCGATTCCGTATGATTCTCTAGTTAAGAACCTAGGGTTAGGGTTATTTAGAACAGAATTTTTTTAATTTGGAATGGATGATGCCACCCGAAACCTTGCTGCGGTATCAAAGCCTAGCTAGAGAATTAGATGGATATTGTAGGATTACGAAACCGAAACAACTACGAACCATAGTATCTGTCGAAATTTTTTGAGTGTAAATTTTTTTTTTAAACAGTTGCAGAATGTGTATGTGATACAATATGAACTCCGTAGAAATTTCAACTCTTCCCCTTGGATTTTGGCCGAGCACCATAGACAAAAAACCGGCCTCCTTGGTTTTGTGAAGGAGTTTCGGGTTGAAATTTTTACAGTGTTCCAGTTGCTGGGGCTTGGTACTTCAGGTGTTGTTTGTTTTTGCTAAATTTGTATGTGTTGTTATCTTTTTACAGAGGCGATTCAAAGTGTTTCGTATTCGTAATTCTAGTTTGTTTTCGGGTTAATTTATACGGTGTTAAAAAGTTCGAAGGATATCAAATACCCACTTTAACCCTTGCCTGAAAATTTTCAAAAGCTGGATTTTTCCTTAGTTAAAGAACATTCAAATATCGTGCAAGTGATGCGGTGGACCCTCTAGAAGAACGAAACCTTTAAGTCTATGTAACCCACCCCGGTGCTTACGGGGAGGCGGAAAGAGTAAAAAACGGATTTTTATCACAAGGAAACATAGACTAACCATGAAAGATCTTTGCTAAACAAAAACTAACGAACTAACTATAAGTTCTAGCTACTAGGTTAGATGGTTATACCTAGTTTTTGAACTCCTTCTCTTCATGTTGTTGTCCTCCTTGTTGCTAGCTCCTTGGAGTGGTGTAGACGGCTCTTCTTCTGCGTCTTCTCTTTGCCGAAGAAAGATCCACCCGAAGGCCTCTACCTTAAGCTCTACCTCAATCAAGAGGTAACTAGAGTGCTTGGCTTGCTAGACTAAGAACCCTAGAATGAGTAGAGAGTTGTCTTGATGGTTTTATCTCACAAAGATCATGTTTTTCAACTCATGAAACAAGAGTGCTTTGAGAGAGAGGAAGAGGGAGAGCTTTGCAAGAGAGAGAATGAGCAAGAGAGAATGAGGGAATAATCCCAACCTTGCTCTCATATGAGAGAATATGAGAATAACAATAATAATTAGGAAAATTGTGATGGTTAGTTGATGTGACCATTATCATTTCACATTAAATGCTAATGCAAGCTGCAAGAAGCATCTTTGCAAAAGAAATCATCATGGTCAACAAAAGTCAACGAGTCAAATGGTCAACCCAACCCTAACCATGGCATAATTATCCTTAATTAATATTAACTATCATATTTCACTTTCTCATTATGGTTTAGAAAAAGTCAACGGTCAAAAACCCTAATGAGGTTCCTCTGCCTCTATCAACTGTGCATACATACCCGCATCCGTGTTCCGAGGAACATGAATACAATGAGACAAAACCAATCCCAAAACAAATACTAGGATTTGGCTTAAACCAAATCCCGCTAGTAATAACTGTCCGGACATCAAACGTGCACAAGTGCGCGTATGTGAACGAACCTTGTCGCAAAACCATGCGACCTCTACTCTGTTTTGCCCAAAGGCGAAAAACCCTCTATGTGGGACTCTAAAGACTCGACACTGCGCTGGCAATGGGTTTAATTACAGGCCGCAAGCGGTACTAGCTGTACGTAACGGACCCCAGGTAGATGCCGATAAGAAATCCGATGAGGTGAACCCATCCGAACTCCTATTGAGCATGAATGTAACAATCTTTGTACAGTCCGGTCTGTTCGTCTGAGAGTATCGCATGTCGGGCCTAGGGGGTGTTAGTGTATATGCCCTAGAGGCCATTACTGTATCATACTAGTTTGTATATTACTTAATGGAAGCTTGGGATATTCACCTTGTATAAACAATCTTGCTCAATATAGTAGTATGCTACTTGGTTTGTTTCTACTTCAATGTGTACATGTGTTTATTTTGCGATATCACCTATACGCACTAGTGGAGCCCTTAGGATCTTTGCTTGATTACCAGCGTTGTGATGGCAGTCACACTAGTGGGGGCTGGGTAATCTATAAGCACATCCTTATACAGGTCCCTAGTCGCAGGACTATCGAGACAGGGCATCGATACTCCGGAGTAGACTAGCGTATGCGCTTCTCATCCCAGTGTGGGAGATGGTCTGTCCCACAGCCATCAGTACGTCGTACTGGAGATAGTATACGGGTGCTCGTTAGGTTACGAGTATACTGGACAGGACTCGTCGGGAACTGAAAGGTTGGTATTATACCTTTCGTCAGTTATCAGTTCCCAGGTGACATGAGTACAGCTTAGTCCGCTGACTTGACACTGGCACTTCGCCTCGAGTGTGTTCCCACTGCACTTTGATCACTACCCTACCACGGCTGAAAGGAGTCGTGCAAACAGGTAGTGGTTGGGTGCAGTCCCGAAGCACTTGGAGGCAGTGACGGTTAGACAGGATTCGTCTCTCCCGGTATTGGGGGTTGACATCGCGCTGTGTCTAGGAGAGCCATTACACGAGTAGTCCCTGGCCAGGGCAAGCGAGATATACTGGTAGGCTTCCAGTGTTATCTCAGGGTGTTTTGGGCTTCACTCCGACACGACTTGTACCGCTATTGGGGGACTGACGTTTTACCGCCCCCTAGGCCCGACATGCGATGTATTAGACGAACAGACCGGACTGTACGGAGAATGTCATATTCAGACTCAGTAGGAGTTCAGATGGGGTTCACCTCGTCAGCCTTCTTGTCGGCATCTACCTGGGGACCGTTACGCACAGCTAGTGCCGCTTGCGGTCTGTGGTTAAACCCACTGCCAGCGTAGTGTCGAGTCTTTAGAGTCCCACACAGAGGGTATTCGCCTCTGGGCAAAACAGAGTAGAGGTCGCATGGTTTTGCGACAGGGTTCGTTCTCATCCGCGCACTTGTGCACGTTTGGAGTCCGGACGGATATTTCCAGCGGGCTCTGGTTTGAGCCAGATACTGGTATATGTTTTGGGGTTGCTTTTATATTTCGGTATTCTTGTTCCTCAGAACGAGAATGCAGGTGTGTATGCACAGTTGCTTGAGGCGGAGGATGAGGTATTTCATTAGGGTTTCGGAACGGGTGCGTTTGCACAGTTGACAGTCGTCATTTTCCAAACCCTAATAGATTTATGAAATATCAATTAATAATAGTAATTAAATGAAATATTGTTATGGTTGATTTTGTTGACTTGTTGACCATGGTCGACTTGTTGACCATGGTTGAATGTTGACCACCATCATGCTTAGAAAGATTCTCCTTGATTCATGCTTACACTCATTTATTGAAAGTTATGATAGTGGTCATTCCAAATACAACCATCAACTATTTCATTTTTGATTTATTATTATTAATTTGATAATTCCTTTTCTTTTAGTTATGGTTGCAAAAGAAAAGAGCTCATTCTATCATAATCATTCTCTCTCCTCACTTCATCTTCTTCTTCCTCAAGCTCAAGGTGATTCCTTCTCATGTGTTGAGAATCCCTCACCTTGAAAAGAAAACAACCCCTAGACACTCTCTACTCACTCTAGGATCAAGGGTTTAGCAAGCCGGAGATTCTAGTTCACTCAAAGTTCGAGGAAGAGCCCGAAGGTTGAACCCTCAGGTGGATCCATCTTCGACGGAAGATGGCGACGAGGAAAGAACCATCAACCTCTACAAAGTTTGAAGAAGAAGGAGTTCAAGTTTAGGTATAACCATCTTTCCGAGTAGCTAACTCTCTTTAGCTTGTTTGCTAGTTATAGTTTAGGAAAAGATCCCGACTTTGTTTAGTCCATGTTGCCCCATGCGCCAAAATTTGATTTTTATACCGTTTCCGCCTCCCCGTAAGAACCGGGGGTCGCAACGTGGACTTACAGTGGTATCAGAGCCTAACTAAACTTAAACTAGCTTGGTAGTGAAGTGTAACGAAGTTCGGAACCGAAAAATCGCAAAACCGGAAAAACCAAAACCCTAAGTTTCTGTTAAATTTTTTTCTGGTCAAAACAAGATTTGTTATACACCTAAAATCGGCTCAGGGTTTTGTGAGAACACCCAAGAAAAACGATCGCATGATTCCCTTAAAGCGCCGCGGTTCCGCGGCAATAGGTGGCTTAGGCCGCGGAACCGCCGCCGTTTTGTTTCCTCCTGTGATCGTTTTTAGTGCAGTGTTCTTCTGGTAGGGTTTTGGGATTTTTAAGATATATTATATGTGCCCAGATTTTCCAGAACAGAAATTTACTTTTGGGGTCCTATAATTCCATATTTTTTTTCCGAACTTCACTGCACTTTGACTATGATGGTTATATCTGTGATGTTTGTATGTATTGAACGTCGGCTAATCGCTATAAGTCGATTAGTCGGGGATATACATCTCTGTGATCTGTGTTTGATATTGGAATGTGGATATGAATGTGTTGGACTGTCGCGGGTGAATAGCCGGGGTGGATGTGAGATGAGCTTTTGTTTTTCTTTCATTCATTTGTAAATGTAATTTGATGTAATATTATTATTTGTATGGCCGCACAACCGGGTCGGGGTTGTAGCCGTCATTGTATAATTCTTTTTACTGTTTTTGCTCCTAGGATAGACCCATGGAGGGGTGCACAAACTGCCGAGTTCTTGGCGGGTAGTTTGCCGCACCCGTAGGGGTCTTGGGTGGGGTATTTGCTATTCACCGCGACCGTGTAATCCGCTTTTCGTTGCAGGCTCGAACGGATTACGAATTGCTAGTATATCCAATGTATTCATCTGTGATCTGTAATGTCTATCATTGCTTTATATTTAGGCGTTGCTTATGTTTTACAGCCGCGCTAGCCCAGCCCCCGCTCTGTCGTTAGTTAAGTAACCTAACGAGTGATGACGGGACCCCGTGGCGAATGCGAATGGCATAAGCGTACGTCATATTTTGGTTGTTTTCTGCAATGGTAGGATTAAATGATGGGACGCATTAAAAGAACTAATGCAAGAATATCACGCATTAAAAGAACTAATGCAAGATAATAAACCAAGTTAAAATCGTTGGAACACTTTCGAAAAACCACTCGGTTCTTTTCAAAACTAACTTTTAAATGCGGAGCTTGAGCCACTCCTTCTAAAAGCTATCTCGTTCCATCGATTATATCAAGTTCACTACGTTCACGGTTTTACCAAAACCATTCGTAGCCCTCCGTCGTTTCACATAAATAGTCAATAGTATTCAAGCTGTGTTTGTTGGCCAAAGTCAAGGCATAGTGATTGGTAGCTATTGGATATTCATGTGCAGCATAGATATATGCGTTGATTTGGAACAGTCGTACTGCCTTGTTGGCCAAAGTCAAGGGTATGTACGGGTGGATTCAAATTAACCTGGAGAACCACGGGAAGAACTTGACATGTGACTTATGATTTGTTGGCCAAAGTCAAGGTCATAAGAGCATGGGGCAAAAATCCACATCGGGAGTTTCATAAGTACTGAAACTTGCTAGATTTGCATACCATTTGGAGTGTGATGATTATGGTAGGATTCCTTCATTTTCGTCACGCGATGATATTTGGATCCCGATCCTACTGTGAGTATATGCTACTCCTCGGGAAATTTCTCACTAAACGATCAATGCTATAAACCTAGTAGGTGCCTAGAAAGGTGTTAGCGGGACTACGCCCCCAGGGAAAAGAGGTTCTTAAATTAAGGAACTTCGCGAAAGCGTTGGAAAACCTCCCTCGAAGTACCGACACTGGCCTGGCTGAACGGTTAAGCAAGTATTGTGCGGTGGGATTGATCCCGGCTAATTCTTCCTTTGTGGTTTGAGGAGGGATTCGAGAGACAGTGGGAGCCATCCTGTTTAGACAAATTAAAAACCATTCTAAACTTGCAAGAGCATCGTGCTAAGTATTTCTTCTCTCCCCCTGCAGCGACCAAATCGAAATGACTGGACTTAAGTTACTTCTAGATAAAAACATACTGACAGGGCCAAACTACAAAGATTGGCTCAGGAATGTCAAAATGGCAATCACTTACGACAAGCTGGGGTATCTTCTTACCACCAAAGCTCCCCCCGTCCCAGGTCCCACCTCCAGCGTCGCGGATAAGGAAATCCGTAAGACTTGGGAGATTGATTGCGCGAAGGCCAGGTGCCTCGTGCTTGCCTCTATGGACAACGATCACCAGAGGAGGCACGAGAATATAGACTTGGAGTCCATATTTCTCCATATAAAAGAACTGTATGGAGAGCAGTCTCGTATCGCAAGATACGAAGTGTCGAAGAAGTTATTTTTGACAAAGTTGGCCGTCGGATCATCGGTAGCGGACCACGTGCTTAAGATGATTGGCTACACTGAGGAGCTCGCGGAACTTGGGACCACGTTGGACAGTGAACTCTATACAGATTTAATTCTCCAGTCCCTTCCATCCACTTACGCCCAGTTTATACTGAACTTCAACTTACAAGAAAAGGAAGTTGAACTTTCAGAACTCCTCAACATGCTGAGGAGCGCAGAGGGCACCCTACAGAAGGGTAGGGAAACACCCGTTTTGTTTGTAGGAGGATCTTCTTCCTCTACGTCCAAGGCGAAAGCCAAGGGAAAGAGGAAGAAAGCCCCCGCCAAACCAAGAGGCGGTGTTAGTAAAGTGGGTACGAAGGGAAAGGAAAAGGCAACAAAGATTGCGGGGAAGCTTGTTGGTAAAGAGGAATGCTTCTATTGTCACAGGAGTGGACACTGGAAGAAAGATTGCAGGGCTTGGAAGGCCAGGACACAGGAACTGAAGCAGGTTGCGGCTTCAGCTTCAGGTGTGTATGTTATTGAAAACTGTCTTTCTATAAACTCTACTTCCTGGGTATTGGATACCGGATCAGGATCTCATATCTGTAATTCTTTGCAGGCGTTGAGAAACCGTAGGTTTTTGAAGGCAGGTGACATGACCCTCAGAGTTGCGAACGGAGCTAGCATGGATGCTAAAGCCGTGGGGGACTATCACCTGGGAATGACAGATGGGCATGTTTTGGTTTTGCGTAGTTGCTTTTTTGTACCCAACGCAACTTGTAATATCATTTCTGTATCTTTGGTTTCTAAAGAAGGTTATGAATTTGCGTTTGTAAGAAATGTTGTAAACATTCACCTTAATCAAGTTCTGATTGGGTCAGGTACATTGAGCAATGGTATTTACGTATTAAACCAACCACAGATTTTCAATGTCCAGAATACACACAAAAGGAAGTCTCCAGATATAAATCAGGCTTTCTTATGGCATTGTAGACTGGGTCACATCAATGAGACACGGTTTGAGTAAGTTACATAAAGAAGGATACTTGGATCCGTTCGAGTATCAGTCTTATGCCACTTGTGAATCTTGTCTCATGGGAAAGATGACAAAGACTCCGTTCACTGGAAACGGAGAAAGAGCGAGCGAGCTCTTGGGACTCATACACAGTGACGTGTGTGGTCCAATGTCTACACATGCGCGAAGCGGTTATTCATACTTCATTACTTTCACAAATGATTTCTCTAGGTATGGACATGTCTTCTTAATGAAGCACAAATCCGAGGCCTTTGAGAAATTTCGGGATTACAAGAATGAAGTTGAAAAACAGACCGGCAAAAGTATCAAGATTCTAAGATCGGATCGAGGTGGAGAATACTTAAGTGCCGAGTTCCTGAATTACTTAAAAGAGAATGGAATTCTCTCTCAGCTCACTCCTCCATACACTCCGCAACACAACGGTGTATCGGAGAGACGGAACCGAACCCTATTGGATATGGTACGGTCCATGATGAGTAACGCTGAGTTACCGCGATTTTTCTGGGGCTATGCACTAGAATCAGCTGCATACCTTTTGAACCGAGTTCCTACTAAGACTGTGCCTACTACACCGTATGAGATGTGGTGTGGGAAGAGGCCCCATCTCAGTCACATTAAGACTTGGGGATGTCCAGCTTTTGTTAAAAAGCAGCATGCGGACAAGCTTGAGGCACGCTCAGTACAGTGCAAGTTTGTGGGATATCCAAAGAACTCCAAGGGATATTTCTTCTACTGTGAAGAGGAACAAAAAATACTTGTTTCTCGTCATGCCTACTTCTTGGAAACTGAGTTTTTGGAAAACCAGATAAGTCGGAGCACAGTAGAACTGGAAGAAATTCTAGAACCTCAGACTATTACTGAAAGTATAGTGGAACCAGAGGGTTCGAAAGAACAGGACATTCCTACGCCGCTCCACAGGAGTATTAGGCAGTCTCATCCGCCCGAGAGATACTACGGTTTTCTCATAGACGGGGATAGAGAGGACTGCATCATAGATTATGATGAGCCTACTAGCTTCCAGCAGGCCGTTCAGAGCGTTGACTCGGTAAAATGGCTGGATGCAATGCGGACCGAAATGGAGTCCATGTACACCAACAAAGTATGGACGTTGGACATTGCTCCAGACGGGGTGAAACCCGTAGGATGCAAGTGGATCTTCAAAAGGAAGATTGGTGTAGATGGACAGGTTGAGACCTATAAAGCAAGAATTATAGCAAAAGGTTTCCGTCAAAGACCTGGCTTGGACTATGACGAAACCTTTTCTCCAGTGGCTATGCTGAAATCCATTCGGATCCTTCTTGCCATTGTTGCCTTCCACGATTATGAGATTTGGCAGATGGACGTAAAAACCGCTTTTCTGAATGGAAATTTAGAGGAGTGTGTCTATATGGATCAGCCAGAGGGTTTCATTCAGAGTGGGAGCAGCGGAAAGGTGTGCAAGTTGCTTAAGTCCATCTATGGACTAAAGCAGGCATCGCGGAGTTGGAACATCTGTTTTGATGAGACGGTCAAGGAATTTAGCTTTATCAAAAATCCAGATGAACCATGCATCTATAGTAGATTTGTAGCGAGAACTGTAGCATTCCTCGTTTTATACGTGAATGACATTCTCTTAATAGGAAATGACATTCCTATGCTACAATCTGTCAAGGGGTTCTTGTCACAAAACTTCTCCATGAAAGACCTGGGTGATGCTTCGTACATCCTGGGGATCTGGATCCATCGTGATAAATCCAAGAGGATATTAGGACTTTCACAGTCCAAGTACATCGACACCGTACTGAAAAGATTCAGTATGGAAGATTCCAAGCACGGTAACCTACCGGCTTGTCACGGAATCACCCTCTCTAAAGAGATGTCTCCCAAGACTGATTTGGAGAGGGATCGCATGTCTATTATACCCTACGCTTCTACGGTAGGCTCTATAATGTATGCGATGTTGTGTACCAGACCGGATGTAGCTTATGCACTGAGTGTAGTAAGCCGGTATCAGTCAAACCCTGGGGAGAAACACTGGATAGCAGTAAAGAACATTCTGAAGTACCTGAGAAGGACTAAGGAGATGTTCTTGGAGTATGGCGGAAAAGACCTCCAGATCGAGGCCTTTGCTAACTCCAGCTTCCAGAGTGACAAGGATGATTCCAAGTCCATGTCGGGTTTTGTCTTTACCCTCAATGGAGGGGCGGTGTGTTGGAAGAGTTCCAAACAGGAAACCGTTGTAGACTCGACTATGGAAGCGGAATACATCGCTGCATCTGATGCCGCAAAAGAAGCTGTCTGGATGAGGAAGTTCTTGAAAGAACTTCAGGTGGTTCCATCCATTGTTGACCCAATACCTCTGTATTGCGACAACAACGGGGCTATAGCTTTAGCGAAGGAACCCAGGTCCCATCAGAGATCCAGGCACATCTTGAGGCGGTATCACCTGATCAGGGAGATCGTGGATCGCAAGGAGATCGAGGTTCGGAGGTTTGCTTCAGAAGAAAACACTGCAGATCCATTCACCAAGGCCCTACCCCAGACTCAGTTCGAGCGGCTGATCGAGATGATAGGTCTTCGATACGCCAGTACATGGCCTTAGTGCAAGTGGGAGATTGTTAGTGTATATGCCCTAGAGGCCATTACTGTATCATACTAGTTTGTATATTACTTAATGGAAGCTTGGGATATTCACCTTGTATAAACAATCTTGCTCAATATAGTAGTATGCTACTTGGTTTGTTTCTACTTCAATGTGTACATGTGTTTATTTTGCGATATCACCTATACGCATTAGTGGAGCCCTTAGGATCTTTGCTTGATTACCAGCGTTGTGATGGCAGTCACACTAGTGGGGGCTGGGTAATCTATAAGCACATCCTTATACAGGTCCCTAGTCGCAGGACTATCGAGACAGGGCATCGATACTCCGGAGTAGACTAGCGTATGCTCTTCTCATCCCAGTGTGGGAGATGGTCTGTCCCACAGCCATCAGTACGTCGTACTGGAGATAGTATACGGGTGCTCGTTAGGTTACGATTACACTGGACAGGACTCGTCGGGAACTGAAAGGTTGGTATTATACCTATCGTCAGTTATCAGTTCCCAGGTGACATGAGTACAGCTTAGTCCGCTGACTTGACACTGGCACTTCGCCTCGAGTGTGTTCCCACTGCACTTTGATCACTACCCTACCACGGCTCAAAGGAGTCGTGCAAACAGGTAGTGGTTGGGTGCAGTCCCGAAGCACTTGGAGGCAGTGACGGTTAGACAGGATTCGTCTCTCCCGGTATTGGGGGTTGACATCGCGCTGTGTCTAGGAGAGCCATTACACGAGTAGTCCCTGGCCAGGGCAAGCGAGATATACTGGTAGGCTTCCAGTGTTATCTCAGGGTGTTTTGGGCTTCACTCCGACACGACTTGTACCGCTATTGGGGGACTGACGTTTTACCGCCCCCTAGGCCCGACATGCGATGTATTAGACGAACAGACCGGACTGTACGGAGAATGTCACATTCAGACTCAGTAGGAGTTCAGATGGGGTTCACCTCGTCAGCCTTCTTGTCGGCATCTACCTGGGGACCGTTACGCACAGCTAGTGCCGCTTGCGGTCTGTGGTTAAACCCACTGCCAGCGTAGTGTCGAGTCTTTAGAGTCCCACACAGAGGGTATTCGCCTCTGGGCAAAACAGAGTAGAGGTCGCATGGTTTTGCGACAGGGTTCGTTCTCATCCGCGCACTTGTGCACGTTTGGAGTCCGGACGGATATTTCCAGCGGGCTCTGGTTTGAGCCAGATACTGGTATATGTTTTGGGGTTGCTTTTATATTTCGGTATTCTTGTTCCTCGGAACGAGAATGCAGGTGTGCATGCACAGTTGCTTGAGGCGGAGGATGAGGTATTTCATTAAGGTTTCGGAACGGGTGCGTTTGCACAGTTGACAGTCGTCATTTTCCAAACCCTAATAGATTTATGAAATATCAATTAATAATAGTAATTAAATGAAATATTGTTATGGTTGATTTTGTTGACTTGTTGACCATGGTTGACTTGTTGACCATGGTTGAATGTTGACCACCATCATGCTTTGAAAGATTCTCCTTGATTCATGCTTACACTCATTTATTGAAAGTTATGATAGTTGTCATTCCAAATACAACCATCAACTATTTCATTTTTGATTTATTATTATTAATTTGATAATTCCTTTTCTTTTAGTTATGGTTGCAAAAGAAAAGAGCTCATTCTATCATAATCATTCTCTCTCCTCACTTCATCTTCTTCTTCCTCAAGCTCAAGGTGATTCCTTCTCATGTGTTGAGAATCCCTCACCTTGAAAAGAAAACAACCCCTAGACACTCTCTACTCACTCTAGGATCAAGGGTTTAGCAAGCCGGAGATTCTAGTTCACTCAAAGTTCGAGGAAGAGCCCGAAGGTTGAACCCTCAGGTGGATCCATCTTCGACGGAAGATGGCGACGAGGAAAGAACCATCAACCTCTACAAAGTTTGAAGAAGAAGGAGTTCAAGTTTAGGTATAACCATCTTTCCGAGTAGCTAACTCTCTTTAGCTTGTTTGCTAGTTATAGTTTAGGAAAAGATCCCGACTTTGTTTAGTCCATGTTGCCCCATGCGCCAAAATTTGATTTTTATACCGTTTCCGCCTCCCCGTAAGAACCGGGGGTCGCAACGTGGACTTACAGGGGGCGGTAAACTTCAGACCCCTAACAACGGTACAAGACATGCCGGAGTGTAGCCCAGAACACCTTGAGAAACTACTGGAAACACTACCAGTAATTCTCGCTTGCCCTGGCCGGGGACTTTGTGTAATGGCTCTCCAAGACGCAGCGCGATATCAACCCCCAATACCGGGAAAGTCGAATCCTATCTAACCACTACTGCCTCTAAGTGCTTCGGGACTGTACCCAACTACTACCTGTTTGCACGACTCCTTTGAGCCATGGTAGGGTAGTGATCAAAGTACAGTGGGAACACACTCGAGGCGAAGTAGTAGTGTCAAGTCGACGGACTAAGCTGTATTCCTGTCACCTGGGAACTGCTATCTGACGATAGGTATAGTACCAACAAACAGTTCCCGATGAGTCCTATCCAGTATACTCGTAACCTAATGAGCACCCGCATACTATCTCCACTACGATGTACTAATGGCTGTGGGACAGACCATCTCCCCTGCTGGGATGAGAAGCGTATACGCTACTCTACTCCGGAGTTTTGATGCCCTGTCTCGATAATCCTACTACTATGGACCTGTATAAGGATGTGCTTGTAGATTACCCAGCCCCCACAAGTGTGACTGCCATCACAACGCTGGTAATCAAGCAAAGATCATAAGGGCTCTACTAATATGTATAAGCGATATGCTAAAAGAAACACATGCACATATTAAAGTAGAAACAAACCAAGTAGCATACTACCATTTTGAGCAAGATTGTCTATACAACTGTGAATATCCCAAGCTTCCATTAAGTAATATACAAGGTAGTATGATACAGTAATGGCCTCTATGGCATATACACTAACAATCTCCCACTTGCACTAGGACCATATACTGGCGTATCGATGACCAATCATCTCGATCAGCCGCTCGAACTGAGTATGGGGTATGGCCTTCGTGAGTGGATCTGCAGTGTTATTTTCCGAATCTACTCTCCTCACCTCGATCTCCCGGCGATCTACGATCTCCCTGATCAGGTGGTACCGCCTCAAAATGTGTCTGGACTTCTGATGGGACCTGGGTTCCTTCGCTAAAGCTATAGCGCCGTTGTTGTCACAATACAACGGTATTGGATCAACAATGGTAGGAACCACCTGAAGTTCCGTGAGGAACTTCTTCATCCATACAGCTTCCTTTGCGGCATCGCAAGCAGCTATGTACTCCGCTTCCATAGTTGAGTCAGCAACGGTTTCCTGCTTGGAGCTCTTCCAGCAAACCGCCCCTCCATTGAGGGTAAAGACATAACCCGACATGGACTTAGAGTCATCCTTATCACTCTCAAAGCTTGAGTCAGCAAAGGCCTCGATCTGGAGGTCATTTCCGCCATACACCAAGAACATCTCCTTATTCCTTCTCAGGTACTTGAGAATGTTCTTTACTGCTATCCAGTGTTTCTCCCCTAGGTCCGACTGATACCGGCTTACAACGCTTAATGAGCATGCTACATCTGGTCTGGTACACAACATCACATACATTATAGAGCCTACCGCAGATGCGTAGGGTATAGATGACATGCGAGCCCTTTCCAAATCAGTCTTGGGAGACATCTCTTTGGAGGGGGTGATTCCGTGACAATCCGGTAAATTACCACGCTATGAATCTTCCATACTGAATCGCTTCAGTATGGTGTCGATGTACCTGGACTGTGAAAGTCCCAACATCCTCTTAGATCTATCACGATAGATCTGGATCCCCAGAATGTAGTTGGCATTTCCTAGGTCCTTCATGGAGAACCTCTGTGACAAGAATCCTTTGACTGACTGTAGCATAGGAATGTCATTTCCTATTAGTTGAATGCCATCCACGTACAAGACGAGGAATACCACAGTTCTCCCTACAATCTTACTATATATGCATGATTCATCCGGATTTTTGATAAAGTCGAATTCTTTGACAGTATCATCAAAGTAGATGTTCCAACTCCGCGATGCCTGCTTCAGTCCATAAATGGACTTAAGCAACTTGCACACTTTACCGCTGCTCCCACTCTGAATGAAACCTTCCGGCTGATCCATATAGACGCACACTTCCAAATTTCCATTTAGAAAAGCCGTCTTTACGTCCATCTGCCAGATCTCATAATCGTGGAAGGCAGCAATGGCAACAAGGATCCGAATGGATTTGAGCATAGCCACTGGAGAAAAGGTTTCACCATAGTCCAAACCAGGTCTTTGACGAAAACCCTTTGCAACAAGTCTAGCTTTATAGGTTTCAACCTGCCCATCTACACCAATCTTCTTTTTGAAGATCCGCCTGCAGCTTACGGGTTTTACCCCTTCTGGAGCAATGTCCAAAGTCCAAACTTTGTTGGTGTACATGGACTCCATCTCGGTCCGCATTGCATCCAGCCATTTTACTGAGTCACCGCTCTGAATGGCTTGCTGGAAGCTAGAAGGTTCATCATCTTCAATGACGCAATCCTCTCGATCCCCGTCTATGAGAAAACCGTAGTATCTCTCAGGCGGATGAGACTGCCACTACTCCTGCGGAGTGGCGCTGGGATGTCCGGTTCTCCTGAAACTTCTGGTTCTACCAAGCTTTCAGTAATAGCTTGTGGTTCTGGAATTTCTTCCAGTTCTATTGCACTCCCACTTATCTAATTTTCTAAAAATTCAGTTTCCAAGAAGTGGGCATGCTGAGAAATAAAAACCTTTTGTTCCTCTGTGGAATAGAAACGATACCCCCTGGAGTTCTTGGGGTATCCCACAAACTTACACAGTGCTGAGCGTGCCTCGAGCTTTTCCGCATGCTGCCTCTTTACAAAAGCTGGACATCCCCATGTCTTAAGATACATAAGACAGGGTTTCTTCCCACTCCACATCTGATATGGAGTGGTAGGCACAGTCTGTGTTGGAACCTTGTTCAAAAGATATGCAGCTGATTCTAGTGCATAACCCCAAAAAGATCGCGGTAACTCAGCCTTACTCATCATGGAACGAACCATATCCAATAGAGTTCGATTCCGTCTTTCCGATACACCGTTGTGTTGTAGTGTGTATGGAGGAGTAAGTTGAGAGAGAATTCCATTCTCTTTTAAGTAGCCCAGAAACTCGGCACTTAAGTATTCACCACCTCGATCAGATCTCAGTGTCTTGATACATTTGCTTGTTTGTTTTTCAACTTCATTCTTGTATTCCCGAAATTTCTCAAAGGCCTGGAATTTATGCTTCATCAGGAAGACATGTCCATACCTAAAGAAATCATCCATAAAAGTAATGAAGTAAGAATAACCACTTCGCGCATGTGTAGACATTGGACCACACACATAACTGTGTATGAGTCCCAAGAGCTCGCTCGCTCTTACTCCGTGTCCAGTGAACGGAGTCTTTGTCATCTTTCCCATGAGACAAGATTCATAAGTAGCATAAGACTGATACTCGAACGGATTCAAGTATCGCTCTCTATGTAACTTTGTTAACCGTGTCTCATTAATATGACCCAGTCTACAATGCCATAAGAAAGCCTGATTTGTTTCCGGAGACTTTCTTTTCAGTGTGTTCTGGAGACTGAAACCCTTAGCTTGATTCAGTACGTATATTCCGTTTTCTAATATACCTGACCCAATCAGAACTTGATTTAGGTGGATGTGGACCACATCGCTTACAAAAGTAAAATCATATCCTTCCCTGGGGCCTGTTTGGTTGCAAGATTATGAAATTTGGATTCCAAAATAGTATGGTTGAAAATTTCTGGATTTGGTAATTTGTTGTTTGGTTGGTATTGAATTCCTAGTATTGGATTTATAGATCCTTGTAATCTTTGTTTGGTTGGTGAAAAGAAAGTGGAATTTGGATTTGAGGATTTTAGAGAGAGATAGAGAGAGGATGAATTTTTTTAATAACTAAAGTACATGTGGGGGCCACCAAATAGTGAGAAATCCTTAAGAATCCATTCATTTTTCAAGGATTTTGGAATCCAACTTTTTTGTGGGCCCCATCACACAATCCATACAAATCCATGTTTGTAATCCAAGCCAACCAAACACAAAACTTGTGAATCCTAGGATCCACAAATCCAAAACTCAAGAATCCTATAAAATCCTTCAAACCAAAAAAGCCCTTAGAAAGTATGGATACAGATATAATATTACAAGCCATACTAGGTACATACAAACAGTTACGCAAAATCAATATCTGCCCACTTGTCAATCCAAGGTGATATTCCCCTACGGATTCAGCGTCCACGGTCATTCCGTTAGCAACCCTGATAGTCATATCAGCTATCCTGATAACTCTACGGTTTCTCAAAGCCTATAATGAATTACAGATATGAGATCCTGATCCAGTATCCAGTACCCAGGAAGTATGGTTAATTGACATACAATTTTCTATTACAAACACACCCTAAGCCGAAGCCACAACATGCTTTGAATCCTGGCTACTGGCTTTCAAAGCCCTGCAATCCATCTGCCGATGTCCTTTCCCGTAACAATAGGAACGACCCTCCTTCACTACATCCAGTCCCGAAACTTTTGCCCTTCCCTTTCCTTCTTCTTCCCTGGTTTCCTTCAGGGTATAAGTAAAGGGTAGAGACTGTAGAATCAAGTCAGTATTTGACCGGTTCTTCAGGTCTGTGAACTCATCAAAATAGCTAGTCTCTGTAAGGACGTTGTCCCCTGCAGATGACCCGACAGCCAACCTCGCTTGAAGCAATTCGTTCGAGGTCTCTTATCTTGCGATACGAGATTGCTCTCCATATAAATCTTTGTTATGGAGGAAGATAGAAACTAAGTCCATCTTCTCGTGCTGCCTCTGGTTTGCACCATCAACTGAGGCCAACACGAAGCACTTGGCATTCGCATAGTCTTTTTCCAAAGTCTTACGGATATCAATATCCGTGACAGGGGAAACTGGTCCTGAGACGGCAGGGGTTTGATTAGTTAAGAGGTGTCCTAGCTTGTCATGAGTAATGGACATCTGGACAGACCTTTGCCAGTCATTACAGTCAGATTCAGTCATTTTGTTATCTAGATGTAACCTATGTTTGGTCACATGGTCGCTGCAATTAAGAGAGAGAAAAATACACTTAGCATGATGCTCTTGCAAGTTTAGATTGGTTTTTTAGTTTATCTAAACAGGATGGCTCCCGCTGTTTCTCAAATCCTTTCTCAAACCATAAAAGAAGAATTAGTCGGGATTGATCTCACCATACAATACTTGCTTAACCGTTCAGCCAGGCTGGTGTCGGTACTTCGAGGAAGGTTTTACGATGCTTTCGCGAAGTTCCTTAATTAAATAACCTCTTTTTCCTATGGGTGCAGCCCCGCTAACACTTTTCTAGACACCTACTTGGTTTATAGCATTGATCGTTAAGTGAAAAGTTTCCCGAGGAGTAGCAGATACTCACAGTAGGATCGGGATCCAAATATCATTATGAGATAATGCTGAAGGAATCCTACCAACATTATCAAACTCCAAATGGTATGCAGCACTAACAAGTTTCAGTGTCTTTAGAAACTCCCGATGTGTATTTTTGCCCCATGCTCTTATGACCTTGACGAAGGTCAACAAATCATAAGTCACATGTCAAGTTCTACCCATCATTGCCCAAGTTAATTTGAACCCACCCGTATATACCCTTGACGAAGGTCAACAAGGTAATACGACTGTCCCAAACCAACACATCTATCTATGCTATATATGAATACCCAACAGCTACCAATCACTATGCCTTGACGAAGGTCAACAAACATGGCTTGAATACTATTGAATATTCATATGAAATGACAGAGGGCTACGAATGGTTTTGGCGAAACCGTGAACGTAATGAACATGATATATTCGAAGGAACCTTGATAGCTTTTAGAAGGAGTGGTTTAAGCTCCGCGTTTTTAAAAGTTTTCTGTTTTGGAAAAAACCGAGTGGTTTTGAAATTGTTCCAACGATTTCACTTTAGTTTATTTTCTTTGCATTAATTTAATGTGTCCCATCAATTAATCCTACCATTGCAGAAAACAACAAAAATATGACATACGCTTATGCCATCTGCATTCGCCACGGGGCCCCGTCATCACCCGTTAGGTTACTTAACTAACGGCAGAGCGGGGGCTGGACTAGCGCGGATGCAAAACATAAGCAACGCCTACTAGATATCATATATAGATATATACATTCGTCAGATGCAATGATAGCCATTCCAGATCACAGATGAACACATTAGATATGCTAGGGATCCGTGTTTCGTTCAAGCCTGCAACGAAAGACGGATTACACGGTCGCGATGAATAGACAAACCCTACCCTAGACCCCTACTGGTGCGGCAACCTACCCGCCAAGTACCCAAAGTAAAGCAACCTCCCTCAACAACGTGAGTAGGCCACTCGGCACTCCAAAATACCCGGTAGTTTATGCACCCCACCTTGGGTCTATCCTAGGAGAAAAAACAGTAAAAGAAATAATACACAATGGCGGCTACAACCTCAACCCGGATGTGCGGCCATAAAAATAATATTACATCAATTTACAATTTACATCAAATGAAAGATAAATAAACACTCATCTCACAACCCAGGCTATTCATCCACGACAATCCAACAAGTTCATATACACAATCCAACATCACAGATCACAGATATGTACAACCCCCACTAATCGACGTATAGCGATTAGTCGATGTTCAGTACATATATCACATAACAGATATAATCAATCAGCTAAAGTTTATAGAATTTCGATCAATATTCCAATTTGAAACTACCCTAAGTAAAATCCTGTACTCTGACAAATCTGGGAAGAAACAAAAATTCCCAGAATATACAAAACAAACCCAGAGAACTCCAGAAGAAATTTGGTGCGCGGCCGAGTTGACTCGGCAGCGGATTCGCGGCGGATCGCTTGGATCGGCCGCGGATCCGCGGTATTATGAGTGATTAAGGCGCCAAAATATTTTCGGTTTTCTCTAAAAAGCCTGCTTGTATTTTTCATGTCACTGAAATTATTTTTAGGCCTGTTTTAAAAATCGACAGAAAATACAAGTTTCGGTGTATTTTCAGGATTTTTTTCGCGATCGAAGTTCTAACGACTTTGCTAACATGTTAGTTGTTGTTTAGCCTGGCTCTAATACCACTGTAAGTCTATGTAACCCACCCTGGTGCTTACGGGGAGGCGGAAAGAGTAAAAAACGGATTTTTATAACAAGGAAACATAGACTAACCATGAAGGATCTTTGCTAAACAAAAACTAACGAATTAACTATAAGTTCTAGCTACTAGGTAAGATGGTTATACCTAGTTCTTGAACTCCTTCTCTTCTTGTTGTGGTCCTCCTTGTTGCTGGATCCTTGGAGTGGTGTAGACGGCTCCTCCTCTGCGTCTTCTCTTTGCCGAAGAAAGATCCACCCGAAGGCCTCTACCTTGAGCTCCTACCTCAACCAAGAGGTAACTAGAGTGCTTGGCTTGCTAGACTAAGAACCCTAGAATGAGTAGAGAGTTGTCTTGATGGTTTTATCTCACAAAGCTCATGTTTTTCAACTCATGAAACAAGAGAGCTTTGAGAGAGAGGAAGAGGGAGAGCTTTGCAAGAGAGAGAATAAGCAAGAGAGAATGAGAGAATAATCCCAACCTTGCTCTCATATAAGAGATTATAAGAATAATAATAATAATTAGGAAAATTGTGATGGTTAGTTGATGTGACCATTATCATTTCACATTAAATGCTAATGCAAGCTTCAAGAAGCATCTTTGCAAAAGAAATCATCATGGTCAACAAAAGTCAACAAGTCAAATGGTCAACCTAACCCTAACCATGGCATAATTATCCTTAATTAATATTATTAATCATATTTCTCATTCTCATTAGGGTTTAGAAAAAGTCAACGGTCAAAAACCCTATGAGGTTCCTCTGCCTCTGTCAACTGTGCATACAAAACCGCATCCGTGTTCCGAGGAAAATGAATACAATGAGACAAAACCAATCCCAAAACAAATACTAGGATCTGGCTTAAACCGAAGCCCGCTAGTAATAACTGCTCGGACATCAAACGTGCACAAGTGCGCGTATGTGAACGAACCATGTCGAAAAACCATGCGACCTCTACTCTGTTTTGTCCAAAGGCAAACAACCCTCTGTGTGGGACTCTAAAGACTCGACGCTACGCTGGAAGTGGGTTTAACCATAGGACGCAAGTGTTACTAGCTGTACGTAACGGTCCCCAGGTAGATGCCGAAAAGAAGAACGATGAGATGAACCCATCCAAACTCCTACTGAGCCTGAATGTGACAATCTCCGTACAGTCCAGTCTGTTCGTCTGAGAGTATCGCATGTCGGGCCTTGGGGGCGGTAAATGTCATACCCCTAACAGCGGTACAAGTCGTGCCGGAATGTAGCCCAGAACACCCTGAGAAACTATTGGAAACACTACCAGTAAATCTCGCTTGTCCTAGCCAGGGACTTTGTGTAATGGCTCTCCAAGACACAGCGCGATATCAACCCCCAATACCGGGAGAGACGAATCCTATCTAACCGCTACTGCCTCCAAGTGCTTCGGGACTGCACCCAACCACTACCTGTTTGCACGACTCCTTTGAGCCATGGTAAGGTAGTAATCAAAGTACAGTGGGAACACACTCGAGGCGAAGTAGCAGTGTCAAGTCGACGGACTAAGCTGTACTCCTATCACCTGGGAACTACTATCTGACGATAGGTATAGTACCAACCAACAGTTCCTGATGAGTCATGTCCAGTGTACTCGTAACCTAACGAGCACCCGCATACTATCTCGAGTACGACGTACTAATGGCTGTGGGACAGACCTTCTCCCCTGCTGGGATGAGAAGCGTATACGCTACTCTACTGTAGAGTATCGATGCCCTATCTCTATAATCCTACGACTAGGGACCTGTATAAGGATGTGCTTATAGAGTACCCAGCCCCACAAGTGTGACTGCCATCACAACGCTGGTAATCAAGCAAAGATCCTAAGGGTTCTACTAATATATATAAGCGATATGCTAAAAGAAACACATGCACATATTAAAGTAGAAACAAACCAAGTAGAATACTACCATTTTGAGTAAGATTGTCTATACAACTGTGAATATCCCAAGCTTCCATTAAGTAATATACAAAATAGTATGATACAGTAATGGCCTCTAGGGCATATACACTAACAAAACCATAACTCGATTCTGTGACCGTCAGAACCGCCACTAAACCCTAGGGTTTGTGGTGGTTCAGCGGTGCCACAGTTGAGGCATTGGTTGACCCTTCTACGGCTGGTTCATTGGCACTGTGGCATGTACTGAATATTTTTAAACTACGCTTAAGTGTTGAGCTTTTGGGAAATTTTAGGTGTTTGTTGGTTCGATCGGAATGTTTAACGTCGTCTAGCTTTTTCTGGAATGTGATACAATATATGGAATTCAAATAGTTAGGCATGGAATCTGTAATATGTGATATTTTGGATTTACGATGTCTAAGGTAATTATGGATTCCAAATGTTGTAGTTTTTCACTTTCTTTTCTGCGACCGTAAATGTAATATGTGGTGTATCGCCGGTTTCATTGTTATACATCAACGACTATTGGGATACGCATATTTACTTACGTTGATGACATGTGATGTTATGTGTTGCTGTGATATGTTATATTGGATCGTCGTGATTTGAATAGCCGGGGGTTTTATGTGAGATGAGAGTTTTTTCATTTTCATTCATGTAAAATTCAATTGTATGTAATATTCTTTTATTGGGGAACTTCCGGGGTGTGGATGATGTCACCATTGTATATTATTTACTTTTCCGCATTAGGATAAACCTAAGGAAGCACAAGTAACTGGGTTATAGGGTCCATTGGGAGGCTATCTCGAGGAGTCAAGACCGGGTCTCCGAACCATAGAATTGGTAGGGTTGATTGACGCTCTCGTAGGGGTCTAGTGATGTTGGTTTGGCTATTCATCGCGACCGTGGAATCCGTGTTTTATACAGGCTCTCAATAAAACACGGACCTCCTAGTATATCTAATATTTCATATGTTATCTTCTGCTGCTGATATTCTGTGATTTGATCATTTGATATGCATGAGACGAATACTTTATTATTGTATATATGATATATAATAAACCTTGTTTATATTTTGCACCCGCGCTAGTCCCGCCCCGGTATGCCGTTAGTTAAGTAACCTAACGGTGCATAACGGGAAACTGCGGCGAATGCAGATGGCATAAGCGTACGTTGTATTTTCGTTTCTTCCGTGATGCTTAGGAAGCATAAATAATGGGACGTCATTAATGAGATTAATGAAAGAAAAGAAACCTAAAAGATGTTGTAGAATCAAATTTATAAAATAATGGGGTAGCACTAGTTTTTGCTTTGCATAGTGATTATTCCAAAAATTTAAGTTTACCGTAATCAGAAACGGCGTCGCTTTGCAGCTAGCCGGTGAATACGGGTCGATCCGCAGAGATGTGTAAATTTCTGTTTTTGTGTTTTCACGAGTTGATTCCGTTGGTTGTTTGGTTTTTGTCGATTGATTTAAAAACTAATTTATATGATATGAAAGAACTCGTTAGGGTTAGGTCTAAGGTAGGGTTGATGAGATCAATATTGTCACCTCTTTCAATGCCGTTTGATTAAAACTTTTTAGAAAATCACAACAATTATTAGCAAAGGGGATTAGGATGATCGGGAAGAAACGAAGTTTCTTCCTCTAGATCCTTGTCCGTCCTTTCCCATTAATTGCTGCAATCTTCATGGACGTCATGTATGTCCGGCCTTTTATATTACGGTTCACCGTTACCTCGTTGGTAGGGTGCCGCAGGGGGCGGATCATACATGCGTGCATGAAGTTCTGGTTTTGAAAATATGTTGGCATTGAAGGAGGTGAGAGATATCCATCTCTCACTCCCTCCCTTATTACTAACCCTAACGAGCGAGGATTTTACTCGCTCATTAGGGAATTATCTAAAAACGACATTTTGTTGTTTAAGTTTTAAAGTGTTTGTTCAGATCTTGTGTTATAACTTACTGCAGATTAAAAATAGCTAAACTAGTTAACTAGGGCAAGTAATAAAATTAGAACTAAGGCAAGAATAAAAAGAATTAAAAACTTACAAGAAAGTGACGCTCTAGATCTCCCAACAAATCTGATTTTTATTGATTGAAAAGATACATAACATTTTACAGATTTTGAGTACAATTTATAAGCAACCAGTGAAGCTAGGGTTACAGACTCTCGTAGATATGAAATTACAGATTTGCCCCCTAAAAATCCCAACATCTGCACCGATACACCGACACGCCAAAAATCCACCGACATGGGCTCCAAACGGCCGCGGAACCGCAGCAATGGGGCTCTTGGGCCGCGGTTTCGCGGCCCTTTGGTGGGCTTGGCTCACCATCTTTCTGGGCTTGGTTTGGCTTTTCTTGGGCTTCCTATTTCCATATGTATTTTCTCTGTTGGGCTTCTTATTCTCCTCCAGATGTCTTAGTGAATACTTGTAGCGATCTTTTAACCGTTTCACTTTCGTCTTTTTGGACCTTGCACTGTTCTTCGTCTCGGCTTGAGTAAGGTCCGTCTGCTTGTTGGTCAAAAGTTCATTTTCTGTATCATCTTTTATCTTTTTCACTGTATTTGCTCCAAGAGTCTGTACCCTGTATCGCAACAAACGAGCGTCAAAAGTACCTGTTTACTTATAAAATGCATAAAAGTGGGGCGTATGAATTGCAATATTATGATATGAACAAATACCCCCAAACTTATCTTTTGCTCCTCCTCGAGCAAACTTATTATTTTATTCTAACCTAGCCGCACTTTCGCAGGGAAACGCGATTGCACTGAGCACGTGCAACAAGCCGTTAAACCTCTAGGTGTCCCTAGTAGGAGGAGTGTTGTCTCCTGAGGGTTTTCAGCAGATTACACCCCCAAAATCCTATCAACTTGGTTTTTCGACTTTTGCTTTCCAATTAGGTTTTCTAACAAGGAGTTCCATTATCGTCGTCACGCAAATTATCCACCCATATTCTTCACACTTCTTTATTATGTAACTTAAGATTGTACATGTTCTATAAAATTACTTAGAATTTAGCATTTCTTAAGTTTTTCTTCTAGAGTTTCATCTCCACTTAGGAATTTCTATCAACTCTATTAAAGATACAAGTTTTATTTTTCATTCCTTTCTCTTATCTAAACTCTAATCACATATCCCCACGTGTGTGTAATTTTCACCCCTACACTTGGAAATTCAAATCAAGCAATCGTACTCTCGTTCATTGTCCAAAGCACTTATTAATTTGTGAATTTTTCTTAACTTTTGCTTACACATTCTTCATGCGACCGTTAATACTTCTTGAGGTACCAACAGCCGATTACAAGATGCGTTAGCCCTTTAAAGCGTATTTCCTAGTTTTGCAACACCCAAGGCTTTTAGCAGTGACTCCCAAACCAGTTGGTCTAAGGCACTAGGTGATGAGGCACCCTCGCTAATTAATTTTCTAGCCCTAAGTAATCACAAAAACCAGTGTCCATTTTTTTTATTCACTTTTTTTTTCTTTTTTATTTTCATTGTGCTAAGGACTTTAGACAAGAGTAATTCAAGGTCTCTTCTACTAATCCAAGTTTCAAGGTGCGTGATTGTGCATTTTGTATGGTATATGTTTTCAGAATCTAAACTTAAGCTAGAAACTATCTTTCGAACTTATACTCTAATAAGAACATTAATACTCTTCCCTCGTTTTGGCTTAACCCACGAAGTGAACCCAAAATTTGCCTATTCCTAAATAACCTACAAAGACATATATTCTCTACCGTTAAACTCTAAGGAAGGTTATTTTTAGGGTTTTTAATTTGCTAAGTCTAAGATCTAGTTTTTCCTAGCCAGTTAACCTTTTTATCAAACTCAAGTCAATTAACCAAAATTGAATACAATAATTTTTATAATTTTTGAAATTTTCTCAATTTTTATGGGTTTTTCATTTTTCTAATATTTTATTTTTCAAAATTTCAAATTTTTATGATTTTTTTATATAAAGATGCAATGCAGAAATTAAATATGCAAAAGGAAAAGAAAATATATACAATATGCAATGCAAAAGATAACTATATACATTACCTCTCCCCCAAACTTGAGCAAAGCAGTGCCCTCACTGCCCGGCCCCACGTCGCGCTCGTGAGCGTGAACGTGATCGTTCCCCTCTAGCCAAAAGTGTTTGGATTCCCCTCTCAATTTCCGTCAACCGACGGTCGTGATCTCGTGCAGTTGCCCGAAACTCATCCCTCAAAGAGTCGATTCTTCTCACTGTTCTTCGCATCAGTCGCGCATGCTCCTGGGGAGTTAGTTCTTCCCCGCTCGAAGTCGAGCTCGAACTAGGGGTGTGTGCAGGTACATTTTCTTCCGGTTCGGTTCGTGTCCAAATATCCGTGAGTCTAGAGTAGGACGACGAGACACCCTCTACAAGTGGTCGAATCGGGACACCGTCTATCATGTATGCGTCAAATTCCTCGATGGGGAGGAAATATCGGCAGATTTGTGTAATAAGCATGGGACATGGGTATACGGAACCTCGTTTCCCCGTACCTATGGATTAGAGCAAAACCGTGCACATGTCGAACCTAGGATTCTTCATCATCAGTGTGTGTACGACATGTAAAGAAGGGGTGAAAAAGGTCGTGTTGTGGGAACTACCGAAGATATTGTTTTGTGCCCACCGGCACACAGTTAAAACGTCCGCGAAAAGGGTCCGTGCTTGGATGCCCTTACGCGGTTCTCGTGCACAATCATTACCCATCAAGGGTATATAATCTTTAAAGCGCAATGGGTGTTCATGTGCAGGTACACGTGGTATGAGTGTAACCTCGTGTATCAAGTCCCTATCGATGTGAATTTCACGATTTCGCCAATTTAGTTTAATGTAACCTAAGTTGTCAAGGATATTATCTTCCATGGATTCGTAAAATAGGGCAACTAGGTTAGGTAGGGCAAAAGCAGATGCGTGATTATAGAGCAGGAAATTCCCGCCCCTTTGTGCGATTTCATATGCGAAATATCTACCGTATACCTCGTGTGCGAAAACAGGGGGAAAATCCCATTCAAACTGCAATTTGTGTGCCATTTAGATGTTTCCATTAAAAATATATGCAGTAACAGAGAGGGAATTAACAGAGTTACCTCCCCTGAAATTTTCAGGGGGTGATGACTGCAGACGGCGGCGGTTGCGCGGCAGGAGGAGGCGGAGGCGGCGGATCCGCGGCGGTTTGACGGCGGCACGGCGAGATCCTTCTGCAACAGGTTGGTGATGGTGGCTAGGGTTTTTTAGAGAGGAAAAATTTAGGGTTAAGAAAACAGTGGGCTCGGTTCCTTTAAATAGAGGATAGGAGGGTTATTTGCTCAAAACACCCTCTAAAATGAGCGTTTTATTTGTAAAATCAGCTCTTAATCTGCAAATTTGCAATTAGGTCCAAAAATTATTATTATTATTTTTTTTATTTTTCAAATTTTCAAATTTTTATGAAATATTTTTTTTTATTTTTCAAATTTTCAAATTTTTATGAATTTTTTTTTATTTTTTATTTTTATATATAAACAATATACACACCCCCAAACTTTTTTGAAATACTGTTTTGGGAAAAGAAATTTGGGGGTAAAGTGGAGGAAGATCAATCAGTGTAAATCGGCTCCTGCAAAAACAGGAGCTCCTCCGTAGGGTCCGCTGTGAAGAACGGTTTCAGTCGATGCCCATTCACCTTGAATATGGTACCGTCTTCAGGGTTCTCAAGATCAACCGCACCGTGCGGATAAACGGTGCGGACTACAAAAGGTCCTCTCCATCTAGACCGGAGCTTGCCGGGATGAAAATGTAACCGAGTGTCATAAAGTAGAACCTGTTGACCCGGTTCGAAAGTTTTTCGCAAAAGGTTTTTATCATGAAACACCTTGGCTCGGTTTTTAGCAGTTATGGCATTATCATATGCCTCATCCCTCAGCTCCTCCAACTCATTCAATTGCAGCTTCCGATTGCTGCCCGCATCTCCTAAAGATAAATTCAGCTCTTTGATAGCCCAAAATGCTTTATGCTCGATCTCCACTGGGAGGTGGCAAGCCTTCCCGTACACAAGCCGGTATGGAGACATACCAAGATCGGTCTTATATGCAGTACGGAAAGCCCATAGTGCATCTATCAGTTTAAGTGACCAATCCTTACGGTTTTTGGAAACCGTTTTCTCCAAGATTTGCTTTATTTGCCGATTTGAAACCTCGGCTTGCCCACATGTTTGAGGGTGATATGGCGTTGACAACTTGTGGGTGATAGAGTATTTGCGCATTAAGGACTCGAAAGTCCTATTGCAGAAGTGAGAACCATTATCACTTATTATCGCCCGAGGGTGCCCGAATCGAGAAAATATGTGTTCTTTAAGAAACCGAACGACAACTTTATTATCGTTCGTTCGGCTGGGCACAGCCTTGACCCACTTAGAAACATAGTCAACCGCCAACAGAATATACACATTTCAAAAAGAGTTAGGAAATGGTCCCATGAAATCTATACCCCAAACATCAAAAATGTCCACAACCAAAATAGGTTGGAGCGGCATTTCGTTTCTCCGCGAAATCCGGCCCAGGTGTTGGCACCGGGAGCAAGTTTTGCAGTATTCAAATGCATCCTTGAAGAGCCGTGGCCAATAGAAACCACACTGCAAAATTTTTTCGGCTGTCTTCTTTGGGCCAAAGTTCCCGCCACATGCTTGATCGTGGCAAAAAGACAGCACACTCTTGACCTCACTTTCAGGCACACACCGACGAATGATTTGGTCGGAACAGTATTTAAAAAGATAGGGCTCATCCCAGTAAAAATGCTTTACTTGGGACAAAAATCGAAGCTTATCCTGTTTCGACCAATCATTAGGTATCAGGCCGGTGGCTAAGTAGTTCACAATATCGGCGAACCATGGTTCGCACGAAACGGTCAAGAGTTGCTCGTCGGGAAAAACATCAGTGATTGGAAGATCGAGCGTGGGCGAAGAAGGGAGTCGTGATAGGTGATCAGCTACTACGTTTTCACATCCTTTTTTGTCCTTAATGACAAGATCAAACTCTTGTAATAAAAGGATCCAACGTATTAGCCTTGACTTAGCATCTTTCTTTGCAAAAAGGTGGCGAAGAGCTGAATGATCAGTATATACAACGACTGGAGAGCCGATTAAATAAGGCCGAAATTTTTTGAGTGCAAACACAATAGCTAAAAACTGTTTCTCTGTTGTTGTGTAGTTGAGTTGGGCCTCATTTAGTGTTCGGCTCGCATAATAAATCACGTGCGGCATCTTATTAATGTGCTGTCCAAGAACAGCGCCAATAGCAAAGTCTGATGCGTCGCACATGATTTCAAAAGGGTGCGTCCAGTCGGGAGATGAGAGGATGGGCGCAGTGATGAGGGAATGCTTCAAGGACTCGAATGCTTCAATGCAAGTGGAGTCAAAAGCGAAAGTTGTGTCCTTGGCCAGTAAGAGAGTCAAGGGTCTAGCAATCTTGCTAAAGTCCTTGATGAACCGTTTTTAAAAACCGGCATGGCCAAGGAAGGCTCTAATATCTTTGACGCATTTTGGGGGAGGGAGGTTAGAAATCACTTCGATTTTTGCTCTATCTACCTCGATGCCGTTTTGCGAGATGACATGTCCTAAGACAATGCCCTCTCGTACCATGAAATGGCATTTCTCCCAATTCAATGTGAGTTTCTTATCCCTGCAGCGGGTAAGAACAGCGTCAAGATGGCGTAAACACTCGTCGAAGGAGTCGCCAAAAATGGAGAAATCATCCATAAAGATCTCCAAGAACTTTTCAACCATGTCTGAAAAGATCCCCATCATACACCGCTGAAATGTCGCGGGTGCATTGCATAACCCAAAGGGCATGCGACGATAAGCAAACGTGCCAAAGGGACAAGTGAATGTTGTCTTGTCTTGGTCTTCTTTGGCGATGGGGACTTGGTTGTAACCGGAATAGCCATCGAGAAAGCAATAGAACTCGTGCCCTACCAATCGCTCGAGCATTTGGTCAATGAAAGGTAAAGGAAAGCGGTCTTTCCTTGTTGCGGCATTGAGTTTCCTATAGTCTACGCAGACTCGCCACCCAGTTTGGGTGCGAGTGGGAATCAACTCATTTGCCTCATTGGTAATGACCGTAATGCCCGATTTCTTTGGCACGACATGGATTGGGCTAACCCATTGGCTATCCGAGATAGGGTAAATGATACCGCTATCCAGACACTTGACAATTTCTTTCTTAACAGTTTCTTTCATGATGGGGTTGAGGCGCCTTTGTGGATCCCGTGCTGGCTTGGCATCATCCATTAAGTGTATATGATGTTCGACTATGAGGGGACTAATCCCCTTAATGTCCGCCATAGACCAGCCGAAAGCTTGCCGATTATTATGTAAGACCATCAAAAGAGCCTTCTCTTGCTCAAGAGCTAGAGAGGCTGATATAATGACAGGTAAGGTCTCATTATCACCTAGATAAGCATATTTTAGGTGTGTCGGCAAAAACTTTAATTCGAGTTTAGGAGGTGAAACGATAGATGGTAACAATGGGGTATTTGTTTCAAACTCGAATGATTCCATCAAAGGTTCGAACCGAGTGTACGCAACAGTGTCGGATGGTTCAACTAACTCATCCGAAAAAGCAAAAGACTCCAATTCAGGTGATGAGTCTTCAAAGTCATCAACGAAGGTAAAGCACTCAAAATCATTATCAGCTGTGAAAGCTGCGTCGGATTCAAGGAGGAACGCACTAGTGGCGTTAACATTGCTGTGATCGAACAAAAAATTCTCGAATTCACAATCCTCCTCCGCGATCTCATTGATCGAGCAAACATCGAGTACGCTAGCATTAGGCTCAGCCGGCTGACTTCCCAACTTGAAAATATTGAGCTCAATTGTCATATTGCCGAAAGATAGGTTCATTGAACCGTTACGACAATTGATCACTGCGTTGGATGTAGCCAGAAATGGTCGACCAAATATTACCGGAATTTGGTTCCGGGGGTTTGCAACAGGTTGTGTATCCATCACAATAAAGTCAACGGGGAAAATGAAATCCCCTACTCTAATTAACACATCCTCCAGTTCTCCCCTAGGATGGGTTATTGACCGGTCGGCCATTTGGAGAGTACAGTGAGTGGGCTTAAGCTCTCCAACGCCCAATTGCTCGTACACAGAATAGGGTAGCAAATTGACACTCGTGCCAAGATCTAATAATGCTCTATTGATGTTCTTGTCCCCAATTGTTATCGAAATGGTAGGACACCCGGGGTCCTTTTGCTTTAGGGGAAGGGAATTTACAAGAGCATCACTAATAGCACTAGCCACAAAAACTTTCTTTGGCACTTGCGACTTCCTCTTTTTGGTGTATAAGTCCTTTAAAATTTTTGCATATGAAGGAACTTGCTGGATGGCATCCAAAAGAGGGATATTTATGCTAACCTGTTTGAACAACTCAACAATCTTCTCCATCTGTAGAGTTGGTTTATTGGATCTCAACCTATTAGGAAAAGGAACATTTTGAAAGGTGGTTGAGTCCAACTTTTGTGGATCAGATTGTCGAGTTGGAACGGCACCCCGTGTAGATGTGTTCGTGTTGTTAGAGATGGGTCCGTTCGAGCTAGAAGAGGTAGAGCCATGTGAAGGGTGGAGAATAGGCTCTGAAGAAGAAGAAGAAGGTGAAGAAGATGAAGAAGTCCCACCGGCAGGGGTGTCATTGTTCATGCCCACATTTTTCTGCAACACTTTTCCCGATCTCAACGTGGTCACAGCATTTACGTTATGATTCTACTGTTGATATGCAGCATGTGCGTGACCGGGGTTGGGTAGTGGTTGAGACGGGAGTTTTTCTTTTTCGCGCTCGCTCAAAGCTGCATTGAGTTGTGCAATTTGTGCCTCAATAGATTTGATGCTTTGATCGTGTGAGGTACTATTTTGCACTAAAGTTTCAATAGAAGTCTCAAGTCTTGCTGTAGACTGTGTAGATTGCTTAAGGAACGCATCTAGACTTCTTTCGAGCGAGCTAACCTTATCATTATTAGGTTGAACATAATTATTTGGCTGGTAAGCATTGTTAGGCACAAAATTGTTCACCTGATTAGGGTAAGATTGTTGTTGAAATTGTTGCGGTTGAAATTGAGTTTGTGAAGGTGCTTGTTGTTGTTGTTGTGGAGGAGGAGGTCTTTGAAAATTGTTATTTCCTTAGAATTGTTGATTTTGGTTCCAAGCGAAATTTGGGTGACTCCTCCACCCCGGATTATATATCGAAGAGTACGGATCGTTCCTTTGTCGTTGCTGAAATGCAGCATTGACTTGATCCTGTCCTTAAGTGGATGCATTATAAGGACACTCTTCGGTTAGGTGCGATGGATCCACACAACAAGCACAGACAGTTCGTGGGGGCATAGCAGGGGCAGGAGAAGGCGATGAGATTTTGGTCTCCATCGCTTCTAGCTTTTTCGTAACAGCGGCCATCTCGGCCTTCATGGCAATCGACATCTCTACTTGATGTATGCCTGCCCTAGATTGACCACTAAGATGATGTGGTCTTGGTACTCTCCCACTGTATTATTTGCTCACTAAGGTCCTCAAGAAACTGCCACGCTTCATCACTAGACTTAGAGAGAAAATGACCTTGACAGATGGTTTCTAGCAACTGCTTCGTTGCCGAGTTCAATCCCTCGTATAATGTTTGGCAAAGTTGCCAACTCTCGATCCCATGATGAGGGCATTGAACTAGTAGGTCCTTAAATCTCTCGAAGCACTTCCAAAATGGTTCGGAAGAAAGTTGTGAGAATTGAATTATTTCATTGCGAATTCTGGCAGTCTTGTGATGAGGATAGAACTTTTTCAGAAAAGCCTTCACAAACTCGTCCCAATTTCTTATGGAATGTGATGCGGTGCTATATAGCCACTTCTCGGCTAGGTCACATAAGGTGAAAGGAATGACCCTTAGCCTTATAGCGTCATCACTCAATTGGGTTGTTTTCATCATAGCGCACACATTTTGGAATTTATTAATAAAGATATATGCGTCTTCAGATTCCAAACCATGAAATTTTGGCAGCATATTGATGAAATGTGGTTTTATTTCAAAATTGTCCCCATTTGCCGGTGGGGGTGAAAGACAAGTAGGTAAAGAAGTGCGGATGGGGTAAAAGAGATCCTGGAGCGCAACTCGTGCGGGCGCTTCAACAGGCGGCTGGTTCGGGTCATTCGCACCTAACGGAGGTGGAATCCTTCCCATCGGTAAGGTATTGTTGGGATTGAATCCCGACATACCTTCGGTGAAAGAAGTTGAAGGTGAGGGTAAGAAAGTGGACAGATTTTCGACTTCTGTGTCGAAAGGTTCGTTGGTCGGTACCAACGAAACGCGGACTAATCGGGCGTCTGTATCCCTAGTCCAAAGTGATATACACTAAAACGGATAGTGTAGTCAGAAAAAAGAAAAACAGAATGTGGGGGTAAGATAACGTCAGTGAGGGAAAGTGGTGTGGTGAGTTGCAAGTTTTCTTAGTTGCAAGTTTTGAAAAGATTTTTCTTTTTTTTTATATGTGAGAGTTTTGCAAAAAGGTTTTTGGAAAGGGACTCGTGACACCAATGTATCAACCATACATGCACAATCAGGCCTAGATCTAGGGCCGCCTAGGTCTGCTAGACAGCTCCTAACTAGGGCTAGAAATAGGACCTCAAACCGCCTCTTCACGGACAAGTACGGCCAGGGAAGTGGGAAGCAACCACCACTACAGTGGGCCTAATTAATAACCACTAGCCTAGACACCGCAATGTCGGTTAGGATAAATGGCCGATGCCTATACTAGTACTTTTCCTATTGAGCTCGATGTCCTTAGGTCCGAGTCTAATCTTTTTTAATTAACTGTGGTCAATGCACATGCTTTAGGTGTTTTCTGGGGTCCTGGGAAGGGTGATGAAATCCCCACCCAATCTGAGTTTGGTCAATTAGCCCCTTAAAGTCCGATTAAATTATGCAAAACAGTAAAATTCACTTGCAATCAATTTTTAGCATGGCGCAAAGAAACCTGCAGAAAATATGTTATTTAGAAGGGGGAGAAAGAATTTTTAGCGCAAAGAATTCCTGCAGAAGGTTTCACAGAGAGATATATGGGAGGTTTCAGAGGGGAGAATGAGAGATCAAACCATGTAAAAATGATGTGCTGACGTGGCAATAATGCGGCGCTTCCGCGGTCCTAATGCCCTATATGCGGCGGAAACGCGGCCAAGCAGTGGGATCAGGCTGTGGAAAATTTTGTGCAGCTCCTGTTCACCAATTCTACTCTGTTCTGATGTTTCCTTTTCTGTTTTGCTCTCTGTAAAATTCCAGATTCACAATCCTTTGCAGTTCCTGCAAAATTCAAAACATAGAACCCTTCAAACAGATAAAAATCGCTAAAATGTTTTTGTATTTTGTATTTTCTGATTTTTATGATTTTTCAAAATTTAAATCAACCCGAAATATTACAAAACAAAAAATTACGCCATCCCCGGCAACGGCGCCATTTGATTATTCCAAAAATTTAAGTTTACCGTAATCAGAAACGGCGTCGCTTTGCAGCTAGCCGGTGAATACGGGTCGATCCACAGAGATGTGTAAATTTCTGTTTTTGTGTTTTCACGAGTTGATTCCGTTGGTTGTTTGGTTTTTGTCGATTGATTTAAAAACTAATTTATATGATATGAAAGAACTCGTTAGGGTTAGGTCTAAGGTAGGGTTGATGAGATCAATATTGTCACCTCTTTCAATGCCGTTTGATTAAAACTTTTTAGAAAATCACAACAATTATTAGCAAAGGGGATTAGGATGATCGGGAAGAAATGAAGTTTCTTCCTCTAGATCCTTGTCCGTCCTTTCCCATTAATTGCTGCAATCTTCATGGACGTCATGTATGTCCGGCCTTTTATACTACGGTTCACCGTTACCTCGTAGGTAGGGTGCCGTAAGGGGTGGATCATACATGCGTGCATGAAGTTCTGGTTTCGAAAATATGTTGGCATTGAAGGAGGTGAGAGATATCCATCTCTCACTCCCTCCCTTATTCCTAACCTTAACGAGCGAGGATTTTACTCGCTCATTAGGGAATTATCTAAAAACGACATTTTGTTGTTTAAGTTTTAAAGTGTTTGTTCAGATCTTGTGTTATAACTTACTGCAGATTAAAAATAGCTAAACTAGTTAACTAGGGCAAGTAATAAAATTAGAACTAAGGCAGGAATAAAAAGAATTAAAAACTTACAGGAAAGTGATGCTCTAGATCTCCCAACAAATCTGATTTTTATTGATTGAAAAGAGGCATAACATTTTACAGATTTTGAGTACAATTTATAAGCAACCAGTGAAGCTAGGGTTACAGACTCTCGTAGATATGAAATTACAGATTTGCCCCCTAAAAATCCCAACATCTGCACCGACACACCGACACGCCAAAAATCCACCGACACGGGCTCCAAACGGCCGCGGAACCGCGGCAATGGGGTGCTTGGGCCGCGGTTCCGCGGCCCTTTGGTGGGCTTGGCTCACCATCTTTCTGGGCTTGGTTTGGCTTTTCTTGGGCTTCCTATTTCCTTATGTATTTTCTCTGTTGGGCTTCTTATTCTCCTCCAGATGTCTCAGTGAATACTTGTAGCGATCTTTTAACCGTTTCACTTTCGTCTTTTTGGACCTTGCACTGTTCTTCGTCTCGGCTTGAGTAAGGTCCGTCTGTTTGTTGGTCAAAAGTTCATTTTCTGTATCATCTTTTATCTTTTCACTGTATTTGCTCCAAGAGTCTGTACCCTGTATCATGCAACAAACGAGCGTCAAAAGTACCTGTTTACTTATAAAATGCATAAAAGTGGGGCGTATGAATTGCAATATTATGATATGAACACATAGCGGTATTCCTTTTAGAATATCCAGCACCTTATTCGATAAGGAAAGAGCCGAATCCCTTCACCGGGAGTGACCTCTTTAGCAAAACCAGCATATGCTACAACTCACTCGGTTTCGTTTTTTATTGCTTCTATAGTTCTTGCTTTGCATAGCGGTATTTGTGAAATATCCTGCACCTTATTCGATAAGGAAAGAGCCGAGATCGCTTCACCGGGAGTGACCTGTTTTGCTAAACTAGTAAAAGCCTCAAAAATACTCCTTTTCAAAAATCACTTGTTTCTACAACAATATCAAGTTCATTACGTAAAAGGTTTTCATAAAAACCGGACGCAGCCCTCCGTCATTTCAGATAAGTCTAACTTAGTATTCGTGCTTCGTTTGTTGACCTCCGTCAATGCATAGTGTGTGGTAGCTAACTAGTATATATCTGATGCATATGATGCGATTGTTTTAGGGTAGTCGTACGATCTTGTTGACCTCCGTTAAGGATCGTGCGGGTGGGTTTAATTCAATCAGGAAATGACGGGTTGAACTTGACTAGTAGCCTATGGTTTGTTGACCTCCGTCAAGGTCATAGGACGCTAGGGGAAAAAGTATTATCGGGAATTTCAACTGTTGAAATTTGTAATGTGATTGCATATCTTCTATAAGATAGCTGGATCCTGATACCCACAGCGAGTAAGAGTTACTCCTGGGAGAGTTTTACACATCACAATTAACCGCTCAAGTAGGTGTCTAGAAAGGTGTTAACAGGTTTATGCCTTTGGGAAAATGAGGTTTATTTTAATTAGGTCCCTGCGAAAGCACGGGAAACCTCCCTCAAAGTACAAACACTAGCCTATCTGAAAGATTGGCAAACTTGTAAGGTGTAATTAATCCCGGCTAGTCTTAGCTTTTAAGGTTTGAAGGAGGATTTGATAAAACCAGTGGGAGCCATCCTGATTAGATAAGATAATAACCAATCTAATCTTGCAAGAACAAACACTAAAGTGTTTTCTTCGCTCTCTCTCTCTAGATACCGACCTTGTCAGGCCTTAATCAAGATAATAATATGGATGTATTGACCGAAACCGCTAGTTATACTGAGCAGGGGGACGTTGGTCCCGTTCTTTCTTATAAATGTTATAATACTGAGCAGTGAATCGTGACATATCCGGATTCTCATTCCTCCCAAACGAAGAATAAGCATGATGATGCATCTTCTTCGGGTGTGATAGTTATTGAGAACTGTTTTTCAGTTCACTCTACCTCATGGGTATTAGATACCGGATCGGGATCCCACATATGTAACATGTTACATGGGCTAAGGAAAACTAGAGAACTTGGAGTGGGTGATCATTCCATAAGAGTAGGAATGGTGCAAATGTTGCAGCCAAAGCTGTTGGCGAATATCACCTTGTGTTACCCAATGCTAATACATTGGTTCTGAACGAATGCTATTTCATACCGACCCTGATATCCAATCTTATGTCAGTTTCTTTATTAAGCAAAGAAGGATATAATTTTTTAGTACAAGATAATGTTTTGAACATCTTCTTGAATCAAAAGTTGATTGGATCAGGCTCGTTAAATAATGGCATATACGTTCTAAAACAAACCACGGTTCTCAATGTACAAAACACACACAAGAAGAATGGTTCAGAAATGAACGAATCTATCTTGTGGTATTGTAGACTAGGTCATATCAATGCGACACAACTAGCTAAGTTACATAAGGATGGATATTTGAATCCGTTCGAATTTTCATCTTATGACATTTGCCAGTCATGTCTCAAAGTCAAAATGACCAAAACTCCTTTTAGTGGACATGGAGAAAGAGTTACGAAACTCTTAGGACTGACACATAGTGATGTATGCGGTCCCATGTCTACACATGCCAGGAATGGTTCTTCGTACTTCATTACATTCATCGACGATCTCTCAAGATATAGATATGCCTGTTGAAACACAGTCTGAAGCTTTTGAGAAATTCAAAGAATATAAGCACGAAGTCGAGAACCAAACGGGTAAAAGTATTAAGATCCTTTGATCTGGTCGAGGAGGAGAATACTTGAGCAATGAGTTCCTGGACTATCTAAAAGAGAATGGAATTCTCTCTCAGCTTACTCCTCCGTATACACCACAGCACAACGGTGTATCGGAATGGAGGAATCGCACCCTATTAGATATGGTGCGCTATATGATGAGCTCCGTTGAGTTATCTATTTCCTTTTGGGGGTATGCGCTTGAGTCAATCGTATACCTATTGAATAGAGTTCCAACCAAATCAGTGCCTACCATTCCATATGAGATATGGGATGGGAAGAGACCGTGTCTTAATTTTTTTAAGATATGTGGTTGCCTGGCCTATGATAAAAAGCAAAATCCAGACAAGCTCGAGGCAAGATCAGTTCTGTGCAAGTTTGTAGGATATCCCAAGCATTCGCGAGGACATATCTTCTACCCCTTGAGGAATAAAAGGTGTTTGTTGCTCAGCATGCCGCCTTTTTAGAAAAGGAATTTCTTGCAAATGAAATTAGTGGCGAAGAAGTAGAGCTGGAAGAAGTTCCAGCATCACAAACTACAACTGAAGATTTAGTGGAACCAGAGAATTCTATAGTTCCCGACGAACCTCACCCGCTCCGCCGATCTAGTAGGGTTCCTCATCCACCTGAGAGATACTACGGTTTTCTCATTAATGGTAGGAGCAAGGATTGCATCATGGAAGATGATGACCTGACTAGCTTTGAGCAGTCCATCACGTGTAGTGACTCTGTGAAATGGCTGGATGCAATGCGATCTGAGATGGAATCCATGTACACCAACAAAGTATGGACTTTGGAAGTTGCTCCTGAAGGGGTAAAACCCATTGGGAGAAAATGGATCTTTAAGAAGAAACTTCGTGTAGATGGAAAAGTTGAGACTTTCAAAGCTAGACTTGTTGCAAAAGGTTTTCGTCAACGACCAGGTGTGGATTATGATGAAACTTTTTCTCCAATGACTATGCTTAAGTCCATCCGGATCCTACTTGCCATTGCCGCATACCATGACTACAAAATCTGGCAAATGGATGTTAAGACCGCCTTTCTAAATTGTAATTTAGAAGAGTGCGTGTACATGACTCAGCCAGAGGGCTTCGTAGACAGTGTGAGCAGCGGAAAAGTGTGCAAGTTGCATAAATCTATCTACGGGTTAAAGCAGGCATCGCGTAGTTGGATCATCTGTTTTGATGTGGTAGTCAAAGAGTTTTACTTCATCAAGAACATAGATGAACCTTGTATATACAAGAAGGTGGTAGAGAGTAAGGTTGTCTTCCTCGTATTGTACATGAATGACATACTCTTGATAGGAAATGATGTTCCTATGCTGCACTCAGTGAAGCTCTTCTTATCACATAGATTCTCGATGAAAGATCTAGGTGATGCCTCTTGCATCTTGGGGATTAAGATCTATAGAGATAGATTTAAACGGATACTGGGATTTTCCCAATCCAGATATATTGATACCATACTAAAGAGGTTTAGTATGGAAGAATCCAACCATGGGAATTTATCCACGATCTCTGGACTCACTCTCTCCAAAGAGATGTCTCCTTAGACTGATTTGGAAAGAGCTCGCATGCAAGGGATACCCTATGCTTCGGCAGTAGGCTCTATCACATACGCGATGCTATATACCAGACTCGATGTAGCATACTCACTAAGTGTAGTGAGTAGGTATCAAGCAGATCCAGGAGAGAGTCACTGGACAGCTGTGAAGAACATTCTCAAGTACTTCAGAAAAACTAAGGAGATGTTCTTGGTGTATGGTAACAGAGAACTCCAGGTGGAGTCCTTTACCGATTCGAGCTTCCAGAGTGATAAGAACGACTCTAAGTCGCACTCGGGATTTGTCTTTACGCTCAATGGAGGGGCGGTTTATTAGAAGAGTTCCAAGCAGGAAATCGTGGCAGACTCGATGATGGAGGCTGAATACATCGCTGCCAATGATGCTGCCAAAGAGGCTGTCTGGATGAAGAAGTTCATAACTGAACTTGGAGTGGTTCAGTCCATTGAGCATCCAACACCTTTGTATTGTGATAACAATGGAGCTGTGGCTTGTCCAAGGAACCCAGGTCCCATCAGAGATCCAGGCATATTCTGAGGCGGTATCACCTGATCCTCGAGATAGTTGATTGCCACGAGATCGAGGTCAGGAGAGTTGACACGAAGGACATCACCACTGTTAGTTCTATGTATGCCCTAGAGGCCATTACTGTACATAGGATGTATATTGTAGTGGATGCTGGGACATATATAGGGAGGACTTTCTTGCTCGACATGATAATATGCTATCTGGTTGCTCTTTATCTTAACGTGTACACTGATTGTCTCTCTGTTACATGTTGGTAAAGCCCTTAGGATGTGTACTTGACTACCTGGACTATGATGTGGATCATACTAGTGGGGACATGGTAGTCCATAAGTACATCCTTCAAGGTCCCTAGTCGTGGGTATATCGAGACGGGGCATCGATATACCAGAGTAGACTAGCGTATACCTTCTCGACCCATACAGATGGGCGATGGATGATCCCATATCCATTGGTGTTTGACATCAGAGATGATATACGGGTGCTCAGTGGAGACTGGGTACACTGGACGGACTCCCCGAGAACTCCCAGATGGTATTATACCTTACGTCAGATGGCAGTTATCTGGTGACACCGGTACAGGTTAGTCTGTAGACCCGAGATCGTCATAGAGTCTTGTGTGATTCCCATTGTGCTTTGATTTCCACCTTACCACGTCCAAGAGGGCGTGCGAAACGGTGGTTTTTTGGTACAGTCCCGAATCACATGGAGGCAATGAGCGATTGGAAGGGATTCGTCTCCCCCGGTATAGGGAGTTGATGTTGTGCTGTGTTCGATTGGCTATAACCGGAAATCCCTGGCCAGGGTTGCTAAGATTTACTGGTAAGTTTTACCAGTAGTTTCTCGAACTGTTATAGACCTCATATCGACACGACTTATCGAGCTACTGGGGTCTGACGTTTACCACCCCTAAGCGAGATATGCGACATATCAGACGACGAGACTGGACTGTACGGTAAGTGTTACTGATTGGATTCACAGGAGTGTGAGAGGGCTTGCTCGTTGATCTTCTGATCGCTCAATACCCGGGTGGCCGTTACGTTTAGCAGACCGCTTGCGGCTTGTGGGTGCTTGATATGATCATCATCTACTGCCGGCGTATTGACGAGTCTTTAGAGTCCTATACGGAGGTTTCCTGGCTCAAGCGAAACGAAATAGGAGCGCATATGAGATATGTGCGGCACCGAGAATAATGCCATTATGAGATACTGGATTCTATTCTCACGATTTGTATCATCGAACGGTTATATATGATATAGCCGGGTTACCGAATCCAGTGTTGATTCGATACATTGATACACTTGATATTAGTCGGTTATATGCAATATGACCGGATCATTAAATAAAGTGTTGATTTAATGATTTGATGTATAATTATATATTTGATATATTACTTTACATTAACTAGTATTTGTTCACTTAAGATGGATTTTCTCACTTTATGTGCACAAGTAGTATATGCGATATATTTTTGTGCACTAGATTGTATCAAGTTTGATGATACATGCAAAATTGGGTGTATGTTTACTTTAAACCATGTTTAAGTGAATGGTTAGGGTTTTGTTATCTTTTCTTAATTATTTTTTTTTTATTTACTTTAGGTCAAGAAACAAAATGGTTGCTTCTTTTGTTCTTTTGTTAAAGCTTCATGAAGTTTTAACCATTTTTGTTTCTTTCCTAAACCTAACCATTCACCTAACCCTAGTTTATTCTCTACACTTGTTAAACTAACCCAAGGTCGCATAATGATAAGAATCACTTTATTTTCTATTATTGATAATTCTTATCATATTCTATCTTCTTTTTCAAGTGAAGAAAAGAAAAGCTTTCTAGAAAAATGTCAAGTGATGAAATCAAGTGAGAAATCCAAATCCAAAGTGAACCCACTTCCTATTTCTTCATCCTCTACAACTTGCCATGTAGTATAGGGTGTTTTCTTCACAAGTTTCATGACTTGGTGAAGATGGAGCTCGAGTTAGAGTCGCCTCGACGTAGATCATCTTCGGCATCGAAGTCAACGTCCTAGCCCGATCTTTTTTCCGATGAAACCACCGCGAGAGTCCAGGATTCCGATGGTTGCAGCGGAGGGACGTCATCACGGAGCCAAGGAAGTGGAGGACCGGATCTACAAAGGTTGTATTTCTGTTCACTTAGCAATAAAGTTGTTTAATTGCATGTTTCGCCTTTGCCTCTAGTTAACGATCTAGCATTAGGGTTTCTCCGCACAAGAAAATTTTGATTTTGGCATGGTTGATGCCTTGTGGAACCTCTTGAGTATGCCTAGGAACCCTACAGTGGTATCAGAGCCAGGTTAGAGCCTTAGGCGAAGTGTAGACGATGTTAGAAACCCGATCGAACCCGAAACCCTAATTCAAAACCACTCTCTGGAAATTTTCTGGAATTTTGGATTTTTGTAAATTAAAAATTGCCAAATAATTCAGCAGGGAATTGTAGGAGTTACTGTGAAGCACGTGACGCTAACTCAACCAAAGCGCCGCGGAACCGCGGCCCCACCCTGGCTTGCGCGGTGGTTCCGCGGCCATATTAGTGAGTTAGGCCACGTGGTTTGCACAGTAATTCTTTTCTGGAAGTGCTGTATCTTCTGGGAATTTTTAAAACATACTCCACAGTTGAGTTTTCTGGGGTTGTTTTGGGGATTCGATTATTCGATCGGTTTATTTAATTTCGTCTATGTGTTTTTCCGGATAATTTTTGAATATGTTAAAAAGTTCGACCGAATATAAATACCCAATTTTTCCCCTGCTGGAAAATTTCCAAGTGTTGGATTTTTCTGTGGTTTAAAGACGTTCTAAGTAGTGCAAGTAACGCGATGGACCCTCTATAAGACAACAAACCTTAACTCGATTATGTGACGGTCTTGAACTGCCTTTTGAACCTTAAGGTTTGGGGCAGTACGGCGTGCCACATGTGAGGCGTTGGCTTGACCCTTCTACGGCTGGACCGTTGCTACTGTGGCACGAAGTGAATGTTCTTAAACTTATTTCATGTGTTGAGCTGTTTCGGAAAAACTTGGGTGTTTGACTGTTCGATCGGAAAGTTTAACATTTTCTGTTTATCTGGATTGTGATACAATATTTGGAATCCACATAAAGTTATGAGATAACTAATTTGGATGTTATAAACATAGCAGTTTAGTCTCAAATGATCGGTTGTCACGGAATTTTGATGCGATCAAAAGTCCGTCGCAATCACGTAGCATACGCGGATATTCGCCGATAAACTTAATAGACAGCTACACCCCTTAGCCCCGACCGAGTGACTGTAGGAGAACCCCGTCGCCGAAAGCATCCGTTCGGGTGCTCGCGGTAGCGGTGTTCCGCCTTGGTACACTTCGTCGACGATATCGGGGGTGCGGCTGCCTACTAAAGTTTGCGACGAGCATTCGATCAAAATGCCGGGAATCTTGTTGAATTGCCCGACTTGATATTGAAAAGAGTTTCCGATAATGAGACTAAAATGCGGGGTTTATAATTGTTAGGCATGTGATGTCTAAGGAATTCAGATGGTTAGGCATATGATGTCTAAGAAGGTTGTGGATTCCAACTGTTGTAGTTTTACTCTTTCTTTTCTGTGACCGTAAATGTAATATGTGATATCGCCGGTTTCGTTTCTATATGTCAACGACAATTGGGATACGCATGTTTACTTACGTTGATGACATGTGATGTTATGTGTTGCTGGATATGTTATATTGGATCGTCGTGTTTGAATAGCCGGGGGGTTTTTATGTGAGATGAGTGTTTTTCATTTTCATTCATGTAAAAACTTGTATGTAGTATTCTTTTATTGGGGCACTTCCAGGTTGCGGATGTTGTCACCATTTGTATATTATTTACTTTTCCGCACTAGGATAGACCCAAGGAGGAGGGCACAAGCAACCGGGTTCTAGAGTCCAGTGGGAGAACAACTCGAGGAGTCGAGTCCAGGTCTCCTAACTCTAGAATTGGTAGGGTTGCTTGCTGCTCTCGTAGAGGTCTAGGGGTGTGGGTTTGGCTATTCATTGCGACCGTGGAATCCGTGTTTTGTACTGGCTCGTATTGAAAACACGGACGTTCTAGTATATCCAATGTTTCATATGTTTCTTCTGCTGCGATATCTGTGATGTGATCATTTGATGTTCTATGATAAATACTGTATATAGTATATATGATATATAGGCCTTACTTATGTTTTACACCCGCGCTAGCCCTGCCCCGCTCTGCCGTTAGTTACCTAATCTAACGGTGCACGAGGGGACATCGAGGAGAATGCGGATGGCATAAGTGTACGTCGTATTTATTTGTGATGTTTAGGTAACTTAAATGATGGGACTTCATTAATATGATTAATGAAAGAAAAGAAACCTAAGATGTTGTGGAATCGAATTTTCAAAAACAGGTAGCTACAGTTCTTGCTTTGCATTGCGGTGTTCCTTATAGAACATCCTACACCTTATTCGATAAGGAAAGGGCCGAGATCCCTTCACCGGGTGTGACCCCTTTAGAAATAACTGGCAGATGCTACAACCCTCGGTTTGTCTTTTGATTGCTTCTATAGTTTTTGCTTTGCACAGTGATATATATGATATATCCCGCACTTCATTCGATGAGGAAAGGGCCGACGATCCCTTCACCGGGAGTGACCCCTTTAGCAAAACTAGAAAAGCCTAAAAAACACTCAATTTTAAAATCATTTGATCCTACAACGATATCAAGTTCATTACGCAATAGGTTTTCAGAAAAACCTGTCGTAGCCCTCCGTCATTTCAGATAAGTACTAGTTAGTATTCATGCTGCGGGAGTTTGGCATGCGTCAAGGCGTAGTGTACGGTAGCTAACTAGTGCTTATCTACTAGCATATGATGCGATTGGATTAGGGTATTCGTACGGCGTTTTTTGGCATGCGTCAAGGGTCGTGTGGGTGGGTTTAATTCAATTAAGAAATGTACGGGTTGAACTTGACTAGCGAACTATGGGTTGTTTGGCATGCGTCAAGGTCATAGCACGCTAGGGGCAAAATATTATCGGGAATTTCAAGTGTTGAAATTTGCAATGAGATTGCATACCTTCTATGTGATAGTTGGATCCCGATACCCACTGCGAGTAATTGTTACTCTTGGGAGAGTTTTACACATTACAATTAGCTGATCAAGTAAGTGTCTAGAAAGGTGTCAACGGGGTTATGCCTCTGGGAAAACAAGGTTTACATTAATTAGGTTCGTGCGAAAGCACGGGGGACCTCCCTCAAAGTACCGACACTGGCCTGGCTGAAAGATTGGCGAACTTGTAGCGTGTAATTAATCCCGGCTAGTCTTTCCTTTTAGGGTTTGAAGGAAGATTTGATAAAAACAGTGGGAGCCATCCTGATTAGATATATTAGATAACCAATCTAATCTTGCAAGAGCATACACTGAGTGTTTTCTTCTCTCTCTCTCCAGGTAGTGGCCATGTCACGCCTTAATCAAGATAATAATACGGATATTGACCGAACCCGCTTGTTATACTGAGCTGGGGAATGTTGGTCCCGCTCCAACTTATAATTGTTATAAGACAGAGCAGGAAATAGAGGAATACCAGAATTCCTATGTCGCCCAAACGAAATAAGTGCATATGATGCATCTCCTTCGGGTGTGTTCATTACAAAGAACTGTTTCTCTGTATCCTCTACGTCCTGGGTATTTGATACCGGATCAGGATCCCAGATATGTAATTTGTTACATGGGCTACAGATAGGTAGAGAACTGAGAACGGGTGATAAGTTTCATGAGATAAAAAACGGTGCAAGTGTTGCAGCCAAGTCTGTTGGTCACTATCACCCTGTATTACCAGAATACATTGATTCTAAACAAATTATATTAGATACCGAACCTGTTATACAACATCATATCAGTTTCTTTATTAGTAAAAAGGATATAATTTTGTATTGTTGGATAATGTTTTGAACATTTCCTATATCAAGAGTTAATAGGTTCAGGCATGTTATCTAAAAGCATTGACGTTCTAAATCAAACTACAGTTCTTAGTATACGGAACACACACAAGAGGAAGAGTTAAAAAATGAACGAATCCTTCTTGAGGCATTGTAGACTAGGTCATATCAATGCGACCCGACCAGCTGAAGTTACATATAGATGCATATTTAAATTAGTTTGAATTTACATCTTGTGAAACTTGCCGGTCATGTCACAGAGATAAGATGACCACAGTTCTGTTTATTGGAAACAGAGAAAGAGTTAGTGAACTCTTGGGATTGATACATGATGATGTATGAAAGTCCCCTGTCTACACATGCCAAGACCGGTTCTTTGTACTTCATTACATTCTCTGATGATCTCTCAAGATTCAGACATATGTTCCTGTTGAAACACAAGTCCGAACCTTTTAAGATATTCACAAAATGTAAGTTAGAAGTAGAGAACCAAAATACGGGTATAAGTATTATGTCCTTTGATGAGATCAGGGAGGAGAATACTTGAGCACGGAATTCCTGGACTATTCTAAAGGAGAATGAGATTCTCTCTCAGCATTACTCCTCCATATACACCACAGCACGTAGGCGTATCAGGGTGGAGCAATCACACCCTATTAGATATCGTGTGCTCTATGATGAGTACTACTGAGTTTCTTATTTTCTTTTGGGAGTTATGCGCTTGAGAAGCTGCATACCTATTGAATAGGGTTCAAATTAAATCTTATGCCTACCACTTCATATGTGATATGGAAAGGGAAGAGCCCATATCATAAGTTTGTTATGATTTGGTGTTGTCCGGCCTATGTCTAAAAGCAAAATTCGGACAAGCTCGAGGCAAGGTCTGTTATGTAGAACTGGAAATGTTCCAGCTATACAAACTGCAGTTGATGATTTGGTAGAACCAAAGGATTCAATAGTTTCCAACGAACCTCAGCCTCTCCGCCGATCTAGTAGGGTTCCTTACCCACCTTAGAGATACTTCGGTTTCTCTATGACAGTGGGAGCGAGGATTGCATCATGAGATGATGACCCAACTAGTTTCGAGCTGGCCATCAGGAGTGAGACTCTGTAAGAATGGCTGGATGCTTAGCGATATGAGATGGAATCCTTATACACCAACAAAGTATGGACTTTGGTTGCTCTATCTGAAGGGTTAAATCCCCATCAGGAGCAAGTATATCTTGAGAAGATTACTTGGTGTACATGGAAAAGTTTAGACTTTCAAATCTAGACTTGTTAAAAGTTTGCATCATTGACAAGGTATGGATTATGATGAAACCTTTTCTAAGTAGCTATGCTTAAGTCCATCCAGATCCAACTTGCCACGGCTACATACCTTGAGTACGATATTTGGTGGTTGGGTGTCATGACTGCATTTTTAAAAAGGCGTTTTAGAAGAGAGCGTCTATAAGTATACAGCCAGAGGGCTTCGTAGACAGTCGGAGCAGTGGAAACGTGTGCAAGATGTTTTATGTGATGAAGCAGGCATCGCAGAGTTGGAACATCTGTTTTGATGAGTTAGTCAAACAGTTTGACATCATCAAAATGGTAGATGAACCTTGTATATACAAATAGGTAGTAGGGAGTATGGTAGTGATCCTCGTAGAGTACGTGGATGACATACTCTTGACAGGGATGGAGTTTCCTATGCTACGCTCGGTCAATCTCCGCTTATCATAATGATTCTCCATTAAGGATCGAAACGATACCTACTAAATCCTGGGTTTTGGATCTATGAGATAGATCTAATTGGATATTAGGATACCCACTAGTTGTAGTGAGATGGTATCAATTGATCCTGGGGAGAATCACTGGAAAGGTTCCAGAGTGATAAGGACGACTGAAAGTCAGTCACAGGCATTGTCTTTACCCTCAGTAAAGGGACGGTATGTTGGAAGAGTTCCAAGCTAGATATCATGGCATACAAGACGATAAAGGCTGGATACATCACTACTTAAGATGCTACCAAAGAGGCTGTCTGGGTGTATATTAGTTCATGAGATGAACTTCGTTCCTACTATTGTATGACAATGCAGTTGTGGCTTGTGCCAGGGAACGCCCGTCCCATCAGTGATCCGGACATATTCTAAGGCAGTATCACCTGATCATGGAGATGGTTGATCTCCAGGGGATCGAGGTTAGGAGAGTAGACTCAGAGGAAAACACGGAGGATCCACTCACAAAGGCCTTTTCCCAGAGAGAGACTTTTATGGGATGGTTGAGTATGAGATACTGCAACCACTGCTACAGATGGCCCAAGTGCAAGTGGGAGATTGTTAGTTATATGTATGCACTAGAGGCCATTACTGTATATAGGATGTATATTGTAGTGGATGCTGGGACATATATAGGGAGGACTTTCTTGCTCGACATGATAGTATGCTTTCTGGTTGCTCTTTATCTTAACGTGTACACTGATTGTCTCTCTGTTACATGTTGGTAAAGCCCTTAGGATGTGTACTTGACTACCTGGACTATGATGCGGATAATACTAGTGGGGACATGGTAGTCCATAAGTACATCCTTCAAGGTCCCTAGTCGTGGGTATATCGAGACGGGGCATCGATATACCTGAGTAGACAATGGAGTTGTGGCTTGCTCGTTGATCTTCTGATCGCTCAATACCCGGGTGGCCGTTACGTTTAGCAGACCGCTTGCGGCTTGTGGGTGCTTGATATGATCATCATCTACTGCCGGCGTATTGACGAGTCTTTAGAGTCCTACACAGAGGTTTCCTGGCTCAAGCGAAACGAATAGGAGCGCATATGAGATATGTGCGGGACCGAGAATAATGCTAGTATGAGATACCGGATTCTATTCTCGGGATTTGTATCATCGAACGGTTATATATGATACAGCCGGGTTACCGAATCAAGTGTTGATTCGATACATTGATACACTTGATATTAGTCGGTTATATGCAATATGACCGGATCATTAAATCAAGTGTTAATTTAATGATTAGATGTATAATTATATATTTGATATATTACTTTATATTAACTAGTATTTGTTCACTTAATATGGATTTTCTCACTTGATGTGCATAAGTAGTATATGTGATATATTTTTGTGCACTAGATTGTATCATGTTTGATGATACATGCAAACTTGGGTGTATGTTTACTTTAAACCATGTTTAAGTGAATGGTTAGGGTTTTGTTATCTTTTCTTAATTATTTATTTTATTTATTTACTTTAGGGCAAGAAACAAAATAGTTGCTTCTTTTGTTCTTTTGTTGAAGCTTGATGAAGCTTTGACCATTTTTGTTTCTTTCCTAAACCTAACTATTCACCTAACCCTAGTTTATTCTATACACTTGTTAAACTAACCCAAGGTTGCATAAAGATAAGAATCACTTTATTTTCTATTATTGATAATTCTTATCATATTCTATCTTCTTCTTCAAGTGAAGAAAAGAAAAGCTTTCTAGAAAATGTCAAGTGATGAAATCAAGTGAGAAATCCAAATCCAAAGTGAACCCACTTCCTATTTCTTCATCCTCTACCACTTTCCATGTAGTATAGGGTGTTTTCTTCACAATTTTCATGACTTGGTGAAGATAGAGCTCGAGTTAGAGTCGCCTCGACGTAGATCATCTTCGGCATCGAAGTCAACGACCTAGCCCGATCTTTTCTCTGATGAAACCACCGCGAGAGTCCAGGATTCCGATGGTTGCAATGGAGGGACGTCATCACGGAGCCAAGGAAGTGGAGGACCAGATCTACAAAGGTTGTATTTCCGTTCACTTAGCAATAAAGTTGTTTAATTGCATGTTTCGCCTTTGCCTCTAGTTAACGATCTAGCATTAGGGTTTCTCCGCACAAGAAAATTTTGATTTTAGCATGGTTGATGCCTTGTGGAACCTCTTGAGTGTGCCTAGGAACCCTACAACCACGGATCCACTCATGATGGCCATACCCCAGATACAATTTGAGAGACTCTTCGGGATGTTGGGTTTGAGATACTACAACAGCTGGCCTTAGTGCAAGTGGGAGATTGTTAGTTATGTATATGCCCTAGAGGCCATTGTTGTACATATGATGTATATTATAGTGGATTCTTGGATATATATAGAGAGGACTTTCTTTCTCGATATGATAGTATGCTATCTGGTTTCACTTTGTCTAAACATGTTGACTTGTATTGTATTACTGTCTTACTCTCACATGTTGATAAAGCCCTTAGGATATGTATTTGACTACTAGGACTATGATGCAGCTCATGCTAGTGGGTCCAGGGTAGTCGATGAGTACATCCTATAATTGTTCCTAGTCGAGGGTGTATCGAGACAGGGCATCGATACTCCAGAGTAGACTAGCGTATACGCATCTTCACCCATATGATGGGCAATGGATGATCCCACATCCATTTGTGTTTGACATCAAAGATGGTGTACGGGTGCTCAATGGAGACTGGGTACAATGAAAAGACTCGCCGAGAACTCCTAGATGATATTATACCTATCGTCAGATAGCAGTTCTCTGGTGACACTGTTACAAGTTAGTCTGTAGACCCGAGATCGTCATAGAGACTTGTGTGATTCCCACTTGCTTTGATTACCACCTTACCACATTCATAAGAACATGAAAAACGTTGGCTTTTGGGTACAATCCCAAATCACATGGAGGCAATGAGCGATAGGAGGGGTTTCGTCTTTCCCGGTATTGGGGGTTGATGTTGCACTGTGTTTGATTGGCTATAACTGAAAGTCCCTGGCCAGGGCTGATATGGAGACCTACTGGTAAGTGTTACTAGTAGTTTCTCGACCTGTTATGAGCCTCACATCGACACGACTTATCGATTACTGGGGTTTGACGTTTACCACCCATAGACTGGATATGCGACATATCAGATGAAGAGACCAGACTGTATGATAGTGTTACTGATTGGATTCGCAGGAGTGTGTCCATGCTTGCTTGTTGATCTTCTGATCGCTCAATACCCGGGTGGCTGTTACGTTTAGCTGACCGCTTGCAGCTTGTGGGTGTTTGATATGATCATCACCTACTGCCGGCGTATTAACAAGTCTTTAGTGTCCTATACAGAGGTTTCCTGGCTCAGGCGAAATGAAGTAGGAGCACATATGTGATATATGAGCGATCGAGATTAATACGATATGTGATACCGTATTCTATTTTCGCGATATATGATATTGACCGGTTGTATGTGATATAGCTGGGTCATCGGAGCAAGTGTTGATTCGATGAAATGATACATTTTATATTAGTCGGTTATATGTGATATAGCCGGATTATCGGATCAAATGTTGATTTGATGATTTAATGTATTATTATATATTTGATATATTAAATTACATTAACTAATATATGCTCACTTAAGAATTACTTTTTCTCACTTGATGATACATTGATATATATGTGATATATGTTAATTGTATTCTTTTCTTTTGTTACAAAATTATATATATGAGATATGTATAATTGTAACATGCAAGGTTACACATGTAACATGAATGTGAGTGACTTATACCATACTAGGGTTAAGATTAGGGTTTACAATTTATTTTAGATAAATCAAAATTATGGGTTTTTTTAAAGATATTTTTCTTAGTTGACTTGTTCCACTCGTTTGTCAAGCCTAAGATATTTGTTAACCTAAATTTAACCCTAGCCTATTGTTTATTCTCTACATGAGTTAGCCATGATATTTACAAACTCACCATGGTTGCATTTCTAACCTAAGCTCACAATAATTCTTTTATCACTTCATCTTCTTCTTCCTCAAAAAGCTTTTCTGGCTTTTTCTTTAGTGATAACAGATTATGAGAAAAAGAAAACTAAAGAGAGAAAAATTCCTACTTCATCATCCTCTTCTATACTAGCCTTATAGATTAGTGTGTTAGCTTCACTAGTTCCAACTTAATGAAGAGATTGCTTGAGTCCGTGTTTCCTCGAAGTATATCTTCTCGGATTTCGAAGACTACAAGCAAGGATACATCATACGACTTGTGGAACCTCTCAAGTGTCTGCGAGTTCATGGATCGCAGTGAAGGGACCACTACTCGGAGCTTATGAAGCGAATGAACGGACTACAAAGGTTGTAATCCCTATCACTTAGTAGTAAAGATGTTTGCTTTATCGATTCCGTATAGTTCTCTAGTTATGAACAAAGGGTTAGGGTTAATTAGAATGAATTTTTTTTTAATTTGGCATGGATGATGCCACACGAAACCTTGCTGACGTGCTAGACAACCCTTCATCAACAAATAAGGGAGGGGGTGGGCCCTACCATTTAATTAAGTATATAAAATAAATAATATATATATATATATAAAGATATATATACATTTACATATATATATTTCTATGTATATTTATTTATACATAATTTAGAATGGTGGGATTTAATATACATATCAAATATACATACATACATATATATATATATATATATATATATATTTATATATATATATTAAATAAGTGTTCGTACATGTATCCTATACACGTACACGTATCACATACACGAAATGCCATCAATATCTTCTTAGTATGATATACTGTAGAGAGTGTGTGTATCGTATATACAATACTAGAAACCGTATCATTAATACAGTTATCAAGTCAACACTTGACCTCATATTCTGGATTTTAAACTGTCTAGTATAACAGTCGTCCGATTAAACACATATATCCAATATACATGTTTTATCCAACTCTTGTACGTATCCCTATACGTACTTCACATCGCATTTAGCCCGGGCAGGTACTTTCGTTGCGGGACTCTAAAGACTTGTCAACACGCTGGCAGTAGGTTATACAAGATCATATACGATTGAATCTAAAACACTTTCAGATTCAACCCCCTTTCGGGTTAACCCATAAGCTCGTCAGTGGCACTAGCTGTACGTAACGGCTACCCATGTATAAGCAAGATAATGGGTCGACGAGCGAACTCATCCGGACCCAACAAATTTTATATGTAACAGTCACCGTACAGTCCGGTCTCTTCGTCAAGGAGTATCACATACCAGGTCTAGGGAGTGGAATCTGTCAGACCCCTAATAACATGATAAGTCGTGCTGACAGAGGACTCATAACTAAATAGATACAACTGGTAACACTTACCAGTTTATCTCTACTGCTGTGGCCACGGACTTTAGGTTATAGTCGTGTCATGCACAGTGCGGTATCGACTTTCAATACCGGGAGTGACGAATTCCGTCGACCGCTCACTGCCTCCATGTGATTCGGGACTGTAGCTAACAAAAATCTGTTTGCACGACTCAGTAGAGCCATGGTAGGGTAGTAATCTAAGTACAGTGGGAACACACACGAGACACTGTGGCGATTTCAGGTCTAGGGACTACCCTGTACACATGTCACCGGAGAACTGCTATCTGACATTAGTGTAATACTGTCTAGGAGTTCTCGGCTAGTCTGTCCATTGTAACTCATCCAATGAGCACCTGTATACAATCATCAGTGCCAAATACCAATGGCAATGTGATCAGCCATTTCCCCGTACAGGGTCATAAAACGTATACGCTAGTCTAAACCGGAGTACCGATGCCCTGTCTCGATACTCCTACGACTATGGACATTTTAGGATGTGCTTATAAACTATCAGGATCCACTAGTATGATCCTTAAGATAATCGTAGTAGTCAAGCAAAGATCCTATAGGCCTTATCTAATGTATTAGTGATACGCGATAACTAGTAATACGTATTCACATGACAGATAAAGACAAACCAGATAGCATACTATTATCTTGAGTAAGACTGTTCTTTGTATAGGCCCTCCTCGAATTCAGTAATTGCTTTCCCGCAACTACGATAATTGCCTTGAGGGCACCTATGTCCAACAATCTCCCACTTGCACTTAAGGCCAATTATTTCAATATCGATGCACACATCTCATGTGCTACAGCATACACAACTTCTATACTAACAATTTCGCAAACTGTGTTCGAGAAATAGCCTCAGTGGGTGGATCCGCTATAATGTTTCTAACTATATCTCTCTGAATCTCAACATTGCGGAGATCAACTATCCCCAGAAATGAGTGATACTTACTTTAGAATACTGTTCGTATAGCTGATAGGACCTTGTTCACAAATGAACATATTTATCCAAACAAATATATAGGATATATCCTCTGCTGATTCACAATCAGTATCCAGCGCCTTAACTACCCCAGATCCTCCTTAGAACTCTTCCAATATACTGCTCCTCACAAGAAGGTAAACTAATGACTCACGACATATACTCTGTCACCCTTGTCACTATGGAAGCTGGAATCGGTATGCCTCCCGAAGGAGTCGGTTATTACCATACACCATAGAACATCTTATATGTTCTTCACTTCTTCCAATGTTTCTCCAGGATTGGATCATGTCTGCTTACTACACCAAATGTGAAAGCAATATCTGGTCTTGTATATGACATCACATGATTGACTTCACTAAGAATCCTCCATTCTAAAACACTTTAGAATGGTGTCATTATACCTGAATTGGGATAATCCCAAATCCTTTACCAGATCTAAACTTATAGACATAGTCCCCAGAATCAATGATGTATATATAATCCATTAAAGGAGAAAAAGTGGCAACCAACGTTTGACCGAATCGTCGTATAGGAATATCACTTCCTATCAAGAGTACGTTATCCACATCAGTATGCAGAATCTGACAGTACTCCCTACAGCTTTCTTACAAATACCTGGTTCATCTCTTATTTTAATGAAGTCAAACACTTTGACCATTGTATTAAAAAACAGATGATCCACCTCCGCTATACCTGCTTTAGTCTACAAATAGACTTAACCAATTTCACACTATCCGCTGCTCGCACTGACTGAGACAATCCTCTGGTACAGTCATATACACGTACACTACTAAATCTAATTTAGAAAGACATTAAAATCATATTCATACCAGATATCATAGTCATGAAAATAACAGTGGTAAATTTTATCTGTATGGACTTTAGCACAGACATTGAAGTAACGGTATCATCACAAAACACATCGGGTATTTGATGAATACATGTTAACTATAAGTCTTGCCTTATTAGGTTAATACTTTTCCATTTGCACTGATCTCGAAAGATCTGCTTGCTCCTTATGGGCTTTACCCCTTTCAGGAGCACACAACAAAGTCTATAATTTGTTATAGTGCATGTAGTCCAACTTGGATAACTTGGCATCCAGCCATCAGTCGGAAGTCATCACTTCCTATGGCATGCTGATACTAGTAGGGTCATTATCATATGATGCAAGCCTCTTAGTCACCGTCTACTAGAAAACTGATGTGTCTCTCGGGTGGCTGAGGTCACCTACTAGATCTGCGGAGTAGCTATGGTCTGTCGGGGTCAATTGGATCATCGGGTTCTACTAAACTTTCGGTAACCGTTTTTGGTTCTGGAATCACTTCTAGTTCTACCATGCTCCCACTAATTTCTTTTGCAAGATATTCCTTTAGCAAGGTTGCGGCAAGTCGAGAACAAAACACTTTTGAACTTGAAAATAGCAGAAACTATCCCTTTCTAAAGCTTAGGATAACCTACAAACTGCTATTACCGAATTGTGCATCTAGTTTGTACGGATTATGGCTTTAAACACAAACCGGATAACCCCATATTTTAACAACTTTATAATGAACACCATTCTATATCTCATATAGAAACAGAGCCACATGTTTAGGTGGAACCAGTATCAATTGATATGCATATATTTCTAATCCATCCCCAAAATTGAAGAAGGCAACTTAACATTACTTATCTTGGAGTGAACCCATGGATGAGGAATCCGAGAGAGAATCACATTCTCAATATGGAATACCTAGTACCAACCACTTGTCCGTATGGACATTGGACAACATACATCAATATGTATAAGTCCCTAGAGTTCACTAACTCATTTTTCGTGTGCTGTTAATCGAAAAACATTCTTTTGGTTAAAGGAAACCAAAAAGTTTGCTGTTTAGGCAAGGCCTGATGATTTTCGTCAATAGCAACAATTGCTCCGAAAACCAACATTAAGGATAAAATCATCCATTCTTAATTCTCTGTTCTTTCTCAACATCTGTAACACCCTACAGATATGGGATTCTAATCCCGTAACTTTTTACCCAAGAGTTAATGTATATTGAGAACAGTTTTGTCAAAACAGAGACGCACGGGGAATCTGAAATATCAAAATGTTTTAGTAGGGTCAGTCGGGTATTCATTGTATTTTCTTTTCCATTATCCAGGTTCATGACAGCAGTCGTAATTTCCTTTTCTTACTTCAACCCCTTTTGATGTCTCTCCATCTTACCTTCCTGTATACCGTAGTTATGCAAGTTGGTTTTCTAGTTTCCATTATTTCAGCACCAGCTTCGGGATTGGAAGAAGACTATCCAATAAGCGTAACTGGTTTGCACTCCTAATATGAAAAGAGCTCTCGAATTTAAGATAAGGTAAGAGGGAGAGACAAACAAACAATTCACTTAATCCAGAACTAGTGGTCATCCTCAGACTAAAAAGTTTCATCGAGTTCATATCTAACTATACGATGGCCTTCCAAACAATATGGATCTCTGTACCAAATATAGAGGGTTATGGAGTTAGCAGACGGGGAAGTAGGATATGTGAGGACATATGTGACTTCATCGTGGATTAGGCCAATCGAGACATTCCAAAGCCGTTGATGGTAAAAGAGTCGGTCAATATGGTTAATGAGTCTTAGTTTACGGTCAGTCCAGGGTCGCTTCTAGAGAAAGAAAAGAAACACTTTGCGTCCACTCTAACCTAGATTGAATTGGTGCATTTATCTAATCAGAATGGCTCCCACTATACTATCAACTTCTCCTACAAACCCTAAAAGGAGAACTAGCCGGGATTTTGTATAGAAAATCTCCCGGGAGTAACTATTACTCACAGTAGGAAATAGGACCCAATCTATCATGGTGTGGTAACCTTGACTATATTTAGAATATGTATGCCCTAAAGGCCATTATTGTATATTAAAGTGGATGCTTGGATATATATAGAGAGGACATTCTTTCTCGACATGATAGTATGCTATTTTGTTGCTCTTTATCTTAACATGTGCACTTTTTTTAGTTTACTATCTCATTCATACATGTTGATAAAGCCCTTAGGATTTTGGCTTGACTACCAGTACTATGATGCGTATCATACTAGCAGGGCTTGTGTAGTCCGCAAGCACATCTTATAACAGTTCCTAGTTGAGGAAGTATCGAGACAGGGCATAGTAGACTAGTGTGTACGTTTCTTGACTCTGTATGGGGCGATGCTTGATCCTACAACCATTGCTGTTTGACATCAAAGATTGTGCACAATTGCTCATTGGAAAATGGGTACACCGAATAGGACTCGCCGAGAACTCCTAGATGGTACCATACCTATTGTCATATAGCAGTTCTCTGGTGACACTTGTACAGGTTAGTCTGTAGAGCCGAGATCGTCATCGTGTCTTGTGTGGTTTCCACTGTGCTTTGATTTCCTCCCTACCACGGCTCAAAGGAGTCGTGCAAACAGGTGGATTTTAGGTACAGTCCTGAGTCACATGGATGCAGTGAGCGATAGGCACTACTACAAAGAAGGGTTGCCCCTACGGATTTATCCGTAGGGGCAACCCACTGCCCCTACGGATATGTACGTAGGGGCGGAAAAATACCCCGTAGGTGCAAAGGCCGCAGGTGCAAGTTGAGGCCCTGAACTTGCCCCTACGGTTAAATTCGTGTCCCTACGGATATATGTGTAGGTCCAGTTGCCCCTACGGATAACGCCGTAGGGTATAAGATTTTATATTATTTTCGGTTTATTTTAATAAATTACTTGGCCCTACGGATATACCCGTAGGGGCATGTACTGCCCCCTACGGATATATGGGTAGGTACGTTTCCGTAGGGGCATAAAATCAGGATTCCTGATATTTTTCCCCTACGGATAACGCCGTAGGGGAGAGTCAGTGGCCCCTACGGATATAGCCGTAGGGGCTTTCCCAACCCCCTGGCACTGAGATCTGGGGGAAATATCAGTTACTGCTGATATTTTGCCCCTACGGACATATCCGTAGGGGTAGCATGTGTGCCTACGGATTAATCCGTAGGTACATATTGTCTGAAATTTTTTTTAAAAAATGGGCTGCTTGATTTTTTCCCGCCCTGTGCACAATAATATATACATCAATCAAATCATATATTGCAGTATTCATAATCACATCTCACGCATATATATAATATACAAAAGAAACACAAAAACTGAATATGATATAAATACAAACCAATATCAATATCGTTTCAAAATGTAGTACAATGTGTATGATATAAATAAATACATGTTTCAAAAAAAAAGAACCAAAAATCTACCCTATCTCGGTCCAGCTCCACCTCTGAATAACGATAGAATAACGCGCGCCTGCTCCTCGGTCAATAAACTCTGCAATTCGTTGCGAGCGGGAGTCTGAGTGGGCGGTGGAGCTACAGGAGCTGTCTGCGGAACCGCAACCGATGTAGTGGCTTGCGGAGCCGCAGCCGAAGGAGATGCGTGTGGAGGCTCGGCCGATCTACCCTGTCGCGTCTGGATATAACGTGTGTAAGAAGCGTGTAAGAACTGTTTATTATTCGAATTCGTATCATTATTAAGTTATTTCGAAACCCTGTTTGGATATCTAGTTTGGAAAAGCGTTGTTTATTTCAATTACATATGTATGTATGATTAATCAAACTTAAGTCTAAAACCAAATAAGCTCAAGCTACGTACTAATTATGGATATGTTGATATGTATATAATATGAAATGATATTTTACTATAAAGTAGTATACATACCAGCATCTCCTTCAACTCCTGAATGCTGGCCCTCAAGCTATCCAGTTCATGATGGACATGCCGGTCACTGGAGATGGAGGAAGTAATCGCCGGGGTGGAGTCCAACCTCATATGGGCCCTGCTAGAGCCCAGTCCTCGGCCTCTCTCCCAACCTCCGTGGTGCCGTCCGTGTGCGGCGTCCAGGACTGGGGTCAGCAGCCTCGAATGTTGCCTTCCCCCTACCAACTGTCAGAACATTATATTTAGCACATACTGGTCTATAAAATTGACAAGAAATACCAAAATCAACAAATTCAAAGCCTTACCTACAGAGATAGAAGATGTGCTCCTCTGGTATCTGCATGTATCAAAATTTGAATAATATTAATTAATTTCAGTACATACATACTAACAAGGTAAACTCGCATATAGCGCTGCTTACACATATGACAGGGAGTGAACAAGCTCTTATAGATCATCAGGCGCAAATCTAATCTCATCAAGCAGCCCATGATAATGAGTTGGACGACTAAGAGCAAAAGGAATGTGTGTATATTTATGATATAGCATTCTAAATCAATATACATGCCCTATATAATATATAAACATACCTGGAGGAACGGGAGTGGCCTCTGTCCCTGATATGGACGCATCACCAACAACTAGACAATCAAACATTGACAATATAAGTAATTTTGACATAAAGAGGCATGGATATCTATAATATTACATTCAAAATGGATATTAGAGAGCGCACCTGCAGTGAGAAGTGGTAAAAGTATCACCCAACAAGAGTGTAATTTACAGAATCAGTTGAGACTCTTGAAAGTCATAGAAGAACCCGACCTGCACAAATCTGATGTATGCTTTCCATTGGACACTAAGAAGTCTCTAAAGGGAAAAGCCTATGTGAAAGCCATCATTAGTTCATATCAGAAAATTGATGCTGAAACAGAGAACGAGGAATGTCATTTTTTTCTTCTTCCGCCACATTACTGTCTTCTCCTTCTGCCACATTACTGTCTTCTCCTTCTTATTATGTGCGCGTGCAAATTCAATGACTATATTGAGAATGTGGATTAATAGTGGGTAGGAAAAGTATTTCTCAAATGGCTTTTGCGTCTTAAAACCATAAACTACTAAGTAATGGCATACATAATTTTTTTAGTATAAAGGTTGTTATTTTAAGTTTTCCCTTATAGAGATATGATCTAACTGCATCTATCAACTATAAGTGTGCAGAAAATTATGATAAGAAATCATAAGAAAGGGTCGTAGCCATGCATAACCTTGAATCTACATACCAAATCATGCAAAAGCATGCACTTATTGTCACCTTGCCTTGGAATATAAAATATCTTGGAAGACTATAAGCGAGCATTTAAATCTTGATAGCTTTTGACTTCAACATATATTTTTCTCAAGTACCATGAAATATACTTGCTCCGTATAAACCGTTTTCAGGAAGATGGATTAATAATGACAAATTATCCATTGTGGCTCACTAGGTTAGTATTTTCTCTTCTATTGACCATCTTTCTAATCTGCTTGGTAAATTTATTCGGAACCGGCTGCGAATCATTAAAAGACATGCATAAGAAAGAAATCTAAAATACAGATATATAGCATACCGATACATCGAAACTTCATAGTTGCGATGGCAATCCAGAGATATTTATTTCTACACACGTGGTGCGAATGCGTCAGGCATCATGGACAAATATTTCAGAACATGGAAAGTATTATTCGTATAAAGTAATTAAAACTTTTAAACACCTTGGGTAGATATTTTCTTAGTTGATGCAATCATATCATGAGGACTAAATTTAAGCTATTATACATATGCATATGTATTTTTCTAACCTAATATATCACACACACACACACAGAGAGAGAGAGAGAGAGAACACCTGGTAGGTAAAGAAATCAGGTAGCAGGATCCTGAAGAAATGGAGTCCATAGCATTGCTCATCATCATCATCCATGATCCCTTTGATAATATTTTTTCAAAGAAGTCACGGATGATGATGATGAGCAATGCTATGGACTCCATTTCTTCAGGACTACCTGATTTTTTCAAAGAAGCCACATTACTGTCTTCTCCTTCTTCTTCTGCCACATTACTGTCTTCTCCTTCTTATTATGTACAGTACTTCCACAAAATACGTGTTGTCATTTCTAAATGGAAGTTTCTCAGTGCCACCATAGTAGCAGAAGATGGAATTGTTTATCGCCACTAGATTATGCTAAGCCTCGGATAGATTAGGCAAACATGATCTAGAAGAATATAATTAGCAGAGGAAATATGCAAATAAACATGCATGCAAGCTGACATTAAAAGATTAATATAACAGAGATGTCTACTGATGATTTGTAAGATGTTATCGCAGGTAGGACAACTGCCAATTCTATGGCTTGTGGCCACCAGCGACTGCTTTCTCACCACAGTAAAAATAATGAGGGACTATAACATATCATGAATTCGATATGCACCGTGATTTCATAGCATATGTCTATTAACCTATAATGTATAAGTTCTCGGCGTTGATTGCAGAGGTGCATACAGTCTGAACTAGTAACTATACGTAAGAAGGAAAAAGAAGAAACGATTCATAAATATGGTTGGGCCAGAAACAGACTTAGTCACTGAATGACATATAACTGATATTCCTTGATGTAGAAATCAATACACCTTTGATAACAAACTCATTCTTTTTTGGGAGATATATGAATAACCGACTCTGACCCTCAGCATTCCATTGAACACATGGAAATCCATCGTATCTCATATCCAGCCACCTAACTTCACCGATCCTATGATCGCCCTCTTGAGGATGCACAGCCCTAGCCGCAGCCCCAGCCCAAACCCTAGCCTTAGGTGGTGGTGATGAATGTGAATCCTCATGTGATTTTGCATATTATTGCAAGAGCGTTAATGGGTTTTCAAGATTTGTACGTAGTCAAGAGCAATTGTGAGCAAGGAAAGTAAAAATTGTTTTGGAATTTTATCAAACGGTTGGTGAGCAAACTAGCAAAACGTTTTGAATGAAAATATAATGTAAAATAATTTCGAGAATCAAAAGTGATAAGCTTTGTTAATGATATGGGAGAGAAGCTTGCTTTTTCTTTTTTGTGAGAAATATTTTAGGTTTTTTTTCCTTATTTCTGTTACATCCTGACCGAAGAACTTTCACAATTGTTAAAATTCAACATTTTGGTCAGTCCTCTCCTTTATTGATATGCATGTGATGTGAGGGTTGGATTTAACACAGCAACCATTGTTCATCAATATATATTACCAAATAAAGCTCTTTATTGTTGGTTATGTTGGTTTCATCCTATTCTTGCCTCAATTTGGTGTAATTTGAAATGGCCCACGATTCTAGGGTTTGATATGGGATGGCAATAGAAAAGAGAATTTGTTCTCAAGTTATGATCGAATACCATAATAAATTCGGAGTTGGTTAGGATTGTGAAATTGTGAAAGTAGTTGCATTTTTTTCAAGTATGATCTTGTGAAAATCGGATGAAATATTTAACATCATTTTGTTGTTATTTAGGATTAGCACCCTCTAAAGGATTTTAAGTTAAGATAATGGATATGGATCTTTTGTCAGGATAAAGAAGATCTGCACATGCATAAATACTAGTATAAGATAATTCAAAATTTGGGACAACGGATACATACCGCTAAAAGATATAAATCGAAAACCCAAACAATATTTTTCGATAAACTTAAGTGTTCTTGCAAACTAATACAAATCTTGTTAAAAATTTGATAAATTGACCTTCCCCTTCCCCAGCCCTAGCCCCAGCCCGCAGCCCCAGCCGCACCCCCAATAAAAAATTGGATAAATTGACCCTTCCCCTTCCCCGACCCCGACCCTAACCCTACCCCGACCCCGACCCTAACCCTACCCCGACCCCGAACCCGACCCCGCAGCCCAGCCCCTGCCCCAACCCTAACCCGACCCCGACTGCGACCGCGACCCCAGCCCAACCCCAACTCGCGCGCCATGAACCTTAAGCCCAAAATAATCCAATAAATTCTTTAACTTACCTCGAGATTTACTCACCTGAACGGCTGCTGGGGCAGGGGCGACGATCTGAACGGCGGTGGCGACGACCTTAACCGCGGTGGCGACGAGAACTCCAGTGGCCACGAGGAGAACAACCTTGGCGGCGACGGCGTGGCGCATTGGGGGCTTATTTTCGCGCCCGATCGAGAGAGAGAGGGAAATGAGCGTAGGCGATCGAGATCTGGGATTTTATTAAATCGATATTTACTTGCCCCTACGGATATGTCCGTAGGTCCTTTGTTTGCGGCTCCGTAGGGGCAAACACCTAATTAAGAATTAATATTTTTATTCTTGGACGTCTTTGCCCGTAGGGGCAACCTTTTAGACCTACGGATATGTCCGTAGGTCCAAGTTATTTCTGCCCCTACGGATAGGTTAATCCGTAGGGGCAACCCCCTATTTTACTAGTGAGGAGGGGTTTCGTCTCTCCCGGTATTAGGAGTTGATGTTGCCCTATACTCGATTGGCTATAACAACAAGTACCTGCCCAGGGCTGATGAGATTTACTAATAAGTATTATCAGTAGTTTCTCGAAAGGTTATAGGCCACACATCGGCATGACTTATCAAGTTAGTGCGGTCTGATGATTTCACCCCCAGACTCGATATGTGACATATCAGATGAAGATAGTGGACTGTACTATAAGTGTTGCTTATAGTCTCAAGTTTTCTTGTTGATCTTCTATTCGTTCAATACCTGGGTAGCTGTTACGTCCAGCTAGTACCACTGACGGTTTGTAGGTATCTGATGTGATCATTACCTACTGCTGGCGTATTGACGAGTCTTCAAAGTCCTACACAGAGGTTTCCAAGTTCAACCGAAATGAAGTAGGGGACGTATGGAGATATATGGGGGAGCTTGATTAAATACGAGTATATGATACCGTATTCTAATCTTGCGATATTTGATATCAGCCGGGTTATATGTGATATAACCGGATTATTGAATCAAGTGTTGATTCAATGATTTGATTTATATATATGTTTTTATGTTTGATATTAGCCAGGTTGTATATGATATAATCGGATTATTGAATCAAATGTTGATTTAATAATTTGATATATATATATATATATGATATATATATATTAACTAATATTAAATGTTAGCCAGTTATATGTGATATAACCGGATTATTGAATTAAGTGTTGATTTAATAATGTGATACACACACACACATATAATATTAGCCGGTTATATATGATACTACCAGATTATTGAATCAAGTGTTAATTTAATAATTTGGTGTATATTTATATTATATATATATATATTAACTAATATTAAGATCACTTAAGATTTTCTTCTCTTTATATATATTTATATATATGACACACACACACACACACACACACACTCATTAGTATCATTCTTGATGATACATAGAACTAGGATGTATGAGAATCACATTAGGAAAAAGATGATGAGATAATGTTTTAAATATATGAGATAAAGAAAAGAAAAATGAGTCATGGTTCTTGAGGAGCTTGTAGAAGCATTGAGAAGCCATCACTCATCTTCCCTTCTTGTTTTATTTGATATTTGTTTATCATTATCCAATCTCAACTTTATCTTCATAGTTCACAACACTCATTCCATGTTCATCTTCTTCATTCTCTCCTCACTTATTTTTCTAGGGTTGAGAAAAAGAAAAGAGATAATTTTAGTGAGCAAAATTCCTGCTTCATCAACCTACACTACTCTAGCTCATTGGTATAGGTTGTTAACTTCACTAATACCTTGATTAGTGAAGTGTGAGCTTGAGTGAGAGTTGCCTCAAAGTGGACCATCTTTGGCGACGAAGACTACAAGTAAGCTCGTTCCTTTCATCGAGTAGAGTCAAAGAAAAGTTCTAGGGACTGCTATTTGGAGCTTTAGAAGTGAAGGATTTGACTGCAAAGGTTGTAGACTCTCTTAACATAGTTTATAACATTTCTTGCTTACTACAAAACCCTAATTCTCTAGTTCGATTCTTGTTTAGTATACTTAGACCTTCTAAAATTTAAAATTGCATACTTGATACTCATAGAAATATAGTAGAGATGCTATGACATACTTTCATGGTATCTGAGCCAAGCTGGAGGCTTAGGATAGCAGTAGACGAAGTTAATGTGTTCAATCGAAGTTTTAAACACCGTATTTTATTAGTTTCTATCCATTTTTTCAAACGTTGAGATTTTCACAATTAAAAATTCTAAGAAAATAATGCAGGTAAAACTATGGAGGTACAAGAAAAACGAGGGCCTAATTCCTCTAAGTAGCAGCGGAACCGCCGCCTAGACCATGTGTTGTCCACGGTTCTGCCGCCGACTTGAGGAGTTAGAGCCTCATTCTTCTTCTGCTGCTTCATTTTAACATTTTTGGTTTTCTCGATATTTTTAATGAGGCTCAAGTTGTTGAGGTCTCTGTGAATTGCTTTTGTTTGAAACATCGATCGAAATGTTTAACATCGTCTATATTGGTTTTGATATGTAATATAATTTTTGGAACCACATTGATTAGTTTTACGATAACTAGTTAATGATTTGTAAATCTCGCATTTTTTTCTCAAATGATAGATTATCACGGAGTTTGGATTTGGATAAAACTCCGTCGTAATCTCGTATCATACGTGAATACTAGCCAGGAGACACTAGTAGACAGCTATGCCCCACTGCCCGGACCGAGGGACAATAGGAGAACCCCATGGCCAAAAGCATCTATTTGGGTGCTCACGTCCATGGTGTTACGCCTAAGTGCACTTCGTTGACGGCCTTGGGAATGCGGCCATCTATTGAAGTTCGTGACGATCATTCGATCTTTTAATCGGGAATCTTGTTGAATTGCCCGACTTAATTTTTGAAAAGTGTTTTCAATTCGATACTTAACTGCAAGGTTTATAGGGTTAGGCTTGAAATCCGGAATATGTGATAATCCGGATTTATGATGTCTAAAGATGCGGATTCTAATTATTGTAGTTTTCATTTCTTTTCTGCGACCGTAAGTGTAATATGTTGCAGTATCCCCGATCTCATTGCTATACGACAACGACATTAGAGATACACATATTTACTTACGTTGATGACATGTGATGTTATTATGTTGCTATTGATATGTTATATTAGATCGTCATGATTGAATAGCCGGGGTTTTTATATGAGATGAGAGTTTTTCAATTTTCATTCATGTAAATATTTGTATGTAATATTCTTTTATTGGGACACTTCTGGGTTGAGGTTGTTGTCTCCATTCGATGTATATTATTTACTTTACCGCATTAGGATAGACCCAAGGCGGGGAGCACAAGTAACCGGTTTCTAGAGTCCAGTGGGAGGGTATCTCGAGGAGTCGAGATCAGTAGCCTAACTTTAGAATTGGCAGGGTTACTTTCTGCTCTAGTACGGGTCTAGGGATGTGGGCTTGGATATTCATCACGACCGTGGAATCCGTGTTTTTCGTTACTGGCTTAATCTAAAACACGGACCTCCTTGTATATCCTATATTTCATATAACTACTTCTGTTGTTTCTATGATGTGATGTAATCATATAACTGCCTGAGACGAATGCTACTTATATATATATATATATATGATATATTAGTAGACACTATATATGGTTTGCATCCGCGCTAGTCCTGACCCCACCCTTCCGTAAATTAAGTAACCTTACGGTGAAGACCCGGATCCCTGTGGCGAATGCGGATGGCATATATTTGTGTTTCATTTTCATTTCCTCTATGATGTTTAGGAAACGTAATTGATGGGATGCCATTAATAAGATTAATGAAAAGAAAAGAAATCTAAATGATGTTGTAGAATCAAATTTTTCAAAAAGATAGCTCTAGTTCTTGCTTTGCATAGAAGTATTCCATTATGAATATCCAGCAAAAACTTTTCACGACCTAAGTCAGGCACGTGACCGACACTTAAATCACGTGACGTCAATAGGCGTAATGCAATCTAAGTAAGCTGAAAACCCAGAAATATAAAGCATCAAAAGTAGTAAGTGATAAAAACAATGTTAAAAACATTGGGAAATCTCAAGTAAAAGTTTTTAAAGCTTAAGTTTTATTTTCTAAAAATTTTGGCAGCACCTCCTTTGTAAAAACTAGCCCCGAAATGGGTACAACACAGGTTATAAGTAAAGCATCCCCAAACGGGAGCAAATCACGCCCAAGGGCGGAAACAACCACAACGAGTTTATATAATGTAGATATACGACACCATAGCGAAGGAATAAGCAATAAGGATGGGAAATAACATCACAACATAATAAAATAGTAGACTGAACGAGCTCGACACCCAAAGTCATAAATAATACAATACCGATCCACAAACTCGTCTCTAAGTCAATATACATGAAAGTGGTGGATGGAGAGTATTAGATACAATAAGATACATAATGAGATCATACGGATAACCGCAAAACCACCCACCTATCCAAAATGACGACCGACAGCAGCGGTATCCGTTGAAGAAGAATGAGAAGCCCTGCCGCGACTATACTGAGGGTCAAACCTTCAAAACACTGTGGCACAACTGTCACGACTCGAAAAGTACGGAACATGACCGGCATATAAATTACGAAACGTCTCGAACCGTACGTAATCTAAGTAAGCCAAAACCCAGAAATCAAAACCAAGTAACGCAGTAGAGTGAAGGAAAAACTAATTTAAATCAAATAGTTTAGCAACATAAGACGAAATATTCATTTTTAAAATCATAAGTCTTTTCTGAAAATTTCGGCAGAGTTTCCTTTGTAAAAACTGACCCCAAAAGGGTACAAACCTGATAAAGCATATATAATGAATAAAGGCATCCCCAAGCGAGAGCTGGCTCTTCGCCAACCGGCGGACAAAACCAAACAATGCAATATAATATACAACGCCGGAGGGCGAGGATCAAAACTGAAAAGGAAACTCAAAGCAACATGAAATCCATAATAATACAAACGCGACTCTAAGGTCGAAATAAAAAACACTGGTCTTCTATGTCTATGAAAATAATACAAGTCTGCTTGATGGAGTTTTACTAGATACAACTGAAATAACAGTGTACCAGCAAAACCGCAACGAAACCTGTGCGGCAAAACCTGCAAGAAACTGTGGCACAACGGGGGTGAGTTGACAACTCGTGAGTAGAAAACATCTACGAGTAGAAATCGCATGCATAACGCTATCCTAGGTTATATCAGGTAATATCCTCAAATAAATATCCTGGTCCAGCTATCTATAAGTGTAATACTACATGCTCGTGTCGGTATCTCAGATAGCAACATATCAGATATATGATGTATGAATGCATGGCGAATGGAAACAGAATAAATCATGAAATCAACAGAGAAGTCAGTGTCAAGCATCGACACAAAACATAAATCTGTGCCCAGCATCGGCACGTAAATCCTCATATATCTCAGGCTCCATATCATCTGCGGGATCGGCCCGCGGGCTCCGGCAGTACGGATCGGCCTATATCCATCTCATGACTCTGGTCGGTATCCTCCGGATAACCGCCAGGTCCAAATGCTATCACCGGTAGGCAGCTGCCCCTGCCAGGCTCATCATCCACCATGAAAATCAATCTGGCCATGGGGTACCATACCGAGTCCAACATGTACCCGAGACGGTTCCTACTTCTCCTCGAATCGGGTCTCGAAATCCTACAGCTACTATGAAAACTCATGGTGGACGACTCATACACCATGAGAAAACCGCAGCATGCATTTTTAAAAAGAGAGAGAGAGAGAGAGTTTATACATATTCTTGCGGTTTTCTCCCAAATCCAGGAAATCTCATGAAAATCCGAAATCCAATCATCAATAGCGACTAAACAGAGAATATCGGCCTGAAACTCCATAAATCTGCATAACAGTGAATAAAAATATGCATGAAGTAGCAAGTAATAACTGTAATGTCTAAACTGGCATATAAGGCAAGTACACTAATATCATGTCGAAACTATCATCAAACAAGCTATGTCAATGAAATAATATTCTCTAACATGTACGTGACATGGCAATTATCGATGATGATGTGTGTGCGCCTGAAAGTAAGTGTATATGGAACATACGCATCATCGGTAATGGTGCTGGTGTCCTAACAGTATGATTTCAATATTAACATATGAAAACACAATATAGGCATGCAATGCGATGCGAGCAGCAAGAATATGTGGGAGCTGAATATCAAATTCAATGATAACGAATCTGCATATGACTAATTATTAGTCGTACAGTTTTTCCATTTGAAATAACATGAATCATGGTGTTTTGAAAATAAGGGCTACGGTGTTTTTATGAAAATGTACGTCCTTTGAAATATCCGTAGAATCCCTTGGCCTGTCTTTAAAATACACACGATTCGTTAGTTTTGAAATAGGTATGACTCGAGTCTAATCTACCATTTAAAAGAAAACTGCAGGGCTAAACTAAAAGGCTGATCGAAAGGTAAGAAAACCACCTAACATCTGAGTTGATATATATATATATATATATATATATAAATATAACAGTCAGTGATCTCGCCTCAGTAGTATCCCATACGATATAATAACTATAACATAACATTCTCAAGTCAAGAGTGCGGATCTATCATCAATATAGCTCGTACGGTAAATCCGTAGTACGGCATCCCAAATCTGGGTACGGGTCAAATGTCACATCTATCACATTATTCATCTGGTATCCACTTTATCAAATTTCATGATCCGGAGTACTGATCTATGTCTAGTACAACACTGATACCATATATGTATATGCATGCGTGTGTATGAAAACACCACGTCAAAAGGACCCGCTAAAACATCATATCGTATCTCAAATACGAACCATGTCACATAACCGATCTCACGGCCTCAAGCCCAATCTCATCGACTCATCTCCAATCCTAAGTAATATCCTCATAATCTGTGTATATGTATACGTATACACACACACACATATAGTCCCATACCCATGTGTGTGTGTGTATACATATCCCCATATACGCACAGGTAAAAGAATGAATGTATGCAAGTGTTTGCGCGTGTGTGAGTGCAACAACTACTCTAGGGTTTCGCAAGTAACACTACTAATCCATGAACACATAACCATATCCTAAATATCCATGTCTCACATAAAAGATATCATATATGTATAGTATATATATAGCATACTATACATCGAACTGCGGGGGTGGTATACGCCATCCACCCGACTTCCCCCGTAGATATATATCTATTCACCTTGACCTTCGTCTGCCGATACAGACATTGCCACGCGCTTGCTTGTCGTCTCAAAGTCCACTTGGGGTACCTACACATCATAACGTATCGTATCGCGTTAAAATAAAATTCGAAGACTAAACGACACACGAAAACCAAAACGACAAGCTTAAAATCCTATAGGTTAGAACCTATGGTTTGCATCTCGCAACTCAACCCAATAACACTTGGGATAGACGTACAAACATCAAGTGACCGAGTAAATACACAAATATCAAAACTTAGATTCGAAAACAACGCAAAACATAAGGCAGAAACATTGAAAACATTCTCCAGATTTTGTTTAAGGTGAAACCAAGGTGCACAAACAACTCTGGGGTGATGTATATGGAGTACATGACCTACTGAAGCAACCTGGGCCCTAACCCCTACCCCATGACCGGCCACACCCATGTAATTTCTTGCCTTTTCGGTTCTTCAGGGTGGGTTGTGGTTCGTCTTGGTATGGTGGCCTCTTAGGGTCCAATATGGGTCAATGGTATTGTTTGCTTTTCGAGTTTTGGTCTCGGGTCACTCCAGAATTCTCTGCACCCACTAAAACTCACCAAACCGACATTTACAGTTTTCTGTTTTCAGTTCCAAGTTTTGTATTGTGTTTGGTCTGGGTTTTTGACAAATTTGGGGGGGGGGGGGGTTTAAGGTCACTAATAAGGTTCAATAACACAATCCCTACTCAAGAAAACCCTAACCCCTTTCTATGAATTTTCAAAGCTCACAAAAACACACCAAATCACAACTAAACACATATATGGTTTAAAGTGAATGAAAAACTACACTAAGTGTGAAGGGATTACCTCGTTTGGCACTCATGAAACCCCTACAGCGCCAAAACGCAAACTTTCTTGGTCCAAGGTGTATCTTGTGAGCTCTAGCACAAATATTGTGAAATGGAGATGGAGTTTTGATGAGGGAAATGAGGTGTTTGTGAGGGTTTGATGAAGAGGGAGATGAGGTTCAGCCATGGGCTGAAGAGGAGAGGAAATAATGAAGGAGGGAAAAGCTATGACCAAGGTTGAACCCCTCATCATTCTTTCTCATGCCCATACCTCACACTATGCACATTTTTTTAATGTTTTCCTTTCCTTTTCTTTTCTTTCTGAATTACAGCAACAACCATGCCAAAAAATGAAGAGAAGGCCATGAAGAAAATGCAACAAGTGCTAAAAAATGACATGTGCACAAAACACGCTTAATGTCCGATTAGCGATTTTTAATCGCGATTAGCACTAAAATAGTGCCAAAAAATCATAAAATTTCATAATTTGCATGAATCACATAAAGCATTCTCTTTTTTGTAATTTCCATAATTTTCAAAAAAATTCCCAATTTATCGGTATTTAATTATGCCGCCTTATTAAAATATTCAATATTTTATTATTTAATTATAAAAATTCCTAAAAATAATATTTTATTTTTCTGAAATGTTATAGTATTCCCACCTTAAAGAAATTCGGTCCCCGAATTTAAATTTAAACCGCTCAATACTAAAAAATTTCAGTAAAAGCTTAAGCCGTTGGGGTCCCGAGATCATAAATACATAAAACACATCGTAGCGCATTGCGTGCGCATGAAAGATGAGCAGATAACTCAAAATTAAAACTCCGTCAAGCATCCCGCAATCATCGGAGTTATGGGGAAGACATCAATGTCTAAATCCAATACAAAAACCAACATGTCATATATATCAAAACTATACATGTAATTATCATTAAAACATCGGAACAAATGCATGCCAAACTTTTCAAATCGATGTGCGATGTATGTATCACTGCACAGTGACGGACGTCTATCGTAAGAAAATAACTATATCTATATATATCCTTTGTTTAATATGCACGTCCTGCCATTTTGAAATTAGTTTAGAAGGGTTTCCTTGTTTTAAACGTTTCGTGTCATCTCAGACATGTAGGTAAATACTGAGACCATAGCTCTTTCTTTGGAAATCCCTTCGATGTCTATCAATGCACGCAAAAATATATCCAGGTACTGTCGTCTGTCTAGTCCTGCTCAGCACGAAAACAAATAGTAAATATCATAAAAACGTACTGCTCCATAAGAACTCAATCCCAAAATGTGCATAAGAATGCCGCGTGCGTCTGGTGCGCAAGGAAATCAAAATCCATGAATGTTCCATATATGTGCACAGAACAAAATCTAAGTGCATCGGGTGTGCACGAAACATCTGTCAAGGGCAATAGGTGTGCCTGACAGCAATATCAGGTGCATCTGATATGCACGAAGAATCCCAATTTAGTGCATCTGGTGTGCACCAAAATCGCATCTCAAATCATGCGCCCAACATGCGCGAAAATCCAAATCAGGTGCATCTATCATGCACGAATAAAATCTAAATCCTGTGCATCCAACATTCTCGAAATCATGAAATCTAATATCAAGTGCCGAACATGCGCAAGATCCAAATCAAGCGCGTCAAACATATGCAAGAATCCAATCAGGTTTACAAGGTGCACAAAACAAATATCGAGTATCACAATCGAAATCGACAGTATACAACACATCTCAAATCCAAATCATGTATACCGTAGTATCAAATCTCACAACCATGTGCCTCAGCGTGCACAAAATCTAATCAAAATACTAAAAGTGCATGAAAACTATGCCGTAAGCATAAGTCAAATCATATGCATATGACGTCAAAATCAATACCTCAAATAACATCAAATCGAAGTCCTGTGCAACTGTAGTGCACAAAAAACGTATCACAGCACTGCAAGCATATATGAACTATATCGAGTGCAAAAATCAAATCGGGTGCGTACCATATGCACAAAATCAACCCAACTGTATGAAATCCAAGAAGTCATAAGCATGTACAGCCAAGGCACAAAAACGATATCAAGTGCGATAACTGCGCACAAATCATAAATCAACACAACGGTGTATAAAGCATATCTTAAGTGCAATAACTTTGCACAAAATATAAATACCTAGTAGGTGCAACCATGGTGCACGAAAACAAATATCATGAAACTCGGTCATCAAGACCAAATCATGCGAATAAATTGCCCAAAATACCGAAATCTAAGGTGACGGATGAATTATAATTGAATCACCAAATCATAAATACAGTCGTCGATACTTCCTCCTTCAAAGTCGAGAACGGGTCGGTGCATCCAATGCTAGCAGAGCAAGATATCTACTTGCCTCCTGTTCATGGTCTGGCGCCTGGTGCTTTTAGGCTCTTGTCTCCCACTGTACATGGCTAAATATGTAACTCCTCGGCTCAACAGCCCAATATGGAATGACGACGAAAACAGTTCCGCTCTGACACATCCTCTACAGATCTCTGGCAAACTATCTCGTCGACGATGCCGAACTCTGGCCTGCTCGGTGTGCGCAATATGACCGCTCCTAGGTCCAAGTCTTCTCGTAATTTATTCCAGAAAGGTCCTATCGAGGTCTTTCCCCAAAACTTGTTTCTGCCGAACTGCCCGGAAGTCATCATCATTACTCATCGCGACATCTTCTGGAAGATATATCCATATACAACGCCTCTGCATGCGTATCACATCTCTGATGTTGGCGGAGTGGAACGTCATCTCATCAAGATCTTGTACGAACCTCTTACTCCACTTTTCTCTACTGTCGACTGCTTCGAACTCGTCTCATCGTGGCTGCATGGACTACGCTCCAACGGCTATACTCGTATCTGGAGTTTCCCAAGCAATGCGTCCCACCACATAGCATCCGAGTGAAGTCGAACCATTCGATCGATTTGTCAAAACCTCATAATCCGCCAAGCGCTCAACATCTTGGTTACGGTTTACTAGTATCGAGTACATACCACAGCATTGGTGGACCAGCCGTAGAAGGGCAAACCCAAGCCTCACTAATAGCACCGCGGAACTGCCACAAACCCTAAGGTTCAAAGGCTTTCACACGGTCATTATGTCGAGTTAGGGTTTCATACTTCTAGAGGGTCCAAAGAATTGCTTGCATGTACTTCTGAATACTTTAAACTTGGAATATGGGTTTCTGACATTCGATTGCCTCTATCAACTCTCAACGTACTTGCGTGAAGTCGTCTCTAGCTGGAATCAATCTATCAGATGACCTCGCATCGGGGTAAGCGAACGAACCACATGTCCTAGTCATTCATCCTCGGGTGACTTGCGACCTTCTATCATATCTCTAAGTACAACCCGTACTGCAATAGCTCCAACATCTGGGGCAATATCTCGTTGTTTGAAGCAACAACCGGCTTATTCATCTGCACGCTGAACAGTGCCTCAATCATCATGAAGAAGCGATACATCAATGGTCATCACATTCTTGCTGGCCTCTGTCAGTGGCTCAATCCTCTGGTGCAAATCTGCACGCCCGAGAAAGCTCATAACAGCGATCCATCAAACGCTCATGGCATGAAAACACAATAACACGGCGCATCTATGCAAATCGTATGTCCCTGGAATCACGCCCTGGTCAGTCCTCGTCCGTGACGAACTCGTGCTGACCCCAACTCTAGCCGTAGCTCTCTCTGCCCGTAATCGTGGCAGCAAAACCATAAACTGGTACTGATGAGGATAGATCATAGGAATGAATATAATACTGTGCAATGAAATGTACATCCTAAGGCTTCTTAAGCGGAGTATCGTATCGTAAATATGCCGAGGAACATACGTATGGTACGTCACTCTACTTGAGTCACCTACAACAACAACCAAGGGTCATCCTACACTCAGGAGGTAAAACCTAACGCTCTGATACCAACTTTATCACGACCCGAAAAGTACGGAACATGACCGGCACTTAAATTACGAAACGTCTCTGGGCGTACGTAATCTAAGTAAGCCAAAACCCAGAAATCAGAACCAAGTAAAGCAGTAGATTGAAGGAAAAAAAAATTTAAATCAAGTAGTTTAGCAACATAAGCCAAAATATGCATTTTTAAAATCACAAGTCTTTTCTGAAAATTTCGGCAGAGTTTCCTTTGTAAAAACTGACCCCAAAAGGGTACAAACCTAATAAAGCATATATAATGAATAAAGGCATCCCCAAGCGGGAGCTAGCTCTTAGCCAACCGGCGGAAAAAACCACACAATGCAATATAATATACAACGCCGGAGGGCGAGGATCAAAACTGAAAAGGAAACTCAAAGCAACATGAAATCCATAATAATACAAGCGCGACTCTAAGGTCGAAATAATAAACACTGGTATTCTATGTCTATCAAAATAATACAAGTCTGATTGATGGAGTTTTTGTTAGTTATATGTATGCCCTAGAGGCCATTACTGTACATAGGATGTATATTGTAGTGGATGCTGGGACGTATATAGGGAGGACTTTCTTGCTCGACATGATAGTATGCTATCTGGTTGAACTTTACCTTAACGTGTATACTGATTGTCTCTCTGTTACATGTTGGTAAAGCCCTTAGGATCTGTACTTGACTACCTGGACTATGATGCGGATCATACTAGTGGGGACATGGTAGTCCATAAGTACATCCTTCAAAGTCACTAGTCGTGGGTGTATCGAGACGTGGCATCGATATACCAGAGTAGACTAGCGTATACCTTCTCGACCCATACAGATGGGCGATGGATGATCCCATATCCATTGGTGTTTGACATCAGAGATGATATACGGGTGCTCAGTAGAGACTGGGTACACTGGACGGACTCGCCGAGAACTCCCAGATGGTATTATACCTCACGTCAGATGGCAGTTCTCTGGTGACACTGGTACAGAGTAGTCTGTTGACCCGAGATCGTCATAGAGTCTTGTGTGGTTCCCACTGTGCTTTGATTTCCATCTTACCACGTCCAAGAGGGCGTGCAAAACGGCGGTTTTTGGGTACAGTCCCGAGTCACATGGAGGCAATGAGCGATAGGAAGGGATTCGTCTCACCCGGTATAGGGAGTTGATGTTGCGCTGTGTTCGATTGGCTATAACAGGAAATCCCTGGCCAGGGTTGCTGAGATTTACTGGTAAGTGTTACCAGTAGTTTCTCGAATAGTTATAGACCTCATATCGACACGACTTATAGAGCTATTGGGGTCTGACGTTTACCACCCCTAGGCGAGATATGCGACATATCAGACGATCAGACCGGACTGTACGGTAAGTGTTACTGGTTGGATTCACTGGAGTGTGAGCGGGCTTGCTCGTCGATCTTCAGATCGCTCAATACCCGGGTGGCCGTTACGTTTAGCAGACCGCTTGCGGCTTGTGGATGTTTGATATGATCATCATCCGCTGCCGGCGTATTGACGAGTCTTTAGAGTCCTACACAGAGGTTTCCCGGCTCAAGCGAAACGAAATAGGAGAGCATATGAGATATGTGTGGGACCGAGAATAATGCGTGTATGTGATACCGTATTCCATTCTCGCGATGAATGTGTCGAATGGTTGTATGTGATATAACCTAGTTATCGAATCAAGGATTGATTCGATAAGCCGATACATTGTATACTAGTCGGTTGTGTGCGACATGACCGGATCATTGAATCAAGTGTTGATTTAATGATTTAATGCATAATTATATATTTGATATATTACTTTGCATTAACTAGTATTGGTTCACTTAAGATGGATTTTCTCACTCGGATGTGCGCATTGTATATGCGATATACTTTTGTGCACTTGTTTGTATCATGTTTGATGATGCAAGCTAACTTGTGTTTTGTGTAAAGTTTAAACCATGGTTATGTAATGGTTAGGGTTTTCATTTTCATATCTATTTATTTATTTGTTTATTCATTATTGGAAAATGAAAAGCATAATGCAAAATGGTGGCTTTATTTGGAAGCTTGTTGAAGCTTCATGAAGACTTTGACTTTAGCAACCATTTTGTCTCATGCTTAACCCTAACCATCCCATTTAACCATGATTGATTCTCTACACATTACCATGGTTAGTGTTATGATAAGAATGGATTATTCTTTTCTTTTTAAATAACTTATCATAACTATTAGCTTCTTCTTCTTCTTCCTTCAAGTGAAGAAAAGCTTGACCATCAATGGCAACTTGATGAAATGAGTGAAAAATCCAATTCTAAAGTCTACCCACTTCCTATTTCTTCATCCTCTACCTCTTGCCAAGTAGTAGAGTGTGTTTCCTTCACAAGTTTTTATGGCAAGGTGAAGGTGGAGCTTGATTTAGCGATGCCTCGACGTAGATCATCTTCGGCATGGACATCGACGACCTAGCTCGCTTATTCTTCGACGAAGCCGACGCTGGAGTCCGGATTCTTTTTGGACAGCGGAGGGGACTTCGTTGCGGAGCTATGGAGGTGGAGCACCGGATCTACAAAGGTTGTATTTCCGTATCTCTTAGTTAATTGTTAACTAGTTTGTTTTTTCGCCTAGAAATCTAGCAAACGATCCGTAGTCGGGTCTCTCGGCACCTATAATTTTTGAAATTGGCATGGTTGATGCCTTGTGAGACTACCTTAGAGTGCCTAGGAACCCTACAGTGGTATCAGAGCCTAGCTAGAGCCTTAGGCGAAGTCCAGACGGAATCTGAAGTCCGATCGAACCGAAACCCGACCCAAAAAATAGCTCTCTGGACATTTTCTGTTTTTCTGGATTTTTGTGAATTAAAAATTGCTAAAAAATTCAGTAAGAAAAAATAAGAATTACGATGCAAAAATTATTGGATGAACAGTAACTTAGGCGGCGGAACCGCGGCATAAGCCCTGCTTATGCGGCGGTTCCGCGGCTCAATCATGACGTCATCCCTTACTGTTTGCACAGTAATACCTGATAAATTCTTCTGGATTTTCTGGGAATTTTTAAAATTTATTCTAGAGTTGAATTTTCTGGGTTGTTTTGGGGATTCGAATGTTCGATCGGATTATCGAATTTTGTCTGTGTGGCTTTCCGGATAAATTTTTAGAATATGTTAAAAAGTTCGACCGGATATAAATACCCAATTTTTCCCCTGTCGGGAAATTTCCAAGTGTTGGATTTTTCCGTAGTTTAACGACGTTCTAAGTAGTGCAAGTAACGTGATGGTCCCTCTAGAAGACAACAAACCTTAACTCGATTATGCGACCGTCTTGAACTGCCCTTTGAACCTTCGGGTTTGGGGCAGTACGGCGTGCCACATGTGAGGCGTTGGCTTGACCCTTCTACGGCTGGACCGTTGGTACTGAGGCACGAACTGAATGTTGTTAGACTTATTTCATGTGTTGGATCGTATCGGGAAAACTTGGGTGTTCGAATGTTCAATCGGAAAGTTTAACATTTTCTAATTATCCGGAATGGGATACAATAATTGGAATTCACAAAAAGTTATGAGATAACTGAATGAATGTTATAAACATAGCACTTTAGTCTCACTTGATCGGTTGCCACGGAATTTTGATGCGATCAAAAGTCCGTCGCAATCACGTAGCGTACGCGGATACTCGCCGGGTAAACTTAATAGACAGCCTCACTCCATAGCCCCGACCAAGTGACTGTAGGAGAACCCCGTCGCCGAAAGCATCCGTTCGGGTGCTCGCGGCAGCGGTGTTCCGCCTTGGTGCACTTCGTCGACGGCATCGGGGGTGCGGCCGCCTACTAAAGTTTCCGACGAGCATTCGATCATGATGTCGGGAATCTTGTTGAATTACCCGACTTGATATTGAAAAGTGTTTTCGATTTTGAGACTAAAATATGGGGTTTATAATTGTTAGGCATGTGATGTCTAAGGAATTCATTTGGTCAGGCATGCGATGTCTGAGGTGGTTGCGGATTCCAACTGTTGTAGTTTTACACTTTCTTTTCTGTGACCGTAAGTGTAATATGTGATATCGCCGGTTTCGTTGTTATATATCAACAACAATTGGGATGCGCATATTTACTTACGTTGATGACATGTGATGTTATGTGTTGCTGGATATGTTATATTGGATCGTCGTGTTTGAATAGCCGGGGTTTTTTTATGTGAGATGAGTGTTTTTCTTTTTCATTCATGTAAAAACTTGTATGTAATATTCTTTTATTGGGACGCTTCCAGGTTGCGGAAGTTGTCACCGTTTGTATATTATTTACTTTTCCGCACTATGATAGACCCAAGGAGGAGGGCACAAGTAACCGGGTTCTGGAGTCCAGTGGGAGACCAACTCGAGGAGTCGAGTCCGGGTCTCCTAACTCTAGAATTGGTAGGGTTGCTTGCCGCTCTCGTAGGGGTCTAGGGGTGTGGGTTTGGCTATTCATCACGACCGTGGAATCCGTGTTTTATACTGGCTCGTATTGAAAACACGGACGTCCTAGTATATCCAATATTTCATATGATTCTTCTGCTGCGATTTCTGTGATGTGATCATGTGATGTTCTGTGATAGATACAGTATATAGTATATATGATATATTATATAGACGTTACTTATGTTTTACACCCGCGCTAGCCCTGCCCCGCTCTGCCGTTAGTTACCTAACCTAACGGTGCACGAGGGGACATCGAGGCGAATGCGGATGGCATAAGTGTACGTTGTATTTATCTATGATGTTTAGGTACTTAAATGATGGGACTTCATTAATGTGATTAATGAAATAAAAGAAACCTAAGATGTTGTAGAATCGAATTTCAAAATAAAACAGGTAGCTACAGTTCTTGCTTTGCACAGAGGTATATGTGATATATCCTGCACCTTATTCGATGAGGAAAGGACCGAGATCCCTTCACCGGGAGTGACTCCTTTAGCAATAACTGGAAGATGCTACACACTCGGTTTGTCTTATGATTGCTTTTAAGAGTTTTTGCTTTGCACAGTGATATATATGATATATCCCGCACCTCATTCGATGAGGAAAGGACCGACGATCCCTTCACCGGGAGTGATTCCTTTAGCAAAACTAGAAAAGCCTCAAAAGCACTCCATTTTAAAATCATTCGATCCTACAACGATATCAAGTTCATTATGCAATAGGTTTTCAGAAAAACCTGTCGTAGCCCTCCGTCATTTCAGATACGTACTAGTTAGTATTCGTGCTGCGGTTGTTTGGCCTCCGTCAAGGCGTAGTGTACGGTAGCTAACTAGTGCTTATCTGCTAGCATATGATGCGATTGGATTAGGGTATTCGTACGGCGTTGTTTGGCCTCCGTCAAGGGTCGTGCGGGTGGGTTTAATTCAATCAGGAAATGACGGGTTGAACTTGACTAGCGGACTATGGGTTGTTTGGCCTCCGTCAAGGTCATAGCGTGCTAGGGGCAAAATATTATCGGGAATTTCAAGTGTTGAAATTTGCAATGAGATTGCATACCTTCTATGAGATAGTTGGATCCCGATACCCGCTGCGAGTAAGTGTTACTCCTGGGAGAGTTTTACATATTACAATTAGCCGATCAAGTAGATGACTAGAAAGGTGTTAACGAGGTTACGCCTCTGGGAAAACGAGGTTTACATTAATTAGGTTCGTGCGAAAGCACGGGGGACCTCCCTCAAAGTACCGACACTGGCCTGGCTGAAAGATTGGAGAACTTGTAGTGTGTAATTAATCCCGGCTAGTCTTTCTTTTTAGGGTTTGAAGGAAGATTTGATAAAAAGCAGTGGGAGCCATCCTGATTAGATAAAATAATAACCAATCTATTCTTGACAGAGCGCACGCTGAGTGTTTTCTTCTCTCTCTCTCCAGGTAGCGACCATATCACGCCTTAATCAAGATAATAATATGGAATATTGACCGAACCCGCTTGTTATACTGAGCTGGGGAACGTTGGTCCCGCTCCAACTTATAATTGTTATAAGACAGAGCAGGAAATTGGGGAATACCAGAATTCCCGTGCCACCCAAACGAAGAGAGTGCATGTTGATGCATCATCTTCGGGTGTGTTCATTACAGAGAACTGTTTCTCAGTATCCTTTACGTCCTGGGTATGTGATACCAGATCAGGATCCCAGATATGTAATCTGTTACATAGGGCTACAGAAAGGTAGAGAACTGAGAACGGGTGATAAGTTTCATGAGGCAGAAAACGGGGCAAATGTTGCAGCCAAATCTGTTGGTCACTGTCACCCTGTATTCCAAATACATTGATTCTGAACGAATGTTATTAGATACCGAACCTGATATACAAAATCATATCAGTCTCTTTATCAGTAAAGAAATGATAAAATTTTGTATAGATGGATAATGTTTTGAACATTTCCTATATCAAAAGTTGATTGGTTCAGGCACGTTATCTAAAAGCATTAATGTTCTAAATCAAACTACAGTTCTTAGTATACAGAACACACACAAGAGGAAGAGTTCAGAACTGAACGAATTCTTCTTGAGGCATTGTAGACTAGGTCAGATCAATGTGACCCGACTAGCTAGAGTTACATATAGATGCATATTTAAATCAGTTTGAATTTACATCTTGTGAAACTCGCCAGTCATGTCACAAAGATAAGATGACCACAGCTCTGTTTAATGGAAACAGAGAAAGAGTTAGTAAACTCTTGGGATGATACATGTTGATGTATGTAAGTCCCCTGTCTACACTTGCCAAGACCGGTTCTTTATACTTCATTACATTCTCTGATAATCTCTCAAGATTCAGATATATGTTCCTGTTGAAATACAAGTCCGAACCTTTTGAGATATTCACAGAATATAAGTTAGAAGTAGAGAACCAATATACGGGTATAAGTATTATGTCCATTGATGTGATCAAGGAGGAGAATACTTGAGCACGGAAATCCTGGACTATTCTAAAGGAGAATGAGATTCTCTCTCAGCATTACTCCTCCATATACACCATTGCACGATGGTATATCGGGGCGGAGCAATCACACCCTATATGATAAGGTGTGCTCTATGATGAGTACTACTGAGTTACCGATTTCCTTTTAGGGGGTTATGCACTCATGAAGCTGCATACCTATTGAATAGGGTTCGAATCAAATCAGTTGCCTACCACTTCATATATGATATGGAAAGGGAAGAGCCCATATCTTAAGTTAGTTAAGATTTGGGGTTGTCCAGCCTATGTCTGAAAAGCAAAATCCGGACAAGCTCGAGGCAAGATCTGTTATGTACAACTGGAAAGGTTCCAGCTATACAAACAACAACAGATGATTTGGTAGAACCAAAGGATTCAGTAGATTCCAACGAACCTCAGCCTCTCCGACGATCTAGTAGGGTTCCTCACCCACCTGAGAGATACTTCTGTTTCTCTATGACAGTGGGAGCGAGGATTGCATCATGAGATGATGACCCAACTAGTTTCGAGCTGGCCATCAGGAGTAAGACTCTGTAAGAATGGCTGGATGCTTAGTGATCTGAGATGGAATCCTTATACACCAACAAAGTATGGACTTTAGTTGCTTTATCTGAAGGGTTAAATCCCCATCAGGAGCAAGTATATCTTGAGAAGATTACTTGGTGTACATGGAAAAGTTGAGACTTTCAAAGCTAGACTTGTTAAAGGTTTTCGTCATCGACCAGGCGTGGATAATGATGAAACCTTTTCAAGTAGCTATGCTTAAGTCCATCCAGATCCTACTCGTCACGGCTACATACCATGACTACGATATCTGGTGGTTGGGTGTCATGACTGCTTTTCTAAATGATGTTTTAGAAGAGTGCGTCTATAAGTACACAGCCAAAGGGCTTCGTAGACAGTGGGAGCAGCGGAAATGTGTGCAAGATGCTTTAGAGGATTAAAGCAGGCATCGCGGAGTTGGAACGTCTGTTTTGATGAAGTAGTCAAAGAGTTTGACATCATCAAAATGGTAGATGAACCTTGTATAAACAAAAAGGTAGTGGGGAGTATGGTGACGATCCTCGTAGAGTACGTGGATGACATACTCTTGATAGGGAAGTAGTTTCCTATGCTACACTCGATCAATCTCCGATTATCACAAAGATTCTCCATATAGGATCAAAATGATACCTACTAAATCTTGGATTTTGGATCTATGAGATAGATTTAATTGGATGTTAGGATTCTCACTAGTTGTAGTGAGATGGTATCAATCGACCCTGGGGAGAATCACTGGAATGGTTCCAGGATGATAAAGACGACTGAATGTCAGTCACAGGCATTGTCTTTACCCTCAGTAAAGGGACGGTATGTTGGAAGAGTTCCAAGCTAGATACCGTGACATACTAGACGATAAAGGCACGATACATCGCTACTTAAGATGCTACCAAAGAGGCTATTTGGGTGTATATTGGTTCATAAGATGAACTACGTTCCTACCATTGTGTGACAATGGAGTTGTGGCTTATGCCAAGGAACGCCCGTCCCATCAGTGATCCAGACATATTCTAAGGCAGTATCACTTGATCATGGAGATGGTTGATCTCCAGGGTGATCGAGGTTTGGAGAGTAGACTCAGAGGACAATACAGCGGATCCACTCACAAAGGCCTGTTCCCAGAGAGAGACTTTTATGGGATGGTTGAGTATGAGATACTACAACCACTGCTATCAGATGGCCCTAGTGCAAGTGGGAGATTGTTAGTTATATGTATGCCCTAGAGGCCATTACTGTACATAGGATGTATATTGTAGTGGATGCTGGGACGTATATAGGGAGGACTTTCTTGCTCGACCTGATAGTAAGCTATCTGGTTGAACTTTACCTTAACGTGTATACTGATTGTCTCTCTGTTACATGTTGGTAAAGCCCTTAGGATCTGTACTTGACTACCTGGACTATGATGCGGATCATACTAGTGGGGACATGGTAGTCCATAAGTACATCCTTCAAAGTCCCTAGTCGTGGGTGTATCGAGACGTGGCATCGATATACCAGAGTAGACTAGCGTATACCTTCTCGACCCATACAGATGGGCGATGGATGATCCCATATCCATTGGTGTTTGACATCAGAGATGATATACGGGTGCTCAGTAGAGACTGGGTACACTGGACGGACTCGCCGAGAACTCCCAGATGGTATTATACCTCACGTCAGATGGCAGTTCTCTGGTGACACTGGTACAGAGTAGTCTGTTGACCCGAGATCGTCATACAGTCTTGTGTGGTTCCCACTGTGCTTTGATTTCCATCTTACCACGTCCAAGAGGGCGTGCAAAACGGTGGTTTTTGGGTACAGTCCCGAGTCACATGGAGGCAATGAGCGATAGGAGGGTATTCGTCTCTCCCGGTATAGGGAGTTGATGTTGCGCTGTGTTCGATTGGCTATAACAGGAAATCCCTGGCCAGGGTTGCTGAGATTTACTGGTAAGTGTTACCAGTAGTTTCTCGAATAGTTATAGACCTCATATCGACACGACTTATCGAGCTATTGGGGTCTGACGTTTACCACCCCTAGGCGAGATATGCGACATATCAGACGATCAGACCGAACTGTACGGTAAGTGTTACTGGTTGGATTCACTGGAGTGTGAGCGGGCTTGCTCGTCGATCTTCAGATCGCTCAATACCCGGGTGGCCGTTACGTTTAGCAGACCGCTTGCGGCTTGTGGATGTTTGATATGATCATCATCCGCTGCCGGCGTATTGACGAGTCTTTAGAGTCCTACACAGAGGTTTCCTGGCTCAAGCGAAACGAAATAGGAGCGCATATGAGATATGTGCGGGACCGAGAATAATGCGTGTATGTGATACCGTATTCCATTCTCGCGATGAATGTGTCGAATGGTTGTATGTGATATAACCTAGTTATCGAATCAAGGATTGATTCGATAAGCCGATACATTGTATACTAGTCGGTTGTGTGCGACATGACCGGATCATTGAATCAAGTGTTGATTTAATGATTTAATGCATAATTATATATTTGATATATTACTTTGCATTAACTAGTATTGGTTCACCTAAGATGGATTTTCTCACTCGGATATGCGCATTGTATATGCGATATACTTTTGTGCACTTGTTTGTATCATGTTTGATGATGCATGCTAACTTGTGTTTTGTGTAAAGTTTAAACCATGGTTATGTAATGGTTAGGGTTTTCATTTTCATATCTATTTATTTATTTGTTTATTCTTTATTGGAAAATGAAAAGCATAATGCAAAATGGTGGCTTTATTTGGAAGCTTGTTGAAGCTTCATGAAGACTTTGACTTTAGCAACCATTTTGTCTCATGCTTAACCCTAACCATCCCATTTAACCATGATTGATTCTCTACACATTACCATGGTTAGTGTTATGATAAGAATGGATTATTCTTTTCTTTTTAAATAACTTATCATAACTATTAGCTTCTTCTTCTTCTTCCTTCAAGTGAAGAAAAGCTTGACCATCAATGGCAACTTGATGAAATGAGTGAGAAATCCAATTCTAAAGTCTACCCACTTCCTATTTCTTCATCCTCTACCTCTTGCCAAGTAGTAGAGTGTGTTTCCTTCACAAGTTTTTATGGCAAGGTGAAGGTGGAGCTTGATTTAGCGATGCCTCGACGTAGATCATCTTCGGCATGGACATCGACGACCTAGCTCGCTTATTCTTCGACGAAGCCGACGCTGGAGTCCGGATTCTTTTTGGACAGCGGAGGGGACTTCGTTGCGGAGCTATGGAGGTGGAGCACCGGATCTACAAAGGTTGTATTTCCGTATCTCTTAGTTAATTGTTAACTAGTTTGTTTTTTCGCCTAGAAATCTAGCAAACGATCCGTAGTCGGGTCTCTCGGCACCTATAATTTTTGAAATTGGCATGGTTGATGCCTTGTGAGACTACCTTAGAGTGCCTAGGAACCCTACAGTTTTACTAGATACAACTGAAATAACAAATATACAATGGTGGTCTTGATGCAAAAGAACCCATCTATCAAAGCAATCACCCGAAAGGGACAGTATGCCAGCAAAACCGCAACGAAACCTATGCGGCAAAACCTGCAACAAACTGTGGCACAATGGGGGTGAGTGGCCAACTCATGAGTAGAAAACATATACGTGTAGAAATCGCATGCATAATGCTATCCTTGGTCATATCAGGTAATATCCTCAAATAAATATCCTCGTCCAGCTATGTATAAGTGTAATACTATATGCTCGTGTCAGTGTCTTAGATAGCAACATATCAGATATATGATGTATGAATGCATAGAGAATGGAAATAGAATACATCATGAAATCAACAGAGAAGTCAGAGTCAAGCATTGACACAAAACATAAATCTGTTCCCAGCATTGGCATGTAAATCCTCATATATCTCAGGCTCCGTATCATCTGCAGGATCGGCCCGGAAGCTCCGGCAGTACGGATCGACCTATATCCATCTCATGACTCTGGTCGGTATCCTCCGGATAACCTCCACGTCCAAATGCTATCACCGGTAGGCAGTTTGCCCATACCAGGCTCATCATCCACCATGAAAATCAATCTCGCCCTGGGGTACCATACCTGGTCCACCATGTACCCGAGACTGTTCCTACGTCTCCTCGAATCGGGTCTCGAAATCCAACAACTACTATGAAAACTCATAGTGGACGACTCATACATCACGAGAAAACCGCAACTTGCATTTTTAAAAAGAGAGAGAAAGAGAGAGAGATAGAGAGTTTCTACATATTCTTGCGGTTTTCTCCCAAATCCAGGAAATCTCATGAAAATCCGAAATCCAATCATCAATAGCGAGTAAACAGTGAATATCGGCATAAAACTCCATAATACTGCATAACAGTGAATAATAATATGCATGAAGTAGCAAGTAATAACTGCAATGTCTAAACTGGCATATAAGGCAAGTACACTAATATCATGTCGAAACTATCAGCTAACAAGCTATGTCAGTGAAATAATATTCTCTAACATGTATGTGAAATGCAATTACCGATGATGATTTCAATATTAACATATGAAAACACAATATAGGCATGCAATGCGATGCGAGCAGTAAGAATATGCGGGAGCTGAACATCAAATACAATGATAACGAATCTTCATATGTCTAATTATGAGTCGTACAGTTTTGCCATTTGAAATAACACGAATCGTGGTGTTTTGAAAATAAGGGCTACGGTGTTTTTAAGAAAATGTATGTCCTTTGAAATATCCGTAGAATCCTTTGGCCTGTCTTTAAAATACTCACGATTCGTTAGTTTTGAAATAGGTATGACTCGAGTCTAATCTACTATTTACAAGATATATATATATATATATATATATATATATATAACAGTCGGTGATCCTGCCTCAGTAGTATCCCATACGATATAATATCTATAACATAACATCCTCAAGTCAAGAGTGTGGATCTATCGTCAATATAGCTCGTACGGTAAATCCGTCGTACGGCATCCCAAATCTGGGTACGGGTCAAATATCACATCTATCACATCATCTGGTATTCTCTTTATCAAATATCATAATCCGGGGTACTGATCTACGTCTAGTACAACACTGATACCACATATGTATATGCATGCGTGTTTATGAAAACACCATGTCAAAAGGACCCGCTAAAACATCATGTCGTATCTTAAATAAGAACCATGTCACATCACCGATCTCACGGCCTCAAGCCCAATCTCATCGACATATCTCCAATCCCAAGTACTATCCTCATAATCCGTGTATATGTATACGTATATATATGTAGGGTTGCTAGGCACACGCATAAGGGTCTACGAGGCATCAACCATGCCCGATTTAAAATTTAGCCGTGCCGAACAACCCAAAACTGGATCTTTAAACTAGAGTTTATGTGAAAACAAGAATGTTAAACACTATAACACTAAGTGAGAGTGATTACAACCTTTGTAGATCAAGTCCTTCACTTCTTAAGCTCCGTGTTGAGGTCCGTTCGCTGCGATCATCGTGTTCCGGACTCTCGAGAGGCTCCACGAAGAGAAAGGTGCTAGCTTGCTTCCGATCTTCGATAACAAAGATGATCTACCTTGAAGTTTCATTAACACAAGCTAACACTCACTAAATGAAGTGAACACTCTCATCTAAAGGGCAAGGATAGATGAGGATGGCTCTCATTTATAATCTTTTTCTCACACATAATCATCACTTAGAAAAAGCTAGAAATCTTTTTCCATGAAAGAAAGAAGAAGGAAGAAGAAGATGAATAAATGAATTGAATCCTTTGTGATGAACAATGAAAGAAGATAATGATCAATAATGCAACCATGGTTGCTAAACCTTTGTAGAGAATTAACCAACGATGTAGGGTTTGGGTTAGATTAAAGATGAGTCATTTGTAAATATCTTTTCCATGACAAAATAAAAACCTTCTAGAAACTTCTAGAAAGCATTAACCCAAATCAAACCATAATCTTGTTTAATCTCCACTAATCATGTTGCATTAGTTATCATATCATGTTACAATATTATATATCATATATAATATTTACTGTAACAAAATAAAATAATACAATTTACATATATCGCATATATATCAATGTATTACCCGAGTGAGAAAAGGAATCTTTTAGTGAGCTAATATTAGTTAATGTAATTTAATATATCATATATATTATTATACATTAAATTATCGAATCAACACTAGATCCGACAATCCGGCTATATCGCATATAACCGACTAATACGATGACCCGGCTATATCATATATACCCGGCCGATATCTCATATCGCGAGAATCCAATACGGTATCACATACCGCATTATCCCCGGTCCCGCACATATCACATATGTGCTCCTACTCCATTTTCCTTGAGCCAAGAAACCTCTGTGTAGGACTTTAAAGAATTGTCAATACGCCGGCAGTAGATGATGATCATATCAAACACCCACAAGCTGCAAGCGGTCAGCTAAACGTAAAAGCCACCCAGGTATTGAGCGCTCAGAAGATCAATAAGCAAGCCTGTACATTCTCCTGTGAATCCAATCAGTAACACTCCCGTACAGTTTGGTCTCGTCGTTTGATATGTCGCATATCTCGCCTAGGGGTGATAAACATCAGACCCCGGTAGCTCGATAAGTCGTGTCGATATGAGGTCTATAACAGTTCGAGAAACTACTGATAACACTTACCAGTAAATCTCAGCAACCCTAGCCAGGGATTTCTAGTTATAGCCAATCGAACACAGTGCATCATCAACTCCCTATACCGGGAGAGACGAATCCCCTCCTATCGCTCATTGCCACCATGTGATTCATGACTGTACCCAAAAGACACATTTTTGCACGCCCTCTTGGACATGGTATGATGGATATCAAAGAATAGTGGGAATCACACAAGACTCTATGACGATCTCGTGTCAACAGACTACTCGGTACCAGTGTCACCGGAGAATTGCCATCTGACGTAAGGTATAATACCATTTGGGAGATCTCGGCGAGTCTGTCCAGTGTACCCAGTCTCTACTGAGCACCCGTACACCATCCTTGATGTCAAACACCGATGGATATGGGATCATCCATCGCCCATCATATGGGTCAAGATGCGTATACGCTAGTCTACTCTGGTGTATCGATGCCCTGTCTCGATACACCCTCGACTAGGAACAGTTATAGGATGTACTCGTCGACTACCGTGGCCCCACTAGTATGATCTCATCATAGTCCCAGTAGTCGAGTACATATCCTAAGGGCTTTATCAACATGTAACATAGAGACAATCAGAGTGCATGTTAAGATAAAGTACAACCAGATAGCATACTATCATGTCGAGCAAGAAAGTCCTCACTATATATGTCCAAGCATCCATTACATTATACATCATATGTACAGTAATGGCCTCTAGGGCACACATATAACTAACAATCTCCCACTTGCACTAGGGCCATCTGTTGTGGTATCGCATACCCAACAATTAGTTGCGGTTGAAGTATCTCATACTCAACCATCCCATAAAAGTCTCTACTGGGAATAAGGCCTTTGTGAGTGGATCCATGCTGTTGTCCTCTATATCTACACTCCTAACCTCGATCTCCCAGAGATCAACCACCTCCATGATCAGGTGATACTGCCTAAGAATTATATCTGGATTTCTGATGGGACGGGGGTTCTTTGGCATAAGCCACAACTCCATTGTCACACAGTGGTAGGAACGAAGTTCTTCTTATGAACTCATATATCCAGACTGCCTCTTTGGTAGCATTCTTGGTAACGATGTATCTTTCCTTTAATCGTCTAGTAAGTCACGGTATCTATCTTTGAACTCTTCCAACATACCATCCCTCCACTAAAGGTAAAGACAATGCCTGCGACTGACATTCAGTCATCCTTATCACCCTGGAACCTTTCCATTGATTCTCCCCAGGATCGATTGATACCATCTCACTACACCTAGTGAGAATCCTAACATCCATTTAGATCTATCTCATAGATATAAAACCTAGGATTTAGGAGGTATCACTTGATCCTATATGGAGAATCTTTGTGATAAGCGGAGATTGACCGAGCGTAGCATAGGAAACTCCTTCCCTATCAAGAGTATGACATCCACATACTCTATGTAGATCACCACCATACTCCATACTACCTTTTTGTATATACAAGGTTCATCTACCTTTTTGATGAATTCAAACTCTTTGACTACCACATCAAAACAGACGTTCCAACTCCGCGATACCTGTTTTATCATATAAAACATCTTGCACACGTTTCTGCTGCTCCCACTGTCTACGAAGCCCTCTGGCTGTGTACTTATAGACTCTCTCTTCTAAATCTTCATTTAGAAAAGCAGTCATGACACCCAACCACCAGATATCGTAGTCATGGTATGTATCCATGGAAAATATGATCTGGATAGACTTAAGCATAGCTTTGAAAGTCTCAACTTTTCCATGTACACCAAGTAATCTTCTCAAGATATACTTTCTCCTGATGGGGATTTAACCCTTCAGATAAAGCAACCAAAGTCCATACTTTGTTGGTGTATAAGTATTCCATCTCAGATCGCAAAGCATCCAGCCATTCTTACAGAGTCCCACTGCTGATGGCCAGCTCGAAACTAGTTGTGTCATCATCTCATGATGCAATCCTCGCCCACTGTCATAGAGAAACCGAAGTATCTCTCAGGTGGGTGAGGAACCCTAATAGATCGGCGGAGAGGCTGAGGTTCGTTAGAATCTATTGAATCCTTTGGTTCTATCAAATCATCTGCTGTAGTTTGTATAGCTGGAACTCTATCCAGTTCTACCTCATGACCACTGATTTTTCCACAAAAAATTCCCTTTCATAAAAGTGGCATGCAGAGGAACAAAACATCTTTTGTTCCTCGGTTTGGTAGAAGATATTCCTTTGCGAATGCTTGGGATATCCAACAAACTTCCACAGATCAGACTTTGCCTCGAGCTTGTCTGGATTTTGATTTTCAGACATAGGCCGGAAAACCCCAAATCTTAACAAGCTTAAGATATGGGCTCTTCCCTTTCCATATCACATATGACGTGGTAGGCAACTGATTTGATTTGAACCCTATTCAATAGGTATGAAACTTCTCAAACGCATAACTCCAAAAAGGAAATAGGAAACTCTGTAGTACTTATCATAGAGCACACCATATCACATAGGGTGCTCTTGCTCCGCCCCGATATACCATCGTGCTATGGTGTATACGGAGGAGTAACGCTGAGAGAGAATCTCATTCTCCTTTAGAATAGTCCAGGAATCCCGTGCTTAAGTATTCTCCTGCCTGATCTCATCAAAGGACATAATACTTATACCCGTTTTTGGTTCTCTACTTCTAACTTTATTCTGTGATTATCTCAAAAGTTTCGGACTTGTGTTTCAACAGGAACATATGTCTGAATCTAGAGAGATCATCAGTGAATATAATGAAGTACAAAGAACTGGTCTTGGCATGTGTAGACAGGGGACTTTACATACATCATCATGTATCAATCCCAAGATTTCACTAACTCTTTCTCTGTTTCCAATAAACAGAGCTAAGGTCATCTTATCTTTGTGATATGACCGGCAAGTTTCACAATATGTAAATTCAAACTAATTTAAATATGCATCTAAATATAACTTAGCTAATCGGGTCGCATTGATATGACCTAGTCTACAATGCCTCAAGAAGGATTCATTCATTTCTGAACTCTTCCTCTTGTGTATGTTCTGTATACTAAGAACTGTGGTTTGATTTAGAACGTCTATACTTTTAGATAACGTGCCTGAACCGATCAACTCTTGATATAGGAAATGTTGAAAACATTATCCAACAATACAAAATTATATCCTTCTTTACTAATAAAGAGATTGATATGATGTTGTATATCAGGTTCAGTATCTAATAACATTTGTCAGAATCAATGTATTCTGGTAATACAGGTTGATAGTGACCAACAGATTTGGCTGCAACACTTGCACCGTTTCTATCTCATGAAACTTATCACCCATTCTCAGTTCTCTACCTATCTGTAGCCCATGTAACAGATTACATATGCGGGATCCTGATCCGGTATCTCATACACAGGACGTAAAGGATACTGAGAAACAGTTCTATGTAATGAACATACCCGAAGATGATGCATCAGCATGCACTTTCTTCGTTTGGGCGGCACGGGAAATCTGGTATTCCCCAATTTCCTGCTCTGTCTTATAACAATTATAAGTTGGAGCGGGACCAACGTTCCCTAGCACAGTATAACAAGCGGGTTCGGTCAATACATCCGTATTATTATCTTGATTAAGGCGTGACATGGTCGCTACCAGGAGAGAGAGAGAAGAAAACACTTAGCGTGCGCTTTTACAAGATTAGATTGGTTATCAATTTATCTAATCAGGATGTCTCCGACTGTTTTAGTCAAATCTTCCTTCAAACCCTAAAAGGAAAGACTAGCGGGGATTAATTACACTCTACAAGTTCGCCAATCTTTCTGCCAGGTCAGTGTCGGTACTTTGAGGGAGGTTCCCCGTGCTTTCGCACGGACCTAATTAAAGTAAACCTCGTTTTTCCAGGGGCGTAACCCCGTTGACACCTTTCTAGACACCTACTTGATCGGCTAATTGTAATGTGTAGAACTCTCCCAGGAGTAACTCTTACTCGCAGCGGGTATCGGGATCCAACTATCTCATAGAAGGTATGCAATCTCATTGCAAATTTCAACACTTGAAATTCCCGATAATATTTTACACCTATCGTCCTATGACCTTGACGGAGGCCAAACTACCCATAGTCCGCTAGTCAAGTTCAACCCGTCATTTCCTGATTGAATTAAACCCACCCGCATGACCCTTGACGGAGGCCAAACTACGCCGTACGAATACCCTAATCCAATCGCATCGTATGCTAGTAGATAAGCATTAGTTAGCTACCGTACACTACGCCTTGACGGAGGCCAAACTACCGCAGCACGAATACTAACTAGTACTTATCTGAAATGACGGAGGGCTACGACAGATTTTTAAGAAAACCCTTTGCGTAATGAACTTGATATCGTTGTAGAATCGAGTGATTTTAAATCGAATGTTTTTTAGGCTTTTCTAGTTTTGCTAAAGGGGTCACTCCCGGTGAAGGGATCGTCAGCCCTTTCCTCATCGAATAAAGTGAAGGATATTTCACAAATATCACTATGCAAAGCAAAAACTATAGAAACAATCAAAAGACAAACCGAATTTGTAGCATCTGCTAGTTTCGCTAAAGAGGTCACTCCCGGTGAAGGGATCTCGACTCTTTCCTTATCGAATAAGGTGCTGGATGTTCTACAAGGAACACCGCTATGCAAAGCAAGAACTAGAGCTTCCAGTTTTTAAACAAGTTTCTACAACATCTTAGGTTTCTTTTATTTCATTAATCTCATTAATGAAGTCCCATTTTATTATGCTTCACAAGCATCAGATATGAAACGAAATCAACAATATATAATATATATTTCATATATATAATATAAGCATTCGTCTCAGGCAGTAATATGATCTCATCACCGAACATTGCAGCAGAAGACCATATATGAAATATTGGATATACTAGGACGTCCGTGTTTTTAATACGAGCCTGTATAAAACACGGATTCCACGATCGCGTTGAATAGCCAAACCCACATCCCTAGACCCCTACGAGAGCGGCAAGCAACACTGCCAATTCTACGGTTAGGAGACCCGGTCTCGACTCCTCGAGATGGTCTCCCACTGGACCCTAGAACCCGGTTACTTGTGCTCCCCGCCTTGGGTCTACCTAATGCGGAAAAGTAAATAATATACAATGGTGACATCATCCTCAGCCCGGAAGTGCCCCAATAAAAGAATATTACATACAAATGAATTTTACATGAATGAAAAAGAAAAAACTCTCATCTCACATAAAACCTCCGGCTATTCAGAACACGACGATCCAATATAACATATCACAGCAACACATAATATCTCATATCATCAACATAAGCAAGTATGCGTATCCCGATTGTCGTTGATGTATAGCAACGAAGCCGGCGATACACCACATACTACGCTTACGGTCACAGAAAAAAAAATGTAAAACTACAACAGTTGGAATCCGCAACCTCCTTAGACATCGCATACCTAACCAAATGAATTCCTTAGACATCGCATGCCTAACAATTATAAATCCCACATTTTAGTCTCATTATCGAAAACTCTTTTCAATATCAAGTCGGGCAATTCAACAAGATTCCCGACATCCTGATCGAATGCTCGTCGCAAACTTTAGTAGACAGCCGCACCCCCGGTTGCCGTCGACGAAGTGCACTAAGGCGGAACACCGCCGCAGCGAGAACCCGAACGGATGCTTTTGGCGACGGGGTTCTCCTACAGTCACTTGGTCGGGGCTATGGGGCGTAGCTGTCTATTAAGTTTACCCAGCGAGTATCCGCGTACGCTACGTGATTGCGACGGACTTTTGATCACATCAAAATTCCGTGGCAACTGATCAACTGAGACTGAACTGCTAGATTTATAACATTCAAATTAGTTATCTCATAACTACTCGTGGATTCCAAATATTGTATCATATTTAAGATAAAAAGACAATGTTAAACTTTCCGATCGAATAATCAAAGACCCAAGTTTTCGCAAATAGCTCAACACTTGAGCGGAGTTCAAAAAAGTATCCATCACATGCCACAGTACCGATGGTCCAGCCGTAGAAGGGTCAAGCCAACGCCTCACATGTGGCGCGCCGTACTGCCCCAAACCCTAAGGTTTAGAGGCAGTTCAAGACGGTCACATAATCGAGTTAAGGTTTGTTGTCTTCTAGAGGGTCCACCGCGTTACTTGCAGGACTTAGAACGTTCTTAAACTCAGGAAAAATCCAATGCTTGGAAATTTTCCGGCAGGGGAAAAAATGAGTTATTGATATCCGTTCGAACTTTTTAGCAGTTTCTAAAATTATCCGGAAAAATTAAACGAAGTTAAATTTTCCGATTGAATCAACGAGTCCCCAATACAACCCAGAAAACTCAACTCTTGAGTAAATATAAAAATTTCCAGAAGAATCAGGAAACACCTACGGACGTAACTGTTGAAAATTGAGTGCCTAATCTTCACATACGGCCGTGGAACCGCCGCCAAAAGCAGGGTACGGCCGCGGTTCCGCGGCGCAACAGTCGAAGTAGGCAGTCGTTTTCTACAGTTATCCTTAGATTTCCCTGCTCTATTTTCTGAGCATTTTTAATTCATAAAAAATCACATTTTTGAAAAATATACAGAGAAGGGTTCGTGTCGGGGTTTCCGGGTTCGATCGAACTTTAAACTTCGCCTAGACTTCGCCTAAAGCTCTAGCTTTGCTCTAATACCACTGTAGGGTTGCTAGGCACACGCACAGGGGTCTACGAGGCATCAACCATGCCCGATTTAAAATTTAGCCGTGCCGAACAACCCAAAGCCGGATCTTTAAACTAGAGTTTACGCGAAAACAAGCATGTTAAACACTTTAACACTAAGTGAGAGCGATTACAACCTTTCTAGATCCGGTCCTTCACAACATAAGCTCCGTGTTAAGGTCCCTTCACTGCGATCATCGTGTTCCGGACTCTCGAGAGGCTCCTCGAAGAGAAAGGTGCAAGCTTGCTTCCGATCTTCGATAACAAAGATGATCTACCTTGAAGTTTCATTAACACAAGCTAACACTCACTAAATGAAGTGAACACTCTCATCTAAAGGGCAAGGATAGATGAGGATGATGAAGTAGGATTTTTTCTCTCATTTATAATCTTTTTCTCACACATAATCATCACTTAGAAAAAGCTAGAAAGCTTTTTCCATGAAAGAAAGAAGAAGGAAGAAGAAGACGAATAAATGAATTGAATCCTTTTGTGATGAACAATGAAAAAAGATAATGATCAATAATGCAACCATGGTTGCTAAACCTTTCTAGAGAATTAACCAAGGATGTAGGGTTTGGATTAGGTTAAAGATGAGTCATTTGTAAATATCTTTTCCATGACAAAATAAAAACCTTCTAAAAACTTCTAGAAAGCATTAACCCAAATCAAACCCTAATCTTGTTTAATCTCTACTAATCATGTTGCATTAGTTATCATATCATGCTACAATATTATATATCACATATAATATTTATTGTAACAAAATAAAATAATACAATTTACATATATAAGATATATATCAATGTATTACCCGAGTGAGAAAAAGAATCTTTTAGTGAGCTAATATTAGTTAATGTAATTTAATATATCATATATATTATTATACATTAAATTATCGAATCAACACTTGATCCGACAATCCGGCTATATCGCATATAACCGACTAATACGATGACCCGGCTATATCATATATACCAGGCCGATGTCTCATATCGTGAGAATCCAATACGGTATCACATACCGCATTATCCCCGGTCCCGCACATATCATATAAGTGCTCCTACTCCGTTTTGCTTGAGCCAAGAAACCTCTGTGTCGGACTTTAATGAACCGTCAATACGCCGGCAGTAGATGATGATCATATCAAACACCCATAAGCTGCAAGCGGTCAGCTAAACGTAAAAGCCACCCAGGTATTGAGCGCTCAGAAGATTAACAAGCGAGCCTGTACATTCTCCTGTGAATCCAATCAGTAACACTCCCGTACCGTCCGGTCTCGTCGTCTGATATGTCGCATATCTCGCCTAGGGCTGGTAAACATCAGACCCCAGTAGCTCGATAAGTCGTGTCGATTTGAGGTCTATAACAGTTCGAGAAACTACTGATAACACTTACCAGTAAATCTCAGCAACCCTGGCCTAGGATTTCCAGTTATAACCAATCGAACACAGCGCAACATCAACTCCCTATACCGGGAGAGACGAATCCCCTCCTATCGCGCATTGCCTTCATGTGATTCGGCACTGTACCCAAAAGCCACCTTTTTGCACGCCCTCTTGGACGTGGTATGATGGAAATCAAAGCACAGTGGGAATCACACAAGACTCTATGACGATCTCGGGTCAACAGACTACTCTGTACCAGTGTCACCGGAGAACTGCCATCTGACGTAAGGTATAATACCATCTGGGAGTTCTCGGCGAGTCCGTCCAGTGTACCCAGTCTCTACTGAGCACCCGTACACCATCCTTGATGTTAAACACCGATGGATATGGGATCATGCATCGCCCATCATATGGGTCAAGATGCGTATATGCTAGTCTACTCTGGTGTATCGATGCCCTATCTCGATACTCCTTCGACTAGGAACAGTTATAGGATGTACTCGTCGACTGCCGTGGCCTTACTAGTATGATCTCATTATAGTCCCAGTAGTCGAGCACATATCCTAATGGCTTTATCAACATGTAACATAGAGACAATCAGAGTGCATGTTAAGATAAAGTACAACCAGATAGCATACTATCATGTCGAGCAAGAAAGTCCTCCCTATATATGTCCAAGCATCCATTACATTATACATCATATGTACAGTAATGGCCTATAGGGCATACATATAACTAACAATACACACACATACACACACACATAGTCTGTAAAATTTCAGAAAATATAAAATATTATTTTTGGGAATTTAATATTAAAATAATATATTTCCCGAAAACTGCCGATTTGCGAAATTGGGGTTTTCGAAAAAACGTATTTATATATACCAATAATTGTGAAATAAATAGAAATTAAAATGATTTATTCATTTAAAAATATATTTAAAGGATTTGGCAATTTTAAAATTTATTATATGTAGTTTCGAAAAAAACCCGATTAGTGCACTTCTAATCGCGATTAAGCCAAATCCGCATTTCTACAGTTTTCATGGTTAGTGCACCATGACATGTTACATGTTATTTCATTTGTGTGTTTTATGTTAGGGTTGGGCTTTTGGGTGAGAAAATAAAAGAAAAGAAAAGAGAAATGATTGAGTAGAAAGTCATAGGGGACATAATGATGACATGGAAAGGGAGTGGGTGAGAATTATAGTGAGAGAGAGAGGGGCTGCTTCCTTGGCCATTTCCCCCCCCCCCCATCATTTTCTTTCCCTCTTCATCTCCTTCAACTTCACAGCCCTGCACCTTTTACCCTCTTGATCCACCCTAAAAACCTTGCCAAAACCCAACACACTCTTCACAAAAATTAATCCCCTCTTCAACCTCTACATATGAGACCAAGAAAATTCAGATTTTGATGACCTTAGGGATTCATGGGTGCTATATGAGGTAATCCCTTCACCAATTGGGTGGTTTTTCATTTACTTTAGTATTCATATGTGTTTAGATGTGAAATTGTGAAGATTAGTGAACATCGGGAAATCCTAGTGAAGATTTGAGTGTTGTTTGAATTTGGTGATTTGTTGTGGCTATTAACTAGACTTCGGTGTTGTTTAAGGACCTGGACTGGAGCTTAGAAAACCAAAACACGGATTTAGAAACCCCGACATCGGATAAATGTGTGATTTTAGAGGGTATTTTGGAATCTGGAGCAAACCGGGGACCGTAGAAATAATTTTGTTAGTACAGTGACCCATGCAGGAACCCAGGAAGCTACCACAGAGACCCGAGACCCCAACTCCACCAAATGGCCGCAGATTTATCCATTCTAGCCGCAATTTGCGGCCAGAGCAGGTAGAAAAGGTCCCAGATTTGGTCCATGGCACTTTTTGCACTAAATTAGACCCTTCCTATATGCAGTTTTGGCTAATTGTCACCTGGGGAAAATTGTTCATATCAGATTTTTGCATTTTTATACCGCCCAATTTTGATCATATTGCTTATCGGTAGGTACTCTTGAGCTGTGTTTGCTACTCAATTGCAGGATACAGGTTCTCGGCTCTGAACAGTGAAACTGATGGAAAAGCACGACAAATTCCGGATTACTGCCATCCACAGATAAAACACGGGTCTCCGCTCTCTATCCGCATGTTGCCGCACACCAGTTTAAGGGACAAAATGGCAAATCGATGTCATTTTCATGCACAAAGCTCAATATTAACACAAGATCCAACATATCTACGCGGAGCTCGAGAAAATCATGACAAAAGATCCACATCAAATCATCTTTTGATCTGCTGAAATTCTGGAAAAATTATGAAGAGTTTCTGAGAAAAAACATATACCACATTGCAGACAACAACTAACAGGGGAAACTCACCAAAACTGAAGGCCCAACTCCGTACTATGGCCGCGGAACCGCGGCCTAAGCATGCTTAGGCCGCGGAACCGAGGCCGTATGGTGTCGGCAGTTGGTGGGTTTTTAGGGGCAGTTTGGTCATTTTATGTGGAGCCAGATTCTTGCCCTAGGTTTCCAGTTCCCTGCCTATAAATAGTCCAGAACATACCAAACCCAAGGGTCCATATTCTTGTATTTAGATTTTAGAATACATGTGTTGTTCTTCTTCCTCCTCTCATCTCTTCTCCATTAAAAACTTGTAGTGAGCTTTTGTGAGTGAAGAATGAATAAATGAGTTCTTGTTCTTACAATGCTTATCTTGTTGTAATTGTTAATTATATTTGCTTGTATTTTTCATTTGCTAATTTAGTTGTTGTTATTTGTTTTTTGTTTCTTTCTTGTTCTCTTTTTCTTTATCATTAAAACAACTATGATGCTTAAGCTTGATCCTTGCCAAGGTGAGGTCTCAAATAGCTAGTTGTAATCTTCTAACCTCTTTCTTTCTATCTTCCTTCTTTGTTTTATTTTCTTTTCCTTATAATGGGTGAGTAGTTTTCATACTTGTTAGGGTAGGATAAGGAAAGTTTGAGAGAAGGAAATCTCTCTCACTCTTTTCTTGCCCAATATCTTAATTCGGACTCCCGTTAATTGAATCACAATCCGCTCCCTACGGCACCCTATCCTACATGATAGCGGTGATTCCTTAGTGAGACCGGTTGTGGTTGAATTAACCGGAGGTTAAGGCTAAGAGCCAAGAACGGACGGACAAGCACCAAAAAGAAGAACTTATGCGTTGGAAAGCCTAGCTTATACTCGCAAGTTCCTTCCTAGTCGTGTTAATCCCCGTTGTTGCCGATTACCGTAACACCGACATTAAGAGTGGCAACGAAAGAAGTGAGCGACTTCTAACTCAAATTAACCTAATCCTAACCATAACAAGCTCTTTTTATATATCATTTTAGAACATAAGTAATCTAAAAACAAATCTGGACAATTGGACTTAACTCGTTATAGTACATAGAAAAAGATTCCTATCTCCCTGCGGACGACCCGTACTCAACCGGCTAGCTACAAGCGAAACCGTCTTGATTGCGGTAATAAACTTAGCACGCAAAAACTCTACCAATCAAATGGCGCCGTTGCCGGGGAGACGGTAGTTTATTTTTTTGTGTAATTTCGGGTTAATTTGTAAATATAAATATAACCGAAAAACAAAACAAAAATATACATTGTAAAAAAAACCATCTTGTTATTTTTGATTAGTTTTTGTGCAAGTGTGCAGGAGAAAAGGAAGTTCAAATTCAGTGCCGAAGACGTGGGAAGTTAGACCCATATCTCACGGCTACACCGCGACGGATCAAGACGGAACCAAAGGTCTAGTGTAAAATTCTAGAGCAGATCCAGTGAGCAAATCAAGATTCTGGAGCTCCAGAAAAGCAGAGGACACCCAAAACACCACATACTAGAATTTGGAAGCTCCAAATCCTCAACATAGCCGCGGAACCGCGGCATTAGAGCTCTATTGCCGCGGAACCGTGGCCATCTGTGGCTTTCGTTTCCTAAAACTCCCTGTAATTGCCGCGGAACCGTGGCCATCTGTGGCTTTCGTTTCCCAAAACTCCCTGTAAGTGTCTCTCTTCTCTTCCCCACTCCTCTGAACTCCACTGAACTGTATTTTCTGCAGCATTCTTTGCGCAAACTCTCTTCCCCCTTCCAATAAATTGTTTTTGTGCAGGATTCTTTGCGCCGCGCTAAAAAATAAAAATTGTTTGCAATTGATTGTTACTACTTTGCATATATTAATACGGACTTTAAGGGGCTTGAAACCAATCCAGATAGGGTGGGGATTTCATCACCCTTCCCAGGACCCCAGAAATCACAAAAAGCATATGCATTGACCATTGTTTAATTAAAAAATACTAGACTTAGCCCTAAAGACTTCGTGCTCAATAGGACAGAGGACTAGTTACAGGCATCGGCCGTTTATCCTATCCTGACTTTGCGGTGTCTAGGAAAGTGTGTCCAAGGCAAGTGGTTACTTAATTAGGACCACTACTTACGTGGTGGGGAGCCTCCCACTTACCTGGCACTTACCTGGCCACAATTGGATGAGAAGAGGCGGTTTGAGGTCCTATTTCTAGCCCTTTGGAACAGTTAGGAGCTGTCTAGCTGACCTAGGTGACCCTAGATTTAGGTGTGATTGTGCATATCTTGTTTGTGATTGTTTGAAGCCGTAAGTCCATACACATTTCTGTGAAGCTCTTTCTAAAAAGAAAAAAAAACACAAAACCAAAAACTTTTATAAAAACTTGCCCTTTGTCGCCAAAATCCATTTTTCACCCACCTCCTATTGTGTTTCTCCATTGACGTTTTCTTACCCTCACCTTCTCCGCTTTGACTATACTAAACTCATTTAGTGTATGTCCGCTTGGACTCGGGACACTAGCGCTCGCCTAGTCCGCATTACGTTAGTCGCTACCGACTACGCGATCGACTCAGACGTCGAAACTCCGTCCACGCCTCTTTCACCCTTACCTTTGCCGGCCAACTCCGACGTTGACCGGAATTCTATTCATACATCCTCACCTTCACCATCACCAACCTCTTCTTTCGCGATGTCAGGATTTAATCCAAACATCTCTTTGACTCCCCCGGAATTGATTCCACCTCCTACGGATGCAAATAACCCACCACCACAGCCTGTTGTAGCGCCGCGGCGAATCGCGCTCCAGGATTGTTTCTATCCCACCCGTTCTGCACTTCCCACTTGTCTTTCCCTTCCACCGGCCAATGGGGATAATTTTGAAATTAAGCCCCACTTCATTAACATGCTTCCGAAATTTCATGGGCTTGAATCTGAAGATGCCTATATCTTCATCAACAAGTTCCAAAATGTTTGTGCCATGATGAAAACTACCCAGCCGTCGGACGATGCTATACGGCCACGGGTCATTCCGTTCACTTTGTGCTATCTTACTGAAAAATGGCTGTATAGCACCGCTTCCCACTCCATAACCAGTTGGGACGAGTTTGTGAAAGTGTTTCTCAAGAAATTCTATCCGAATCATAAAACCGCAAGGATCCGTAACGAAATCAACCAATTCTCTCAGCTTCCTAATGAACCATTCTTGAAGTGCTTTGACCGGTATAAAGACCTTCTTGTTCAGTGCCCTCACCATAGTATTGAGAAATGGTAACTTTGCCAAACGTTATACGAGGGCCTGAACCCAGCAACCAAGCAGTTGTTGGAAACCATTTGTCAGGGCCACTTCCTATCGAAATCTGACGAGGAAGCGTGGCAATTCTTCGACGACCTTGCGGAACAAACGCTTCAATGGGAGAGCACCAGACCAACTTCTTCTTCTTCTTCCTCCACTTCTACTGGTCAGTCTAGGATAGGAATTCACCAACTTGATGTCTCTATTGCGATGAAAGCTGAAATGGCTGCAATAACGAGAAAACTTGAAGCGATAGAGAGCAAATTTTCATCTCCTGCTCCCGCCCCTGTTCTTCCCCTTCGTACCATTTGTGCTTGTTGTTCCGATCCTTCTCACTTAACCGAAGAGTGTCCTTACAATCCACCATCTCAAGGACAGGATCAGGTTAATGCTGCATTTCAGCAAAGACCGAGAAATGATCCATACTCTTCCACCTACAATCCCGGTTGGAGGAACCACCCCAATTTCGCCTGGAATCAGAATCAGCATCAATTCCAAGGCAACAATTTTCAGAGGCCCCCTCCTCTGCAACAACAAGCGCAACAACAAACTCAACAACAGTTTCAGCAGCACTTCAAACCCCAATCTTTTCAAAATCAAACGAACAACTTTCCACCCAACAATTCTTTTCCACAAAACAACCTTGTTCCGTCAAACAACGATAAGGTTTCCTCGCTAGAACGAAGTCTGGAGGCGTTCGTTAAATAATCGACACAATCCACCGCCAACATCCAGTCGTCAATTCAGTCTTTGGTGCAACACACTGCTGCACACGGGCAAAGCATCAAGACCATCGAAGCCCAGATTGCACAGCTGAATGTAGCGTTAAGAGAGCGAGAAAAGGGGAAGCTTCCATCTCAACCACTCCCAAATCCCGGTCACCCACATAATGTACATGTTGCTCTTGAACAACAGAACCATAATTTGAGTGCTGTGACTACATTGAGATCGGGAAGGATGCTGCACAACAACATCGGCACAGCAATTGAGGATAATGACACCCCGGCCGCTTCTTCTTCTTCTTCTTCTTCTTCTTCTTCGTCTTCTGAGCCTATTCTCCATTCTTCAAAAGGCTCTTCTTCTTCTTCTTCTTCTTCTTCTGCTCTGAACGGACCCACTTCTCACTCCACGAAAGCACCAGCTCTGGGATCCGTTCCAGCTCCATAATCTCCTCTACAAGCATTGGACTCAACCAATTTTAAAAACGTTCCATTTCCAAACCGGTTGAGGTCCAATAAACAAAATCCATAAATGGAGAAGATTCTGGAGTTGTTTAAGCAGGTTAACATCAACATTCCCCTTTTAGAAGCTGTCCAACAAGTCCCGTCCTATGCGAAAATCTTAAAGGACTTGTGCACGAAAAAGAGGAAGTCTCAGGTACCCAAGAAAGTTTTCTTGGCTAGTGCTGTGAGTGATGCTCTTACCCAATCTTTACCGCAAAAACGGAAGGACCCTGGCTGTCCTATGATTTCTATTACCATTGGGGATAAGAACATCAACCGCGCACTATTAGATCTTGGTGCCAGTGTTAACCTGCTTCCGTACTCAGTATATGAGCAACTAGGTGTAGGAGAGCTGAAACCCACACACTGCACTCTCCAAATGGCCGACCGATCGATCACCCATCCTAGGGGTGAGCTAGAGGATGTGTTAATCAAGGTTGGGGACTTCATATTCCCCGTTGACTTCATTGTATTAGACACACAGCCTGTAGCTAACCCCCGGAATCAAATTCCGGTGATACTCGGTCGCCCATTCCTCGCAACCTCAAATGCTATGATCAATTATCGCAATGGTTCGATGAACCTATCTTTTGGAAACATGACAATTGAACTCAACATTTTTAGGTTGGGGAATCATCCCACCGAACCTAATGCTCATATACTAGACGTTTGCTCAATCCAGGAGATCACCCCAGAAGAGTGTGAATTCGAGGAGTTTTTGTTCGATCACGATAACCTTAACGCCACTAGTGCGTTCCTCTTCGAACCTGCTGCTGTTTCTGCGCCCAATAATGACTACGGGTGTTTTACTTTCTCGAACGATTGTAGCCCCTCACCACCTGAGTTTGAATCCTTCGAATTTCCGGATGAGTTTCCTGAACCATCCAACCCGGTCGCTTACACTCGTTTCGAACCTTTGCTGGAATCCTTTGAGTTCGAGTTCTTCTCACCAATCTTGCCTTCAATCGTTTCACCTCCAACGCTCGAACTCAAGCCTTTGCCTTCTCACCTTAAGTACGCTTACTTGGGTGAGAACGAGACCCTCCCTGTTATCATCTCGGCTTCTCTAGCTCCAGAGCAAGAGAAAGCCCTTCTTGCAGTCTTGCACAGTAATAGGCAAGCTTTTGGCTGGTCCATGGCGGACATCAAGGGGATTAGTCCCCTGATCGTTGAACATCACATTCATCTGATGGATGATGCCAAACCAGCCAGGGATCCACAAAGGCGACTCAACCCAGTCATGAAGGAAGCTGTGAAAAAGGAAATCGTGAAGTGTCTGGATAGTGGTATCATTTACCCTATCTCTGATAGCCAGTGGGTTAGCCCCATTCACGTTGTCCCCAAGAAATCAGGCATAACGGTCATTACTAACGAGGCGAATGAGTTAATCCCTACTCGCACCCAAACTGGGTGGCGAGTATGCATTGATTACAGAAAACTCAACGCTGCAACACGGAAAGACCACTTTCCGCTACCTTTCATTGACCAAATGCTTGAACGATTGGCCGGACACGAGTACTACTGCTTTCTTGATGGCTACTCCGGTTATAATCAGATTCCCATCGCCAAAAAAGACCAGGACAAGACCACATTCACTTGTCCTTTCGGCACGTTCGCATATCGTCGTATGCCCTTTAGGTTATGCAATGCGCCCGCTACCTTCCAGCGGTGTATGATGGGAATCTTCTCAGACATGGTGGAGATCTTCATGGACGATTTCTCCATCTTCGGCGATTCCTTTAACGAGTGTTTGCTGCATCTTAACGCTGTCCTTACCCGATGTAAGGACAAGAACCTCACTTTGAATTGGGAGAGGTGCCACTTCATGGTGCGCGAAGGTATTGTCTTAGGACATATCATTTCGAAAAATGGCATAGAGGTTGACAAAGCGAAGATTGAAGTCATTTCCAATCTCCCTCCTCCCAGATGCGTGAGAGACATCCGATCCTTCCTTGGCCATGCCGGTTTCTATAGACGGTTCATTAAGGACTTTAGCAAGATTGCTAGGCCCTTGACTCTTTTGCTGGCCAAGGACACGCCATTCAACTTCAACTCGAGCTGTGTGACTGCGTTCGAGTCATTAAAAAGCTCACTCACTTCTGCTCCCGTTCTTTTTTCACCTGACTGGACGCACCCATTTGAGATTATGTGTGATGCATCTGACTTTGCCATTGGTGCTGTCCTTGGACAACACATCAACAAGATGCCGCACGTAATCTATTATGCTAGCCGAACCCTAAACGACGCCCAACTTAATTATACAACAACTGAGAAGGAATTCTTAGCTGTTGTATTTGCTTTAGAAAAGTTCAGGCCCTACCTCATCGGCTCTCCAGTCATTGTCTACACAGACCATTCTGCTCTGCGCCATCTTTTTGTGAAGAAAGATGCAAAATCTCGGCTAATACGTTGGATCCTCTTGCTTCAAGAGTTTGACCTTGTCATCAAGGAAAAAAGAGGATGTGGAAACGTAGTCGCCGACCATCTCTCACGACTACCTTCTTCGCCGTCGCCTCAACTTCCGATCTACGATGTTTTTCTGGATGAACAGCTCTTGATAGTATCTCGCGAACCCTGGTTCGCAGATATTGTGAACTATTTGGCCACAGGGCTACTACCGACTGAATGGTCAAGTCAGGACAGACTTCGATTCTTATCCGAAGTAAAACACTTTTACTGGGACGAACCCTATCTGTTCAAGTACTGTCCCGACCAGATTATTCGTCGGTATGTCCCTGATGATGAATTCAAGAGTGTGCTATCATTTTGCCACGATCAAGCATGTGGCGGGCATTTTGGCCCCAGAAAGACAGCTGAGAAGATCTTGCAATGTGGTTTCTACTGGCCACAACTCTTCATAGACGCTGATGACTATTGCAAGACTTGCTCCCGGTGCCAACACTTGGGCCGGATATCCCAGAGAAACGAGATGCCGCTCCAACCAATCTTGGTTGTGGAGATTTTCGACGTTTGGGGGATAGATTTCATGGGGCCGTTTCCCAGCTCTTTTGGGAACCTGTACATCCTTCTCGCTGTTGATTACGTCTCTAAGTGGGTCGAGGCTGTACCCAGCAAGACTAACGACAACAAGGTTGTCGTTAGGTTTCTTAAAGAAAACATTTTCTCTCGGTTTGGGCACCCCCGAGCGATCATTAGTGACAATGGAACTCATTTCTGCAATAAGACTTTAGAGACCTTGATGCGGAAATATTCCATTAATCATAAGCTATCTACGCCCTACCATCTCCAAACCTGTGGGCAAGCCGAAGTTTCAAATCGACAAATCAAGCAGATACTGGAGAAGACGGTTTCTAAGAACCAAAAGGATTGGTCATTGAAACTCACTGATGCCCTTTAGGCATTTCGAATGGCTTATAAGACCGATCTTGGCATGTCTCCCTATCGGCTTGTGTACAGAAAGGCTTGCCACCTCCCTGTCGAAATAGAGCATCGCGCATTTTGGGCGATAAAGGCGCTGAATCTGTCTCTCGAAGATGCGGGCAGCCATCGGAAGCTGCAGTTGAATGAATTGAGCGAGCTTAGGGATGAGGCTTACGATAACGCGGTTGTCGTTAAGAACCGAACGAAGGTGTTTCACGATAAACACTTTTTGCGCAAAACTTTCGTACCTGGTCAACAGGTACTGCTTTACGACACCCGGCTACACTTCCATCCAGGAAAGCTCAGATCTCGCTGGAAAGGGCCGTATTTTGTGCAGAATGTGTATCCACATGGCGCTGTGGATTTGGAGAATCCAAAGGACGGTTCATTTTTCAAAGTAAACGGACACCGACTTAAACCGTACCTTAGCGCCGAACCAACAGAGGAGCTCCTGGTCTTACAGGAGCCGGTTTACCCTGCATAATCTTTCTCTGCCTACCACCAAACTTCGGTTATCCAGCCAAGAACAGTGGACACTGTTCCAAATAAGTTTGGGGGTATGTATATACCTTTTTTGAATATATTTGTGGATATTCTTTTCCATTTTTACTATTCTTCTTTTCTTTAAAAACAACAAAAAAATGTGTGTATATCTAACCGACAATTTTGACCCTTCAATGATCTCTTCATGCAATGACAGTGAGGACACTGTCTGGTTTAAGTTTGGGGGTACGCTCGGTACGCATTTCTAACCTTTGCATTCATATGTATATTTTGCATCTGCATACTAAAATCCATAAAATCCATAAAAATCAGAAAATTTTCTAAAAACATATAAACTTTTCTGTCAAGTTAGCTAGTGGGAGAACTCAGATTCAACATTTCGACGGTTTTGTTTGATAAGATAAGAATAACTAAATCTTATTTGTAGATTCTGAAAACCTGAAAGATAACCCTCCTTTGAAGTTAACTATAGCTGATATACGTCTTTACATCACACTACACGTGTCGTAAATTTTGGAAACTAGATGTCAAGTGTTTTATGTCTAAAAACTTTTAAATGGATAAATGATTTTCTGAGGATCAAATAGGTTTGTTCTGAAATAAGTAATATCAAGAATAGTTTATGAAGTGAAGTGAATATGAAGGAATGCTATTGATGCCTTAATTGGAACTAAGTCTGAAAAATAACCCATCTGGAACTTGATTGGAATGATTACACACCGAACCCACTAAACACGTCTTTTATCCAAAAAAATAATTGAACTGCCGGTTATATCTCCGTTCGCATTGAATCATCATGATTTTCATGCTAAATTGTCTTTTGTTTTTGGACCTAGGTAACTTGAGTAATTAAGTCCGCTGGGGTGTCTCTACACCTAATGCCCTAAAGCCAACTGGTTCGGGTGCATTGGCCCAAAGCTCGTTAAGAAGCCTAGAAAGTCCAGATTAAAACAAAGTCAAGCAAGTGTTCTCTCCGAGTTAAAATTCTTAACGGTTCTTTGTGTGAGAATAATCTTGACAAAAGACAGGTTTTTATAAAAAAATATATTAGCGGAGATATGAAGGTTTTATTCTATGATAAAGACTATTGCACGTTCACAGAGGTGTGTATGAAATGAAAACAAGAAAAAGGTGGAGTGAAAAATAAGACCAAGTTTCCTGTTAAGGAAGATAGATATTCTGAAGATGAAACCTTACTGGAAAACGAAACTTGAAAAATGCTTAACTCTTTATAAAACTTTTGTGATCCTTTTAAAAATTTTATCTGGTCTTTATTGTATGACATGATGACTTTATTCGACCCTTCTGGAACTTAACGACACTATTTGCACTGCACATAAAGACATAAAAAATCTTAAGTTAAATAAGAAGCGAGATGTGAAAAATAAAGGTTCGATAGTCTAGACTTAGGATAATAGAATTGTTATTTTCTGAAACAAAACTTTAGGGTTTGAATCATAGTTATTTTGCAAAACTAGCTTGACCGGATTTTATGGGTAGTATCCGCTTAAAACAGTCAGGAGACAACACTCCTCCTACTAGGGACACCTAGAGGTTTAACGGCTTGTTGCACATGCTCAGTGCAATCGCGTTCCCTGCGAAAGTGAGGTTAGGATTTTTTGTGAATAAATTGGCTTTGCTCGAGACGAGCAAATGATAAGTTTGGGGGTATTTGTTCATATCAGATTTTTGCATTTTTATACCGCCCAATTTTGATCACATTTCTTATCGGTAGGTAATCTTGAGCCGTGTTTGCCAGTCGATTGCAGGATATAGGTTCTCGGCTCTAAACAGTGAAATTGATGGAAAAGCACGACAAATTCCGAATTACTGCCAACTACAGATAAAACACGGGTCTCCGCTCTCTATCCGCATGTTGCCGCACACCAGTTTAAGTGACAAAATGGAAAATCGATGTCATTTTCATGCACATAGCTCAATGTCAACACAAGATCCAACATATCTACGCGGAGCTCGAAAAAATCATGACAAAAGCTCCACATCAAAACACCTTTTGATCTGCTGAAATTCTGGAAAAATTGTGAAGAGTTTCTGAGAAAAGACATATACCACACTGCAGACAACAACTAACAGGGGAAACTCACCAAAACTGAAGGCCTAACTCCCTACTATGGCTGCGGAACCGCGGCTTAAGCATGCTTAGGCCGCGGAACTGCGGCCGTATGGTGTCGGCAGTTGGTGGGTTTTTAGGGGCAGTTTGGTCATTTTATGTGGAGCCAGATTCTTGCCCTAGGTTTCCAGTTCCCTACCTATAAATAGTCCAGAACTTGCCAAAGCCAAGGGTCCATATTCTTGTATTTAGATTTTAGAATACATGTGTTGTTCTTCTTCCTCCTCTCGTCTCTTCTCCATTAAAAACTTGTAGTGAGCTTTTGTGAGTGAAGAATGAATAAATGAGTTCTTATTCTTAACATGCTTATCTTGTTGTAATTGTTAATTATATTTGCTTGTATTTTTCATTTGCTAATCTAGTTGTTGTTATTTGTTGTTTGTTTCTTTCTTGTTCTCTTTTTCTTTATCCTTAAAACAACTATGATGCTTATGCTTGATCCTTGCCAAGGTGAGGTCTCAAATAGCTAGTTGTAATCTTCTAACCTCTTTCTTTCTATCTTCCTCCTTTGTTTTATTTTCTTTTCTTATAATGGGTGAGTAGTTTTCATACTTGTTAGGGTTGGATAAGGAAAGTTTGAGAGAAGGAAATCTCTCTCACTCTTTTCTTGCCCAACATCTTAATTCAGACTCCCGTTAATTGAACCACAATCCGCTCCCTACGGCACCCTATCCTACATGATAGCGGAGATTCCTTAGTGAGACCGGCTGTGGTTGAATTAACCGGAGGTTAAGGCTAAGAGCTAAGAACGGATGGACAAGCACCAAAAGGAAGAACTAATGCGTTGGAAAGCCTAGCTTATACTCGCAAGTTCCTTCCTAGTCGTGCTAATCCCCATTGTTGTCGATTACCGTAACACCGACATTAAGATTGGCAACGAAAGAAGTGAGCGACTCCTAACTCAAACTAACCTAATTCTAACCCTAACAAGCTATTTTTATATATCATTTTAGAACATAAGTAATCTAAAAACAAACCTGGACAATTGGACTTAACTCGTTAAAGCACATAGAAAAAGATTCCCATCTCCCTGCGGACGACCCGTACTCAACTAGCTAGCTACGAGCGAAACCGTCTTGATTGCGGTAATAAACTTAGCACGCAAAAACTCTACCAATCAAAAATCTGGGAGCATTTTGGGGTGTTTTTGGCTATGATTTCCGTATTTTGTAATGTTAATTCTTGATATTTGGATTTGTATTGGGTTGTTGGATGTTTGTACATTGGCAACAGGGGTTGTTTGATTGTTTTTGCACGTGTAGGCCGTTGGTTCTATCCTATAAGCGCACCTTGCGCCATATCGGTTTTCCGGATTCGATTTTAATACGCATTGCGACTGTTGATTATTGTAGGTATCTTCGCATAGATTCCGAGGCAACGGAGCATGGCGTCATCGACTTCGACAAGTAAGAAGCAAGGTGAGTGGATCTATATCCACGGGGGAAGTCGGGTGGATGGCGTATAGCACCACCGCAATGTATTGATGTAAAACTGATTATAGAATATGGTTAGGAAACCTAGATTAGGAAACGATGGTTAGAATGAGATAGCTACAAAACCATATTAGAAACTAGATGATAGTTAGAAGTGATATATTACTACTGTCGTAGGATGACGTTTAGCGATATTACCGCTTAGGGTACTGTAGGACTAGATAGTCGATGTAGATGCGTCATCCGAACCATACTTTTTTCTAAACCAAAGAATCGTATGTATCTTTTAAATGTATAACTTGAAGGTTGTTACGGATTTTTTAATGATACCTTTTCCTTAAAAACACCGTAACCCCTATTTTCAAACTACGATTCACTTCTTTAAAAATCTGAGATTATGGTTCGGATGTGTTTGTTAGATTAGATACTTATACTTAGTAGAGGTAGCATGTTTATGTAAACTCGATATGATATGAGACATAAATGCGAAGAAATAATACAAGACAGATTTGATAATATGATGAGATGATGATATGATGATATGATGGTATACGGATGCGAGTCGATCGAGATGATTTATACCCAGCCGGTCCCCTGATATGAGATTATTGCGGATATGAACCAGGACATAGGTACTTAGATATATATCCATATATAGGATGTTGTGAATCATGGATGATAGGACGTATGTGATATTAGGTCGTACCCTCATTTGTCGTATAGGATGTTAGGATCCCTATTAGCTTAATGCCGCCGCACGATGATTTCCGTGCGTGATGAGTTTAACTTTATGTTGATCCATACCCTTGACTAGAGAATGTTGTACGATGGATTATACCGTACGTGTGCTGTGAGGCTAGGTGCCGATGTTAGTTGTATGTATGCCCTAGAGGCCAGTATTGTACAGATTATGTATATTATATTGGATGCTTGGACATATATAGAGATGACTTTCTTGCTCGACATGATAGTATGCTATCTGGTTGCTATTTATCTTAACATGTACACTAGTCTCTTTATACTGTCTTATAGTTACATGTTGGTAAAGCCCTTAGGATTTGTACTTGACTACCTGGACGATGATGCAGATCATACTAGTGGGGGCATGGTAGTCCATAAGTACATCCTTCAAGGTCCCTAGTCGTGGGTGTATCGAGACGGGGCATCGATATACCAGAGTAGACTAGCGTATATGCTTCTCGACCCATGTGATGGGCGATGGATGATCCCATATCCATTGGTGTTTGACATCAGAGATGGTATACGGGTGCTCAGTGGAGACTGGGTACACTGGACGGACTCGCCGAGAACTCCCAGATGGTATTATACCTCACGTCAGATGGCAGTTCTCAGGTGACACTTGTACAGGTTAGTCTGTAGACCCGAGATCGTCATAGAGTCTTGTGTGATTCCCACTGTGCTTTGATCTCCACCTTACCACGTCCATGAGGGCGTGCAAAACGGTGGTCTTTGGGTACAGTCCCGAGTCACATGGAGGCAATGAGCGATAGGAGGGGTTTCGTCTCTCCCGGTATTGGGGGTAGATGTTGCGCTGTGCTCGATTGGCCGTAACAGGGAAGTCCCTGGCCAGGGCTGATCAGAGATTTGCTGGTAAGTGTTACCAGTAGTTTCTCGACCCGTTACGAGCCTCACATCAGCACGACTTATCGGGTTATTGGGGTCTGACGTTTACCACCCCTAGACTTGATATGCGACATATCAGACGAAGAGACCGGACTGTACGGTAAGTGTTACTGGTCGGATTCGCAGGAGTGTGAGCGGGCTAGCTCGTCGATCTTCTGATCGCTCAATACCCGGGTGGCCGTTACGTTTAGCAGACCGCTTGCGGCTTGTGGGTGCTTGATATGATCATCATCTGCTACCGGCGTATTGACGAGTCTTTAGAGTCCTACACAGAGGTTTCCTGGTTCAAGCGAAACGAAATAGGAGCGCATATGAGATATGTGCAGGACCGAGAATAATGCGTGTATGTGATACCGCATTTCATTCTCGCGATATATGTTTCGATTGGTTATATTCGATATGACCTAGTTATCGAATCATTGATTCGATAAATCGATACATTAGATTCTAGTCGGTTATGTGCGACATGACCGGATCATTGAATCAAATGTTGATTTAATGATTTAATGCATAATTATATATTTGATATATTGCATTGCATTAACTAGTATTGGTTCACTTTAAACGGATTTTTCTCACTTGATGCACATTGTATATGTGATATGCTTTAGTGCACTACTTTGTATCATGTTTGATGATACTTGATAATGTGATTAAGTGTAAAGGGTTAAACCATGGTTAAGTGATGATTAGGGTTTTGGTTTTTCATTTATTTATTTGTTTATTTATTTGAAAGGATTAAGTTAAGAATGGTGGCTTATTTTGGAGCTATGTTGAAGCTTCATGAAGCTTTGACAAAGTCCACCATCCTTATCTCATCCTTAACCCTAACCACACTTACTAACCTTGGTTTAATCTCTACACTTGACCATGGTCAAGATATGATAAGTATTCATATTAGTTTTATTTTAAAATATGAAGACTTATCTTTCTTTCTTCATCTTCATCTTCTTCTTCTTCTTCTTCAAGCTCAAGGTCCATCAATGGCAACTTGAGTTAAAGTGAGATAAATCCAATTCTAAAGTGAACCCACCTCCTATTTCTTCACCCTCTACCTCTTGCCAAGTTGTTTTGGGTGTTTTCTTCACAAGTTTCACAACTTTGTGAAGTCGGAGCTTGAGTTTGTGCAACCTCGACGTAGATCGTCTTTGACACGAAGCCGACGACCTATTCCGCACGTTTCTCCGATGAAGCCGTCACGAGAGTCCAAGCTTCAAGATGGACAGCGAGAAGACTTCGTTGCGGAGCCGTGGAGGTGGATATCCGGATCTACAAAGGTTGTAATTTCCGTATCCTAGTAGTTAAGTGTTAACTAGCTTTTAGTTTCGCCTAGAATTCTAGCGACGATCCATAGTCTAGGGTTTCTCGGCACCAAAATTTTTTAAAATGGCATGTTCGATGCCTTGTGAGACCACTCTAGGGTGCCTAGGAACCTTTCACTGGTATCAGAGCCTAACTAGAGCCTTAGGCGAAGCGTAGACGGAATTTGAAGTCCGAACGACCCAAAACCGAAACCCAAAATTGCTCTCTGGACGAATTCTAAAATCGGGGATTTTTCCACATTAAAAATATGCAGAGAACACATCACAAACATATAAGAGTTACTGTAAAAATTTGGAGGCCCAATTCCTTTTTCGCAGCGCGGATCCGCGGCCTGAGCAATAGCTCAGGCGGCGGTTCAGCGGCCGTACGGCCACAATTTTTATATAATTTTGTACAGTAACTGTTAGTTTTCAGTGGTGTTTTTTCTGGATATTTTTAAAAATTTATTCAAGAGTTGAATTTTCTGGAATAGTTTTGGCGATTCGGTGTTTCGATCGGAGTATCAAATTTCGTCTTTGTGTTTTTCCGGATAATTTTTAGAATATGTTAAAAAGTTCGACCGGATAAAAATACCCAATTTTTCCCCTGTCGGGAAATTTCCAAGTGTTGGATTTTTCCGTAGTTTAACGACGTTCTAAGTAGTGCAAGTAACTCGATGGTCCCTCTAGAAGACAACAAACCTTAACTCGATTATGTGACTGTCTTGAACTGCCCTTTGAACCTTCGGGTTTGGGGCAGTACGGCGTGCCACATGTGAGGCGTTGGCTTGACCCTTCTACGGCTGGACCGTTGGTACTGAGGTACGAACTGAATGTTGTTAGACTTATTTCATGTGTTGATCTGTATTGGGAAAACTTGGGTGTTCGATTGTTCGATCGGAAAGTTTAACATTTTCTGTTTATCTGGAATGTGATACAATAATTGGAATTCACAAGTAGTTATGAGATAACTGAATGAATGTTATAAATCTAGCAATTTAGTCCCATATGATATTGAAAAGAGTTTTCGATAATGAGACTAAAATGCGGGATTTATATCTGATTAGGCATGTGATGTCTAAAGCCGTTGCGGATTCCAATTGTTGTAGTTTTACACTTTCTTTTCTGTGACCGTAAGTGTAGTATGTTCATATCGCCGGTTTCGTTGCTATACGTCAACGACAATTGGGGTATGCATACTTACTTACGTTGATGACATGTGATGTTATGTGTTGCTGGATATGTTATATTGGATCGTCGTGTTTGAATAGCCGGGGGTTTTTATGTGAGATGAGTGTTTTTCATTTTCATTCATGTAAAAACTTGTATGTAATATTCTTTTATTTGGGGCGCTTCCAGGTAGCGGAAGTTGTCACCCTTTGTATATTATTTACTTTTCCGCATTAGGATAGACCCAAGGAGGGGAGCACAAGTAACCGGGTTCTGGGGTCCAGTGGGAGACCAACTCGAGGAGTCGAGTCCGGGTCTCCTAACCCTAGAATTGGCAGGGTTGCTTGCCGCTCTCGTAGGGGTCTAGGGGTGTGGGATTGGCTATTCATCACGACCGTGGAATCCGTGTTTTATACTGGCTCGTATTGAAAACACGGACGTCCTAGTATATCCAATATTTCATATGTTTATTCTGCTGCGATATCTGTGATGTGATTCTGTGATGGATATAGTATATAGTATATATGATATATTATATAGACGTTACTTATGTTTTACACCCGCGCTAGCCCTGCCTTGCTCTGTCGTTAGTTACCTAACCTAATGGTGCACGAGGGGACATCGAGGCGAATGCGGATGGCATAAGTGTACGTTATATCTATCTGTGATGTTTAGGTATTTAAATGATGGGACTTCATTAATGTGATTAATGAAAGATAAGAAACCTAAGATGTTGTAGAATCGAATTTTAAAATAAAACAGGTAGCTACAGTTCTTGCTTTGCATAGCGGTATATATGATATACCCTGCACCTTATTCGATGAGGAAAGGACCGAGATCCCTTCACTGGGAGTGACTCCTTTAGCAATAACTGGCAGATGCTACAGACTCGGTTTGCTTTTGACTGCTTTTGGGTTTTTGCTTTGCACAGCGATATATATGATATATCCCGCACCTCATTCGACGAGGAAAGGACCGAGATCCCTTCACCGGGAGTGACTCCTTTAGCAAAACCAGAAAAGCCTCAAAATCACTCCATTTTAAAACTTCATTTGATTCTACAACGATATCAAGTTCATTACGCAATAGGTTTTCAGAAAACCTGTCGTAGCCCTCCGTCATTTCAGATAAGTACTATTTAGTATTCGTGCTGCGGTTGTGTGGCATGCGTCAAGGCGTAGTGTACGGTAGCTAACTAGTATTTATCTGCTTATGCATATGATGCAGATTGGATTAGGGTATTCGCACGGCGTTGTTTGGCATGCGTCAAGGGTCGTGCGGGTGGGTTTAATTCAATCAGGAAATGACGGGTTGAACTTGACTAGCGGACTATGGGTTGTTTGGCATGCGTCAAGGTCATAGCACGCTAGGGGCAAAAGATTATCGGGAATTTCAAGTGTTGAAATTTGCAATGAGATTGCATACCTTCTATGAGATAGTTGGATCCCGATACCCGCTGCGAGTAAGAGTTACTCCTGGGAGAGTTTTACACAGTGCAATTAGCCGATCAAGTAGGTGTCTAGAAAGGTGTTAACGAGGTTACGCCTCTGGGAAAACGAGGTTTACAGTAATTAGGTTCGTGCGAAAGCACGGGGGACCTCCCTCAAAGTACCGACACTGGCCTGGCTGAAAGATTGGCGAACTTGTAGTGTGTAATTAATCCCGGCTAGTCTTTCCTTTTAGGGTTTGGAGGAAGATTTGATAAAAAGCAGTGGGAGCCATCCTGATTAGATAAGATAATAACCAATCTGATCTTGCACGAGCATACGCTAAAGTGTTTTCTTCTCTCTCTCTCCAGGTAGCGACCATTTCATGCCTTAATAAAGATAATAATATGGATGTATTGACCGAACCCGCATGTTATACTGTGCTGGGGAACGTTGGTTCCGTTCATTCTTATAAGAGTTATAGGAATGAACAGGATATAGGGGAATACCAGGATTCCCATGCCACCCAAATGAAGAAAGTACATGATGATGCATTTTCTTCGGGTGTGTTCGTTACTGAGAACTGTTTCTCCATTTGCTCTACGTCCTGGGTATTGGATACCGGGTCGGGATCCCATATATGTAATCAGTTACATAGGCTAAGGAAAGGTAGAGAACTTGGAGAAGGTGATAAAGACATTAGAGTTGGAAATGGTGCAATTGTTGCAGCTAAGACTGTCGGGGAATATCACCTTGTATTACCAACTGGTAATACATTGGTTCTGAACGAATGCTATTACATGCCGAACCTGATATGCAACATTATATCGGTTTCTTTGCTAAGTAAAGAAGGATATAATTTTGTATTACAAGACAATGTTATGAACATTTTCCATAACCAAAAGTTAGTTGGATCAGGCACGTTGTGCAATGGCATTTATGTTCTAAATCAATCAACAGTTCTGAGCATAACAAACACACACAAGAGGAAGAGTTCTGAACTCAACGAATCCTTCTTGTGGCATTGTAGACTGGGTCACATCAATGCGACACGACTAGCTAAGTTGCATAAGGATGGATATTTAAATCCGTTTGAATTTTCATCCTATGACACTTGCCAGTCATGTCTCAAAGGCAAGATGACCAAGACTCCGTTTACGGGACACGGAGAAAGAGTTACCGAACTCTTAGGACTAATACATAGTGATGTATGCGGTCCCATGTCTACACATGCCAGGGATGGTTCTTCATACTTCATTATATTCACTGACGATCTCTCTAGGTTCGGGTATGTGTTCCTGATGAAACACAAATCAGAAGCTTTTGAGAAATTTAGGGAATATAAGCAAGAAGTTGAGAACCAAACCGGAAAAAGTATTAAAATCCTACGATCTGATCGAGGAGGGGAATACTTGAGCAATGAATTCCTGGACTTCCTAAAAGAGAATGGGATTCTCTCTCAGCTGACTCCTCCTTATACACCACAGCACAACGGTGTATCTGAACGGAGAAACCGCACCCTATTAGATATGGTGCGCTCAATGATGAGTACAGCTGAGTTACCTATTTCCTTCTGGGGACATGCGCTTGAGACAGCCATGGACCTATTGAATAGAGTTCCTACCAAATCAGTGCCTACCACTCCATATGAGATATGGAAAGGGAAGAGACCACATCTTAATTATATTAAGATATGGGGTTGTCCAGCCTATGTCAAAAGACAAAATCCGGACAAACTCGAGGCAAGATCTGTCTTATGTAAGTTTGTAGGATATCCCAAAAATTCACAAGGGTATATCTTCTACCACCCCGAGGAACAAAAGGTGTTTGTTTCTCGACATGCCACTTTCTTAGAAAAAGGTTTTCTTATGAAACAGATAAGTGGCATTGAGGTAGAACTGGAAGAGGTTCCAGCGACACAGACTACAACAGAAGATTTGGTTGAACCCGAGGATTCCGTAGTTCCCGATGAACCCCAGCCACTCCGCCGATCTAGTAGGGTTCCTCGCCAACCTGAGAGATACTACGGTTTTCTTATGGACGGTGGAAGCGAGGATTGTATCATGGAGGATGATGACCCAACTAGCTTCGAGCAGGCCATCACGAGTGGGGACTCAGTGAAATGGCTGGATGCTATGCGGTCTGAGATGGATTCCATGTACACCAACAAAGTATGGACTTTGGAAGTTGATCCTGAAGGGGTAAAACCCATTGGGAGCAAGTGGATCTTCAAGAAGAAACTTAGTGTAGATGGGAAAGTGGAGACTTTCAAAGCTAAACTTGTAGCAAAGGGTTTTCGTCAAAGACCAGGTGTGGACTATGACGAGACCTTTTCTCCAGTAGCTATGATTAAATCCATCCGGATCATGCTTGCCATCGCTGCTTATCATGATTACGAAATCTGGCAAATGGATGTTAAGACCGCCTTTCTAAATGGTGATTTAGAAGAGTGCATGTACATGACTCAGCCAGAGGGCTTCGTAGACAGTGGGAGCAGCGGGAAGGTGTGCAAGTTGCTTAAATCCATTTATGGATTAAAGCAAGCATCGCGGAGTTGGAACATCTGCTTTGACGTCGTTATCAAAGAGTTTGATTTCGTCAAAAATCCAGATGAACCTTGTATCTACAAGAAGGTGGCAGAGAGTAAAGTTGTCTTCCTCGTATTGTACGTGGACGACATACTCTTGATAGGAAATGATATTCCTATGCTGCAATCGGTCAAGCTCTTCTTATCACAAAGATTCTCAATGAAAGATCTTGGTGATGCCTCCTGCATATTGGGAATTAGGATCTATAGAGATAGATCCAAACGGATTTTGGGATTGTCCCAATCCAGGTACATTGACACCATACTAAAGAGGTTTAGTATGGAAGAGTCCAAGCGTGGGAACTTACCCACGATCTCTGGAGTCACTCTCTCCAAAGAGATGTCTCCCAAGACTGATTTGGAGAGAGCTCGCATGCAAGGGATACCCTATGCTTCGGCAGTAGGCTCTATCATGTATGCGATGCTATGTACCAGACCCGATGTAGCATACTCACTAAGTGTAGTGAGCAGGTATCAAGCTGATCCTGGAGAGAGTCACTGGACGGCTGTGAAGAGCATTCTCAAGTACTTGCGAAGGACTAGAGATATGTTCTTGGTGTATGGTAACGGAGAACTCCAAGTGGAGTCCTTTACCGATTCGAGCTTCCAGAGTGATAAGGACGACTCTAAGTCGCAGTCGGGCTTTGTATTTACCCTTTACGGAGGGGAGGTTAGCTGGAAGAGTTCCAAGCAGGAAACCGTAGCAGACTCGACGATGGAGGCTGAATACATCGCTGCCAACGATGCTGCTAAAGAAGCTGTCTGGATCAAGAAGTTCATTTCTGAACTTGGAGTGGTTCCATCCATTGAGCATCCAATACCTTTGTATTGCGATAACAATGGAGCGGTGGCTTTGGCCAAGGAACCCAGGTCCCATCAGCGGTCCAGGCATATTCTGAGGCGGTATCACCTGATCCAGGAGATAGTTGATCGCCGGGAGATCGAGGTCAGGAGAGTTGACACGAAGAACAACACGGCGGATCCACTCACGAAGGCCATTCCCCAGATACAGTTTGAGAGACTCTTCGGGATGCTCGGTATGAGATACTACAGCAGCTGGCCCTAGTGCAAGTGGGAGATTGTTAGTTGTATGTATGCCCTAGAGGCCAGTATTGTACAGATTATGTATATTATATTGGATGCTTGGACATATATAGAGATGACTTTCTTGCTCGACATGATAGTATGCTATCTGGTTACTATTTATCTTAACATGTACACTAGTCTCTTTATACTGTCTTATAGATACATGTTGGTAAAGCCCTTAGGATTTGTACTTGACTACCTGGACTATGATGCAGATCATACTAGTGGGGACATGGTAGTCCATAAGTACATCCTTCAAGGTCCCTAGTCGTGGGTGTATCGAGACGGGGCATCGATATACCAGAGTAGACTAGCGTATATGCTTCTCGACCCATGTGATGGGCGATGGATGATCCCATATCCATTGGTGTTTGACATCAGAGATGGTATACGGGTGCTCAGTGGAGACTGGGTACACTGGACGGACTCGCCGAGAACTCCCAGATGGTATTATACCTCACGTCAGATGGCAGTTCTCAGGTGACACTTGTACAGGTTAGTCTGTAGACCCGAGATCGTCATAGAGTCTTGTGTGATTCCCACTGTGCTTTGATCTCCACCTTACCACGTCCATGAGGGCGTGCAAAACGGTGGTCTTTGGGTACAGTCCCGAGTCACATGGAGGCAATGAGCGATAGGAGGGGTTTCGTCTCTCCCGGTATTGGGGGTAGATGTTGCGCTGTGCTCGATTGGCCGTAACAGGGAAGTCCCTGGCCAGGGCTGATCAGAGATTTGCTGGTAAGTGTTACCAGTAGTTTCTCGACCCGTTACGAGCCTCACATCAGCACGACTTATCGGGTTATTGGGGTCTGACGTTTACCACCCCTAGACTTGATATGCGACATATCAGACGAAGAGACCGGACTGTACGGTAAGTGTTACTGGTCGGATTCGCAGGAGTGTGAGCGGGCTAGCTCGTCGATCTTCTGATCGCTCAATACCCGGGTGGCCATTACGTTTAGCAGACCGCTTGCGGCTTGTGGGTGCTTGATATGATCATCATCTGCTACCGGCGTATTGACGAGTCTTTAGAGTCCTACACAGAGGTTTCCTGGTTCAAGCGAAACGAAATAGGAGCGCATATGAGATATGTGCAGGACCGAGAATAATGCGTGTATGTGATACCGCATTTCATTCTCGCGATATATGTTTCGATTGGTTATATTCGATATGACCTAGTTATCGAATCATTGATTCGATAAATCGATATATTAGATTCTAGTCGGTTATGTGCGATATGACCGGATCATTGAATCAAATGTTTATTTAATGATTTAATGCATAATTATATATTTGATATATTGCATTGCATTAACTAGTATTGGTTCACTTTAAACGGATTTTTCTCACTTGATGCACATTGTATATGTGATATGCTTTAGTGCACTACTTTGTATCATGTTTGATGATACTTGATAATGTGATTAAGTGTAAAGGGTTAAACCATGGTTAAGTGATGATTAGGGTTTTGGTTTTTCATTTATTTATTTGTTTATTTATTCTTGATCGATTCTCCGACTCGGACATATGATAGTTACGTATACCTTATAACTATTAGCTGATGATTTACCTTGTGCTGCATTCATGATATTATTATTGCATTGCATATACCTGTGATAGTACACCTGCACCATTATCAAAAATGCGTATGTTACACGTACACAAATTGTAGGCTCACACACTTCATCATCGATAATTGCCATGTCACTACACAGTAGGGTTGCTGCATCATGACATATACATTGATACATTCATACTTGCGCATATATATTGCATATCCATATTTGCGCACATACACATTATATATCCATATTGTGCACACATACATTGGTACATCTATACTTCCGCATATTCATATTGTACGTATATAGATAACTGGTTTATTTGGGAAATTGGGAACCGCAAGTTATATTTTAAAAACTGAAATCATTTTAAAAGAGCGGTTTTCCCTTAATATGTCATATTACCGTTCCATGTTGCATGATACACGGATATGCTCGCATTTCTCTTATATATCGCATACATCATGCTTTATTCTTTTACGCATTGAGATATGTTGTTTTCATGAGATTTTTGGATTTGAGAACCGTGGTCATTTTAAAAGAAAGCATGTACTATTTTAAAAACCCGGTTTCTCTTGATATGATATTTCAGTGCGTCCAACAAGCGTTTTCTCGGTTCTGAGACGCGTGACATGTGGAACCCGATTCGAGGAGTGGACGAGGCCGATTGCGGGTAGACCCGGTATGGTACCCCGCGGCGAGAACGGATCTGTCGCGCAGTAGGCGATAAGCCTGGCAGAGGGACCACTACCTACCGGTGATAGTATTTGGGCTCGGCGGATATCCAGAGGATACCGACCAGAGTCGTGAGATGATATGGGCCGATCCGGACTGACGGAGCCCGTAGGCCGATCCGGACTGACGGAGGCCGATATATGAGGATTTACGTGCCGATGCTGGGCACTGTTTTCATGATGTTTTCGAGTGTCGATGCTAGGCACTCAGGTTCCATGATTTTGATGTGTCACGAGGGACACCGTTGATATATATCCTCATACTTTCGTACACACTCCTTTATGATATTTACATGCATACAGGCATTGATTATATGGTTGGACGAGATCCATATACATGCATTGATTATTACTGTTGGATGTTATCCACAGGCATATAGGTATTGACTATCTTGTTGGCACATATACAGACCCGGTCACCCTAGTTATCATAGTATTACCTTTATAATATAGTTGACCTAGGAGTCGTTGTTTATTTGATTTCTATCTGTTGATATTTTTATACTCACGAGTTGGCAACTCACCCCATTGTGCCATAGTTCTTGCAGGTTGACCGCTTGGATCAGTAGCGGCTTCGCTGGCACATAGTTGCATTCGGGTGTTTTGCATTGGTAGGTGGGACACTTGTATCGTACCCACTCTTGTATCTGTATTCTTATTGTATCTAGTTCACTCCATTAATCAAAATTTGTAAATTGTATAAGTGATGAGACTTAGTGAGACTTGTAGTTGCGAGATTTGAGCGATTGGTTTATATTCACTTTTGGGGTTATATCTTGCTCATTTCTTTATCTTTTTATGGTGAACTTCGCCGTTGGGCGTCGTATACTTATTTATTCTGTATTGCGTGGTTGTGATCCGCTGTTTGGCGAAGAGCTAGCTCCCGTGTGGGGATGCCATTATTCTTATTATGTATTTATGGTTTTCGATCAAAAAATACAAAGGAGGTGCTGCCAAAATTTTTTAAAAGACGAAACGTGTTTTCAAACTAGTAAACATCACTTGCATCATTCATGTTTCTTTCTACGCATTAAGAAAAAATTGATTTCATTATACCTTTATTTCAAAACCTCACCTCCTTTACTTTCCTTTAAGGGTTTAGATTTCTGGGTTTCAGCTTACTTGAATTCCGTTACGTCTTTAGACGTTGCGTGATTCAAGAGATGGTCACGAGCTAATATTTCGGGTCGTGACAAAGTTGGTATCAGAGCGCTAGGTTTAACCTTTGTTCGAGTCTATGTTTGACTATGCGGATTCTAGGGCGGGTATGTATTTCGGAACCTAGGCTTGACCTTACGGAACTTAGACTTGAACGGGGGGGGGGTATTATACCTGAACTTTCGTTTCATAGGCTGACCCTGATTGATGGAGTAGGTAGCTTGAGCAGAGTGACGTACCGTACGTATGTTCCGCGGCATATTTACGATACGATACCCCACTTAAGAAACCTTAGGATGTACATATTTTTGAGACTTATGATTCTCTTTATACCCATGATTATACATCTATTGGAGATCCTCGATTCTATTAGTTCCATGATCATACTTTCATTGATGCTGTTCCTTCTTATGATCATGTATCCATTCTGGATCTGTCGTTTTCTTTCTTGCCGTTGATCTGCTCTCTTCGATACTCGATTGAGGTTCCTGTCACTATAGTTTGAGCGCAGTTTGAGCTGCTTCTAGTGTTGTGGCCAGGGTGAGCTCGTCTGGTACGAGGACCGACTATTGTGTTTTCTGGTGACATGGGAACGTCTCGAGTTAGTACTGTTGTTGTAACCTCTTGTGGAGGCGAGTGCTTAGTTTTACACCGGATGATCGGGCCATTGTTAGAGCTGCCAGTTGCGAGAGGGCTGTTGATGTACAGCATACATCAGAGCTTTTGATGTCCTCTACCGTGCAGACAGATGACGCAGCTGTTGCTGAGATTGATAGGATGTCGCTTCCAGAGCTTACGAGCAAAGACCGTCGGAGCTTCCAGGCAGAAATGCGACAGATGATAGCTAGTCTACCCCGATTTGAGAGACGAAGGTGATTCGTTAGATTGATGCGCCGACGCAAGCCCATTTGAGTTGAAGATTTCCAGTCTGGAGAGTCTTACTCAGACCTAGAGCAGACCGAGCTAGAGACGATAACCGATGTATCGCCTTTCCTGGAGGATTGAGGCATTGTTTAGCGTGCGAGCGAAGGATATTCATATGTTGTACAGGCGAAGCTAAAAGATTCGAACAGGTGTCAGAAACCCATTTTCCCAACTTTAAAGTGTTTGCAGGAACAGGCAGGTAATTCTGTGGACCCTCTAGAAGAATGAAACCCTAACTCGACATGATGACCATGGAACCGCTTTGAACCTTAGGGTTCGTAGTAGTTTAGCAGTGCCATCATTGAGGCTTGGGTTTGCCCTTTTATGGCTGGTCCAGGTGCTGTGGTATGTACCAGATATTTTATACTGCGCTCAGGTGTTGAGCCTTCAGGAAATTTTAGGACCTTGATGACTCGATCGAAAGGTTTGACGTCATCCGGATACCATGTGATAAGAGACCAGTAAGCTGACAAGCTTTGAATGGAGGACCTCACCCAGATGCGTTGAGAGTTGATCGAGGATAGACGAATATTGAGTATTCCTCCGATGGTTGGGATGCGTTTCCGAGGACGTGATTTCCCAGATATCTTCTACCGAGTGATGAAGATACTGAGTTCGTGACTTCGAGTCCATGTGAGTGACCTCGGGTTGACCGTGGCCGAGAACAGTTGCAGTGCGCAGATAGCATGGCTTGACGTCATAGTGGACGACGATAAAAACAAGTGGAACCAGAGGTTCGTACGAGACGCCGACGAGCTGTCATTACTTCCCGTCGAGACTAGAGACCTGATATGCTTATAGAGGCATTGGGATACGATCAGTTTCCGAAGGAATGTGTGCGGAACACGCAGATGTCCAAAAAACGAGAAAGGATTATATAAGAGTACCAGCCTCCGTACAGTTTGGCATAGGCAAGATCGGAAGAGACCTTGAGCAGGATTCCTTCCAGGACACTGCTGCAATGAGATTTGCACCCAGGATCAGTAGTGTCGCGTGTATTCAGAGAGACAGAGGCCGACGCCAGTGACGTGTTGCTTTACGAGTGGTCGTGATGATTGACCGAAAGATGACCAGAGAAGTGCCAGAACGGAATCGTCCCCGTTAGCACACCTGAAAGGGCCGATGAGCCGATAGATTGAGAGATTGGTTATCCGCAGAGAAGATAAGGACACAGAGACCGAGGATGCCAGACCGTGAGCAGGAGGCAAGCGGATGTTCTTGTTCTGCCAGTTTCTGGGCGCACCGATTTATTTCTCAACATTGTAGCATGTGTACCTCGATGTCCTTTGTTGCGATTTGCGTTTGTGATCTGAGTATCACGCTTTTATCGCTTGGATTTGAGGTTTGATGACGAGTTTCCTGATATTGGTTTCGTGCACCATGGCTGCACCTACTGAGTATTTACATTTTACGCATAGCTATCGCACCTGATATGTATTTTATATACACCGTTGTGTTGATTTACGATTTGTTCATATCCATTACATTTGATGTTGATTTTGTACCTTCGTAGCATGTGTTTATGATTTCATGGATTTCATACGGATGATTTGATTTCTGCACTCGGTATAGCTTATATGTGCTTGCAGTGCATTGATATGTATTTTGTGCACGTAGTTGCACACGTTTACGATTTTATACACCTTGGTAAACTCGGTGTTGCGGTTTATGCATTTGAGTTATTGATTAGTATTTTGTGCATATGATGCACTGTATTCGTATTTCGTGCACTGGATGTACTGTATTTTTATTGTGTGCACTGGATGCACCAGATTAGCACTTCGTGCACTTGTTGCACTGGGTTTTCATTTCGTGCAATTGTCGCACCAGATTTATATTTTGTGCATTCGCTGCGCCAGATTCGTATTTCGCACATTGGTTGCACTAGATTGCATTTCTTGCATTTTTTGCACCGGACGGTATTTATGCGTTTGTCGTACTGGGTTTATACTTCGTACCTTGGTTGCACCCGATTTATATCCTTGAGCATTCATTTTACCAGGTTTGTATTTTCGTGCACGTTGCCACTTGCCGTTCTTTTTCGTGCATGCTACTGCACTTTATGCTTTTACGGACCCGGCGCGCTTTTGTTGGATTTTTGCGCATATTATTCGCTTGATTTTAGATTTTGTGCACATCAGATGCACTTGAGTGAGATTTTACTCGTGCATGTTGGATGCTCTTGATTTAGATTTCGTCCGTGCATATTGGATGTGATTTCATTCGTGCGGGACATACGCACTGATTTGGATTTTCGCGCATGTTGGGCGCATGATATGAGATATGATTCGGTGCACACCGGATGCACTGGATTGAGATTTTAGTGCAGTTTAGATGCACTTGATGTTGTTGTCGTGCACACCCGTTGCACTGGACAGATGCTTTTGTGCACACCCGTTGCACTTAGTTTTTCTTTGTGTGTATTGTGGCACCTGTATTTGGGTTTGATTTTCATGCACACCAAATGCATGTGATTATTGGATACGCCTTTTGAGGCTGATTTTGCTTTTGAGCACTTTGTTTTCATGTTGAGCACTATATTTTGTAGTGGCCAAACATGACTGATCTGAGGATAGTACCTGAATACTCTGCATGCATGAAAAAGATTACCAAAGGGTTTTCAAGAGGAGCTATAGTCTCGCTATTTTCTTAAGTGTCCGTGAGTGACACGAACGTTTATAAAGGAAAGCCTTTTGGGATATTTTGAAAACGACGGAACGTGTATTTAAGAAAATATATATGGGCATATATTATTATTTTAAAATGAGCGTCCATCAGTTATGCCGTGAGTTACGCATTCCCGCGGCGATTTAGAAAAGATTTTGCATGTGTTTTATTCAGATTTTTGAGTTTTCAAAGATGCGTACTATATACGTATTATAGGATTTGACTAGTGTATATTGGATTTCAGTAGTGGATTGCGATGTCTGTATCTCTATTGTAACTCCGAGGATATGCGTGCAAATCCGATGATTTGCATGACGCTTGATGGAGTTCAATTTTGAGTTTTGTACTTGTTTTCATGCGCACTTGGCGCGTTGTGTTATTTCTGCGTTTTCCATGATTTTGGAGCCCTGTTGATTTGAGCTGATTATTGAAATGTTTTAGATTTTGGGGGTTTAAATTTAAATTCGGGGACCGAATTTATTTAAGGGGGGAAGATTGTAACATTTCAGAAAATATAAAATATTATTTGTGGGAATTTAATATTAAAATAATATATTTCCCGAAAACTGTCGATTTGCGAAATTGGGGTTTTCAAAAAAGGGTATAAATATATACCAATAATTATGAAATAAATAGAAATTAAAATGATTTATTCATTTAAAAATATATTTAAAGGATTTGGCAATTTTAAAATTTATTATATGCGGTTTTGATAAAAACCCGATTAGTGCACTTCTAATCGCGATTAAGCCAAATCCGCATTTCTACAGTTTTCATGGTTAGTGCACCTTGACATGTTACATGTTCTTTCATTTGTGTGTTTTATGTTAGGGCTGGGCTTTTGGGTGAGAAAAGAAAAGAAAAGAAAAGAGAAATGATTGAGGAGAAAGTCATAGGGGACATAATGATGACATGGAAAGGGAGTGGGTGAGAATTATAGTGAGTGAGAGAGAGGGGCTGCTGCCTTGGCCATTTTCCCCCGTCATTTTCTTTCCCTCTTCATCTCCCTCAACTTTACATCCCTCCACCTTCTACCCTCTTGATCCACCCTAAAAACCATGCCAAAACCCTACACACCCTTCACAAAAATTAATCCCCTCTTCAACCTCTACACATGAGACCAAGAAAATTCAGATTATGATGACCTTAGAGATTCATAGGTGCTATATGAGGTAATACCTTCACCAATTGGGTTGTTTTTCATTTACTTTAGTATTTATATGTGTTTAGATGTGAAATTGTGAAAATTAGTGAACATTGGGAAATCCTAGTGAAGGTTTGAGGGTTGTTTGAATTTGGTGATGTGTTGTGGCTGTTAACTAGACTTGGGTGTTGTTTAAGGACCTGGACCAGAGCTTAGAAACCCAAAACATGGATTTAGAAACCCCGACATCGGATAAATGTATGATTTTAGAGGGTATTTTGGAATCTGGAGCAACCCGGGGACACTAGAAATAATTTTGTGAGCACAGCGACCCATGCAGGCACCCAGTAAGTTACCACATAGATCTGAGACCTCAACTCCACCAAATGGCCGCGGATTTATCCATTATGGCCGCAATTTGCGGCCAGAGCAGGGAAGTAAGGTCCCAGATTTGGTCCATTACTATTTTTGCACTAAATTAGACCCTTCCTATATGCAGTTTTGGTTAATTTTCGCCTGGGGAAAATCTAGGACCATTTTGGGGTGTTTTTGGCCATGATTTCCGTATTTTCAAATGTTAATTCTTGATATTTGGATTTGTATTGGGTTGTTGGATGTTTGTACATCGGAAACAGGGGTTGTTTGATTGTTTTTGCACGTGTAGGCTATATGTTCTAACCTATGAGCGCACCGTGCGCCATATCGCTTTTCCGGATTCGATTTTAATACGCATTGCGACTGTTGATTATTGTAGGTACCTTCGCGTGGATTCCGAGGCGATGGAGCATGGCGTCATCGACTTCGGCAAGCAAGATGTAAGGTGAGTGGATCTATATCCACGGGGGAAGTCGGGTGGATGGCGTATAGCACCCCCGTAATGTATTGATGGAAATCTGATTATAGAATATGGTTAGCAAACCTAGATTAGGAAACTAGGGTTAGAATGAGATAGCTACGAGACCATATTAGAAACTAGTGGATAGTTAGAAGTGATATGTTACTACTGTCGTAGGATGACGTTTAGCGATATTACCGCTTAGGGTACTGTAGGACTAGATAGTCGATGTAGATGCGTCATCCGAACCATACCTTTTTCTAAACCAAAGAATCGTTTGTATCTTTTTTATGTATACCTTGAGGGATGTTACGGATTTTCAAATGATACCTTTTCCTTAAAAACACCGTAACCCCTGTTTTCAAACTACGATTCACTTCTTTAAAAATCTGATTGTATGGGGGTGTGTTTGTTAGATTATATACTTATACTTAGTAGAGATAGAATGTTTATTTAAACTCGACATGATATGAGACATAAATGCGATGAAAGAATACAAGACGGATTTGATGATATGATGAGATGATGATATGATGGTATACGGATGCGAGTCGATCGAGATGATTTATACCCTGCCGGTCCCCTGATATGAGATTATTGCGGATGTGAACCGGGACATAGGTACATATATATATCCATATATAGGATGTTGTGAATCATGGATGATATGCCGTATGTGATATTAGGCCGTACCCTCATTTGTCGTATAGGATGTTAGGATCCCTATTAGCTTAATGCCGCTGCACGATGATTTCCGTGCGTGATGAGTTTAACTTTATGTTGATCCATACCCTTGACTTGAGAATGCCGTATGATGGATTATACCGTACGTGATGCTGTGTGGCTAGGTGTCGATTGATAGATTCACCGACTCAGACATATGATAGTTAGGTATACCTTATAGCTATTAGCTGATGATTTACCTTGTGTTGCATTCATGATATTATTATTGCAATGCATATACCTGCGATAGTACACCTGCACCATTATCGATGATGCGTATGTTACACGTACACAGATTGTAGTCTCACACACTTCATCATCGATAATTGCCATGTCACTACACAGTAAGGTTGCTGCATCATGACATATACATTGATACATTCATACTTGCGCATATACACATTGAATATCCATATTTGCGCACATACACATTATATATCCATATTGTGCATACATACATTGGTACATCTATACTTGAGCATATTCATATTGTACCTATATAGATAACTGGTTTATTTGGGAAATTGGGAACCGCAAGTTATATTTTAAAAACTGGACTCATTTTAAAAGAGCGGTTTTCCATTAATATGTCATATCACTGTTCCATGTTGCAAGATACATGGATATGCTCCCATTTCTCTTATATATCGCATACATCATGTTCTATTCTTTTACGCATTGAGATATGCTGCTTTCATGAGATTTCTGGATTTGAGAACCGTGGTCATTTTAAAAGAAAGCATGTACTGTTTTAAAAATCCGGTTTCTCTTGATATGATATTTCAGTGCGTCCACCATGCATTTCTCGGTTTTGAGACGTATGACATGTGGAACCCGATTCGAGGAGTGGACGGGGCCGATTGCGGGTACATGGTGGACCCAGTATGGTACCCCGGGACGAGAACGGATCTGTTGTGCAGTGGGCGATGAGCCTGGCAGAGGGACCACTACCTACTGGTGATAGTATTTGGGCTCGGCGGATATCCGGAGGATACCGACCGGAGTCGAGAGATGATATGGGCTGATCCGGACTGACGGAGCCCGTGGACCGATCCGGAATGACAGAGGCTGATATATGAGGATTTACGTGTCGATGCTGGGCACTATTTTCATGATGTTTTCGAGTGTCGATGCTAGGCACTTAGGTTCTATGATTTTGATGTGTCACGAGGGACACCGTTGATATATATCCTTATACTTTCATGCACACTCCTTTATGATATTTACGTGCATACAGACATTGATTATATGGTTGAACGAGATCCATATACATACATTGATTATTACTGTTGGATGTTATCCGCAGGCATATAGGTATTGACTACCTTGTTGGCATATATACAGACCCGGTCACCCTAGATATCATAATATTACCTTTATGATATAGTTGACCTAGGAGTCGTTGTTTATTCGATTTCTATCTGTTGATATTTTTCTACTCACGAGTTGGCAACTCACCCCCGTTGTGCCACAGTTCTTGCAGGTTGACCGCTAGGATCAGTAGCGGCTTCGCTAGCACATAGTTGCATTCGGGTGTTTTGCGTTAGTAGGTGAGACACTTGTATCGTACCCACTCTTATATCTGTATTCTTATTGTATCTAGTTAACTCCATCAATCAAAAGTTATAAATTGTAGAAGTGATGAGACTTAGTTAGACTTGTAGTTGCGAGATTTGAGCGATGGGTTTTATATTCACTTTTGGGGTTATATCTTGCTCATTTCTTTATCTTTTTTGGTGAACTTCGCCGTTGGGCGTCGTATACTTATTTATACTGTATTGCGTGGTTGTGATCCGCCGTTTAGAGAAGAGCTAGCTCCCGCATGGGGATGCCATTATTCTTATTATGTATTTGTGGTTTTGGATCAAAAAAATACAAAGGATGTGCTACCAAAATTTTTTAAAAGACGAAACATGTTTTCAAAGTAGTAAACTTCACTTGCATCATTCATGTTTCTTTCTACGCATTAAGAAAAACTTGATTCATTATACCTTTATTTCAAAACATCACCTCCTTTACTTTTCTTAAAGGGTTTAGATTTCTGGGTTTCAGCTTACTTGAATTCTGTTATGCCTTTAGACGTTGCGTGATTCAAGTGCTGGTCACAAGCTAATATTTCGGGTCATGACATAGTCCAATACCCATGTGTGTGTGTGTGTGTATATACATATTCCCATATACGCACAGGTAAAAGAATGAATGTATGAAAGTGTGTGTGCGTGTGTGGGTGCAACAACTACTCTAAGGTTTCGCAAGTAACACTACAAATCCATGAACACATAACCATATCCTGAATATCCATGTCTCACATAAAAGATATCATATATGTATAGTATATAGATAACATACTATACATCGAACTGCGGGGGTGCTATACGTCATCCACCCGACTTCCCCCGTAGATATATATCTACTCACCTTGACCTTCGTCTGCCGATTCTGACGTCGCCACGCACTTTTTTGTCGTCTAGAAGTCCACTTGTGATACCTACACATCATAACGTATCGTATCGCTTTAAAATCAAATTTGAAGATGAAACGACACACGAAAACCAAAACGACAGCTTAAAAGCCTATTGGTTAGAACCTATGGTTTGCATCTCGCAACTCGACCTAATAACACCCGGGATCGATGTACAAACGTCAAGTGACCGAGTACAAACACAAATATAAAAACATAGATTCGAAAACAACGCAAAACATAATGCAGCAACATCGAAAACATGCTCCAGATTTTGTTTAAGGTGAAACCAAGGAGCACAAACAACTCTGGGTTGATGTATATGAAGTACATGACCTACTGAAGCAACCTGAGCCCTAACCCCTACCCCATGGCCGGCCACACCCATGTAATTTCCGGCTTGCTCGGTTCTTCAGGGTGGGATGGGGTTCGTCTTGGTATGGTAGCCTCCTAGGGTCCAATATGGGTCAATGGTATTGTTTGCTTTTCGAGTTTTGGTCTCGGGTCATTCCAGATTTCTCTGCACCCACTAAAACTCACAAAATCGACATTTACAGTTTTCTATTTTCAGTTCCAGGTTTTGTATTGTGTTTGGTCTGGGTTTTTGACAAATTGGGGGAGGGGGTTAAGGTCACTATTAAGATTCAATAACACAATCCCAACTCAAGAAAACCCTAACCCCTTTCTATGAATTTTCAAAGCTCACAAAAACGCACTAAATCACAACTAAACACATATATGGTTTAAAGTGAATGAAAAACTACACTAAGTGAATGGATTACCACGTTTGGCACTCATGAAACCCCTACAACGCCAAAACGCAAACTTTCTTGGTCCAAGGTGTAGCTTGTGAGCTCTAGCACAAATTTTGTGAAATGGAGATGGAGTTTTGATGAGGGCAATGAGGTGTTTGTGAGGGTTTGATGAAGAGGGAGATGAGGTTCAGCCATGGGCTGAAGAGGAAAAGGAAGATGAAGAGGAAATAATGAAGGAGGGAAAAGCTATGACCAAGGTTGACGCCCTCACCACTCTCTCTCATGCCCATACCTCACATTATCCACATTTTTTAAGATTTTCGTTTTCTTTTCTTTTCTTTCTCAATTAAAACAACAACCATGCCAAAAAATGAAGAGAAGGCCAGGAAGAAAATATAAGTGTTGGATATAGTGCCCTCAGAGTCAATTATTGGACCTCAGAGTCAATTATTGGATCGCATGCACGTGATTGCAATGATGGAGGGAGGACCTATACCGGTAGGACAGTCTTACTCAAGATGATAGTATGCTATCTGGTTTATCTTTATCATCGTGTACTGCTTCAGGTGACCTTACAGGTCACTATTGCATGTTGATAGAGCCCTTAGGATTCTTGTTTGACGGCCAGCAGTATGATGACGATCATATACGTAGGAGCTGGGGTCTATAAGCACATCCTTAAAAGGTCCCTAGTCGTGGGAGTTTTCGAGATAGGGCATCGATACTCCAGAGTAGACTAGTGTATACAGTCGAGACCCCGACGAGGGGCGGTGGCCAGTCTCACAAGCCACTGGTGTCAGTTGGTTCACCTAAGATTTATACAGGTGCTCATTGGGTTATGAGTACAGCGGACAGGACTCGCCGGGAACATGCTAGTTGGTATTATACCTGACGTCAGATAGCAGTTCCCTGGTGACATGTGTACAGGTTAGTTCATTGACCTGACATCGTCATTTGTCTCGTGTGAGTTCCCATTGTACTTTGATTACTACCCTACCACGGCCCAAAGGAGTCATGCAAACAGGTTTTAGTTGGGTACAGTCCCGAGCCAAATGGAGGCAGTCAGCGGATCTGCAGGGGTTTGTCTCTCCCGGTATTGGGGGTGAGGTCGCGCTGTGTCTAGGAGAGCCATTACACAAAGCCCTCAGCCGAGACAGGAGATTTACTGGTAGGCATTCCAGTAGTATCTCAAGGTGTTCTGGGCTACACTCCGACACGACTTGTACCGCTTTTAGGGGTCTGACTTTTACCAACCCCTTAGGCCCACCATGCGATATTCATAGACGAACGGACCGGACTGTACGAATATTGTCACTGACAGGCTCAGTAGGGTGTCAGGATGAGTTCGTTCATCAACGTCCCTTTTGGTAAATACTTGGTAGTGTTAGTTATATGTATGCCCTAGAGGCCATTACTGTACATTGGATGTATATTGTAGTGGATGCTGGGACATCTATAGGGAGGACTTTCTTGCTCGACATGATAGTATGCTATCTGGTTGATCTTGACCTTAACATGTACACTGATTGTCTCTCTGTTACATGTTGGTAAAGCCTTTAGGATGTGTACTTGACTACCTGGACTATGATGCGAGATCATACTAGTGGGGACAAGGTAGTCCATAAGTACATCCTTCAAAGTCCCTAGTCGTGGGTGTATCGAGACGGGGCATCGATATACCAGAGTAGACTAGCGTATACCATCTCGACCCATACAGATGGGCGATGGATGATCCCATATCCATTGGTGTTTGACATCAGAGATGATATACGAGTGCTCAGTGGAGACTGGGTACACTGGACGGACTCGCCGAGAACTCCCAGATGGTATTATACCTTACGTCAGATGGCAGTTCTCTGGTGACACTGGTACAGAGTAGTCTGTTGACCCGAGATCGTCATAGAGTCTTGTGTGGTTCCCACTGTGCTTTGATTTCCAGCTTACCACGTCCAAGAGGGCGTGCAAAACGGTGGTTTTTGGGTACAGTTCCGAATCACATGGAGGCAATGAGCGATAGGAGGGGATTCGTCTCTCCCGGTATAGGGAGTTGATGTTGCGCTGTGTTCGATTGGCTATAACCGGAAATCCCTGGCCAGGGTTGCTGAGATTTTCTGGTAAGTGTTACAAGTAGTTTCTCGAATTGTTATAGACCTCATATCGACATGACTTATCGAGCTATTAAGGTCTGACGTTTACCACCCCTAGGTGAGATATGCGGCATATCAGACGATCAGACCGGACTGTACGGTAAGTGTTACTGGTTGGATTCACAGGAGTGTGAGCGGGCTTGCTCGTCGATCTTCTGATCGCTCAATACCCGGATGGCCGTTACGTTTAGCAGACCGCTTGCGGCTTGTGGGTGCTTGATATGATCATCATCTGCTGCCGGCGTATTGACGAGTCTTTAGAGTCCTACACAGAGGTTTCCTGGCTCAAGCGAAACGAAATAGGAGCGCATATGAGATATGTGCAGGACCGAGAATAATGCGTGTATGTGATATCGTATTTCATTCTCGCGATGGATGTGTCGATTGGTTATATGCGATAGAACCTAGTTATCGAATCAAGGATTGATTCGATAAGCCGATACATAGGATACTGGTCGGTTATATGCGATATGACCGGATCGTTAAATCAAGTGTTGATTTAATGATTTAATGTATAATTATATATTTGATATATTACTTTGCATTAACTAGTATTGGTTCACTTTAAATGGATTTTCTCACTTGAAATGCACAAGTTGTATATGTGATATACTTTTGTGCATATGATTGTATCATGTTTGATGATACATGCAAGCTAGGGTTTGTGTAAAGAATTGACCATGGTTATATGAATGGTTAGGGTTTCATTTTTATTTGCTTATTTCTTTATTCATTTATTCTTTATTGAAAGAAATAAAATGGTGGCTAAGTTTGGTTTATCTTTGAAGCTTCATGAAGCTTTGAATGGTTGACTATTTTGTTTCTTTCCTTAACCCTAACCATTTACTTTAACCTTAGTTTATTCTCTACATTTAACCATAGTTGACATTATGATAAGTATGATTTATTTTCTTTTTTCTAATCAACTTATCATATCTTCTTCTTCTTCTTCATCTTCTTCTTCCATGAAAAGAAGCTTGCTACATCAATGGTGATTGATGAAAAAGTGTGAGAAATCCATATCTAAAGTCTACCCACTTCCTATTCCTTCATCCTCTACCTCTTGCCAAGTAGTATAGGGTGTTTCCTTCATAAGTTTTCTTGACTTGGTGAAGTTGGAGCTTGATCTAGCGATGCCTCGACGTAGATCATCTTCGGCATCGTCGTCGATGACCTAGCCCGCTTTTTCTCCGATGAAGCCGACGCTAGAGTCATGGTTCGATTTGGACAGCGGAGAGGATTTCATCATGGAGCTATGGAGGTGGAGAAACGGATCTACAAAGGTTGTATTTCCGTTCTTTTAGCTTAGTTGTAAACTAGTTGCTTTGGTCGCCTAAAATTCTAGTTAACGATCCGTATTAGGGTTTCTCGGCACCCGTAAAATTAAGAATTGGCATGGTTGATGCCTTGTGAGACCTCTTGAGAGTGCCTAGGAACCCTACAGTGGTATCAGAGCCTAGCTAGAGCCTTAGGCGATGCGTAGACGGAGTTTGAAATCCGAACGAATCGAAACCCTAATCCATAAAGTGCTCTCTGGACTTTTTCTAAAAACTGGGTTTTTTCCAGATTAAAAATTCTTAAAAAATTCAGCAGGGAATTCTAAGAATTATGATGCAAAATTTTTTTCATGATACCTCTAATGTGCGGCGGAACCGCGGCAGAAGTATGCCTTCTGCGGCGGTTCCGCGGCCTCTTGACTTGATTGGCCTTCAATCTTTGCACAGTAATTCATGCTTTCTGGTGCTGGTTTTCCTGGGGATTTTTAATATTTATTCAAGAGTTGAATTTTCTGGGGTTGTTTTGGGGATTCGATGATTCGATCGGATTATCAGACTTTGTCTTTGTGGCTTTCCGGATAATTTTTTGAATATGTTAAAAAGTTCGACTGGATATAAATACCCAACTTTTCCCCTGTCGGGAAATTTCCAAGTGTTGGATCTTTCCGTGGTTTAAAGACGTTCTAAGTAGTGCAAGCAACGCGATGGTCCCTCTAGAAGACAACAAACCTTAACTCGATTATGTGACCGTCTTGAACTGCCCTTTGAACCTTAGGGTTTGGGGCAGTACGGCGTGCCACATGTGAGGCGTTGGCTTGGCCCTTCTACGGCTGGACCGTTGGTACTGAGGCATGAACTGGATGTTTTTAAACTTGTTTCATGTGTTGAGCTGTTTCGGGAAAACTTGGGTGTTTGATTGTTCGATCGGAAAGTTTAACATTTTCTGTTTATCCGGAATGTGATACAATAATTGGAATTCACAAGCAGTTATGAGATAACTGAATGAATGTTATAAACATAGCACTTTAGTCTCACTTGATCGGTTGCCACGGAATTTTGATGTGATCAAAAGTCCGTTGCAATCACGTAGCGTACGCGGATACTCGCCGGATAAACTTAATAGACAGCTACATCCCTTAGCCCCGACCAAGTGACTGTAGGAGAACCCCGTCGCCGAAAGCATCCATCTGGGTGCTCGCGGCAGCGGTGTTCCGCTTTGGTGTACTTCGTCGACGGCATCGGGGGTGCGGCCGTCTACTGAAGTTTGCGACGAGCATTCGATCAGGATGTCGGGAATCTTGATGAATTGCCCGACTTGATATTGAAAAGTGTTTTCGATAATGAGACTGAAATGCGGGGTTTATAATTGTTAGGCATGCGATGTCTAACAAATTCATTTGATTAGGCATGCGATGTCTATGCAGGTTGCGGATTCCAACTGTTGTAGTTTTACACTTTCTTTTCTGTGACCGTAAGTGTAATATGTGATATCGCCGGTTTCGTTGCTATATGTCAACGACAATTGGGATGCGCATATTTACTTACGTTGCTGACATGTGATGTTATGTGTTGCTGGATATGTTATATTGGATCGTCGTGTTTGAATAGCCGGGGTTTTTTTTATGTGAGATGAGTGTTTTTCATTTTCATTCATGTAAAAACTTGTATGTAATATTCTTTTATTGGGGCACTTCCAGGTTGCGGAAGATGTCACCTTTTGTATATTATTTACTTTTCCGCACTAGGATAGACCCAAGGAGGGGAGCACAAGTAACCGGGTTCTGGAGTCCAGAGGGAGACCAACTCGAGGAGTCGAGTCCGGGTCTCCTAACTCTAGAATTGGTAGGGTTGCTTGCCGCTCTCGAAGGGGTCTAGGGGTGTGGGTTTGGCTATTCATCACGACCGTGGAATCCGTGTTTTATACTGGCTCGTATTGAAAACACGGACGTCCTAGTATATCCAATGTTTCATATGATTCTTCTGCTGCGATATCTGTGATGTGATCATGTGATATGTTCTGTGATGGATACTGTATATAGTATATATGATATATTATATAGGCGTTACTTATGTTTTACACCCGCACTAGCCCTGCCCCGCTCTGCCGTTAGTTACCTAACCTAACGGTGCACGAGGGGACATCGAGGCGAATGCGGATGGCATAAGTGTACGTCGTTTTATCTGTGATGTTTAGGTACTTAAATGATGGGACTTCATTAATGAGATTAATGAAATAAAAGAAACCTAAGATGTTGTAGAATCGAATTTCAAAAATAAAACAGGTAGCTACAGTTCTTGCTTTGCACAGAGGTATATGTGATATATCCTGCACCTTATTCGATAAGGAAAGGACCGAGATCCCTTCACCGGGAGTGACACTTTTAGCAATAACTGGCAGATGCTACAAACTCAGTTTGTCTTTTGATTGCTTTTACGAGTTTTTGCTTTGCACAGTGATATATATGATATATCCCGCACCTCATTCGACGAGGAAAGGACCGACGATCCCTTCACCGGGAGTGACTCCTTTAGCAAAACTAGAAAAGCCTCAAAAACACTCCATTTCAAAATTCATTCGATCCTACAACGATATCAAGTTCATTACGCAATAGGTTTTCAGAAAAAACTGTCGTAGCCCTCCGTCATTTCAGATAAGTAGTAGTTAGTATTCGTGCTGTGTTTGTTGGCCTTTGTCAAGGCGTAGTGTGCGGTAGCTAACTGGTGCTTATCTGCTTATGCATATGATGCAGATTGGATTAGGGTAGTCGTGCGACCTTGTTGGCCTTTGTCAAGGGCCGTGCGGGTGGGTTTAATTCAATCAGGAAATGACGGGTTGAACATGACTAGCATCCTATGGTTTGTTGGCCTTTGTCAAGGTCATAGGAGGTTAGGGGAAAAATATTATCGGGAATTTCAAGTGTTGAAATTTGCAATGAGATTGCATACCTTCTATGAGATAGTTGGATCCCGATATCCGCTGCGAGTAATTGTTACTCCTAGGAGAGTTTTACACATTACAATTAGCCGATCAAGTAGGTGTCTAGAAAGGTGTTAACGAGGTTACGCCTCTGGGAAAACGAGGTTTACATTAATTAGGTTCGTGCGAAAGCACGGGGGACCTCCCTCAAAGTACCGACACTGGCCTGGCTGAAAGATTGGCGAACTTGTAGTGTGTAATTAATCCCGGCTAGTCTTTCCTTTTAGGGTTTGAAGGAAGATTTGATAAAAAGCAGTGGGAGCCATCCTGATTAGATAAAATAATAACCAATCTATTCTTGCAAGAGCGCACGCTGAGTGTTTTCTTCTCTCTCTCTCCTGGTAGCGACCATATCACGCCTTAATCAAGATAATAATACGGAATATTGACCGAACCCGCTTGTTATACTGAGCTGGGGAACGTTGGTCCCGCTCCAACTTATAATTGTTATAAGACAGAGCAGGAAATTGGGGAATACCAGATTTCCCGTGCCGCCCAAACGAAGAGAGTGCATGCTGATGCATCAGCCTCGGGTGTGTTCATTACAAAGAACTGTTTCTCAGTATCCTCCGCATCCTGGGTATATGATACCGGATCAGGATCCCAGATATGTAATCTGTTACATAGGGCTACAAATAGGTAGAGAACTGAGAATGGGTGATTAGTTTCATGAGGCAGAAAACGGGGCAAGTGTTGCAGGCAAGTCTGTTGGTCACTGTCACCCTGTATTACCAATACATTGATTCTGAACGAATGTTATTAGATACCAAACCTGATATACAAAATTATATCAGTCTCTTTATCAGTAAAGAAATGATAAAATTTTGTATTGTTGGATAATGTTTTGAACATTTCCTATATCAAAAGTTGATCGGTTCAGGCACGTTATCTAAAAGCATTGATGTTCTAAATCAAACTACAGTTCTTAAGTATACCGAACACACAAAAGAGGAAGAGTTCAGAAATGAACGAATCCTTCTTGAGGCATTGTAGACTAGGTCATATCAATGCGACCCGACTAACTAAAGTTACATGTAGATGCATATTTAAATCAGTTTGAATCTACATCTTGTGAAACTTGCCGGTCATGTCACAAAGATAAGATGACCATAGCTCTGTTTATTGGAAACAGAGAAAGAGTTAGTAAACTCTTGTGATGATACATGTTGATGTATGAAGGTCCCATGTCTACATATGCCAAGACTGGTTCTTTGTACTTCGTTGCATTCTCTGATAATCTCTCAAGATTCAGTCATATGTTCCTGTTGAAACACAAGACCGAACCTTTTAAGATATTCACAGAATGTAAGTTAGAAGTAGAGAACCAAAATACGGGTATAAGTATTATGTCCTTTGATGTGATCGAGGAGGAGAATACTTGAGCACGGAAATCCTGGATTAATCTAAAGGAGAATGAGATTCTCTCTCAGCATTACTCCTCCGTATACACCATAGCACGATGGTATATCGGGGCGGAGCAATCACACCCTATATGATAAGGTGTGCTCTATGATGAGTACTACTGAGTTACCTATTTCCTTTTTGGGAGTTATGCACATGAGAAGTTGCATACCTATTGAATACGGTTCCAATCAAATCAGTTGCCTACCGCTTCATATGTGATATGGAAAGGGAAGAGCCCATATCTTAAGTTGGTTAAGATTTGGGGTTGTCCGGGCTATATCTAAAAGCATAATCCGGACAAGCTCGAGGCAAAATCTGTTATATAGAACTGGAATGGTTCCAGCTATACAAACAACAGCAGATGATTTGGTAGAACCAAAGGATTCAATAGTTACCAACGAACCTCAGCCTCTCCGCCGATCTAGTAGGGTTCCTCACCCACCTGAGAGATACTTCGGTTTCTCGATGACAGAGGGAGCGAGGATTGCATCATGAGATGATGACCCAACTAGTTTCGAGCTGGCCATCAGGAGTAAGACTCTGTAAGAATGGCTGGATGCTTAGTGATCTGAGATGGAATCCATATACACCAACAAAGTATGGACTTTGGTTGCTATATCTGAAGGGTTAAATCCCCATCAGGAGCAAGTATATCTTGAGAAGATTACTTGGTGTAGATGGAAAAGTAGAGACTTTCAAAGCTAGACTTGTTAAAGCTTTTCGTCATCGACCAGGCGTGGATAATGATGAAACCTTTTCAAGTAGCTATGCTTAAGTCCATCCGGATCCTACTTGCCACGGCTACGTACCATGACTACGATATCTGGCGGTTGGGTGTCATGACAGCTTTTCTAAATGATGTTGTAGAAGAGGGAGTCTATAAGTACACAGCCAGAGGGCCTTGTAGACAGTGAGAGCAGCGGAAATGTGTGCAAGATGTTTTATAGGATAAAGCAGACATCGCGGAGTTGGAACATCTGTTTTGATGAGATAGTCAAACAGTTTGACATCATTAAAATGGTAGATGAACCTTGTATATACAAAAAGGTAGTAGGGAGTATGGTGGCTATTCTTGTAGAGTACGTGGATGACATACTCATGATAGGGAAGGAGTTTCCTATGCTACGCTCGATCAATCTCCGCTTATCACAATGATTCTCCACATAAGATCAAAGTGATACCTACTAAATCCTGGAATTTGGATCTATGAGATAGATCTAGTTGGATATTAGGACACTCACTAGTTGTAGTGAGATGGTATCAATCGATCCTGGGGAGAATCACTGGAAGGGTTCCAGAGTGATAAGGACGACTGAATGTCAGTCACAGGCATTGTCTTTACTCTCAGTAAAGGGACGGTATGTTGGAAGAGTTCCAAGCTAGATACCGTGGCATACTAGACGATTAAGGCTGGATACATTGCTACTTAAGATGCTACCAAAGAGGAAGTCTGGGTGTATATTTGTTCATGAGATGAACTCTGTTCCTCCCATTGTGTGACAATGGAGTTGTGGCTTATGCCAAGGAACGCCGGTCCCATTAGTGATCCAGACATATTCTAAGGCAGTATTACCTGATCATGGAGATGGTTCATCTCCAAGGGATCGAGGTTAGGAGAGTAGACTCAGAGGACAGCACGGCGGATCCACTCACGAAGGCCTATTCCCAGAGAGAGACTTTTATGGGATGGTAGAGTATGAGATACTACAACCACTGCTACAGATGGCCCTAGTGTAAGTGGGAGATTGTTAGTTATATGTATGCCCTAGAGGCCATTACTGTACATTGGATGTATATTGTAGTGGATGCTGGGACATATATAGGGATGACTTTCTTGCTCGACATGATTGTATGCTATCTGGTTGATCTTGACCTTAACGTGTACACTGATTGTCTCTCTGTTACATGTTGGTAAAGCCCTTAGGATGTGTACTTGACTACCTAGACTATGATGCGAGATCATACTAGTGGGGACATGGTAGTCCATAAGTACATCCTTCAAAGTCCCTAGTCGTGGGTGTATCGAGACGGGGCATCGATATACCAGAGTAGACTAGCGTATACCTTCTCGACCCATACAGATGGGCGATGGATGATCCCATATCCATTGGTGTTTGACATCAGAGATGATATACGGGTGCTCAGTGGAGACTGGGTACACTGGACGGACTCGCCGAGAACTCCCAGATGGTATTATACCTTACGTCAGATGGCAGTTCTCTGGTGACACTGGTACAGAGTAGTCTGTTGACCCGAGATCGTCATAGAGTCTTGTGTGGTTCCCACTGTGCTTTGATTTCCAGCTTACCACGTCCAAGAGGGCGTGCAAAACGGTGGTTTTTGGGTACAGTCCCGAATCACATGGAGGCAATGAGCGATAGGAGGGGATTCGTCACTCCCGGTATAGGGAGTTGATGTTGCGCTGTGTTCGATTGGCTATAACCGGAAATCCCTGGCCAGGGTTGCTGAGATTTACTGGTAAGTGTTACCAGTAGTTTCTCGAATTGTTATAGACCTCATATCGACACGACTTATCGAGCTATTGGGGTCTGACGTTTACCACCCCTAGGCGAGATATGCGGCATATCAGACAATCAGACCGGACTGTACGGTAAGTGTTACTGGTTGGATTCACAGGAGTGTGAGCGGGCTTGCTCATCGATCTTCTGATCGCTCAATACCCGGATGGCCGTTACGTTTAGCAGACCGCTTGCGGCTTGTGGGTGCTTGATATGATCATCATCTGCTGCCGGCGTATTTACGAGTCTTTAGAGTCCTACACAGAGGTTTCCTGGCTCAAGCGAAACGAAATAGGAGCGCATATGAGATATGTGCAGAACCGAGAATAATGCGTGTATGTGATATCGTATTTCATTCTCGCGATGGATGTATCGATTGGTTATATGCGATATAACCTAGTTATCGAATCAAGGATTGATTCGATAAGCCGATACATAGGATACTGGTCGGTTATATGCGATATGACTGGATCGTTAAATCAAGTGTTGATTTAATGATTTAATGTATAATTATATATTTGATATATTACTTTGCATTAACTAGTATTGGTTCACTTTAAATGGATTTTCTCACTTGAAATGCACAAGTTGTATATGTGATATACTTTTGTGCACATGATTGTATCATGTTTGATGATACATGCAAGCTAGGGTTTGTGTAAAGAATTGACCATGGTTATATGAATGGTTAGGGTTTCATTTTTATTTGCTTATTTCTTTATTCATTTATTCTTTATTGAAAGAAATAAAATGGTGGCTAAGTTTGGTTTATCTTTGAAGCTTCATGAAGCTTTGAATGGTTGACTATTTTGTTTCTTTCTTTAACCCTAACCATTCACTTTAACCTTAGTTTATTCTCTACATCTAACGATAGTTGACATTATGATAAGTATGATTTATTTTCTTTTTCTAATCAACTTATCATATCTTCTTCTTCTTCTTCATCGTCTTCTTCCATGAAAAGAAGCTTGCTACATCAATGGTGATTGATGAAAAAGTGTGAGAAATCCAAATCTAAAGTCTACCCACTTCCTATTTCTTCATCCTCTACCTCTTGCCAAGTAGTATAGGGTGTTTCCTTCACAAGTTTTCTTGACTTGGTGAAGTTGGAGCTTGATCTAGCGATGCCTCGATGTAGATCATCTTCGGCATCGTCGTCGATGACCTAGCCCGCTTTTTCTCCGATGAAGCCGACGCTAGAGTCATGGTTCGATTTGGACAGCGGAGAGGATTTCATCATGGAGCTATGGAGGTGGAGAAAAGGATCTACAAAGGTTGTATTTCCGTTCTTTTAGTTTAGTTGTAAACTAGTTGCTTTGGTCGCCTAAAATTCTAGTTAACGATCCGTATTAGGGTTTCTCGGCACCCGTAAAATTAAGAATTGGCATGGTTGATGCCTTGTGAGACCTCTTGAGAGTGACTAGGAACCCTACAGGTAGCCCGTTGCGTACGGCTAATACCTCTGACGTGCTAGTTGTTAAATCCACAGCCAAAGTATTGATGAGTCTTTAGAATCCCCCACAGACAGTTTCTCAAGTTTCGGGAGAAACGTTGTAGAGGCCGTATGTTATATGGCAGGGTTCGATCTTATACGTGCGGTATTGCACGGATCATGATCGGACGGATCATACTAGTGGGCTTTGGTTTAAGCCGGATCCTAGTATTAGATTTGTTAGATTACTTTAGTCTCATCGCATTCGCATTCAGTCGGAATGCGTGTGCAGGTATGTATATACAGGTGAGGGGTATCCTTGTGATCCGTCACGAGTTTACTTTAGATGTTGCCGGATTTTTTTTGTTATGGAAAACATTTTGATTAATGTTTGCTTAAGGAAATAATGAGCTAGAAATCATCATGACAATGCATTAATGTGACATGGACTTGTATCATGAGTCATGGTCTCTTTTTTAGCAAATGTGTCACATTAATGAATTGTTTTATGTGATGAAATGAGATGGAGAGAGAGAGGGGCTGCCATGGTTGGTATTATTGGTCTTGTATTTTGAAAATCTCTCACTCTCACTCTCATTAAAACAAGAGAAAAGAAAAGAAACAAAAGCTCTTGTTCTTGTTTTTCTTCCTCTAGCTTTTTTGCTTCCATCAATGGCAACACTTCAACTTCCATCCAAAGCCATGGATGCAAGAGACAAAGTGATCACAAACATTCTCTACAACACCTTGGACGCGTCGGCTAGCACACTTCGCGCCTGAGTTGCTTCGGATGAAGCCGGAGCCCGTAAAAAGACTTCTCGATGTGGTGCCCTTTCCGACGAGGAGATGAAGACCGGAGATTTCACGAGGCGATCGGAGTGGAGGCCAAAGACCGAAGGACACGGATCGCTCGGTATAGCTTCTGACCCATTCTCATGTTAGCTAGTTGTAGGTTAATGGTTACGATCCGGGGTTTTAGGATGCGGTAGTGCCGGTTTAAAGTCAAGAAAAATTTTCGTTTCCGCATTTTGGCCTCGGATAGACGGCCGGGGCGCTACCGTAGTCATATATGGTATCAGAGCCACGCCATTAACCTTTACTAGCTTGCTCTAGCGTGTTTAGAACTTCGATCGAACAAAAATTCCGAAACCGCGTTTTCAAATGTGCAGTCTCTGTGGAAATTTTTTTGTTGTCAAAAAATTATTTGGTATGCTGCAGAAAACCAGGCAGGATATTGTAGGAGCACTGTAGAAATTTGGTGACATGATTCAACAGTAACGCCGCGGAACCGCTGTCCCAACCCTATTTTGGCCGCGGTTCCGCCGCCGTTCTAAGCCTTCACTGCACCAAATTTTTTCAGTAGGTTCCTGAGTTGGAAATGGGGTTTTTGGTATATACCTTTTGGGCCCAGATTTATTTTGAGTGCTACAGTTGTGCTTGGGGCCCACTTCGGGAAATTTAGCCGATCAAAAATTTTAAACATGTTAGTTCACAGTATTTACATTATATCTGCGACCGTGAATGTCACTTGATCGGTAAATCCTGTCTAACTGCTATAGCCCTTTTAGACGGATTTGCGAACGTGACATTCACGTTGATGTTCTGTGTTGTGCTGTGATGTTGCGGTTTTGTCGTGGTGGATAGCCTGGATGCAATGATAGTACAGTTTAGTTGTTTATGTACATTTGATATTGCGGGGCGAGAGTCCGACATGTGGACTACCGTTACTTCCCTTTTGTATATTATTCTTTTGGGGCACGACCGGGCTGAGGTCGATGTACCCGTTGTATGTATATTTTACTTTTTGTACTAGGCTTACCCCGCGGAGGGGTGCATGGATAGCCGGGTTCTAGAGGGCAACGGGCCCGCATCTCATGGCATTGAGAAGGTGGGGGGCTTCACTCGAGAATTGGCAGGCTATTCGCCGCACTCGTAGGGGGTACAGGTTGACCCAAGGAGGGGTGCCCAAGTTACCGGATTCCGTGAAGTGCTGGGTGGTCCATTCACGTCGTTGAAGGGGGCTGCCTAACTTCAGGTTTTGGCGGGTAACTTGCCGCGCCCGTAGGGGTCTAGGATTTCATTGCACAGGCTATCCACATGACCAGGGGAACGTTGGGTTTCAGTAGCGGCTCTATGAAACCCGGGGATCCCAGATATCTGTATTGTTCTGTGATTATTACATTTCTGTGATGTTTCATTTTATCATGTCTTGAGCGAATATTATATATTGATATATATACTAGTAGATGTTGTATATGTTTTACACCCGCGCTAGTCCAGTCCCCGCTCTGTCGTTAGTTAAGTAACCTAACGGGTGATGGCGGGACCCAGTGGCGAATGCGGATGGTATATACGTACATCATTATTTTCTTTCTTTGTGGTCTGATCAATTGATGGGACTGCGTTGATTCGGATCAATGCAAACTAAACAAACCTATTCTGATGTTGTTGGAGCAATTTTTCAAAAAGTTGTTACTGCAAGGACGTTCTCTTTTGTTTTGCATCGTGGTATTCGGTTATGAATATCCAGCACCTCAGTCGACGAGGCAAGGGCCGAGATCCCTTCATCGGGAGTGACCCCTTGGACAGAAGTTTGCGTCAGGGTAATAACTTCACTATAGCCGATTAATTTTTGCTTTGAATCATGGTATCCAGTTGGAATATCCTGCACCTCATTCTAAGGGGAAAGAGCTGAGATCCCTTCACCGGGGGTGACCTCTTCAGCAAAGGTTTTCGCCACTATATTTTTTATAAAAAGTTATCCAGTTCCTTCAACGATATCAAGTTCATTACGGTAAAAGGTTTTTCGCCAAAAACCAACCGTAGCCCTCCGTCATTTCAGCTTCGTATTGCTTAGTATTCGTGCTACGTATGTCGTGCTCAGCCGAGGCGTAGTGTGCGGTAGCTCAGTAATGCTTTTCTATCTTATGGATATGTGATTGGTTAGAACAGTCGTACGGTCATTTTGGCTCAGTCAAGGACTCGTGCGGATGGGTCTAATGCAATCAAGATAATGACGGGTTGAACTTGGCTAGGATCGTTTGATATGTTGGCTCAGTCAAGGTCACTTGGATCCTAGGGGTAAAAAATCACATCGGGAGTTTCTAAAGAAACTGAAACCTGCCAGATATGCACATACCTTCTAGAGTGTGATAACGTCAGTAGATTCCATCATGTTATCATGCAATGATAGTTAGATCCCGATTCCCACTGAAGAGTTGGTTTACTCCTCGGGTGATCCCGACTAATTCTTCTTTCAGGTTTGGAGGAGAATTTGAGGTTACAGTGGGAGGTTTCCTAATTAGATAAAGTGATAACCATTCTGATCTAGGTTAGAGTGCACGCTGAGTGTTTCTTTTCTCTCTCTCTTTGGCAGCGACCATGACCCGACCCTTGACTATGACTCAGTGACCAAAATTAACCGAACCTTCTTATAAGACTGGCTTTTGGATTGTCAGAGTTGCAAACCTCATTGCCATTCCTACTTTTACCCTTTTCTCCAGGACACCCCATATTACTACGAACGTTCACTTCCATTGGATAAAACCATCGTATGGTTATATACGAACTCGAAGGAATTTATTCAAGGATGGTTTCCGGTTCTGGAGAAAACGAATAGGACTATTCAGTTGTCTTTTCCTTTTACTTTCTCTCAGGTTACGAGTACTCCTTGGTTTAGGAGATAGTACACCTATTACGCAAATTGGATAGTCTTCTTCCAAACCTTAGGCCGGTGCCGAACGGTGGGGAATGAAGAAAACCAATTAGCATACGGTGGTGTACAGAAGGTACTAAGTTAAGACAAATCAAGGGATTAGTAAGATGGCAAAGTAAATTGTGACTGCTATTCACGACCAAACCAAGTACTTCATTACCACTCCCACTTCACCTTTGTATTTATCCAGAACATTCCGTATCACTACGAAGATCCACATTTATTTGGATACTCGATCGTATGGTTATATACGAACTCGAAAGGAACTTGTTCCAGTTCGGGGATGGATTCTGGTTCAGGAGAAATATGAATAAGGTTTATTCGGTTGTCTTTTATCTTCACCTTCTCTCGCATTGCGAGTGTTCCTAGGATTAAGACAGTACACCCATTATGCTTATTGGATAGTCTTCTTCCAAACCATAGGCTGGTGCCGAACGGTAGGGAAGGAAGAAAACCATTTGGCCTAAAGGGGTGTACAGAAGGTAATGACTAAAGTGTTGGAGATAGTGCCCTCAGAGTCAATTATTGGATCACAGGCATGTGATTGCAATGATTGAGGGAGGACCTATCCCGGTAGAACAGTCTTACTCGAGATGATAGTATGCTATCTGGTTTACCTTTATCATCGTGTACTGCTTTAGGTGACCTGACAGGTCGCTATTGCACGTTGATAGAGCCCCTAGGATTCTTGCTTGACTGCCGGCAGTATGAGGGCGATCATATACGTGAGAGCTGGGGTCTACAAGCATATCCTTAAAAGGTCCCTAGTCGTGGGAGTTTCGAGACAGGGCATCGATTCTCCAGAGTAGACTAGTGTATACAGTCGAGACCCCGACGAGGGGCGGTGGCCGGTCTCACAAGCCACTGGTGTCAGTTGGTTCACCTAAGATGTATACAGGTGCTCATTGGGTTATGAGTACACCGGACAGGACTCGCCGGGAACATGCTAGTTGGTCTTATACCTGACGTCAGATAGCAGTTCCAAGGTGACATGTGTACAGGTTAGTTCATCGACCTGGGGATCGTCATTTGTCTCGTGTGAGTTCCCAATGTGCTTTGATTACTACCCTACCACGGCTCAAAGGAGTCGTGCAAACAGTTTTTAGTTGGGTACAGTCCCGAGCCACATGGAGGCAGTGAGCGGATCTTCGGGGGTTCGTCTCTCCCGGTATTGGGGGTGAGGTCGCGCTGTGTCTAGGAGAGCCATTACACGAAGTCCTTGGCCAAGGCAGGAGATTTACTGGTAAGTATTCCAGTAGTATCTCAGGGTGTTCTGGGCTACACTCCGACACGACTTGTACCGCTTTTGGGGGTCTGACTTTTACCCACCCCCTAGGCCCGACATGCGATGCTCATAGACGAACGGACCGGACTGTACGGATATTGTCACTGACAGGCTCAGTAGGGTGTCAGGATGAGTTCGCTCATCGACATCCCTTTTTAGTCAATAGCTGGTGGCCCGTTACGTATTGGCTTATACCTCTGACGTGCTAGTGGTTAAATCCACAGCCATAGTATTGACGAGTCTTTAGAGTCCGCCACACTTTCAGTTACTCAGCTTTCGGGCGAAACGCTGTAGAGGCCGTATGGAGATATGGCAGGGTCCGATCAGATACGTGCGGTATTGCACGGATCAGGTCGGACGGTTTGTACTAGAGGCCGTATAGATATATGGCAGGGTTCGGTCAGATACGTGCGGTATTGCACGGATCAGGATCGAACGGATATTACTAGCCGGCTTTGGTTTAAGCCGGATCCTAGTTTAGTACAGTATAGATTTTGTCTCTTTATATTTGTATCCGGACGGAATACAGATGCGGGTGTGTATGCACAGTATCGGGGTTTTCCTGTAATTTATTACGGGACCAGTTTTCTGGAGTTGCCAGTTTGCATTCCGTTCCGGCCGGTTTTTCTTTGTTCTTTCCCGGCCGGACTTTTCCGATGGAGGGTGTTATTTGCAATTGTGCAAATAACATTTGTGGAAGGGGTTTCTTGCAATTGTATTGATTATGATATCTTTCATCCATGCTTTTGCATTAATGAGATGGTATGGGTTTAAAGTGAGTAGTATGGTTGATGTTGTGGTCACCTCTTGCTTTATCCTACACTCACTCTCCTTCTTGGTTTTAATCATGGTTGATTTCTTTTTCCCACCACCATTCTCATTTTCATTAGGCCGGCCACAACTTTGGAGAGGGGAGGAAAAATGAGAGGTTTCATTTGGTGAGCTTGTGGCATTCTTGATCTCATTTTTCATGCTAGAAAAATGCAAGCACCATTTTTCTTATCTTGATTCCTCCATCTATCAAATGGCAACCAATACCCCCAAAGTGAGACATGCACTCTACACTATATTCTACAGCACATCTTGGGCACGTCGACTTGCCAGCTTCGTGCCCGAGTTGCCTCGGTATTGAGGTGGGAGCCCGTAAAAGATGCAGGCGATGTGGTGCCCTTCCGGCGAAGAGGCGACGACCGGAGTTTCCGCAAGAGATCGGGATGACGACGAGAAGACCGGAGGACTCGGATCACTCGGTATATCTCTTCCCATCTTGTAGTTAGCTAGACCTAGTTTAATGGCCCGATCCAGAGTTTAGTGCGCGGTGGTGCCGGTTTGCAAAGTTCGCAAAATTAAAGTTTATCACCGTTTCCGCATTTGGCCGTCGGATTGACGGTCGGGGCGCCGCCGTGCACTTACAGTGGTATCAAAGCCTCGCCATTGACTTCGTCTAGCTTCGTTTGATGTGTTTTTCAGTTCCGATCGACCAAAATTCCAAAAACCCAATTTTAGTTCACGACAGTTTTCTGTTGAATTTTTTTTTGGTCTCCTAAAATTTTTCAGGTTGTAGAAAACTGATGTACAAGAAATTCTAAGCATACTGGAAAAGTTCGACACAGTGAGTCGACACCTGGAGCGCGGAACCGCGGCCAAACCCTCCCTTAGGCCGCGGTTCCGCCGCACATTTGTATCCTCACTGCATCATATTTTTCCAGTGGGCTTCTGGGCTTATTTTAGGGGTTTTGGAATATTAATATTGGGCCCAGATTTTCTGTGAGTGCTACAGTATTGCTTTGGGGCCCACTTGTTAATTTTTGATCAGTCGGATATTTTAAACACATTATTTCACAGTATTTACATTATATCTGCGACCGTGAATGTCACTCGATCGGTAAATCCGGTCTAACTGCTATAGCCCGGTTAGACGGATTTGCGAACGTGACTTTCACGTTGATGTTCTGTGATTTTGCTGTGATGTTGCGGATCGGTCGTGGGGGATAGCCTGGATGCAATGCTAGTACAGTGTTGTTGTATTATGTACATTTGATATTGCGGGGCGAGCGTCCGACATGTGGACTGCCGTCACTGCCTGATTGTATTATTATTTTGGGGCACGACCTGGTTGCGGTCGATGTACCCGTTGTATGTATATTTTATTTTCTGTACTAGGTTTACCCCGCGGTGGGGTGCACGGATAGCCGGGTTCTAGAGGGCAACGGGCCCGCATCGCAGGGCATTGAGACGAGGGGGCTTCAGTCTGGAATTGGCGGGCTATTCGCCGCACTCGTAGGGGGTACAGGTTGACCCAGGAGGGGAGCCCAAGTTACCGGATTCCGTAAAGTGCTGGGTGGTCCATTCACGGCGCTGAAGGGGGCTGCCTCGCTTCAGGATTTGGCGGGTGACTTGTCGCGCCCGTAGGGGTCTAGGTTTTCATTGCACAGGCTATCCACACGACCAGGGGAACGTCGGGTTTCAGTAGTGGCTCTGTGAAACCCGGGGATCCCAGATATCTGTATTGTTCTGTGATGCTGTACATTTCTGTGATGTTGCATTTTTATTCACGCCTTGAGCGAAATACTATATATTGGTATATATATTAGTAGATGTTGTATATGTTTTTCATCCGCGCTAGTCCAGTCCCCGCTCTGCCGTTAGTTAGCTAACCTAACGGGTGATGACGGGACCCAGTGGCGAATGCGGATGGCATATACGTACGTCAGTATATTTTCGTTCTTTGTGGTGTGATCAATTGATGGGACTGCATTGATTCGGATCAATGCAAGTTAAAACAAACCTATTCTGATGTTGTTGGAACGCTTTTCAAAAGAAAAAGTTGTTATTGCAAGGACGTTCACTTTTGTTTTGTATCGTGGTATTCATTTGGAATATCCTGCTCCTCAGTCGACGAGGCAAGGGCCGAGATCCCTTCACCGGGAGTGACCCCTTGGACAGAAGTTTGCGTCAGGGCATTAACTTCACTATAGCCGATTACTTTTGCTTTGCACCGTGGTATTCATTTAGAATATCCTGCACCCCATTCTACGGGGAAAGAGCCGAGATCCCTTCACCGGGAGTGACCTCTTTAGTAAAGGTTTTCGTCACCATATTTTCTAAAAAGCTATCCGTTCCTTCAACGATATCAAGTTCATTACGTTAAAGGTTTTCGCCAGAAACCATTCGTAGCCCTTCGTCATTTCATATGGGTAGTCAATAGTATTCAAGCTGTGTTTGTTGGCCAAAGTCAAGGCACAGTGTTTGGTAGCTGTTGGTTATTCATATGCAGCATAGATAGATGCGTTGGTTTGGGGCAGTCGTATAGCCTTGTTGGCCAAAGTCAAGGGCTTGTACGGGTGGGCTCAAATTAACCTGGAGAATGACGGGCAGAACTTGACATGTGACTTATGATTTGTTGGCCAAAGTCAAGGTCATAAGAGCATGGGGTAAAAATCACACCGGGAGTTTCAAAAGAACTGAAACTTGCCAGATATGCGCATACCTTCTGGAGTATGATACCGTGAGCGGATTCCGTCACGTTATCATGCGATGATAGTTGGATCCCGATTCCTACTGATGAGTTAGTTTACTCCTCGGGTGACCCCGACTAATTCTTCTTTCAGGTTTGGAGGAGAATTTGAGGTACAGTGGGAGGTTTCCAGATTAGATAAATTGGTAACCATTCTGATCTAGGTTAGAGTGCACGCTGAGTGTTTCTTTTCTCTCTCTTTTTGGCAGCGACCATTGACCGGACCCTAAGACTATGACTCAGTGACCAAGTTGACCGAACCTTCTTAACACTGGCTTTTGGATTGTCAGAGTTGCAGACCTCTTTGCCACTCCTACTTTTGCCCTTTTCTCCAGGACACCCCGTATTACTGCGAACGTCCACTTCCATTGGACAAAACCATCGTATGGTTAGATACGAACTCGAAGGAATTCGAGGATGGTTTCCAGTTCTGGAGAAAACGGATAGGATTATTCAGTTGTTTTTTCCTTTTTGCCTCCTCTCAAGTTACGAGTACTCCTTAGTTTAGGAGATAGTACACCTATTACGCAAATTGGATAGTCTTCTTCCAAACATTAGGCTGGTGCCGAACAGTGGGGAATGAAGAAAACCAATTAGCATAACGATGGTGTGCAGAAGGTATTAAGATGAAGACAAAGCAAGGGATTAGTAAGAGGGCAAAGTAAATTGCGACTGATATTCACGACCAAACCAAGTATTTCTTCGCCAATCCTAAATCACCTTTGTATCTCTCCAGGACACTCCGTATCACTACGAAGATCCACAGTTTATTGGATACTCCGTCGTATGGTTATATACGAACTCGAAAGGAACTTGTTCCAGTTCGGGGATGGATTCTGGTCCAGGAGAAATAGGAATAAGGTTTATTCGGTTGTCTTTTATCTTCACCTTCTCTCGCATTGCGAGTGCTCCTAGGATTAGGACAGTACACCCATTATGCTTACTGGAAAGTCTTCTTCCAAACCATAGGCTGGTGCCGAATGGTAGGGAAGGAAGAAAACCATTTGGCCTAAGGGGTGTGCAGAAGGTAATGACTAGAGACATATAAAGGGATTTGGAGAGGTGGCAAAGAATTATACGGTTATAGTTGTGAATCTGGGTGATGGTAGAGGCATTACTAGGAATACCAGGATACCCCATCGAAACACTTCAATGTTTCAGTTCACTGTGTACTGTTAAAAGAAAACTGATTTCCCGATTAGATACTTACTCCAGGGTATGTATTTACCAGGTTTGATTCTCACATCTGTATGGTTTTACAGATGGTGAGTGGGAGTAAGTTATTGGGAATTGGGTGATCATCCTCATTATATCGGGATTCGTTGTAATCGGTGATATTTGAGGAGATCATCTGGGCTGTTTGCCGGTCGGCAAATATTTGGTTTTGAATATCCGCTGTTGTGCACCAATTTCAAATTGATATATCTGTACGTCTATTTGAATAGAGTGAGATATACCTTTTTGATATTATGTCGATGACATTTACCTATATCAGTGGATGGTTAGGTAAGGAGCATTAAACAGCGGTGTAATTCTTCTTAACCATAAGTACAGTTTTCAACCTACGACACACAGTGAAAGAGTTGTTAGACTCGGCGGACTTATACAGAGTATTGTATGTTGTCCAGTGTCCATTAGGACAAAGGGGTTGGTCCTCATACTATATTCTGTTTACTTTTAACTTCTCTAGTTCTTAGACATGTATTTCGTTGAAACACAGGGTCTAAGTTTTGAGGAGTTATAGGTATTTGAATAGAGTAGAGAACCAGGTGTAGCAAGTATCGGGATTTTCCAAAGTAATAGAAGATGTAGATACTTGTGTATGGTATTCAGTTGATAGTAATGATAAAGAGAAATTGCTTCTCTTTCAGGTTACTCATAATTGGAAGCATTCCTAAGTTGAGTAACGCTGATCGGCCTCTCTCCATTTAGTTGACATGCACTGGAGACAGCTGCATGATTTGAATCTGGTTCAATTAAATCAGTGCCTCTGGTTCTATATTGGATATAGAACAGTTCATATCTTAACGATGTTAAGGTACGGGGAGTTGTCCGGCTTATGATTAAAACCAGACACTGGACAACTCAAGGCACGTTTCTGTAATGGCTGTTTATGGGTTGACCCAGGCTATGACGAGGGTTGACTTTCTACCACAAGAAAGATCAATAGTGATATTGTTCTTGACTCGCCACAGTTTTAATAAAAATGGATTTTTTCAAAAACAGTAGTGGGAGTATGGTAGAACTGGAAGTGATTCCAGAACCGCAAACGATTACTGAAGATTTGATAAGGAACCTAAAGATTCAATCTGATTTGACATTCCATTGGCCACTCCGCAGATAAGGTGGGTAACTTCAGGCACCCGAGAGGTACTCCGGTAGCCTCAAGGACGGTGACAGGGAAGTTCTTATTTACCCACACATACCATTGCTGTTGTTCCAGGCTGCGAGACCCGGCGGGAGGATGAGTATAGAGTCGTTCTAAACTAGCTTTAGAAGTGCACATCTATATAACTCTGCCAGAGGGTTGTCGTAGTCAGTGGGAGCAGCGGAAGCATTGGTGGACATCAGGCTTATGTCTATTTATAGACTAAAGCAGATATAGCGGAGATAGATCATCTATTTCTGATATTACAGTCATAGGTTTGACGTCATCAGAATAGGGGATGGATCTGTTGAGAAGGTAGTAGGAAAAGAAACTCCTATACTACGATCGGTTATACTATGGTCGTCACACAGTGGTTTCTCCACAAGGGACTTGGACATTATATCAGACATACTGGTTACTAGATCTATGGTTTTAGATCTAGATTTGGGTGGTTTCCCAATCAGGGTACTTTGACAGCATTCTAAGAGTATTTAGAATGGACGACTCCTGGCACGGTAGTGTACCTGCAGGTGATGGAGTCACCCTCTCTAAAGGTGTCTTATAGACTAAAGTAGAGAGGGATGTGCATGATTGGCAGATCACTTGCTTAGGCAATTGAGTCAATCATGAGATGTCAAGTACCACAACAGATGTTGTTCTTGCACTAGATGCAATAAGTTGACATTGATCCAATCCTGGAGAAACAGTCGGAAGCAGTTTTAGAACATAAGTGGATGTTCTAGGGATATGATAACGACAGCCTCATTTGGGAGACGGTTATCATTCCAGGCTTCCAAGGTGACATGGACGACAAGGAGGTTGTCAGAGTTATAGTTTCCCTTCTGACGAGGGGCAATATTTTGGACAGGTGGTCCAAGGAAATACTGAGGGTGGCATGGCGCAGGATACTGATTAAGTTCAGTTGACGATACAGTCTAAGAAGTTTGGATTTGGAGTTCATTTATGAGCTCGGTCCCATCAGACATCCAGACACTCTAAGACAGGTATTGCTCATTTCGGGAGATGGCTTTCTCCGCGAACTTGAGATATAGAGAGAGACATAGAAAGAAACTTCAGAGCGGATCCACTCGCTGAGGCTATTCCTCGAACGCAATAGTCTCGCAAACGAGCTTTGTGAGACTGACTAGTAGAGGAGTTGGGTGTTCGGTATCACACGGGCTGTGAGTATGCGACGTCGCAATAATTAGCCTTGAGTGAAAGTGGGAGATTGTTGGAGATAGTGCCCTCAGAGTCAATTATTGGATCACAGGCACGTGATTGCAATGATTGAGGGAGGACCTATCCCGGTAGAACAGTCTTACTCGAGATGATAGTATGCTATCTGGTTTACCTTTATCATCGTGTACTGCTTTAGGTGACCTGACAGGTCGCTATTGCACGTTGATAGAGCCCCTAGGATTCTTGCTTGACTGCCGGCAGTATGAGGGCGATCATATACGTGAGAGCTGGGGTCTACAAGCATATCCTTAAAAGGTCCCTAGTCGTGGGAGTTTCGAGACAGGGCATCGATTCTCCAGAGTAGACTAGTGTATACAGTCGAGACCCCGATGAGGGGCGGTGGCCGGTCTCACAAGCCACTGGTGTCAGTTGGTTCACCTAAGATGTATACAGGTGCTCATTGGGTTATGAGTACACCGGACAGGACTCGCCGGGAACATGCTAGTTGGTCTTATACCTGACGTCAGATAGCATTTCCCAGGTGACATATGTACAGGTTAGTTCATTGACCTGGGGATCGTCATTTGTCTCGTGTGAGTTCCCACTGTGCTTTGATTACTACCCTACCACGGCTCAAAGGAGTCGTGCAAACAGGTTTTAGTTGGGTACAGTCCCGAGCCACATGGAGGCAGTGAGCGGATCTTCGGGGGTTCGTCTCTCCCGGTATTGGGGGTGAGGTCGCGCTGTGTCTAGGAGAGCCATTACACGAAGTCCTTGGCCAAGGCAGAAGATTTACTGGTAATGTTAGTGTTTATGCCCTAGAAGGCCATTACTGTATCATACTAGTTTGTATATTACTTAATGGAAGCTTGGGATATTCACATGTGTATAACAGTCTTGCTAAACATGGTAGTATGCTACTTGGTTTTTCTTTCTTAATATGTAAGTATACGTATTGATAGAGCTCTTAGGATCTTGCTTGTCTACCAGCGTTGTGATGGCAGTCACACTAGTGGGGGCTGGGTAGTCTACAAGCACATCCTTATTCAGGTCCCTGGTCGTTGGATTATCAAGACAGAGCATCGATACTCCGGAGTAGACTGGTGTGTACGCTTCTCATCCCAGTTTGGGAGATGGTCTGTCCCACAGCCGTCAGTATGTCGTACTGGAGATAGTATGCAGGTGCTCGTTAGGTTACGGGTACACCGGACAGGACTCACAGGGAACTGTTGGTTGGTTTGATACCAGTTGTCAGTGAGCAGTTCCCAGGTGACATGAGTACAGCATAGTCCGCAGACTTGACACTGCTGCTTCGCATAGAGTGTGTCCCACTTTTCTTAGATTGCTACCCTACCACGGCTCAAAGGAGTCGTGCAAACAGGTAACAGTTGGCTGCAGTCCCGTGCACTTGGAGGCAGTGGCGGTTAGACAGGATTCGTCCCTCCCGGTATTGGGAGTAGATATCGCGCTGTGTCAGAGAGCCATTACGCAAAGTCCCTGGCCAGGGCAAGCGAGATTTGCTGGTAGGTTCCAGTAGTTTCTCAGGGTGTAATGGGCTTCGCTCCGACACGACTTATACCGTTATTAGGGGACTGACGCTTGCCGCCCCCTAGGCCCGATATGCGATAGTCTTGGACGAACGGACCGGACTGTATGGAGATTGTCACATCAGACTCAGTAGGAGTTCGGATGGGTTTCCTCATCGGCCTTCTTATCGACAACTACCTGGGGACCGTTACGTACAGCTAGTGCCGCTTGCGGTCTGTGGTTAAACCCACTGCCAGCGTAGTAGTCGAGTCTCTAGAGTCCCATACAGAGAGTTTCCTACTCCAGGCGAAACGATATAGAGGTCGTATGGTTTTACGACAAGGGTTCGGACGCGTATGTGTGTTTACACACTTACGTCGTCTGGACAGTTTTTACCAGTCGGCTTTGGTTTAAGCCAGTTACTGGTATCCGGTTATTGGATTTTTTTAGTCTAAAGTTTTTCCGTATTTTTGCGGATTGGAGGGGCGTTCTCGTAATTGTACGAGAAGCTTCTAGAAGATGGTGAGTAAGGAGGGTTATGTTCCCGTCATCACCCGTTAGGTTACTTAACTAACGACAGAGCGGGGGCTGGGCTAGCGCGGGTGTAAAACATAAGTGACGTCTAAATAGCTATCATAAATATAGATATTTTACATTCGTCTGACGCAATGATATACATTCCAGAACACAGATAAACAATATTGGATTTGCAAGCAATCTGTATTTCTTTTGAGCCTGCAAGAGAAGACAGATTACACAGTTGTGATGAATAGCCGTTACCCCACCCTCGACCCCTACGGGTACGGCAAACTACCCGCCCGGCAGTTTGTGTACCCCACCTTGGGTCAGTCCTAGGAGCAAAAACAGTAAAATGAAATAATACAACGGTGGCTACAACCGCAACCTGGATGTGCCCCGCAAAAATAATATTACAACAAATTACATTTACAACAAATGAATTAAACAATAACCCATTGCTAAACCCCGGCTATACACCACAACAGTCCAATACAGTTCATATGCACAAACAGATATAACCATTACAGAAATGTGCAACCCCCTGCTAACCGACATACTAGCAGTTAGGGGAGGTTTACGAACACATTAAACAATCACAGATATAATCCAACATGCAAATACTGTACAATTTCGATCGATTAAACATCTTTAATATTGCTCCAAAAACTGCTCTGTAAACTGGAAACCTGAGCAAAATTAAAATATTCCAGAAAATCCAAAAAACCACAGGGGACCCACACAAGAAAAACGAGTTCCTGACTCGTCAAATCGGCGGCGAAAGCGCGGCGTATCGGTGGGATCCGCCGCGGTTCCGCGGTACTGTAGACGAATCAGGAACCCAAATTTCTTGGGTGTTCTTCTGTGTTCATTTCAAGCTTTCTGCACTTACCTGAAAAATTTTAGGACATCATTTTAAATTCGACAGAAACTGATATTTTTTAGGGTTTTCCGGCTTCGTTTTTCCGTTCGAAATTCGTACAAATTTGCAATAAAGTTATTTATTGTTTAGCGAGGCTCTGATACCATTGTGAGTATATGCTACTTATCAGGATATTCGTCACTTAACGATCAATGCTATAAACCAAGTAGGTGTCCAGAAAGGTGTCAGCGGGGTTACGCCCCCAGAGAAAAGAGGTTATTTAATTAAGGAACTTCGCGAAAGCGTCGGAAAACCTCCCTCGAAGTATCGACACTGGCCTGGCTGAACGGTTAAGCAAGTATTGTACGGTGAGAATAGTCCTGGCTAATTCTTCTTTTATGGTTTGAGGAAGGATTCGAGAAACAGTGGGAGCCATCCAGTTTAGATAAACTAAAAACCACTCTAAACTTGCAAGAGCATCATGCTAAAGAGTTTTCTTCTCTCTCTCCTAATTGCAGCGACCCTGAAAATGACTGGTCTTAAGTTACTTTTAGAGAAAAATATACTGACAGGGCCAAACTATAAAGATTGGCTGCGGAATGTCAAAATGGCTTTGACCTATGACAAATTGGGGTACATCCTCACCGCTACGGCACCTGCTGTCCCTGGTCCCAAATCCAGCAATGCGGATAAGGAAATCCGCAAAACCTGGGATTTAGATTGCGCGAAAGCCAAGTGCATCGTGCTTGCCTCAATGAACAATGAACATCAGAGGAGGCACGAGGATATGTCCCTAGATGGCATATTTCTCCATACAAAGGAACTTTATGGAGAGCAATCTCGTATAGCAAGATACGAGACCTCTAAGAACTTGTTTCGAGCGAGGTTGGCTGTCGGGTCATCGGTAGGTGAACATGTCCTAAAGATGATCGGCTATATTGAAGAGCTCGCAGACCTTGGGACGACTTTGGATAATGAGCTCTATACAGACCTCATTCTCCAGTCCCTTCCTCCCACCTATGCCCAGTTTATCCTCAACTTCAACCTTCAAGGAAAAGAAGTTGAACTTGCGGAACTCCTGAACATGTTAAGGAGTGCAGAGGGCACCTTGCAGAAAGTAAGGGAAACACCCGCTATGTTTGTTGGCGGTGCATCTTCTTCCGGGTCCAAGGCTAGGGCCAAAGGAAGGAAGAAGAAGGCCGCACCCAAACCTAGAGGAGGTGTTAGTTGCTGGATATATGTATGCCCTAGAGGCCATTATGTGATAGTGGATGTATCTATACATGTATATATATATTCAGTTTGCATTCTTGCTCGACATGATAATATGCTATCTGGTTCTTCTTTATCTGACATGTTTATTTGATCATGCTTTTATTCATTCATACATGCTGATAAAGCCCTGAGGATATCGGCTTGACTACTCTGATTATGATGGAGATCATACTAGTGGGACATCTGTAGTCTATAAGCATATCCTGGAACGTCCCTAGTCGTAGGTATATCGAGATGGGGCATCGATATACCAGAGTAGACTAGCGTATATGATACTAGACCCATACGATGGGCGATGGATGTTCCCACATTCATCGATGTTTGACATCAAGATCATACACGGGTGCTCAGTGGTGACTGGGTACACTGGACGGACTCGCCGAGAACTCCTATATGGAATTATATCTATCGTCGGATAGCAGTTCTCAGGTGACACTGGTACAGGTTAGTCTGTAGACCCGAGATCGTCATAGAGCCTTGTGTGTTCTCCCACTGTACTTTGATTGCCACCCTACCACGGCTCTACTGAGTCGTGCAAACAGGTGGCCGTTGGGTACAGTCCCGAGACACACGAAGGCAATGAGTGATAGGAGGGGTTTCGTCTCTCCCGGTATTGGGAGTTGATGCTGTGCTGTGCTCGACTGGTTATAACAGCAAGTCCCTGGCCAGGGCTGATGAGATTTGCTGATAAGTGTTATCAGTAGTTTCTCGATCTGTTATAGACCATTTACCGACGCGACTTATTGAGTTATTGGGGTCGACGTGACCATCCCTAGGCTCGATATGCAGCATATCTGACAAAGAGACCGGACTGTACGGTAGTGTTGCCGGATGGCTCGACGGGAGTTGTAGCAGGTTCGCTTGTTGTCTTCTGATCGTTCAATACCCGGGTGGCCGTTACGTTTAGCTGACCTCTTGCGGCTTGAGGGCACTTGATATGATCATTACCCTCTGCCGACGTATTGACGAGTCTTAGAGTCCCACAGAGGAGTTACCCAGTCCAGGCGAAACGTTGTGGTGCGCATATGCGATGTGCGCATGCACCCGATTGAAATGTGCGTATATGATACTGAACATTAATCGGGTGAACTTCTTTTGGTGGGGTCATATGAGATATGACCGGATTGATAAATCAAGTGTTGATTTATCATTTAACCATTAGTTTTCTCACTCAAAACCTTTCTAGGGTTTGATGGATGTATGCATGCATGCATGTGTTTCTATTTTTCTTTTCTAGTTTCATGCACATGAAAATGTGCATACATGTACACATACATACATCAAACCATCATGGTTGATTATATATGGAAATGGTGGCAATATAAGCCTCACACCATAGATTAAACAATGGATAATTATTTAATTTTTGTTTTAAAAGAAAATGAAAAGGAAAGGATAATTATGCTAGTTTCTACATGCTTCTTTTAACCTAACCATTCTCACCCACCACTAAACCATGGTTATCTTTTCCTTTATCATTCTAAACCCAAGTTAAATTAATCATCTATTATTTAATCATGGTTGGAGTCAAGAAGGAATAATTATATATAGTGATATTCATTTCTTTTTCTTCTTAACAAAAGGGTTATCTTTTTATCTCTTGATAATATTAGCCACCATCTTCATCTTCCTTCATCTTCTCCTCTCTAGATCTTTTCTAGTGAGTGAAATACAACAAAAGAAAGGTTTTTGAAGTGAGATCCAAAGCCACAACACCATTCTACTCAAGTCTAGCCAACTTGATTAGAGTGTTTACTTCGATCGTACAAAGTAGCGAGCTTGGACGGAGATCTCCACGGTGGATCATCGTGGACACAAGGGGAGTTCAAGAGGACCTCGTTTCAACACCAAAGAGCCTAAGGAGCGAAGCAAAAACGGGAGCTACAAAGGTTGTAGCCTTCAAACCCTAACTTTTGTTAGCTTAATGTTTAGCAAACCCTAATTTTCTAGGATCGATCCACTTGCATGTTGGTTTAGCACCTTAAAAATGAAAACTTTAGGTCATGTGATGCTTCAAAACACTTCATAGGGTGCTATACTAACCTTACATTGGTATCAGAGCCGACCTAGAACATTAGGCGACGTTTTGACGAAGTGAAAACCCCGATCGGACAAAAATACCGTAATTTTTGATGCTCTCTGGAAATTTTCTAAAACTTGACATTTTCCAGAATTAAAAATATGTAAAAATCATAGCAGGAAAATATAAGAATTACGGCAGAAAAATAATCCAATGAACAGTAGTTACAGCCGCGGAAACGCGGCCTAAGCTTGCTTAGGCCGCTGTTCCGCGGCCGTACAAATGAATTAGTGTATATTTTTTCTGCAGTAATTCTACTTTCTGCATGTTTAATTTTTTGGGTATTTTTAAACTGAATAAAGTTTTGAAAAATTCTGGAGATGTTTTTGGATTCATCGATTCGATCGGGACTTTCATTTCGTAACTTTTCCGGGTAAACTAGAAAGTATTGAAGTGTTTGAACGAATATCATTTACTCAATATTCACGGGGTTTAAATAATTTGGAAATACGTGCAAGTCTTTTTGCGGTGGTCCCTCTAGAAGACAACAAACCTTAACTCGATTATGTGACCGTCTCGAACTACCCTTTGAACCCTCGGGTTTGGGGCAGTACGGCGTGCCACATGTGAGGCGTTGGCTTGACCGTTCTACGGCTGGACCGCCGCTACTGTGTCACACTCTAAATTTTTTGAACCCTGCTCAAGTGTTGAGCTTTAGTGAATCTTGGGTGCTTGATTGTTCGTTCGAAAACTTTAATACTGTCTGTTTGTCTGGAATGTGATACAATATGTGGAATTCATATGGTTTAGGTATGAAATACGGAATATGTGATATTTCGCATTTATGATGTCTAAAGAGAATATGGATTCCAAATATTGTAGTTTTACACTTTCTTTTCTGTGACCGTAAGTGTAGTATGTTAGATATCGCCGGTTTCGTTGCTATACATCAACGACAATCGGGGTACGCATACTTACTTACGTTGATGATATGTGATATTATGTGTTGCTGAGATATGATGTGCAGGATTGTCGCGATCGAATAGCCGGGGGGTTTTTGTGAGATGAGAGTTTTGTATTTTCATTCATGTAAATTCAAATGTAATGTAATATTCTTTTATTTGGGGCACTTCCAGGTTGCGGTTGTGTCACCAGTGTTGTATATTATTTACTTTTCCGCATTAGGATGGACCCAAGGAGGAGAGCACAGGTGACCGGGTTCTGGGGTTCAGTGGGAGGCCATCTCGAGGAGTCGAGACCGGGTCTCCTAAACTCCAGGATTGGTAGGGTCACTTGCCGCTCTCGTAGGGGTCCAGGGTGTGGGCTTGGCTATTCATCGCGACTGTGGAATCCGTATTTTCTATTCTGGCTAAATACTAAATACGGACGTCCTAGTATATCCCACGTTATATCTATATTTCTGCTGCATGTGTTCTGTGATATCTGAGACGAATGACATATTATATATATGATATATAGTAGACGTTGCTTATGTTTTACACCCGCGCTAGTCCCGTCCCGGTATGCCGTTAGTTAAGTAACCTAACGGTGCATAACGGAACATTGCGGCGAATGCGGATGGCATAAGCGTACGTGTTATTTTCGTTTCTTTTCTGTGATTGGCTTTAGGACTTAAATGATGGGATTACATTAATTTGATTAATGTAAAGAAAATAAACCTAAAAAGATGTTGTAGAATCGGATTTAAAAACTACTCGGCTATTTATGAAAAAGCTACATTTCAAAACTGCGGAGCTTAAGCCACTCCTTTTGAAAAACTGTTTGATTCTACAACGATATCAAGTTCAAAGCGTTAAAGATTTTCTTAAAAAATCATTCCCAACCCTCCGTCATTTTAGGAAGTAGAGTACTTAGTATTCGTGCTACGTTTGTTGACTTTAGTTAAGGCGTAGTGAACGGTAGCTAAGTGATGTCTTCCTACACTGCATATGATGCAGATTAATTAGGACATTCATGCGACTTTGTTGACCATAGTTAAGGGTCATATGGGTGGGTCTAATTAATCAAGAAATGACGGGTAGAACTTGACTGGTACTTATGATTTGTTGACCATAGTTAAGGTCATAAGTACTAGGGGTAAAAATTACATCGGGAATTTCAAGTGTTGAAATTTGCAATGAGATTGCATACCTTCCATGTGATGGTTGGATCCCGATCCCACTGTGGGCAATAGTTGCTCCTAGGAGAGTTTTACAGTTTACAATTAGCTAACTCATTAGGTGTCTAGAAAGGTGTTAACGGGGCTCCGCCTCTGGGAAAACGAGGTTTACTCTAATTAGGTCCGTGCGAAAGCACGGGGAACCTCCCTCAAAGTACCGACACTGGCCTGGCTGAACGGTTAGCGAAGTTGTAGACTGTAATTAATCCTGGCTAGTTTTTCTTTTTAAGGTTTGAAAGAAAAACTTGATAAAAAGCAGTGGGAAACATCGATTAGACAAAATAATAAACCAATCTAATCTATGCAAGAGCTTTCGCTGAGTGTATTCTTTTCTCTCTCTTAATGGCAGATACCAATGACTGGACTTAAGCTTCTACTAGATAAAAACAAACTGAACGGGACCAACTATGAAGACTGGCTAAGGAATCTGAAGATCGCCTTGACTTATGATAAAGTATCATATGTCCTCACGGCTTCAGCCCCGCCCGTCCCAGGCCCAAAATCCTCAGTTGCGGACATAGAAGTCCGCAAGACATGGGACGCTGACTGTGCCACGGCCACATGCCTCGCGCTTGCATCGATGGATAACACACATCAAAAGCAGCACGAGGACATGGACATTCACGGGATACTGCTCCATACAAAGGAGTTGTATGGGGAGCAGTCCCGCGTATTACGATACGAGGCATCAAAGAAACTGTTTCACATGCGGATGGCCCCTGGCACACCAGTAGCAGACCATGTTTTGAAGATGATAGCTCTTATAGAAGAGCTTGAGGACCTCGGATGGACTATGGACAATGAACAATATATAGATATTATTCTGCAGTCCCTCCCCTCCACCTTTGCTCAGTTCATAGTGAACTTCAACATGCATGGCATGGAGAAGGACCTCCCTGAACTCCTTAATATGTTAAGGAGTGCAGAGAGCACTATGAAGTCAGCAAAGACTCCCGTTATGACGATTGGACAGTCTTCTTCTTCTCGCCCGAAAGCTAAGGCCAAGGGAAAGAAAAAGAAGAAACCCACTAATCCTAAGGGCGGAGTCAAAAAGGTGAAGGGAAAGGGAAAGTCCACGGCTGGAGACCCAGGGAAAGGCGAGTGTTTTCATTGCCACAAGACAGGACATTGGAAGCGCAACTGCACGGAGTACCTAAGTCTTAAGAAGAAGCATGGTGATGCTTCTTCTTCAGGTGCGTTTGTGACTGAAAACTGTTTTTCTATAAACTCTGCTTCCTGGGTATTGGATACCGGTTCAGGTTCTCACATTTGCAATTCTATGCAGGGGCTGAGAAATAGCAAGGTTTTGAAGACAGGTGACCATACTCTCCGTGTTGGAAATGGTTCCAATGTACATACAGTCGCAGTGGGAGAGTATCACTTGGGGTTGTCGTCTGGATGTATTTTGATTTTGAATCCATGTTATTTTGTACCTGATATGCTATGTAATATAATATCCGTATCTTTGTTGGACAATGAAGGATATAATTTTGTGTTGCAGAACAATGTTATGAACATTCACCTAAATCAAATGTTGGTTGGGTATGGTACACTTAATAACGGAATATATGTCCTAAATCAACACACAGTTTTCAGTATACAACACACTAATAAAAGAAAATTTTCAGAATTAAATGAAGCTTTTCTTTGGCACTGTAGACTTGGTCATATTAACGAAACAAGACTAAACAAGTTACATAAAGATGGATATTTAAACTCTTTTGAATATAAATCTTATGCGACTTGCCAGTCTTGTATCAAGGGTAAAATGACCAAAACTCCGTTTACTGGACACGGAGAAAGAGCTACTCAGCTCCTGGGCCTCATACATAGTGATGTATGTGGGCCAATGTCTACACAAGCTAGAGGCGGTTTTTCATACTTCATTACATTCACCGACGATTTCTCAAGATTCGGTCATGTATTTTTATTAAAGCACAAGTCCGAAGCTTTCAAGAAATTCATTGAATATAAACAAGAAGTAGAAAAATAAACCGGCTTGAGTATTAAGATGCTTCGATCAGATCGAGGTGGTGAGTATCTCAGTACAGAATTTGCAAACTTCCTAAAAGAGAATGGGATTCTCTCTCAGCTCACTCCTCCTTACACACCACAGCACAACGGTGTGTCAGAACGATGGAATAGGACCCTATTAGATATGGTCCGGTCCATGATGAGTGATGCTGAGTTACCAGTCTCGTTTTGGGGGCATGCGTTGGAGACTGCAGCGTTTCTGCTAAACAGGGTTCCGACCAAAGCCATGTCTACCACGCCATATGAGATATGGAATGGGAAGAGACCATCTCTTAAGAGAATTAAGATTTGGGGTTGCCCGGCCTATGTTAAAAAGCAGAATCCGGACAAACTCGAGACACGGTCAGTCATGTGTAACTTTGTGGGATATCCAAAGAATTCTTATGGATATCTGTTCTACCACAAAGAGGAACAAAAGGTGTTTGTTTCTCAGTATGCCACATTCTTGGAAAAAGAGTTTTTCACAGATAAAGATGATGGCAAGGTAGTAGATCTGGAAGAGGTTCTGGAGACACAAACTACAAATGACGATTTGGTTGAACCGGCTGTTGCAACAGAAACTGAAGAACCTCGGCCACTCCGTAGGTCTGGTAGGACTTCTCGCCCACCGGAGAGGTACTACGGTTTCCTCATTGATGGTGACAGAGAAGACTGTATCATAGAAGATGATGATCCTACCAGTTTTCAGCAAGCTATCACAAGTGGTGACTCTGTGAAGTGGCTGGATGCCATGAGATCCGAAATGGAGTCTATGTACACCAACAAAGTATGGACTTTGGACGTTGTACCCCCTGGGGTAAAACCTGTAGGGTGCAAATGGATCTTTAAAAGAAAGATTGGTGTGGATGGGCAGGTAGAGACCTATAAGGCAAGACTTGTGGCGAAAGGTTTTCGTCAAAGACCAGGTTTGGACTATGACGAAACTTTTTCGCCCGTAGCCATGCTTAAATCTATTCGGATCCTACTTGCTATTGCTGCTCACTACGACTATGAAATCTGGCAGATGGACGTTAAAACAGCATTCCTAAATGGAGATTTAGAAGAATGTGTTTATATGGATCAGCCGGAGGGCTTCATTGACAGTGGGAGCAACGAGAAAGCATGTAGATTTCTTAAATCCATATATGGGTTAAAGCAGGCATCTCGGAGTTGGAACATCTGTTTCGATGATGTTATCAAAGAGTTTGATTTCATCAAAAATCCAGATGAACCTTGTGTTTATAGGAAGGCTGTAGGAAGAGCTGTCACATTCCTCGTATTGTACGTGGATGACATTCTTCTGATAGGAAATGATATTCCTATGCTACAGTCGGTCAAATCATTCTTATCACTAAGGTTCTCCATGAAGGACCTGGGTGATGCCACATACATCCTGGGCATAAGGATCTATAGGGATAGATCCAAAAAGTTATTGGGACTGTCCCAAACCAGGTACATCAACACCATCCTAAAGTGGTTTAGTATGGAAGACTCCAAGCGGGGTGCCTTACCCGCTTGCCATGGAGTCACTCTCTCCAAGGATTCTTGTCCAAAGACCGATGAAGAGAGAGCTCGCATGAGCATTATACCTTATGCTTCGGCAGTAGGATCTATAATGTATGCGATGTTATGTACACGCCCAGATGTAGCTTATGCACTTAGTGTTGTAAGCAGGTATCAATCCAACCCAGGGGAGAACCACTGGACAGCTGTGAAGAACATTCTTAAGTACTTACGAAGGACTAAAGAATTGTTCTTGGTGTATGGTAATAAAGATCTCCAAATGGAGGCCTTTACCGATTCGAGCTTCCAGAGCGATAAGGATGACAGCAAATCTATCTCAGGGTTTGTATTTACCCTCAATGGAGGGGCGGTAAGTTGGAAGAGTTCCAAACAAGATACCGTTGCAGACTCTACGATGGAAGCTGAGTACATTGCTGCAAATGATGCCGCCAAGGAAGCTGTCTGGATGAAAAAGTTCGTCTCGGAGCTAGGAGTAGTTCCAACCATTATTGATCCAATACCTTTGTATTGTGACAATAATGGGGCAATGGCGTTAGCCAAGGAGCCCAGATCCCATCAGCGGTCCAGACATATCCTGAGGCGTTTTCATTTGATCTGGGAGATTGTAGATCGCCACGAGATCGAGATTAAGAGAGTAGACACAAAGAACAACGCCGCGGATCCATTCACCAAGGCTCTCCCTCAGCCGCAGCATGAGCGACTTTTTGAGATGTTGGGTATGAGATACGCCAATAACTGGCCTTAGTGCAAGTGGGAGATTGCTGGATATATGTATGCCCTAGAGGCCATTATGTGATAGTGGATGTATCTATACATGTATATATATATATTCAGTTTGCATTCTTGCTCGACATGATAATATGCTATCTGATTCTTCTTTATCTGACATGTTTATTTGATCATGCTTTTATTCATTCATACATGCTGATAAAGCCCTGAGGATATCGGCTTGACTACTCTGATTATGATGGAGATCATACTAGTGGGACATCTGTAGTCTATAAGCATATCCTGGAACGTCCCTAGTCGTAGGTATATCGAGATGGGGCATCGATATACCAGAGTAGACTAGCGTATATGATACTAGACCCATACGATGGGCGATGGATGTTCCCACATTCATCGATGTTTGACATCAAGATCATACACGGGTGCTCAGTGGTGACTGGGTACACTGGACGGACTCGCCGAGAACTCCTATATGGAATTATATCTATCGTCGGATAGCAGTTCTCAGGTGACACTGGTACAGGTTAGTCTGTAGACCCGAGATCGTCATAGAGCCTTGTGTGTTCTCCCACTGTACTTTGATTGCCACCCTACCACGGCTCTACTGAGTCGTGCAAACAGGTGGCCGTTGGGTACAGTCCCGAGACACACGAAGGCAATGAGTGATAGGAGGGGTTTCGTCTCTCCCGGTATTGGGAGTTGATGCTGTGCTGTGCTCGACTGGTTATAACAGCAAGTCCCTGGCCAGGGCTGATGAGATTTGCTGATAAGTGTTATCAGTAGTTTCTCGATCTGTTATAGACCATTTACCGACGCGACTTATTGAGTTATTGGGGTCGACGTGACCATCCCTAGGCTCGATATGCAGCATATCTGACGAAGAGACCGGACTGTACGGTAGTGTTGCCGGATGGCTCGACGGGAGTTGTAGCAGGTTCGCTTGTTGTCTTCTGATCGTTCAATACCCGGGTGGCCGTTACCTTTAGCTGACCTCTTGCGGCTTGAGGGCACTTGATATGATCATTACCCTCTGCCGGCGTATTGACGAGTCTTAGAGTCCCACAGAGGAGTTACCCAGTCCATGCGAAACGTTGTGGTGCGCATATGCGAAACGTTGTGGTACCCGATTGAAATGTGCGTATGCACCCGATTGAAATGTGCGTATATGATACCGAACATTAATCGGGTGAACTTCTTTTGGTGGGGTCATATGAGATATGACCGGATTGATAAATCAAGTGTTGATTTATCATTTAACCATTAGTTTTCTCACTCAAAACCTTTCCAGGGTTTGATGGATGTATGCATGCATGCATGTGTTTCTATTTTTCTTTTCTAGTTTCATGCACATGAAAATGTGCATACATGTACACATACATACATCAAACCATCATGGTTGATTATATATGGAAATGGTGGCAATATAAGCCTCACACCATAGATTAAACAATGGATAATTATTTAATTTTGGTTTTAAAAGAAAATGAAAAGGAAAGGATAATTATGCTAGTTTCTACATGCTTCTTTTAACCTAACCATTCTCACCCACCACTAAACCATGGTTATCTTTTCCTTTATCATTCTAAACCCAAGTTAAATTAATCATCTATTATTTAATCATGGTTGGAGTCAAGAAGGAATAATTATATATAGTGATATTCATTTCTTTTTCTTCTTAACAAAAGGGTTATCTTTTTATCTCTTGATAATATTAGCCACCATCTTCATCTTACTTCATCTTCTCCTCTCTAGATCTTTTCTAGTGAGTGAAATACAACAAAAGAAAGGTTTTTGAAGTGAGATCCAAAGCCACAACACCATTCTACTCAAGTCTAGCCAACTTGATTAGAGTGTTTACTTCGATCGTACAAAGTAGCGAGCTTGGACGGAGATCTCCGCGGTGGATCATCGTGGACACAAGGGGAGTTCAAGAGGACCTCGTTTCAACACCAAAGAGCCTAAGGAGCGAAGCAAAAACGGGAGCTACAAAGGTTGTAGCCTTCAAACCCTAACTTTTGTTAGCTTAATGTTTAGCAAACCCTAATTTTCTAGGATCGATCCACTTCCATGTTGGTTTAGCACCTTAAAAATGAAAACTTTAGGTCATGTGATGCTTCAAAACACTTCATAGGGTGCTATACTAACCTTACATTAGTAAGGTGGGAGGGAAGGGAAAGAAAAAGTTTGCGGTACCGGTAGTGGGCCAGGATGAGTGCTTCCATTGTCACAGGAAAGGGCACTGGAAGAAGGATTGCAAGGCGTGGAACGCCAAGAACCAGGAACCGAAGCAAGCTGTGGCTTCGACTTCAGGTGTGTTTGTAATTGAGAATTGTCTGTCGATCAACTCTACTTCCTGGGTATTGGATATCGGATCAGGATCTCATATTTGCAATTCATTGCAGGCACTGAGAAACCGTAGAGTGCTGAAGGAAGGTGATATGATCCTCAGGGTTGCTAACGGAGCTAGCGTGGGAGCTGCGTCCGTCGGGGATTATCACCTAGGATTGACGAGTGGACATATTTTGGTTTTGCATAACTGTTATTTTGTACCAAGCTTAACGTGTAATATCATATCAGTTTCCTTGTTATCAAATAAAGGTTATGATTTCACGTTTGTAAGAGATGTTGTTAACATCCACCTTAATCATGGTTTGATTGGGTCCGGTACTCTAAATAACGGCATATATGTTTTAAACCAACTCCAAATTTTCAATGTCCAGAACACACTAAAAAGAAAGTCTCCAGATTTAAATAAAGCTTTCTTATGGCATTGTAGACTGGGTCACATCAATGAGAGAAGGTTGACTAAGTTGCATAGAGAAGGATATTTGGACTCGTTCGAATATCAAACTTATGACACTTGTCAATCCTGTCTCAAAGGAAAGATGACAAAGACTCCATTTACTGGACAAGGAGTAAGAGCGAGCGAGCTCTTAGGACTCATACACAGTGATGTATGCGGTCCAATGTCTACACATGCGAGAGGTGGTTTTTCCTATTTCATTACTTTCACGGATGATTACTCAAGATACGGATTCATTTATCTGATGAAACATAAATCCGAGGCTTTTGAGAAATTCCGAGAGTATAAGAATGAAGTAGAAAACCAAACCGGCAAAAGTATCAAGACACTTAGATCTGATCGAGGTGGTGAATACTTAAGTGCCGAGTTCCTTGGTTACCTAAAAGAGAAAGGAATTCTCTCTCAGCTTACTCCTCCATACACTCCACAGCATAACGGTGTATCGGAAAGATGGAATCGAACCCTATTGGATATGGTACGATCCATGATGAGTAATGCTGAGTTACCACGATCTTTCTGGGGTTATGCGCTAGAATCAGCGGCATATCTTTTGAACATGGTTCCTACCAAGACTGTGCCTACCACTCCATATCAGATGTGGAGCGGGAAGAAACCCCATCTACAGTATATAAAGATTTGGGGATGTCCAGCTTTTGTTAAAAAGCAGCATGTGGACAAGCTCGAGGCACGATCAGTAAAGTGTAGTTTTGTGGGATATCCAAAGCACTCCAGGGGATATCTATTCTATTACGCAGAGGAACAAAAGGTATTTGTTTCTCGTAATGCCCATTTTCTAGAACATCAGTTTTTAGAAAAGGAATCAAGTGGGAGCGAAATAGAACTGGAAGAAATTCCAGAACCACAAACTAATACTGAAAGTTTGGTAGAACCGGTAGTTCAAGAAGAACAGGACATTCCCGCACCCCTCCGCAGGAGTAGTAGGCCGTCTCATCCGCCTGAGAGATACTACGGTTTTCTCATAGACGGGGATAGAGAGGATTGCATTATAGATGATGATGAACCTACTGACTTCCAGCAGGCCATCCAGAGCGGCGACTCGGTACGATGGTAGATGCAATGCGGACCGAAATGGAGTCCATGTACACCAACAAAGAATGGACTTTGGACTTTGCTCCAGATGGGGTAAAACCCATAGGATGCAAATGGATCTTCAAGAAAAAGATTGGTGTAGATGGACAGGTGGAAACCTATAAGGCTAGACTTGTTGCAAAGGGTTTTCGTCAAAGACCTGGTTTGGACTATGACGAAACTTTTTCTCCAGTGGCTATGCTCAAATCCATTAGGGTCCTTCTTGCTATTGCTGCCTTCCATGATTATGAAATCTGGCAGATGGACGTAAAGACGGCTTTTCTGAATGGAAATTTAGAAGAGAGCGTCTATATGGATCAGCCAGAGGGTTTCAATCAGAGTGGGAGCAGCGGGAAAGTATGCAAGCCGCTTAAGTCCATTTATGGACTAAAGCAGGCATCGCGGAGTTGGAACATCTGTTTTGATGAGACAGTCAAAGAATATGACTTTATCAAAAATCCAGATGAACCGTGCATATATAGTAAAGTTGTAGCCAGAAGTGTCGTATTCCTCGTCTTGTACGTGGATGATATTCTATTGATAGGAAATGACATTCCTATGCTACAATCTGTCAAAGGATTCTTGTCACACAGGTTCTCCATGAAAGACCTGGGTGATGCCTCGTACATTCTGGGGATCCGGATCTATCGTGATAGATCCAAGAGGATGTTGGGACTTTCGCAGTCCAGGTATATCGACACTGTACTGAAAAGATTCAGTATGGAAGATTCTAAGCGCGGTAACCTACCGGCTTGTCACGGAATCACCCTCTCCAAAGAGATGTCTCCCAAGACTGATTTGGAAAAGGAACGCATGTCTATTATACCCTACGCTTCTGCGGTAGGCTCTATAATGTATGCGATGTTGTGTACCAGACCAGATGTTGCTTACGCACTGAGCGTGGTAAGCCGGTATCAGTCAGACCCAGGGGAGAAACACTGGATAGCAGTAAAGAACATTCTCAAGTACCTGAGGAGGACTAAGGAGATGTTCTTGGTTTACGGCGGAAAAGACCTCAGGTTAGAGGCCTTTGCTGATTCCGGCTTCCAAAGTGATAAGGACGATTCGAAGTCTATGTCGGGTTATGTCTTTACCCTCAATGGAGGGGCGGTGTGCTGGAAGAGCTCCAAGCAGGACACCGTTGCTGACTCGACGATGGAAGCGGAGTATATAGCTGCTTGCGATGCCGCAAAAGAAGCAGTCTGGATGAAGAAGTTCCTAACAGAACTTCAGGTGGTTCCTACCATAGTTGATCCAATACCTCTGTATTGCGACAATAACGGAGCTATAGCTTTAGCGAAGGAACCAAGGTCCCATCAGAAGTCCAGACACATCTTGAGGCGGTATCACCTGATCAGGGAGATCATTGATCGTCAGGAGATCGAGGTTCGGAGAGTTGCTTCTGAAGAGAACATTGCTGATCCATTCACAAAGGCCCTACCTCAGATTCAGTTCGAGAGGCTACTCGAGATCATCGGTCTACGATATGCCAGTACATGGCCCTAGTGCAAGTTGGAGATTGTTAGTGTTTATGCCCTAGAAGGCCATTACTGTATCATACTAGTTTGTATATTACTTAATGGAAGCTTGGGATATTCACATGTGTATAACAGTCTTGCTAAACATGGTAGTATGCTACTTGGTTTTTCTATCTTAATATGTAAGTGTACGTATTGATAGAGCTCTTAGGATCTTGCTTGTCTACCGGCGTTGTGATGGCAGTCACACTAGTGGGGGCTGGGTAGTCTACAAGCACATCCTTATTCAGGTCCCTGGTCGTTGGATTATCGAGACAGAGCATCGATACTCCGGAGTAGACTGGTGTGTACGCTTCTCATCCCAGTTTGGGAGATGGTCTGTCCCACAGCCGTTAGTACGTCGTACTGGAGATAGTATGCAGGTGCTCGTTAGGTTACGGGTACACCGGACAGGACTCACAGGGAACTGTTGGTTGGTTTGATACCAGTCGTCAGTGAGCAGTTCCCAGGTGACATGAGTACAGCATAGTCCGCAGACTTGACACTGCTGCTTCGCCTCGAGTGTGTCCCACTGTTCTTAGATTGCTACCCTACCACGGCTCAAAGGAGTCGTGCAAACAGGTAGCAGTTGGGTGCAGACCCGAGCACTTGGAGGCAGTGGCAGTTAGACAGGATTCGTCCCTCCCGGTATTGGGAGTAGATATCGCGCTGTGTCAGAGAGCCATTACGCAAAGTCCCTGGCCAGGGCAAGCGAGATTTGCTGGTAGGTTCCAGTAGTTTCTCAGGGTGTAATGGGCTTCGCTCCGACACGACTTATACCGCTATTAGGGGACTGACGCTTGCCGCCCCCCTAGGCCCGATATGCGATAGTCTTGGACGAACGGACCGGACTGTATGGAGATTGTCACATCAGACTCAGTAGGAGTTCGGATGGGTTTCCTCATCGGCCTTCTTATCGACAACTACCTGGGGACCGTTACGTACAGCTAGTGCCGCTTGCGGTCTGTGGTTAAACCCACTGCCAGCGTAGTAGTCGAGTCTCTAGAGTCCCACACAGAGAGTTTCCTACTCCAGGCGAAACGATATAGAGGTCGTATGGTTTTACGACAAGGGTTCGGACGCGTATGTGTGTTTACACACTTACGTCGTCTGGACAATTTTTACCAGTCGGCTTTGGTTTAAGCCAGTTACTGGTATCCGGTTATTGGATTTTTTCAGTCTAAAGTTTTTCCGTATTCTTGCGGATTGGAGGGGCGTTCTCGTAATTGTACGAGAAGCTTCTAGAAGATGGTGACTAAGGAGGGTTATGTGTCATATACATTGAATGAGTTATATGAGTCATGGTGGTGATTCATTCATCTCATTAATGCACATTTATTGCTTAATGACTCATGCTAATGAATCACCACTTGATATTTTATGAAGCATGATTATTCATCACTCTTTATTCTTTTCTTCTTATTAGAAAATGCTTCATATATATTATGATACTCATAACTTATTCATCATTATCATCTACACATTCTCTCTCCTCAAGCTCTCTCTCTCTTCAAAAGACTAATCCTCACCCTCATGTGTTGAGATCTAGGATTAGTTAGACTAAACAATCCATAACCATCACTCTATCTTAATCTATCTTCTTTGATTAGCAATCCAAGAAGGTTAGTTGCCTCAAGTTTAGAGGCTAAGCTTGGAGTTTTACTCTCGGGTGGATCGTCTACTACCTAGAGAAGGCCGAGGAGGACAAGGAGATCGTAAAGACGAAGGAGTTGGTTCATTAGGTATAATCCCTAAACACGGTAGTTTAGAAACACTTTGTGTTTGGTTATTTATAGTTTAGCTTCGATTCAAGCGGTTAGTCGATGTTCGTTCACTAAACAAGTTCGTTTTTGAAAATTCCGCCTCCCCACAAGTATTGGGGTGTAGTACATCGACTTACAGGTAAGTATTCCAGTAGTATCTCAGAGTGTTCTGGGCTACACTCCGACACGACATGTACCGCTTTTGGGGGTCTGACTTTTACCCACCCCCTAGGCCCGACATGCGATGCTCATAGACGAACGGACCGGACTGTACGGATATTGTCACTGACAGGCTCAGTAGGGTGTCAGGATGAGTTCGCTCATCGACGTCCCTTTTTAGTCAATAGCTGGTGGCCCGTTACGTATTAGCTTATACCTCTGACGTGCTAGTGGTTAAATCCACAGCCATAGTATTGACGAGTCTTTAGAGTCCACCACACTTTCAGTTACTCAGCTTTCGGGCGAAACGCTGTAGAGGCCGTATGGAGATATGGCAGGGTCCGATCAGATACGTGCGGTATTGCACGGATCAGGATCGGACGGTTTGTACTAGAGGCCGTATAGATATATGGCAGGGTTCGGTCAGATACGTGCGGTATTGCACGGATCAGGATCGAACGGATATTACTAGCCGGCTTTGGATTAAGCCGGATCCTAGTTTAGTACAGTATAGATTTTGTCTCTTTGCATTTGTATCCGGACGGAATACAGATGCGGGTGTGTATGCACAGTATCGGGGTTTTCCTGTAATTTATTACGGGACCAGTTTTCTGGAGTTGCCAGTTTGCATTCCGTTCCGGCCGGTTTTTCTTTGTTCTTTCCCGGCCGGACTTTTCCGATGGAGGGTGTTATTTGCAATTGTGCAAATAACATTTGTGGAAGGGGTTTCTTGCAATTGTATTGATTATGATATCTTTCATCCATGCTTTTGCATTAATGAGATGGTATGGGTTTAAAGTGAGTAGTATGGTTGATGTTGTGGTCACCTCTTGCTTTATCCTACACTCACTCTCCTTCTTGGTTTTAATCATGGTTGATTTCTTTTTCCCACCACCATTCTCATTTTCATTAGGCCGGCCACAACTTTGGAGAGGGGGGGAAAAATGAGAGGTTTCATTTGGTGAGCTTGTGGCATTCTTGATCTCATTTTTCATGCTAGAAAAATGCAAGCACCATTTTTCTTATCTTGATTCCTCCATCTATCAAATGGCAACCAATACCCCCAAAGTGGGACATGCACTCTACACTATATTCTACAGCACATCTTGGGCACGTCGACTTGCCAGCTTCGTGCCCGAGTTGCCTCGGTATTGAGGTGGGAGCCCGTAAAAGATGCAGGCGATGTGGTGCCCTTCCGGCGAAGAGGCGACGACCGGAGTTTCCGCGAGAGATCAGGATGACGACGAGAAGACCGGAGGACTCGGATCACTCGGTATATCTCTTCCCATCTTGTAGTTAGCTAAACCTAGTTTAATGGCCTGATCCGGAGTTTAGTGCGCGGTGGTGCCGGTTTGCAAAGTTCGCAAAATTAAAGTTTATCACCGTTTCCGCATTTGGCCGTCGGATTGACGGCCGGGGCGCCGCCGTGCATTTACATAAAGACATATAAAGGGATTTGGAGAGATGGCAAAGAAATATACGGTTACAGTTGTGAATCTGGATAATGGAAGAGGCATTACTAGGAATACCCGGATATCCCTACGAAACATTTCAATGTTTCAGTTTCACTGTGTACTGTTAAAAGAAAACTGATTTCCCAATTAGACACTTGCTCCAGGGTATGTATTTACCAGGTTTGATTCTCACATCTGTATGGTTTTACAGATGATGAGTAGGAGTAAGTTATTGGGAATTAGGTGATCATCCTCATTATATCGGGATTCGTTGTAATTGGTGATATTTGAGGAAATCACCTGGGTTGTTTGCCGGACAACAAATATTTGGTTTTGAATATCCGTTGCTATGCACCAATTTCAAATTGATATATCTGTACGTCTATTTTTATAGAGTGAGATATGACCTTTTTAAATTATGTCAGTAACATTTACCTATATCAGTAGATGGTTAGGTAAGGAGCATTAAACAGTGGTGTAATTCTTCTTGACCATAAGTACAGTTTTCAACCTACGACACACAGTGAATGAGTCACTAGACTCAGGGGACTTATACAGAATATTGTATGTTGTCCAGTTTCCGTTAGGACAGAGGGGTTGGTACTTGTACTATATTCTGTTTACTTGTGACTTCTCTAGTTCTTAGACATGTGTTTCGTAGAAGCACAAGGTCGAAGTTTTAAGAAGTTATAGGTATATGAATAAAGTAGAGGACCAGGTATTGCAAGTATCAGGATTCTTCAGCGTGATCGAAGATGTAGATACTTGTGTATGGTATTCAATTGATAGTAATGATTAAGAGAACTTACTTCTCTTTCAGGTTAATCATAATTGGAAGCACTCCTAAGTTGAGTAATGCTGATCGGCCTCTCTCCATTTAGTTGACATGCACTAGAGACAACTGCATGATTTGAATCTGGTTCAATTAAATCAGTGCCTCTGTTTCTGTATTGGATATAGAACAGTTCATATCTTGACATTGTTAAGGTACGGGGAGTTTTCCGGCTTATGCTTAAAACCAGACTCCGGATGACTCAAGGCACGTTTCTGTAATGGCTGTTTGTGGGTTGACCCAGGCTATGACAAGGGTTGACTTTCTACCATCTGGAAGATCAATAGTGATATTGTTCTTGAATCACCACAGTTTTAATAAAAATTGATTTTTTCAGAAAACAGTAGTGGGAGTATGGTAGAACTGGAAGTGATTCTAGAACCGCAAAAGATTACTGAAAATTTGATAAGAACCTAAAGATTCAATCTGGTTTGACATTCCATTGGCCACTCTGCAGATATGGTGGGTAACCTCAGGCGCTCGAGAGGTACTTCGGTATGCTCAAGGACGATGGCAGGGAGGTTCTTATTTACCCAGACTTGCCATTGCTGTTGTTCCAGACTGTGAGACCCGGCAGGAGGATGAGTATAGCGTCGTTCTGAGCTAGCTTTAGAAGTGTACGTGTATATGACTCTGCCAGAGGGTTGTCGTAGTCTGTGGGAGCAGCGGAAGCATAGTGGACTTGTAGCTTATGTCTATTTATAGACTAAAGCAGATATAGCGGAGAGAGATCATCTATTTTTTATATGACAGTCATAGGTTTGACTTCATCAGAATAGGGGATGGATCTGTTAAGAAGGTAGTAGGGTGTGATGTCCTGGTATTTGGATGACAAACACAAAGTAGGAAGTGAAATTCCTATACTACAGTCGGTTATACTTTAGTTGTCACACAGTGGTTTCTCCACAATGGATATGGACATTATATCAGATATTCTGGTTACTAGATCTATGGTTTTAGGTCTAGATTTGGGTAGTTTCCCAATCTGGGTACTTAAACAGCATTCTAATTGTATTTTAGAATGGACGACTCCTGGCACGGTAGTGTACCTGCAGAAGATGGAGTCACCCTCTCTAAAGGTGTCTTACATACTAAAGGGGTGAGGGATGTGCATGATTGGAAGATCACTTGCTTAGGCAATTGAGTCAATCATGAGATGTCAAGTACCACGCCAGATATTGTTTTTGCACTAGATACAATAATTTGATATTTATCCAATCCTGGAGAAACATTCGGAAGCAGTTTTAGAACATAAGTGGATGTTCTAGGGATATGATAACAACAACCTCTTTTAGGAGACGGTTATCATTCCGGGCTTCCAAGGTGACATGGATGGCAGAGTAGCTGTCAGAGTTATAGTCTTTCCTCTGACGAGGGGCAGTATTTTGGACAGGTGGTTCAAGTGGATACTGAGGGAGGCATGGCACAGGATACTGATTAAGTTCAGTTGACGATACAGTCTAAGAAGTTTGGATTTGGAGTTCATTTATGAGCAAGATCCTATCAGATATCTAGACACATTCTAAGACAGGTATTGCTCATTTCGGGAGACGGGTTTCTCCGCGAACTTGAGATAAAGAGTGATAATAGAAAGAAACATCAGAGCAGATCCACTCACTGAGGCTATTCCTCGAACGCAAAAGTTTCGCAAACGAGCTTTGTGAAACTGATTAGTAGAGAAGTTCGGTGTTCGGTATCACACGGGCTGTGAGTATGCGACATCGCAATAATTAGCCTTGAGTGCAAGTGGGAGATTGTTGGATATAGTGCCCTCTGAGTCAATTACTGGATCACAGGCACGTGATTGCAATGATTGAGGGAGGACCTATACCGGTAGGACAATCTTACTCAAGATGATAGTATGCTATCTGGTTTATCTTTATCATCGTGTACTGCTTCAGGTGACCTTACAGGTCACTATTGCACGTTGATAGAGACCTTAGGATTCTTGCTTGATGGCCAGCAGTATGATGGCGATCATATACGTAGGAGCTGGGGTCTATAAGCACATCCTTAAAAGGTCCCTAGTCGTAGGAGTTTTCGAGGCTGGGCATCGATACTCCAGAGTAGACTAGGGTATATAGTCGAGACCCCGAAGAGGGGCGGTGGCCGGTCTCACAAGCCACTGGTGTCAGTTGGTTCACCTAAGATGTATACAGGTGCTCATTGGGTTATGAGTACACCGGACAGGACTCGCCGGGAACATGCTAGTTGGTAATATACCTGACGTCAGATAGCAGTTCCCTGGTGGTATGTGTACAGGTTAGTTCATCGACCTGAGATCGTCATTTGTCTCGTGTGAGTTCCCACTGTACTTTGATTACTACCCTACCACGTCTCAAAGGAGTCGTGCAAACAGGTTTTTGTTGGGTACAGTCCCGAGCCACATGGAGGTAGTGAGCGGATTTGCAGGGGTTCGTCTCTCCCGGTATTGCGGGTGAGGTCGCGCTGTGTATAGGAGAGCCATTACACAAAGCCCTCGGCCGAAGCAGGAGATTTACTGGTAGGTATTCCAGTAGTATCTCAGGGTGTTCTGGGCTACACTCCGACATGACTTGTACCTCTTTTGGGGTCTGACTTTTACCAACCCCCTAGGCCCGCCATGCGATACTCATAGACGAACGGACCGGACTGTATGGATATTGTCACTGATAGGCTCAGTAGGGTGTCAGGATGAGTTTGCTCATCGACGTCCCTTTTGGTCAATACTTGGTAGCCCGTTACGTACGGCTAATACCTCTGACGTGCTAGTGGTTAAATCCATAGCCAAAATATTGACGAGTCTTTAGAGTCCCCCACAGACAGTTTCTCAAGTTTTGGGCGAAATGTTGTAGAGGTCGTATGTTATATGGCATGGTTCAATCTTATACGTGCGGTATTGCATGGATTATGATCGGACGGATCATACTAGTGGGCTTTGGTTTAAGCCGGATCCTAGTATTAGATTTGTTGTATTACTTAGTCTCATCGCATTCGCATTCAGTCAGAATGCGGATGCAGGTATGTATATACAGGTGAGGGGTATCCTTATGATCCGTCACGAGTTTACTTTAGATGTTGCCGAATTTTCTTTGTTATGGCAAACATTTTGATTAATATTTGCTTAAGGAAATAATGAGCTAGAAATCATCATGACAATCAATTAATGTGGCATGGACTTGTATCATGAGTCATGGTCTCTTTTTTAGCAAATGTGTCACATTAATGAATTGTTTTATGTGTTGAAATGAGATGGAGAGAGAGAGGGGCTGCCATGGTTGGTATTATTGGTCTTGTATTTTGAAAATCTCTCACTCTCACTCTCATTAAAACAAGAGAAAAGAAAAGAAAAAAAAACTTTTGTTCTTCTTCTTCCTCCTCTAGCATTTTGCTTCCATCAATGGCAATACTTCAACCTCCATCCAAAGCCATGGATGCAAGAGACAAAGTGATCACAAACATTCTCTACAACACCTTGGACGCGTCGGCTAGCACACTTCGTGCCCGAGTTGCTTCGGATGAAGCGGGAACCCGTAAACATACTTCTCGATATGGTGCCTTTTCCGACGAGGAGATGAAGACCGGAGATTCCGCGAGGAGATCGGAGTGGAGGCCGAAGACCGAAGGACACGGATCGCTCGGTATAGCTTCCTACCCATTCTCATGTTAGCTAGTTGTAGGTTAATGGTTACGATCAGGGGTTTTAGGATGCGGTAGTGCCGTTTTAAAGTCAAGAAAAATTTTCGTTTCCGCATTTTGGCCTCGGATAGACGGCCGGGGCGCTACCGTAGTCCTACAATAAGTGCTAAAAAAGTGGCATGTACATAAAACACGCTTAAAGTCCGATTAGCGATTTTTAATCGCGATTAGCACTAAAATAGTGCCAAAAAATCATAAACTTTCATAATTTACATGAATCACATAAAGCATCCTCTTTTTTGTAATTTCCATAATTTTCAAAAAATTTCCCAATTTCTCAGTATTTAATTATGCTGTCTTATTAAAATATTCAATATTTTATTATTTAATTATAAAAATTCCAAAAAATAATATTTTATTTTTCTGAAATGTTACAACAACGGGGGTGAGTTGCCAACTCATGAATAGTAAGTAGCATCATACAGATAATCACAAGTATGCACGACCGGTGATAATCTATCATATGCAATCTGATAGTATAAGTATGACAATATGGATATGCAACCATCATGATCAAGGTACACCATCAGGGTACTACAACTACATGAAATAATGCATATCAAATAAACTCCTGAGTATAGGATAAAACATATCATCATCGATGAATCATCATCGTGGAAAACCCGGTGTCCATCAATGACACCCTAAATCCCAACACCTCAGACGCCGTCACTCTGATCGGCCCTCAAATCTGTAAATCTCATTGAACCTGAGTGCCCAATATCGACACTCGAAACATCATGAAAATCCATGTCCAACATCGACACGGAAATCCACATAACTCGGGCTCCGTCAGTCCGTATCAGCCTACGGGCTCCATCAGTCCGGATCGTCCCACATCTATCTCTCGACTCTGGTCGGTATCCTCCGGATAACCGCCAGGTCCAACCAATCACCGCAGGTAGTAGTCCCTCTGTTAGGATCATTGTCTACACCACAAAAATCCTTTCTTGCCCCGGGTACCATACCGGGTCCACCATGTACCCGCAGACGGTGACTCCCGTTTCTCAAATCGGGTTCCTATCACATATCTTAGAACCAAGAAAACGCATGGTGGACGCACTGAAATATCATATCAAGAGAAACCGGGTTTTCAAAACAATACATACCTTCTTGAAATAATACCACGGTTCTCAATTCCATAAATCACATGAAATATGTATCTCAATGCGTAAATCCATGAAATATGATATATGCAACATAAAACCGTAATATGAGTCTATCGAGGGAAAACCGCTCTTTTAAATGAATCCGGTTTTCAAATATATCATGCGGTTCCCAATTCCTCCAAGGTCAACATCATGTAAAGTGTACATGTAGCTATAACAAGTATAGGTGTATACATGTAAGTATGCAAGCACGATGTATCTCATATGCGCAATAGAACAATAATCAATGTATCGATATCAGTAACAATACAATACTGCATATGTGTATAGGTTGTTCGTGTCATGGCAATTACCGACGGTGTGGGTGTAGCATATGTGTGTAGGTTGTTCGTGTCATGGCAATTACCGACGGTGTGGGTGTAGCATACAATTTAGTACTCGTGCAACATGAACCGTCAGTAATGGTGCAGTGTCTACTAGGTACTAAGTCAAGGCACAACAAGTAATGGTATGTAATGATGCTCATGCACAATCAACATGTATGCATATAAACATGCGGCTATAATATCATATCTAGCCCTGATGCTTAAGACCATACGGGAGATTTCCCCGTAGATATTAAATCTACTCACCGTTGATCTCAAGCTAAGTAAATCCAACCACTTGCTTTCCTTTCTTCCCAGCGTCCGAAGTCCCCGCCTGCTGTAACGTTTTAGAAATCGTTATATGAATTTGTCTATTTTAGGATAAAATAGTCGTTGTTTTCCGTTTTAACCCGTTTGTGATCAAATTTCTGTATAGACTTGTCGGCACCTAGTTTAGCTAGAATGAAGCTAGTGCGCGGGTTTTGGGGGTCAATGGGATGTTTTGGTTCACTTTGATTTTTTCCCTAATTAAATATTATTTTAATGTGTTATTTGTGCACTTAATTAGTGGTAATTACATTTTGGGTTAATTAATTCTAATTTGAATCATTGCTAATCTAATCACTAGATATTTTATTAATCCAACCATCCTTAAATATCTAGGTATTTGTGACAAAAAGATTTGAATTTTTAAAAAAAAATAAAAGAAAATAAAAGATGGCATTTGCATTAATTAGCATTTAATGTTGATTTTAGATAGAACTTTCTTTATTTTCTTCACAAAACCACCCCTTCTTTGCCTTGGCCGAACCTTGATGCTTGCTGCCCCTTCTCTCTTCTCACCTCATTTCTTCAATTTCAAGTCCAAATAAATCACCAAAAATCCTTAAATAATTCCACAAAACTCTTAAACAAATCAAAACCTATCTTTCCTCTTCACAAAGCATGCTTAAATCTTCATAGAAGTCATCATTTTGGAGCTTAATTTGATGATCTTGGTTCTTTTTTTTGTGAATATGTGAAGGTATAAAACCCTAACCCTAATCTCTATATGTTGCTTTAAATCTTTAATTAGCTTATTAGTTTTTAATATAAAGCTTTTAATTGCATATTTAGAATTTCTAGAAATGGTTTTGGATAATCAAGTTAGGGTTTTGTTAGTTGTAATGGTTAAGTGTGATATTTAATCAAATGAGAACTTAACCTACTTGCTAGATTTGTTAATTGATATTTTCCTAATTATCTAATTAGCTAGATTGCAAACTAAACTTTTACTAATCCTATTTGAGTGATATCTAAAATTCTAGTAAGGGGTTGTATGGTTAAATCATGCAATATTATGGTGGTTGTAATTTCTAGTTTTGGTAAAAACTTGTAGTTTTGAGAAAAAATGATATATGTTGCTTACTAGATTTCGATAAGTTTTGGCGTGGGTTTCTTTTGACGTTGCGACGTTATTTATATTAGATTCCACATTTATTAGTGTGTTGTGAATGCGTAATCGGTACGATCAGGGTCTAGGCTTGATGGTTGTGTCGTTTAGCGCTCCTAGCTAGGGTTATGCCGATGTCGTTCGTGTCTCTGTGTAGTTTTTTCTCTTGAGTTGGTTTCGTACTGTCGCTATGCGCGTTAGCCACTTGACGAACACTTAAGAGTATGTTTGGAGTTGGTGCGTCGGTCAGGCGTAGTTGGTACGCGTTATTGGTTGATTGCTAATATATACTTGTTATATTGTTATATGATTTCAGGATCGCAGGCGGGGACTTCGGGAGCTGCGAACATGGGAAAGCGAGTAGGTGGCTTTACTTAGCCAAAAACGTTGGTGAGTAAATTTAACATTTACATGGGGATCGTCCGTATAGCGTTATGCATCTGGGCTAGATCAAATGACTTGACTATTAGTTAGAAGTATACAGATATTGATTGTGCATTTATACCTTTGTTGCTTATCTCATTTCCTTATGTTTGGACATAGAATTAATGGGACACAACACCATTATTGACGGTTCATGTTTCACGAGCACTAATTGTATGCTACACACACACCATCAATAATTGCCATGACACGCACAACACCTATACATATGTGATATTGTATTGTTTAGGGACATTGAGACATGATCCCTATGTCCTTTTGTGCATATGACATATAGCATACCTGTATAACACATGGTTTCACATATACCATGACATGCTTACATGCTAGATACCGTGACAAACTAGACGATAAAGGCTGGTAACATCGCTATTAAAGATACTACCAAAGAGGCAGTTTGGGTGTATATTGGTTCATAGGATGAACTAGGTTCCTACCATTGTGTGACAATGGAAGTGTGGTTTTGGCCCTGGAACCCTGGTCCCATCAGTGACCCAGACATATTCTGAGGCAGCATCACCTGATCATGGAGATAGTTGATCTCCAGGGTGATCGAGGTTAGGAGAATAGACTCAGAGGACAACACGGCGGATCCACTCACAAAGGCCTTTTCCCAAAGAGAGACTTTTTGGGGATGGTTGAGTATTAGATACTACAACTACTGCTACAGATGGCCCTAGTGCAGGTGGGAAATTGTTAGTTATATGTGTGCCCTAGAGGCCATTACTGTACATTGGATGTATATTGTAGTGGATGCTGGGACATATATAGGTAGGACTTTCTTGCTCGACATGATAGTACGCTATCTGGTTGCTCTTTATCTTAACATGTATACTTACTGTCTCTCTGTTACATGTTGATAAATCCCTTAGGATGTGTACTCGACTTCCAGGACTATGATGCATATCATACTAGTGGGGCCTGGGTAGTCAATGAGTACATCCTTCATTGTTCCTAGTCGTGGGAATATCGAGACGGGGCATCGATATTCCAGAATAGACTAGCGTATATCTTCTCGACCCATGTGATGGGCGATGGATGATCCCATATCCATTAGTGTTTGACATCTGAGATGGTATGCGGGTGCTCAGTGCAGACTGGGTACACTGAACGGACTCGCCGAGAACTCCCAGATGGTATTATACCTCACGTCAGATGGCAGTTCTCTGGTGACACTGGTACAGCTTAGTCTGTTGACCCGAGATCGTCATAGAGTCTTGTGTGTCTCCCACTGTGCTTTGATTTCCACCCTACCACGGCTCTACTGAGTCATGCAAACAGGTGGTTTTTGGGTACAGTCCCGATTCACATGGAGGCAATGAGCGATAGGAGGGGATTCGTCTCTCCCGGTATTGGGGGTTGATGTTGCGCTATGCTCGACTGGCCATAACAGGAAATCCCTGGCCAGGGTTGCAGTGACCTACTGGTAAGTGTTATCAGTAGTTTCACACATGTCATGGACTTCACGTCGGCATGACTTATCGAGCTACTGGGGTCTGACGTTTACCACCCCTAGGCGAGATTTGCGACATATCAGACGAACAGACCGGACTGTACGGTAAGTGTTACTGGTTGGATTCACAGGAGTGTGAGCGGGCTTGCTCGTCGATCTTCTGATCGCTCAATACCCGGGTGGCCGTTACGTTTAGCAGACCGCTTGCGGCTTGTGGGTGTTTGATATGATCATCATCTGCTGCCGGCGTATTGACGAGTCTTTAGAGTCCTACACAGAGGTTTCCTGGCTCAAGCGAAACGAAATAGGAGCGCATATGAGATATGTGCGGGACCGAGAATAATGCGTGTATGTGATTCCGTATTCCATTCTTGCGATTAATGTATCGATTGGTTATATGCGATATAACCTAGTTATCGAATCAAGGATTGATTCGATAAGCCGATACATTGGATACTAGCCGGTTATATGCGACATGACCGGATCATTGAATCAAGTGTTGATTTAATGATTCAATGTATAATTATATATTTGATATATTACTTTGCATTAACTAGTATTGGTTCACTTTAAATGGATTTTCTCACTTGAATTGCACAAGTTGTATATGAGATATACTTTTGTGCACAAGATTGTATCAAGTTTGATGATACATGCAAGCTTGGGTTTGTGTAAAGAATTGACCATGGTTATATGAATGGTTAGGGTTTCATTTTATTTACTTATTCTTTTATTTATTTATTTATTATTGGCAAAAGAAAAGAAAATGAAATGGTGGCTTGATTTGTTTGTAGTTGAAGCTTCTTGAAACTTTGACTAAGTGACCATTTTGTATTCATGCTTAACACTAACCCTTCAAACTAACCTTAGTCAATTCTCTACACCTAACTAAGGTTAAAGATATGATAAGTATCATTTTACTTTATATTTTAAATAACTTATCATAATTCTTTCTCATCTTATTCTTCATCATCAACATGAAAAAGCTTGCAACCAACAATGGCAACTAGCCAAAACAAGTGAGAAATCCAATTCCAAAGTGAACCCACTTCCTATTTCTTCATCCTCTACCTCTTGCCAAGTAGTATAGGGTGTTTTCTTCACAAGTTTCATGACTTGGTGAAGTCGGAGTTTGATCTTGTGATGCCTCGACGTAGATCATCTTCGGCATCGATGCCGACGATCAAGCCCGCCCATTTCTTCGATGAAGCCGATGCTAGAGTTCGGGATCCGACTTGGACAACGGAGGGACATCGTCGCGGAGCTTAGGAAGTGGTGGATTGGATCTACAAAGGTTGTAGCCCCTTTCCTCTTTAGCATTTAATTCGTTTACATGCTTGCATCGCCTATATATCTAGTTAACGATCCGTATTAGGTTTTCTCGGCACATGTAAAATTTCAATTGGGCATGTTTGATCACTTGTGAGACTTCATTAGTGTGCCTAGGAACCCTACATCGGTATCAAGCAGATCCTGGAGAGAGTTACTGGACAGCTGTGAAGAACATTCTCAAGTACTTACGAAGGACTAAGGAGATGTTCTTGGTGTATGGTAACGGAGAACTCCAGGTGGAGTCCTTTACCGATTCCAGCTTCCAAAGTGATAAGGACGACTCTAAGTCGCATTCGGGTTTTGTCTTTACCCTCAATGGAGGGGCGGTATGTTGGAAGAGTTCCAAACAGGATACCGTTGCAGACTCGACGATGGAGGCTGAATACATCGCTGCCAACGATGCTGCCAAAGAGGCTGTCTGGATCAAGAAGTTCATTACTGAACTTGGAGTGGTTCCATCCATTGAGCATCCAATACCTCTGTATTGCGATAACAATGGAGCTGTGGCATTGGCCAAGGAACCCAGGTCCCATCAAAAGTCCAGACATATTCTGAGGCGGTATCACCTGATCAGGGAGATAGTTGATCGCCGGGAGATCGAGGTCAGGAGAGTAGATACGAAGGACAACACTGCGGATCCATTCACGAAGGCTATTCCCCAGATACAGTTTGAGAGATTATTCGGGATGCTAGGTATGAGATACTACAGCAGCTGGCCTTAGTGCAAGTGGGAGATTGTTAGTTATGTATATGCCCTAGAGGCCATTGTTGTACATATGATGTATATTATAATGGATGCTTGGTTATATATAGAGATGACTTTCTTGCTCGTCATGATAGTATGCTATTTGGTTTCACTTTATCTTAACATGTTAACTTGTATTGGTTTACTGTTTTACTCTCACATGTTGATAAAGCCCTTAGGATCTGTACTCGACTACTGGGACTATGATGAGATCATACTAGTGGGGCCATGGTAGTCGATGAGTACATCCTATAACTGTTCCTAGTCGAGGGTATATCGAGACAGGGCATCGATACGCCAGAGTAGACTAGCGTATTCGCATCTTGACCCATATGATGGGCGATGGATGATCCCATATCCATCGGTGTTTTGACATCAGAGATGGTGTACGGGTGCTCAGTGGAGACTGGGTACACTGGACGGACTCGCCGAGAACTTCCAGATGGTGATATACCACACGTCAGATGGCAGTTCTCCGGTGACACTGGTACAGGGTAGTCTGTAGACCCGAGATCGTCATAGAGTCTTGTGTGAATCCCACTGTGCTTTGATTTCCACCTTACCACATCCAAGAGGGCATGCAAAACGGTGGCTTTTGGGTACAGTCCCGAATCACATGGAGGCAATGAGCGATAGGAGGGGATTCTTCTCTCCCGGTATAGAGAGTTGATGTTGTGCTGTGTTCGATTGGCTATAACTGGAAGTCCCTGGCCAGGGCTGATACAGAGATTTACTGGTAAGTGTTACTAGTAGTTTCTCGACCCGTTATGAGCCACACATCGACACGACTTATCGGTTACTGGGGTCTGACGTATACCACCCCTAGACTTGATATGCGACATATCAGACGAACAGACCGGACTGTACGGAAGTGTTACTGATTGGATTCACAGGAGAACGCACAGGCTAGCTTGTTGATCTTCTGATCGCTCAATACCTGGGTGGCTGTTACGTTTAGCTGATCGCTTGCAGCTTGTGGGTGTTTGATATGATCATCACCTGCTACCGGCGTATTGACGATTCTTTAGAGTCCTACACAGAGGTTTCTTGGCTCAGGCGAAACGGAGTAGAGGCACATATGTGATATGTGCAGGACCGAGAATAATGCGATATGAGATACCGTATTATATTCTCGCGATATCAAGATATGAACCGGGTCATCGGATCAAGTGTTGATTCGATGAATCGGTACATGATATATTAGTCGGTAATATTCGATATAACCGGATCGTCGGATCAAGTGTTGATTCGATGATTTAATGTGTAATAATATATATGATATATTGTATTACATTATCTAATATTGGCTCGCTTTATTATTTCATTTTCTCACTGGATGATACATTGATATATATGCGATATATGTTAATTGTATTATTTTCTTTTGTTGCAAATATATAATATATATGTGATATATATTATTGTGACATGATATGATTAATTGTTAAACATGTTTAAGGATGATTAATTAAGGTTAGGGTTTGATTTGGGTTAGTTGCTTCATGCACCTTCTAGAAGCTTTTTCTTTTGTCATTCTTAAGATATTTTAGGATGACACATTCTTAACCCAACCAAACCCTAACTCTAGTTTATTCTCTACACAGTCCTAGCCACTCATCCTTAACCATGGTTTATATATCAATCATATACACTTCTTTCTATTCATCACAAAAGGATTAATCTTATTATCTTTTTCCATTATCATCTTCTTCTCTCTCTTGAAGAAGCTCACTAGATTTTCTTTATGTGATGAAATAATATGAGAAAATGATTTAAAAAGAAAGCAAAAATACTACTCTCTCATCCTCATCTCATCTAGCCCATGAGATTAGTGTGTTCATCTCTTTAGAGTGAGATAGCTTGAGTCTTTGCAACTCCGAGGTAGATCATCGGAGATTTGGAATACTTCGAGCTAGCATAAATCGTTCGAGTCGTGGAGCCTCTCATGAGTCCGGGAGATCGTGGATCGAGACAAAGGGACTTCTACTCCGAGCTTGTGAAGCGAAGGAGCGGACTACAAAGGTTGTAATCCCTCACACTTAGATAAAAAGTTATCATCTTGCATGTTAAACCCTAATAATCTAGCAAAGATCCCGGCTTTGGGTTGTTCGGCACGTCTAAATTTTTATCCGGGCATGTTTGATGCCTTATGAACCTTCACAAGAGTGCCTAGGAACCCAACAGATTATTCTTTTCTTCTTCTTCATCTTCTTCTTCAAGATGAAGAAAGAAAAAGTTTGCTTGAAAAATGTCAAGTGATGATTCCAAGTGAGAAATCCAAATCCAAAGTGAACCCACTTCCTATTTCTTCATCCTCTACCACTTGCCAAGTAGTATAGGGTGTTTTCTTCATAAGTTTCATGACTTGGTGAAGTTGGAGTTCGAGTTAGAGTTGCCTCGACGTAGATCATCTTCGGCATCGAAGTCAACGACCTAGCCCGATCTTTTCTCCGATGAAACCACCGCGAGAGTCCAGGATTCCGATGATTGCAGTGGAGGGACGTCATCACGGAGCTATGGAGGTGGAGGACCGGATCTACAAAGGTTGTATTTCCGTTCACTTAGTACTAAAGCAGTTTAGTAGCTTGTAGTTTCGCTTAAACTCTAGTCAACGATCGCATTAGGGTTTCTCGGCACCAGAAATTTTTGAATTTGGCATGGTTGATGCCTTGTGAGACCTCCTTAGAGTGCCTAGGAACCCTACAGAAATGGCATGTTGAGTTTTGGGAAGCTTAGTCCCAGATTGTATGTCATTTGTGATCCTCGAGCGAGTTAGTTTCGTTACCTATAATATGGCACTTCCGCCCAGATTATTGAGTATTTACCTGTTTTCCTTGTGTCGATACTTCGCAAATACCTTCATGACCTTTCTCACATGATTCAGCACCAGACCATTCTTTTGGACGCGATCTTTCGTTCACCAGTAGCCGATAGTTATTGTGGATCGGTAGTTGGAGGGACTTCGGTCAAGGGTCTTGCTATATGTGAAGGTTCTTTGGCGCAGCCGTATAGTGAGGTGATCACTTCGGAGGCTACGAGCGAGATTTGGGAGTTTTGTATTCATCTCTTTGATGGTACGCTTAGTGAGAATTTTAAATTCGGGGACCGAATTTTTTTAAGGGGGGAAGATTGTAACGTTTTAGAAATCGTTATGCGAATTTGTTCGTTTTAGGGTAAAATAGTCGGTGTTTTCCGTTTTAACCCATTTGTGATCAAACTTCTGTATAAACTTGTCGGCACCTAGTTTAGCTAGAATGAAGCTAGTGCGTGGGCTTTGGGGGTCAATGGAAAGTTTTGGTTCACTTTGATTTTTTCCTAATTAAATATTATTTTAATGTGTTATTTATGAACTTAATTAGTGGTAATTACATTTTGGGTTAATTAATTCTAATTTGAATCATTGCTAATCTAATCACTAGATATTTTGTTAATCCAACCATCCTTAAATATCTAGGTATTTGTGGCAAAAGGATTTGAATTTTTAAAAGAAAAAAAATGAAAACAAAAGGTGGCATTTGCATTAATTAGCATTTAATGTTGTTTTTAGCTAGAACTTTCTTCATTTTCTTCACAAAACCACCCCTTCCTTGCCATAGCCAAACCTTGATGCTTGCTGCCCCTTCTCTCTTCTCACATCATTTCTTCAATTTCAAGTCCGAATAAATCACCAAAAATCCTTAAATAATTCCACAAAACACTTAAAAAAATCATAACCTATCATTCCTCTTCACAAAGCATGCTTGAATTTTCATAGAAGTCATCATTTTGGAGCTTAATTTGATTATCTTGGTTCTTTTTTTTGTGAATCTTTGAAGATATAAAACCCTAACCCTAATCTCTATATGTTGATTTAAATCTTTAATTTGCTTACTAGTTTTTAATTTAAAGCTTTTAATTGCATATTTAAAATTTGTAGAAATGGTTTTGGATAATCAAGTTAGGGTTTTGTTAGTTGTAATGGTTAAGTGTGATGTTTAATCAAATGAAAACTTAACCTACTTGCTGGATTTGTTAATTGATATTTTCCTAATTATCAAATTAGCTTGATTACAAACTAAACTATTACTAATCCTATTTGAGTGATATCTAAAATTCTAGTAAGGCTTTGTATGGTTAAATCATGCTATATTGTGATTGTTGTAATTTCTAGTTTTGGTAAAAACTTGTAGTTTTGAGCTAAAATGATATATGTTGCTTATTAGATTTCGGTAAGTTTTGGCGTGGGTTTCTTTCGACGTTGCGACGTTATTTATATTAGATTCTACGTTTATTAGTGTGTTTTGAATGCGTGATCGGTACGATCAGGGTCTTGGTTTGATGGTTGTGTCATTTAGCGCTCCTAGCTAGGGTTGTGCCGATGTCGTTCGTATCTTTGTGTAGTTTTTGCTCTTGAGTTGTTTTCGTAGTGTCGCTACGCGCGTTAGCCATTTGACGAACACTTGAGAGTATGTTTGGAGTTGGTGCGTCGGTCAAGCGTAGTTGGTACGTGTTATTGGTCGATTGCTAATATATACTTTATATATTGTTATATGCTTTCAGGATCGCAAGCGGGGACTTCGGGCGCTGCGAATAGAGGAAAGAGAGTAGTTGGTTTTACTTAGCCAGGAACGTTGGTGAGTTGATTTAAGATCAACAGGGGGCTCTCCCTCATGGCGTTATGCGTCTGGGCTAGATCAAATGACATGACTATTAGTTAGAAGTATACGGATATTGATTATGAATCTATTCCTTTGTTGCTTATCTCATTTCCTTGTGTATAGACTTAGTATTAATGGGACACAACACCATTATTGACGGTTCATGTTTCATGAGCACTAATTGTATACTACACACACACCGTCAATAATTGCCATGACAGGCACAACACCTATACATATGTGATATTGTATTATTTAGGGACATTGAGACATGATACCTATTTCCTTTTGTGCATATGACATATAACATACCTGTATACCTACATGCTTTCATATATCCCTTGACATGCTTACATACTAATTACCTATATACCTATATGGTATTGTACCATTAGTGATAGGTATATACACATATGAGACATAGCTACATGTACATCCCGCATACATACTTATACTTATACCTGGAGGGTATTACATCATTATTGATAGGTAGATACACATATCTTGCTATACCAACATGGTTACATATACCTGGCTATAGCTACATGTTCACCTTTATTGTTGTTGTATGGACTTGGAGAAATTAGGAACCACATGATATATATATTAACTTATTGCAGTTAAATAGCAGTTTTTCCTTTATATGCTCATATTACAGTTTCATGTTGCATATATTACATTCATGGATTTCATATGATGTTCTCTGATATTTTTATTATATATAACAGGGGTATGGGACGCTGTTATATATGAATATATATAAATATATATATTAGTGGAATGAGACGCTGATATATTTGTATTGATTCATGCAGTTATTCTTATTCTTTACTTGTTGTCTTCTGGATTTGAGGACCGTGGTAGTTTCATGAAATTATGCAATATTTGAAAAACCCAGTTTCTCTTGATATGATATTTCTGCAGCCACCATGAGTTTTATCGGTTCTGATATATATACCCCATGCGAGGAGGCATCGTAGGCCGTGTGCGGGTACATGGTGGGACCCAGAGGTATCCCGAGGCAAGAAAGGTATTTCGATGTATCATGCCGATGAGCCTGACAGGGGAACCATACCTACCGGTAACAGTATTTTCTGACACGGCGGTTATCATGGGGATACCGACCGGGGTCATGTACGTATGGATACGTCGAATTTCGAGAGTCAGAGCTTAGCGCTCGAGTTTTCGGGATAGCGTATGATACGTACCTATTAGGGAGTCAGTCGTGGTGACAGCGTCTAATAGACCGGTATTTATGTGTCGATACTAGAAACTTGTTTCATGATGTTTTTGGGTGTCGATGTTGGACACTCACTTTATATGAAACTTACTTGATACTGGATATTGGATATATGATATTTACTTGATATTGTACATTTATGATATATGAGATTTACTTGATATTGTACATTTAGGATATATGAGATTTACTTGATATTGTACATTCAAGATATATGAGATTTACAGGATATGAGAGCCAATTTAGGAGCTGATTGAGGAAAATTGGTATTTAGAATGTCTTGATGGACTATGGTCCTGTCACGAGGTCAGGATTCCATGAGAATGACATGTTTTATTACATACTTCTCAATTATTTTATATGCATTGATTCATGTATTAGCTGTACCTGATAGAGTACCTTTCATGACTGTTGCATACATATTGTCATTCATTGCTTCATGTATTAGTTGTATCTGATAGAGTACCATTCATGACTACTGCATACATATGGCCATTTATTGCTATCAGCTTGCATACATTAAATTCGCGCTATACGTACATGTTTGCGATTACCTGCATATGTTATTTACTATTCACGAGTTGGTAACTCACCCCCGTTGTGCCACAGTGTTTTGCAGGTAGTCCCTCAGGGCAGTCGCTGCAGGATTTTCATCTTTTGTATCATCTTTTTCAGCGGATACCACTGTTAGTTATATGTATGCCCTAGAGGCCATTACTGTACATGTTAGTTATATGTATGCCCAAGAGGCCATTACTGTACATAGAATGTATATTGTAGTGGATGCTGGGACATATATAAGGAGGACTTTCTTGCTCGACATGATAGTATGCTATCTGGTTGCTCTTTACCTTAACGTGTACACTGATTGTCTCTCTGTTACATGTTGGTAAAGCCCTTAGGATGTGTACTTGACTACCTGGACTATGATGTGGATCATACTAGTGGGGACATGGTAGTCCATAAGTACATCCTTCAAGGTCCCTAGTCGTGGGTGTATCGAGACGGGGCATCGATATACCAGAGTAGACTAGCGTATACCTTCTCGCCCATACAGATGGGCGATGGATGATCCCATATCCATTGGTGTATGACATCAGAGATGATATACGGGTGCTCAGTAGAGACAGGGTACACTGGACGGACTCGCCGAGAACTCCCAGATGGTATTATACCTTACGTCAGATGGCAGTTCTCTGGTGACACTGGTACAGAGTAGTGTGTTTACCCGAGATCGTCATAGAGTCTTGTGTGATTCCCACTGTGCTTTGATTTCCACCTTACCACATCCAAGAGGGCGTGAAAACGGTGGTTTTGGGTACAGTCCCGCATCACATGGAGGCAATGAGCGATAGGAGGGGATTCGTCTCTCCCGGTATAGGGATTTGATGTTGCGCAGTGTTCGATTGGCTATAACCGGAAATCCCTGGCCAGGGTTGCTGAGATTTACTGGTAAGTGTTACCAGTAGTTTCTAGAACTGCTATAGACCTCATATCGACACGACTTATCGAGCTACTGGGGTCTGACGTTTACCACCCCTAGGCAAGATATGCGACATATCAGACGAACAGACCGGACAGTACGGTAAGTGTTGCTGGTTGGATTCACAAGAGTGTGAGCGGGCTTGCTCGTCGATCTTCTGATCGCTCAATACCCGGGTGGCCGTTACGTTTAGCAGACCGCTTGCGGCTTGTGGGTGCTTGATATGATCATCACCTGCTGCCAGCGTATTGATGAGTCTTTAGAGTCCTACACAGAGGTTTCCTGGCTCAAGCGAAACGAAATAGGAGCGCATATGAGATATGTGCGGGACCGAGAATAATGCGTGTACGTGATACCGTATTCTATTCTCACGATGAATGTATCGATTGGTTGTATGCGATATAACCTAGTTATCGAATCGAGGATTGATTCGATAAGTCGATACATTGGATATTAGTCGGTCATATGCGATATGACCGGATCGTTAAATCAAGTGTTGATTTAATGATTTAATGTATAATTATATATTTGATATATTACTTTACATTAACTAATATTGGTTCACTTAAGATGTTTTTCTCACTCGTTTGTGCACATTGTATATGTGATATATTTTTGTGCACAAGTTTGTATCTTGTTTAATGATACATGCAAACTTGGGTGTGTATGATTAAACCATGGTTATGTTAACAGTTAGGGTTTTGATTTACTTATTTATTTATTCTCTTAATTCATTTTTAGCAAAAAGAGAAGTGGTGGCTTGCTTTGTTTTATAATTGAAGCTTCATGAAGGTTTGAAAAAGTCTACCATATTTGTTTCTTGCTAAACCTAACCATAGTTTATTCTCTACACTTGTTAATCTAACCCAAGGTTGCATAATGATAAGAATGACTTATTTTATATTTTCCAATAATTCTTATCATATTCTTTTTCTTCTTCTTCTTCTTCTTTAAGAAGAAAGAAGCTTGCTAGCTTCAATGGTGAATTGAGAAAAAGAGTGAGAAATCCAATTCTAAAGTAAACCCACTTCCTATTTCTTCATCCTCTGCCACTTGCCAAGTAGTATAGGGTGTTTTCTTCACAAGTTTCATGACTTGGTGAAGTTGGAGCTTGATCTTGAGTTGCCTCGACGTAGATCATCTTCGGCATCAAAGTCGACGACCTAGCCCGATCATTTCTCTGATGAAATCAACACTTGAGTCCAAGATCCGATGATCGTAGCGAGGGGACATCGTCATGGAGCTAAGGAAGTGGAGGACCGGATCTACAAAGGTTGTAGTCTCTTTCACTTTGCAGTAAAGTTGTTTACTACTTGTATGTTTCGCCTATTCTCTAGTTAACGATCGCATTAGGGTTTCTCGGCACCGGAAAATTTTGAAATTGGCATGGTTGATGCCTTGTGAGACCTCATTAGTGTGCCTAGGAACCCTACAGTGCTATCAGAGCCTAGCTAGAGCCTTAGGCGATGGGTAGACGATATTAGAAATCCGAACGAACCCCGAAACCCTAATCCGACCCCTTCTCTGTACTTTTTTCAAAAGTATGCATTTTTCCAAATTAAAAATATGCAGAAAATTCAGCAGGGTTTTATAGGAATTACTGTGAAATTCGAGGACCCAAATCAATTAAACCGCCGCGGAACCACGGCCATACCCTAGATTGGGCGGCTGTTCCGCGGCAATAATATGGAATTGTTCACTTCTGATTAAACAGTAATCTCTATCTTCAGTTGCTGTATTTTCTGGGAATTTTTAACTTCTACTCAAGAGTTAAGTTTTCTGGGTTATATTGGGAGTTCGTAGATTCGATCGGATTGTCTAATTGTGTCTATGTGTTTTCCGGATATTTTTTGAATATGTTAAAAAGTTCGACCGGATAAAAATACCCAATTTTTCCCCTGCCGGGAAATTTCCAAGTGTTGGATTTTTCCGTGGTTTAAAGACGTTCTAAGTAGTGCAAGTAACGCGATGGACCCTCTAGAAGACAATAAACCTTAACTCGATTGTGTGACCGTCTTGAACTGCCCTTTGAACCTTAGGGTTTGGGGCAGTACGGCGTGCCATATGTGAGGCGTTGGATTGACCCTTCTACGGCTGGACCGTTGGTACTGAGGCATGAACTGGATGTTTTTAAACTTATTTCATGTGTTGAGCTGTTTCGGGAAAACTTGGGTGTTTGAATGTTCGATCGGAAAGTTTAACATTTTCTATTTTATCTGAAATGGGATACAATACTTGGAATCCACAAGTAGTTATGAGAAAACTGATATGATGTTATAAACATAGCTCTTTAGTCTCACTTGATCGGTTGCCGCGGAATTTTGATGCGATCAAAAGTCCGTCGCAATCATGTAGCGTACGCGGATACTCGCCGGCTAAACTTAATAGACAGCTACACCCCATAGCCCCGACCAAGTGACTGTAGGAGAACCCCGTCCCCGAAAGTATCCGTTCGGGTGCTCGCGGCAACGGTGTTCTGCCTTGGTGCACTTCGTCGACGGCATCGGGGGTGCGGCTGCCTACTAAAGTTTACGACGAGCATTCGATCAGAAATGTCGGGAATCTTGTTGAATTGCCCGACATGATATTGAAAAGTGTTTTCGGTATGGAGACTAAAATGCGGGGTTTATAATTGTTAGGCATGTGATGTCTAAGGAATTCATTGGTTTAGGCATGCAATGTCTAAGGAGGTTGCGGATTCCAACTGTTGTAGTTTTACACTTTCTTTTCTGTGACCGTAAGTGTAATATGTGATATCTCCGGTTTCGTTGCTATATGTCAACGACAATTGGGATACGCATGTTTACTTACGTTGATGACATGTGATGTTATGTGTTGCTGGATATGTTATATTGGATCGTCGTGTTTGAATAGCCGGGTGTTTTTATGTGAGATGAGTGTTTTTCATTTTCATTCATGTAAAAACTTGTATGTAATATTCTTTTATTGGGGCACTTCCAGGTTGCGGAAGATGTCACCATTGTATATTATTTACTTTTCTGCACTAGGATAGACCCAAGGAGGAGGGCACAAGTAACTGGGTTCTGGGGTCCAGTGGGAGACCAACTCGAGGAGTCGAGTCCGGGTCTCCTAACTCTAGAATTGGTAGGGTTGCTTGCCGCTCTCATAGGGGTCTAGGGGTGCGGGTTTGGCTATTCATCGCGACCGTGGAATCCGTGTTTTATACTGGCTCGTATTGAAAACACGGACGTCCTAGTATATCCAATATTTCATATGATTCTTCTGCTGCGATATCTGTGATGTGATCATTTGATGTTCTATGATAGATACTATATATAGTATATATGATATATTATATAGACGTTACTTATGTTTTGCACTCGCGCTATCCCTGGCCCGCTCTGCCGTTAGTTACCTAACCTAACGGTGCACGAGGGGACATCGAGGCGAATGCGGATGGCATAAGTGTATGTCGTATTTATCTGTGATGTTTAGGTGACTTAAATGATGGGACTTCATTAATGTGATTAATGACATAAAAGAAACCTAAGATGTTGTGGAATCTAATTTCAAAATTAAAACAGGTAGCTACAGTTCTTGCTTTGCATCGCGGTGTTCCTTGTAGAACATCCTGCACCTTATTCGATAGGGAAAGGACCGAGATCCCTTCACCGGGAGTGACACCTTTAGAAATAACTGGCATATGCTACAACCCTCGGTTTGTTTTTTGATTGCTTCTATAGTTTTTGCTTTGCACAGTGATATATATGATATATCCCGCACCTCATTCGACGAGGAAATGGCCGACGATCCCTTCTCCGGGAGTGACCCCTTTAGCAAAACTAGAAAAGCCTAAAAAACACTCCATTTTAAAATCATTCGATCCTACAACGATATCAAGTTCATTACGCAATAGGTTTTCAGAAAAACCTGTCGTTGCCCTCCGTCATTTCAGATGTCCTGCTTAGTATTCGTGCTGCGTTTGTTGACCTTGTCAAGGCGCAGTGTGCAGTAGCTAACCAGTATTTATCTGCTTATGCATATGATAAAGATTGGGTTAGGGTAGTTGTGCGGCCTTGTTGACCTTGTCAAGGGTCGTGCGGGTGGGTTTGATTCAATCAAGAAATGACGGGTTGAACTTGACTTACGGTCTATGGTTTGTTGACCTTGTCAAGGTCATAGATCGTTTGGGGCAAAATATTATCGGGAATTTCAAGTGTTGAAATTTGCAATGAGATTGCATACCTTCTATGAGATAGTTGGATCCCGATACCCGCTGCGAGTAATTGTTACTCCTGGGAGAGTTTTACACATTACAATTAGCCGATCAAGTAGGTGTCTAGAAAGGTGTGAACGGGGTTACGCCTCTGGGAAATCGAGGTTTACATTAATTAGGTTCGTGCGAAAGCACGGGGAACCTCCCTCAAAGTACCGACACTGGCCTGGCTGAAAAATTGGCGAACTTGTAGCTTGTAATTAATCCCGGCTAGTCTTTCCTTTTAGGGTATGAAGGAAGATTTGATAAAAACAGTGGGAGCCATCCTGATTAGATAAAATAATAACCAATCTGATCTTGCAAGAGCGTACGCAGAGTGTTTTTTTCTCTCTCTCTCTAGGTAGCGACCATATCACGCCTTAATCAAGATAATAAAACGGATATATTGACCGAACCCGCTTGTTATACTGAGCTGGGGAACGTTGGTCCCGCTCTAACTTATAAATGTTATAAGACAGAGCAGGAAATTGGGGAATACCAGGATTCCTATGCCGCCCAAACGAAGAAAGTGCATGATGATGCATCTTCTTCGGGTGTATTCATTATACAGAACTGTTTCTCAGTATCCTCTGCGTCCTAGGTATCTGATACCGGATCAGGATCCCAGATATGTAATCTGTTACATAGGGCTACAGAAAGGTAGAGAACTGAGAATGGGTGATAGGTTTCATGAGGCAGAAAACGGGGCAAGTGTTGCAGCCAAGTCTGTTGGTCACTGTCACCCTGTATTACAAATACAATGATTCTGAACGGATGTTAATAGATACCGAACCTGATATACAAAATCATATCACTCTCTTTATAAGTAAAGAAATGATAAAATTTTGTGTTGTTGGATAATGTTTTGAACATTTCCTATATCAAAAGTTGATCGGTTCAGGCACGTTATCTAAAAGCATTGATGTTCTAAATCAAACTACAGTTCTTAGTATACCGAACACACACAAGAGGAATAGTTCAGAAATGAACGGATCCTTCTTGAGGCATTGTAGACTAGGTCATATCAATGCGACCCGACTAGCTAAGTTGCACATAGATGCATATTTAAATCTGTTTGAATTTACATCTTGTGAAAACTTGCTAGTCATGTCACAGAGATAAGATGACCATAGCTCTGTTTATTGGAAACAGAGAAAGAGATAGTGAACTCTTGGGATGATACATGTTGATGTATATAGGTCCCCAGTCTACACATGCCAAGACCGGTTATTTGTATTTCATTAAATTCTCTGATGATCTTTCGAGATTCAGACCTATGTTCCTGTTGAAACACAAGTCCGAACCTTTTGAGATATTCACAGAATATAAGTTAGAAGTAGAGAACCAAAATACGGGTATAAGTATTATGTCCTATGATGAGATCAGGGAGGAGAATACTTGTGCATGAAATTCCTGGACTATTCTAAAGGAGAATGAGATTCTCTCTCAGCATTACTCCTCTGAATACACCACAGCACAACGTTGTATCGGGGCGGAGCAATCACAACCTATATGATATGGTGCTCTCTATGATGAGTACTACTGAGTTTCCTATTTCCATTTGGGAGTTATGCACTTGAGAAGCTGCATACCTATTGAATAGGGTTCAAATCAAATCAGTTGCCTACCACTTCATATGTGATATGGAAAGGGAAGAGCCCATATCTTAAGTTAGTTAAGATTTGGGGTTGTCCGGCCTATGTCTAAAAGCAAAATCCAGACAAGCTCGAGGTAAGGTCTGTTATGTAGAACTGGAAATGTTCCAGCTTTACAAACTGCAGCTGATGATTTGGTAGAACCAAAGGATTCATTAGCAAACAACGAACCTCAGCCTCTCCGCCGATCTAGTAGGGTTCCTCACCCACCTGAGAGATACTTCGGTTTCTCTATGACAGTGGGAGCGAAGATTGCAACATGAGATGATGACCCAACTAGTTTCGAGCTGGCCATCAGAAGTGAGACTCTGTAAGAATGGCTGGATGCTTAGTGATCTGAGATGGAATCCATGCACACCAACAAAGTATGGACTTTAGTTGCTATATCTGTAGGGTTAAATCCCCATCAGGAGCAAGTATATCTTGAGAAGATTACTTGGTGTAGATGGAAAGGTTGAGACTTTCAAAGCTAGACATGTTAAAGCTTTTCATCATCGACCAGGAGTGGATAATGATGAAACCTTTTTCAAGTAGCTATGTTTTAGTCCATCCAGATCCTACTTGCCACGGCTACATACCATGACTATGATATCTGGTGGTTGAGTGCCATGACTGCTTTTCTAAGTGATGTTTTAGAAGAGTGCGTCTATAAGTACACAGCCAGAGGGCCTCATAGACAGTGGAAGCAGCGGAAACGTGTGCAAGATGATTTATGTGAAGAAGCAGGCATCGCGAGGTTGGAACATCTGTTTTGATGAGTTAGTCAAACAGTTTGACATCATCAAAATGGTAGATGAACCTTGTATATACAAAAAGGTAGTAGGGAGTATGGTAGTGATCCTCGTAGAGTACGTGGATAACATACTCTTGATAGGGAAAGAGTTTCCTATGCTACGCTCGGTCGATCTCCGCTTATCACATGGATTCTCCATATAGGATCAAAGTGATACCTCCTTGATCCGGAGTTTTCATCTATGAGATAGATGTTAATTGGGTGTTAGAATACTCACTAGCTATAGTGAGATGGTATCAATTGATCCTGGGGAGAATCACTGGAAGGGTTCCAGGGTGATAAAGACGACTGAATGTCAGTCACATGCATTGTCTTTACCCTCAGTAAGGGACGGTATACTGGAAGAGTTCCAAGCTAGATACCGTGGCAAACTAGACGATAAAGGCTGGATACATCGCTACTTAAGATGCTACCAAAGAGGCAGTCTGGATGTATATTTGTTCATGAGATGAACTTAGTTCCTCCCATTATATGACAATGGAGTTGTGGCTTATGCCAGGGAACGCCCGTCCCATCAGTGATCCAGACATATTCTAAGGCAGTGTCACCTGATCATGGAGATAGTTGATCTCCAGGGTGATCGAGGTTAGGAGAGTAGAATCAGAGGACAACACGGCGGATCCACTTACAAAGGCCTTTTCCCAGAGAGAGACTTTTATGGGATGGTTGAGTATGAGATACTACAACCACTGCTACAGATGGCCTTAGTGCAAGTGGGAGATTGTTAGTTAGTTATATGTATGCCCTAGAGGCCATTACAGTACATAGGATGTATATTGTAGTGGATGCTGGGACATAAATAGGGAGGACTTTCTTGCTCGACATGATAGTATGCTATCTGGTTGCTCTTTACCTTAACGTGTACACTGATTGTCTCTCTGTTATATGTTGGTAAAGCCCTTAGGATGTGTACTTGACTACCTGGACTATGATGCGGATCATACTAGTGGGGACATGGTTGTCTATAAGTACATACTTCAAGGTCCCTAGTCGTGGGTGTATCAAGACGGGGCATCGATATACCAGAGCAGACTAGCGTATACCTTCTCGACCCATACAGATGGGCGATGGATGATCCCATATCCATTGGTGTTTGACATCAGAGATGATATACGGGTGCTCAGTAGAGACTGGGTACACTGGACGGACTCGCCGAGAACTCCCAGATGGTATTATACCTTACGTCAGATGGCAGTTCTCTGGTGACACTGGTACAGAGTAGTCTGTTGACCCGAGATCGTTATAGAGTCTTGTGTGATTCCCACTGTGCTTTGATTTCCACCTTACCACGTCCAAGTGGGCGTTCAAAACGGTGGTTTTTGGGTAAAGTCCCGAATCACATGGAGGCAATGAGCGATAGGAGGGTATTCGTCTCTCCCGGTATAGGGAGTTGATGTTGCGCTGTGTTCGATTGGCTATAACCGGAAATCCCTGGCCAGGGTTGCTGAGATTTACTGGTAAGTGTTACCAGTAGTTTCTCGAATTGTTATAGACCTCATATCGACACGACTTATCGAGCTACTGGGGTCTGACGTTTACCACCCCTAGGCGAGATATGCGACATATCAGACGAACAGACCGGACTGTACGGTAAGTGTTGCTGGTTGGATTCATAAGAGTTTGAGCGGGCTTGCTCGTCGATCTTCTGATCGCTCAATATACGGGTGGCTGTTACGTTTAGCAGACCGCTTGCGGCTTGTGGGTGTTTGATATGATCATCACCTGCTACCGGCGTATTGACGAGTCTTTAGAGTCCTACACAGAGGTTTCCTGGCTTAAGCGAAACGAAATAGAAGCGCATATGAGATATGTGCGGGACCGAGAATAATGCGTGTATGTGATACCGTATTCTATTCTCGCGATGAATGTATCGATTGGTTGTATGCGATATAACCTAGTTATCGAATCGAGGATTGATTCGATAAGTCGATACATTGGATATTAGTCGGTCATATGCGATATGACCGGATCGTTAAATCAAGTGTTGATTTAATGATTTAATGTATAATTATATATTTGATATATTACTTTACATTAACTAATATTGGTTCACTTAAGATGTTTTTCTTACTCGTTTGTGCACATTATATATGTGATATATTTTTTGTGCACAAGTTTGTATCATGTTTGATGATACATGCAAACTTGGGGGTGTATGATTAAACCATGGTTATGTTAATGGTTAGGGTTTTGATTTACTTATTTATTTATTCTCTTAATTCATTTTTGGCAAAAAGAGAAATGGTGGCTTGCTTTGTTTTATAGTTGAAGCTTCATGAAGGTTTGAAAAAGTCTACCATTTTTGTTTCATGCTAAACCTAACCATTCACCTAACCCTAGTTTATTCGCTACACTTGTTAATCTAACCCAAAGTTGCATAATGATAAGAATGACTTATTTTCTATTTTCCAATAATTCTTATCATATTCTTTTTCTTCTTCTTCTTCTTCTTTAAGAAGAAAGAAGCTTGCTAGCTTCAATGGTGAATTGAGAAAAATAGTGAGAAATCCAATTTCTAATGTGAACCCACTTCCTCTTTCTTCATCCTCTACCACTTGCCAAGTAGTATAGGGTGTTTTCTTCACAAGTTTCATGACTTGGTGAAGTTGGAGCTTGATCTTGAGTTGCCTCGACATAGATCATCTTCGGCATCAAAGTCGACGACCTAGCCTGATCATTTCTCCGATGAAATCAACACTTGAGTCCGAGATCCGATGATCGCAGCGAGGGGACATCGTCACAGAGCTATAGAAGTGGAGGACCAGATCTACAAATGTTGTAGTCTCTTTCACTTTGCAGTAAAGTTGTTTACTACTTGTATGTTTCGCCTATTCTCTAGTTAACGTTCACATTAGGGTTTCTCGGCACCGGAAAATTTTGAAATTGGCATGGTTGATGCCTTGTGAGACCTCATTAGTGTGCGTAGGAACCCTACAGTACATACGATGTATATTGTAGTGGATGCTTGGACATATATTGGGAGGAATTTCTTGCTCGACATGATAGTATGCTATCTGGTTACACTTTACCTTAACGTGTACACTGATTGTCTCTCTGTTACATGTTGGTAAAGCCCTTAGGATATGTACTCGACTACTGGGACTATGATGAGATCATACTAGTGGGGCCACGGTAGTCTACGAGTACATCCTATAACTGTTCCTAGTCGAGGGTGTATCGAGACAGGGCATCGATACACCAGAGTTGACTAGCGTATACGCATCTTGACCCATATGATGGGCGATGGATGATCCCATATCTATCGGTGTTTGACATCAAGGATGGTGTACGGGTGCTCAGTGGAGACTGGGTACACTGGATGGACTCGCCGAGAACTCCCAGATGGTATTATACCTCACGTCAGATGGCAATTCTCCGGTGGCACTGGTACAGAGTAGTCTGTTGACCCGAGATCGTCATAGAGTCTTGTGTGATTCCCACTGTGCTTTGATTTCCACCTTACCACGTCCAAGAGGGCATGCAAAACGGTGGTTTTAGGGTACAGTCCCGAATCACATGGAGGCAATGAGCGATAGGAGGGGATTCGTCTCTCCCGGTATAGGGAGTTGATGTTGTGCTGTGTTCGATTGGCTATAACCGGAAATCCCTGGCCAGGGTTGCTGAGATTTACTGGTAAGTGTTACCAGTAGTTTCTCGAATGGTTATAGACCTCATATCGACACGACTTATCGAGCTACTGGGGTCTGACGTTTACCACCCCTAGGCGAGATATGCGACATATCAGACGACGAGACCGGACTGTATGGGAGTGTTACTGATTGGATTTACAGGAGAACTAGCGGGCTTGCTTGTTGATCTTCTGATCGCTCAATACCTGGGTGGCCGTTACGTTTAGCACACCGCTTGCGGCTTGTGGGTGTTTGATATAATCATCACCTACTGCCGGCGTATTGACGAGTCTTTAGAGTCCTACACAGGGGTTTCCTGGCTCAAGCGAAACGGAGTAGGAGCACAGATGTGATATGTGCGGGAACGAGATTAATACGATATGAGATACCGTGTTCTATTCTCGCGATTCGTGACATTGATCGGTTGTATGCGATATAGCTGGGTTATCGGATCAAGTGTTGATTCGATAAGTTGTTACTTTTGATATTAGTCGGTTATAGCCGGATTATTAATTCAAGAGTTGATTTAATAATTTAATGCATAATTTTATAATTGATATATTATATTGCATTAACTAGTATTAGCTCACTTATGATTTATTTTCTCACTAGTTTGTGCACATTGTTTATATATGATATATGCAAGTGTGCAAGTTTGTATCATACTTGATGATACATCAAAGTTGGGTGTATGAGACTCATACCAAGATTAGGGTTATTGTTTTATCTTAAGATTTAACAAAAGGGTTTAACTTAGTCAAAGTAATCAATCTGGAAGAACCTTGGAGAAGCTTTGACAAAGTCCACTCTTTTGTCATTTCTTTTGATATTCTTTAACCTAACCTTTAACCTAAAGTCTTGGTTAATTCTCTACATGAGTTAAGAATGAGGGCTTAACTCAACCATGGTGCCATTATTTATTGGATAAGTTTTCATTTGGATGGAATTATTCTTTACTTCTTCTTCTTCATCATCAAGCTCCATCCGAAAGCTTACTAGCTCCAATGGTGTCATGAGAAAAAGAGTGAGAAAATCAATTCTAAAGTGTGCCCACTTCCTACTTCTTTATCCTCTACCACTTACCATGTAGTAGAGTGTGTTCTCTTCACAAAGTTCATGACCTAGTGAAGGAATAGCTTGAGTTAGTGTCTCCCCAACGTAGATCATTTTCGGCCTCGAAGTCATCATAGCAAGCACGTTCGTTCTTCTCGTGGAGCTTCTCTAGAGTCCGGAGTTCACGATCGCAGCGATGGGGACGTCTACATGGAGCTAATGAAGTGGAGGATGGGATCTACAAAGGTTGTAATCCCTTTCACTTAGTAGTAAAGTTGTTTACTAGCTTATAGTTTCGCCTTATCTCTAGTTAACGATCTTGCATAGAGTTGTTAGGCACATAAAAATTTGATTTTGGCATGGTTGATGCCTTGTAGAACATCAAGAGTGTGCCTAGTAACCCTACAGTGGTATCAGAGCCTAACTAGAGCATTAGGCGATGTGTTAACGAAGTTAAAACTCCGAACGAACCCGAACACGACAAAATAAAACCCTCTCTGTACATTTTTTAAAATCTGGGGATTTTCTGAATTAAAAATGCCTAAAAAAATCAGCAGGCAATTATAAGAAACACTGTACAAAACGACACTGTTTGGCGCCTAAGGCGCCGCGGAACCGCGGCACGAGCATGGCTCGTGCGGCGGTTCCGCGGCCAAAAGGTGACTTCACCATTGTCCTTTTGCGCAGTAATGTTTCTTTTTAATTCCCTGATATTTTATGGGTATTTTTATCTGACTCAAGTATTGAGTGTTTTGGAGTTTATTTTGTAGTCGTTGTTTCGATTGGAATATTTAATTTCGTTGGATTTTCCGGATATTTAGAAACTGTTAAAATGTTCGAACGGATATCAATAACTCAATTTTTCCCGACTCGGAAAATTTTCAAGTGTTGGATTTTTCTGTTTGTTTAAGAACGTCTAGATCGTGCAAGTTATGCGATGGACCCTCTAGAAGACAACAAGCCTTAACTCGATTATGTGACCGTCTTGAACTGCCCTTTGAACCTTAGGGTTTGGGGCAGTACGGCGTGCCACATGTGAGGCGTTGGCTTGACCCTTCTACGGCTGGACCGTTGGTACTGTGGCATGTGAGGGATGTTTTTAAACCCCCCTCAAGTGTTAAGAACAATTTGGGAAAACTTGGGTGTTTGATCATTCGATCGGAAAGTTTAACATTGTCTATTTATCTGGATTGTGATACAATATTTGGAATCCACAAGTAGTTATGAGATAACTAATTTGAATGTTATAAACATAGCACTTTAGTCTCAAATTGATCGGTTGCCACGGAATTTTGATGTGATCAAAAGTCCGTTGCAATCACGTAGCGTACGCGGATACTCGCCGGGTAAACTTAATAGACAGCCATGCCCCATAGCCCCGACCAAGTGACTATAGGAGAACCCCGTCGCCAAAAGCATCCGTTCGGGTGCTCGCGGCAGCGGTGTTCCGCCTTAATGCACTTCGTCGACGGCATCCGGGGGTGCGGCCGTCTACTAAAGTTTGCGACGAGCATTCGATCAAAATATCGGGAATCTTGTTGAATTACCCGACTTGATATTGAAAAGAGTTTTCGATAATGAGACTAAAATGCGGGGTTTATAAATGTTAGGCATGTGATGTCTAAGGAATTCATTTGGTTAGGCATGCGATGTCTAAGTAGGTTGCGGATTCCAACTGTTGTAGTTTTACACTTTCTTTTCTGCGACCGTAAGTGTAATATGTGATATCGCCGGTTTCATTTCTATATGTCAACGACAATTGGGATGCGCATATTTCCTTACGTTGATGACATGTGATGTTATGTGTTGCTGGATATGTTGTATTGGATCGTCGCGTTTGAATAGCCGGGGTTTTTATGTGAGATGAGAGTTTTTCTTTTTCGTTCATGTAAAATTGATTTGTATGTAATATTCTTTTATTGGGGCACTTCCGGGATGAGATTGATGTCACCACTTGTATATTATTTACTTTTCCGCATTAGGTAGACCCAAGGCGGGGAGCACAAGTAACCGGGTTCTAGGGTCCAGTGGGAGACCATCTCGAGGAGTCGAGACCGGGTCTCCTAACCCTAGAATTGGCCGTGTTACTTGCCGCTCTCGTAGGGGTCTAGGGATATGGGTTTGGCTATTCATCGCGACCGTGGAATCCGTGTTTTATACAGGCTCGTATTGAAAACACGGACGTCCTAGTATATCCAATATTTCATATATGTTTCTTTTGCTGTGATATCTGTGATGTGATCATTTGATATGTTGTGATAGATACTGTATATAGTATATATGATATATTATATAGACGTTACTTATGTTTTACACCCGCGCTAGCCCTGCCCCGCTCTGCCGTTAGTTACCTAACCTAACGGTGCACGAGGGGACATCGAGGCGAATGCGGATGGCATAAGTTTACGTCGTATTTATCTGTGATGTTTAGGTGATTTAATTGATGGGAGTTCATTAATATGATTAATGAAAGAAAAGAAACCTAAAAGATGTGGAATCGAATTTTCAAAAACAGGTTGCTACGGTTCTTTCTTTGCATCGCGGTGTTCCATGTAGAACATCCTGCACCTTATTCGATAAGGAAAGGGCTGAGATCCCTTCACCGGGAGTGACCCTTTTAGTAATAACTGGCAGATGCTACACCCCTCGGTTTGTTTTTTGATTGCTTTTGGAGTTTTTGCTTTGCACAGCGGTATATATGATATATCCTGCACCTTATTCAATGAGGAAAGGGCCGATGATCCCTTCACCGAGAGTGACCCCTTTAGCAAAACTAGAAAAGCCTCAAAAACACTCCATTTTAAAATCATTTGATTCTACAACGATATCAAGTTCATTACGCAATAGGTTTTCATAAAAACATGTCGTAGCCCTCCATCATTTCAGATAAGTTGTATATAGTATTCGTGCTACATTTGTTGTCTTTCGTCAAGGTGTAGTGTGCGGTAGCTATATGCTTCTTATCTGCAGCATACGATGTGATTGGATTAGGGTAGTCGTACGGCTTTGTTGGCTTTCGTCAAGGGTCATGCGGGTGGGTTTAATTCAGTCAAGAAATGTACGGGTTGAACTTGACTAGCGGGCTATGGTTTGTTAGCTTTCGTCAAGGTCATAGCATGTTAGGGGCAAAATATTATCGGGAATTTCAAGTGTTGAAATTTGCAATGAGATTGCATACCTTCTATAAGATAGTTGGATCCCGAAACCCACTGCGAGTAAGAGTTACTCTTGGGAGAGTTTTACACATTACAATTAACCGATCAAGTAGGTGTCTAGAAAGGTGTTAATGGGGTTGTGCCTCTGGGAAAACGAGGTTTACTTTAATTAGGTCCGTGCGAAAACACGGGGAACCTCCCTCAAAGTACCGACACTGGCCTGGCTGAAAGATTGGCGAACTTGTAGCGTGTAATTAATTCCGGCTAGTCTTTCCTTTTAGGGTTTGAAGGAAGATTTAATTAAAACAGTCGGAGCCATCCTGATTAGATAAAATAATAACCAATCTGATCTTGCAAGAGCATACGCTGAGTGTTTTCTTCTCTCTCTCTTCAGGTAGCGACCATATCATGCCTTAATCAAGATAAAAAATACGGATGTATTGACTGAACCCGCTTTTTATACTGAGCTGGGGAACGTTGGTCCCGCTCCAACTTATAATTGTTATAAGACAGAGCAGGAAATTGTGGATTACTTGAATTCCCGTGCCGCCGAAACGAAGAAAGTGCATGCTGATGCATCATCTTCGGGTGTGTTCAATACAAAGAACTGTTTCTCAGTATCCTTTACGTCCTGGGTATATGATACCGGATCAGGATCCCGTATATGTAATCTGTTACATGGGCTACAGATAGGTGGAGAACTGAGAACGGGTGATAAGTTTCATGGGATAGAAAACGGTGCAAGTGTTGCAGCCAAGTCTGTTGGTCACTATCACCCTGTATTACCAGAATACATTGATTCTGAACAAATGTCATTAGATACCGAACCTGATATACAACATCATATCAGTCTCTTTATTAGTAAAGAAAGGATATAATTTTGTATTGATGGATAATGTTTTGAACATTTCCTTTATCAAAAGTTGATCGGTTCAGGCACGTTATCTAAAAGCATTAACGTTCTAAATCAAACTACAGTTCTTAGTATACAGAACACACACAAGTGGAAGAGTTCAGAAATGAACGAATCCTTCTTGAGGTATTGTAGACTAGGTCATATCAATGCGACCCGACTAGCTGAAGTTATATAAAGATGTATATTTAAATCAGTTTGAATTTACATCTTGTGAAACTTTCCAGTCATGTCACAGAGATAAGATGACCACAGCTCCGTTTATTAGAAACAGAGAAAATGTTAGTGAACTCTTGGGATGATACATGTTGATGTATGAAGGTCCCCTGTCTACACATGCCAAGACCGGTCCTTTGTTGTCACGACCCGCAGGGTACGGAACGTGACTGGCACTTAAGTTTACGAAACGTCTAAAGGCGTCCGTAAAATAAGTAAGCCAAAGCCCAGAAAACAAAACCAATTAAGCAAAAGAGTGAAGAAAACCCAATCAATTGAAAGCGAGTTATCAAATAAGTCATGTAAAACACTTTTTAAAAACAATACAAATTTTTCCCGAAAATTTCGGCAGAGTCTCCTTTGTAAATACTGACCCCCAAAAATGGGTACAACAAAATATATACATGAATCCACAAAATAAGGCATCCCCAAGCGGGAGCTAGCTCTTCGCCATACGGCGGTCACAAATCCCACGCAATGTAAATGACAATAAGCATAATAAAGCATAAGGAAGCATGAAAAAGTAGCATGTCGGCTCAAGTGAGCTCGACCCCAGATACAGTATAAAATCCATAAAATCCACAAACCTCACAGTCTCATCTCTAGGTCAATATACAATAATCTGGTAGAACAGTAGATGGAGTACACTAGATACAAGAATATACAAGAATATACAAGGCGGTACAAAAATAACATAACCCACCTATGAGCAAATCTCGAGCTCAGGCAAAAGAGGCAAAAGACAAGTGCGCCCGCCGCTACTGAACTGACGGAGCGGACCTGCAAAAGACTGTGGCACAACGGGGGTGAGTTGCCAACTCGTGAGTAATAAATAACATCTACAAAGGCTATCGTATGCATGCACACAAGCATCCTAGCATCTAAAATACAGGTATGACTGGATGCACTAGCAGGTGTGTATATAACATCAGTGTACTAATATGCATGCAACATGAAAATCTGAGGTCTCAATAGGTATATATAAGAAATATTTTATCTCTTTTTGTTTTTGAAACTCTTTTAGAATGCCAGCATAATGTCAATGAATCGACGAAAATCGGTGTCCAGCAACGACACCCAAAAGCTGTCTCAAATCTCATAAATGTATCTCTGGCCTCAGCCGTCCGGCTGACCCATCTCAAATATCAATATCTCATCATCTAGCGGCCACGGTCGGTATCCTCTGGATATCCGCCGTCCCAAACAGTCACCGGTAGGTAATCCGTCCCCTGCCAGGCTCAACGTCATCACCACATTCCTCTTGCCCCGGGGTACCTTACCGGGCCCACCATGTACCCGTGCCGGTTCCTCCACTCCTCGACACGGATTTCCAAATCCACAGCAAACTCATGGTGGACGACACTTACATCACTAGAAAACCGCAATTTACATGTTTTAAAAATATCATAAGTTTGGAAATTTTGCGGCTTTCCCCCGAAATCCAGCAATATCATAAAATCTCAAGAAATCCTCATAAGTGCATATATCAATGCTAATGAATGCGTATGATATCAATAATCAAGTTGCGATGTGTGATTAATGTATTAAGCATGAACAATGAATATGATGAAGTACATGCACATGAATAGCAATCCTACGGTTTCATTTTAAGGAAATAGCACAATTTAAGTATCAATTAGTAAAAGGTTTAAATTAAAGGTTATCTAGTGTGGTGGCATGGCAATTACCAGGGTGTGTGTGTAAACATGAATAGTGCTCGTGCTGCATATAAAGACCTGGTAATGGTGCATGTGTCCTACAATTGAGTTTGCGTATATGGGTATAACATATTGATCTAATTGCAGCAATTATCATGCCAGTATTATTATTCTAATGTCACAAGTGATTATCCAATTTACTATTTTCCAGTTTACTAAATCTATCGGGCGACTTGCGCCATCCAAACGATCGTCCCCCGTAGATGTTAAATCTACTCACTGGGATTCCTGGCTAGCTGTGTCCGATCACCGCCTTTCCCTTTCGCGCCGCGTCTGACGTCTCCGCGACCGAACCTGGAATTTATATCAATACCAAATATAAGGTTACATATCAAGAACGATGCAAAACCCCAACGAAACTACTAAAGTTCGCTAGCTAGGTACAACGTGCACAAAGTGCGCGGAACACACGCGAAAATCGCAAAAACTGCCAAAAACGCCGATTTAGGTCACCCGGCAAAACTAAAACCCGACTACCCAAAAACCGCACTCACGCATCCTAAAAGTCGTAGGACAAGCCAACACAATCATCGAGATGCCACAATTAATTCATCACATAACTTTTATAAAAATCTAGTAAGCAGAAATTGCAATTTGATGCAAACATCGACCATTTAGCGACAAGTCAACACCACCCAACACCAACATCCAAACTAACCAAATAGCTAGCCAATACACAATTTCTAAACCATTAACTAAGCTTAAAAAAAACTAATTTACATAACAAAACCTTCTCTTGATTTTTGTACTTAGCAAACATAAACCAAACTATATATGAAAAACCTTAATTTAACACTATATTTTAGCCTAATAAGCAAATTAACCACTTAGATTAAGGTTAGCAAAACACTAGATAGCAAATTAGGTTTAATCACTTAAATAATGCTTTCAAAAACTTAATCCACTCACTAATCAAGCTTCACAAACCAATACCAACATAAACCCTCTCTTGAAATTCCAAAACAACAATTCCACCCTTCTAAAATTAACTAATTTAGCAAAATTGAAAGCTATGTCAACAAGGTAACTATATAGATTAGTCATTAACAACTAGATTAACTATAAAATAACTTAATTAACTATTATGGCTTTCAAACCCTAGTTAGAATTTTCAAACAAAATCTAAGAAAACTAGATTAAACTACACTAAATTAACACTAAACCATAAAACATAAGCACTTAAACAAAGAATTTAACATGATAGGAATTATACCTCTTGATCAATGGATCAAGCAAGAAAGTTTCCTCCAAATGATGGCCTCAAACACCAAGATCCAAGCAAGAATGGCTAAGGAAAATGATAGCATAAGGATTTTGTATGGATTTTTGAATAAACTATGGATTTTGATGTGGTTTTTTGATGAAATTTGAAGAAAAATGAAAAGAAAAGAGAGGAAGAAGAGGGGGGTTCAGTTTCGGCCAGAGGAGGTAAGGGGGAGGGTGTGGGCAAGTGGGGAAAAGTCTTGGTTCAAGTTTCCAAAGTCAAATGTATCATACATTATCCATTTTAATTAAAATAATACCATAAACTATCAAATTAACTCAAGAAAGAAACCAAGAAGAGAGAGGCCAGAATTTCTGGACTTGGCCAAGGCTTGGGCTGTTCTTGGGCTGAGGGAAAAGATAGAGGGGTGTTACAAAAGAAATTTTATGCAAAAAGGCCCCCTACAACTCAAAAATTGCAAGTTTTAGCCCAAATATTCAATAATTTCGTTTCAAATCATAAAAATTTGAAAAAAATCAAAATAAATTACTAAAAATTCATGTTATCACTAGAATATAATTATCATAATTTTAGATATTAAAATTAGTCCGGAAAAATTTGTATTTATCGCTTATTTAATGTATTTTCTTACCGGCTTAAAATAATATTAAAAAATGAAAAATAGGGAAAAATTTTTAAATGACAAAAATTTCATAATTAACTCATTAGTCACTAAAAACAAGTAATTACCTATCCACTTTAAGTATAATAGCCCTAAACTGCAAAATATCGAGAAAGACGGTTTTCGGAAAAATACCGAATTTTCACCGAATTTCAAGAAAACACCAAAACGACTTTTCAAGACGCTACATTTGTACTTCATTACATTCTCTGATAATCTCTCAAGATTCAGACATATGTTCCTGTTGAAACACAAGTCCGAAGCGTTTAAGATATTCATAGAATATAAGTTAGAAGTAGTGAACCAAAATGGGTACAAGTATTATATCCTTTGATGTGATCAAGGAGGAGAATACTTGAGCACCAAATTCCTGGATTATTCTAAAAGAGAATGAGATTCTCTCTCAGCATTACTCCTCCGTATACACCACAGCACGTCGGTGTATCGGGGCGGAGCAAAAGCACCCTATGTGATATGGTGTGCTCTATGATGAGTACTACTGAGTTTCCTATTTTCTTTTGGGAGGTATGCGCTTGAGAAGCTGCATACCTATTGAATAGGGTTCAAATGAAATCAGTTGCCTACCACTTCATATGTGATATGGAATGGGAAGAGCCCATATCCTAAGTATGTTAAGATTTGGGCCTATCATTAATGAAGCAATTATCTTATTCCACCTCTTTTCATTTCATTTAAAATTCTCTTTTAAATCACAAATATCTAGATATTTTGGAGATAAAGAATTAAGCTTAAACTAGTGATTAACTTACAATAGATTGACTTTAGTAACAATTAACTGAAACAAAATTGTAATTACCACTAATTAAATGCATAATTAACAACTTAAAATAATATTTTAATTAGGGGAAAATTTTAAAATGCATTAAAATTACAAGTGACTTACAAAAACCCGCAAACTAGCTATTTCCTAGCCAAACTAGGTGCAATGAATTCTATACTGCAAAAAAATCGCTTCTAGGTTTTTACGGAAAACACCGACTATTTTGCCCTAAAAACGGAAAATCGCCTAAACGATTTCTAAAACGTTACACTTGGGCAACTCAAGAAAGTTCTTTGGTTGCTGTTAAGCTAAATCCATACACTTTAGAATCGTATTTGCGTTAAATGTCGTATTTTTAGTTAGAAATTGAGTTAATTAGGTTTTTGATTTTAGAAAATTACATGTTGCTGTCTAGTGGCCAATTGAGGTGTAGTGAGTGTTTACAATACCTTAGGGATTGATTCCATGGCTTAGAAATGAGTTTAGAATCCAAAATACAAAGTTTGAATTTTCCGTGTCGGTTTTGTGTGACCTTATAGCCTACAGGGACTCTGGGATGATCTGGGCTATTTAGGAGTAAAACAAACAAGTCCAGTGACCTATATAAACTACTAGGAACCCACTGTAGAAGTACGAGCACGTTTAGGGCTCAGAGGGCCGGTGAGACTGGATTTGAGGGATATGTCACCGAATTTTTGGTGAGTTCTGGTGATGAGATTTTACTGTAGCTCACTTACCCCTATACTACCCCACTGTATTGGTAGTTTGGCCTGATTTTACCTGAACCAAAATCTGGGACCATTTTCCTTAGTTGTTGGTTATGTTTTAAGATATTTTAATACGTGTTATACGATTTGTGAAACCTTAAAGCCTACAGGTTATCTGGAGCTTGCTAGGACTTTTCTAAGAAAATCAAACAAGACCATTAGCCTAGATAGACCACCAGAAGACCACCACCTGAGTACGAGCCCATTTACTCACCAAATGGCCTGCGAGACCAGACTTAGGGGCAATGTCCCTGATTTTCCAGTAAGGTCTGGGTTGGGTATTTGACTGTAGATCACTTATTCTATAACCTATTCCCTATACTTACTTGTTTAGTCCTATTTGACCTGAGTCAAAATCTTAGAAGGGTTTCCTTGTTAGTTATATGTATGCCCTAGAGGCCATTGTTGTACATGTGATGTATATTATAATGGATTCTTGGATATATATAGAGATGACTTTTTTGCTCGATATGATAGTATGCTATCTGGTTTCACTTTATCTTAACATGTTAACGAATACTTTTTTGTGATCATGTATTGATAAAGCCCTTAGGATATGTACTCGAATACTAGGACTATGATGAGATCATACTAGTGGGGCCAAGGTAGTCGACGGGTACATCCTATAACTGTTCCTAGTCGAGGGTGTATCGAGACAGGGCCTCGATACTCCAGAGTAGACAAGCGTACACGCATCTTGACCCATATGATGGGCGATGGGTGATCCCATATCCATTGGTGTTGGACATCAAAGATGGTGTATGGGTGCTCAGTGGAGACTGGGTACACTGAACGGACTCGCCGACAACTCCTGGATGGTATTATATGTAAGTGCACGGCGGCGCCCTGGCCGGCAATCCGAGGCCAAAAATGCGGAAACGATAATTTTCTTTAACTTTTGAAACCGGCACCACCACGCACTATAAACCCGGATCGGGCCATTAATCTAATCCTAGCTAACTAGAGAAGGGGTAGAGAGATATACTGAGCGATCCATGTCCTTCGGTCTTCTCGTCGTCGTCCCGATCTCCCCGTAGAATCTCCGGTCTTCATCTCCTCGTCGGAAGGGCACCACATCGCCGGGTCCTTTTACGGGCTCCCACCTCTGGACCGAGGCAACTCGGGCATGAAGTTGGCGAGCCGACGTGCCCAAGGATGCTGTAGGTTAACTGTAGAACTCTATGTCTCTTTGGGGTTGTGGAAGTTGCCATATGGTGGAGGAAATGAGATAAGCCTTTTGGAGATGGAGTCAAGGGAATTTTGCAAAGCCAAAAGAGAACAAAATCCCCTTGCTAAAATTTGGACAGCCCTCATCTTACTTGGCCGGCCTCATGAGGTGAAGGAGAGTGGGAAAAAACCCATGGGGGGGTATATAAAAAATAAAAGAGTGTGAAGTGATCATGAGAAGGAATGATCACCAAACAAAACCAACAATCCATCAACCAATCATATCTCTACAAGTCAAGCCATGATGACTAAAAGAAAGTCAAAAGAAGTCAAATGATGGTGCAACCATTATGAAGCAACAAAATGCAATGACCACCCTCCACAATGCTAATTTGCACAATTGCAAATAGGCCCTCCTCCACCAATTTTCAGCCAAGGATAGATACAAAGGAAAATGGCCGAAACGGAAAGCAAACTGGCAACTCCGAAAAACTAATCCCGTAATAAATTACAGGAAAACCCCGCGACTGTATATACATATCCGCATTTGTATTCCGACCGAATACAAATGCAATGAGACAACATCTACACTGTACAATACTAGGATCCGGCTTAAACCAAAGCTCGCTAGTATTATCCGTCAGATCATGATCCGTGCAATACCACACATATCTGATCGAACCCTGCCATATCTCCATACGGCCTCTACAGCGTTTCTTCCGAAACTTGAGAAACTGGTCTGTGGGGGACTCTAAAGACTCGTCAATACTTTGGTTGTGGATTTAACCACTAGCACGTCAGAGGTATTAGCCATACGTAACGGGCTACCAGGTATTGACCAAAAGGGGTGTCGATGAGCGAACTCATCCTGACACCCTACCGAGCCTGTCAGTGACAATATCCGTACAGTCTGGTCCGTTCGTCTATGAGCATCGCATGGTGGGCCTAGGGGGTTGGTGAAAGTCAGACCCCCAAAAGCGGTGCAAGTCGTGTCGGAGTGTAGCCCGGAACACCCTGAGATACTAATGGAATACCCACCAGTAAATCTCCTGCCTTGGCCAAGGACTTCGCGTAATGGCTCTTCTAGACACAGCGCGACCTCACCCCCAATACCGGGAGAGACGAACCCCTGAAGATCCGCTCACTTCCTCTATGTGGCTCGGGACTGTACCCAACTAAAACCTGTTTTCAGGTCTCCTTTGAGCGTGGTAGGGTAGTAATCAAAGTACAGTGGGAACTCACACGAGACAAATGACGATCTCAGGTCGATGAACTAACCTGTACACATGTCACCAGGGAACTGCTATCCGACGTCAGGTATAAGACCAACTAGCATGTTCCCGGGGAGTCCTGTCCGGTGTACTCATAACCCAATGAGCACCTGTATACATCTTAGGTGAACCAACTGACACCAGTGGCTTGTGAGATCGGCCACCGCCCCTCGTCGGGGTCTCGACTGTATACACCAGTCTACTCTGGAGTATCGATGCCCTGTCTCGAAACTCCCACGACTAGGGACCTTTTAAGGATGTGCTTATAGACCCCAGCTCCCACGTATATGATCGCCCTCATACTGCTGGTAGTCAAGCAAGAATCCTAGGGGCTTTATCAACATGCAATAGTGATCAGTAAGGTCACCTAAAGCAGTACACGATGATAAAGGTAAACCAGATAGCATACTATCATCTTGAGTAAGAATGTCCTACCGGAATAGGTCCTCCCTCAATCATTTCAATCACGTACCTGTGATCCAATAATTGACTCTGAGGGCACTATCTCCAACAATCTCCTACTTGCACTCAAGGCTAATTATTGCGATGTCGCATACTCACAGCCCGTGTGATACCGAACACCCAACTTCTCTACTAGTCAGTCTCACAAAACCCGTTTGCGAAACTATTGCGTTCGAGGAATAGCCTCAGTGAGTGGATCCTCCTGGATGTTTCTTTCTATGTCTCTCTATATCTCAAGTTCACGGAGAAAACTATCTCCCGAAATGAGCAATACCTGTCTTAGAATGTGTCTGGATGTCTGATGGGACCTAGCTCATAAATGAATCCCAAATCCAAACTTCTTAGACTGTATCGTCAACTGAACTTAATCAGTATCCTGCGCCATCCTTCCCTCGGTATCCACCTGGACCACCTGTCCAAAATACTGCCCCTCGTCAGAGGGAAAACTATAACTCTGACAGCTACTCTGTTATCCAGGTCACCTTGGAAGCCTGGAATGATAACTGTCTCCCAAAGGAGGCTGCCGTTATCATATCCCTATAACATTCACTTATGTTCTAAAACTGCTTCCAAATGTTTCTCCAGGATTGGATCAATATCATCTTATTGCATCTACTGTAAAAACAACATCTGGTGTGGCACTTGACATCTCATGATTGACTCAATTACCTAAGCAAGTGATCTGCCAATCATGCACATCCCTCTCCTCTTTAGTCTGTAAGACACCTTTAGAGAGGGTGACTCCATCATCTGCAGGTACACCACCATGCCAGGAGTCGTCCATTCTAAATAATCTTAGAATGCTGTCAAGTACCCTGATTGGGACATTTCCCAAATCTAGATCTAAAAACATAGATCTAGTGTCCAGAATGTGTAATATTATATCCATGTCCCATGTGGAGAAACCACTGTGTGACAACCAAAGTGTAGGGTTCCTAGGCACACCCATGAGGTTCTAGAACTGATCAACCATGTCCAATTCAGATTTTTCATGTGCCGAGAAACCCTAAACTAGATCGTTACTAGAGGTAAGGCGAAAGAACATGCAAGTTAACAACTTAACTACAAGTTAAAGTGACTACAACCTTTGTAGATCCGGTCCTCCACTTCCTTAGCTCCGTGATGACGTCCCTCCGCCGCGATCAACCGGATCCCGGACTCTAGCGTTGGTTTCATCGGAGAAAAGATCGGGCTAGGTCATTAACTTCGATGTCGAAGATGATCTACGTCGAGACAACTCAAGATCAAGCTCCGTCTTCACTTGGTCATAAAACTTGTGAAGATAACACACTCTACTACATGGCAAGTTGTAGAGGATGAAGAAATAGGAGGTGGGTTCACTTTGGATTTGGATTTCTCACTTGGTTTCAACAATTGGAATTTTTCTAGCAATGGCTTTCTTCTTCATGAAGGAGATGAAGAAGAAGAAAGAAAATAATGAATTATCTCAAAAATAGAAAATCAAGTGATGCTTATCATTTAGCAACCATGGGTGAGATTAACCTATGTTGAGAATAAACCATAGTTTAGGTAAATGGTTAGGTCAAAGGAAAAAACAAAATGGTTACCCTTTTTCAAAGATGCTTGAAGCAACATGAAGCTTCTAGCATAAAGACAAAGAAAGCAACCATTCTATTTTACCAAAAGAAATAAATAAATAAATAAAACCCTAACCATTAACTAAACATGGTTTAAAACATACACATCCAAGTTTGCATGTATCATCAAACATGATACAAACTAGTGCACAAACATATATCATATATACAGTGTGCACAATCTAGTGAGAAAAACCAATCTTAAGTGAACCAATACTAGTTAATGTAAACTAATATATCAAATATATAATTATACATTAAATCATTAAATCAACACTTGATTTAATGATCCGGTCATATTGCATATAACCGACTAATATCAAGTGTATCAATATATCGAATCAACATTTGATTCGGTAACCTGGCTATATCTCATATAACTGTCCGATGATACAAATCGCGAGAATAGAATACAGTATCACATACTAGTATTATTCTCGGTCCCGCACATATCTCATATGCGCTCCTATTTCGTTTCGCTTGAGCCAGGAAACCTTTGTGTAGGACTCTAAAGACTCGTCAATACACGGGCAGCAGGTGATGATCATATCAAACACCCACAAGCCGTAAGCGGTCTGCTAAACGTAACGGCCACCCTGGTATTGAGTGATCAGAAGATCAACGAGCAAGCCATCTCACACTCCTGTGAATCCAACCAGTAACACTTACCGTACAGTCCGGTTTGTTCGTCTGATATGTCGCATATCTCGCCTAGGGGTGGTAAACGTCAGACCCAGTAGCTTGATAAGTCATGCCGATGTAAGGTCCATAACACGCATGAAACTACTGATAGCACTTACCAGTAAATCAGTGCAACCCTGGCCAGGGATTTCCAGTTATGGCCAGTCGAGCATAGCGCAACATCAACCCCCAATACCGGGAGTGACAAATCCCCTCCTATCGCTCATTGCCTCCATGTGAATCGGGACTGTACCCAAAAACAACATGTTTGCACGACTCAATAGAGCCGTGGTAGGGTAGAAATCACAGCACAGTGGGAGACACACAAGACTCTATGACGATCTTGGGTCATCAGACTAAGCTGTACCAGTGTCACCAGAGAACTGCCATCTGACGTGAGGTATAATACCATCTGGGAGTTCTCGGCGAGTCCGTTCAGTGTACCCAGTCACCACTGAGCACCCACATACCATCTCTGATGTCAAACACCAATGGATTTGGGGTCATCCATCACCTATCACATGGATCGAGAAGATATATGCTAGTCTACTCTGGAATATCGATGCCCCGTCTCGATATTCCCACGACTAGGAACATTGAAGGATGTACTCATTGACTACCCAGGCCCCACTAGGATGATCTGCATCATAGTCCAGGAAGTCGAGTACACATCCTAAGGGCTTTATCAACATGTAATAGAGAGACTGCAAGTATACATGTTAAGATAAAAAGCAACCAGATAGCGTACTATCATGTCGAGCAAGAAAGTCCTACCTCTATATGTCCTAGCATCCACTTCAATATACATCTCATGTACAGTAATGGCCTCTAGGGCATACATATAACTAACAATCTCCCACTTGCACTAGGGCCATCTGTAGCAGTGGTTGCAGTATCTCATACTCAACCATCCCCAAAAAGTCTCTCTCTGGGAAAAGGCCTTTGTGAGTAGATCCGCCGTGTTGTCCTCTGAGTCTACTCTCCTAACCTCGATCACCCTAGAGATCAACTATCTCAATGATCAGGTGGTGCTGCCTCAGAATATGTCTAGGTCACTGATGGGATCGGGGTTCCTTGGCCAAAGCCACACTTCCATTGTCACACAATAGTAGGAACCTAGTTCATCTCATGAACTAATATACACCCAAACTTCCTCTTTGGTAGTATCTTCGATAGCGATGTCACCAGCCTTTATCGTCTAGTTAGCCACGGTATCTAGCTTGGAACTCTTCCAACATACCGTCCCTCTACTGAGGGTAAAGACAATACCTGCGACTGACATTCAGTCGTCCTTATCACCCTGGAACGTTTCCAGTGATTCTCCCAAGGATCCATTGATATTATCTTACTACAACTAGTGAGAATCCTAACATCCATTTAGATCTATCTCATAGATCCAAAACCTAGGATTTAGGAGGTATCACTTTGATCCTATATGGAGAATCCATGTGATAAGAGGAGATTGACCGAGCGTAGCATAGAAAACTCCTTCTCTATCAAGAGTATGTTATCCACGTACTCTACGAGGATCACCACCTTACTCTCTACTACCTTTTTGTATATACAAGGTTCATCTACCATTTTGATGAAGTCAAACTCTTTGACTACCACATCAAAACAGATGTTCCAACTCCGTGATGCCTGCTTTATTACGTAAAGCAACTTGCACACGTTTCCGCTGCTCCCACTGTTTACGAAGCCCTCTGGCTGTGTACTTATAGACGTTCTCTTCTAAATCATTATTTAGAAAAGTAGTCATGGCACCCAACCGCCAGATATCGTAGTCATGGTATGTAGCCGTGGCAAGTAAGATCCGGATGGACTTAAGCATAGCCACTTGGAAAAGGTTTCATCATTATCCATTCCTGGTCGATGACGAAAACCTTCAACAAGTCTAGCTTTGAAAGTCTCAACTTTTCCATCTACACCAAGTAATCTGCTCAAGATATACTTGCTCCTGATGGGGATTTAACCCTTCAGATACAGCATTCAAAGTCCATACTTTGTTGGTGTATACGGATTCTATCTCAGATCGCTAAGCATCCATCCATTATTACAGAGTCTCTACTCTCGATGGCCTACTCGAAACTAGTTGGGTCATCATCTCATGATGCAATCCTCGCTTCCACTGTCATCGAGAAACCGAAGTATCTCTCAGGCGGATGAGGAACCCTGCCAGATCGGCGGAGAAGCTGAGGTTCCTCGGGGACTATTGAATCCTTTGGTTCTGTCAAATCATCAGTTGTAGTTTGTATAACTGGAACTCCTTCCAGTTCTACAGAACTGACCTTGCCTCGATATTGTCTGCATTTTGCTTTTGACATAAGCCGGACAATCCCAAATCTTAACTTACTTAAGGGATAGGCTCTTCCCAAACCATATCTCATATGGAGTGGTAGGCACTGATTTGATTCGAATCCAATTCAATAGGTATGCAACTTCTCCAGTGCACAACCACAAAAGGAAATAGGCAACTCAGTAGTACTCATCATAGAGCACACCATATCAAATATGGTGCGATTGCTCCGCCCCGATACACCGTTGTGCTGTGGTATATCTAGAGGAGTAACATCGAGAGAGAATCTCATTCTTCTTTAGAATAGTCCAGGAATTCTATGCACAAGTATTCTCCTCCTTGATCTTATCAAAGGACATAATACTTATACCCATAATTTGGTTCTCTACTTCTAACTTATATTCTGTGAATATCTCAAAAATTTCGGACTTGTGTTTCAACAGGAACATATGTCTGAATCTTGAGAGATTATCAGAGAATGTAACGAAGTATAAAGAACCGGTCCTGGCATGTGTAGATAGGGGACCATACATACATCACTATGTATCAATCCCAAGAGTTTACTAACTCTTTCTCTGTTTCCAATAAACAGAGCTATGGTCATTTAATCTTTGTGACATGACTGGCAAGTTTCACAAGATGTAAATTCAAAATGATTTAAATATGCATCTATATGTAACTTAGCTAGTCGGGTCGCATTGATATGAGCTAGTCTACAATGCCTCAAGAAGGATTCGTTCATTTCTGAACTCTTTCTCTTGTGTGTGTTCTGTATACTAGGAACTATAGTTTGATTTAGAACGTCAATGCTTTTAGATAACGTGCCTGAACCGATCAAGTATTGATATAGGAAATGTTCAAAACATTATCCAACAATACAAAATTGTATCCTTCATTAATAAATAAAGAGATTGATATGATTTTGTATATCAGGTTCGGTATCTAATAGCATTTGTTCAGAATCAATATATTGGTAATACAGGGTGACAGTGACCAAAAGACTTGGCTGCAACACTTAAACCGTTTTCTGTCTCATGAAACTTATCACCCGTTCTCAGTTCTCTACCTTTCTGTAGCCTTATGTAACAGATTACATATCTGGGATCCTGATCCGGTATCAGATACCCAGGACGCAGAGGATACTGAGAAACAGTTCTGTGTAACGAACATACCTGAAGAAGATGCATCATATGCACTTTTTTCGTTTGGGCGGCATGGGAATCTTAGTATTCCCCTATTTCCTGCTCTGTCTTATAACAATTATAAGTTGGAGCGGGACCAACGTTCCCCAGCTCAGTATAACAAGCGGGTTCGGTCAATACATCCATATTATTATCTTGATTAAGGCGTGATATGGTCGCTACCTGGAGAGAGAGAAAAGAAAACACTCTACGTGCGCTCTTGCAAGATTAGATTGGTTATTTATATTTTATCTAATCAGGATGGCTCCCACTGTTTTTATCAAATCTTCCTTCAAACCTTTAAAAGGAAAGACTAGCCGGGATTAATTACACTCTACATGTTCGCCAATCTTTCAGCCAGGCCAGTGTCGGTACTTTGAGGGAGGTTCCCCGTGCTTTCGCACGGACCTAAATACAGTAAACCTCGTTTTCCCAGGGGCGTAACCCCGTTGACACCTTTCTAGACACCTACTTGATCGGCTAATTGTAAAGTGCAAAACTCTCCCAGGAGTAACAATTACTCGCAGTGGGTATCGGGATCCAACTATCATATAGAAGGTATGCAATCTCATTGCAACTTTCAACACTTGAAATCCCGATAATGGTTTTTACCCCTAGCACTTATAACCTTAACTATGGTCAACAAATCATAAGTACTAGTCAAGTTCTACCCTTCATTTCGTGATTAATTAGACCTACCCACATGACCCTTAACTAAGGTCAACAAAGTCACGCAACTGTCCTAACTAATCACATCATATGCGGTGTAGGAAGACATCACTTAGCTTCCGTACACTGTGCCTTGACTATGGTCAACAAACACAGCACGAATACTAAGTACTCTACTTCCTAAAATGACGGAGGGTTGCGAATGGTTTATAGGAAAACCTTTAACGCTTTGAACTTGATCTCGTTGCGGAATCAAATAGTTTTTAAATGGAGTGTTTTTGAGGCTTTTCTAGTTTTGCTAAAGGGGTCACTCCCGGTGAAGGGATCGTCGGCCCTTTCCTCATCGAATAAGGTGCAGGATATATCATATATACCGCTGTGCAAAGCAAAAACTATAGAAGCAATCAAAAGACAAACCGAGGGTTGTAGCATCTGCCAGTTATTGCTAAAGGGGTCACTCCCGGTGAAGGGATCTCGGCCCTTTCTTTATCGAATAAGGTGCAAGATGTTCTACAAGGAACACCGCGATGCAAAGCAAAAACTGTAGCTACCTGTTTTATTTTGAAATTCGATTCCACAACATCTTTTAGGTTTATTTTCTTTCATTAATCTTATTAATGAATGTCCCATCATTTAAGTCCACCTAAACATCACAGATAAATACAATGTATGCTTATGCCATCCGCATTCGTCTCGATGTCCCGTCTGCACCGTTAGGTTAGGTAACTAACGGCAGAGCGAGGCAGGGCTAGCGCGGGTGTAAAACATAAGCAACGTTTATATAAAATATCATATATAGTATATACAATATCCATCTGAACAAATCACATGATCACATCACAGATAACGCAGCAGAAAATATCATATGAAATATTAGATATACTAGGACGTCCGTGTTTTATTTTTTGAGCCTGTATAAAACACGGATTCCACGGTCGTGATGAATAGCCAATCCCACACCCCTAGACCCCTACGAGAGCGGCAAGTAACCCTACCAATTCTAGAGTTAGGAGACTCGGACTCGACTCCTCGAGATGGTCTCCCACTGGACCCTAGAACCCGGTTACTTGTGCTCCCCACCTTGGGTCTATCCTAATACGGAAAAGTAAATAATATACAATGGTGACATCATCCTCAACCCGGAAGTGCCCCAATAAAAGAATATTACATACAAGTTTTTTACATAAATAAAAATGGAAAAACACTCATCTCACACAAAAAACCTTTGGCTATTCAAACACGACGATCCAAATAACATATCCAGCAACAGATAACATCACATGTCATCAACGTAAGTAAATATGTGCATCCCAATTGTCTTTGACATATAGCAACGAAACCGGCGATATCACATATTACACTTACAGTCACAGAAAAGAAAGTGTAAAATTACAACAGTTGGAATCTGCAACCTACTTAGACATCGCATTCCTAACCATCTGAATTCCTTAGACATCACATGCCTAACAATTATAAACCCTGCATTTTAGTCTCAATATCGAAAACACTTTTCAATATAAAGTCGGGCAATTCAACAAGATTCCGGCATTCAGAACGAATGCTCGTCGCAAACTTTAGTAGACGGCCGCACCCCCGATACCGTCGACAAAGTGCACTAAGGTGGAACACCGCTGCCGCGAGCACCCGAACGGATGCTTTCGGCAACGGGGTTCTCCTACAGTCACTTTGTCGGGGATATGAGGCGTGGCTATCTATTAAATTTACCCGGCGAATATCCGCGTACGCTACGTGATTGCGACGGACTTTTGATCGCATCAAAATTCCGTGGAAACCGATCAAGTGAGACTAAAGTGCTAGATTTATAACATCCAAATCAGTTATCTCATAACTACTTGTGGATTCCAAATATTGTATCACATTCCAGGTAAATAGAAAATGTTAAACTTTCCGATCGAACAATCAAACACCTAAGTTTTCCCGAAATAGCTCAACACATGAAATAAGTTTAAAAACATCCACTTCATGCCTCAGTACCAACGGTCCAGCCGCAGAAGGGTCAAGCCAACGCCTCACATGTGGCACGCCGTACTGCCCCAAACCCTAAGGTTCAAAGGGCAGTTCAAGACGGTCACATAATCGAGTTAAGGTTTGTTGTCTTCTAGAGGGTCCATCGCGTTACTTGCACTACTTAGAACGTTATTAAACTACGGAAAAATCCAACAATTGGAAATTTCCCGGCAGGGGAAAAAATGGGTATTTATATCCAGTCGAACTTTTTAACATTATCTAAATTACCCGGAAAAACACATAGACAAAATTAGACAATCCGATCGAATTTACGAACTTCCAATACAACCCAGAAAACTCAACTCTTGAGTAAAATTTAAAAATTCCCAGAAAACACAGCAATTCCAGAAATAAATTACTGTGCAAACCACGTGGCCTGACTCACCAATATGGCCGCGGAACCGCCGCGCAAGCCAGGGTGGGGCCGCGGTTCCGCGGCGCATTGGTTGAGTTGTGGTCACGTGCTGCACAGTAACTCCTACAATTCCCTGCTGAATTTTTTGGATATTTTTAATTCACAAAAATCACAGTTTTGAAAAATTGTACAGAGAAGGGTTTTCAATTAGGGTCTCGGGTTCGATCGGACTTCTAACATCGTCTACACTTCGCATAAAGCTTTAGCTAGGCTCTGATACCACTGTAGGGTTCCTAGGCACACCCATGAGGTTCTACAACTGAACAACCATGTCCAATTCAAATTTTTCATGTGCCGAGAAACCCTAAACTAGATCGTTACTAGAGGTAAGGCGAAAGAACATGCATGTTAACAACTTAACTACAAGTTAAAGTGACTACAACCTTTATAGATCCGGCCCTCCACTTCCTTAGCTCCGTGATGACGTCCCTCCGCTGCGATCAACCGGATCCAGGACTCTAGCATTGGTTTCATCGGAGAAAAGATTGGGCTAGGTCATTGACTTCGATGCCGGAGATGATCTACGTCGAGGCAACTCAAGATCAAGCTCCGTCTTCACTTGGTCATAAAACTTGTGAAGATAACACACTCTACTACATGGAAAGTTGTAGAGGATGAAGAAATAGGAAGTGGGTTCACTTTGGATTTGGATTTCTCACTTGGAATCATCACTGGGAATTTTTGTAGCGATGGCTTTCTTCTTCATGAAGGAGATGAAGAAGAAGAAAGAAAATGATGAATTATCTCAAAAATAGAAAATCAAGTGATGCTTATCATTTAGCAACCATGGGTGAGATTAACCTATATAGAGATTAAACCATAGTTTAGGTAAATGGTTAGGTCAAAGGAGAAAACAAAATGGTTACCCTTTTTCAAAGATGCTTGAAGCAACATGAAGCTTCTAACATAAAGACAAAGAAAGCAACCATTCTATTTTACCAAAATAAATAAATAAATAAATAAAACCCTAACCATTAACTAAACATGGTTTAAAACATAAACACCCAAGTTTGCATGTATCATCAAACATGATACAAACTAGTGCACAAACATATATCATATATACAGTGTGCACAATCTAGTGAGAAAAATCAACCTTAAGTGAACCAATACTAGTTAATATAAAGTAATATATCAAATATATAATTATACATTAAATCATTAAATCAACACTTGATTTAATGATCCGGTCATAATGCATATAACCGACTAATATCAAGTGTATCAATATATCGAATCAACATTTGATTCGGTAACCTGGCTATATCTCATATAACCGTCCGATGATACAAATCGCGAGAATAGAATACAGTATCACATACTGGTATTATTCTCGGTCCCGCACATATCTCATATGCGCTCCTATTTCGTTTCTCTTGTGCCAGGAAACCTCTGTGTAGGACTCTAAAGAATCGTCAATATGCCGGCAGCAGGTGATGATCATATCAAACACCCACAAGCCGCAAGCGGTCTGCTAAACGTAACGGCCATCCGGGTATTGAGCGATCAGAAGATCAACGAGCAAGCCCGCTCACACTCCTGTGAATCCAACCAGTAAGACTTACCGTACAGTCCGGTCTGTTCGTCTGATCTGTCGCATATCTCGCCTAGGGGTGGTAAACGTCAGACCCCAGTAGCTTGATAAGTCATGCCGATTTAAGGTCCATAACACGCATGAAACTACTGATAACACTTACCAGTAAATCAGTGCAACCCTGGCCAGGGATTTCCAGTTATGGCCAGTCGAGCATAATGCAACATCAACCCCCAATACCGGGAGAGACGAATCCCCTCCTATCGCTCATTGCCTCCATGTGAATCGGGAATGTACCCTAAAACCACCTGTTTGCACGCCTCAATAGAGCCGTGATAGGGTGGAAATCAAAGCACAGTGGGAGACACACAAGACTCTATGACGATCTCGGGTCATCAGACTAAGTTGTACCAGTGTCACCAGAGAACTGCCATCTGACGTGAGGTATAATACCATCTGGGAGTTCTCGGCGAGTCCGTTCAGTGTACCCAGTCACCACTGAGCACCCGCATACCATCCCTGATGTCAAACACCAATGGATATGGGATCATCCATCGCCCATCACATGGATCGAGAAGATATACGCTAGTCTACTCTGGAATATCGATGCCCCGTCTCGATATTCCTATGACTAGGAACATTGAAGATGTACTCATTGACTACCCAGGCACCACTAGTATGATCTACATCATGTAGGGTTCCTAGGCACACTAATGAGGTCTTACAAGGCATCAACCATGCCAAATTCAAAAAATTCCGGTGCCGAGAAACCCTAATGCGATCGTTAACTAGAGGTATAGGCGAAACAAGCAACTAGTTAACAACTTAACTAAGAGTGAACGGAAAATACAACCTTTGTAGATCCGGTCCGCCACCTCCATAGCTCCGTGACGATGTCCCTTCGCTGCGATCATCGCATCTCGGATTCTAGTGTTGATTCCATCGGAGAAATGATCGGGCTAGGTCGTCAACTTCGATGCCGAAGATGATCTACGTCGAGGCAATACAAGATCAAGCTCCAACTTCACCAAGCCATGAAACTTGTGAAGAAAAAACCCTTTACTACTTGGCAAGTGGTAGAGCATGAAGAAATAGGAAGTGGGTTCACTTTAGAATTGGATTTCTCACTCTTTTTCTCAAGTTACCATTGAAGCTAGCAAGCTTCTTTCTTCTTGAAGAAGAAGAAGATAATATGATAAGAATTAATGAAAATGGAAATAAAGTCATTCGTATCATTTTATCAACCATGGTTAAGTGTAGAGAATAAACCAAGGTTAGGTGAATGGTTAGGTTTAGGAAAGAAACAAGAATGGTCAAAGCTTCTTGAAGCTTCAAAGAAACAAACAAAAGAAGCAACCATTTCTTTTCTTGCCCTAAAATAAATAAGTAAAATAAATAGTTAAGAAAAGATAACAAAACCCTAACCATTCACTTAAACAAGGTTTAAAATAAACCTACACCCAAGCTTGCATGTATCATCAAACATGATACAAACTAGTGCACAAAACTATATCATATATACAATGTGCACATGAAGTGAGAAAATCCATCTTAAGTGAACAAATACTAGTTAATGTAAAGTAATATATCAAATACATAATTATACATTAAATCATTAAATCAACACTTGATTTAACGATCCGGTCATATCGCATATAACCGACTAATATCAAGTGTATCAATGTATCGAATCAACACTTGATTCGGTAACCTGGCTATATCACATATAACCGTCCAATGATACAAATCGTGAGAATAGAATACAGTATCACATACTGGTATAATTCTCGGTCTTGCACATATCTCATATGCGCTCCTATTTCGTTTCGCTTGAGCCAGGAAACCTCTGTGTAGGACTCTAAAGACTCGTCAATACGCCGGCAGCAGGTGATGATCATATCAAACACCCACAAGCCGCAAGCGGTCTACTAAACGTAACGGCCACCCGGGTATTGAGCGATCAGAAGATCGACGAGCAAGCCCGCTCACACTCCTGTGAATCCAACCAGTAACACTTACTGCACAGTCCGGTCTGTTCGTCTGATATGTCGCATATCTCGCCTAGGGGTGGTAAACGTCAGACCCCAGTAGCTCGATATGTCGTGTCGATATGAGGTCTATAACAGTTCGAGAAACTACTGATAACTCATACCAGTACATCTCAGCAACCCTGGCCAGGGATTTCCGGTTATTGCCAATCGAACACAGCGCAACATCAACTCCCTATACCGGGAGAGACAAATCCCCTCCACTGTACCCAGTGTCACCAAGACTCTATGACGATCTCGGGTCTACAGACTAACCTGTACCAGTGTCACCAGAGAACTGCTATCTGACGTAAGGTATAATACCATCTGGGAGTTCTCGGCGAGTCCGTCTACTGTACCCAGTCTCTACTGAGCACCCGTATATCATCTCTGATGTCAAACACCAATGGATATGGGATCATCCATCGCCCATCTGTATGGGTCGAGAAGGTATACGCTAGTCTACTCTGGTATATCGATGCCCCGTCTCGATACACCCACGACTAGGGACCTTGAAGGATGTACTTATGGACTACCATGTCCCCACTAGTATGATCCGCATCATAGTCCAGGTAGTCAAGTACACATCCTAAGGGCTTTACCAACATGTAACAGAGAGACAATCAGTGTACACGTTAAGATAAAGAGCAACCAGATAGCATACTATCATATCGAGTAAGAAAGTCCTCCCTATATATGTCCCAGCATCCAATACAATATACATCCTATGTACAGTAATGGCCTCTAGGGCATACATATAACTAACAATCTCCCACTTGCACTAGGGCCATCTGTAACAGTGGTTATAGTATCTCATACTCAACCATCCCAAAAAAAAAGTCTCTTTCTGGGAATAGGCCTTCGTGAGTGGATCCGCCGCATTGTCCTCTGAGTCTACTCTCCTAACCTTCAACTATCTCCATGTTCAGGTGATGCTGCCTCAGAATACGTCCGGGTCACTGATGGGACCGGGGTTCCTGGCATAAGCCACAACTCCATTGTCTCACAATGGGAGGAACAATGTTCAACTCATGAACAAGTATACACCCAGACTTCCTCTTTGGTAGCATCTTAAGTAGCGATGTATCCAGCCATTATCGTCTAGTTTGCCACTGTATCTAGCTTGGAACTCTTCCAACATACCATCCTTCTACTGAGGGTAAAGACAATGCCTGTGACTGACATTCAGTCGTCTTTATCACCCTGGAACCTTTCCAGTGATTCTCCCCAGGATCAGTTGATACCATCTCACTACAACTAGTGAGTATCCTAATATCCATTTAGATCTATCTCATAGATCCAAAACCCAGGATTTAGCCGGTATCATTTTGATCCTATATGGAGGATCATTGTGATAAGTGGAGATTGATCGAGCGTAGCATAGGAAACTACTTCCCTATCAAGAGTATGTCATCTACGTACTCTACGAGGATCACCACCATACTCCCTACTACTTTTTGTATATACAAGGTTCATCTACCATTTTGATGATGTCAAACTCTTTGACTAACACATCAAAACAGACGTTCCAACTCCGCGATGCCTGCTTGAAATCTGTAAAGCAACTTGCACACGTTTCCGCTGCTCCCACTGTTTACGAAACCCTCTGGCTGTGTACTTATGGACGTTCTCTTCTAAATCAGTATTTAGAAAAGCAGTCAGGACACCCAACCGCCAGATATCGTAGTCATGGTATATAGCCGTAGCAAGTAGGATCTAGATGGACTTAAGCATAGCTACTTAGAAAAGGTTTCATTATAATCCATAGCTGGTCAATGATGCAAACCTTTAACAAGTCTAGCTTTGAAAGTCTTAACTTTTCCATGTATACCAAGTAATCTTCTCAAGATATACTTGCCGCTGATGGGTATTTAACCCTTCAGATAAAGCAACCAAAGTCCATACTTTGTTGGTGTATAAGGATTCTATCTCAGATCGATAAGCATCCAGCCATTCGTACAGAGTCCCACTCCTGATGGCCAGCTCGAAACCAGTTGGGTCATCATCTCATGATGCAATTCTCGCTCCCACTGTCATAGAGAAACCAAAGTATCTCTCAGGTGGGTGAGGAACTCTACTAGATCGGCGGAGAGGCTGAGGTTCGTTGGAATCTACTGAATCCTTTGGTTTTATCAAATCATCTGTTTTAGTTTGTATAGCTGGAACGTTTCCAGTTCTACAAAACTGACTTTGCCTCGAGCTTGTCCGGATTTTGCTTTTTAGACATAGACCGGACCATCCCAAATTGCTTAAGAGATGGGTTCTTCCCATACCATATCTCATATGGAGTGGTAGGCACTGATTTGATTCGAACCCTATTCAATAGGCATGCAGCTTCTCAAGTGCATAACTCCCAAAAGAAAATAGGAAACTCAGTAGTACTCATCATAGAGCACACCATATCATATAGGGTGTGATTCCTCCGCCCCGATACACCGAGGTGCTGTGGTGTATACGGAGGAGTAACACTGAGAGAGAATCTCATTCTCCTTTAGAATAGTCCAGAAATTCCGCGCTCAAGTATTCTCCTCCTTGATCACATCAAAGGACATAATACTTATACCCGTTTTTGGTTCTCTACTTCTAACATATATTCTGTGAATATCTCAAAAGCTTCGGACTTGTGTTTCAACAGGAACATATGTCTGAATCTTGAGAGATCATCAGAGAATGTAATGAAGTACAAAGAACCAGTCTTGGCATATGTAGACAGGGGACCTTACATACATCAACATGTATCAATCCCAAGAGTTCACTAACTCTTTCTCTGCTTCCAATAAACAGAGCTATGGTCATCTTATCTCTGTGATATGACTGGCAAGTTACAGAAGATGTAAATTCAAAACTAATTTAAACATGCATCTATATGTAACTTCAGCCAGTCGGGTCGCATTGATATGACCTAGTCTATAATACTTCAAGATGAATTCGTTCATAACTGAACTCTTTCTCTTGTGTGTGTTCTGTATACAAGGAACTGTAGTTTGATTTAGAACGTTAATGCTTTTAGATAACGTGCCTGAACCGATCAACTTTTGATATAGGAAATGTTCAAAACATTATCCAACAATACAAAATTTTATCATTTCTTTACTAATAAAGAGACTGATATGATTTTGTATATCAGGTTCGGTATCTAATAACATTTGTTCGGAATCAATGTATTTGGAATACAGGGTGACAGTGACCAACAGACTTGGCTGCAACACCTGCACCGTCTTCTGTCTCATGAAACTTATCACCCGTTCTCATTTCTCTACCTATCTGTAGCCCTATGTAACAGATTACATATCTGGGATCCTGATCCGATATCACATACCTAGGACGTAGAGGATAAAGAGAAGCAGTTCTCTATAAAGAACACACCCGAAGATGATGCATCAGTATGCACTTTCTTCGTTTGGGCGGCACGGGAATTCTGGTAATCCCCAATTTCCTGCTCTGTCTTATAAAAATTATAAGTTGGAGCGGGACCAACGTTCCCCAGCTCAGTATAACAAGCGGGTTCGGTCAATAATCCGTATTATTATCTTGATTAAGGCGTGATATGGTCGCTACCTGGAGAGAGAGAGAAGAAAACACTCTGCGTGCGCTCTTGCAAGATCAGATTGGTTATTATTTTATCTAATCAGGATGGCTCCCACTGTTTTTATCAAATCTTCCTTCAAACCCTAAATGGAAAGACTAGCCGGGATTAATTACACGCTACAAGTTCGCCAATCTTTCAGCCAGGCCAGTGTCGGTACTTTGAGGGAGGCTTCCCGTGCTTTCGCACGGACCTAATTACAGCAAACCTCGTTTTCCCAGAGGCGTAACCCCGTTGACACCTTTCTAGACACCTACTTGATCGGCTAATTGTAATGTGTAAAACTCTCCCAGGAGTAACTCTTACTCGCAGTGGATATCGGGATCCAACTATCTCATAGAAGGTATGCAATCTCATTGCAAATTTCAACACTTGAAATTCCCGATAATTTTGCCCCTAGCACCCTATGACCTTGACGGAGGTCAACGAACCATAGGCTACTAGCCAAGTTCAACCCGTCATTTCTTGATTGAATCAAACCCACCCGCACGACCCTTGATGGAGGTCAACAAGGTTGCACGACTACCCTAATCCAATCTGCATCATATGCATAGGCAGATAAATACTAGTTAGCTACCGCACACTACGCCTTGACGGAGGTCAACAAACGTAGCACGAATACTAAGTAGGACTTATCTGAAATGACGGAGGGCTACGACAGGTTTTTCTGAAAAACTATTACGTAATGAACTTGATATCGTTGTAGGATCGAATGAATTTTGAAATGGAGTGTTTTTGAGGCTTTTCTAATTTTGCTAAAGGGGTCACTCCCGGTGAAGGGATCGTCGGCCCTTTTCTCGTTGAATGAGGTGCGGGATATATCATATATATCACTGTGCAAAGCAGAAACTATAGAAGCAATCAAAAGACAAACCGAGTGTGTCTGCTAGTTATTGCTAAAGGGGTCACTCCCGGTGAAGGGATCTCGGCCCTTTCCTCATCGAATAAGGTGTAGGATGTTCTACAAGGAACACCGCGATGCAAAGCAAAAACTGTAGCTACCTGTTTTTAAGAAATTCGATTCCATAACATCTAGGTTTCTTTTTCTTTCATTAATCATATTAATGAAGTCCCATCATTTAAGTACCTAAACATCACAGATAAATACGACGTACACTTATGCCATCCGCATTCGCCTCGATGTCCCCTCGTGCACCGTTAGGTTAGGTAACTAACGGCAGAGTGGGGAAGGGCTAGCGCGGGTGTAAAACATAAGTAATGTCTATATAATATATCAAATATACTATATACTGTATCTATCATAGAATATCACATGATCACATCACAGATATCGCAGCAGAAGAATCATATGAAATATTGGATATACTAGGACGTACGTGTTTTTAATACGAGCCAGTATAAAACACGGATTCCACGGTCGCGATGAATAGCCAAACCCACACCCCAAGACCCCTACGAGAGCGGCAAGCAACCCTACCAATTCTAGAGTTAGCAGGCCCGGACTCGACTCCTCGAGTTGGTCTCCCACTGGACTCCAGAACCCGGTTACTTGTGCCCTCCTCCTTGGGTCTATCCTAGTGCGGAAAAGTAAATAATATACAAACGGTGACAACTTCCGCAACCTGGAAGTGCCCCAATAAAAGAATATTACATACAAGTTTTTACATGAATGAAAATGAAAAAAGACTCATCTCACATAAAACCCCCCGGGCTATTCAAACACGACGATCCAATATAACATATCCAGCAACACATAACATCACATGTCATCAACGTAAGTTAATATGCGCATCCCAATTGTCGTTGACATATAGCAACGAAACCGGCGATATCACATATTACACTTACGGTCACAGAAAAGAAAGTGTAAAACTACAACAGTTGGAATCCGCAAACTACTTAGACATCGCATGCCTAATCATCTGAATTCCTTAGACATCACATGCCTAACAATTATAAACCCCGCATTTTAGTCTCGTTATCGAAAACACTTTTCAATATGAAGGCGGGCAATTCAACAAGATTCCCGAAAAACTGATCGAATGCTCATCGCAAACTTTAGTAGACGGCCGCACCCCTGATACCGTCGACGAAGTGCACTAAGGCGGAACACTGCTGCCGCGAGCACCCGAACGGATGCTTTCGGCGATGGGGTTCTCCTACAGTCACTTGGTCGGGGCTATGGGGTGTAGCTGTCTATTAAGTTTATCTGGCGAGTATCCGCGTACGCTACGCGATTGCGACGGACTTTTGATCGCATCAAAATTCCGTGGCAACCGATCAGGTGAGACTAAAGTGCTATGTTTATAACATTCATATCAGTTATCTCATAACTAGGTGTGGATTCCAAGTATTGTTTCCCATTCCAGATAAACAGAAAATGTTAAACTTTCAGATCGAACATTCAAACACCCAAGTTTTCCCGAAACAGCTCAACACATGAAACAAGTTTAAAAATATCCAGTTCATACCTCAGTACCAACGGTCCAGCCGTAGAAGGGTCAAGCCAACGCCTCACATGTGGCACGCCGTACTGCCCCAAACCCTAAGGTTCAAAGGGCAGTTCAAGACGGTCACATAATCGAGTTAAGGTTTGTTGTCTTCAAGAGGGTCCATCGCGTTACTTGCACTATTTAGAACGTCATTAAACCACGGAAAGATCCAACACTTGGAAATTTCCCGACAGGGGAAAAATTGGGTATTTTTATCCGGTCGAACTTTTTAACATGTTCTAAAATTATCCGGAAAAGCACAGACGAAGTTAAACTTCCCGATCGAAACACGGAGTCCCCAATACAACCCAGAAAACTCAACTGTTGAGTATACATTAAAATTACCCAGAAAACACAGGAGTCAATTATAAACATTACTGTGCAAAGTGGGGTCAAAGAATCAACAATATGGCCGTGGAACCGCCGCGCCACGTGGGGTACGGTCGCGGTTCCGCGGCAGTTTGACGGAGTTAGGACCCCGTTTTGCACAGTAATTCATAAAAAACCCTGCTTATTTTTCTGCATATTTTTAATATGGAAAAATCCCTGTTTTGGAAAAATGTACAGAGAAGGCTATTGTATTAGGGTTTCGGGTTCGAACAGACTTCTAACTTCGTCTACCCATCGCCTAAGGCTCTAGCTAGGCTCTGATACCACTGTAGGTCAGGCAGCCACCCCATCCAATAGGGTCGCCGTGGCACCAACGGGTCCCTCAGCCGCTACTTTTTACGCATGCCCCCTCGCAAGGACTACAACCCGCCGGAACACCTTCCGGTCTTGGGACACCCTGGGGTAAGAGCCTATGCTTCGCCACACTGTCACACAGTGAGAACCCCCCATAGGTCGAAATCCAATGCCTATTAGCTCTGATACCACTGTAGGGTTCCTAGGCACACTAATGAGGTCTCACAAGGCATCAACCATGCCAAATTCAAAAAAATTCGGTGCCGAGAAACCCTAATGCGATCGTTGACTAGAGGTATAGGCAAAACAAGCAACTAGTTAACAACTTAACTAAGAGTGAACGGAAAATACAACCTTTGTAGATCCAGTCCTCCACCTCCATAGCTCCGTGACGATGTCCCTTCGCTGCGATCATCGCATCTCGGACTCTAGTGTTGATTCCATCGGAGAAATGATCGGGCTAGGTCGTCGACTTCGATACCGAAGATGATCTACGTCGAGGCAACACAAGGTCAAGCTCCAACTTCACCAAGCCATGAAACTTGTGAAGAAAACACCCTATACTACTTGGCAAGTGGTAGAGGATAAAGAAATAGGAAGTGGGTTCACTTTAGAATTGGATTTCTCACTCTTTTTCTCAAGTTACCATTGAAGCTAGCAAGCTTCTTTCTTCTTTAAGAAGAAGAAGAAGAAGAAGAAGAAGAAGATAATATGATAAGAATTAATGAAAATGGAAATAAAGTCATTCTTATCATTTTATCAACCATGGTTAAGTGTAGAGAATAAACCAAGGTTAGGTGAATGGTTAGGTTTAGGAAAGAAACAAGAATGGTCAAAGCTTCTTGAAGCTTCAAAGAAACAAACAAAAGAAGCAACCATTTCTTTTCTTGCCCTAAACTAGATAAGTAAAATAAATAGTTAAGAAAAGATAACAAAACCCTAACCATTCACTTAAACATGGTTTAAAATAAACCTACACCCAAGCTTGCATGTATCATCAAATATGATACAATCAAGTGCACAATAAAATATATTATATATACAATGTGCACATTCAAGTGAGATAATCAATCTTAAGTGAACCAATACTAGTTAATGTAAAGTAATATATCAAATATATAATTATACATTAAATCATTAAATCAATACTTGATTTAACGATCCGGTCATATTGCATATGACCGACTAATATCAAGTGTATCAATGTATCGAATCAACACTTGATTCGGTAACCCGGCTATATCACATATAACCTGCCGATGATACAAATCGCGAGAATAGAATACAGTATCACATACTGGTATTATTCTCGGTCCCGTACATATCTCATATGCGCTCCTATTTCGTTTCGCTTGAGCCAGGAAACCTCTGTGTAGGACTCTGAAGACTCGTCAATACGTCGGCAGCAGGTGATGATCATATCAAACACCCACAAGCCGCAAGCGGTCTGCTAAACGTAACGGCCACCCGGGTATTGAGCGATCAGAAGATCGACGAGCAAGCCCGCTCACACTCCTGTGAATCCAACCAGTAACACTTACCGCACAGTCCGGTCTGTTCGTCTGATATATCGCATATCTCGCCTAGGGGTGGTAAACGTCAGACCCCAGTAGCTCGATAAGTCGTGTCGATATGAGGTCTATAACAGTTCGAGAAACTACTGATAACTCTTACCAGTACATCTCAGCAACCCTGGCCAGGGATTTCCGGTTATAGCCAATCGAACACAGCGCAACATCAACTCCCTATACCGGGAGAGACGAATCCCCTCCTATCGCTCATTGCCTCCATGTGATTCGGGACTGTACGCAAAAACCACCGTTTTGCACGCCCTCTTGGACGTGGTAAGGTGGAAATCAAAGCACAGTGGGAATCACACAAGACTCTATGACGATCTCGGGTCTACAGACTAACCTGTACCGGTGTCATCAGAGAACCGCCATCTGACGTAAGGTATAATACCATCTGGGAGTTCTCGGGGAGTCCGTCTAGTGTACCCAGTCTCTACTGAGCACCCGTATATCATCTCTGATGTCAAACACCAATGGATATGGGATCATCCATCGGCCATCTGTATGGGTCGAGAAGGTATACGCTAGTCTACTCTGGTATATCGATGCCCCGTCTCGATACACCCACGACTAGGGACCTTGAAGGATGTACTTATGGACTACCATGTCCCCACTAGTATGATCCGCATCATAGTCCACGTAGTCAAGTACACATCCTAAGGGCTTTTCCAACATGTAACAGAGAGACAATCAGTGTACACGTTAAGATAAAGAGCAACCAGATATCATACTATCATGTCGAGCAAGAAAGTCCTCCCTATATATGTCCCAGCTTCCACTACAATATACATCCTATATATAGTAATGGGCTCTAGGGCCTACATATAACTAACACATCATAGTTCAGGAAGTCGAGTACACATCCTAAGGGCTTTATCAACATATAATAGAGAGACTGCAAGTATACATGTTAAGATAAAGAGCAACCAGATAGCGTACTATCATGTCGAGCAAAAAAGTCCTACCTATATATGTCCTAGCATCCACTACAATATACATCTCATGTAGAGTAATGGCCTCTAGGGCGTACATATAACAAACACAAAGTATAACCGATCGTAGTATAGGAATATCACTTCCTACTCTGTGTATGTCATCCAAATACCAGGTCATCACACCCTACTACCTTCTCAACAGATCCATCACCTATTCTGAAGAAGTCAAACCTATGACTGTCATATCAGAAGTAGATGATCTATCTCCGCTATATCTGCTTAAGCCTATAAATAAACATAAGCCACTTTTCCACTATGCTTCCGCTGCTCCCACTGACTACGACTACCCTCTGGCAGAGTCATATATACGTACACTTCTGAAGCTAGTTCAGAACGACGCTATACTCATCCTCCTGCCGGGTCTCACAGTATGGAACAACAGCAATGGTAAGTCTGGGTAAACAAGAACCTCCCTGCCACCGTCCTTGAGCATACCGAAATACCTCTCGAGCGCCTGAGGTTACCCACCATATCTGCGGAGTGGCCAATGGAATGTCAAATTAGATTGAATCTTTAGGTTCTTATCAAATTTTCAGTAATCGTTTGCGGTTCTGGAATCACTTCCAGTTCTACCATACTCCCACTACTGTTTTCTGAAAAAATCCATTTTTTTAAAAAACTGTGGCGAGTCTAGAACAATATCACTATTGATCTTCCAGATGGTAGAAAGTCAACCCTCGTCATAGCCTGGGTTAACCCACAAACAGCCATTACAGAAACGTGCCTTGAGTTATCCAGAGTCTGGTTTTAAGCATAAGCCGGACAACTCCCCGTACCTTAACATCGTTAAGATATGAACTGTTCTATATCTAATATAGAACCAGAGGCACTGATTAAATTGAACCAGATTCAAATCATGCAGCTGTCTCCAGTGCATGTCAACTAAATGGAAGGAGGCCGATCAGCATTACTCAACTTAGGAGTGCTTCCAATTATGAGTAACGTGAAAGAGAAGCAAGTTCTCTTAATCATTACTATCAACTGAATACCATACACAAGTATCTACATCTTCGATCACCTTGAAGAATCCCGATACTTGCAACATCTGGTTCTCTACTTTATTCATATACCTATAACTTCTTAAAACTCAGACCATGTGTTTCTTCGAAACACTTGTCTAAGAACTAGAGAAGTCATAAGTAAACCGAATATAGCACGAGGACCAACCCCTCTGTCCGAATGGACAATGGACAACATACAATACTCGGTATAAGTCCCCTGAGTTGAATAACTCAAACCCTGTGCGTCGTAGGTTGAAAACTGTACTTATGGTTAAGATGAATTACACCGCCGTTTAATGCTCCTTACCTAACCATCAACTGATATAGGTAAATGTCATGGACATAATTTCAAAAGGGTATATCTCACTCTATAAAAATAGACGTACAGTTGTATCAATTTGAAATTGGTGCATAACAGCGGATATTCAAAACCCTATATTTGTCGTCCGGCAAACTACCCAGGTGATTTCCTTAAATATCACCAATTACAACGAATTCCGATATAATGAGGATGATCACCTAATTCCCAATAACTTACTCTTACTCATCATCTGTAAGACCATACAGATGTGAGAATTATACCTGGTAAATACATACCCTGAAGTAAGTATCTAATCGGAAAATCAGTTTTCCTTTAACATTACACAGTGAAACTGAAACATTGAAATGTTTCGTAGGGGTATCCGGGTATTCCTAGTAATGCCTCTTCCATTATCCAGATTCACAACTGTAACCGTATATTTCTATGCCATCTCTCCACATCCCTTCAAATGTCTTTAGTCATTACCTTCTGCACACCCCTTTAGGCCAAATGGTTTTCTTCCTTCCCTACCGTTCGGCACCAGCCTATGGTTTGGAAGAAGACTATCCAATAAGCATAATGGGTGTACTGTCCTAATCCTAGGAGCAGTCGTAATGTGAGAGAAGGTAAAGATAAAAGACAGCCGAATAAACCTTATTCCTATTTCTCCTGAACCAGAATCCATCCCCGAGCTGGAACAAGTTCCTTTCGAGTTCGTATATAACCATACGATGGAGTATCCAATAAACTGTGGATATTCGTAGTGATACCAAGTGTCCTAGAGAAATACAAAGGTGATTTAGGATTGGCGAAGAAATACTTGGTTTGGTCGTGAATAGCAGTCGCAATTTACTTTGCCCTCTTACTAATCCCTTGATATGTCTTTACTTAATATCTTCTGTACACCATCGTTAGGCTAATTGGTTTTCTTCATTCCCTACCGATCGGCACCAGCCTAAGGTTTGGAAGAAGACTATCCAATTTTCGTAATAGGTGTACTATCTCCTAAACCAAGGAGTACTCGCAAACTGAGAGAAGGTAAAAGGAAAAGACAACTGAATAGTCCTATTCGTTTTCTCCAGAACCGGAAACCATCCTCGAATAAATTCCTTCGAGTTCATATATAACCATACGATGGTTTTATACAATGGAAGTGGACGTTCGTAGTAATACAGGGTGTCCTGGAGAAAAGGGTAAAAGTAGGAGTGGCAATGAGGTTTGCAACTCTGACAATCCAAAAGCTAATTTTTAAGAAGGTTCGGTTAATTTTGGTCACTGAGTCATAGTCTTAAGGTCGGGTCAATGGTCGCTGCCAAAGAGAGAGAGAAAAGAAACACTCAGCTTGCACTCTAACCTAGATCAGAATGGTTACCAATTTATCTAATCTGGAAACCTCCCACTGTACCGTCAAATTCTCCTCCAAACCTGAAAGAAGAATTAGTCGGGATCACCCGAGGAGTAAACCAACTCATCAGTGGGAATCGGGATCCAACTATCATCGCATGATAACGTGACGGAATCCGCTCACGTTATCACACTCCAGAAGGTATGCGCATATCTGGCAAGTTTCAGTTTCATTAGAAACTCCCGATGTGATTTTTGCTCCATGCTCTTATGACCTTGACTTTGGCCAACAAATCATAAGTCACATGTCAAGTTCTACCCGTCATTCTCCAGGTTAATTTGTGCCCACCCGTACAAGCCCTTGACTTTGGCCAACAAGGCTATACGACTACCCCAAACTAACGCATCTATCTATACTTCATATGAATACCCAATAGCTACCAATCATCGTGCCTTGACTTTGGCCAACAAACACAGCTTGAATACTTATTGACTATCCATATGAAACGACGGAGGGCTACGAATGGTTTCTGGCGAAAACCTTTAACGTAATGAACTTGATATCGTTAAAGGAACTGGATAGCTTTTAAAAATATAGTGATGAAAACCTTTGCTAAAGAGGTCACTCCCGGTGAAGGGTTCTCGGCTCTTTCCCCATAGAATGAAGTGCAGGATATTCCAACTGAATACCACGATGCAAAGCAAAAGTAAACGACTATAGTGAAGTTATTGCCCTGACGCAAACTTCTGTCTAAGGGGTCACTCCCGGTGAAGGGATCTCGGCCCTTGCCTCGTCGACTGAGGTGCAGGATATTCCAACTGAATACCACTATGCAAAACAAAAGTGAACGTCCTTGCAATAACAGCTTTTTGAAAAATGTTCCAACAACATCAAATAGGTTTGTTTAGCTTGCATTGATCCGAATCAACGCAGTCCCATCAATTGATCACACCAATAAAGAACGAAAATAATGATCTACGTATATGCCATCCGCATTCACCACTGGGTCCCGTCATTACCCGTTAGGTTACTTAACTAACGACAGAGCGGGGACTGGACTACCGCGGATGCAAAACATATACAACATCTACTAGTATATATATCAGTATATAATATTTCGCTCAAGGCGTGATAAAATGCAACATCACAGAAATGTAATAAGCATCACAGAACAATACAGATATCTGGGATCCCCGGGATTCATAGAGCCGCTACTGAAACCCGACGTTCCCCTGGTCGTGTGGATAGCCTATGCAATGAAATCCTAGACCCCTACGGGCACGGCAAGTTACCCGCCAAAACCTGAAGCGAGGAAGCCCCCTTCAGCAACGTGAATGGACCAACCAGCACTTCACGGAATCCGGTAACTTGGGCACCCTTCCTGGGTCAACCTGTACCCCCTACGAGTGCGGCGAATAGCCCGCCAATTCTAGAGTAAAGCCCCCTCCGTCTCAATGCCATGAGATGCGGGCTCGTTGCCCTCTAGAACCCGGCTATCCGTGCACCCCACCTTGGGGTAATCCTAGTACAGAAAGTAAAATATACATACAACGGGTACATCGACCTCACCCCGGTCGTGCCCCAAAAGAATAATATACAAACAGGCAGTGACGGCAGTCCACATGTCGGACGCTCGCCCCGCAATATCAAATGTACATAATAAAACCAAAACTGTACTAGCATTGAATCCAGGTTATCCCCCACGACCAATCCGCAACATCACAGCACAACACAGAACATCAACGTGAATGTCACGTTCGCAAATCCGTCTAACCGGGCTATAGCAGTTAGACAGGATTTACCGATCAAGTGACATTCATGGTCGCATATATAATGTAAATACTGTGAACTAATGTGTTTAAAATTTTCGATCGATCAAATTTTCCTAAGTGGGCCCCCAAGCACTACTGTAGCACTAAAAGAAATTCTGGGCCCAAAAAGAATATTCCAAAACCCTAATTTCCCTGTATAAAGATCACTGTGCAAAAATGGTGGAGTGAAGGCACTGTTCTGCGGTGGAACTGCGGCCAGAACAAGGGTTTGGCCGCGGTTCCACGGTCGCGCTACAGTGTCACACTACCACTTTTTCACAGAAGTCTTAAAATTTCCTGAACATTGTTCTGCAACAACCTGAAAAAATTTTGGAGCCAAATAAATTTCAACAGAAACTGATGCTTTTGAAAATGCGGGTTTTGGAATTTTGTTTGATCGAAGATGTAAACACATTAGACTAAGCTAGACTAGGTTAATGGCATGGCTCTGATACCATGTAAGTGCACGGCGGCGCCCCGGCCGTCAATCCGAGGCCAAAAATGCGGAAACGATAATTTTATTTAACTTTAGAAACCGGCACCACCGTGCACTATAAACCTGGATCGGGCCATTAATCTAATCCTAGCTAACTAGAGAAGGGGTAGAGAGATATACCGAGCGATCCGTGTCCTTCGGTCTTCTCGTCGTCGTCCCGATCTCCCCGCGGAATCTCCGGTCTTCATCTCCTCGTCGGAAGGGCACCACATCGCCGGGTTCTTTTACGGGCTCCCACCTCTGGACCGAGGCAACTCGGGCATGAAGTTGGCAAGCCGACGTGCCCAAGGATGCTGTAGATTAACTGTAGAACTCTATGTCTCTTTGGGGTTGTGGAAGTTGCCATATGGTGGAGGAAATGAGATAAGCCTTTTGGAGATGGAGTCAAGGGAAATTTGCAAAGCCAAAAGAGAAAAAAATCCCCTTGCTAAAATTTGGACAGCCCTCATCTTACTTGGCCGGCCACATGAGGTGAAGGAGAGTGGGAAAAAACCCAAGGGGGTATATCAAAAATACAAGAGTGTGAAGTGATCATGAGAAGGAATGATCACCAAACAAAACTAACACTCCATCAACCAATCATATCTCCACAAGTCAAACCATGATGACTAAAAGAAAGTCAAAAGAAGTCGAATGATGGTGCAACCATCATGAAGCAACAAAATGCAAAGACCACCCTCCATAATGCTAATTTGCACAATTGCAAATAAGCCCTCCTCCACCATTTTTCAGCCAAGGATAGATACAAAGGAAAATGGCCGAAACGGAAAGCAAACTGGCAACTCCGAAAAACTGATCTCGTAATAAATTACAGGAAAACCCGGCGACTGTATATACATACCCGCATTTGTATTCCGACTGAATACAAATGCAATGAGACAAAATCTACACTGTACAATACTAGGATCCGGCTTAAACCAAAGCCCGCTAGTAATATCCGTCTGATCATGATCCGTGCAATACCGCACGTATCTGATCGAATCCTGCCATATCTCCATATGGCCTCTACAACGTTTCGCCCGAAACTTGAGAAACTGGTCAGTGGGGGACTCTAAAGACTCGTCAATATTTTGGTTGTGGATTTAACCACTAGCACGTCAGAGGTATTAGCCATACGTAACGGGCTACCAGGTATTGACCAAAAGGGGCATCGATGAGCGAACTCATCCTGACACCCTACTGAGCCTGTCAGTGACAATATCCGTACAGTCCGGTCCGTTCGTCTATGAGCATCGCATGGCGGGCCTAGGGGGTTGGTGAAAGTCAGACCCCCAAAAGCGGTACAAGTCGTGTAGGAGTGTAGCCTAGAACACCTTGAGATACTACTGGAATACCTACCAGTAAATCTCCTGCCTTGGTTAAGGACTTTGTGTAATGGCTCTCCTAGACACAGCGCGACCTCACCACCAATACCGGGAGAGACGAACCCCTGAAAATCCCCTCACTGCCTCCATGTGGTTCGGGACTGTACCCAACTAAAACCTGTTTGCACGTCTCCTTTGAGCGTGGTAGGGTAGTAATCAAAGTACAGTGGGAATTCACACGAGACAAATGACGATCTCTGGTCGATGAACTAACCTGTACACATGTCACCAGGGAAATGCTATCTGACGTCAGGTATAAGACCAACTAGCATGTTCCCGGCGAGTCCTGTCCGGTGTACTCATAACCCAATGAGCACCTGCATACATCTTAGGTGAACCAACTGACACCAGTGGCTTGTGAGACCGGCCACCGCCCCTCGTCGGGGTCTCGACTGTATACACTAGTCTACTCTGGAGTATCGATGCCCTGTCTCGAAACTCCCACGACTAGGGACCTTTTAAGGATGTGCTTATAGACCCCAGCTCCCACGTATATGATCGCCCTCATACTGCTGGCCGTCAAGCAAGAATCCTAAGGGCTCTATCAACGCGCAATAGTGACCTGTAAGGTCACCTAAAGCAGTAGACGATGATAAAGGTAAACCAGATAGCATACTATCATCTTGAGTAAGACTGTCCTACCGGTATAGCTCCCCCCTCAATCATTGCAATCACGTGCCTATGATCCAATAATTGACTCTGAGGGCACTATCTCCAACAATCTCCCACTTGCACTCAAGGCTAATTATTGCGATGTCGCATACTCACAGCCCGTGTGATACCGAACACCCAACTCATCTACTAGTCAGTCTCACAAAACCCGTTTGCGAAACTATTGCGTTCGAGGAATAGCCTCAGTGAGTGGTCCTCCCTCAATCATTGCAATCACGTGCCTGTGATCCAATAATTGACTCTGAGGGCACTATCTCCAACATTATACCTATCGTCAGATAGCAGTTCTCCGGTGACACTTGTACAGGTTAGTCTGTAGACCCAAGATCGTCATAAAGTCTTGTGTGATTCTCACTGTGCTTTGATTTCCACTTTACCATGTCCAAGAGGGCGTGCAAAATGGTGGCTTTTTGGTACAGTCCCGAATCACATGGAGGCAATGAGCGATAGGAGGGGTTTCGTCTTTCCCTATATAGGGAGTTGATGTTGTGCTGTGTTCGATTGGCTATAACTGGAAGTCCGTGGCCAGGGCTGATATGGAGATTTTCTGGCAAGAGTTATTAGTAGTTTCTCGACCCGTTATCTGCCTTACATTGACACGACTTATCGGTTACTGGGGTCTGACGTTTACCACCTCTAGACTAGATATGCAGCATATCAGACGAAGAGATCGGACTGTACGGTAGTGTTTACTGATAGGATTTACAGGAGAATGTAGAGGCTTGCTTGTTGATCTTCTGATCGCTCAATACCTGGGTGTCTGTAACGTTTAGCTGACTGCTTGTAGCTTGTGGGTGTTTGATATGATCATCACCTACTGCCGGCGTATTGACGATTCTTTAGAGTCTTACACAGAGGTTTCCTAGCTCAGGCAAAACGAAGTAAGAGCACATATGTGATATGTGCAGGACCGAGAATATTACGATATGAGATATCGTATTCCATTCTCGCGATATATGATATCGGCCGGGTATATGTAATATAGCCGGGTCATCGGATCAAGTGTTGATTCGATGAATCGGTACATGTTATATTAGTCGGTTATAAGTGATATAGCCGGATTGTCGGATCAAGTGTTGATTCGATACTTTAATGCATAATTATATATGTGATATATTATATTACATTAACTAATATAAGCTCGCTTTATTGATTCATTTTCTCACCGGATAATACATTGATATATATGCGATATATGTTAATTGTATTATTTTCTTATGTTAAAAAAATATACGATATATAATATTGTAACAAGTTGTAATTACAAATACAACATGATTTATGGAGATTAAACAAGTTAGGGTTTTATTTGGGTTAGCATTTGGGTTAGCTTTTTCATGAAGCTTCTAGAAGCTTTATTTTAATTTAAGCTTAGATATTTTGCTAAGATATTTTGTGCAAATATTATTTATCCCAACCCAAACCATTAACTCTAGTTGATTCTCTACATGAGTTAAAGCCTTGATATTATTAACTCGTGGTTGTCATTTTGGTAACCACGACAATATTCATTATTCATCACAAAAGCTTTCTTCTTCTTCTTCCTCCTTGAAAAAGCTTTCTAGCTTTTGGTGATTTGATGATAAAAGGTGAGAAATTGAAAACAAAAGAGTGTAAAATTCATACTTCATCATCCTCATCTATTCTAGCCACTTAGATTAGGGTGTTCACTTTACTAATACTTGATTAGAGAAATGAGAGCTTGATTTTGAGAATCTTCAAGGTAGATCATCTTCGAAAAGGAAGATTTCAAGCAAGAATGGATCATTCGACTTGTGGAGCCTTCTTGAGTCCGGGAGATCATGGATCGCAGAAAAAGGAGTACTACTCGGAGCTTATGAAGCGAAGGAATGGACTACAAAGATTGTAATCCCTCTCTCTTAGATGTAAAATTGTTTACATGCATAGTTAACCCTAATTCTCTAGTTGAGATCTTGGTTTAGGTTTGTTTAGCAGCCCAAAATTTTCAATATGGCATGTGTGATTCCTTCCTAAACCTTACTAAGGTGCTATGCTAACCTAACAGTGCTATCAGAGCCAAGCTAGAGCATTAGGCATTGTCTAGACGAAGTTAGAAGTTCGATCGAACCCCGAAACACCGAGAATTGGCCCCTTGATGGAAATTTTTTCAAATGTTGAAATTTTTCGTATTAAAAATACTCAGAAAATCTTGAAGGGAATTTTATAGACCCACCTGAAGTAATGATCCCTAACTCGCTACAGTGACCGAGTAACCGCGGCCAAAACCTGGTTTTGGCAGCGGTTCCGCGGCGCCACTGTGGAGGCTTGGGACGGGCACTTCAGCGATGGTCCATAGGTGCTGGGGCTTGCTACTGGGAATTTTTATTTTCTGCTCAAGTGTTGAGCACACTGGGGTATTTTGGGAATTCATTGTGTCTGTCGAATTATCTAACTTTGCCTAGTTATCTATGATGTTTATGTCTTGCTGTGATATGTTATATTGGATCGTTGTGTATTAAATAGCTGGGGGTTTTATGTGAGATGAGAGTTTTCTATTTTATTCATGTAAAATTCATTTGTATGTAATATTCTTTTATTGGGGCACTTCCGGGTTGAGGATGATGTCACCATTGTATATTATTTACTTTTCCGCATTAGGATAGACCCAAGGCGGAGAGCATAAGTAACCGGGTTCTAGGGTCCAGTGGGAGGCCATCTCGAGGAGTCGAGACCGGGTCTCCTAACTCTAGAATTGGGAGAGTTACTTACCGCTTTCGTAGGGGTCTATGAATATGGGTTTGGCTATTTATCGCGACTGTGGAATCCTTGTTTTATACAGGCTCAAAATAAAACATGGACATCCTAGTATAACCAATATTTCATATGTTGACTTCTGCTGCAATGTTCTGTAATGAGATTATATTACTGGCTGAGACGAATGCTTATACTATATGTATGTGTTGATATATATAAATTACTGATTTCGTTTCTTCTATGATGCTTAGAAAGCATAAATGATGGATTTTATTAATGAGATTAATAAAAGAAAAGAAAGATAAAAGATGTTGTAGAATCAATTTTTCAAAAAGGGTAGCTACGGTTTTTGCTTTGCATAGCGGTATTCCTTGTAGAATATCCATCACCTTATTCGATAAAGAAAGAGCCGAGATCCCTTCACCGGGAGTGACCTCTTTAGCAAAACTGGCAGATGCTACAAACTCACGGTTTAGTTTTGGAATGCTTCTATAGTTCTTGCTTTGAACAGCGGTATTTATGAAATATCCTGCACCTTATTCGATAAGGAAAGAGCCGAGATCCCTTCACTGGGAGTGACCTCTTTAGCGAAACTAGAAAAGCCTAAAAAACACTCCTTTTTCAAAATCATTTGTTTCTACAACGATATCAAGTTCATTGCGCTCATTGTTTTCAGAAAAAACCTGCGTAGCCCTCCGTCATTTCGGATAAGTATTAATTAGTATTCATGCTGCGGTAGTTTGGCATTCGTCAAGGCGTAGTGTACGGTAGGTATTTACTACTTATCTGCAGCATATGATGCGATTGGATTAGAGTATTCGTACGGCGTTGTTTGCCATTCGTCAAGGGTCGTTCGGGTGGGTTTAATTCAGTCAAGAAATGTACGGGTTGAACTTGACTAGCGGACTATGGGTTGTTTGGCATTCGTCAAGGTCATAGCACGTTAGGGGTAAAAGATATTATTGGGAATTTCAAGTGTTGAAATTTACAATGAGATTGCATACCTTCTATGAGGTAGATGGATCCCGATACCCACTGCGAGTAAGAGTTACTCCTGGGAGAATTTTACACAGGACAATTAGCCGATCAAGTAGGTGTCTAGAAAGGTGTTAACGGGGTTATCCCTCTTGGAAAACGAGGTTTATTTTAATTAGGTCTGTGCGAAAGCACGGGGAACCCCCCTCAAAGTACCAACACTGATCTGGCTGAAAGATTGGCGAACTTGTAAGGTGTAATTAATCTCGGCTAATCTTACCTTTTAGGGTTTGAAGGAAGATTTGATGAAAACAGTGGGAGCCATCCTGATTAGATAAGATAATAACCAATCTAATCTTGCAAGAGCGCACGCTAAAGTGTTTTTCTTCTCTCTCTCTCTAGGTAGCGACTATGTCAGGCCTTAATCAAGATAATAATATGGATGTATTAACCGAACCCGCTTGTTATACTATACAGGGGAACGTTGGTCCCGTTCTTTCTTATAATTGTTATAAGACTGAACAGGAAATAGTGGAATACCAGAATTCACACGCTGCCCAAACGAAGAATAAACTTGTTGATGTATCTTCTTCGTATGTGTTAGTTACCGAGAACTATTTCTCGGTTTACTCTACATCCTGGGTATTAGATACCGGATCAGGATCCCACATATGTAATATGTTACATGGGCTAAAGAGAGGTAGAGAACTAGGAATGGGTGATCATTCCGTAAAAGCAGGGAATGGTGTAAATGTTGCAGCCAAAGCAGTTGGCAAATATCACCTTGTATTACCAAGTGCTAATACATTGATTTTGAACGAATGCTATTATTTACCGAACATGATATGCAACATTATATCAGTTTCTTTATTAAGTAAAGAAGGATATAATTTTGTAATACAAGATAATGTTATGAACATCTTCCTAAATCAAAAGATGATTGGATCAGGCTCGTTAAATAATGGCATATACCTTCAATATCAAAACACAGTTCTTAATATACAGAACACAAACAAAAGGAAAAGTTCAGAAATGAACGAATCCTTTTTGTGGCATTGTAGACTTGGTCATATCAATGCGACACGACTTTCTAAGTTACATAAAGATGGTTATTTAAATACGTTCGAATTATCATCTTATGAAACTTGCCATTCATGTCTCAAAGGCAAAATGACCAAAACTCCGTTTAGTTGACACGGAGAAAGAATTACAGAACTCTTGGGACTGATACATAGTGATGTATGCGATCCCATGTCTACACATGCCAGGAATGGTTCTTCGTACTTCATTACATTCACTGGCGATCTCTCAAGATACGGACATGTGTTCCTGTTGAAACACAAGTCTGAAGCTTTTGAAAAATTTAGAGAATATAAGAACGAAGTAGAGAACCAAACGGGTAAAAGTATTAAGATCCTTCGATCTGATTGAGGAGGAGAATACTTGAGCAATGAGTTCCTGGACTATCTAAAAGAGAATGGGATTCTCTCTCAGCTTACTCCTCCTTATACACCACAGCACAACGGTGTATCGGAATGGAGGAATCGCGTCCTATTAGATATGGTGCGCTCTATGATGAGCACTGCTGAGTTGCCTATTTTCTTTTGGGGGTATGCGCTTGAGACAGCCATACACCTATTGAATATGGTTCCTACCAAATCAGTGCCTACCACTCCATATGAGATATGGAAAAGGAAGAGACCATCTCTTAAGTATGTTAAGATATGGGGTTGTCCGACCTATGTCCAAAGGCATAATTCGGACAAACTCGAGGCAAGGTTTGTCCTTTGCAAGTTTGTAGGATATCCCAAAAACTCACAAGGGTATATCTTCTACTACCCCGAGGAACAAAAAGTGTTTATTTCTCGTCATGCCACTTTCTTAGAAAAGGGTTTTCTTATGAAAGAAATTAGTGGCAATGAAGTAGAACTGGAAGAAGTTCTAGCTACACAAACTACAACAGATGAGTTGGTGGAACCAGAGGATTCAGTAGTTCCCGATGAACCCCCGCCTCTCCGCCGATCTAGTAGGGTTCTTCATCCACCTGAGAGATACTACAGTTTTCTCGTCGATGGTGGGAGCGAGGATTGCATCATGGAAGATGATGACCCGACTAGTTTCGAGCAGGCCACATTAAGGGTGACTCTGTGAAATGGCTGGATGCAATGCGATCTGAGATAGAATCCATGTACACCAACAAAGTATGGATTTTAGAAATTGCTCCTGAAAGGGTAAAACCCATTGGGAGTGTAGGGTTACTAGGCACAATCACAAGGGTCTACAAGGCATCAACCATACCCGATTTAAATTTTAGACATGCCGAACAACCCTAACCAAGATCTTAGACTAGAGATTAGGCGAAACGAAGCAAGTAAACAACTTTACTTCTAAGAGTTAGGGATTACAACCTTTGTAGTCCGTTCCTTCACTTCAAAAGCTCCGTGTTGAGGTCCCTTTACTGCGATCATCATGTACCCGGACTCTAGAAAGGCTCCATGAAGAGAAAGATGCAATCTTGCTTCCGATCTTCAATAACAAAGATGATCTACTTTGAAGAAACTCAAACCCAAGCTCTTGCTTTGCTAATAAAGTATTAGCAAAGCAAACACCTTAATCTAAGCGGCTGGAATAGATGAGGATGAAGAAGTAGGAATTTAGCTCTCATTTGTTTTCGATTTCTCACTCATTATCATCACTTTCCGAAAAGCTAGAAAGCTTTTTATCAAGAGGAAGAAGAAGAAGATGAAGCAAATTCATTTGTGATGAATAATGAATCGAGTGTTAGGTTAGAAATGCATTGATGGGTTACGTAAGAAGACTTAACCCATGTAGAGATTTAACTATGGTTAAATGGTTGGGTTGGGTTAAAGAAATATCTTTGCAAAATATCAAGGTCAAAGTCAAAGCTTCAAGAAGCTTCTTGAAAGCTTCATGAAAGCTTAACCCTAATCAAAACCCTAACCATATTTAAACTCCACAAATCATATATGTGCTCCTACTCCATTTTGCCTGAGCCAGGAAACCTCTGTGTAGGACTCTGAAGAATCGTCAATACGCCGGCAGTAGGTAATGATCATATCAAACAACCACAAGCTGTAAGTGGTCAGCTAAACATAACAGCCACCCAGGTATTGAGAAATCAGAAGATCAACAAGCAAGCCTGTACATTCTCCCATGAATCCAACCAGTAACACTCCCGTACAGTCCGGTCTCTTCGTCTGATATGTCGCATATCTCGCCTAGGGGTTATAAACGTCAGACCCCAGTAGATTGATATGTCGTGTCGATATAAGGTCCATAACGGTTCGAGAAACTACTGATAACACTTACCGGTAAATCTCCGCAACCCTAGCCAGGGATTTCCAGTTATAGCCAATCGAACACAGTGCAACATCAACTCCCTATACCGGGAGAGACGAAACCCCTCCTATCGCTCATTGCTTCCATGTGATTCGGGACTGTACCCAAAAGCCACCTTTTTTCACGCCCTCTTGGACGTGGTATGATGGAAATCAAAGTACAGTGGGAATCACACAAGACTCTTTGACGATCTCAGGTCTATAGACTAACCTGTACTAGTGTCACCAGAGAACTTCCATCTGACTGAGGTATAATACCATCTGGGAGTTCTCGGCGAGTCGGTCCAGTGTACCCAGTCTCCACTGAGCACATGTATACCTTCTCTGATGTCAAACACCAATGGATATGGGATCATCCATCGCCCATCATATGGGTCAAGAAGCGCATACGCTAGTCTACTCTGGTATATCGATGCCCTGTCTCGATACACCTATGACTAGAAACATTTGAAGGATGTACATGGCGACTACACTGTCCCCACTAGTATGATCTGCATCATAGTCCTGGTAGTCAAGTACTCATCCTAAGGGCTTTATCAACATGTAACATAGTGACAATCAAAGTACATGTTAAGATAAAGAGTAAGCATATAGCATACTATCATGTCGAGCAAGAAAGTCCTCCCTATATATGTCCAAGCATCCACTACAATATACAACGTATGTACAGTAATGGCCTCTAGGGCATACATATAACTAAAAGGGAGCAAATGGATCTTTAAGAAGAAACTTGGTGTAGATGGAAAAGTTGAGACTTTCAAAGCTAGACTTGTTGCAAAGGGTTTTCGTCAACGACCAGGTGTGGATTATGACGAAACCTTTTCTCCAGTGGCTATGCTTAAGTCCATCCGGATCTTACTTGCCGTTGCTGCACACCATGACTACGAAATCTGGAAAATGGATGTTAAGACCGCCTTTATAAATGGTGATTTAGAAGAGTGCGTGTACATGACTCAGCCAGAGGGCTTCGAAGACAGTGGGAGCAGCGGAAAGGTGTGCAAGCTGCTTAAATTCATCTACGGGTTTAAGCAGGTATCGCGGAGTTGGAACATCTGTTTTGATGTGGTAGTCAAAGAGTTTGACTTCATCAAAAACATAGATGAACCTTGCATATACAAAAAGGTTGCAGAGAGTAAAGTTGTCTTCCTCGTATTGTGCATGGATGACATACTCTTGATAGGAAATGATATTCCTATGCTGCACTTGGTCAAGCTCCTATTATCACATAGATTCTCAATGAAAGATCTAGGTGTTGCCTCTTGCATTTTAGGAATTAAGATCTATAGAGATAGATCTAGATGGATACTGGGATTGTCCCAATCCAGATACATTGACACCATACTAAAGAGGTTCAGTATGGAAGAATCCATGCATGGGAATTTACCTACGATCTCTGGACTCACTCTCTCCAATGAGATGTCTCCCAAGACTGATTTGGAGAGAGCTCGCATGCAAGGGATACCCTATGCTTCAATAGTAGGCTTTATCATGTACGCGATGCTATGTACCAGACCCGATGTAGCATACTCACTAAATGTAGTGAGTAGGTATCAAGAAGATCCTGGAAAGAATCGCTGGACAGCTGTGAAGAACATTCTCAAGTACTTGAGAAGGACTAAAGAGATGTTCTTGGTGTATGGTAACGGAGAACTCTAGATGGAGTCATTTACCAATTCAAGCTTCCATAGTGATAAGGACGACTCTAAGTCGCACTCGGGATTTGTCTTTACCCTAAATGGAGGGGCGGTGTGTTGGAAGAGCTCCAAACAGGAAACCGCTGCGGACTCGACGATGGAGGCTGAATACATCGCTGCCAACGATGCTGCCAAAGAGGCTGTCTGGATAAAGAAGTTCATCACTGAACTTGGTGTGGTTCCGTCTATTGAGTATCCAATACCTCTGTATTGTGATAACAATGGAGCTGTGGCTTTGGCTAAGGAATCCAAGTCCCATCAGAAGTCCAAAAATATTCTGATGTGGTGTCACCTGATCTGGGAGATAGTTGATCACCGGGAGATCGAGGTCAGGAGAGTTGATACGAAGAACAACACCGCGGATCCACTTACAAAGGACATTCCTCAGATACAATTTGAGACACTCTTCGGGATGTTGGGTATGAGATACTACAACAGCTGGCCTTAGTGGAAGTAGGAGATTGTTAGTTATATGTATGCCCTAGAGGCCATTGTTGTACATGTGATGTATATTATAATGGATGCTTGGATATATATATAGAAGACTTTCTTGCTCGATATTATAGTATGCTATTTGGTTTCACTTTATCTTAACATGTTAACGAATACTGTTTTGTGATCACGTGTTGATAAAGCCCTTAGGATATGTACTGGACTACTAGGACTATGATGAGATCATACTAGTGGGGCCAGGGTAGTCAACGAGTACATCCTATAATTGTTGTTAGTCGAGGGTGTATCGAGACAGGGCATCGATACTCAAGAGTAGACTAGCGTACATGCATCTTGACCCATATGATGGGCGATGGATGATTCCATATCTATTGGTGTTGGACATCAAAGATGGTGTACTGGTGCTCAGTGGAGACTGGGTACACTGAACGGACTCGCCGAGAACTCCTGGATAGTATTATACCTATCGTCAGATAACAGTTCTCCGGTGACACTTGTACAGGTTAGTCTGTAGACCCGAGATAGTCATAGAGTCTTGTGTGATTCCCACTGTGCTTTGATTTCCATCTTACCACGTCCAAGATGGCGCTTTTGGGTACAGTCCCGAATCACATGGAGGCAATGAGCGATAGGAGGGGTTTCGTCTCTCCCGGTATAGGGAGTTGATGTTGTGCTGTGTTTGATTGGTTATAACTGGAAGTCCCTGGACAGGGCTGATATGGAGATTTACTGGTAAGAGTTATCAGTAGTTTCTCGACCCGTTATGAGCCATACATCGACACAACTTATCGGTTACTTTGGTCTGACGTTTACCACCCCTAGACTAGATATGCAGCATATCAGACGAAGAGATCGGACTGTACGGTAGTGATTTACAGGAGAATGTACAGGCTTGCTTGTTGATTTTCTGATCACTCAATACCTGGGTGGCTGTTACGTTTAGCTGACCTCTTGCAGCTTGTGGGTGTTTGATTTGATCATCACCTACTGCCGGCATATTGATGATTCTTTAGAGTCCTACACAGAGGTTTTCTGGCTCAGGCAAAACGGAGTAGGAGAACATATGTGATATGTGCGGGACTGAGAATATTACGATATGAGATATCGTATTCCATTCTCGCGATATATGATATCGGCCAGGTATATGTGATATAGCCGGGTCATCGGATCAAGTGTTGATTCGATGAATCGGTACATGTTATATTATTCGGTTATATGCGATATAGCCGGATTTTCGGATCAAGTGTTGATTCGATAATTTAATGCATAATTATATATGTGATATATTACATTACATTAACTAATGTAAGCTCGCTTTATTGATTCATTTTCTCACCGGATAATACATTGATATATATGCAATATATGTTAATTGTATTATTTTCTTTTGTTACAAAAATATATTATATATGTGATATATAATATTGTGACAAGTTGTGATTACAAATACAACATAATTTGTGAAGATTAAACAAGTTAGGGTTTGGTTTGGGTTAGCATTTGGGTTAGCTTTTTCATGAATCTTCTAGAAGCTTTATTTTGTTTTAAGCTTAGATATTTTGCTATGATATTTTGTGTAGATAATATTTAACTCAACCCAAACCCTTAACTCTAGTTGATTCTCTACATGAGTTAAAGCCTTGATATTATTAACTCATGGTTGTCATTTTGGTAACCACCACAATATTCATTATTCATCTCAAAAGCATTCTTCTTCTTCTTCCTCCTTGAAAAAGCTTTCTCGCTTTTTGTGATTTGATGATAAAAGGTGAGAAATTAAAAAATAGAGTGTAAAATTCCTACTTCATCATCCTCATCTATTCTAGCCACTTAGATTAGGGTGTTCACTTCACTAATACTTGATTAGAGAAGTGAAAGCTTGATTTTGAGATTCTTCAAGGTAGATCATCTTCGAAAAGGAAGACTCCAAGCAAGAATGGATCATTCGAATTGTGGAGCCTCTCTTGAGTCTGCGAGATCATGGATCGCGGCAAAGGGAGTACTACTCGGAGCTTATGAAGCGAAGGAACGGACTACAAAGGTTGTAATCCCTCTCTCTTAGATGTAAAATTGTTTACATGCATGGTTAACCCTAATTCTCTAGTTAAGTTCTTGGTTTGGGTTTGTTTAGCACCCCAAAATTTTCAATATGGCATGTGTGATGCCTTCCTAAACCTTACTAAGGTGCTATGCTAACCCAACATTCCTTACTTGCTGATTTAGTGTTATGCGATGTCTTAAATTGGGGTTTTGGTTTTTATATTTGAATTCGTGATTTTGGTATTTGAGATTTGAATCGATCGTTGGATGTTTGTACGTCAACGGACGAGCGTTGTTTGGTTGATTTTGCATGCGAAGCTATATGTTTTAACCTATGAGTGAAACGTGTGCCGTATCAGTTTTCGGATATTAATTGTGTTACGTTTCGATTGTGTATTGATTGTAGGTACTTCGTGGACTTATGAGACGACGAAGCACATCGACTTCGGCTAAGCGAGAAGAATTGCGGTGAGTAGATTTATATCTACGGGGGAAGTCCGTTGGATGGCGTATAGCACCACCTCAAATCATAAATGAAAACTGATATATATATATATATATATATATATTAGGGTTGTAGAAAACCTATATATGATTCACTAATAGGATAACTAATGATGATTGATATGATAAAGTGAATCATGATAAGTATGAATCGAAAAAGAATAAGTATGAGCTGATAATAGCTTAATATGAGATCGAGATCGATACGACTCGAGGTTTATAAGATATGACGTGTATGAACGATATCATTATGAGAGTGATACAAACGTGAATTGAGGGATACGTGTATGATATATCTATACTGATGAGACGAATGACTGATGTGACGTAAGAGACTTTAGATCCGTACCCTCTTTGTTATATAGGATGCTAGATTCCCTGTCCCATTTGTTGTTACCGTACGATTGATTACCGTACGAGATATATTGTATAGGATGATAGATTCTCTATTCTGTTAATGTCACCATACGATGGACTACCGTACGAGATGTGTTTTTCTGGATGATTGATCCGTGCTTATAATTTGAGAATGATGATAGAGTATTATTGCCATATCAGATATTATGAGGGATGATCGCCAATGTAGAAGATAATACCTGAACCAGACCTAATTTCAAACCGAGGAATCATATACATCTTTTAAATGGAAACCTCTGGGGGCGTTACGGATTTTCAAATGAGGTCCTTTTCCAAAACACCGTAGCCCCCACTTTCAAACTACGATTCATATCCTTAAGTGACCGTATAGTTCATAGGTAGTTAGATATCCTCATTGATTGTTCATGTTATGTAGGATATTATCCCTAGTAATGTATACACCTTTTCCAGAAATTAATGTTATATGATATGATTTTCTAGTACACTTGCACCATTACCGTTGATGCGCATGTTACACTTACACAGATTGCCGGCTCATAAACATTCTTCATTGGTAATTTCTATGTCACTTACACTGTAGAAATGCCACATCATGATATGATTCGTAACTATGTAGTATATTCATTGTTCTATACCATCACTTGACATGCTTGCATGATATACCGATATGCTCATATTATTACTCTATGTTGCATACATCGTACCTTGTGGTTATATGCTTGCATGATATACCGATATGCTCATATTATTACTCTATATTGGATATGTCGTACTTTATTGTTATATGCATTGAGATGCAACTTTCATGAGATTTCTGGATTTGAGAACCGTGGTTATATTTCGAAGGAAATAATGTATTGTTTTAAAAACCCGGTTTCTCATGATATGATATTTCGATACGTCCACCATGAGTTTTCTCGGTTCTGAGATTTGTTTTCGAGACCCGATTTGAGGAGATAGTGATCCGTTTGCTGGTACATGGTAGACCTGGTATGTTACCTTTGGGGCAAGAAATGATTGTCGTGGTATAGCCGATGAGCCTGACAGAGGGAACACTACCTACCAGTGAGTTTATAGAACCCGGCGCATATATGGAGGATACCGACCGGAGTTGAGGAGATGGTTATGAGGGCCGATCTGAGTATGCGGCGCCTGAGATGAGATACGTATATGAGGTTCGATTTGAGGATGCGGTGCCTGAGTTATGAGGATTAACGTGTCGATGCTGGACACGGGTTTTCATGATGTTTCGAGTGTTGGTGTTAGACACTCAGGTTCCATGATTTTGATGTGTCATTGATAGACACAGGTAGTTGATATCCTCATATATACACATATATATACTATGTTTTCATGATGTTTCGAGTGTCGATGTTGGACATTCATGTCCCATGATATTGAGTTGTGTCATTGATGGACGCGTGGATGATATCCACATATTACAGGCATATGATGTCGGATGTTTATTATATATGCTATGGGCATTGACTTGATTGTTGACATATATGCATTTGTGGTCACCCTAGATATCATAGAATTACCTTCAGGATATAGTGACCTAGTAAATCGTTATTTTATTTGATTTCTACTTGTTGATGTTTACTAGTCATGAGTTGGCAACTCACCCCCGTTGTGCCACAGTTTTTGCAATTTTTACCACTTGGGATCAGTTGCGGTATTGCTGGCACACAGCTTCATCCAAGGTGTTTGCTTTGGTAGGTGGGACACGCGTTGGATCGTTCCCACTCTCGTACCATTATATTCTATTGTATCTAGAAAAACTCCATCACATCATATTACATCAGATCAGATCAGAAAATAGTACTGTATATTGGCAGACCTAGTCAGACTTGTTTGCGAGACATAGGGCGATGGGTTTTTATGATCGCTTTTCTTGAGTTGATGTCTTGCTTTTCTTATTTGTTTTTTCTGGGTTGATCTTCGCCGTTGGGCGTCGTATATGTATTACTTGCGTGGTTGTGTTTCCGCCAGTTGATGTAGAGCTAGCCCCCGCTTGGGGATGCCTATATATTGTTGTATATCTGTTTTGGATCAAAATATACAAGGGAGACGCTTTCCGAATTTTGAAAAGACAAAATATGATTCATTATACTTTATTTCAAAACTGCACTCCACTATAAAAATAAAAGGGTTAAGAATTTCTGGGCTTTGGTTTACTTAATTACGTTACGTCTTTCGACGTTGCGTGATTTAAGTGCCGGTCACGAACTAAATTTCGGGTCGTGACAAAGTTGGTATCAGAGCGTTAGGTTTAACCTTCGTTTGAGTCTGTGTTTGACTATGCGGATTCTAGGGCGTATATATTCCGGAACCTAGGCTTGACCTTACGGAACTTAGACTTGACGAGGAGGTGTTAGACCTGAACTTTCGTTTCATAGGTTGACCTTGATTGATGGAGTAGGTAGCATGAGTAGAATAACGTACCGTACGTATGTTCTGCGACATATTTACGATATGATACTCCACTTAAGAAACCTTAGGATGTGCATCATCTTAAGATCTGTGATACTATTCGTTCCTTTAATCATATATCCATTTGGGTTATGATGATTTCCTTCTTTCTTTCATGTGATTTATCTTCATCGATGCCTGCTTGAGGTTCCTGTCACCATGCTTTGAGCGTAGATTGAGCTGCTGTTAGTGTATCGATCTGGGCGAACTCGTCAGGGACGAGGACTAACTATTGTTGTTTTCTGGCGACATAGGGACGTGTAGGTATAGTGTTGTGTTGTGATCTCTCGTTTGAGGCGAGTGTTCGGTTTTGCACCGGATGATCGGGCCATTGATAGAGGCTACCGGATTGAGAGGACTATTGATATACAGCCTACCTCAGAGATCGTGACGTTGTCTACCGTGTAGACAGGTGACCCAGCTGCTGAGATTGTGTCACGACCCGAATGTTTCGACTCATGACCGGCACTTAACCACGCAACGTCTACAGGCGTAACGCGACTAAGTAAGCCGAACCCATAAATCAAACCCATTTAAAAGTAGCGAGTGTTGAAAACATTTAATTAAGACATTTAGAAAATCTTAAATAGTTTAATTAGTTCTTTAAAGTTACGTTATCATTTAAATAATTTTGGCAGCATATCCTTTGTAAAAGTAACCCCGAAATCGGTATAAAACAGGATATGAGCGAAAATGAGATATAATGAAACAAAACATTTCCAAACGGGAGCAATCACGCCCAACGGCGGAAACCATCATCACAAGAGTAATATACGACGCCGTAGCGAAGAATGAGCAATAAATAAACATCACAGGATAATAAACAGCATATAAAAACAGTCGGCTCCCACAAGCTCGACACCAGAATACAAAATATACATCATCGTCCTCACACTGTATCTAAGTCCAGAACATAAATGGTAAATAGAGAATACTAGATACAAAAGGGGTACAATAAAGTAATAAAATATCACAACCCACCTAAAAGCAAAACAGCTCTCGCACAAACGGTAGTGGTATCTGTAGCCAAAAGATGCAAAAGGCAGCCTGCCGCGACTACTCCGAGGGGCAACCTGCAAATACTGTGGCACAATGGGGGTGAGTTGCCAACTCGTGAATAGAGATAACATATAAAGGTAATCGCGAGCATGCACGTACTGCGCTACTCTATCATATGCCAGCAGATGATATCAATGCGTGATAAGCAGTATGTGCAATAGTCATGCAAGTACTCTATCAGGTAAAATAACTATAGAATGAGATACATGATAATCAATGTTGAGCATGGGATAAATAACATCTACACGGAATGTCAACGTGGAATATATAATAGGTGTCCATCAATGCACCCAGATCCCCAAATAGCTCAGGCACCGACTGTAACATTCCAAAATAATAAAATATTATTTTTGAGAATTTGTATAATTTAATATTATTTTATTGAATATTTTAATATTTAGGTATAATTAAATACAGAAAATTTTGAAAAAAATTATGAAAAATTCTAAAATAGGGTAAATTAGAGAATTATGTTATTTCTGAGTTTTTATGATTAGTTATATGCTACTTTAGTGCTAATCGCGATTAAAAATCGCTAATCGGTTTTTGGCATTTTTGTGCAAAACATGCACATATCATTTCCTACACTTGTGTTGCATTTTCTTGCCATGGTTTTATTTTGGGGTTCACTATTTGAGTGAGAAGGAATTTGAAGGAAAAGAAAAGAAATGAAAAAGGAAAAGGATTATAATATGATTGTAGGTGGATGATAGAGAGAAAAGAGATGGGGTAGCTTTGACTTGGCCATTTCCCTTCACTTCCTCAACTCACTTTCTCTCTCCCTCTTCCCCTTCAGCTGCTGCTGCCCCTCATCTCCATCCCCTCTTCATTAGCCTTAAATCACCATGAAAACTACACCAACACCCCATCTTCATTTCACAAAAAATGTGTACAAGCTCAAGATCTACACATAGGACCAAGAAAGCAAAGATTTTGGCCACTAGGGGCAACTCAAGAAAATTCTTGAGTTGCCAAATGAGGTATTTACTGAACTCTTAGCTTAGTTTTAGTATTACTTATACCACATGTTTAGTTTAGAACCGATATTGTGTGTTTTTGTGGATTTGAGAAAAACCTTGTTAGGGTTTGAGGGAATTTTGGGTTGTAATGTGAAATTGGGCTCAGTTGAGGTTAGATAAACATCCTAGTGAATGAATTGAGACCCTAACCTGAGACTTAAGGCCCAGAATATGGATTTAGAAACCGATATCGGAATGTTTGTGGAATCTGTGAAGGTTATTTGAGTTTTTCTATCACCCGAGACATCCTAAAATAAAATTGATTCGACAGTGAGATGTGCAGGCACCAAGGAAGCTAACCCCAAGACCCTAGCCCCTAACTCCTAGACCCGGCCGCAGATTTATCCTGTTTGGCCACAATTTACGGCCAGACCTACCCCATTTTGGTTTGTGTGGGTTTTGGTGTTTGATCGTGTATGTCAAAAACTATTTCTATTACCGCAATCAAGAACGGCATCGCATGAAGCTAGCCGGTGAGTACGGGTCTGTCCACATGGATTTTGTGAATCTCCTAGTTGCGCAAACGAGTTAATTCCGAAGGGTGTTCGGAATAATTATTGAATCTAAAAACCTAAATTATTCTATCTACGATTATCTAGATCTATTCTTGCTAGGGTTAGGTTTAGGGATGGTTTGGAAATGCAATTAAATATGACGCTTTCTATACCCGAATGAAGATCTATGAGGAGTTATGGTAATTATCAATAAAGGGGATTAGATCCATTTGGAAAGGTGTTCCTTCCTCTAGGTTCTTGTCCTTCCTTTAGAGATCCTTACCCTAACGTCCATGTAAAACGCGCGCAACCGGGCCTTTACACTACGGTGTCATCGTTACCTCGAGGGGTAGGATGCCGTAGGGCGCGGTGTGTGCGTGTATGCATGGAGTCCTATTGTAAATATTTGGTGAGTTAGAAAGGGATGAGAGATCTCATCTCTCAAAATCCTTCCCCAAAGCTAACTCTAAACAAGTTCCTAGAGCATGAAATTAAATCTACCTAGGGCAAAGAATTGAAATCTAAACTAGAGCAAGGAATTAAATCTACTTACAGATGCATCCCTCCAATCATCCACGCAGGGTTGTCAGATCTGAATTTCTGAATTGAAGAGAGGCACCGATGCTCTCCATAAAGAATTTTGGAATTTTTATTAAAAGGAGGCATAAAGTTTACAATGATTTAGAGTTCTATTTATAGGAAATAGAAACCCTAGGTTACATTTTGATCCACATGTCTACAATTACAAAAATAGCCCTAAGTTGACTAGTCAAAGCCGCCGCCACATATTAGTAAAAATTATTTCATCTGATCACCCAGGACAGCCGCGGAACCGCGGCCCGAGGCCTGGTTTGGCCGCGGTTCCGCGGCCAAAAGATGGAGTTGGGCCATGAGTTTTCCTGGGCTGATTTCTGTTGGCTTGGGCTTCTTATTTCTATATATCATTTTCCATTTGGGCTTCTAGGTTGGTTCCAGATCTTTAGTGAACAATTTGTAGTGGACTTCTACCCGTTCGCTTTGAGTCGATGTCTTGAATCTTGCTTTGTGAATTGTTCCTTATGTCGGCTTGATTAAGAGTCTTCTGTTTGTTGGTCAAAGTCCACTTTTTCATCGTCTTTACATCGTTTTCACTATTTTCTGTCCAAGAACCTGTAACCTGTAATATGTAGCAGACATGCGTCAAAATCACCTGTTTATTTATAAAATGAATAAGAATGGGGAATATAATAATATAATATTATGGTGTGAACAAATACCCCCAAACTTATCTTTTGCTCGTCCTCGAGCAAACTTATTTTTATTCACTAAAATCCTAACAGCACTTTCGCAGGGTAACACGATTGCACTGAGCTCGTACAACAAGCCGTTAAACCTCTAGGTGTCCCTAGTAGGAGGAGTGTTGTCTCTTGAGGGTTTTCAGCGGATTACACCCACAAAATCCTATCAATTTGGCTTTTCGACTTTTGTTCTCCAATTAGGTTTTCTAACAAGGAATTCTATTATCGTCGACCCGCAAATTATCCACCCGTATTCTTCACACTTTCTCATCATCTAACTTAAGATTATATATGTTATGCAGACTTACTTAGCTTTCAGCATCTCTTAAGTTTTCCTTCTAGGATTCCATCTCCACTTAGGAATTTCTATCAACCCTTACTAAAGTTACAAGTTTTATTTTTCACTCCTTTCTCTCATCTAAACTCCAGTCACATATTCCCACGTGTGTGTAAAAATCACCCCTACACTTGGAAATTCAAATCAAGCAATCATACTCTTGTCCATTGTCCAAAGCACTTATTAACTGGTGAATTTTTAATTCAATTTCGCTTACACATCCTTCATGCGACCGTTAATACTTCTTGAGGTACCAACAACCGATTACAAGATGCGTTAGCACTTTAAAGCGTACTTCCTAGTCTTGCAACACCCAAGGCTTTAGCAGTGACTCCCAAACCAGTTGGTCTAAGGCACTAGGTGATGAAGCACCCTCACCAAATATTTTTCTATTTTTACAGCCTTAAGTAATCACAAAAACCAGTGTCCATTTTTTTTATTCTTTATTCACACTTATATATATATTTTTTTATTTTCTTCGTACTAAGGACTTTAGACAAGAGCATTTCAAGGTCTCTTCTACTATTCCAAGTTTCAAGGTGCGTGATTGTGCAAATTGTAGGGTATACGTTTTCAGAATCTAGACTTAAGCTAGGAACTATTTTTCAAACTTATACTCTAATAAGAACATCAATACTCTTCCCTTATTTCGACTTAGCCCAAGAAGTGAACCCACAATTTGCCTATTTCTAAATAAACTACAAAGCCATATACTTTCTATCATTAAACTTTAAAGAAGGTTATTTTTAGGGTTTTTAATTCACTAAGTCTAATATCTAGTTGTTCCTAGCCAGTTAACCTATTTGTCAAACTCAAGTCAATTAGCCAAAATTGAATACATTAATTTTTATAATTTTTGAAATTTTTCAATTTTTATGGGTTTTCAAATAAGTTTGCAAAAATATGTACAAATGAATGCGAAGGAAGAAGACGTACCGAGCATACCCCCAAATTTGAACTTGACAGTGTCCTCGCTGTCATGCTAAACCAAGAGGGTCAAAATACCGGCACTCCCCTGTTTATTTATTTATAAATTTTTTTTTATTTTTAATGTTTTGAAATTTTTTTTATTTTTTTATAGAAAAAGAAAACAAAAAATATATATACATATATACAACAAGTCTCCCCCCAAACTTAAGCTTGGCCTTACACAAGCCAAAGGTTAGCACCAACTTTTCAAAAATTTTATCGTGGTAATGGTATAGTTGGTGCAAAAATAGGGTGTGGAGGAAAGAAATGAGAAACACGCGAGACCGTGTGGATAGAAGAATGCTAGAATATGGTCTCGGTGGGGGAGAAGAAGGGCGGAAAGGAGAAAGAAGGGTCACACGATCTTGAGGGTGTAAATCGAGTGAATAAATTAGCGCAATATGTGATGATCGATATTTTATAGGCGATTGCGCTAACCTATCAACCCGTCGGGAAATGGGGTCAAATCCCTCAAGATTCGCAAGAAAACATGGGTACGCCGAACTTGGTCTAGGAGATGAAAGCGTAACGGTCACTTGTACTGTCGGAACAATAGGAAGGACGAAAGGAACTGAATTAGGGATAGTATCATTCTCACCGTGGTAAACTGTCTCGAACTTGAAAGATTCCATTAATGGTTCGAAACTACTGTAATCAACCGAGTCTGATGGTTCAATTAACCCATCTGAAAATGTAAAGGACTCAAACTCGGGCGGTGAGTCATCAACATCGTCCGAAAAAGTAAAACACTCGTACGTGTTATCGGCTGTGAGAGTTGTGTCAGATTCTAAAGAAAATTTTTCAAGTTCACAGTCTTCAAACGTGGTCGGAACGATGGAAAGGAGGGAGGGTGATTTAGTTCAACGTTCAAGAGGATGAATTGGAAAATCCAACACATCAAAGAAAAATGGTTCAACCTCAATATGATCCTCAAAACTCTCCTCAGTGCTATCCTCATAATTCTCCTTAATATTTATCTCATCCATGCCATTATCTTCAAAATCAAGACGCATATAAGATTCGGGAGAAACATTTAATAACTCGGGACGATGATTTGAACATAAAATTTCAATTAAATCGACAGGTTCATTATCCGAAATATTCCCGGCGTCTATATCCTCAATCAAGTGAAAATTAATTTCTTTAGACAACTCATCAAAAGCATGGATATTTATCGATTTGGGTTCTAGAGTTGAGGTGCAAAGGTCAAACGGATTAGGTGCGGTTTCACTCGAAAGGGGTTCCTCACAATTGGGCAAATCAAGCACTACAAAATCACACAACTCATTTTTATTTTCATCTGGTGAATCATTTTGGACAATCGATGGAAAACCGGAGTTGTAGGCTTCAATTGGGTAAGGGTAGGTTTGATTTGGAAATCCTCTCACATTCTCACTCTGCCCAACCGCCTCCTTATACATTGAAAAATTTTGAGCTAGCGGGAGACTAGCTACCTGTTCAGCAGGTTGTATAAGGGCGGCCATGGACGCCTTCCACATTCCTAGTCATTTTATTTGTTGTTGCAATATATGCCTCCAACGACTCTTCCAAACTAGATTTGGGTGGTAAGGGGGTTTCGGTAAAAGATTCAAAATTGGTTGGATATGTGAAACTCCCTAATGGCTGTGTAGAAACAGTGTCTAGTGAAGGTGGGAATGTCGGGTATGACTGGTAGGAAGTGAGTGATTGGACAGGGGTAGGGTCAACATGTGGATAAAAAGGTGAATAATCGTGTGGATCCCTAGAACTAGATGAGTGGAGAGGGGTGAAAGATCGGCTGCGAGATTGAGCAATATGCTCAGCAATGGACATCGGCTTAGGAGTGACAGAAGGACTTGAAGAAGTGGTATCAACATATGAAGGTGGTAAAGGTTGACTTGGTTGACACAAAGTGGGTTGAAAAGTCAAACTGTTTCTCCTAGACGCCTCTATTTGATCTTTCAAAGATTTTCTTGGCAAGGAAGGATCGTCTGTAAATTGACCGAACAAATTGACGTACGACGCAAGATTAGGTTCGGGATACCAAAGTTCGGCTAATGATTTATTATGTGGGGTACCCATGTTATAAGAAAAGGGGAAAGAAGGAAAGTTGGTTGGTGCAGGATTTATTTGCGGTAAAATTTTGCAAGTTTTCTAATAAAAGATATGCCTTTTTTTCCCTTTTTCTTTATTTGGAAATTGTTGCAAAAAGATTGTTGATAAAAGATATGCAACAGCAAAATATTACTTGCAATCAATTTTATTTCAAGTAGGGCCCAAAAATCCTGCACAAGATCGTTATTTGGAAGGGAATATATTTTTAAAGTGCACAAAATCCTGCAGGTATTTTTCAGAAAATATATTTCAAAAATTACAGAGGAGGAACAGAGAAACTTACAGAGCCATTTTTACGAACTGAAGACACCATGACGCCGCGTTTCCGCGGTCCTAACGTTGATTTCACCGCGGAAAGGCGGTCAAATTACCGGTGCAGATCCCCAAAAATTTTCTGACGTTCTGATTCTACAATACAGCCGCGATTCCGCGGCCTAAGGTGGGATTTGGCTACGGAAGGGCGGTAGGGTGGGAAGTTCGAGACACCAAATTTTTTCTGCTGCTCTGTTTCTGAAATTCTCCTCTGTTCTGATCTTCTATTTTTTGTTTTGCTTTCTGGAAATATCCAGATCCGATTTTTGTATATTCTGCAAAATTCAAACAACAAAGTATCCCTTCCAAAAATAACAGATTATATGTTTTTTTTATATATTTTTTATGATTTTTCAGATTTTTATGATTTTTTAAATTTTGATTAACCCGAAATTGAGAAAAGGAAATGACCCGCCATCCCAGGCAACGGCGCCATTTGATCGTGTATGTCAAAAACTATTTCTATTACCGCAATCAAGAACGGCGTCGCATGAAACTAGCCGGTGAGTACGGGTCGGTCCACAGGGATTTTGTGAATCTCCTAGATGCGCTAACGAGTTAATTCCGAAGGGTGTTCGGAATAATTATTAAATCTAAAAACCTAAATTATTCTATCAACGATCATCTAGATCTATTCTTGCTAGGGTTAGGTTTAGCGATGGTTTGGAAATGCAATTAAATCTCACGCTTTCTATACCCGAATGAAGATCTATGAGGAGTTATGGTAATTATCAATAAAGGGGATTAGATCCATTCGGGAAGGTGTTCCTTCCTCTAGGTTCTTGTCCTTCCTTTAGAGATCCTTACCCTAACCTCCATGGAAAACGCGCGCAACCGGGCCTTTACACTATGGTGTCATCGTTACCTCGAGGGGTAGGATGCCGTAGGGCGCGGTGTGTGCGTGTATGCATGGAGTCCTATTGTAAATATTTGGTGGGTTAGAAAGGGATGAGAGATCTCGTCTCTCAATATCCTTCCCTAAAGCTAACTCTAAACAAGTTCCTAGGGCATGAAATTAAATCTACCTAGGGCAAAGAACTGAAATCTAAACTAGAGCAAGGAATTAAATCTACTTACAGATGCATCCCTCCAATCATCCACGCAGGTGACATGGATATTCTGCCAGCTACCGACGTTCCTGCTTCATCAGGGCTACCGCGGGAGGTCCGTCTTGAAGAGCCTATGAGAGATGCCTTAAAGGCTCTGGAGGCATCTCTGAACGAGGACGACGACGCTTCGATGAAGGAAGCATCGAAGAGGTCCATCACGACCGCCCGGGAGGAAAGGAAGCGGTCGAGGCGCGAAGCAAAGGAACGCAGGGCTGCCTTGGCCATTGAAGCGGGCCCAAGCACCGTTCCTCGTGCCTATACCCCATCAGAAGAGCCCCCGGTCGCCCTGTCTACAGCTCATAAACAGGCGATTCACGTCAATAGGGAGGCGAATGACAAGTCCACCTCAGGTAATACTTCTTCCAGAATTTTGTTGTAAGACTTATAAAGCTGTCGGTTCTTATATGTTCCACCCTGCAGGGCCAAGCCCAACCGAGGGGGAGGCGGAGACTGTCGAACCTGAGGGGCTAAGGGAAGAGGCATTGGTCGAGCCCGAGCCGGTGGCGGATGACACAGCTGGGATTGCTAGGCCCGAGATAGTGGCTGACAAACTGGTCATGTCCACTATGCCTGAGCAAGCGGTTGTTGCTGAGCCCGAGGTAGCAGCGGGCGGAGTGCCTGAGGCTGATGACCTCGTGGTGACGGTGGACGAGACAACCGTGATTGCTGAGCCCGAGGGAGTAGCGGGTGAGGTAGACATGATTCCTGAGGATGAGCCAACCGTTCTTTCTTAGGAATCTGGCAATGCTCCGGTCATAGCCCTCCCCGCCTATGGTCCCCCGCCGTCTCCCGGTCTCGCGAGCATGACAACGGTCCCCATTGAGTCGGGTGATGAGGCCACGGGCGGGGCCTCATATCGATGGAGGAGGGAGTCGCCTCCGTTTCGGCTGGCAGCTCATCAGGTAAATCCCAAGTTACTGTCATCTTTATCTTACAATCCTTTCTGACAAGTTCACATTTGTTCGTAACGCAGGTGCAGCTAGTGCCGATGCCCCATTGCTCGAGGGAGCGCCTTCAACTATTGCCTTGGCGGTGGTCACTTCTCAGCCCTCTCTCATACCATCGAAGATGTTGGAAGGTATGCGTTTGCAACTTATCAATCATATCTTTCAGACTTATAATTTGTGTACTAAAGTCATACTGTTGTGCCTTTCAGGAGTGCTTTTTGACCATCTTTATCAGGTGTTGCTCCCACACTTTCCTTCCCATCTGAGCTCGCTTCTTCCTCTAGTGGCGCTGGTGAGTATGGTTTCCAATTGACCTTTCTTTTGCAGTAATGGAATTATTTCTAACTTTTTTCTCGTCCTGACTGCAGTGCTACAAATTGAAGGAGGGGATGAAAGACTAGCCGCGCCACTGGCCCTTCCGGCCTTGCCATCTACCTCAGCTGGTACAGCAACTATCACATTGATAACTCCCTTCTTTTTTATTTTTTGAACTGTTGTCTGATCATATCTTGTTTTTCCAGCTGTCGTTCCGGTCTCGGAACCCTTCGAGCCTCGGATCGTAGTGCCGGCGGGCCCTTTCCTGAGACGTCCGTCCTCGAAAGACGCCGACTCTCCGTCGTGGAATTAGACCAAGGGGAATCCCCATAGGACCCCGTCTCCTGCACCGTGAATAGTCTGCGCATGTTGAGCGACCACGTCGAGGAACTCGACATCGAGACCCCTACATCTGCTGCAGACTTCGCTGCGGCGGTTAACCCAATGCTGGTGATACTCATGAACTTTCATGACGAGGGGATCACCACGTCTTAGGTTAACCATTGCATGGAGATCGAGGCTCGCCTGCATCAGCTGGACTCGATGCGTCCCGCTCCCGAGACCTTAGCCACCAGTAATCAAAGAGCAGCATGGATTGAGCAGAGAGCTTCTTACTTCCTCCATCTCGAACAAGAAGTTACTTTAAGGCGTAAGGAGTGCGGTGAGGCTTCGAGCAAATCTGTCCAACTGCATGCTCGGGTGGAGGCCAACACTGCATGGCTGAAGGTTATCTTTGAGGGCCTTCTGCAATGCCTCTCCGAAGGGTTATCACTGAGGCAACAGCTTGAGGTTGTCGAGCGGGATGCACCTAATCAGGAAGCCGCCCAGTAAGCGGCTGAGGAGCAACTTTCATCCTATTTGCAGCAGCGGGCCCAGGTGGAAGTGGAAGTGGCCGCGGAAGCCACTCAGGAGGAGGCGCTGAAGGAAGTGCGAGAGCAGCTTGCAGACTTGTTAAAGACACTTCCTCCTCAGTAGCTATCCCTTTTTGTATCATTTGTACTTGTAAATAAAAAATGTATATATATATTTTTTATTCTTTAACATAATGTATCCTCTACTCAATCAAGTTTATGAATAAAAGATACACATTCTTTGTAATGTCTTGTGTCATTTCTCCGCCTTTTCTTTCTTTTATTATCAGCATGCTACCTTAGTAAACATGGTTGACAGATAATAGAGCAAGCATCTTGATTTCCTCAAGAAATAGCGATGCTTAGGCCGCAGGTTCAGATCTGCCGCCTAAGACTTTTCAACTCTATGAGCCGTGAGGGTCTCATAGAGACTTTTCTCCATACGGATCGAGAGGATCTCGTAGGTGTGTTTTCTCCTTAGGAATCGTGAGGATTTCTAAGTGTGTTTTCTCTTATAAGTCGTAAGGATCTTATAAGAGAATTTTCCCCTCTTACGAGTCGAGAGGACCCGTAAGCGGTTGTTTCCCTCCTTGTCGAAATTCGACTTTGGAGAGTGAGACCCGTGAATAGTATGCAAGAGACCGTTTTAGACCGACTTGCAGGGTCTCATTGCCCAGGAAACAAGTTTTTTTTATATCCCTGCTGCCTGAGGCTTCATCTTGCAAGTTGAGACGGATCGAGAATTTCCCGCGGAGACACTGGTTTCACTGCGAGCCGACGCGAATCAGGAGGCTCTCATCAAGGACGTTAGTTTCCCTGAATTGAGGTATTTGCCAAGGATATTTGTTTCCCTGGTGTTTAAACGAACCAAGAATTTCCCACGAAGACACTGGTTTCTCTGCGAGTCGATGCAGATCAGGAGGCTCTCATCGAGGACGCTAGTTTCCCTGAATTGAGGTATTTGCCAAGGATATTTGTTTCTCTGGTGTTGAAACGAATCAAGAATTTCCCACGGAGACACTGGTTTCTCTGCGAGTCGACACGAATCAGGAGGCTCTCATCAAGGACGCTTGTTTGCCTGAATTGAGGTATTTGCCAAGGATATTTGTTTCCCTGGTGTTGAAACGAATTGAGAATTTCCCGCGGTGACACTGGTTTCTCTGCGAGTCGACGCGAATCAGGAGGCACTCACCAAGGACGCTTGTTTCCCTGAATTGAGGTATTTGCCAAGGATATTTGTTTCCCTGGTATTGAAACGAACCGGGAATTTCGCGCGGAGACACTGGTTTCTCTGCGAGCCGATGCGGATCAGGAGTTTCTTCGTCAAGGACACTTGTTTCCTTGAGTCGATGGATTTGCTGAAGCCACTGGTTTCTTCGGGGTTAGGATGAATCGTCGAGATTTGGCTTCGTTTTCTGGCGGAGCCTGTTGGGAAAGTATGGTTCCCTCTTTGTTTGCGCCCTTGGATTGTATACAGGGATCGATGTGATCTCAACTATAGGGCCAAAGTTTTATCATTTTTTTTGTTTTATTTCCGCGATGCTCTATCATTTCAGCTTTTATATTGCGAAGGTCACGATTGATTTCGGCTATTTTTCGCGGTGCCCAATCATTTAGGCTATTTATTTTATTTTCACTCGCTTCTTTTTATTGCGAGTTGCCCAATCATTTCAGCTATTTTGTATGCATACGTTTTTACTTGCTGCTTTTTATTGCAAGTTGCCCTATCATTTCGGCTATTTCGTATGCATGTGTGGCCTACCGGCTTTTCACCGTAGACCTGAAATTAGACACCGATTTCGGCATCAGCACCGCTACAACTGGGATATTGCCAGGAGCGATCATCATTTGCCTCCGTCGAAGTCGAACAAAGGTGACTTAGCGAACAGGGTTAAGGTCCTGTCGACTAAGTCTTTTAACTTCATGAGCTGTAAGGGTCTCACAAAGGTATTTCTCCCTACAAGTCCTGAGGATCCTGTAGGTGTATTTTCTCCTTCGGAATCGTGAGGATTTCTAAGTGTATGTTCCTCTGTAAGTCGTAAGGATCCTTCAAGAGGGTTTTCTCCTTGTAAGTCGAGATGACTTATAAGGATTGTTTATCATGCGTATATATCCCTAGTCACGGATGGGACTTGGTTAGGGAAATGTTTATTCGCGCCTGTGGATTGTATACAAGGGTGAGTATTGAACCACTTGTAGGGCAATATCGAAGGTTGTTGGGGTTGCTTAAGCACAGGTTTAGGTTTCTGTAACTTAAGACTTTCAAATCTTATGAGCCGTGAGGGTCTCATAAGAGAGTTCTCCTTACGAGTAGTGAGGATCTCGCAAGTGTATTTTCTCCCTAGGAATCGTGAGGATCCCTAAGTGTGTTGCTCCCTTGCGAGTCGTAAGGATCTCACGCGGGTGGTTTCTCCTTACAAGGTCGACAGGACCCTGTAAGTGTCCTTTAACGAGGTTGCGCCCTTTCAGGTTTTCACAAACACTCGCCGGTAGTCCTGCTGTTTTTACTCGCGGAGCCCTTTCGGGTTTTCATCCGTGCCCATTTTGCTTATGGACATACCGTTTGTTTTTTTTATTCTTTTTATTTTTATATATATTTTCTTTTAATGAGGTCGCACCCTTTCGGGTTTTCACGAGCACTCGCCGGTAGCCCTGCTGTTTTTACTCACGGAGCCCTTTCGGGTTTTCATCCGTGCCCTTTTTTTCTTATGGGCATACCGTTTTTATTTTTATTTTATTATATATATATATATATATATATTTTATTCATCTCGTCAGCCTGAAGATACTGCGGTAGTAGTTTAAGGACGTTTCGGTCTGTCATTAGTTTAAGGACGTTTCGGTCCGTTATTAGTTTAAGGATGTTTCGGTCCATTATTAGTTTAAGGACGTTTCGGTCCATCATGTAGAAGGCTGGCTACTACTTACAGAGTTAGAGCTTAGGAAGATAGCGAGCGAACATAATCGTCGTCATCTATCATTGACCTAGGCTGTGGCTCATTAAGCGTAGTATTTCTTTAGGAAGCGGCCGTTTATTGGCCTGTAAGGCCTTTCACCGTGCATATCCATAAGTAGATAGGCTCCACCTTGGTAGACCTTGTCTATGATGTACGGTCTTTCATAGTTCGGCTCAAATTTTCCTCGCTTGGCTCGATTGGGGATCATAGGTCTTTTGACCACTAGCACGAGTTCGCCTTGGCGGAATATCCTCGGCCGGGTCAATCTTTCATATGAGCGCGTCATCTTTGCTTTATAGGCCTCCAGATTTTGTTGCGCTATGAGCCGGGTTTCATCAAGGGCATCAAGTTCCTCAAGCCGAAGGTGAGCATTTTCCTCGTCTGTCAGCTTGTAGTGGACTGCCACTCGTAGAGAGGGTAACTCTATCTCGAGGGGGAGTACTGCTTCTGTACCGAATACCAACGCATATGGCGTTGTGTTCGTGGCTGTCTTGAACGTAGTTCGATACGCCCAGAGAGCCTCTTGCAGTCTCTCGTGTCAGTCCTTCTTATTTCGGGACACCGTCTTCTTCATGATCTTTGTCAAGGTCTTGTTGAAGGCCTCAGCTAGACCGTTAGCTCGCGGATTATAAACCGAGGAATATCTCCAATCTATATTGTGTTGTTGTGCGAAACGACTGATCTTGTGGCTTCTGTAAGCTGGCCCGTTATCGGAGATGATCCGTCGCAGAGTTCCAAACCGATATATGACGTGCGTCTTGAAGAAATGGAGGATATTCTCCTTCTTAACTTCCTTCAGCGGTACTGCCTCTGCCCATTTAGAGAAGTAGTCAGTCGTCGCCAGGATGAAATGATGTCCCATGGACGATGCTGGTTCAATGGGGCCGACTATGTCAGTTCCCCACATTTCGAATGGCCAGCTAGCCACCGTTGGATGGAGAGGATTTGGGTGCTGGTGGATGAAGTCCCCATGAATTTGGCATGAGTGGCACTGCTTCGCATACTCAAGGCAGTCCTGAATCATCGTGGGCCAGTAGTAGCCCATCCGTTTGATCTTCAACTTCATCTTTGGGCCTGCTTGGTGAGAACCGCAGAGCCCGTCATGAACTTCCTGAACGACTCTTTTCGCTTTGTCAGGTCCCAGGCATCTCAACCACAAAGAATCAAACGACCTCTTGTACCGAGTTTCATTGACGAAGGCAAAAGACAGAGCACGTTTCATAAGCTGATGTCTTGAGGACGCATCTTCGGGCGTTCGACCGTATTTGAAGTAGTCTATAAAGACTTCCCTCCAATCCTCGGCCTTTTCCCGGTCTTTTATTTGCAGAGCTATTCGCTCAGTCGCTCCCTTCTCTTCGGGTGATTCCAGAGATATTTCCGCTGGGGCGAGCACCCGACGGCTTTGTACCACAATTCTGACGTCATCGAGGTTCTCGTCAGCCAATTCTTTAGCGAGCTTGGCCAACGCGTCCGCTTTGCTGTTTTCTGCGTGAAGTATGTTTTCCAAAGTATAGGAAGAGATTTGGGTCAACAGTTGCTGCACCTTCTCGCTGTACTTCACCAACTCTGGTTTGCATGTTTGATAGTCACTGTTTACTTGACTAACGACCAGCTGGAACTCTCCGTATATGAGGAGGTTTTCAATTCCCATGTCGATGGCAATCTCGAGGCCTTCTACCAGAGCTTCGTATTCGGCTTCATTGTTTGTCCTCGGCTCCGTCAGGGAGAAAGCAAAGCTTATTATCCCTCCTTGTGGAGTTACAAAGATGAGTCCTACCCCCGATTTGATTATAGGGGTACTTTGTTTACGCTTCTTCATTGAAGATGCTCCATCGAAATAAAGCTCCCATCGGGTATCACTACCGTCGATTGCATCAAACGCATGTTCGTCTGGAAGATCGCAATTCAGAGGAGAATCGGCGGGTATCGGATGCTTAGCGAGGAAGTCGGCGATGGCCTGGCCTTTCACCGCCTTGAGAGGCTGATAGGTTATCGAGAACTCCATCAAGAGCAGGGCCCATTTAGCGAGTCGCCCCGTCAATATAGCCTTCGACATCAGATATTTAAGAGGGTCCACCTTCAAAATGAGACAGACTTCATGTGCCAACGCATAGTGTCTGAGCTTTGTTACCGCAAAGATCAATGCCAGGCAGTGTTTTTCAATGGGGGAGTAGTTGCTTTCTGCCCCCAGTAAAACTCGACTCAAATAGTAGAGCGCTCTTTCCTTCCCTTGGTCGTTCTCTTGTGCCCATAACGCGCCTAAAGAACCTTCGATGGTGGTTGTGTAAAGAATGAGGGGTTTTCCCTTAACCGGAGCAGCCAGCACTGGCGGGTTCTGCAGGTACTGTTTAATTTCGTCCAGTGCGTCTTGGCATTTGTGATCCCAGACGAGCGGTGTTCCCTTCTTCATCAGGTGGCTGTAAGGACGGCACTTGCCTGAAAGGTTGGCTATAAATCGCCGTATATATGCGAGCATCCCTTGGAGAGACCGCAGCTGTTTGAGAGTCCTTGGCGGAGGCATTTCCATGATCGCCTTGATCTTTGTTGGATCTATCTCAATACCTCGGTGTCGGACGATGAATCCTAGGAATTTGCCCGAGGAAACTCCGAATGCGTGCTTGAGAGGGTTCATCTTCAAGTTGTATTGCCGAAGGCGTTGAAATACGGTTTTCAGATGCTCGAGATGTTCCTCGTATTATTTGCTTTTAACCACGAGATCGTCGATATAGCATTCAACGATTTCGTGTATAAGGTAATCGAAGATCTTCGTCATGGCCCTTTAGTAGGTGGCACCGGCATTCTTTAAACCGATGGGCATCACCTTGTAGCAGAATATACCCAAAGGAGTCCTGAAGGCGGTGTACTTCTGGTCTTTAGGATGCATCTTTATCTGATTATACCTTGACAAGCCGTCCATAAATGAGAAAACCTCATGAGTGGACGTGTTGTCTATCATCAGTTCGGTGACTGGCACTAGGAAATCGTCCTTCGGGCGGGCTTTATTAAGATCCCGGAAGACCACGCATATGCGCACTGTCTAATTTTTCTTCATCACCGGGACGATGTTGGCGATCCATTCAGGGTATTGAACTTCCTGGATGAAGCCAGAGTCGATCAGCTTCTTGACCTCGGCATTGATACTCATCTCAAGCTCGAGCCGCATTCTTCTCGGCGCCTGTTTGACCGGCTTGACGTCCGGAGATATCGCCAATCTGTGCACAGCAATTTCTAGATCTAGTCCCGGCATTTCGGAATTGTTCCACACGAAGCAATCTTTATGCTGTAGAAGCACGTTCTTTAACGCAGCCACCCTTTCTTCAGATAGCAGCTCGCTGATGAATGTCGGTCGCGGGTCGTTCACCGTTTCCAACTCAATTTTCTTGAGGTTATCTGCCATGGTATGGATTCCATCTTCCAGCTCTTTCGGCGCTGGTGGGAATTCTGAGATTACCTCGTCGTTGCTGTTTTCGAAGCACCAGGGAAGGTCATCCATGTTCTCGGGCTCTTCTTTTGATATCGTTATCACGTGACAAGTACGAATTCGCTTCCAATCCCAATGTGGAACTGGTTCTTCTTCCATGGCCTTGGGTTCGTGCTTCTGTGGCGGCACTACCCTCCAGTTGTCGGACAGAGCGAACTTGCCAAGATGATACTGATCTTCAACCCAATTATTGAAGGTGAAGCAGTTCTCGAGAGGGTGCCCTATCACTCGGTGATAAGGGCAATAGTCCGGGTGGGAGACTTCGCTTGCTTGTTCGGGGTGTTTAGACTCTGGCAGCGTAAGCATCTGATGTTTTATAGCGAGGTCGAGTATTTTCTTCGTCTTGTCTCGAGGAAAAGAATACGCTCGACCCATTTTTATCATGAGGGATAGATCGGAACCGCTCGATTTTTGCTCGCGTGGCCTCTTAGCCCCGCTTTGTTGCTGTTGAGCGTCTTTTTCGCGTTTCGACTTGTTTCTGCTTTTGCGTCGAGCTTTCTTTATAACAGGTTGACAAGGAGCGGCATTTTCATCTTTCACTGCCTGTTGGAGGAAGCGTTGCGTTTTGGCTTTCTCATAAATGGCCATCTCACGGTTGTGGTCGTCTATGACTTTTCGACCAGCTTCCCTTATAAGTTTTTCCATTTGTTTTTCGAACGGCGGACTGAGCACTTTTGTGTCTGGAACTTTTACTGGTTCATGATTAGCATCTTCCCATTGAGCATCTGCTACTTCATCGAAGTCATACATGACGTAGCAGCCGTGTTGTAACTTTCGTTTGTTTGACCGAATGTATCCAAGCCCTTTTGTCTACATTCTCCCATTAGGCAATTTGCGTTGAGTCCCGGGAACGTTTCAGACTTTGTCATAGAACTTGTCTTTTCGAACGGTCTGCTTGAAGGATATCCCCTGGCGCTTCAATAGATTTTTCAAGCCTTCTGTATAATATATGGGGAGACGGATGGGCTGAAGCCTATCAAGCGTGGGATCCGCGCCATGCCAGATTTCTTTCTCCACTCTGGTTTCTTCAGAGCGCTAGAATAGAATTGCTTTTTCGCCTTCTCGCCTGGGAGGGATATAGAACGTTTGCAGCTCTTCTATATTGTAAATATCAAGTGCGTCCAGTTCTTTACGGTGTTTAAGCGGCACCATGGCGACTTGTAGACTTTGCTCTTCGTCGGCGGACGTTTGTATTATAGGCCGAGCGGAGAATATAGCATGGACCTCATCTTCCGAGTCGCTACCAAAGATTAACGTAGGAGCAGATGGCCCTGGCTTGTTGTATTGGGGCGGACCCGAATAAACTATCTCCTCTTCCTCCTCGGTATCACTCCCGAAAACAGGGATGGTGGCGTTAGCTTTGTTCTCCGGCTTGTGACACCTTTCTGTGTCTTCGAAATTCGGTAATAAGTATTTGGCATCTTCATATTTGCGGACTTCATTCACGGAAAACGGATTCAATTCTCCTGCCACGGTATACTCGAGACCATCCATAGCGTATTTCATACACTGATGTTGTGTAGAAGGTATGACGTTATACTCGTGTAACCACGGTCGGCCGAGCAAAGCGTTGTAGCATGTCTTGGCGTCTATGACGTGGAACTTAATGTCCGTGACGAGTAGCCCAAAGCGTAGTGTCAGTATCACAGACCCAAGAGTCCTTGATGACTGGGAGTCGAACCTGGAGATGGTAATCTTATCCCGAGCAAGCTGCTGGACGCTCATGCAGATTTCTTTTAACACCCGCACATTGAGGAGATTAACGGAGGATCCATTGTCGATCAGGATTTTGCCTATCTTTATATCGTGGCAGTATCCTGAGACATAAAGGGGGTGATTGTGTTCGCACGTCCCAAGGAGAAGGTCTCCATCACCAAAAGCGACATCGGCCGTGTGCACTTCCTACAATTCATCCTTCATCTTTTCCTCGGCCAGAAAAGCTTGGAATTGCTCCGGATCCTATAGTGCCTTGATTAACGAATCTCTCGCCTCCTTTGATAGCAAAAGGGCGTCAAGAATGCTGAGCTGTGAGGGTAGCTTTCTCAGATGCGCTAAGACGTAATCTACCTTATTCCTCTTCGGCGGGTCCTTGGCACTTAGCTCCTCCACCACTTGGTAATCTAAGACGATATCTTTAGAGACCTTTTGTTTCCCTTTATCTTTTCTGTTTGAGGGTCCGAGATTCTTTTCAGGCAGCGTCCGATTCCGCAGCCGAATATTTTCGCAAACCTTCGGCTCTTCTTCTTTTCCCGAAGTGGACTCTTTAAAGAGAGGGGAAAGTTCCAGCTCCTCATCAGAATCGCTCCCGAATGTAGGCACTTGTGACCCGCCGGTGTTAACCATGCTACAATCACTGGTAGTTCTTTTAAGCCCTTCGATCGTATTTTCTTGCTCCCGACGAGTTTTGCGCTTCTCCCGCTTAAAGCGTTGTCGATGAGCAACATATCCTTGCCACCAACTATCGAAAGCTTTGCACTCTTCAGTGGGGTGCGAAATCTTTCGATGATACAAGCAATAGGAGGGGTGCATTTCCACTTCACCGGTGATGCTTCCTTCAGAGGATGGTAGCTTCATGCCCATTGATATGGCCATAGCAAACCTTTTTCTCATCTTGAATTTTCTTCTGTCCGTAGTGGATGTATTTTTCTCTAGCGGAAGTATCTCAACTCTTTCATCAAGTCGACGGCGCTTGGCCCTTTCAAATATGACCGCCTCGCGTTCTCGATCAGCTTTACTTTTTAAGAGAGCTTCATTAAGGAATGCGTCAATTACTTCATCCGATGGCCTCAGAATTTTTGGCTCAGGATCTTCCCCCAGCGTTTCAGTATAAGGAGTCTTCTTATCGTCTATGAACGAATGGGAGATCACATGGCAGCTCACCACATATTCTTCAGATTCATCAGATGAACTTTCTCCCTCATCTTTCTCTTGAAAGACATGATTGAGGAACTCTTGGAATGTAATGGGAGTCCGTGCCTTCTGGTTGTACTCCTCCAGCGCGTCAATTTGTTTTTGCAAGTCCGTGCGCTTGTCGCTAGGCTTCACGGGCCTCTTTGGTTTCTTTTTCTTCTTCTTTGATGATTTCGACGGCTGGTTGTAAATGCTTGGGCCACCACCATCGGTCTTTGGAGTTTGACGCGGCTTCAACATCCCCTCAATGACTTGCGGTTCCAACGGGTTCTTCCACTTGATTGCTGGGCATGTCTGAAAATCGTTTAGCATCCTCTTTATCTTGGCTGATAATACAACCTCCCAAGGAGCTTCTTCAACGACGGAGCATGTTGCCCCCGGCGTATTCATCCCCTTAGATGTGTAGGGCTGCTGCGGATTTACCTTCCATTTGTCTGATAACGCGAACTTGCCCTGTCGGTACTGGTCTTCAAGCCAATTTTTGAAGACGTAGCAATCTTCGATCGGATGACCCAGTACTCGATGATAAGGACAGTAGTTGGGCGCATTGACATCACTTGGTTGTGACAGACTTTTTGGATCTGGGAGATTTATGAGTCGGTTGCGCAACGCCAGCTCGAATAACCTTCTCGTTTTATCTCTGGGAAATGAGTAAGAACGTCGTAGCCTCTCCTCAAGGGCTACGTACGGACGCATATTATTTTGACGAACAACCGGCTTCGAGTTGCTCGGTTGTTGTTGAGCATTAGCGACAACGATTGCTTTTCCCCTCCCCTTGTCATTTCTGGAGTCCGGCTTTGGAAGAGGGGGTCTATGGCCCATCTGATCCATTTGTGCTAGCTTGTCAATCAATGCCTGGAAGGTAGTCGGCTTGAAAAACATCATAAATTGCGAGATGGTTGCTTGTGGATCAAGGGTTCCCACAAACATACCCACCGCGGGAGCTTCTTCAATGCGCTGCTCGCACTTTGACCATAAGTTCTGCCACCGTATAGCATATTGAACCCATGTCTCACCTGGCTTTACCCTGGCGTTAATCAGTGCCGTCATCGGGGTACGTTCACTGGCGCTTGCAAAACGCTGGGTAAACAACAGCTCCATTTCCGCAAAGGTCTTGATAGAGTCATTCGGGAGCTCAGAGTACCACTCGAACACTGTATTTGATAAGCTTCCAACAAACTGGCGAAGCAACAACTTGTCATCACCGCCGGTGTTGCCACAGAGTGCCCTGAACTGGGTAACATGTGTAAGTCCATATTGCGACCCCCGGTTCTTACGGGGAGGCGGAAACGGTATAAAATCAAAATTTTTATCGCAAGAGGCAACATGGACTAACTTATGGTCGGGATCGTTACCTAAACTAAAACTAGCAAACTAAGCTAAAGATGTTTAGCTACTCGGATGAAGATGGTTATACCTAAACTTGAACTCCTTCTCTTCAAGCTCCGGTGGTGGTCCGATGGCTCCTTCTCGTCGTCTCCGTACGCCGAAGATAGATCCACTTGAAAGCTCCAACCTTTAGCTCCTTCTTCGGTCTTTGAAGAAACTAGTTCACTTGGTTTGCTAAACCTAGTGAACTAGAATGAGTAGAGAGGAAAATAGAATGGGATTTTATCTATGGTTCTTGATTCTCAACTCATGAGACAAGAGAACCATAGATCAAGAGAGGGAGCAAGAGGTTGAGGGTGAGAGCAAGGGGAGAGCTCAAGAACAAGAGAGAGAATGAGCAAGAAAGAATGAGGCTCTCTTTTCTCTCTCACCCTCTCATAATCCAAAGTGATCATAACTCATCATATCAAAAAAGTCTTTTTGGTGATGGTTAGAAGCAACCATAAGGTTATCATATCATGCACTCATTTTACTCAAAAAGCAAGCAAGAAAAAAAAGTCTTTGGCATGAAATGATAACCATGGTTATCATGATGGTCAACTAGTCAAGCCTAGTCAACCGGTCAACAAGTCAACAAAAGTCAACAAGTCACCAAAGTCAACAAGTCAACAAAAGTCAACAAGTCAACAACCATATCACCATAATACTTAATTAATATAATAGTTAATCACATATCATATTCTCATTAGGGTTGAGCAAAAAGTCAAAAGTCAACGGTCAACTGTCAACAACCCTAATGAGAATCCACTACCTCTGCCTCCCTGTCAACTGTGCATACACACCCGCATCCGCGTTCCGAGGAACACGAATGCAAACTGGATAAATCCAATCCCATAAGGTACACTAGGATCTGGCTTAAACCAAAGCCCACTAGTGTAAACTGTCCGGACACTGTACGTGCACAAGTGCACGGATGTGACCGAACCCTGTCGCAAAACCATGCGACCTGTCGCAATACCATGCGACCTCTACTCTTTTGCCTAAAGGCGAAAAGCTTTCTGTGTGGGACTCTAAAGACTCGACACTACGCTGGCAGTGGGTTTAACCACAGACCGCAAGCGGCACTAGCTGTGCGTAACGGTCCCCAGGTAATGCCGACAAGAAGACCGACGAGGCGAAACCCATCTGAACTCCTACTGAGCCTGAGCGTGACATTCTCCGTACAGTCCGGTCTGTTCGTCTGATACATCGCATGGCGGGCCTAGGGGGCGGTAAACGTCAGTCCCCCAATAGCGGTACAAGTCGTGCCGGAGTGAAGCCCAATACACCCTGAGATAACACTGGAAACCTACCAGTATATCTCGTTTGCCCTGGCCAGGGACTACTCGTGTAATGGCTCTCCTAGACACAGCGCGATGTCAACCCCCAATACCGGGAGAGACGAATCCTGTCTAACCGTCACTGCCTCCAAGTGCTTCGGGACTGCACCCAACCACCACCTGTTTGCACGACTCCTTTGAGCCGTGGTAGGGTAGTGATCAAAGTACAGTGGGAACACACTCGAGGCGGAGTGACAGTGTCAAGTCAGCGGACTAAGCTGTACTCATGTCACCTGGGAACTGATAACTGACGATAGGTATAATACCAACTAGTCAGTTCCCGACGAGTCCTGTCCAGTGTACCCGTAACCTAACGAGCACCCGCATACTATCTCAAGTATGACGTACTGACGGCTGTGGGACAGACCGTCTCCCACACTGGGATGAGAAGCGCATGCGCTGGTCTACTCCGGAGTATCGATGCCCTGTCTCGATAGTCCTGCGACCAGGGACCTGAATAAGGATGTGCTTATAGATTACCCAGCCCCCACTAGTGTGACTGCCATCACAACGCTGGTAATCAAGCAAAGATCCTAAGGGCTCCACTAATGCGTATAAGTGATATACTGAAATAAACACGAGTACACATTGAAGTAGAAACAAACCAAGTAGCATACTACTATTTTGAGCAAGATTGTATATACAAGGTGAATATCCCAAGCATCCATTAAGTAATATACAAACCAGTATGATACAGTAATGGCCTCTAGGGCATATACACTAACAATCTCCCACTTGCACTAAGGCCATGTACTGGCGTATCGAAGACCTATCATCTCGATTAGCCGCTCGAACTGAGTCTGGGGCAGGGCCTTGGTGAATGGATCTGCAGTGTTATCTTCTGAAGCGACTCTCCGAACCTCGATCTCCTTGCGATCCACGATCTCCCTGATCAGGTGATACCGCCTCAAGATGTGCCTGGATCTCTGATGGGACCTGGGTTCCTTCGCTAATGCTATAGCCCCGTTGTTGTCGCAATACAGAGGTATTGGATCAACAATGGACGGAACCACCTGAAGTTCTTTCAAGAACTTTCTCATCCAGACAGCTTCTTTTGCGGCATCAGATGCAGCGATGTATTCCGCTTCCATCGTCGAGTCTGCAACGGTTTCTTGTTTGGAACTCTTCCAACACACCGCCCCTCCATTGAGGGTAAAGACAAAACCCGACATGGACTTGGAATCATCCTTGTCACTCTGGAAGCTGGAGTCAGCAAAGGCCTCGATCTGGAGGTCTTTTCCGCCATACACCAAGAACATCTCCTTAGTCCTTCTCAGGTACTTGAGAATGTTCTTTACCGCTATCCAGTGTTTCTCCCCAGGGTTTGACTGATACCGGCTTACCACACTCAGTGCATAAGCTACATCCGGTCTGGTACACAACATCGCATACATTATAGAGCCTACCGCAGAAGCGTAGGGTATAATAGACATGCGATCCCTCTCCAAATCAGTCTTGGGAGACATCTCTTTAGAGAGGGTGATCCCGTGACAAGCTGGTAGGTTACCATGCTTGGAATCTTCCATACTGAATCTTTTCAGTACGGTGTCGATGTACCTGGACTGTGAAAGTCCTAATATCCTCTTGGATCTGTCACGGTAGATCCGGATACCCAGAATGTATGAGGCATCACCCAGGTCTTTCATGGAGAACCTGTGTGACAAGAACCCCTTGACAGATTGTAGCATAGGAATGTCATTTCCTATTAAGAGAATGTCATCCACGTATAAAACGAGGAATACTACAGTTCTCGCTACAAATCTACTATAGATGCATGGTTCATCTGGATTTTTGATAAAGCCAAATTCTTTGACCGTCTCATCAAAGCAGATGTTCCAACTCCGCGATGCCTGCTTTAGTCCATAGATGGACTTAAGCAACTTGCACACCTTTCCGCTGCTCCCACTCTGAATGAAACCCTCTGGCTGGTCCATATAGACACACTCCTCTAAATTTCCATTTAGAAAAGCTGTCTTTACGTCCATTTGCCAGATCTCATAATCGTGGAAGGCAGCAATGGCAAGAAGGATCCGAATGGATTTCAGCATGGCTACTGGAGAAAAGGTTTCGTCGTAGTCCAAGCCAGGTCTTTGACGAAAACCCTTTGCTACCAGCCTAGCTTTATAGGTCTCAACCTGTCCATCTACACCAATCTTCCTTTTGAAGATCCACTTGCATCCTACGGGTTTTACCCCGTCTGGAGCAATGTCCAACGTCCATACCTTGTTGGTGTACATGGACTCCATTTCGGTCCGCATTGCATCCAGCCATTTCACTGAGTCAACGCTCTGAACGGCCTGCTGGAAGCTAGTAGGCTCATCATAATCTATGATGCAATCCTCTCTATCCCCGTCTATGAGAAAACCGCAGTATCTCTCGGGCGGATGAGACTGCCTACTACTCCTGCGGAGCGGCGTAGGAATGTCCTGTTCTGTTGAACCCTCTGGTTCCACTAACCTTTCAGTAATAGTCTGTGGTTCTGGAATTTCTTCTAGTTCTACTGCGCTCCCACTAATTTCCTTTTCCAAGAACTGGTGTTCTAGAAAGTGGGCATTACGAGAAACAAGGACTTTTTGTTCCTCTGCGTAGTAGAAAAGATACCCCCTGGTGTTCTTTGGGTATCCCACAAACTTGCACAGTACTGAGCGTGCCTCGAGTTTGTCCGCATGCTGCTTTTTGACAAAAGCTGGACATCCCCAGATCTTCAGATATTGAAGATAGGGTTTCTTCCCACTCCACATTTCATATGGGGTGGTAGGCACAGTCTTAGTCGGAACTCGGTTCAAAAGGTATGCTGCTGATTCTAGCGCATATCCCCAGAATGATCGCGGCAACTCAGCGTTACTCATCATGGACCGCACCATATCCAATAGGGTGCGGTTCCGTCTCTCCGATACACCGTTATGTTGCGGGGTGTATGGAGGAGTAAGCTGAGAGAGAATTCCGTTCTCTTTTAAATAGTCCAGGAATTCGGCACTTAAGTATTCTCCACCTCGATCCGATCTTAGAATCTTAATACTTTTGCCGGTCTGTTTCTCTACTTCATTCTTATACTCCTGGAATTTTCCAAAGGCCTCGGACTTATGTTTCATTAAGAAGACATAACCGTACCTTGAGAAGTCATCCGTAAAAGTAATGAAGTAAGAATGTCCGCTTCGGGCATGTGTAGACATTGGACCGCACACGTCACTATGTACGAGTCCCAAGAGCTCGCTCGCTCTTACTCCTTGTCCAGTAAATGGAGTCTTTGTCATCTTTCCTTTGAGACAAGATTGACAAGTGGCATACGATTGATATTTGAACGCATTCAAATATCCTTCTGTATGTAACTTAGTCAACCTTCTCTCATTGATGTGACCCAATCTACAATGCCATAAGAAAGTCTGATTTATTTCTGGAGACTTTCTTTTGTGTGTATTCTGGACATTAAAAATCTGTGGTTGGTTTAACACGTATATACCATTACTCAGAGTACCTGACCCAATCAATACTTGATTAAGGTGAATGTTTACAACATTACTTACAAACGCAAATTCATAACCTTCTTTAGAAACTAAAGATACAGAAATGATATTACAAGTTGCGTTGGGTACAAAAAAGCAATTACGCAAAACCAAAACATGTCCATCTGACATTCCCAGGTGATAGTCCCCCACGGCTTTAGCATCCATGCTAGCTCCGTTCGCAACTTTGAGGGTCATGTCACCTGCCTTCAAAACCCTACGGTTTCTCAACGCCTGCAAAGAATTACAGATATGAGATCCTGATCCGGTATCCAATACCCAGGAAGTAGAGTTTATTGAAAGACAGTTTTCAATAACATACACACCTGAAGCTGAAGCTGCAACCTGCTTCAATTCCTGTGTTCTGGCCTTCCAGGCCCTGCAATCATTCTTCCAGTGTCCTTTCTTATGACAATAGAAGCATTCTTCTTTATCCACAAGCTTCCCCGCTATCTTTGTTGCTTTGCCTTTTCCCTTCGTATCCACTTTACCAACACCGCCCCTTGGTTTGGCGGGGGCCTTCTTCTTCTTTCCCTTGGCTTTCGCCTTGGACCTAGAAGAAGATGATCCTCCTACAAACAAAGTGGATGTTTCCCTACCTTTCTGTAGGGTGCCCTCTGCGCTCCTCAGCATGTTGAGGAGCTCTGATAGTTCAACCTCTTTTTCTTGTAGGTTGAAGTTCAGTATAAACTGGGCGTAAGTGGAAGGAAGGGACTGGAGAACTATATCCGTATATAGCTCACTCTCCAATGTGATCCCTAGGTCAGCGAGCTCCTCAATGAAGCCGATCATTTTTAGCACATGCTCGGCTACTGATGATCCGACGGCCATTCTTGTCGAAAACAACTTTTTCGACGCTTCGTATCTTGCGATACGTGATTGCTCTCCATACAGTTCTTTTGTATGGAGCAATATGGACTCCATGTCCATATTCTCATGCCTCCTCTGATGTTCGTTGTCCATCGAGGCAAGCAGGAGGCACTTGGCCTTCGCGCTATCAATCTCCCAAGTCTTGCGGATTTCCTTATCCGCGACACTGGAAGTTGGACCAGGGACAGGGGGAGCTTTGGTGGTAAGAAGATACCCCAGCTTGTCATAAGTGATTGCTATCGTGACATTCCTGAGCCAATCTTTGTAGTTTGGCCCTGTCAGCTTGTTTTTATCTAGGAGTAACTTAAGTCCAGTCATGTTGATTGGTCGCTGCAATTAGGAGAGAGAAGAAGAAACACTCAGCATGATGCTCTTGCAAGTTTAGAGTGGTTTTTAGTTTGTCTAAACAGGATGGCTCCCACTGTTTCTCGAATCCCTCCTCAAACCATAAAGGAAGAATTAGTCAGGATCAATCCCACCGTACAATACTTGCTTAACCGTTCAGCCAGGCCGGTGTCGGTACTTCGAGGGAGGTTTTCCAACGCTTTCGCGAAGTTCCTTAATTAGAGAACCTCTTTTCCCTGGGGGCGTAGCCCCGCTAACACCTTTCTAGGCACCTACTAGGTTTATAGCATTGATCGTTAAGTGAGAAATTTCCCGAGGAGTAGCATATACTCACAGTAGGATCGGGATCCAAATATCATCGCGTGACGAAACTGAAGGAATCCTACCAGAATCATCACACTCCAAATGGTATGCAAATCTAGCAAGTTTCAGTACTTATGAAACTCCCGATGTGGATTTTTGCCCCATGCTCTTATGACCTTGGCGTGAGGTCAAAATGTCATAAGTCACATGTCAAGTTCGTCCCATCATTATCCAGGTTAATTTGAATCCACCCGTACATACCCTTGACGTAGGCCAAAATGGCAGTACGACTGTCTCAAACCAACGCATTCTATCTATGCAACAGATAAATATCCGGCAGCTACCAATCACTATGCCTTGGCGTGAGGTCAAAATACATAGCTTGAATACTACCGAATATTTAACTGAAATGATGGAGGGCTACGGATGGTTTTGGCAAAACCGTGAACGTAGTGAACTTGATTTGGTCGATGGAACGAGATAGCTTTAAAATGGAGTGGCTCAAACTCCGTATTTTAAAAGTTATTTTGAAAAGAACCGAGTGGTTTTTCGAAAGTGTTCCAACGACTTTAACTTGGTTTATTATCTTGCATTAGTTCTTTTAATGCGTGATATTCTTGCATTAGTACTTTTAATGCGTCCCATCATTTAACCCTACCATTGCAGAAAACAACCAAAATATGACGTACGCTTATGCCATTCGCATTCGCCACTGGGCCCCGTCATTACCCGTTAGGTTACTTAACTAACGACAGAGCGGGGGCTGGGCTAGCGCGTCTGTAAAACATAAGCAACGCCTAAATAGTAAGCAATGATAAACATTTCAGATCACAGATAAATACATTGGATATACTAGTAATCTGTAATTTGTACGAGCCTGTAACAAAAACAGATAACACGGTCGCGGTGAATAGCCAAAACCCCACCCAAGACCCCTACGGGTACGGCAAACTACCCGCCAAGTACCCGAAGCGTAGCAACCTCCCTCATCTCCATGAGTAGGCCACTCGACACTTCGGCATACCCGGTAGTTTGTGCACCCCTCCACGGGTCTATCCTAGGAGCAAAAACAGTAAAAAGAAATTATACAATGACGGCTACAACCCCGACCCGGTTGTGCGGCCAAACAAATAATTATTACATCAATTTACAAATTTACATGAATTGCAAGAAAAGTAAACTCTCGTCTCACAACCCCCGGCTATTCACCCGCGACAATCCAACATATTTATATACACATTCCAGCACATTACAGATCATGTATAACCCCGACTAATCGACTTATAGCGATTAGCCGACGTTCAATACATGCAAACATCACAGATATAACCATCATAGTCAAAGTGCAATGAAGTTCGGAAAAAATACGGAATTATAGGACCCCAAAAGGAAATTTCTTTTCTGTAAAATCTGGGCACATATAATATATCTCAAAAATCCCAAAACCAACACAGACACACACTGCACGAAAAACGACGCACTAAAGACAACAAACCGCGGCGCTTCCGCGGCGGCCAAGAAGGGTCACGCGGCGGAAGCGCGGTGGTTTAGACGAATTGGTGAATCGTTTTTCATGGGTGTTCTAACAAAACCCTGAGACGAATTTAGGAGTATGAAGTTTTTCATTTTGACCAGGAAAAATTTCAACAGAAACTCAGTTTTTGTAGTTTTCCGGTTTTGTGATTTTTTTCGGTTCCGAACTTCGTTACACTTTACTACCTAGCTAGTTTAAGTTTAGTTAGGCTCTGATACCACTGTAAGTCCATATTGCGACCCCCGGTTCTTACGGGGAGGCGGAAACGGTATAAAATCAAAATTTTTATCGCAAGAGGCAACATGGACTAACTTATGGTCGGGATCGTTACCTAAACTAAAACTAGCAAACTAAGCTAAAGATGTTTAGCTACTCGGATGAAGATGGTTATACCTAAACTTGAACTCCTTCTCTTCAAGCTCCGGTGGTGGTCCGATGGCTCCTTCTCGTCGTCTCCGTACGCCGAAGATAGATCCACTTGAAAGCTCCAACCTTTAGCTCCTTCTTCGGTCTTTGAAGAAACTAGTTCACTTGGTTTGCTAAACCTAGTGAACTAGAATGAGTAGAGAGGAAAATAGAATGGGATTTTATCTATGGTTCTTGATTCTCAACTCATGAGACAAGAGAACCATAGATCAAGAGAGGGAGCAAGAGGTTGAGGGTGAGAGCAAGGGGAGAGCTCAAGAACAAGAGAGAGAATGAGCAAGAAAGAATGAGGCTCTCTTTTCTCTCTCACCCTCTCATAATCCAAAGTGATCATAACTCATCATATAAAAAAAGTCTTTTTGGTGATGGTTAGAAGCAACCATAAGGTTATCATATCATGCACTCATTTTACTCAAAAAGCAAGCAAGAAAAAAAAGTCTTTGGCATGAAATGATAACCATGGTTATCATGATGGTCAACTAGTCAAGCCTAGTCAACCGGTCAACAAGTCAACAAAAGTCAACAAGTCACCAAAGTCAACAAGTCAACAAAAGTCAACAAGTCAACAACCATATCACCATAATACTTAATTAATATAATAGTTAATCACATATCATATTCTCATTAGGGTTGAGCAAAAAGTCAAAAGTCAACGGTCAACTGTCAACAACCCTAATGAGAATCCACTACCTCTGCCTCCCTGTCAACTGTGCATACACACCCGCATCCGCGTTCCGAGGAACACGAATGCAAACTGGATAAATCCAATCCCATAAGGTACACTAGGATCTGGCTTAAACCAAAGCCCACTAGTGTAAACTGTCCGGACACTGTACGTGCACAAGTGCACGGATGTGACCGAACCCTGTCGCAAAACCATGCGACCTGTCGCAATACCATGCGACCTCTACTCTTTTGCCTAAAGGCGAAAAGCTTTCTGTGTGGGACTCTAAAGACTCGACACTACGCTGGCAGTGGGTTTAACCACAGACCGCAAGCGGCACTAGCTGTGCGTAACGGTCCCCAGGTAATGCCGACAAGAAGACCGACGAGGCGAAACCCATCTGAACTCCTACTGAGCCTGAGCGTGACATTCTCCGTACAGTCCGGTCTGTTCGTCTGATACATCGCATGGCGGGCCTAGGGGGCGGTAAACGTCAGTCCCCCAATAGCGGTACAAGTCGTGCCGGAGTGAAGCCCAATACACCCTGAGATAACACTGGAAACCTACCAGTATATCTCGTTTGCCCTGGCCAGGGACTACTCGTGTAATGGCTCTCCTAGACACAGCGCGATGTCAACCCCCAATACCGGGAGAGACGAATCCTGTCTAACCGTCACTGCCTCCAAGTGCTTCGGGACTGCACCCAACCACCACCTGTTTGCACGACTCCTTTGAGCCGTGGTAGGGTAGTGATCAAAGTACAGTGGGAACACACTCGAGGCGGAGTGACAGTGTCAAGTCAGCGGACTAAGCTGTACTCATGTCACCTGGGAACTGATAACTGACGATAGGTATAATACCAACTAGTCAGTTCCCGACGAGTCCTGTCCAGTGTACCCGTAACCTAACGAGCACCCGCATACTATCTCAAGTACGACGTACTGACGGCTGTGGGACAGACCGTCTCCCACACTGGGATGAGAAGCGCATGCGCTGGTCTACTCCGGAGTATCGATGCCCTGTCTCGATAGTCCTGCGACCAGGGACCTGAATAAGGATGTGCTTATAGATTACCCAGCCCCCACTAGTGTGACTGCCATCACAACGCTGGTAATCAAGCAAAGATCCTAAGGGCTCCACTAATGCGTATAAGTGATATACTGAAATAAACACGAGTACACATTGAAGTAGAAACAAACCAAGTAGCATACTACTATTTTGAGCAAGATTGTATATACAAGGTGAATATCCCAAGCATCCATTAAGTAATATACAAACCAGTATGATACAGTAATGGCCTCTAGGGCATATACACTAACAACATGCTGGTGAGGATTGCCGGTCCCCTTGTAGACATGGAACTTGGGAATTGTGTAGCCCGGCGGGTACTTGATCTGGTCGTACCAACTCGGATACGGCCGTCCTGTTTTTACGACCTTGCCGGCTGCTTCAGTCGCCTGATGAACCCGTATTTGCTGGGCTATGTACTCTTCTAAGTCAGCTTTGGAGATTGTATCTTCCTTAGCTGTTGACAGAGCTGGCAGAGGATTTGACGTCTCTCCCTTATCGTCTTCAAGGATGATCGGGGGATCTTCGGCCGGAGGATCTTGTTGGATCATCATCCCCACCATGTCTTGGAACAGGAGGCCCATATGCTTTATGTTGGCTACTTGTTCAGCAGCCTCTTTATCCTTTTTCTCCAATATTCGACGAAGGAATTCGGCGTCAGTTTCTTGCTCCTGGCGTTCATCCGAAGATGTTTCAGGGTTTTCTTTTGGCCCAGTAAGTGCGGCCATTGCGTTCATCATCTCTTGGAGCTTCTGCTGCTGCTCCTACGCCTTGGTCATCGATCGCGTGAGCGGTCTATGACCTGTTGATATGCGGCTTCCTCATTACCAGACGCCATATAGACGGTATGAACTACCATGCCCCCAGACTTGGGGCGTTTGGGTTCACCTCTTGGAGATAGTGCCCTCAGAGTCAATTATTGGATCACAGGCACGTGATTGCAATGATTGAGGGAGGACCTATCCCGGTAGGACAGTCTTACTCGAGATGATAGTATGCTATCTGGTTTATCTTTATCATCGTGTACTGCTTTAGGTGACCTGACATGTCGCTATTACACGTTGATAGAGCCCCTAGGATTCTTGCTTGACTACCAGCAGTATGATGGCGATCATATACGTGGGAGCTGGTGGTCTATAAGCACATCCTTAAAAGGTCCCTAGTCGTAGGAGTTTCGAGACAGGGCATCGATACTCCATTAGTAGACTAGTGTATACAGTCGAGACCCCGACGAGGGGCGGTGGCCGGTCTCACAAGCCACTGGTGTCAGTTGGTTCACCTAAGATGTATACAGGTGCTCATTGGGTTATGAGTACACCGGACAGGACTCGCCGGGAACCTGCTAGTTGGTCTTATACCAGACGTCAGATGGCAGTTCCCTGGTGACATGTGTACAGGTTAGTTCATCGACCTGAGGATCGTCATTTGTCTCGTGTGAGTTCCCACTGTGCTTTGATTACTACCCTACCACGGCTCAAAGGAGTCGTGCAAACAGGTTTTAGTTGGGTACAGTCCCGAGCCACATGGAGGCAGTGAGCGGATCTTCAGGGGTTCGTCTCTCCCGGTATTGGGGGTGAGGTCGCGCTGTGTCTAGGAGAGCCATTACGCAAAGCCCTCGGCCGAGGCAGGAGATTTACTGGTAGGTATTCCAGTAGTATCTCAGGGCGTTCTGGGCTACGCTCCGACACGACTTGTACCGCTTTTGGGGGTCTGACTTTTACCAACCCCCTAGGCCCGCCATGCGATGCTCATAGATGAACGGACCGGACTGTACGGATATTGTCACTGACAGGCTCAGTTGGGTGTCGGGGTGAGCTTCCTCATCGACGTCCCTTTTGGTCAATAGCTGGTGGCCCGTCACGTATTGGCTTATACCTCTGACGTGCCAGTGGTTAAATCCACAGCCATAGTATTGACGAGTCTTTAGAGTCCACCACACTTACAGTTACTCAAGCTTTCGGGCGAAACGCTGTTGAGGCCGTATGGAGATATGGCAGGGTCCGATCAGATACGCGCGGTATTGCACGGATCAGGATCGGACAGTTTTGTACTAGTGGCCGTATAGTTATATGGCAGGGTTTGATCTGATACGTGCGGTATTGCACGGATCAGGATCGAACGGATTTTACTAGCCGGCTTTGGCTTAAGCCGGTCCTAGTCTAGTACAGTGTAGATTTTGTCTCATTGCATTTGTATCCGGTCGGAATACAGATGCGGGTGTGTATGCACAGTATTGGGGTTTTCCTGTAATTTATTACGGGACCAGTTTTCTGGAGTTGCCAGTTTGCATTCCGTCCCGGCCGGTTTTCTTTTGTTCTTTCCCGGCCGGACTTTTCCGATGGAGGGTGTTATTTGCAAGTTTGCAAATAACACATTGTGGAGGGTTTTCTTGCATATGGATTGATTATGATGGCTTCATGATTTGACAAGTATTATGAGATCCCTTTTATTTCTTATCCTTTGCATTTAAGAGATTAGAAATGGATGGAAAATTGATTTGATCAATTTTCTTTTAGTTCATTCATTTTATTCTTTTGCATTGGTTATTCTTTTCCCACTTGGAATTGGGGGGGCCGGCCACTTGCTGTGAGTGGGAGGGTGTTTTATTTTTGTGTTGCAAATTCCTTGCTTGCTAATTTCGTGGGCCCCCCCTCCTTTGTGTGTGTGTGTGCGCTGTTGGTTTGTAAAGGATTAATTTCCTTTGCAAGGTTTTTTTTTTTGTGTGCAATATACACACTTCATTTCCAGTGAGCAAAATGACCTTTGGCCAAGCTCATTTTTGACAGCCACAGAGAGATTGCAAGCTCCATTTTCTCCATCTAGCATCCATGAAATTCTTATGCTAAATTCCTCCATAAATGGCAACCTCATAAACCCCAAATAGACATTCTACACTTTAGCCTACAGCAAATCTTGGGCGCGTCGGCTAGCCAACTTCGCGCCCGAGTTGCCTCGGTATTGAGGTGGGAGCCCGTAAAAGTACCCGGCTACGTGGTGCCCTTCCGGCGACGAGATGGAGACCGGACATTCCGCAGGTGATCGGGACGATGATGAGAAGACCGGAGGAACGGATCGCTCGGTATATCTCTAACCCTTTCTCTTGTTTGCTAGGACTTAGTTAATGGTTACGATCCGGGTTTTCATTGTCCGCGGTAGCGCCAGTTTAAAAGATAAGAAAAATTTTATTCCGCATTTTGGCCTCGGATTGACGGCCGGGGCGCTGCCGTGGCGCAACATGGTATCAGAGCCACGCCATTAACCTTACTTAGCTTCGTTTGATGTGTTTGCGTTTCCGATCGACCAAAATTTCCAAAAACCGTATTTTTCTTCACATCAGTTTCTGTTGAAATTTTTTGAAGTCTAAAAATTTTTCAGGTGGTTTCAGAAAGATGTGCAGGGAGTTCTAAGAACTCTGGAAAAAAAACGAGACAGTGAACCCTTACCTAGACCGCGGAAGGGCGGCCAAAACCCCATTTTGGCCGCGCTTCCGCCGCAAGATGGTGGGGTCATTGCCTCATCTTTTTTCAGTGGTCTTCTGGGCTTATATTAGGGGTTTTGGAATATTAAAATTGGGCCCAGGTTTTCTGTGAGTGCTGCAGTTTTGATTGGGGGCCCACTTGTTTTTTTTTTTGGTCAATCGGAAAATTTTAAACACATTTTTCACAGTATTTACATTATATCTGCGACCGTGAATGTCACTCGATCGGTAAATCCGGTCTAACTGCTATAGCCCGGTTAGACGGATTTGCGAACGTGACTTTCACGTTGATGTTCTATGTTTATGCTGTGATGTTGCGGATCGGTCGTGGGGATAGCCTGGATGCAATGTTAGTACCGTTTTGTTGTATTATGTACATTTGATATTGCGGGGCGAGCGTCCGACATGTGGACTGCCGTCACTGCCTGATTGTATTATTCTTTTGGGGCACGACCTGGTTGCGGTCGATGTACCCGGTATATGTATATTTTACTTTCTGTACTAGGATTGCCCCGCGGTGGGGTGCACGGATAGCCGGGTTCTGGAGGGCAACAAGCCCGCAACTCATGGCTTTGGGACGGAGGGGGCTTCAGTCTGGAATTGGCGGGCTATTCGCCGCACTCGTAGGGGGTACAGGTTGACCCAGGAGGGGTGCCCAAGTTACCGGATTCCGTGAAGTGCTGGGTGGTCCATTCACGGTGCTGAAGGGGGCTGCCTCGCTTCAGGTTTTGGCGGGTGACTTGCCGCGCCCGTAGGGGTCTAGGATTTCATTGCACAGGCTATCCACACGACCAGGGGAACGTCGGGTTTCAGCAGCGGCTCTGTGAAACCCGGGGCTTCCAGATATCTGTATTGTTCTGTGATGCTGTACATTTCTGTGATGTTGCATTTTATTCACGCCTTGAGCGAAATACTATATATTGGTATATATATTAGTAGATGTTGTATATGTTTTGCATCCGCGCTAGTCCAGTCCCCGCTCTGTCGTTAGTTAAGTAACCTAACGGGTGATGACGGGACCCAGTGGCGAATGCGGATGGCATATACGTACATCAGTATATTTTCGTTCTTTGTGGTGTGATCAATTGATGGGACTGCATTGATTCGGATCAATGCAAGTTTAAACAAACCTATTCTGATGTTGTTGGAACATTTTTTCAAAAAAGCTGTTATTGCAAGGACGTTCTCTTTTGTTTTGCGTAGTGGTATTCATTTGGAATATCCTGCTCCTCAGTCGACGAAGCAAGGGCCGAGATCCCTTCACCGGGAGTGACCCCTTGGACAGAAGTTTGCGTCAGGGCATTAACTTCACTATAGCCGATTACTTTTGCTTTGCATCGTGGTATTCAGTTGGAATATCCTGCACCTCATTCTACGGGGAAAGAGCCGAGATCCCTTCACCGGGAGTGACCTCTTTAGTAAAGGTTTTCGTCACTATATTTTCTAAAAGGCTATGCAGTTCCTTCAACGATATCAAGTTCATTACGTTAAAGGTTTTTCGCCAAAAACCATTCGTAGCCCTCCGTCATTTCTTATGAGTATTATTTAGTATTCGTGCTGCGTTTGTTGACTCCGTCAAGGCGTAGTGTACGGTAGCTAAGTAGTGCTTGTTTGTTGCATAAATGGGATTGGTTAGGACAGTCGTGCGGCCTTGTTGACTCCGTCAAGGGCACGTACGGGTGGGTTTAATGCAATCCAGATAATGACGGGATGAACTTGACTAGGACTCTTTGATTTGTTGACTCCGTCAAGGTCACTTGAGTCCTAGGGGTAAAAACACACATCGGGAGTTTCAAAAGAACTGAAACTTGCTAGGCATGCGCATACCTTCTGGAGTGTGGTGACTTGAGTGGATTCCGTCAAGTTATCATGCGATGATAGTTGGATCCCGATTCCCACTGATGAGTTGGTTTACTCCTCGGGTGATCCCGACTAATTCTTCTTTCAGGTTTGGAGGAGAATTTGAGGTACAGTGGGAGGTTTCCAGATTAGACAAAGTGATAACCATTCTGATCTAGGTTAGAGTGCACGCTGAGTGTTTCTTTTCTCTCTCTCTTTGGCAGCGACCATTGACCCGACCCTGGACTATGACTCAGTGACCAAGTTGACCGAACCTTCTTAACACAGGCTTTTGGATTGTCTGAGTTGCAGACCTCATTGCCACTCCTACTTTTACCCTTTTCTCCAGGACACCCCGTATTACTACGAACGTCCACTTCCATTGGACAAAACCATCGTATGGTTAGATACGAACTCGAAGGAATTCGAGGATGGTTTCCGGTTCTGGAGAAAAAGGATAGGATTATTCAGTTGTCTTTTCCCTTTTACCTTCTCTCAAGTTGCGAGTACTCCTTGGTTTAGGAGTAGTACACCTATTACGCGAATTGGATAGTCTTCTTCCAAACCATAGGCTGGTGCCGACCGGTAGGGAATGAAGAAAACCAGTTAGCCTAAACGGTGTACAGAAGGTATTAAGTTAAGACAAAGCAAGGGATTAGTAAGAGGGCAAAGTAAGTTGCGACTGCTATTCACGACCAAACCAAGTATTTCTTCGCCAATCCTAAATCACCTTTGTATTTCTCCAGGACACTCCGTATCACTACGAAGATCCCATTTTATTGGATAATCCATCGTATGGTTATATACGAACTCGAAAGGAACTTGTTCCAGTTCGGGGATGGATCCTGGTTCAGGAGAAATAGGAATAAAGTACATTCAGGTGTCTTTTATCTTCACCTTCTCTCGCATTGCGAGTGCTCCTAGGATTAGGACAGTACACCCTTTATGCTTTTTGGATAGTCTTCTTCCAAACCATAGGCTGGTGCCGAACGGTAGGGAAGGAAGAAAACCATTTGGCTTAAAGGGGTGTACAGAAGGTAATGACTAAAGACATATAAAGGGATTTGGAGAGGTGGCAAAGAATTATACGGTTACAGTTGTGAATCTGGATAATGGAAGAGACATTACTAGGAATACCAGGATACCCCAACGAGACATTTCGATGTTTCATTTTCACTGTGTACTGTTAAAAGAAAACTGATTTCCCGATTAGATACTTACTCCAGGGTATATATTTACCAGGTATGATTCTCACATCTGTATGGTTTTACAGATGATGAGTGGGAGTAAGTTATTGGGAATTGGGTGATCATCCTCATTATGTCGGGATTCGTTGTAATCGGTGATATTTGAAGAGATCACCTGGGCTGTTTGCCGGTCGGCAAATATTTGGTTTTGAATATCCGCTGTTGTGCACCAATTTCAAATTGATATATCTGTACGTCTATTTTCATAGAGTGAGATATACCTTTTGATATTATGTCGATGACATTTACCTATATCAGTGGATGGTTAGGTAAGGAGCATCAAACAGCGGTGTAATTCTTCTTAACCATAAGTACAGTTTTCAACCTACGACGCACAGTGAAAGAGTTGTTAGACTCAGCGGACTTATACAGAGTATTGTATGTTGTCCAGTGTCCATTGGGACAGAGGGGTTGGTTCTCATACTATATTCTGTTTACTTTTAACTACTCTAATTCTTAGACATGTGTTTCGTAGAAACACAGGGTCTGAGTTTTGAGGAGTTATTGGTATAAGAATAGAGTAGAGAACCAGGTGTAGCAAGTATCGGGATTCTTCAAAGTGATCGAAGATGTAGATACTTGTGTATGGTATTCAGTTGATAGTAATGATAAAGAGAAATTGCTTCTCTTTCAGGTTACTCATAATTGGAAGCATTCCTAAGTTGAGTAACGCTGATCGGCCTCCTTCCATTTAGTTGACATGCACCGGTGACAGCTGCATGATTTGAATCTGGTTAAATTAAATCAGTGCCTCTGGTTCTATATTGGATATAGAACAGTTCATATCTTGACATTGTTAAGGTACGGGGAGTTGTCCGGCTTATGATTAAAACCAGACACTGGACAACTCAAGGCACGTTTCTGTAATGGCTGTTTGTGGGTTGACCCAGGCTATGACGAGGGTTGACTTTCTACCATCTGGATGAACAATAGCAATATTGTTCTAGACTCGCCACAGTTTTTATTAAAAATGGATTTTTTCAGAAAAAGTAGTGGGAGTATGGTAGAACTGGAAGTGATTCCAGAACCGCAAACGATTACTGAGGATTTGATAAGCAACCTAAAGATTCAATCTGGTTTGACATTCCATTGGCCACTCCGCAGATTAGGTGGGTAACTTCAGGCACCCGAGAGGTACTACGGTAGCCTCAAGGACGGTGACAGGGAAGTTCTTGTTTACCCACACTTGCCATTGCTGTTGTTCCAGGCTGCGAGACCCGGCAGGAGGATGAGTATAGCGTCGTTCTAAACTAGCTTTAGAAGTGCACGTCTGTATGACTCTGCCAGAAGGTTGTCGTAGTCAGTGGGAGCAGCGGAAGCATTGGTGGACATCATGCTTATGTCTATTTATAGACTAAAGCAGATATAGCAGAGTGAGATCATCTGTTTCTGATGTGACAGTCATGGGTTTGACGTCATCAGAATGGGGGATGGATCTGTTGAGAAGGTAGTAGGAAGTGATATTCCTATACTACGATCGGTTGTACTTTGGTCGTCACACAGTGTTTTCTCCGTATGGGATTTGGACATTATGTCAGACATGCTGGTTACTAGATCTATGGTTTTAGATCTAGATTTGGGTGGTTTCCCAATCTGGGTACCTTGACAGCATTCTATGAGTATTTAGAATGGACGACTCCTGACACGGTAGTGTACCTGCAGTTGATGGAGTCACCCTCTCTAAAGGTGTCTTATAGACTAAAGGGGAGAGGGATACTCATGATTGGCAGATCACTTGCTTAGGCAATTGAGTCAATCATGAAATGTCAAGTACCACACCAAATGTTGTTCTTGCACTAGATGCAATAAGTTGATATTAATCCAATCCTGGAGAAACAATCGGAAGCAGTTTTAGAACATAAGTTAATGTTCTAGGGATATGATAACGACAGCCTCATTTGGGAGACAGTTATCATTCCAGGCTTCCAAGGTGACATGGACGACTAGGAGGTTGTCAGAGTTATAGTTTTCCTTCTGACGAAGGGCAGTATTTTGGACAGGTGGTCCAAGGCAATACTGAGGGTGGCATGGCGCAGGATACTGATTAAGTTCAGTTAACGACACAGTCTAAGAAGTTTGGATTTGGAGTTCATTTATGAGCTAGGTCCCATCAGACATCCAGACATTCTAAGACAGGTATTGCTCATTTCGGGAGATGGCTTTCTCCGCGAACTTGAGATATAGAGAGACATAGAAAGAAACATCACAGCGGGTCCACTCACTGAGGCTATTCCTCGAACGCAATAGTTTCGCAAACGAGCTTTGTGAGACTGACTAGTAGAGGAGTTGGGTATTCGGTATCACACGGGCTGTGAGTATGCGACATCACAATAATTAGCCTTGAGTGCAAGTGGGAGATTGTTGGAGATAGTGCCCTCAGAGTCAATTATTGGATCACAGGCACGTGATTGCAATGATTGAGGGAGGACCTATCCCGGTAGGACAGTCTTACTCGAGATGATAGTATGCTATCTGGTTTATCTTTATCATCGTGTACTGCTTTAGGTGACCTGACATGTCGCTATTACACGTTGATAGAGCCCCTAGGATTCTTGCTTGACTACCAGCAGTATGATGGCGATCATATACGTGGGAGCTGGTGGTCTATAAGCACATCCTTAAAAGGTCCCTAGTCGTAGGAGTTTCGAGACAGGGCATCGATACTCCATTAGTAGACTAGTGTATACAGTCGAGACCCCGACGAGGGGCGGTGGCCGGTCTCACAAGCCACTGGTGTCAGTTGGTTCACCTAAGATGTATACATGTGCTCATTGGGTTATGAGTACACCGGACAGGACTCGCCGGGAACCTGCTAGTTGGTCTTATACCAGACGTCAGATGGCAGTTCCCTGGTGACATGTGTACAGGTTAGTTCATCGACCTGAGGATCGTCATTTGTCTCGTGTGAGTTCCCACTGTGCTTTGATTACTACCCTACCACGGCTCAAAGGAGTCGTGCAAACAGGTTTTAGTTGGGTACAGTCCCGAGCCACATGGAGGCAGTGAGCGGATCTTCAGGGGTTCGTCTCTCCCGGTATTGGGGGTGAGGTCGCGCTGTGTCTAGGAGAGCCATTACGCAAAGCCCTCGGCCGAGGCAGGAGATTTACTGGTAGGTATTCCAGTAGTATCTCAGGGCGTTCTGGGCTACGCTCCGACACGACTTGTACCGCTTTTGGGGGTCTGACTTTTACCAACCCCCTAGGCCCGCCATGCGATGCTCATAGACGAACGGACCGGACTGTACGGATATTGTCACTGACAGGCTCAGTTGGGTGTCGGGGTGAGCTTCCTCATCGACGTCCCTTTTGGTCAATAGCTGGTGGCCCGTCACGTATTGGCTTATACCTCTGACGTGCCAGTGGTTAAATCCACAGCCATAGTATTGACGAGTCTTTAGAGTCCACCACACTTACAGTTACTCAAGCTTTCGGGCGAAACGCTGTTGAGGCCGTATGGAGATATGGCAGGGTCCGATCAGATACGCGCGGTATTGCACGGATCAGGATCGGACAGTTTTGTACTAGTGGCCGTATAGTTATATGGCAGGGTTTGATCTGATACGTGCGGTATTGCACAGATCAGGATCGAACGGATTTTACTAGCCGGCTTTGGCTTAAGCCGGTCCTAGTCTAGTACAGTGTAGATTTTGTCTCATTGCATTTGTATCCGGTCGGAATACAGATGCGGGTGTGTATGCACAGTATTGGGGTTTTCCTGTAATTTATTACGGGACCAGTTTTCTGGAGTTGCCAGTTTGCATTCCGTCCCGGCCGGTTTTCCTTTGTTCTTTCCCGGCCGGACTTTTCCGATGGAGGGTGTTATTTGCAAGTTTGCAAATAACACATTGTGGAGGGTTTTCTTGCATATGGATTGATTATGATGGCTTCATGATTTGACAAGTATTATGAGATCCCTTTTATTTCTTATCCTTTGCATTTAAGAGATTAGAAATGGATGGAAAATTGATTTGATCAATTTTCTTTTAGTTCATTCATTTTATTCTTTTGCATTGGTTATTCTTTTCCCACTTGGAATTGGGGGGGCCGGCCACTTGCTGTGAGTGGGAGGGTGTTTTATTTTTGTGTTGCAAATTCCTTGCTTGCTAATTTCGTGGGCCCCCCCTCCTTTGTGTGTGTGTGTGCGCTGTTGGTTTGTAAAGGATTAATTTCCTTTGCAAGGTTTTTTTTTTTGTGTGCAATATACACACTTCATTTCCAGTGAGCAAAATGACCTTTGGCCAAGCTCATTTTTGACAGCCACAGAGAGATTGCAAGCTCCATTTTCTCCATCTAGCATCCATGAAATTCTTATGCTAAATTCCTCCATAAATGGCAACCTCATAAACCCCAAATAGACATTCTACACTTTAGCCTACAGCAAATCTTGGGCGCGTCGGCTAGCCAACTTCGCGCCCGAGTTGCCTCGGTATTGAGGTGGGAGCCCGTAAAAGTACCCGGCTACGTGGTGCCCTTCCGGCGACGAGATGGAGACCGGACATTCCGCAGGTGATCGGGACGATGATGAGAAGACCGGAGGAACGGATCGCTCGGTATATCTCTAACCCTTTCTCTTGTTTGCTAGGACTTAGTTAATGGTTACGATCCGGGTTTTCATTGTCCGCGGTAGCGCCAGTTTAAAAGATAAGAAAAATTTTATTCCGCATTTTGGCCTCGGATTGACGGCCGGGGCGCTGCCGTGGCGCAACATCACCACCTTTGACATTCGCCGTCGGCGTGAGGACTTTCTCTGGCTTTCTTCTTTTATGGGCCGTTGAAGTTGAGGGGGCCGTTGCTTTGGGCACCCAAGTGGTCGTCACCTTTCGTTGCTTGACCGGGGGATTCTCTTCTTGCCGACCTTTCGACTTCTTCTGTTGGCTAGAGAGGTTAGGATCAATGAAAGATTCTCGGACTCGTCGCCATGTCTTATAGATCCTGGAGGACAGCGATTGAGGAGCCTGCTCCGTTTTTTCTGCTTCCACGGTAGTCTCTACTGGTGGAGGAGATCTTTTGAGCACCGCAGTTGGCGAGTTTCTGCGTACTCTATTTAGTAGCTCAAAGCTGTTCCCAGTTGGATCAGCAGCATTAACTTCTACCGTTGGAGCTGGCAGAGTCATCCTAGAAGGGGAGTTGCCCCCGGTCTTCCTTACCCAGCGCCAGTGGTGTCGTCGGGCGCGACGGGTTGTCGGTATTGGCTCAGAGACAGAAACGGCCTCCTCTTGCCCCCTGTTCAGGTGCGGGGCTGTTGCCGGCGTCAGCCTATTGAAGACTGATGTCTTTTGAGCAGCAGGAGCAGGAGTGGGAGTTGGGACGGTCAGTCTTGTAAATACCGATCTCTTAGCAGGAGAAGCCGCATTGACGACTTCAGGAGCAGGTTTGGCTACCCTTTTTGGAATAACCTTTTCTGGGACCGCAAGCTTCATTGTGGGCCTACAGGAGTTTTGTCCCAGTCTAGAGAAGACCGAGGCACTGGTGTTGGGCGACCCGTTGAGGGGGGCCGCAGTAACTGTAAGTCGATCGAAGACCGACTTATTAGGAGCTTCTAGTACGGGCACAGGGGTGCTGAAGCTTGTTGGCGGAAACATGGTTCCGAAAAACAGCCCTGTGGTGGCTTGAGTAATCTGCTCCACGGGCATTGTGAACAAAGAGGCCGCTTGGGGCCCATAGGTTATGCCCCCAGTTGAGGCAGGACTCGCGTTGCAGCTGCGGTTGGAGCACTTCGAACAGGTAGAGGCCATCGATACTTGATTTCTGCGCCAGCCAAAAGACCAAATCTTAGTAATTAAAATCCAAAGGCAACTATTAACAAACTGCGATTCGTTCGTGAATACGATACGCGAAGTGTGGAGTGGAAAGAGGAAAAGGTCCCACCGGGCGTGCCAGAATCTGTTCCCCGCCGAAAGACGGCGCACAAGACTGCGAAGTCCTGACGCTGAGATTCGGGGCAGATGCTATTTGGTTTTATCCGTCCACCTCTCCGAAGATGCCAAGTTGATTTATGGCACCGGGTATCGGAGGTTTAGACGGATGCGGCCGATGTAGCAGACTTCGTCAAATTCCCCCTTGTTTGATGGGTTTTTGATTGTGGGGACGCTCTTCCCTGCAGGCGCAAACCCCTGCAGTTAATTACGCTACCGCATCGCGGTAACAACTTTCTCCTTCTCCAGAATTTTACTTCATGTCGTATGTGTTTGTTTTGTTTGTGGATGCCCGTGGATTGTATACGGAGACTAAATGATGCCGTCACCCGTAGGACGTGGATTAGTCCAAATCCGTATTTACATAGATTTGGTTTTGGTGTTTTAGTTTAAGGATACATTAGCCATATTTAGGCTAAGATCAACTTAAACGTTCGTTAAGGATACGTTAGTCCGATTTGAGACTAAGATCAACTTAACGGGATCGTTTGGATCCGACGAAAAGCATTTGGGGGCTCTATTGTTCCAGTTTAAGGACGTAGTGGTCCATAGGTAGTTTAAGGACATTGCGGTCCATATTCCGGTTTAGGGACGTGGTGGTCCATATTCCGGTTTAGGGACGTGGTGGTCCATTGCCAGTTTAGGGACATGGTGGTCCATATTCCAGTTTAGGGACATGGTGGTCCATAGGTAGTTTAAGGACGCTTAAGTCCGTAGGTTTAAGGACCCCACAGTCCGTATTTTAGTTTAAGGACGCATAAGTCCGAGGGTTTAAGGATCCCCCAATCCGTCTTTTGGTTTAAGGACGCTTAAGTCCATGAGTTTAAGGACCCCACAGTCCGTGTTTTAGTTTAAGAATGGTTATGTCCATGAGTTTAAGGACCCCACAGTCCGTCTTGATGTGTGGTTGTCGGGACCCGTCACTTCTCTGACGTCGTTGGGGGATTACAATGATAGGAGTCAAAGGAGTTCGGAGATGTACCCTCGAACCGGTCGTAAATTGATTTAAGAGAGCAGCTGTGTTCAGTCAATTTAATTTGAGGACTTACGGCCATGATTGGGCTAAGTCCAGTTTATTTCTCATTTTTGGCCTATTAGACCTATGCTAGGGCTTTGCCCATATTAAATAATGCATTGCATTACTTTTTATTTTTGTTTGGGCTCTGCCCATAAAGGATGCAGAGCATCAATTTGTTTTGGGCTCTGCCTATTTATAAATGATACAGAGCATCCATTTTTCTTGGGCTCTGCCCTTTATAAATGATGCAGAGCATCAATTTTACTTGAGCTCTGCCCTTTTATTGCTTTGCAATTTATTTTGGCCCGCTAGGTCTTTTTGACTCGGGCCTGGCCCTTTAGCAAAAAAAATGCATTGCATTTATAAGGCGCTTTGCGCCAATCAAAGAGCGCAAGCGCTTGTGGTGATGACATGTGTCACGCAAGCGCAGTGCGTTGTGCCAGTACACTGCGCTTGCGCTGCTGACACGTGGCGTGCTCTGGTGAGTTGCGCCAGTTTCAGAGAGCAAGGCTCTATTTCAAAAGCGCATAGCGCAAATGGTTCAGATGCTGACACGTGGCGCTCTCTCGTGGCTTGCGCCAACCCAAGAGCGCAACAGTGCAGTTTTGCAAGTGCAAGGTGCTATTAACTTGAGAATCTTTTAGATTACAGAACCAATGGTTCATAAAAAAAAAGTGCAAAGCACTGTTTGATTTCTTGATCTAATTTAGATCCAAGAAAACAAGTATTTTCTTTTTTTTTCTTGATCTCAGAGAACCAATGGTTCATAAGTGCAAAGCACTATTTTTATTTGTTTTTTATTGAAGATCATTGATCTTGTTCCTAGATCAATGATCTATTAGAAGAAATTCTTCTATCTTAAATGTTTTTACCTTTTTCTTCTTGAAATTTCTTCAGAGTTCTCTCTGTTTGAAGTTCTTGATTTCTCACAATGTTCATTCTTGAATTGAGGTCTAGCGGCCTTTATATCGTGCCCATAAATTTGTTAAAGAGATCTTTCTCTGAGTGATTTGGGGAATTTTCCCCACCGTTGGATCTTTGATCTAAGGGCTTCTGTTTTATAGAAGGCAATCTTCTTGTTTTAACAAGAAAAATCTTACTCGAATTTAATTCTGTTTGGCGCAAATGCCCCAGCGCATGACATGTGTCAAGCAGCGCAAAGCGCAGCGCAACTGCGCTGACACGTGTCGCGCAGCACACGGCGCAGCGCAACTGCGCGTGTGCATCTGTGCTGACACGTGTCGTACAGCGCACGGCGCGGCGCATCTGCGCGGACACGTGTTGCATAGCGCAGCGCTTGCGCAACAGAAACGTTGCTTCCTTTAATTTTGTTTTAAATAGAGTTTTGCTCTGATTGGGCGCGCTGCCTCGGGCACTGCGCTGACGTATCAGCTTCTGACACGTGGTGCGTTTCGCGCAGCGCACGAGATCTGAAGCGTTGCTTCAAAATTTGAATTTTTGAAATTCAAACAGAGCCTTGCTCTGATTGGGGGAAACAATGGAGTGTTGGATTTTGTTGATGATTATGACTTTTCTCTCTCTTGCATTATTCCCTCTCTTGGCTCACTCCTCTCTCTCGCTTGATCAAGTTTGTCCGGCCAAGCTTAAGTGGGCTGTCCAAAATATTGTGGTGGGGATTTTGATCCTTTTTGCTTTGCAAAATCCCTTTTTAGTTCATCCAAAAAGATTGCATCTTCTTCTCCACAAAAACCATGGCAACTTTCACAACCCCAATGTGACATAGCTTTCTACACTTCATCTACAGTACCCTTGGGCATGTCGACTCGCCAACTTCATGCTCGAGTTGCCTCGGTCCAGAGGTGGGAGCCCGTAAAAGAACCCGGCGATGTGGTGCCCTTCCAACGAGGAGATGAAGACCGGAGATTCCGCGGGGAGATCGAGACGACGACGAGAAGACCGAAAGACACGGATCGCTCGGTATATCTCTCTACCCCTTCTCTAGTTAGCTAGGATTTAGTTAATGGCACGATCCGGGTTTTATAGTGCGCGGTGGTGCCAGTTTAAAGTTTAAAGAAAATTATCGTTTCCGCATTCCGGCGTCTGATTGACGGCCGGGGTGCCGCCATGCACTTACATGGTATCAGAGCCACGCCATTAACCTAGTCTAGCTTGCTCTAACGTGTTTAGAACTTCGATCGGATGAATTTTCAAAAACCGCGTTTCCATTTGCATCAGTTTCTGTCGAATTTTTTTTTGGCTCGAAATTTTTTTTCTGTGTGTTGCAGAAATACGTGCAGGGAATTCTAAGCATTCTGGAAAAATTCGAAGCACTGATTCCTCAGTAGGACCGTGGAACCACGGCCAAACCCCTGTTGTGGCCACGGTTCCTGTTAGTGTATATGCCCTAGAGGCCATTACTGTATCATACTAGTTTGTATATTACTTAATGGATGCTTGGGATATTCACCTTGTATATACAATCTTGCTCAAAATAGTAGTATGCTACTTGGTTTGTTTCTACTTCAATGTGTACATGTGTTTATTTTAGTATATCGCCTATACACATTAGTAGAGCCCTTAGGATCTTTGCTTGATTACCAGCGATGTGATGGCCGTCACACTAATGGGGCTGGGTAATCTATAAGCACATCCTTATGCAGGTCCCTGGTCGCAGGACTATCGAGACAGGGCATCGATACTCCGGAGTAGACCAGCGCATGCGCTTCTCATCCCAGTGTGGGAGACGGTCTGTCCCACAGCCGTCAGTACATCGTACTTGAGATAGTATGTGGGTGCTCGTTAGGTTACGGGTACACTGGACAGGACTCGTCGGGAACTGACTAGTTGGTATTATACCTATCGTCAGTTATCAGTTCCCAGGTGACATGAGTACAGCTTAGTCTGCTGACTTGACACTGTCACTCCGCCTCGAGTGTGTTCCCACTGTACTTTGACCACTACCCTACCACGGCTCAAAGGAGTCGTGCAAACAGGTAGTGGTTGGGTGCAGTCCCAAAGCACTTGGAGGCAGTGCCGGTTAGACAGGATTCGTCTCTCCCGGTATTGGGGGTTGACATCGCGCTGTGTCTAGGAGAGCCATTACACGAGTAGTCCCTGGCCAGGGCAAACGAGATATACTGGTAGGTTTCCAGTGTTATCTCAGGGTGTTTTGGGCTTCGCTCCGGCACGACTTGTACCGCTATTGGGGGACTGACGTTTACCGCCCCCTAGGCCCGCCATGCGATGTATCAGACGAACAGACCGGACTGTACGGAGAATGTCACACTCAGGCTCAGTAGGAGTTCAGATGGGTTTTGCCTCGTCGGTCTTCTTGTCGGCATTACCTGGGGACCGTTACGCACAGCTAGTGCCGCTTGCGGTCTGTGGTTAAACCCACTGCCAGCGTAGTGTCGAGTCTTTAGAGTCCCACACAGAAAGCTTTTCGCCTTTAGGCAAAAGAGTAGAGGTCGCATGGTATTGCGACAGGTCGCATGGTTTTGCGACAGGGTTCGGTCACATCCGTGCACTTGTGCACGTACAGTGTCCGGACAGTTTACACTAGCGGGCTTTGGTTTAAGCCAGATCCTAGTGTACCTTATGGGATTGGATTTATCCAGTTTGCATTCGTGTTCCTCGGAACGCGGATGCGGGTGTGTATGCACAGTTGACAGGGAGGCAGAGGCTGCGGATTCTCATTAGGGTTGTTGACAGTTGACCGTTGACTATTTGACTTTATGCTCAACCCTAATGAGAATATGATATGTGATTAACTATTATATTAATTAAGTATTATGGTGATATGGTTGTTGACTTGTTGACTTTTGTTGACTTGTTGACTTTGTTGACTTGTTGACTTTTGTTGACTTGTTGACCGGTTGACTAGGCTTGACTAGTTGACCATCATGATGACCATAGCCATCATTTCATGGCAAAGACTTTTGTTTACTTGCTCATTTGTGTAAAATGAGTACATGAAATGATATGGTTGTGGTTGCTTCTAACCATCACATAAGACTTTTGTTAATATGATGAGTTATCATTGCTTTGGATTATGAGAGGGTGAGAGACAAAATACTTGCTCATTTCTTTCTTGCTCATTCTCTCTCTTGTTCTTGAGCTCTCCTCTTGCTCTCACCCTCAACCTCTTGCTCCCTCTCTTGATCCATGGTTCTCTTGTCTCATGAGTTGAGAATCAAGAACCATAGATAAAATCCCATTCTATTTCTTCTCTACTCATTCTAGTTCACTAGGTTTAGCAAACCAAGTGAACTAGTTTCTTCAAAGAACGAAGAAGGAGCTAAAGGTTGGAGCTTTCAAGTGGATCTATCTTCGGCGTACGGAGACAACGAGAAGGAGCCATCGAACCACCATCGGAGCTTGAAGACGAAGGAGTTCAAGTTTTAGGTATAACCATCTCCAACCGAGTAGCTAACTCTCTTTAGCTAAGTTTGCTAGTTTTAGTTTAGTCAAAGATCCCGACTTTGCTTAGTCCATGTTGCCCCTTGCGCTAAAAATTTGATTTTTATACCGTTTCCGCTTCCCCGTAAGAACCGGGGGTCGCAACGTGGACTTACAGTGGTATCAGAGCCTAACTAAACTTAAACTAGCTTGGTAGTAAAGTGTAACGAAGTTCGGAACCGGAAAAAATCCAAAAACCTAACTTTTACAAAACCTGAGTTTCTGTTGAAATTTTTTCTGGTCAAAATGAAAAACTTTATACTCCTAAATTCGGCTCAGGGTTTTGTGTGAACACCCATGAAAAACGGTCCACTGTTTCGTTCAAACCGCCGCGCTTCCGCCGCACGAGGTAGGCATGTGCCGCGGAAGCGCCGCGGTTTGTCGTCTTCTCTGCATCGTTTTTCGTGCAGTGTGTGTCTGTGTTGGTTTTGGGATTTTTGGAATATATTATATGTGCCCAGATTTTCCAGAAAAGAAATTTCCTTTTGGGGTCCTATAATTCCGTATTTTTTCCGAACTTCACTGCACTTTGACTATGATGGTTATATCTGTGATGCTTGCATGTATTGAACGTCGGCTAATCGCTATAAGTCGATTGGTCGGGGTTATACATGATCTGTGTTTGATATTGGAATGTGTATATAAATATGTTGGATTGTCGCGGGTGAATAGCCGGGGGTTGTGAGACGAGAGTTTTCTTTTCTTGCAATTCATGTAAATTTTGTAAATTGATGTAATAATTATTTGTATGGCCACACAACCGGGTCGGGGTTGTAGCCGTCATTGTATAATTTCTTTTTACTGTTTTTGCTCCTAGGATAGACCCATGGAGGGGTGCACAAACTACCGGGTATGCCGAAGTGTCGAGTGGCCTACTCATGGAGATGAGGGAGGTTGCTACGCTTCGGGTACTTGGCGGGTAGTTTTCCGCACCCGTAGGGGTCTTGGGTGGGGTTTTGGCTATTCACCGCGACCGTGTTATCTGTTTTTGTTACAGGCTCGTACAAATTACAGATTGCTAGTATATCCAATGTATTTATCTGTGATCTGAAATGTTTATCATTGCAGTATATCTATATATGATATTATTTAGGCGTTGCTTATGTTTTACAGACGCGCTAGCCCAGCCCCCGCTCTGTCGTTAGTTATGTAACCTAACGGGTAATGACGGGGCCCCGTGGCGAATGCGAATGGCATAAGCGTACGTCATATTTTGGTTGTTTTCTGCAATGGTAGGATTAAATGATGGGACGCATTAAAAGAACTAATGCAAGAATATCACGCATTAAAAGAACTAATGCAAGATAATAAACCAAGTTAAAGTCGTTGGAACACTTTCGAAAAACCACTCGGTTCTTTTCAAAAACAACTTTTAAATGCGGAGCTTGAGCCACTCTTTTTTAAAAGCTATCTCGTTCCATCGACCAAATCAAGTTCACTACATTCACGGTTTTGCCAAAACCATTCGTAGCCCTCCGTCGTTTCGTATGAATATTCAATAGTATTCAAGCTGTGTTTGTTGACCTTCGTCAAGGCATAGTGATTGGTAGCTATTGGGTATTCATATGTAGCATAGATAGATGCGTTGGTTTGGGACATTCGCATTACCTTGTTGACCTTCGTCAAGGGTATATACGGGTGGATTCAAATTAACCTGGATAATGACGGGCCGAACTTGACATGTGACTTATGATTTGTTGACCTTCGTCAAGGTCATAAGAGCATGGGGCAAAAATCCACATCGGGAGTTTCATAAGTACTGAAACTTGCTAGATTTGCATACCATTTGGAGTGTGATGATTCTGGTAGGATTCCTTCAGTTTCGTCACGCAATGATATTTGGATCCCGATCCTACTGTGAGTATATGCTACTCCTCGGGAAATTTCTCACTAATCGATCAATGCTATAAACCTAGTAGGTGCCTAGAAAGGTGTTAGCGGGGCTACGCCCCCAGGGAAAAGAGGTTCTCTAATTAAGGAACTTCGCGAAAGCGTTGGAAAACCTCCCTCGAAGTACCGACACCGGCTTGGCTGAACGGTTAAGCAAGTATTGTACGGTGGGATTGATCCTGACTAATTCTTCCTTTATGGTTTGAGGAGGGATTCGAGAAACAGTGGGAGCCATCCTGTTTAGACAAACTAAAAACCACTCTAAACTTGCAAGAGCATCATGCTGAGTGTTTCTTCTTCTCTCTCCTAATTGCAGCGACCAATCAACATGACTGGACTTAAGTTACTCCTAGATAAAAACAATCTGACAGGGCCAAACTACAAAGATTGGCTCAGGAATGTCAAGATAGCAATCACTTATGACAAGCTGGGGTATCTTCTTACCACCAAAGCTCCCCCTGTCCCTGGTCCAACTTCCAGTGTCGCGGATAACTAAATCCGCAAGACTTGGGAGATTGATAGCGCGAAGGCCAAGTGCCTCCTGCTTGCCTCGATGGACAACGAACATCAGAGGAGGCATGAGAATATGGACATGGAGTCCATATTGCTCCATACAAAAGAACTGTATGGAGAGCAATCACGTATCGCAAGATACGAAGCGTCGAAAAAGTTATTTTCGACAAGAATGGCTGTCGGATCATCAGTAGCCGAGCACGTGCTAAAGATGATCGGCTTCATTGAGGAGCTCGCTGACCTAGGGATCACATTGGAGAGTGAGCTATATACGGATATAGTTCTCCAGTCCCTTCCTTCCACTTACGCCCAGTTCATACTGAACTTCAACCTACAAGAAAAAGAGGTTGAACTTTCAGAGCTCCTCAACATGCTGAGGAGCGCAGAGGGCACCCTACAGAAAGGTAGGGATACATCCACTTTGTTTGTAGGAGGATCATCTTCTTCTAGGTCCAAGGCGAAAGCCAAGGGAAAGAAGAAGAAGGCCCCCGCCAAACCAAGGGGCGGTGTTAGTAAAGTGGATACGAAGGGAAAAGGTAAAGCAACAAAGATAGCGGGGAAGCTTGTGGATAAGGAAGAATGCTTCTATTGTCATAAGAAAGGACACTGGAAGAATGATTGCAGGGCCTGGAAGGCCAGAACACAGGAATTGAAGCAGGTTGCAGCTTCAGCTTCAGGTGTGTATGTTATTGAAAACTGTCTTTCAATAGACTCTACTTCCTGGGTATTGGATACCGGATCAGGATCTCATATCTGTTATTCTTTGCAGGCGTTGAGAAACCGTAGGGTTTTGAAGGCAGGTGACATGACCCTCAAAGTTGCGAACGGAGCTAGCATGGATGCTAAAGCCGTGGGGGACTATCACCTGGGAATGTCAGATGGACATGTTTTGGTTTTGCGTAATTGCTTTTTTGTACCCAACGCAACTTGTAATATCATTTCTGTATCTTTAGTTTCTAAAGAAGGTTATGAATTTGCGTTTGTAAGTAATGTTGTAAACATTCACCTTAATCAAGTTTTGATTGGGTCAGGTACATTGAGTAATGGTATATACGTGTTAAACCAACCACAGATTTTCAACATCCAGAATACACACAAAAGAAAGTCTCCGGAAATGAATCAGACTTTCTTATGGCATTGTAGATTGGGTCACATCAATGAGAGAAGGTTGACTAAGTTACATACAGAAGGGTATTTGAATGCGTTCGAATATCAGTCGTATGCCACTTGTCAATCCTGTCTCAAAGGAAAGATGACAAAGACTCCGTTTACTGGACATGGAGTAAGAGCGAGCGAGCTCTTGGGACTCGTACACAGTGACGTGTGCGGTCCAATGTCTACACATGCCCGAAGCGGACATTCTTACTTCATTACTTTTACGGATGACTTCTCAAGGTACGGTTATGTCTTCTTAATGAAACATAAGTCCGAGGCCTTTGGAAAATTCCAGGAGTATAAGAATGAAGTAGAGAAACAGACCGGCAAAAGTATTAAAATTCTAAGATCGGATCGAGGTGGATAATACTTAAGTGCCGAATTCCTGAATTACTTAAAAGAGAATGGTATTCTCTCTCAGCTTACTCCTCCATACACTCCGCAACATAACGGTGTATCGGAGAGACGGAACCGAACCCTATTGGATATGGTTCGGTCCATGATGAGTAACGCTGAGTTACCGCGATCATTCTGGGGATATGCACTAGAAGCAGCTGCGTATCTCTTGAACAAGGCTCCCACCAAGACTGTGCCTACCACCCCATATGAGATGTGGACTGGGAAGAAACCCTGTCTTAAGTATCTTAAGGTATGGGGATGTCCAGCTTTTGTAAAAAAGCAGCATGCGGACAAACTTGAGGCACGTTCAGTACAGTGTAAGTTTGTGGGATACCCAAGGAACTCCAGGGGGTATCTTTTCTATTCCGCTGAGGAGCAAAAGGTCTTTGTTTCTCAGCATGCCCGCTTCTTGGAAACTGAGTTTTTAGAAACCCAGATAAGTGGGAACACAATAGAACTGGAAGAAGTTCCAGAACCACAGACTGTTACTGAAAGCTTAGTGGAACCAGAGGGTTCAACAGAACAGGACATTCCTGCGCCACTCCGCAGGAGTAGTAGGCAGTCTCATCCGCCCGAGAGATACTACGGTTTTCTCATAGACGGGGATAGAGAGGATTGCATCATAGATTATGATGAGCCTACTAGCTTCCAGCAGGCCGTTCAGAGCGTTGACTCAGTGAAATGGCTGGATGCAATGCGGACCGAAATGGAGTCCATGTACACCAACAAGGTATGGACGTTGGACATTGCTCCAGACGGGGTAAAACCCGTAGGATGCAAGTGGATCTTCAAAAGGAAGATTGGTGTAGATGGACAGGTTGAGACCTATAAAGCTAGGCTGGTAGCAAAGGGTTTTCGTCAAAGACCTGGCTTGGACTATGACGAAACCTTTTCTCCAGTAGCCATGCTGAAATCCATTCGGATCCTTCTTGCCATTGCTGCCTTCTACGATTATGAGATCTGGCAAATGGACGTAAAGACAGCTTTTCTAAATGGAAATTTAGAGGAGTGTGTCTATATGGACCAGCCAGAGGGTTTCATTCAGAGTGGGAGCAGCGGAAAGGTGTGCAAGTTGCTTAAGTCCATCTATGGACTAAAGCAGGCATCGCGGAGTTGGAACATCTGCTTTGATGAGACGGTCAAAGAATTTGGCTTTATCAAAAATCCAGATGAACCATGCATCTATAGTAGATTTGTAGCGAGAACTGTAGTATTCCTCGTTTTGTACGTGGATGACATTCTCTTAATAGGAAATGACATTCCTATGCTACAATCTGTCAAGGGGTTCTTGTCACACAGGTTCTCCATGAAAGACCTGGGTGATGCCTCATACATTCTGGGTATCCGGACCTACCGTGACAGATCCAAGAGGATATTAGGACTTTCACAGTCCAGGTACATCGACACCATACTGAAGAGGTTCAGTATGGAAGATTCCAAGCGCGGTAACCTACCGGCTTGTCACGGGATCACCCTCTCTAAAGAGATGTCTCCTAAGACTGATTTGGAGAGGGATCGCATGTCTATTATACCCTACGCTTCTGCGGTAGGCTCTATAATGTATGCGATGTTGTGTACCAGACCGGATGTAGCTTATGCACTGAGTGTGGTAAGCCGGTATCAGTCTAACCCTGGGGAGAAACACTGGATAGCGGTAAAGAACATTCTCAAGTACCTGAGAAGGACTAAGGAGATGTTCTTGGTGTATGGCGGAAAAGACCTCCAGATCGAGGCCTTTGCTGACTCCAGCTTCCAAAGTGACAAGGATGATTCCAAGTCCATGTCGGGCTTTGTCTTTACCCTCAATGGAGGGGCGGTGTGTTGGAAGAGTTCCAAACAAGAAACCGTTGCAGACTCGACGATGGAAGCGGAATACATCGCTGCATCTGATGCCGCAAAAGAAGCTGTCTGGATGAGGAAGTTCTTGAAAGAACTTCAGGTGGTTCCGTCCATTGTTGATCCAATACCTCTGTATTGCGACAACAACGGGGCTATAGCTTTAGCGAAGGAACCCAGGTCCCATCAGAGATCCAGGCACATCTTGAGGCGGTATCACCTGATCAGGGAGATCGTAGATCGCCAGGAGATCGAGGTTCGGAGAGTCGCTTCAGAAGATAACACTGCTGATCCATTCACCAAGGCCCTGCCCCAGACTCAGTTCGAGCGGCTGATCGAGATGATAGGTCTTCGATACGCCAGTACATGGCCTTAGTGCAAGTGGGAGATTGTTAGTGTATATGCCCTAGAGGCCATTACTGTATCATACTAGTTTGTATATTACTTAATGGATGCTTGGGATATTCACCTTGTATATACAATCTTACTCAAAATAGTAGTATGCTACTTGGTTTGTTTCTACTTCAATGTGTACATGTGTTTATTTTAGTATATCGCCTATACACATTAGTAGAGCCCTTAGGATCTTTGCTTGATTACCAGCGATGTGATGGCCGTCACACTAATGGGGCTGGGTAATCTATAAGCACATCCTTATGCAGGTCCCTGGTCGCAGGACTATCGAGACAGGGCATCGATACTCCGAAGTAGACCAGCGCATGCGCTTCTCATCCCAGTATGGGAGACGGTCTGTCCCACAGCCGTCAGTACGTCGTACTTGAGATAGTATGTGGGTGCTCGTTAGGTTACGGGTACACTGGACAGGACTCGTCGGGAACTGACTAGTTGGTATTATACCTATCGTCAGTTATCAGTTCCCAGGTGACATGAGTACAGCTTAGTCTGCTGACTTGACACTGTCACTCCGCCTCGAGTGTGTTCCCACTGTACTTTGACCACTACCCTACCACGACTCAAAGGAGTCGTGCAAACAGGTAGTGGTTGGGTGCAGTCCCGAAGCACTTGGAGGCAGTGACGGTTAGACAGGATTCGTCTCTCCCGGTATTGGGGGTTGACATCGCGCTGTGTCTAGGAGAGCCATTACACGAGTAGTCCCTGGCCAGGGCAAACGAGATATACTGGTAGGTTTCCAGTGTTATCTCAGGGTGTTTTGGGCTTCGCTCCGGCACGACTTGTACCGCTATTGGGGGACTGACGTTTACCGCCCCCTAGGCCCGCCATGCGATGTATCAGACGAACAGACCGGACTGTACGGAGAATGTCACACTCAGGCTCAGTAGGAGTTCAGATGGGTTTCGCCTCGTCGGTCTTCTTGTCGGCATTACCTGGGGACCGTTACGCACAGCTAGTGCCGCTTGCGGTCTGTGGTTAAACCCACTGCCAGCGTAGTGTCGAGTCTTTAGAGTCCCACACAGAAAGCTTTTCGCCTTTAGGCAAAAGAGTAGAGGTCGCATGGTATTGCGACAGGTCGCATGGTTTTGCGACAGGGTTCGGTCACATCCGTGCACTTGTGCACGTACAGTGTCCGGACAGTTTACACTAGCGGGCTTTGGTTTAAGCCAGATCCTAGTGTACCTTATGGGATTGGATTTATCCAGTTTGCATTCGTGTTCCTCGGAACGCGGATGCGGGTGTGTATGCACAGTTGACAGGGAGGCAGAGGCTGCGGATTCTCATTAGGGTTGTTGACAGTTGACCGTTGACTATTTGACTTTATGCTCAACCCTAATGAGAATATGATATGTGATTAACTATTATATTAATTAAGTATTATGGTGATATGGTTGTTGACTTGTTGACTTTTGTTGACTTGTTGACTTTGTTGACTTGTTGACTTTTGTTGACTTGTTGACCGGTTGACTAGGCTTGACTAGTTGACCATCATGATGACCATAGCCATCATTTCATGGCAAAGACTTTTGTTTACTTGCTCATTTGTGTAAAATGAGTGCATGAAATGATATGGTTGTGGTTGCTTCTAACCATCACATAAGACTTTTGTTAATATGATGAGTTATCATTGCTTTGGATTATGAGAGGGTGAGAGACAAAATACTTGCTCATTTCTTTCTTGCTCATTCTCTCTCTTGTTCTTGAGCTCTCCTCTTGCTCTCACCCTCAACCTCTTTCTCCCTCTCTTGATCCATGGTTCTCTTGTCTCATGAGTTGAGAATCAAGAACCATAGATAAAATCCCATTCTATTTCTTCTCTACTCATTCTAGTTCACTAGGTTTAGCAAACCAAGTGAACTAGTTTCTTCAAAGAACGAAGAAGGAGCTAAAGGTTGGAGCTTTCAAGTGGATCTATCTTCGGCGTACGGAGACAACGAGAAGGAGCCATCGAACCACCATCGGAGCTTGAAGACGAAGGAGTTCAAGTTTTAGGTATAACCATCTCCATCTGAGTAGCTAACTCTCTTTAGCTAAGTTTGCTAGTTTTAGTTTAGTCAAAGATCCCGACTTTGCTTAGTCCATGTTGCCCCTTGCGCTAAAAATTTGATTTTTATACCGTTTCCGCTTCCCCGTAAGAACCGGGGGTCGCAACGTGGACTTACAGTTCCGCGGCGGGAAAGTGTAATCAATGCATCAGATTTTTACAGTGGACTTAGTTGAAAATAGGGTTTTTGGAATATTCTTTTTGGGCCCAGATTTTCTTTGAGTGCTACAGTTGTGCTTGGGACCCACTTCGGTAAATTTGTTCGATCGAAAATTTTAAACATGTTAGTTCACAGTGTTGGAGATAGTGCCCTCAGAGTCAATTATTGGATCACAGGCACGTGATTGCAATGATTGAGGGAGGACCTATACCGAGGGGACAGTCTTACTCAAGATGATGGTATGCTATCTGGTTTATCTTTATCATCTTCTACTGCTTTAGGTGACCTGACATGTCGCTATTACACGTTGATAGAGCCCCTAGGATTCTTGCTTGACTACTAGCAGTATGAGGGCGATCATATACGTGAGAGCTGGGGTCTATAAGCACATCCTTAAAACGTACCTAGTCGTGGGTGTTTCGAGACAGGGCATCGATTCTCCATAGTAGACTAGTGTATACAGTTGAGACCCCGACGAGGGGCGGTGGCCAGTCTCACAAGCCACTGGTATCAGTTGGTTCACCTAAGATGTATACAGGTGCTCATTGGGTTATGAGTACACCGGACAGGACTCGCCGGGAACATGCTAGTTGGTCTTATACCTGACGTGAGATAGCAGTTCCCTGGTGACATGTGTACAGGTTAGTTCATCGACCTGAGGATCGTCATTTGTCTCGTGTGAGTTCCCACTGTACTTTGATTACTACCCTACCACGCTCAAAGGAGACGTGCAAACAGGTTTTAGTTGGGGGCAGTCCCGAGCCACATGGAGGCAGTGAGCGGATCTTCGGGGGTTCGTCTCTCCCGGTATTGGAGGTGAGTTCGCGCTGTGTCTAGGAGAGCCATTACACAAAGCCCTCGGCCGAGGCAGGAGATTTACTGGTAGGTATTCCAGTAGTATCTCAGGGTGTTCTGGGTTACACTCCGACACGACTTGTACCGCTTTTGGGGGTCTGACTTTTACCAACCCCCTAGGTCCGCCATGCGATGCTCATAGACGAACAGACCGGACTGTACGGATATTGTCACTGACAGGCTCAGTAGGGTGTCAGGATGAGTTCGCTCACAGACGTCCCTTTTGGTCAATAGCTGGTGGCCCGTCACGTATGGCTAATACCTCTGACGTGCTAGTGGTTAAATCCACAGCCATAGTATTGACGAGTCTTTAGAGTCCCCCATATTCAGTTGCCCAAGTTTTCGGGCGAAACACTGTAGAGGCCGTATGGAGATATGACAGGGTTCTATAAGATACGTGCGGTATTGCACGGATCATGATCGGACGGAATATACTAGCGGGCTTTGGTTTAAGCCGGATCCTAGTATAGTACAGTGTAGATTTTGTCTCATTGCATTTGTATTTCGGTCGGAATACAAATGCGGGTGTGTATACACAGTAGCGGGGTTTTCCTGTAATTTATTACGGGATCAGTTTTTGGAGTTGCCAGTTTGCTTTCCGGTTTCGATCATTTCTTTTGTATCTTTCATTGGCCGAAGATTGGTGGAGGAGGGCTTATTTGCATTTGTGCAAATAAGCATTTGTGGAGGGTGTAATTTGCATATTATTGCTTCATGACGGTTTCACCACCATTTGACCTCTTCTTCTCATGATTGCTTGACTTTTTGGAGCAATCATGGTTGTTGATGGAGTGTGGATTTATTGGTGATCATTCTTCCTGTCATGATCATATATCATTCCTCTCACTTGCATTATTTGTGTGGCTCCCCTCATTTTGATACACTCTCTCACCATTCCCTCAAGCAAGGCCGGCCACACATTATGGGAAGTGGGGATTTTTTTTTTGGAATGGGAAAAATGTTCATCACATTTTTTCCTTTTGCTTGCTACAAAATCATTCATCTCCATATACTTCTTTTCCTCCACAAAAAGAGCAACTTCCAATACCCCAAGAGACAAAAGAGTTCTACAGTCAACCTACAGCAAACCTTGGGCACGTCGACTCGCCAACTTCGTTCCCGAGTTGCCTCAGACCAAAGGTAGGAGCCCGTAAAAGAAGCCGGCGACGTGGTGCCCTTTCGGCGACGAGGTGGAGACCGGACACTCCGCGGGAGATCTGGACGACGACGAGAAGACTGAAGGACACGGATCGCTCGTTATATCTCTCTTCCCATCTTATAGTTAGCTAGTAGTTAGGTTAATGGCACGATCCGGGTAAAAGTGCGCGGTGGTGCCGGTTTGCTAGTTTGCAAAGTTTTTCGTTTCCGTGTTTCCGGCGTCGGATCGACGGCCGGGGCGCCGCCGTGCACTTACAGTGGTATCAGAGCCTCGCCATTAACTTAGTCTAGCTTTGTCTAATGTGTTTACACTTTCGATCGAACAAAATTCCAAAAACCCGCGTTTTCTTTGCATCAGTTTTCTGTCGATTTTTTTCTGGCTCGAAAAATTTTTCTGGGTGTTGCAGAATACTGTGCAGGGACATATTAGCATTCTTTGAAAATTTTGTTGCACGAACCCACTATCCCATCGTGGAACCGCGGCCAAACCCTTGCTTGGGCCGCGGTTCCGCCGCAATATATACTGTTCAGTGCATCAACTTTTACAGAGGGTCTCTGGGCTGAAAATAAGGGTTTTGGAATATTATTTTTGGGCCCAGAATTTCTTTAAGTACTACAGTAATCCTTGGGGCCCACTTGGTAAAATTTGATCGATCGAACCTTTTAAACACACTAGTTCACAGTTTTTACATTATATCTGCGACCGTGAATGTCACTTGATCGGTAAATCTTGTCTAACTGCTATAGCCCGGTTAGACGGATTTGCGAACGTGACCTTCACGTTGATGTTCTATGTATTGCTGTGATGTTGCGGATCGGTCGTGGGGATAGCCTGGTTGCAGTGGTAGTACAGTTTTGTTGTATTATGTACATTTGATATTGCGAGGGAAGCGTCCAACATGTGGACTGCCGTCACTGCCTGTCTGTATATTATTATTTTGGGGCACGACCAGGTTGCGGTCGATGTACCCGTTGTATGTATATTTTACTTTCTGTACTAGGATTACCCCGCGAAGGGGTGCACGGATAGCCGGGTTCTATAGGGCAATGGGCCCGCATCTCATGGCATTGAGACGGAGGGGGCTTCACTCTAGAATTGGCGGGCTATTCGCCGCACTCGTAGGGGGTACATGCTGACCCAGGAGGGGTGCCCAAGTTACCGGATTCCGTGAAGTTCTGGGTGGTCCATTCACGGTGCTAAAGGGGGCTGCCTCGCTTTAGGTTTTGGTGGGTAACTTGCCGCGCCCGTAGGGGTCTAGGATTTCATTGTATAGGCTATCCACACGACCAGGGGAACGTCGGGTTTCAGTAGCGGCTCTGTGAAACCCGGGGATCCCAGATATCTGTATTGTTCTGTGATGCTGTACATTTCTGTGATGTTGCATTTTATCACGCCTTGAGCGATAATTATATATAGATATATATTAGTAGATGTTGTATATGTTTTGCATCCGCGCTAGTCCAGTCCCCGCTCTGTCGTTAGTTAGCTAACCTAACGGGTAATGACGGGACCCAGTGGCGAATGCGGATAACATATACGTACATCAATATATTTTCGTTCTTTGTGGTGTGATCAATTGATGGGACTGCGTTGATTCGGATCAATGCAAGTTAAAAACAAACTTAATCTGATGTTGTTGGAACACTTTTCAAAAAGCTGTTATTGCAAGGACGTTCTCTTTTGTTTTGCATCGTGGTATTCAGTTGGAATATCCTGCTCTTCAGTCGACGAGGCAAGGGCCGAGATCTCTTCACCGGGAGTGACCCCTTGGACAAAAAGTTTGCGTCAGGGCATTAACTTCACTATAGCCGATTACTTTTGCTTTACACCGTGGTATTCAGTTGGAATATCCTGCACCTCATTCTACGGGGAAAGAGCCGAGATCCCTTCACCGAGAGTGACCTCTTTAGCAAAGGTTTTCGTTACTATATTTTTCTAAAAAGCTATCCGTTCCTTCAACGATATCAAGTTCATTACGTTAAAGGTTTTTCGCCAGAAACCATTCGTAGCCCTCCGTCGTTTCAGATGGGTAGCACGTAGTATTCATGCTATGTATGTTGGCCTTCGTCAAGGCATAGTGTATGGTAGCTGCTTGTTACCTTTCTGCTGCATAGATAGATGCGTTGATTTGGGACAGTCGTACTACTATTTTGGCCTTCGTCAAGGGTATGTACGGGTGGGTTCAAATTAACCTGGACAATGACGGGTAGAACTTGACATGTGACTTATGATATGTTGGCCTTCGTCAAGGTCATAAGAGCATGGGGCAAAAATCACATCGGGAGTTTCTAAAGAAACTGAAACTTGCCAGATATGCGCATACCTTCTGGAGTGTGATAGCGTGAGCGGATTCCGTCACGTTATCATGCAATGATAGTTGAATCCCGATTCCCACTGATGAGTTGGTTTACTCCTCGGGTGATCCCGACTAATTCTTCTTTCAGGTTTGGAGGAGAATTTGACGGTACAGTGGGAGGTTTCCAGATTAGATAAAGTGATAACCATTCTGATCTAGGTTAGAGTGCACGCTGAGTCTTTCTTTTCTCTCTTTCTTTGGCAGCGACCATTGACCCGACCCTAAGACTATGACTCAGTGACCAAAATTAACCGAACCTTCTTAAACACTGGCTTTTGGATTGTCAGAGTTGCAAACCTCATTACCACTCCTACTTTTACCCTTTTCTCCAGGACACCCCATATTACTACGAACGTCCACTTCCATTGGACAAAACCATCGTATGGTTAGATACGAACTCGAAGGAATTTATTCGAGGATGGTTTCCGGTTCTGGAGAAAACGAATAGGACTATTCAGTTGTCTTTTCCTTTTACCTTCTCTCAGGTTGCGAGTACTCCTTGGTTTAGGAGATAGTACACCTATTACGCAAATTGGATAGTCTTCTTCCAAACCATAGGCAGGTGCCGACCGGTAGGGAATGAAGAAAACCAATTAGCCTAACGATGGTGTACAGAAGGTATTAAGTTAAGACAAAGCAAGGGATTAGTAAGAAGGCAAAGTAAATTGCAACTGATATTCATGACCAAACCAGGTATTTCATTACCACTCCCACCTCACCATTGTATTTCTCCAGGGCACTCCGTATCACTACGAAGATCCATAGTTTATTGGATACTCCTTCGTATGGTTATATACGAACTCGAAAGGAACTTGTTCCAGTTCGGGGATGGATTCTTGTTCAGGAGAAATAGGAATAAGGTTTATTCGGTTGTCTTTTATCTTCACCTTCTCTCGCATTGTAAGTGCTCCTAGGATTAGGACAGTACACCCATTATGCTTATTGGATAGTCTTCTTTCAAACCATAGGCTGGTGCCGAACGGTGGGGAAGGAAGAAAACCATTTGGCCTAAAGGGGTGTGCGGAAGGTAATGAATAAAGACATATAAAAGGATTTGGAGAGGTGGAAAAGAATTATACGGTTACAGTCGTGAATCTGGAAGAGGCATTACTAGGAATACCGGGATAACCCATCAAAACATTTCAATGTTCCAGTTTCACTGTGTACTGTTAAAGGAAAACTAATTTCCCAATTAGTCCTTACTCCAGGGTATGTATTTACCAGGTATGATTCTCACATCTGTATGGTTTTACAGATGATGAGTGGGAGTAGGTTAGTGGGAATTAGGTAATCATCCTCATTATATCGGGATTCGTTATAATCGGTGATATTTGAGGAAATCACCTGGGCTGTTTGCCGGTCGGCAAATATTTGGCTTTGAATATCCGCTGTTATGCACCAATTTCAAATTGATATATCTGTATGTCTATTTTCATAGAGTGAGATATACCTTTTTTAAATTATATCTATGATATTTACCTATATTAGTGGATGGTTCGGTAAGGAGCATTAAACAGCGGTGTAATTCTTCATAACCAAAGGTACAGTTTTCAACCTACGACATACAGGGATTGAGTTATCAGACTCAAAGGACTTGTACAAAGTATTGTATGTTGTCCAGCGTCCATTAGGACAGAGGGGTTGGTCCTCGTACTATATTCGGTTTACTTATGACTTATCTAAGTTTTTAGACAGGTGTTTCGTAGAAACGCAAGGTCCGAATTTTGAGAAGTTATAGGTATTTGAATAAAGTAGAGAACCAGGTGTTGCAAGTATCGGGATTCTTCAAAGTGATCGAAGATGTAGATACTTGTGTATGGTATTCAGTTGATAGTAGTGATTAAGAGAACTTGCTTCTCTTTCAGGTTACTCATAATTGGAAGCATTTCTAAGTTGAGTAACGCTGATCGGCCTCCTTCCATTTATTAGACATGCACTGGAGAAAGCTGCATGATTTGAATCTGGTTCAATTAAATCAGTGCCTCTGGTTCTATATTGGATATAGAACAGTTCATAACTTAACAATGTTAAGGTACGAGGAGTTGTCCGGCTTATGCTTAAAACCAGACTGTGGATAACTCAAGGCACGTTTTCTGTAATGGTTGTTTGTGGGTTGACCCAGGCTATGACGAGGGTTGACTTTCTACCATCTAGAAGATCAATAGTAATATTTTTCTAGACTCGCCACAGTTTTAATAAAAATGGATTTTTTTTTTCCAGAAAAACAGAAGTGGGAGTATGGTAGAACTGGAAGTGATTCCAGAACCGCAAACGATTACTGAAGATTTGATAGGAACCTAAAGATTCAATCTGGTTTGACATTCCATTGGCCACTCCGCAGATAAGGTGGGTAACCTCAGACACCCGAGAGGTACTCCGGTAGCCTCAAGGACGGTGACAGGAAAGTTCTTGTTTACCCAGACTTGCCATTGTTGTTGTTCCAGGCTGCGAGACCCGGCAGGAGGATGAGTATAGCGTCGTTCTAAACTAGCTTTAGAAGTGTACGTGTATATGACTCTGCCAGAGGGTTGTCGTAGTCAGTGGGAGCAACGGAAGCATTGGTTGATAGGTAGCTTATGTCTATTTACAGACTAAAGCAGATATAGCGGAGATAGATCATCAATTTCTGATGCGACAGTCATAGGTTTGACTTCATCAGAATAGGGGATGGATCTGTTAAGAAGGTAGTAGGGTGTGATGTCCTGGTATTTGGATCACATACACAGAGTAGGAAAAGAAACTCCTATACTACGATCGGTTATACTTTGGTCGTCACACAGTGGTTTCTCCACGAAGGAAATGGATTTCATATCAAACATTCTGGTTACTGGATCTATGGTTTTAGATCTAGATTTGGGTACTTTCCCAATCTGGATACTTAGACAGCATTCTAAGAGTATTTAGAATGGACGACTCCTGGCACGGTAGTGTACCTGCAGGTAATGGAGTCACCCTCTCTAAAGGTGTCTTGCAGACTAAAGGGGAGAGGGATGTGCATGATTGGCAGATCACTTGCTTAGGCAATTGAGTCAATCATGAGATGTCAAGTACCACACCAGATGTTGTTTTTATAGTAGGTGCAATGAGTTGATATTGATCCAATTCTGGAGAAACAGTCGGAAGCAGTTTTAGAACATAAGTGAATGTTCTAGGGATATGATAACGACAGCCTTATTCGGGAGACAGTTATCATTCCAGGCTTCCAAGGTGACCTGGACGACAAGGAGATGTCAGAGTTATAGTTTTTCCTTCTGACGAGGGGAAGTATTTTGGACAGGTGGTCCAAGGCAATACTGAGAGAGGCATGGCGCTGGATACTGATTAAGTTCAGTTGACAATACAGTCTAAGAAGTTTGGATTTGGAGTTCATTTGTGAGCTAGGTCCCATCAGACATCCAGACACATTCTAAGACAGGTATTGCTCATTTCGGGAGATGGCTTTCTCCGCGAACTTGAGATATAGAGAGACATAGAAAGAAACATCAAAGCGGATCCACTCACTAAGGCTATTCTTCGAACGCAATAGTTTCGTAAATAAGCTTTGTGAGACTGACTAGTAGAGGAGTTGGGTGTTCGGTATCACATGGGCTGTGAGTATGCGACATCGCAATATTAGCCTTGAGTGCAAGTGGGAGATTGCTGGAGATAGTGCCCTCAGAGTCAATTATTGGATCACAGGCACGTGATTGCAATGATTGAGGGAGGACCTATACCGAGAGGACAGTCTTACTCAAGATGATAGTATGCTATCTGGTTTTTCTTTATCATCGTGTACTGCTTTAGGTGACCTTACATGTCGCTATTACACGTTGATAGAGCCCCTAGGATTCTTGCTTGACTACCAGCAGTATGAGGGCGATCATATACGTGAGAGCTGGGGTCTATAAGCACATCCTTAAAAGGTCCCTAGTCGTGGGAGTTTCGAGACAGGGCATCGATTCTCCATAGTAGACTAGTGTATACAGTTGAGACCCCGACGAGGGGCGGTGGCCGGTCTCACAAGCCACTGGTGTCAGTTGGTTCACCTAAGATGTATACAGGTGCTTATTGGGTTATGAGTACACCGGACAGGACTCGCCGGGAACATGCTAGTTGGTCTTATACCTGACGTGAGATAGCAGTTCCCTGGTGACATGTGTACAGGTTAGTTCATCGACCTGAGGATCGTCATTTGTCTCGTGTGAGTTCCCACTGTACTTTGATTACTACCCTACCACGCTCAAAGGAGACGTGCAAACAGGTTTTAGTTGGGTGCAGTCCCGAGCCACATGGAAGCAGTGAGCGGATCTTTGGGGGTTCGTCTCTCCCGGTATTAGGGGTGAGGTCACGCTGTGTCTAGGAGAGCCATTACACAAAGCCCTCGGCCGAGGCAGGAGATTTACTGGTAGGTATTCCAGTAGTATCTCAGGGTGTTCTGGGTTACACTCCGACACGACTTGTACCGCTTTTGGGGGTCTGACTTTTACCAACACCCTAAGCCCGCCATGCGATGCTCATAGACGAACGGACCGGACTGTACGGATATTGTCACTGACAGGCTCAGTAGGGTGTCAGGATGAGTTCGCTCACAGACGTCCTTTTTGGTCAATAGCTGGTGGCCCGTCACGTATGGCTAATACCTCTGACGTGCTAGTGGTTAAATCCACAGCCATAGTATTGGCGAGTCTTTAGAGTCCGCCACATTCTATTGCTCAAGTTTTCGGGCGAAACGCTGTAGAGGCCGTATGGAGATATGGCAGGGTTCGATCAGATACGTGCGGTATTGCACGGATCATGATCGGACGGAATATACTAGCGGGCTTTAGTTTAAGCCGGATCCTAGTATAGTACAGTGTAGATTTTGTCTCATTGCATTTGTATTTCGGTCGGAATACAAATGCGGGTGTGTATACACAGTAGCGGGGTTTTCCTGTAATTTATTATGGGATCAGTTTTTGGAGTTGCCAGTTTGCTTTCCGGTTTCGGCCATTTTCCTTTGTATCTTTCATTGGCCGAAGATTGGTGGAGGAGGGCTTATTTGCATTTGTGCAAATAAGCATTTGTGGAGGGTGTAATTTGCATATTATTGCTTCATGATGGTTGCACCACCATTTGACCTCTTCTTCTCATGATTGCTTGACTTTTTGGAACAATCATGGTTGTTGATGGAGTGTGGATTTGTTGGTGATCATTCTTCTTGTCATGATCACATATCATTCCTCTCACTTGCATTATTTGTGTGGCTCCCCTCATTTTGATACACTCTCTCACCATTCCCTCAAGCAAGGCCGGCCACACATTATGGGAAGTGGGGATTTTTTTTGGAATGGGAAAAATGTTCATCACATTTTTTCCTTTTGCTTGCTACAAAATCATTCATCTCCATATACTTCTTTTCCTCCACAAAAAGAGCAACTTCCAATACCCAAACATTTTTCAAAAAGCTGTTATTGCAAGGACGTTCTCTTTTGTTTTGCACAGTGGTATTCAGTTGGAATATCCTGCACCTCAGTCGACGAGGCAAGGGCCGAGATCCCTTCACCGGGAGTGACCCCTTGGACAGAAGTTTGCGTCAGGGCAATAACTTCACTATAGTCGTTTACTTTTGCTTTGCATCATGGTATTCAGTTGGAATATCCTGCACCTCATTCTACGGGGAAAGAGCCGAGATCCCTTCACCGGGAGTGACATCTTTAGCAAAGGTTTTCGCCACTATATTTTTATAAAAGCTATCTGGTTCCTTCAACGATATCAAGTTCATTACGTTAAAGGTTTTCGCCAGAAACTATTCGTAGCCGTCTGTCGTTTCATATGGATAGTCAATAGTATTCAAGCTGTGTTTGTTGGCCAAAGTCAAGGCACAGTGTTTGGTAGCTATTGGGTATTCATATGCAGCATAGATAGATGCGTTGGTTTGGGACAGTCGTACTGCCTTGTTGGCCGAAGTCAAGGGTAGGTACGGGTAGGTTCAAATTAACCAGGAGAATGACGGGTAGAACTTGACATGTGACTTATGATTTGTTGGCCAAAGTCAAGGTCATAAGAGCATAGGGTAAAAATCACATCGAGAGTTTCTAAAGAAACTGAAACTTGCCAGATATGCCCATACCTTCTGGAGTGTGATAACGTGAGCGGATTCCGTCACGTTATCATGTGATGATAGTTGGATCCCGATTCTCACTGATGAGTTGGTTTACTCCTCGGGTGATCCCCACTAATTCTTCTTTCAGGTTTGGAGGAGAATATGACGGTACAGTGGGAGGTTTCCTGATTAGATAAAGTGACAACCATTCTGATCTAGGTTAGAGTGCACGCTGAGTGTTTCTTTTCTCTCTCTCTTTGGCAGCGACCATGACCCGACCCTTGACTATGACTCAGTGACCAAAATTAACCGAACCTTCTTAAACACTGGCTTTTGGATTGTCAGAGTTGCAAACCTCATTGCCACTTCTACTTTTACCCTTTTCTACAGGACACCCCGTATTACTACGAACGTCCACTTCCATTGGATAAAACCATCATATGGTTATATACGAACTCGAAGGAATTTATTCGAGGATGGTTTCCGGTTCTGGAGAAAACGGATAGGACTATTCAGTTGTCTTTTCCTTTTACCTTCTCTCAGGTTGCGAGTACTCCTTGGTTTAGGAGATAGTACACCTATTACGCAAATTAGATAGTCTTCTTTCAAACCTTAGGCTGGTGCCGAACGGTGGGGAATGGAGAAAATCAATTAGCATAACGATGGTGTACAGAAGGTATTAAGTAAAGACATACCAAGGGATTAGTAAGAGGGCAAAGTAAATTGCGACTGCTATTCATGACCAAACCAAGTATTTCATTACCACTCCCACTTCACTTTTGTATTTCTCCAGGACACTCCGTATCACTACGAAGATCCACAGTTTATTGGATACTCCATCGTATGGTTATATACGAACTTGAAACTAACTTGTTCCAGTTCGGGGATGGATTCTGGTTCAGGAGAAATAGGAATAAGGTTTTTTCAGGTGTCTTTTATCTTCAACTTCTCTCGCGTTGCGAGTGCTCCTAGGATTAGGACAGTACACCCATTACGCTTATTGGATAGTCTTCTTCCAAACCATAGGCTGGTGCCGAACGGTAGGGAAGGAAGAAAACCATTTAGCCTAAGAGGGTGTACAGAAGGTAATGACTAAAGACATATGAAGGGATGTGGAGAGATGGCATAAAAATATACGGTTACAGTTGTGAATCTGGAAAATGGAATAGGCATTACTAGGAATACCAGGATACCCTATCGAAACATTTCAATGTTTCAGTTTCACTGTGTATTGTTAAAAGAAGACTGATTTCCCAATTAGTCTTTACTCCAGGGCATGTATTTACTAGGTATGATTCTCACATCTGTATGGTTTTACAGATGATGAGTGGGAGTAAGTTATTGGGAATTGGGTGATTGTCCTCATTATATCGGAATTCGTTGTAATTGGTGATATTTGAGGAAACCAACCGGGTTGTTTGCCAGACGGCAAATATTTGGTTTTGAATATCCGTTGTTACGCACCAATTTCAAATTGATATATCTGTACGTCTATTTTTATAGAGTGAGATATACCATTTTGAAATTATATCCATGGCATTTACCTATATCAGTGGATGGTTAGGTAAGGAGCATTAAACAGCGGTGTAATTCTTCTTAACCATAAGTACAGTTTTCAACCTACGACACACAGGGATTGAATTATCAGACTCAAATGACTTATACAGAGTATTGTATTTTGTCCAGTGTCCATTAGGACAGAGGGGTTGGTCCTCGTACTATATTCGGTTTACTTATGACTTCTCTAGTTCTTAGATAAGTGTTTCGTAGAAACACAAGGTCTGAGTTTTGAGAAGTTATAGGTATATGAATAAAGTAGAGAACCAGGTGTTGCAAGTTTCGGGATTCTTCAATGTGATCGAAGATGTAGATACTTGTGTAGGGTATTCAGTTGATAGTAATGATTAAAGAACTTGCTTCTCTTTCAGATTACTCATAATTGGAATCACTCCTAAGTTGAGTAATGCTGATCGGCCTCTCTCCATTTAGTTGACATGCACTGGAGACAGCTGCATGATTTGAATCTGGTTTAATTAAATCAGTGCCTCTGGTTCTATATTGGATATAGAACAGTTCATATCTTAACGACGTTAAGGTACGGGGAGTTGTCCGGCTTATGCTTAAAACCAGACTCTAGATAACTCAAGGCACGTTTCTGTAATGGCTGTTTGTGGGTTGACCCAGGCTATGACGAGGGTTGACTTTCTACCATCTGGAAGATCAATGGTGATATTGTTCTAGACTCGCCACAGTTTTAATAAAAATGGATTTTTTTCCAGAAAACAGTAGTAAGAGTATGGTAGAACTGGAAGTGATTCCAGAACCGCAAATGATTACTGAAAATTTGATAAGAACCTAAAGATTCAATCTTATTTGACATTCTATTGGCCACTCCACAGATACGGTGGGTAACCTCAGGCACCCGAGAGGTACTCCGGTAGCCTCAAGGATGATGACAGGGAGGTTCTTGTTTACCCAGACCTGCCATTGCTGTTGTTCCAGACTATGAGACCCGGCAGGAGAATGAGTATAGCGTCGTTCTAAACTAACTTTAGAAGCGTACGAGTATATGACTCTGCCAGAGGGTTGTCGTAGTCAGTGGGAGCAGCGGAAGCATTGGTGGACAAGTAGCTTATGTCTATTTATAGACTAAAGCAGATATAGCGGAGATAGATCATCTATTTCTGATGTGACAGTCATAGGTTTGACTTCATCAGAATAGGGGATGGATATGTTAAGAAGGTAGTAGGGTGTGATGTCCTGGTATTTGGATGACATACACAGTGTAGGAAGTGATATTCCTATACTACGATCGGTTATACTCTGGTTGTCACACAGTGGTTTCTCCACATAGGAATTGGGTATTATTTCAGACATTCTGGTTACTAGATTTATGGTTTCAGATCTAGATTTGGGAAGTGTCCCAATCTGGGTACTTAGACAGCATTCTAAAGGTGTTTCAGAATGGACGACTCCAAGCACGGTAGTGTACCTGCAAGTGATGGAGTCACCCTCTCTAAAGGTGTCTTACAGACTAAAGTGGAGAGGGATGTGCATGATTGGCAGATCACTTGCTTAGGCAATTGAGTCAATCATGAGATGTCAAGTACCACACCAGGTATTGTTTTTGCACGAGATGCAATATGTTGATATTGATCCAATCCTGGAGAAACGATCGGAAGCAGTTTTGGACCATAAGTGGATGTTCTAGGGATATGATAACGACAGCCTCATTCGGGAGACAGTTATCATTCCAGACTTCCAAGGTGACCTGGATGACAGATTGGTTATCAGAGTTATAATTTTCCTTCTGACGAGGGGCAGTATTTTGGACAGGTGGTCCAAAGGGATACTGAGGGAGGCATGACGCAGGATACTGATTAAAGTTCAGTTGACGATACAGTCTAAGAAGTTTGGATTTGGAGTTCATTTATGAGCTAGGTCCCATCAGATATCCAGACATATTCTAAGACAGGTATTGCTCATTTCGGGAGATGGCTTTCTCCGCGAACTTGAGATAAAGAGAGACAGAGAAAAAAACATCAAGGCGGATCCACTCACGTAGGCTATTCCTCGAACGCCATAGTTTCGCAAACGGCTTTTGTGATACTGATTAGTAGAGGAGTTGGGTGTTCGGTATCACACGGGCTGTGAGTATGCGACATCGCAATAATTAGCCTTGAGTGCAAGTGGGAGATTGTTGGAGATAGTGCCCTCAGAGTCAATTATTGGATCACAGGTGTTGGAGATAGTGCCCTCAGAGTCAATTATTGGATCACAGGCACGTGATTGCAATGATTGAGGGAGGACCTATCCTGGGACGACAGTCTTACTCGAGATGATAGTTTGCTATCTGGTTTACCTTTATCATCGTGTACTGCTTCAGGTGACCTGACAGGTCACTATTGCACGTTGATAGAGCCCCTAGGATTCTTGCTTGACCACCAGCAGTATGAGGGCGATCATATAAGTGGGAGCTGTGGTCTATAAGCACATCCTTAAAAGGTCCCTAGTCATGGGAGTTTCGAGACAGGGCATCGATTCTCCAGAATAGACTAGTGTATACAGTCGAGACCCCGACGAGGGGCGGTGGCCGGTCTCACAAGCCACTGGTGTCAGTTGGTTCACCTAAGATGTATACAGGTGCTCATTGGGTTATGAGTACACCGGACAGGACTCGCCGGGAACATGCTAGTTGGTCTTATACCTGACGTCAGATAGCAGTTCCCAGGTGACATGTGTACAGGTTAGTTCATCGACCTGGGGATCGTCATTTGTCTCGTGTGAGTTCCCACTGTACTTTGATTGCTACCCTACCACGGCTCAAAGGAGTCGTACAAACAGGTTTTAGTTGGGTACAGTCCCGAGCCACATGGAGGCAGTGAACGGATCTTCAGGGGTTCGTCTCTCCCGGTATTGGGGGTGAGGTCGTGCTGTGTCTAGGAGAGCCATTACACAAAGTCCTTGGCCAAGGCAGGAGATTTACTGGTAGGTATTCCAGTAGTATCTCAGGGTGTTCTGGGCTACACTCCGACACGACTTGACCGCTTTTGGGGGTCTGACTTTTACCAACCCCCTAGGCCCGCCATGCGATGCTCTTAGACGAACGGACCGGACTGTACGGATATTGTCACTGACAGGCTCAGTAGGGTGTCAGGATGAGTTCGCTCATCGACGTCCCTTTTGGTCAATAGCTGGTGGCCCGTTACGTATTGGCTTATACCTCTGACGTGCTAGTGGTTAAATCCACAGCCATAGTATTGACGAGTATTTAGAGTCCACCACACATTCAGTTACTCAGCTTTCGGGCGAAACGCTGTAGAGGCCGTATGGAGATATGGCAGGGTCCGATCAGATACGTGCGGTATTGCACGGATCAGGATCGGACGGTTTGTACAAGAGGCCGTATAGACATATGGCAGGGTTCGATCAGATACGTGCGGTATTGCATGGATCAGGATCGAACGGATATTAGTAGCCGGTTTTGGTTTAAGCCGGATCCTAGTTTAGTACAGTGTAGATTTTGTCTCATTGCATTTGTATCCGGTCGGAATACAGATGCGGGTGTGTATGCACAGTATCGGGGTTTTCCTGTAATTTATTACGGGACCAGTTTTCTGGAGTTGCCAGTTTGCGTTCCGTTCCGGCCGGTTTTCCTTTGTTCTTTCCCGGCCGGACTTTTCCGATGGAGGGGGTTATTTGCAATTGTGCAAATAACTTTTGTGGAGGGGGTTTCTTGCAATTGTATTGATTATGATAGCATCTTTAGATTCCCTTTCCATCTTTTCTTTTGTTGCACCATCACTTGCATTAATTAAGATAAGAAAGGGTATGGGTTTGATGTTCATTTGTTATGATGATGTTTTGGTGTGGTCACCTCTTCTCATCTCCTACACTCACCTCCCTCCTTTGTTTGATTTTTCCTCCACCATTCTCACTTGTATATAGCCGGCCACTTCTTTGAGTGAGAAAGAGAGAGTTTCATTTTTGAGCTTGTGGCATTCTTGATCTCATTTGATGCTAGAAAAATGCAAGCACCATTTTTCTTATCTTGATTCCTCCATCTATCAAATGGCAACATCCACTACCCCAATATGAGACATGAGTCCTACACATATTCTATAGCATATCTTGGGCATGTCGACTTGCCAGCTTCATGCCCGAGTTGCCTCGGTTTAGAGGCGGGAGCCCGTAAAAGATGCAGGCGACGTGGTGCCCTTCCGGTGAGGAAATGGAGACCGGACATTCCGCGTGAGATCGGGACGACGACGAGAAGACCGGAGGACTCGGATCACTCGGTATATCTCTTTCAATCTTATAGTTAGCTAGAACTAGTTTAATGGTCCGATCCGGGTGTTTAGTGCGCGGTGGTGCCGGTTTGCAAAGTTCGCAAAATTAAAGTTTATCACCGTTTCCGCATTTGGCCGTCGGATTGACGGCCGGGGCGCCGCCGTGCACTTACAGTGGTATCAGAGCCTCGCCATTAACTTCGTCTAGCTTTGTTTGATGTGTTTTACATTTCCGATCGACCAAAATTCCAAAACTTGCATTTTTGTTCACATCAGTTTTCTGTTGAAATTTTTTGGTCTCGAAAAATTTTTCAGGTTGTAGAAAACTAATGTACTGGAAATTCTAAGACTACTGGAAAAATTCGATACAGTGAATCGACCACTGAAGCGCGGAACCGCGGCCAAACCCCCCTTGGGCCGCGGTTCCGCCGCACATTGGTGTCCTCGCTGCATTAATTTTTTTCCAGTGGGCTTCTGGGATGTTTTTAGGGGTTTTGGAATATTAAAATTGGGCCCAGAATTTCTGTGAGTGCTACAGTATTGCTTGGGGGCCCACTTGTTAATTTTTGATCGATCGGATATTTTAAACACATTATTTCACAGTATTTACATTATATCTGCGACCGTGAATGTCACTCGATCGGTAAATCCAGTCTAACTGCTATAGCCCGGTTAGACGGATTTACGAACGTGACTTTCACGTTGATGTTCTGTGTTTTTGCTGTGATGTTGCGGATCGGTCGTGGGGGATAGCCTGGATGCAATGCTAGTACAGTTTCTGTTGTATTATGTACATTTGATATTGCGGGGCGAGCGTCCGACATGTGGACTGCCGTCACTGCCTGTTTGTATTATTCTTTTGGGGCACGACCTGGTTGCGGTCGATGTACCCGTTGTATGTATTTTTTACTTTCTGTACTAGGTTTACCCCGCGGTGGGGTGCACGGATAGCCGGGTTCTGGAGGGCAACAAGCCCGCATCTCATGGCATTGAGACGGAGGGGGCTTCACTCTAGGGTTGGCGGGCTATTCGCCGCACTCGTAGGGGGTACAGGTTGACCCAGGAGGGGTGCCCAAGTTGCCGGATTCCGTGAAGTGCTGGGTGGTCCATTCACGGTGCTGAAGGGGGCTGCCTCGCTTCAGGTTTTGGCGGGTGACTTGCCGCGCCCGTAGGGGTCTAGGATTTCATTGCACAGGCTATCCACACGACCAGGGGAACGTCGGGTTTCAGTAGTGGCTCTGTGAAACCCGGGGATCCCAGATATCTGTATTGTTCTGTGATGCTGTACATTTCTGTGATGTTGCATTTCTTATCACGCCTTGAGCGAATACTATATATTGGTATATATATTAGTAGATGGTGTATATGTTTTTCATCCGCGCTAGTCCAGTCCCCGCTCTGCCGTTAGTTAGCTAACCTAATGGGTAATGACGGGACCCAGTGGCGAATGCGGATGGCATATACGTACGTCAGTATATTTTCGTTCTTTGTGGTGTGATCAATTGATGGGACTGCATTGATTCGGATCAATGCAAGATAAACAAACCTAATCTGATGTTGTTGGAACACTTTTCAAAAAGCTGTTATTGCAAGGACGTTCACTTTTGTTTTGCATCGTGGTATTCATTTGGAATATCCTGCTCCTCAGTCGACAAGGCAAGGGCCGAGATCCCTTCACCGGGAGTGACCCCTTGGACAGAAGCTTGCGTCAGGGCATTAACTTCACTATAGCCGATTACTTTTGCTTTGCACAGTGATATTCGGTTATGAATATCCAGCACCCCATTCTACGGGGAAAGAGCCGAGATCCCTTCACCGGGAGTGACCTCTTTAGTAAAGGTTTTCGTCACTATATTTTCTAAAAAGCTATCTGTTCCTTCAACGATATCAAGTTCATTACGTTAAAGGTTTTCGCCAGAAATCATTCGTAGCCCTCCGTCGTTTCATATGGGTAGTCAATAGTATTCAAGCTGTGTATGTTGGCCAAAGTCAAGGCACAGTGATTGGTAGCTATTGGGTATTCATATGCAGCATAGATAGATGCGTTGGTTTGGGACAGTCGTACTGCCATTTTGGCCAAAGTCAAGGGTAGGTACGGGTGGACTCAAATTAACCTGGGGAATGACGGGTTGAACTTGACATGTGACTTATGATATGTTGGCCAAAGTCAAGGTCATAAGAGCATGAGGTAAAAATCACATCGGGAGTTTCAAAAGAACTGAAACTTGCCAGATATGCGCATACCTTCTGGAGTGTGATACCGTGAGCGGATTCCGTCACGTTATCATGCGATGATAGTTGGATACCGATTCCCACTGATGAGTTAGTTTACTCCTCGGGTAACCCCGACTAAATTCTTCTTTCAGGTTTGGAGGAGAATTTGAGGTACAGTGGGAGGTTTCCTGATTAGATAAATTGGTAACCATTCTGATCTAGGGTAGAGTGCACGCTGAGTGTTTCTTTTCTCTCTCTCTCTCTGACAGGGACCATTGACCCGACCCTAGACTTTGACTCAGTGACCAAGTTGACCGAACCTTCTTAACACTGGCTTTTGGATTGTCAGAGTTGCAGACCTCATTGCCACTCCTACTTTTACCCTTTTCTCCAGGACACCCCGTATTGCTACGAACGTCCACTTCCATTGGAAAAAACCATCGTATGGTTATATACGAACTCGAAGGAATTTATTCGAGGATGGTTTCCGGTTTTGGAGAAAACGGATAGGTTTATTCAGTTGTCTTTTCCTTTTACCTTCTCTCAGGTTGCGAGTACTCCTTGGTTTAGGGGATAGTACACCTATTACGCAAATTGGATAGTCTTCTTCCAAACCTTAGGCTGGTGCCGACCGGTAGGGAATGAAGAAAGCCAATTAGCATAACGATAGTGTGCAGAAGGTATTAAGTTCAGACAAAGCAAGGGATTAGTAAGAGGGCAAAGTAAAATGCGACTGATATTCACGACCAAACCAAGTATTTCTTCGCCAATCCTAAATCACCTTTGTATTTCTCCAGGACACTCCGTATCACTACGAAGATCCACAGTTTATTGGATACTCCATCGTATGGTTATATACGAACTCGAAAGGAACTTGTTCCAGTTCGGGGATGGATTCTGGTCCAGGAGAAATAGGAATAAGGTTTATTCGGTTGTCTTTTATTTTCACCTTCTCTCTCATTGCGAGTGCTCCTAGGATTAGGATAGTACACCCATTATGCTTATTGGATAGTCTTCTTCCAAACCATAGGCTGGTGCCGAACGGTAGGGAAGGAAGAAAACCATTTGGCCTAAGGGGTGTGCAGAAGGTAATGACTAAAGACATATAAAGGGATTTGGAGAGGTGGCAAAGAATTATACGGTTATAGTTGTGAATCTGGATGATGGTAGAGGCATTACTAGGAATACCAGAATACCCCATCGAAACATTTCAATGTTTCAGTTCAATTGTGTACTGTTAAAAGAAAACTGATTTCCCGATTAGACACTTGCTCCAGGGTATGTATTTACCAGGTTTGATTCTCACATCTGTATGGTTTTACAGATGATGAGTGGGAGTAAGTTATTGGGAATTGGGTGATCATCCTCATTATATCGAGATTCGTTGTAATCGGTGATATTTGAGGAGATCACCTGGGCTGTTTGCCGGTCGGCAAATATTTGGTTTTGAATATCCGCTGTTGTGCACCAATTTCAAATTGATATATCTGTACGTCTATTTTCATAGAGTGAGATATACCTTTTGATATTATGTCGATGACATTTACCTATATCAGTGGATAGTTAGGTAAGGAGCATTAAACAGCAGTGTAATTCTTCTTAACCATAAGTACAGTTTTCAACCTACGACACACAGTGAAAGAGTTGTTAGACTCGGCGGACTTATACAGAGTATTGTATGTTGTCCAGTGTCCATTAGGACAGAGGGGTTGGTCCTCATACTATATTCTGTTTACTTTTAACTTCTCTAGTTCTTAGACATGTGTTTCGTAGAAACACAGGGTCTAAATTTTGAGGAGTTATAGGTATTTGAATAGAGTAAAGAACCAGGTGTAGCAAGTATCGGGATTCTTCAAGGTGATCGAAGATGTAGATACTTGTGTATGGTATTCAGTTGATAGTAATGATAAAGAGAAATAGCTTCTCTTTCAGGTTACTCATAATTGGAAACATTCCTAAGTTGAGTAACGCTGATCGGCCTCTCTCCATTTAGTTGACATGCACTGGAGACAGCTGCATGATTTGAATCTGGTTAAATTAAACCAGTGCCTCTGGTTCTATATTGGATATAGTACAGTTCATATCTTAACATTGTTAAGGTACGGGGAGTTGTCCGGCTTATGATTAAAACCAGACTCTGGATAACTCAAGGCATGTTTCTGTAATGGCTGTTTGTGGGTTGACCCAGGCTATGACGAGGGTTGACTTTCTACCATAAGAAAGATCAATAATAATATTGTTCTAGACTCGCCACAGTTTTATTAAAAATGGATTTTTTCAAAGACAGTAGTGGGAGTATGGTAGAACTGGAAGTGATTCCAGAACCGCAAACGATTACTGAAGATTTGATAAGGAACCTAAAGATTCAATCTGATTTGACATTCCATTGGCTACTCCGCAGATAAGGTGGGTAACTTCAGGCACCCGAGAGGTACTCCGGTAGCCTCAAGGACGGTGACAGGGAAGTTCTTGTTTACCCACACTTGCCATTGCTGTTGTTCCAGGCTGCGAGACCCGGTAGGAGGATGAGTATAGCGTCGTTCTGAACTAGCTTCAGAAGTGTACGTGTATATGACTCTGCCAGAGGGTTGTCGTAGTCAGTGGGAGCAGCGGAAGTATTGGTGGACAGGTAGCTTATGTCTATTTATAGACTAAAGCAGATATAGCGGAGATAGATCATCTATTTCTGATGTGACAGTCATAGGTTTGACGTCATCAGAATAGGGGATGGATCTGTTGAGAAGGTAGTAGGGTGTGATATCCGGGTTTTGGATGACATACAGTAGGGAGTGACATTCCTATACTACGATCGGTTATACTTTGGTCGTCACACAGTGGTTTCTCCACAAAGGACATGGATATAATATCCGACATTCTGGTTACTAGATCTATGGTTTTAGATCTAGATTTTGGTGGTTTCCCAATCAGGGTACTTAGACAGCATTCTATGAGTATTTAGAATGGTTGACTCCTGGCATGGTAGTATACCTGCAGGTGATGGAGTCACCCGCTCTAAAGGTGTCTTATAGACTAAAGTAGAGAGGGATGTGCATGATTGGCAGATCACTTGCTTAGGCAATTGAGTCAATCATGAGATGTCAAGTACCACACCGGATGTTGTTCTTGCACTAGATGTAATAAGTTGATATTGATCCAATCCTGGAGGAACAGTCGGAAGCAGCTTTAGAACATAAGTGGATGTTCTAGGGATATGATAACGACAGCCTCATTCGGGAGACAGTTATCATTCCAGGCTTCTAAGGTGACATGGACGACAAGGAGGTTGTCAGAGTTGTAGTTTTCCCTCTAACGAGGGGCAGTATTTTGGACAGGTGATCCAAGGCAATACTGAGGGAGGCATGGCGCAGGATACTGATTAAGTTCAGTTGACGATACAGTCTGAGAAGTTTGGATTTGGAGTTCATTTATGAGCTAGGTCCCATCAGACATCCAGACATTCTAAGACAGGTATTGCTCATTTCGGGAGATGGTTTTCTCCGCGAACTTGAGATATAGAGAGAGACATAGAAAGAAACATCAGAGCGGATCCACTCGCTGAGGCTATTCCTCGAACGCAATAGTCTCGCAAACGAGCTTTGTGAGACTGACTAGTAGAGGAGTTGGGTGTTCGGTATCACACGGGCTGTGAGTATGCGACATCGCAATAATTAGCCCTGAGTGCAAGTGGGAGATTGTTGGAGATAGTGCCCTCAGAGTCAATTATTGGATCACAGGCACGTGATTGCAATGATTGAGGGAGGACCTATCCCGGGACGACAGTCTTACTCGAGATGATAGTTTGCTATCTGGTTTACCTTTATCATCGTGTACTGCTTCAGGTGACCTGACAGGTCACTATTGCACGTTGATAGAGCCCCTAGGATTCTTGCTTGACCACCAGCAGTATGAGGGCGATCATATAAGTGGGAGCTGGGGTCTATAAGCACATCCTTAAAAGGTCCCTAGTCGTGGGAGTTTCGAGACAGGGCATCGATTCTCCAGAATAGACTAGTGTATACAGTCGAGACCCCGACGAGGGGCGGTGGCCGGTCTCACAAGCCACTGGTGTCAGTTGGTTCACCTAAGATGTATACAGGTGCTCATTGGGATATGAGTACACCGGACAGGACTCGCCGGGAACATGCTAGTTGGTCTTATACCTGACGTCAGATAGCAGTTCCCAGGTGACATGTGTACAGGTTAGTTCATCGACCTGGGGATCGTCATTTGTCTCGCGTGAGTTCCCACTGTACTTTGATTGCTACCCTACCACGGCTCAAAGGAGTCGTGCAAACAGGTTTTAGTTGGGTACAGTCCCGAGCCACATGGAGGCAGTGAACGGATCTTCAGGGGTTCGTCTCTCCCGGTATTGGGGGTGAGGTCGTGCTGTGTCTAGGAGAGCCATTACACAAAGTCCTTGGCCAAGGCAGGAGATTTACTGGTAGGTATTCCAGTAGTATCTCAGGGTGTTCTGGGCTACACTCTGACACGACTTGACCGCTTTTGGGGGTCTGACTTTTACCAACCCCCTAGGCCCGTCATGCGATGCTCTTAGACGAACGGACCGGACTGTACGGATATTGTCACTGACAGGCTCAGTAGGGTGTCAGGATGAGTTCGCTCATCGACGTCCCTTTTGGTCAATAGCTGGTGGCCCGTTACGTATTGGCTTATACCTCTGACGTGCTAATGGTTAAATCCACAGACATAGTATTGACGAGTCTTTAGAGTCCACGACACATTCAGTTACTCAGCTTTCGGGCGAAACGCTGTAGAGGCCGTATGGAGATATGGCAGAGTCCGATCAGATACGTGCGGTATTGCACGGATCAGGATCGGACGGTTTGTACTAGAGGCCGTATAGATATATGGCAGGGTTCGATCAGATACGTGCGGTATTGCACGGATCAGGATCGAACGGATATTACTAGCCGGTTTTGGTTTAAGCCGGATCCTAGTTTAGTACAGTGTAGATTTTGTCTCATTGCATTTGTATCCGGTCGGAATACAGATGCGGGTGTGTATGCACAGTATCGGGGTTTTCCTGTAATTTATTACGGGACCAGTTTTCTGGAGTTGCCAGTTTACATTCCGTTCCGGCCGGTTTTCTTTTGTTATTTCCCGGCCGGACTTTTCCGATGGAGGGGGTTATTTGCAATTGTGCAAATAACTTTTGTGGAGGGGGTTTCTTGCAATTGTATTGATTATGATAGCATCTTTAGATTCCCTTTCCATCTTTTCTTTTGTTGCACCATCACTTGCATTAATTAAGATAAGAAAGGGTATGTGTTTGATGTTCATTTGTTATGATGATGTTTTGGTGTGGTCACCTCTTCTCATCTCCTACACTCACCTCCCTCCTTTGTTTGATTTTTCCTCCACCATTCTCACTTGTATATGGCCGGCCACTTCTTTGAGTGAGAAAGAGAGAGTTTCATTTTTGAGCTTGTGGCATTCTTGATCTCATTTGATGCTAGAAAAATGCAAGCACCATTTTTCTTATCTTGATTCCTCCATCTATCAAATGGCAACATCCACTACCCCAATATGAGACATGAGTCCTACACATATTCTACAGCATATCTTGGGCATGTCGACTTGCCAGCTTCATGCCCGAGTTGCCTTGGTTTAGAGGCGGGAGCCCGTAAAAGATACAGGCGACGTGGTGCCCTTCCGGTGAGGAGATGGAGACCAGACATTCCGTGTGAGATCGGGACGACGACGAGAAGACCGGAGGACTCGGATCACTCGGTATATCTCTTTCCATCTTATAGTTAGCTAGAACTAGTTTAATGGTCCGATCCGGGTGTTTAGTGCGCGGTGGTGCCGGTTTGCAAAGTTCGCAAAATTAAAGTTTATCACCGTTTCCGCATTTGGCCGTCGGATTGACGGCCGGGGTGCCGCCGTGCACTTACAACAGGCACGTGATTGCAATGGTTGATGGAGGACCTATCCCGATAGGACAGTCTTACTCAAGATGACAGTATGCTATCTGGTTTATCTTTATCATCGTGTACTGCTTTAGGTGACCTTACAGGTCCGTATTGCGCATTGATAGAGCCCCTAGGATTCTTGTTTGACTGCCAGCAGTATGAGGGCGATCATATACGTGGGATCTGGTAGTCTATAAGCACATCCTTAAAAGGTCCCTAGTCGTGGGAGTTTCGAGACAGGGCATCGATACTCCAGAGTAGACTAGTGTATACAGTCTAGACCCCGACGAGGGGCGGTGGCCGGTCTCACAAGCCATTGGTGTCAGTTGGTTCACCTAAGATGTATACAGGTGCTCGTTGGGATATTTGTACACCGGACAGGACTCGTCGGGAACATGCTGCTTGGTCTTATACATGACGTTAGATAGCAGTTCCCTGGTGACATGTGTACAGGTTAGTTCATCGACCTGAGATCGTCATTTGTCTCATGTGAGTTCCCACTGTACTTTGATTACTACCCTACCACGCTCAAAGGAGACGTGCAAATAGGTTTTATTTGGGTGCAGTCCCGAGCCAAATGGAGGCAGTGAGCGGATCTTTAGGGGTTTGTTTCTCCCGGTATTGGGGGTGAGGTCGTGCTGTGTCTAGGAGAGCCCTTACACGAAGTCCTTGGCCAAGGTAGGAGATTTACTGGTAGGTATTCCAGTAGTATCTCAGGGTGTTCTGGGCTACACTCCGACACGACTTGTACCGCTTTTGGGGGTCTGACTTTTACCAACCTCCTAGGCCCGCCATGTGATGCTCATAGACGAACGGACCGGACTGTACGGATATTGTCACTGACAGGCTCGGTAGGGTGTCAGTATGAGTTCGCTCATCGACGTCCCTTTTGGTTAATACCTGGTAGCCCATTACGTATGGCTAATACCTCTGACGTGCTAGTGGTTAAATCCACAGCCAAACTATTGACGAGTCTTTAGAGTCCCCACAGATCGTTTTCTCAAGTTTCAGGCGAAACGCTGTAGAGGCCATATGGAGATATGGCAGAGTTCGATCATGTACGTGCGGTATTGCACGGATCATGATCGGAGGGATAATATTAGCGGGCTTTGGTTTAAGCCGGATCCTAGTATTGTACTGTGTAGATTTGTCTCATTGCATTTGTATTCGGTCGGAATACAAATGCGGGTATGTATTACAGTAGCGGGGTTTTCCTGTAATTTATTACGGGATTGTTTTTCTAAAGTTGCCAGTTTGCATTCCGTTTCGGCCATTTTCCATTGTATCTTTCCTTGGCTGAAAATTGGTGGAGGAGGGTTTATTTGCAATTGTGCAAATTAGCATTGTGGAGGGTGGTCTTTCTATTTTGTTGCATCATGATGGTTTCATGATGGTTCCCCCATCCTTTGACTTTCTTTGGAGTTATGATGGCTTGACCTTTGGAGTTATGATGGATGATGGAGTGTTGGATTTTGTTGATGATTATGACTTTTCTCTCTCTTGCATTATTCCCTCTCTTGGCTCACTCCTCTCTCTCGCTTAATCAAGTTTGGCCGGCCAAGCTTAAGTGGGCTGTCCAAAATATTGTGGTGGGGATTTTGATCCTTTTTTCTTTGCAAAATCCATTTTTAGTTCATCCAAAAAGATTGCATCTTCTTTTCCACAAAAACCATGGCAACTTTCACAACCCAATAAGACATAGCTTTCTACACTTCATCTACAGTACCCTTGGGTACGTCGACTCGCCAACTTCGTGCTCGAGTTGCCTCGGTCCAGAGATGGGAGCCCGTAAAAGAACCCGGCGATGTGGTGCCCTTCCAACGAGGAGATGAAGACCAGAGATTCCGTGGGGAGATCGGGACAACGACGAGAAGACCGAAGGACACGGATCGCTCGGTATATCTCTCTACCCCTTCTCTAATTAGCTAGGATTAAGTTAATAGCACGATCCGAGTTTAAAGTGCGCGGTGGTGCTCGTTTACAAGTTTTGTAAAAAGTTTCGTTTCCGCATTCCGGTGTCGGATTGACAGTCGGGCCGCCGCCATGCACTTACAATACCCTCCAGGTATATGTATGCATGTATGCAAGATGTACATGTAGCTATGTCTCATATGTGTATATACCTATCACTAATGGTATACTACCACATAAGTATATGGGTAACTAGCATGTAAGCATGTCGAGGCATGTGTAAGCATGTAGGTATACAGGTATGCTATATGTCATATGCACAATGAAAATAAGGATCATGTCTCAATGTCCCTAAGCAACACAATATCACATATGTATAGGTATTGTGCCTGTCATGGAAATTATTGACGGTGTGAGTGGCATACAATCGGTGCTCGTGCAACATGAACCGTCAATAATAGTGTTGTATCTCATTAATACTATGTCCAAATGTAATAGGCAAAATGAGATATGCAACTAAGACACACAAGCACAAACGAGTCCATATACTAAACAATATAGGTCAAGTCACTTAATCAAGCCCAGACGCATAACGCCATGCGGGCGATTCCCCTGTAGAAGTTAAATCTACTCACTACACTCCTGGCTAAGTAAAGCCAACCACACGCTTTCCCCTCTTCGCAGCGTCCGAAGTCCCCGCCTGCGATCCTGAACCCATATAACAATAAAGCAAGCGTATATAAGAAATCGACCAATAATACATACAACTACATATGACCGACACACCAACTCCAAACATACTCCCAAGTGTTCGTTTTAGTGGCAAACGCGCGTAGCGACATTACGAAATGAACTCAAGAGCAAAAGCTACACAAAGACACGAACGATATCGGCACGACCCTAACTAGGAACGCAAAGCGACACAACTACCAAGCCTAGACCCTGATCGTACCGATCGAGCAGTCAAAACACAACAATAAACGTGGAATCAATATAATTAACGTCGCAACGTCAAAAGAAACCCACGCCTAAAATATTCGTAAATCTAGTAAGCAGCATTTATCATTTTACCACAAAACTACAAGTTTTACCAAAACTAGAATTTACAAACATCTTCAAATAGCCAGGTTAAACCACTTATACCTTAACTAAAATTTTAGATTTCACTAATTAGGATTAGCAAAAGTTTAGTTTGTTAATTAGCTTAATTATCCGATTAGGAAAATATCATTTAACAAGTTACCAACTTGATTAAGTTTTTATTTGTCTTAACTTATCACTTAACCATTCCACTAATCAAAACCCTAATTTGATCATCAAAATGATATCTTGAATTTCTAAATATTAATTTAAAAGCTTAAATTAAACATCTAATTAAGCTAATTAAAGGTATTAAGCAACAAAAAGAGATTAGGGTTAAGGTTTTATACCTTCAAAGAACACAACCTGAAACAAGAACAATCCACACTTTAGCCTCCAAAATCCTCACTAGAATGATGATCCAAGCATGATTGAAGAAGAAGAATGATGGGTTTGATTTATATTTGAATTTGTATGAATTTATTTGGATTTTTCATCATTTTTTTGAAGTAAAATGAGAAGAAATGAAGCAAATATGATCAAGGACAGCAAGGGATGAAGTGGTTTCAGCCAAGGATAGGGAGCTAGGGTGTTGTGGAATTTTGGAGAAAATTCTAGAAGAAATTTACAATAATTGCATAATAAAACAAAAAGCTTTATGTTTTCATTATCTTTTCTTTTAAAAAAATCATTTAATTCCACAAAAATCAAGATATTTTGGAGAGAAGGTTCTAAACATAATTCTAGTGATTAGTTTAGCATAAAACCACATTAGTAGTAATTAACCCACAAAAAAATAATTACCACTATAAAGTGCACAAATAAAGCATTAAAATAATATTTTAATTAGGGAAAAATTTTATGTGAACCAAAACATCCCATTGATCCCCAAAGTTCGCGCACTAGTTTTATTCTAGCTAAACTATCTGACGTGAAGTTTATACAGAAGTTTGATCACAATCGGGTTAAAACGGAAAACACCAACTATTTTACCCTAAAACGGAAAAATTCGCAAAACGATTTCTAAAACGTTACAGTTGCACACATTTATGATCTTATACACCTTGGAATGCTCGGTTTTGTTTTGTGATCATTGAGATGTTGATGAGTTTTCGTGCATTGGTTGCACCAGAATTGTATTTCGTGCGTTGTTGCACCAGATTGATGTTTTTGTGAGCGTCTGCACTTGATGTTCGTTATCATGCATACTATTGCACTAGATGTTTTATACAGACCAGACGCATTTGATTTAGATTTTCGTACATATTGGGCGCAGGATGTGAGATTTTGTGCACACCGGATGCACTTAATTTGGATTTTTATTCGTGCATGTATGATGCACATGATTGAGATTTTATTCGTGCATGTTGGATGCACTTGATAGAGACATCATTTGTGCATAGTTGTTGCCTTTGATTTAGATTTTCATGCACTATAGATGCATTTGATGTTGTGGTCGTGCACACCAGTTGCACTTGACAGATGCTTTTGTGCACACCCGTTGCACTTAGCTTGCTTTTATACATATTGTGGCAATTGTATTGGATTGGATTTCCATGCGCACCAGATCCATGTGATATTGGATACGCCTTTTGAGGCTGATTTTATTTATGAGTTTTTTGTTTTGATGATGGATACTATATTATATAGTAGCCGAGCTGGACTGGTCTAAAGACAGTACCTGAGTACTTTTGCATGCATATAAAAGTTTACCAAAGGTTTTCAAAAAAAAGGGGGCTACAGTCTCGCTATTTAGTACGTGTCAGCGAGTGACACGAAATTTTATAAAGTGAACCTTCTGGGATTTTTCAAAAAGGTAGGACGTATAATTTGAGCAAAACATATATAAGTATATATTTACCTACTTTACAAATAATCGTCCGCCACTTGTACCGTGGGCTAAGCATAGCACGGGGATTTGAGAAATATTTGACATGAGTTATTCAGTTTTTAAAATTGTTTATAAAAATGCATACTATATATGTGCTATGATTTAAATAGTGCATTTGAATTCCAGTGGTGGAATTCGAGATTCGTATTTCCATTTTAACTCCAATGATTGTGTGATTCTTGACGGAGCTTGGTTTTGAGTTTTGTACTCGTTTTCATGCGCACACGATGCGCCGTGGTATTTGTATGTCTTCCGTGATTTCGGAACCCCGTTGATTTGAGTAGATTGTTGAAATGTTTTAGTATTGGGGATTTAAATTTAATTTCGGGGACCAAATTTATTTAGGGGGGAAGACTGTAAAATTTCATAAATATAAAAATATTATTTTGGAAATTTAATATTAAAATAATATATTTCGCGAAAACTATTCGATTTGCGAATAGGGATTTTTCGTAAAATGGTATAAGTATATACCAATATTTTGAAATTAATCGGAGATTACAATGATTTATTTATTTTAATGATATTTAACATATTTTTTGTAATGATCACATCAGGTACCCACAAGCCATCAGCGGTACTAGCTGGACGTAATGGCTATCAAAGGTGTTGAATGAATAGAAGATCAACAAACAAACTTGTCCAAACTCCCGTAGAGCCTATAAGCAACAGATACTGTACAGTCTGGTCTCTTTGTCTGATATGTCGCATATCAAGTTGGGGGTGGAATCGTCATACCCCACAAACTTGATAAGTCATGCCGATGTGTGCCCTATAACCTTTCGAGAACTACTGATAACACTTATTAGTAAATCTCATCAGCCCTGGCCTAGGACTTGGTGTTATAGCCAATCGAGCATAGCGCAACATCAACTCCCAATACCGGGTGAAACGAAACCCCTTCTATTGCTCACTACTTCCATGTGACTTGGGACTGTACCCAAAATCCACCTTTTTTCTCGACTCCTTTGAGCTGTGGTAGTGAGGAAATCAAAGCATAGTAGGAACCACAAAGGACACTATCACGATCTCGGGTCTACAGACAAACCTGTACAAGTGTCACCAGAGAACTGCTATCTGACGATAGGTATGGTACCATACAAGAGTTCTCGGCGAGTCCTGTTTGGTGTACCTTTTCTCCAATGAGCATATATGCACAATATTTGATGTCAAACATCAATGGTTGTAGGATCAACCATCAATGGTTGTAGGTCAAAAAACGTACACACTCTACTTTGGAATATCGATGCCCTATCTCGATACTCTCTCGACTAGGAATTGTTAAAGAATGTGCTTGCGGACTACACAAGCCCTACTAGTATGATCCGCATCATAGTCTTGGTAGTCAAACCAACATCCTGAGGGCTTTATCAACATGTATGAGTGAGATAGTAAACTATAACAAGTGCACATGTTAAGATAAAGAGCAACCAGATAGCATACTATCAGGTCGAGCAAGAAAGTCTTCTAGATATATGTCCAAGCATCCATTATAATACACAATAATGGCCTATAGGGCATACATATTCCTAACAATCTCCCAGTTGCACTATGGCCAGTTGTTGTAGTATCGCAAACCCAACTTCCAAAAAAGTCTCTTGAATTGCGTCTGGGGGAGGGCCTTGGTGAGTGGATCCACCCTGTTTTCCTTCGTGTCTACTCTCCTAACCTCGATCTCGCGGTAATCAACTATCTCCCTGATCAGGTGATACCGCCTCAGAATATGTCTGGATCGCTGATGGGACCGAGGTTCCTTGGCCAAAGCCATAGCTCCATTGTTATCAGAATACAAGGGCATTGGATCTTCCATGGATGGAACCACTCCAAGATCATTAATGAATTTCTTCATTCAGACAGCCTTTTTAGCAACATCATTAGCAGCGATGTATTCAGCCTCCATCATCGAGTCTGCAACGGTATCTTTCTTGGAACTCTTCCAACATACCGCCCCTCCATTGAGGGTGAAGATAATGCCCGAGATAGACTTGCTATCATCCTTATCACTCTAGAAGCTCGATTCGGTAAAGGACTCCTTTTGGAGTTCTCTGTTACCATACACCAAAAACATCTCTTTAGTCCTTCTTATGTACATAAGAATGTTCTTTACAGCTATCCAGTGCTCCTCCACTGGGTTCGATTGATACCTACTTACCACACTAAGTGCGTAAGCTGCATCTGGTCTCGTGCATAACAACGTGTATATGATAGAACGAACATCCGGTCTGGTGCATAACTTCGTGTACATGATAGACCCAACTGCAGAAGCATATGGTATCATGTTCATGCGAGCCCTCTCCAAATCTGTCTTGGGAGATATCTCTTTGGAGAGAGTGATTCCTGAACAAGAGGGTAAATTACCATGCTTAGAATCTTCCATACTAAACCTCTTTAGTATAGTGTCTATGGACCTGGATTGGGACAATCCCAACATCCTTTTAAATCTATCTCTATAAATCTTTATCCCCAAGGTATAGGAGGCATCACCCAGATCATTCAAGGAGAACTTTTGTGAAAGGAAGTGTTTGACTGAGTTCAGCATCGGAACATCATTTCCTAGCAAGAGTATGTTATCCACGTATAATACGAGGAATACAACCTTACTCTCTACAACCTTTTTATATAAACATGGTTCATCTACGTTTTGGATGAATTCAAACTCTTTGACTGCCACATCAAAACATATGTTCCAGCTCTGCGATGCCTGCTTTAATCCGTAAATTGATTTTAACATCTTGCACACCTTTCCGCTACTCCCACTGTTTACGAAGCCCTCTGGCTATGTCATATACACGCTCTCTTCTAAATTGCCCATTAGAAAAGCGGTTTTGACATCCATCTGCTAGATTTCAAAGTCATGGTATGCAGCAATGGCAAGTAGGATCCTGATGGACTTAAGCATAGCCACTGAAGAAAAGATCCCATCATAGTCGACACCTGTTCATTGACGAAAACCTTTTTCTACAAGTTTAGCTTTGAAGGTCTCAACCTTTCCATCTATACCAATTTTCTTTTTGAAGATCCACTTGTTCCCAATGGGTTTTAGCCCTTCAGGAGAAACTTCCAAAGTCCATACTTTATTGGTGTACATGGATTCCATCTCAGATCGCATAGCATCCAGCCATTTCACAGAGTCCCCACATGTGATGGCCTGCTCGAAACTAGTTGGGTCATCATCATTCATGATGCAATCCTTGCTCCCACCGTCTATGAGAAAACCGTAGTATCTCTTAGGTAGATGAGGAACCGTACTAGATCTACGGAGTGGCTGAGGTTTGTCAGAGACTATTGAATCCTCCAATTCTACCAAAGCTTCAGTTGTAGTTTGTGTATCTGGAACTTCTTCCAGCTCTACCTCATTACCACTAATTTCTTTTACAACAAATTACTTTTCTAAAAAGGTGTTATGTTGAGCAACAAACACCTTTTGTTCCTCTGTGTGGTAGAAGATATGCTTTCGCGAATGTTTGAGATATCCAACAAACTTACATAGAATAGACCATGCCTCGAGCTTGTCCGGATTTTTCTTTTTGACATAAGATGGACAACCCTATATCTTAATGAAATTAAGACATGGTCTCTTCCCCTTCCACATCTCATTTAGAGTGGTAGGCACAGTTTTGGTAGGAACCCTATTCAATATGTATGCAGCTGTCTCAAGTGCATAACTCCAAAAGGAAATAGGTAACTCAGCAACACTCATCATAGAGTGCACCATATCTATTATGGTGTGATTCCTCCGCTCCGATACACCATTGTGCTGTGGTATATACGGAGAAGTAAGATGAGAGAGAATCCCATTCTCTTTTAAATAATCTCGGAGTTCCGTGCTTAAGTATTCACCTCCTTGATCAGATCGAAGGATTTTAAAACTTTTACCCTTCTGGTTCTCTACTTCGCTCTTATATTCCTTGAATTTATCAAAAGCTTCAGATTTGAATTTCAACAGGATCACATGTCCGAATCTTGAGAGATCATCCGTGAATGTAATGAAGTATGAGAAATCATTTCTGGCATGTGTAGACAAAGGACCGCATACATCACTTTGTATCGGTCCCAAGAGTTAAGTAGCTCTTTTAACGTGTCCCATAAACGGAGTTTTGGTCATCTTTCTTTTGAGACATGACTGACAAATTTCATAAGATGTAAATTCGAACGGATTCAAATATCCATCTTTATACAACTTAGCTAGTCTGGTCGTATTGATATGACCAAGTTTACAATGCTACAAGAAGAGTTCATTAATTTCTGAACTTTTCTTCTTGTGTGTGTTTTGTATATTCAGAAATGTATTTTGATTTAGAACGCATATACCATTACACAACATACCAAACTCAATCAACACATGATTTAGGAAAATGTTCAATACATTTTTCTCTAATGCAAAGTTATATCCCTCTTTATCTAATACAGAAACGGATATTATATTGCACATCATCGAAGGTACGAAATAAAAGTCGTTCAAAATCAATGTATTACCATTTGTCAATACTAGGTGATATTCCCCGACATCTTCGGCAGCAACAATTGCTCCATTCCATACTCTGAGAGACATATCACTCTTTCCCAGTTCTCTACTTTTCTTTAACCCTTGTAACAGATTACAAATGCGGGATCCTGATTCGGTATCCAATACCCAGGACATAAAGCAGACTGAGAAACAGTTCTCAATAACTAACACACTCGAAGAAGATGCATTAGAATGCTCCTCCTTCATTAGGGTTGCTTGGAAATCCTTGCATTCCCTATCCCTTGCCCAGACTCATGACTGTTGTCATAGGATAGGGCGAAATCAACGTTCCCCAGCCCAGAATAATAAGCAGGTTCGGTCAATACATCCATATTATTATCTTGATTAAGGCGTGACATGGTCGCTACCTGGAGAGAGAGAGAGAAGAAAATACTTTAGCGTGCGCTCTTGCAAGATTAGATTAGTTATTATCTTATCTAATCAGGATGGCTCCCACTTTTTTTATCAAATCTTCTATCAAACCCTAAAAGGTAAGATTAGCCGAGATTAATTACACTTTACAAGTTTGCTAATTGATCAGCCATGCAGGTGTTGGTACTCCGAGGGAATCTCCTCGTACTTTAGAATAGAACTAATTAAATAACAACATTTCCGCAGGGGCATAACTCCGTTAACACCTTTCTTAGACACCTACTGGATTAGCTGATTGTAATGTGGAAAATTCTCACAGGAGTAACACTTACTCGCAGTAGGTGTTGGGATCCAAATATCATATAGAAGGTATGCAATCTCATTGCAAATTTAGACACCTGAAATTCCCAATATCTGCTTGTACCCCTAACAACCTATGACCTTGTCGGAGGTCAACAAACCATAAATCGCCAGTCAAGTTCAACCCATCATTTCTTGATCGATTCGAACCCACCGACACAAACCCTTGACGGAGGTCAACAAGGCTGTGTGACTGCCTCTACCGATCGCATCAACAAGCTGCAGATAAATATTACCCAGCTACCGTACATTGTACCTTGACGGAGGTCAACAAACATAGCAAGAATACTAAATACTACATATCTGAAATGACGGAGGGTTACGGCTGGTTTTGAAGAAAACCTTTAACGTAATGAATTTGACATCGTTGTAGAATCTAGTGATTTGAAAAAGGTGTGGTTTAAGCCTTGCTTTAAAATCGAGTAGTTTTCAAAACAAACCGAGTGGTTTGTACCATATGGTAGTTTTTGCTAAAGAGGTCATTCCCGGTGAAGGGATCTAGGCTCTTTCCTCATCGAATGTAACACTTTAGAATGCAGATAGTGTTAATTAAGCGATAATACGGGTTTTTAATGAAATTTAACTAATAAATATTTTCTTCACATTTTATTTAATTAATTAATATTTTACTTAATTATTTTTATACGTGCACACACGTGTGCATGTTGAATTAGGGTTTAAGAGATGTTAACCATGCTCATATAGTCATGGCACACTTAACCCTCTCTTTTTATCATTTTATGCAAAATTTAACACTTTATCTATTTAATTATTCAAACAAAGGTTATTGTTTTAAAATAAAGAAAAGAGAAGAGAATAAAAAGGAATAGAAGGGAAGGAGGTTGAATTCTAGGGAGAGTAAGGGGGATGGTTGACATTAATGGCTTTAATGAGAGGGAGAGTGAGTATATCACTCACATGCACTCACCCCATACACTCACACTCACATACCCTCACCTCACAACATTTATACTCTCAATTCCTTCACAAAATATCTCATTCCCACCTCACTCTCTCTATTATTAATCCCAACTCAGTTGCTCCTCTCTCTTTCACTACACCACAAGTTCTTCATTGAGATTATATGTTTGCATCACAATCCAAAGCCTAAACCTTCATCAACCTCACTAAAACCTTCGTTAATCTTGCTTGTGATGACTTGGAGCTTGCAAAGCTAGGATTTTCCCAAGTTTTGGCGAAGTAGTGATCTTTGACTCTTTATTAGGCTATATGAATTTTGTATGGTTATTAGTTTCAGGTTCTAAATATTAAGTTATAGTTTTTGTGCAAATATCGTATTTTGAATAAATTTTGCATATCGTTGGAATCTGCTATCAAACCAGGTTTTTGTTTGAGAAGTTGTCATCACGGAGACCTAGTTCGGAGACCTAGAAGCTACCATGAAAACCTGAGACCACCCCTTCATTTTTTGGCCGTAAATAAATTGCTTCTGGCCGCAATTTGCGGCCAGACTGGGGACTGGGGTCTCGAGTCTTGGTCGTGGGGTCTCTGCGGTTGTTTGTAATCTCGTGGAACTTGCAATTTTCACTACTTCCATGTGTAGAAAAATCTGGGACCACTTAGCTAAATTTAGGTGTTTCGGCAAAGTGTGATACGATTGATCTAACGTAGTTTTAGTGCTTTGCGTAGCTTGCTGTCGTGGACTTGTTTTGATGTTGTTGCTACACACGTTAGCCGCTAAGCGAACCCTTTTGTAGCTTAGGGGAATCGATTCGTTAAATTGGTGTTGTGTTCGTTTGTTATTGCGTAGTTTGCTAAATCAACGCGTTATTGTAATTTGTGTTAATAGGATCGCAGGTGTCACAACCCGAAATCGGCACGTGACGGCCCTTCAACTACGCAACGTCTAAAGCGTAACACAATTTAAGTAAGCCGAAAACCCAGCAATCTAAACCATCAAAAGTAGAAAGTGATAATAGAATTTTCAAAACTATTGAAATCTCAAACCAAATTCTTTAAAGTCCAACTTTACTTTCTTAAAAATTTTGGCAGCTCCTCCTTTGCAAAAACTAACCCCAAAAATGGGTACAACATAAATATAAGTAAAGCATCCCCAACGGGAGCAAATCCACGCTCAACGGCGGAAGATATACGACACCGTAGAGAAGAAATAAAAGACGATATAAGTAAAACTGCATAAAATACATCCAAGTCACCAAAATAAACAATATCGTCCTCACATCAAGTCTCTAAGTCATACACATAAAGGTGGTAGATGGAGAGTACATGGTATAAAGATAACAATAAACAACATCGGATAGCCGCAAAACCCACCTATACCAAAACTGCGCACAGTCAGCCGAAGTGGTTGTAGGGTTACTAGGCACACTCTTGAGGTTCTACAAGGCATCAACCATGCCAAAATCAAATTTTTATGTGGCAACCAACTCTATGCAAGATCTTTAACTAGAGATTAGGCGAAACTATAAGCTAGTAAACAACTTTACTACTAAGTGAAAGGGATTACAACCTTTGTAGATCCGTTCCTCCACTTCATTAGCTCCGTGTAGACGTCCCCATCGCTGCGATCGTGAACTCCGGACTCTAGAGAAGCTCCACGAGAAGAACGAACGTGCTTGCTACGATGACTTCGAGGCCGAAGATGATCTACGTCGGGGAGACACTAACTCAAGCTATTCCTTCATTAGGTCATGAACTTTATGAAGGGAACACACTCTACTACATGGCAAGTGGTAGAGGATGAAGAAGTAGGAAGTGGGCTCACTTTAGAATTGATTTTCTCACTCTTTTTCTAATGGCACCATTTGAGCTAGTAAGCTTTTGGATGGAGCTTGATGATGAAGAAGAAGAAGTAAAGAATAATTCCATCCAAATGAAAACGTATCCAATAAATAATGGCACCATGGTTGAGTTAAGCCCTCATTCTTAACTTATGTAGAGAATTAACCAAGGCTTTAGGTTAAAAGTTAGGTTAAAGAATATCAAAAGAAATTACAAAAGAGTGGACTTTGTCAAAGCTTCTCCAAGCTTCTTCAAGCTTGATTACTTTGACTAAGTTAAACCCTTTTATTAAATCTTAAGATAAAACAATAACCTTAATCTTTACCCTAATCTTGGTATGAGGCTCAAACACCCAACTTTGATGTATCATCAAGCATGATACAAACTTGTACACTTGCATATATCATATATAAACAATGTGCACAAACTAATGAGAAAATAAATCATAAGTAAGCTAATACTAGTTAATGCAATGTAATATATCAAATATATAATTATGCATTAAATTATTAAATCAACTCTTGATTTAATAATCCGGCTATAACCGACTAATATCAAAAGTAACAACTTATCGAATCAACACTTGATCCGATAACCCGGCTATATCGCATACAACCGATCAATGTCACGGATCGCGAGAATATAATACGGTATCTCATATCGTATTAATCTCGGTCCCGCACATATCACATATCTGCTCCTACTCCATTTCGCTTGAGCCAGGAAACCCCTGTGTAGGACTCTAAAGACTCGTCAATACGCCGGCAGTAGGTGATGATCATATCAAACACCCACAAGCCGCAAGCGGTGTGCTAAACGTAACGGCCACCCGGGTATTGATCGATCAGAAGATCAACAAGCAAGCCCGCTAGTTCTCCTGCGAATCTAATCAGTAACACTCCCGTACAGTCCGGTCTCGTCGTCTGATATGTCGCATATCTCGCCTAGGGGTGGTAAACGTCAGACCCCAGTAGCTCGATAAGTCGTGTCAATATGAGGTCAATAACAGTTCGAAAAACTACTGGTAACACTTACCAGTAAATCTCAGCAACCCTGGCCAGGGATTTCCAGTTATAGCCAGTCGAACACAGCACAACATCAACTCCTTATACCGGGAGAGACGAAGCCCCTCCTATCGCTCATTGCCTCCATGTGATTCGGGACTGTACCCAAAAACCACCGTTTTGCACGCCCTCTTGGACGTGGTAAGGTGGAAATCAAAGCACAGTGGGAATCACACAAGACTCTATGACGATCTCGGGTCAACAGACTACTCTGTACCAGTGTCACCGGAGAACTGCCATCTGACGTGAGGTATAATACAATCTGGGAGTTCTCGGCGAGTCCTTCCAGTGTACCCAGTCTCCACTGAGCACCCGTACACCATCCTTGATGTCAAACACCGATGGATATGGGATCATCCATCGCCCATCATATGGGTCAAGATGCGTATACGCTAGTCTACTCTGGTGTATCGATGCCCTGTCTAAATACACCCTCGACTAGGAACAGTTATAGGATGTACTCGTAGACTACCATGGCCCCACAAGTATGATCTCATCATAGTCCCAGTAGTCGAGTACATATCCTAAGGGCTTTACCAACATGTAACAGAGAGACAATCAGTGTACACGTTAAGGTAAAGAGTTACCAGATAGCATACTATCATGTCGAGCAAGAAGTCCTCCCTATATATGTCCAAGCATCCACTACAATATACATCGTATGTACAGTAATGGCCTCTACGGCATACATATAACTAACAATCTCTCACTTGCACTAGGGTCATCTGTTGTGGTATCACATACCCAACAATTAGCTGCGGTTGAAGTATCTCATACTCAACCATCCCATAAAAGTCTCTACTGGAAAAAGGCCTTTGGGAATGGATCCGCCGTGCTGTCCTCTGAGTCTACTCTCCTGACCTCGATCCTCTAGTGATCAAACATCTCCATGATTAGGTGATACTGCCTAAGAATCATATCTGGATTTCTGATGGGATGGTATTTCCTTGGCTAAACCCACAACTCCATTGTCACACAATGGTAGGAACAAAGTTCATCTCATGAACTTATATATATCCAGACTGCTTCTTTGGTAGCATCCTTGGTAACGATGTATCTTGCCTTTAATCGTCTAGTATGTCACGGTATCTAGCTTAGAACTCTTCCAACATACTGTCCCTCCACTGAGGGTAAAGACAATGCCTGCGACTGACATTCAGTCGTACTTATCACCATGGAACCTTTCCAGTGATTGTCCCCAGGATCGATTGATACTATCTCACTACAACTAGTGAGTATCCTAACATCCAATTAGATCTATCTCATAGATCCAAAACGCAAGATTTAGGAGGTATCGCTTTGATCCTATATGGAGAATCCTTGTGATAAGCGGAGATTAACCGAGCGTAGCATAGGAAACTTCTTCCCTATCAAGAGTATGTCATCCACGTACTTTACGAGGATCACCACCATAATCCCTACTACCTTTTTGTATATACAAGGTTCATCTACCATTTTGATGAAGTCAAACTCTTTGACTACCACATCAAAACAGATGTTCCAACTCCGCGATGCCTGCTTTATCACATAAAACATCTTGCACACGTTTCCGCTGCTCCTACTGTCTACGAAGCCCTCTGGCTGTGTACTTATAGACGCTCTCTTCTAAAACATCATTTAGAAAAGCAGTCATGACACCCAACCACCAGATATCGTAGTCATGGTATGTAGCCGTGGCAAGTAGGATCTGGATGGACTTTAGCATAGCTCCTTAGAAAAGGTTTCATCATATTCTATACTTGGTCAATGATGCAAACCTTTGACAAGTCTAGCTTTGAAAGTCTCAACGTTTCCATGTACACCAAGCAATCTTCTCAAGATATACTTGCTCCTGATGGGGATTTAACCCTTCAGATAAAGCAACCAAAGTCCATACTTTGTTGGTGTATAAGGATTTCATCTCAGATCGCTAAGCATCCAGCCATTCTAATAGAGTCCCACTCGTGATGGCCAGCTCGAAACTAGTTGGGTCCTCATCTCATGATGCAATCCTCGCTCCCACTATTATAAAGAAACCGAAGTATCTCTCAGGTGGGTGAGGAACCCTACTAGATCAGCGGAGAGGCTGAGCTTCGTTGGTTACTATTGAATCCTTTGGTTCTACCAAATCATCTGCTACAGTTTGTATAGCTGGAACCTTTCCAGTTCTACATAACAGACATTGCCTCAAGCTTGTCCATATTTTGCTTTTAGACAATCTTTAATTGTTGTTTTGCACTAGGTTTTTCCATACAATTCCTAACCACCTCATCTTTTCTTCCGTGGCCGAGCACCCTCTCCCCTTGCTGCCCTTCCTCTCTCTTCACTCCCTTTTCACTTTTCCAAGTCCAAATAAATCATAAAAATCCTCAAATAATCCCACAAACTCAAATATAAATCAATACCCATCATTCTTCAACACTAATCTATCTTGGAACTTCAATCAAGTTAGCATTTAGGAAGCTAAAATTTGGTTTGATTTTTGCAAGTTGTAATTCTAGTGTGAGGTATAATCCTAACCCTAAACTATATTTGTTGTTTAAATACATTAATTAGCTTATTAGATATTAATTTAAGCTCTCATTCGCATGTTTGGAAATTTATAGAAATGGTTTTTGATAATCAAGTTAGGGGTTTGTTTAGTGAAATGGTTAAGTGTGAAGTTTAGACAAAAGAAAACTTAACCTAGTGCAAGATTGTTAAATGATATTTTCCTAATTGCCTAATTAGCTTAAGTGCAAACTAACTTTTACTAAAAGATATTTGAGTGAGATTAAATTTCTAGAAAAGGTTTGTGTGGTTTAATCAGACTATTATGAGATTATTGTGATTGCTAGTTTGGGTTAAACTTGTATTCTTGAGCTAAACGATTAAATGTTGCTTACTAGATTTCGGTAAAGTTTAGGCATGAGTTTCTATTGACATTGTGATGTGATTTATATTAGATTCCACGTTTTATTTTATGTTGTGAATGCCCGATCAGAACGATCGGGGTCTAGGCTTGGTGGTTGCGTAGTTTTGCGTTCCTAGCTAGAGTTGTGCCGACATCGTGCGCGTTTTGTGCAGTGAGTGCACAGTGTGTTTATCTTGTGGACGTTATCCTTTTGTTTTGTTTTCTTTGTGTCGGCGCAAGATGTTTAATCTTATTTGTTGTGTTTGTGAAATTATAGGATCGCAGGCGAGGACTTCGGACGCTGCGAAGAAGGAAAAGCATGTGGTTGGCTTTACTTAGCCAGGATCGTTTGTGAGTAGATTTAACATTGACAGGGGAATCGCCCGCATGGCGTTATGCGTTTGGGCTAAATATGATATGATATTAGTCCCAGGTTTATATTGCACATATAGAGTTTGCGCATAAAATTCATTGCATATTATTACTTGTTGTGCTTGGACATGTACCCATTGGACACTGCACTATTATTGACGGCTCTTCTTACACGAGCACTGATTGTATGCCACACACACCATCGATAACATCCATGACACGCAAAACCCATATACATACGAGATATAATTGACACCTATATGTACGTGATATTGTATAGTTAGGGACTTTGAGACATTGATTCATTTTCCATTATGCATATGACATATAGCATACCTGTATACCTACATGCTTACACATATGCCTTGCCACGCCTACATGCAAACTACCCATATACCTATATGGTATTACATCATTATTGATAGGTACATGCTCATACACCTTACTATAGTTACATGTTCACCTTTATTTGATGTTGCGTTTGGTTTCGGAGAAATTAGGAACCGCATGATATACCTAATAACTTGTTGCAGTTAAATAGTGGTTTTTCCTTTATATGGTCATGTTACTGTTTCATGTTGCATATATTATATTTCATGGATATCGGATTGTAATATGGTTTTCATATGACGTTTTCTGGATGTTTTAATCCTACGTATATATATCAGTAGTATGGGACGCTGATTTACATATGTATATTTACGTATATATATATCAGTGGTATGGGACGCTGTTATATATGTACACCTACATAATATATCATCATAATGATCTATGCAATTATACTTATTCATTCGATGTGAGGGGCCTATTTTCTCGATATGAGGGGCCTATATGCTCGATATGAGGGGCTTATGTTCTCGATGTGAGGAGCCTATGTGCTCGATATGAGGAGCCTATGTGCTCGATATGAACATTCAGTGAGGATGAATTGTTTTATTCCATACACCGCATTTATTTGATATGCATTGCTTCATGTATTAGTAGTATCTGATAGAGTACCTTTCATGACTGTTGCATATATATATTGTTGTTTATTGCTATCAGCTTGCATGTGATAGATTAGCGTTGTACGTGCATACTTGCGATTACCTGCATATGTTATTTACTATTCACGATTTGGCAACTCACCCCCGTTGTGCCACAGTATTTTGCAGGTGGTTCCTCAGGGCAGTCGCGGTAGGGCTTTCATTTATCATATCATCCTTTGCAGCGGATACCGCTACGGCTGACTGGGTGCAGTTTTGCTCTAGGTGGGTTTTGCGGTTATCCGATATTGCTAATTGTATATTCGTTGTATCCAGTACTCTCCATCTACTACTTTCATGTATTGACTTAGAGATGAGTTGTGAGGACGATATTGTATATTATTTGTGACTTGGAGGTCTTTTAAGCAGTTTCCTTTATATCGTCTTTTTCTTCGCTACGGTGTCGTATTTTTGCTTGTCGTGGTTGTTTTCCGCCTTTGGGCAAGGAATTACTCCCGTTGGGGATGCTTTACTTATATATTTATGTTGTACCCTTTTGGGGGCTTATTTTACAAAGGAGGTGCTACCAAATTTTAAAGGAAGTAAATTTGGACTTTAAAGAATTTGGATTGAGATTTCAAAAGTTTTAAACAGTGTTCTTACTACTTTTGATGGTTTAGATTGTTGGGTTTTCGGCTTACTTGAATTACGTTAGGCCTGGAGACGTTACATAGTTTAAGGGGCCATCACATGCCAAATTTCGGTTCATGACAATGTTGGTATCAGAGCCCTAGGTTTCACCTTTCGGAGTGTAGAATGACCTTGGTATGATGGAGTAGGTAGCTTAAGCAGGGTAATATAGCATGGGTATGTCCGCGGCATACTTACGATACGGTACTCCGCTTAAAGTGACCTAAGTACTAATTGCTTGAAATTCCTTCCTTGATGATACATATCCTTGTGATTCGATTTCTGTGTTCTTATCGAATCATATTTCTATTTATAGCCTTATGCCGCCGATGACTATGAAGGCTTAGAGAGGTGCAGCAAGAGCTGAGGTTAGAGTTGACTCGTGTGGGACGAGGAATGACCAGGGCGGTACGCTCACTGTACAGGAGCAGATGGATCTGCCTTCAGTAGATTGTATAGCTAGGCTTGAGGCAGATATGCAGGACTTGCACCAGATGATGAGGTTGTCGGTTGAGGCCAGTCGAGCGCAGCGACAGGAGGTTGCCACCCCTGTTACCCAGTTATTCCTTGCGATCAGCACACAACATTGTGTTACTTACACAACACTAGTGGACGCAGCCCTATTCGATGAGGAGCATCTTTCCAAGACTTTGGGAGTTCGAGGACAGAGGAGGGCTCATGCAGGTGCACCAGCCTAGAGACAGAGGTTCAGTCGCCGTGACAGGTTTCGTGCACGTCGCGGGAGTAGTAGAGGCTTAGGACGGGGACAGTCGTTTGGCTCTTATCCCTTACCGGTGCGGGAGTTTGGGTCATCGGGTTCGAGATTGTACTGAGCCATGTAAGCGTGAGGCAGCTGTACCATGTGATACCGTATCACCTTCACCTCAGGGAGAGTCACCTTTTTGCGCCTGTTGTTGATCTGCGTCGGACTTATGTTCAGAGAGGTCGTGGTCATGGAGGATTTGTTCTGAGAGTACAAGATGGTAGAGGAGGAAGACAGCCAGTTGCGGGTAGAGGGCAGGCACGAGCGTTTGCTTCTACTCATCGGGACGTGCGGGCGCCCAATGCAGAGTTTTCAAGTATTAAAATTTCGTATGTTCTTTGATTCATATGTTTGTTTAATTAGGTATCTATGCACTCGTTGTTCTACACACTTCGTGTCGTGGTTGGGCCGAGGGTCGTGTTAGCTAGATCAGTTGTTTGTTGTGTTAACTTTTGTCAGCGATTCTTTTGTTGCGTGACACGTGTTTTGGTCGTGTGCCAATTGATTGGGAGATAGAGATTCGTTCGTCAATTTGATCCCTCTAGAGATGTTGGACTTTGATGTTCTCTTGGGCATCGACTAGTTAGCTACGTGCTATGCGTCTATGGACTGCCGTGATGAAACAGTCATGATTTGTTTTCCCGGCGAGTCGAGTCGGTTCTTGGTGTGTAGGGGGGTAGTGGTGCCGCCTCTTACAACTTGAAATCATCATTTTTCGCTAGTTGGCTTTTGAGGAGAGGATGTCGGGGATTCTCGTCTTCTATTCATGATACCGGAGCCACAGTGGGTTGTTGGACCGGGTTCCTATCGTGCGAGAGTTTTCCGACGTTGTTCCAGATGAGCCGGCGGAGCTTAGGGAGCTTAAGGATCTGTTGTAGAGTTGCTAGATAGGGGGACTTGTACGTCCAAGTGTTTCTCTTTGTGGAGCTCCTATTCTGTTAGTCAAGAAAAAGGATGGCAGTTTGAGGTTGTGTATCGATTAATCGTCAATTGGACCAAGTTACGGTGCGGATAGGTATCCTTTACCCCGCATTGACGATTTCTTTAACCAGCTCCAGAGTGTGAGACATTTTCTAGGTTTGTTTAGGATCGGGTCATCATTGGTTGCGGGTTCAGAGTGATGACATTCCGAAGACTGCTTTTGTTTGCGCTACGGGCTTCATGAGTTTTTGGTGGTGTCGTTGGACTCACCAATGCCCTAGCAGCATTCATGGATATGATGAACTAGGTTTCTCAGGCCTTTCCTCTACCAGTGGATTGTTGTGTTATAGATGACATTCTGGTCTTTTCCAAGAGTCGTGAGGAACATGAGTAGCACTTTAGGATTTCTTTGCAGAGGTTGAGAGAGCACTAGCTGTTTACTAAATTCTTGAAGTGTTCCTTCAGGCTTGAAAGTGTTGACTTCCTAGGTCATGTGGTTACGGGAGACGATATTCGTATGGAACTAAGAAAGATCGAGGCCGTACAGCTTTGGCCCAGACTTATTTAGTGACTGAGGTCCGCAGCTTTTGGGCTTAGTGTAGGGTTCCTAGGCATACACAAGAGGTTCCACAACTGATCAACCATGGCAAAATCAAATTTTTCTTGTGCCGAGAAACCCTAATGCTAGATCGTTAACTAGAGGCAAAGGTGAAACATGCAAGTAAACAACTTTATTGCTAAGTGAATGGAAATACTACCTTTGTAGATCCGGTCCTCCACTTCCTTGGTTCCATGATGACGTCCCTCCGCTGCAACCATCGGAATCCTGGACTCTCGCGGTGGTTTCATCGGAGAAAAGATCGGGCTAGGTCGTTGACTTCGATGCCGAAGATGATCTACGTCGAGGCAACTTTAACTCGAGCTCCATCTTCACCAAGTCATGAAACTTGTGAAGAAAACACCCTATACTACATGGCAAGTGGTAGAGGATGAAAAAATAGGAAGTGGGTTCACTTTGGATTTGGATTTCTCACTTGATTTCATCACTTGACATTTTTCTAGAAAGCTTTTCTTTTCTTCACTTGAAGAAGAAGATGAAGAAGAAGAAAAAGAATAATGAATTACTTCCAAAAAGAAAAATGAAGTGATGGTTATCATAATGCAACCATGGGTGAGGTTAACTCATGTAGAGAGCAAACCCTAGTTTAGGTAATGGTTAGGTTTAAAAGATAAAACAAAATGGTTACTTTATCAAAGCTTCATGAAGCTTCAACAAAAATACAAAGCAAGCCACCATTTCATTTTAACTAAAATGAATAAAGAAAATAAATAAATCAAATTAAAACCTAACCATTAACCTAAAGATGGTTTAAAGCAAGCATACACCCAAGTTTGCATGTATCATCAAATATGATACAATTAAGTGCACAATAAAATATATCATATATACAATGTGCACATTCAAGTGAGATAATCAATCTTAAGTGAACCAATACTAGTTAATGTAAAGTAATATATCAAATATATAATTATACATTAAATCAATAAATCAACACTTGATTTAACGATCCGGTCATATAGCATATGACCGATTAATATCAAGTGTATCAATGTATCGAATCGACACTTGATTCGGTAACCCGGCTATATCACATATAACCTGCCGATGGTACAAATCGCGAGAATAGAATACAGTATCACATACTGGTATTATTCTCGGTCCTGCACATATCTCATATACGCTCCTATTTCGTTTCGCTTGAGCCAGGAAACCTCTGTGTAGGACTCTAAAGACCCGTCAATACGCCGGCAGCAGGTGATGATCATATCAAACACCCACAAGCCGCAAGCGGTGTGCTAAACGTAACGGCCACCTGGGTATTGAGCGATCAGAAGATCAACGAGCAAGCCCGCTCACACTCCTGTGAATCCAACCAGTAACACTTACCGTACAGTCCGGTCTGTTCGTCTGATATGTCGCATATCTCGCCTAGGGGTGGTAAACGTCAGACTCCAGTAGCTCGATAAGTCGTGTCGATATGAGGTCTATAACAGTTCGAGAAACTACTGGTAACACTTACCAGTAAATCTCAGCAACCCTTGCCAGGGATTTCCGGTTATAGCCAATCGAACACTGCGAAACATCAACTCCCTATACCGGGAGAGACGAATCCCCTCCTATCGCTCATTGCCTCCATGTGATTCGGGACTGTACCCAAAAGCCACCGTTTTGCACGCCCTCTTGGACGTGGTAAGGTGGAAATCAAAGCACAGTGGGAATCACACAAGTCTCTATGACTATCTCGGGTCAACAGACTACTATGTACCAGTGTCACCAGAGAACTGCCATCTGACGTAAGGTATAATACCATCTGGGAGTTCTCGGCGAGTCCGTCCAGTGTACCCAGTCTCCACTGAGCACCCGTATATCATCTCTGATGTCAAACACCAATGGATATGGGATCATCCATCGCCCATCTGTATGGGTCGAGAAGGTATACGCTAGTCTACTCTGGTATATCGATGCCCCGTCTTGATACACCCACGACTAGGGACCTTGAAGGATGTACTTATGGAGTACCATGTCCCCACTAGTATGATCCGCATCATAGTCCAGGTAGTCAAGTACACATCTTAAGGGCTTTACCAACATGTAACAGAGAGACAATCAGTGTACACGTTAAGATAAAGAGCAACCAGATAGCATACTATCATGTCGAGCAAGAAAGTCCTCCCTATATATGTCCCAGCATCCACTACAATATACATCTTATGTACAGTAATGGCCTCTGGGGCATACATATAACTAACAATCTCCCACTTGCACTAGGGCCATCTGTAGCAGTGGTTGCAGTATCTCATACTCAACCATCCCATAGAAGTCTCTATCTGGGAAAAGGCCTTTGTGAGTGGATCCGCCGCGTTGTCCTCTGAGTCTACTCTCCTAACCTTGATCTCCTTGGAGATCAACCATCTCCATGATCAGATGATGCTGCCTCAGAATACGTCTGGGTCACTGATGGGACCGGGGTTCCTAGGCCAAAGCCACACTTCCATTGTCACGCAATGGTAGGAACCTAGTTCATCTCATGAATAAATATACACCCAAACTGCCTTTTTGGTAGTATCTTTAATAGCGATGTATCCAGCTTTTATCGTCTAGTATGCCACGGCATCTAGTTTGGAACTCTTCCAACATACCGTCCCTTTATTAAGGGTAAAGACAATGCCTGTGACTGACATTCAGTCGTCCTTTTCACCCTGGAACCTTTCCAGTGATTCTCCCCAGGATCAACTGATACCATCTCACTAGGTCTAGTGAGTATCCTAATATCCAATTAGATCTATCTCATAGATCCAAAACCCAGGATTTAGTAGGTATCACTTTGATCCTATTTGGAGAATCATTGTGATAAGCGGAGATTGACCGAGCGTAGTATAGGAAACTACTTCCTTATCAAGAGTATGTCATCCACGTACTCTACGAGGATCACCACCATACTCCCTACTACCTCTTTGTATATACAAGGTTCATCTACCATTTTGATGATGCCAAACTCTTTAACTAACACATCAAAACAGACGTTCCAACTCCGCGATGCCTACTTTAATCTGTAAAGCAACTTGCACACGTTTCCGCTGCTCCTGCTATTTACGAAGCCCTTTGGCTGTGTACTTATAAACGTTCTCTTCTAAATCAGTATTTAGAAAAGCTGTCATGACACCCAACCGCCAGATATCGTAGTCATGGTATGTAGCCGTGGTAAGTAGGATCTGGATGGACTTAAGCATAGGCACTGGAAAAGGTTTCATCATTATCCACGCCTGGTCGATGATGAAAACCTTTAACAAGTCTAGCTTTGAAAGTCTCAACTTTTCCATCTACACCAAGTAATCTTTTCAAGATATACTTGCTCCTGATGGGGATTTAACCCTTCAGATATAGCAGCCAAAGTCCATACTTTGCTGGTGTATAAGGATTCCATCTCAGATCGCTAAGCATCCAGCCATTCTTACAGAGTCCCTACTCTCGATGGCCTGCTCGAAATTAGTTGGGTTATCATCTCATGATGCATTTCTCGCTCCCACTGTCATCGAGAAACCAAAGTATCTCTCAGGTGGGTGAGGAACCCTACTAGATCGGCAGAGAGGCTGAGGTTCGTTGGAAACTATTGAATCCTTCAGTTCTATCAAATCATCAGCTGCAATTTGTACAGCTGGAACCTTTCCAGTTCTACATAACTGACCTTGCCTCGAGCTTGTCCGGATTTTGCTTTTAGATATTGGCCGGACAACCCTAAATCTTAACAAACTTAAGATATGGGCTCTTCCCTTTCCATATCTCATATGAAGTGGTAGGCAACTGATTTGATCGGAATCCTATTCAATAGGTATGCAACTTCATAAGTGCATAACACCAAAAAGGAAATAGGCAACTCAGTAGTACTCATCATAGAGCACACCATATCACATAGGGTGCTATTGCTCCGCCCCGATATACCATCGTGCTATGGTGTATACGGAGGAGTAATGCTGAGAGAGAATCTCATTCTCCTTTGGAATAATCCAGGAATTCCGTGCACAAGTATTCTCCTCCTTGATCACATTAAAGGACATAATACTTATACCCGTATTTTGGTTCTCTACTTCTAACTTATATTCTGTGAATACCTCAAAAGGTTCGGACTAGTGTTTCAACAGGAACATATATCTAAATCTTGAGAGATTATCAGAGAATGTAATGAAGTAAAAAGAACCGGTCTTGGCATGTGTAGACTGGAGACTTTCATACATCAGCATGTATCAATCCCAAGAGTTCACTAACTCTTTCTATGCTTCCAATAAACAGAGCTATGGTCATCTTATCTCTGTGACATGACTGGCAAGTTTCACAAGATGTAAATTCAAACTAATTTAAATATGCATCTAAATGTAACTTCAGCCAGTCGGGTCGCATTGATATGACCTAGTCTACAATGCCTCAAGAAGGATTCGTTCATTTCTGAACTCTTCCTCTTATGTGTGTTCCGTATACTAAGAACTGTAGTTTGATTTAGAACATCAATGCTTTTAGATAACGTGCCTGAACCAATCAACTTTTGATATAGGAAATGTTCAAAACATTATCCAACAATACAAAATTTTATCATTTCTTTACTAATAAAGAGACTGATATGATTTTGTATATCAGGTTCGGTATCTAATATCATTCGTTCAGAATCAATGTACTGTTCATACAGGGTGACAGTGACCAACAGACTTATCTGCAACACTTGCACCGTTTTCTGTCTCATGAAACTTATCACCCGTTCTAAGTTCTCTACCTTTCTGTATCCCTATGTAACAGATTACATATCTGGGATCCTGATCCGGTATCAAATACCCAGGACGTAGAGGATAGAGAGAAACAGTTCTTTGTAATGAACACACCCGAAGGAGATGCATCATATGCACTTTCTTCGTTTGGGCGGCAGCGGAATTCAGGTATTCCTCTATTTCCTGCTCTGTCTTATAACAATTATAAGTTGGAGCGGGACCAACGTTCCCCAGCTCAGTATAACAAGCGGATTCGGTCAATGTATCCGTATTATTATCTTGATTAAGGCGTGACATCGTCGCTACCTGGAGAGAGAGAGAAGAAAACACTCAGCGTATGCTCTTGCAAGATCAGATTGGTTATTATTTTATCTAATCATGATGGCTCCCACTGTTTTTATCAAATCTTCCTTCAAACCCTAAAAGGAAATACTAGCCGGGATTAATTACACGCTACAAGTTCGCCAATCTTTCAGCCAGGCCAGTGTCGGTACTTTGAGGGAGGTTCCCCGTACTTTCGCACGGACCTAATTAAAGTAAACCTCGTTTTCCCAGAGGCGTAACCTCGTTAACACCTTTCTAGACACCTACTTGATCGGCTAATTGTAATGTGTAAAACTCTCCCAGGAGTAACTCTTACTCACAGCGGGTATCGGGATCCAACTATCTCATAGAAGGTATGCAATCTCATTGCAAATTTCAACACTTGAAATTCCCGATAATATTTTACCCCTAGCGTCCTATGACCTTGATGGAGGCCAAACTACCTATAGTCCGCTAGTCAAGTTCAACCCGTCATTTCCTGATTGAATTAAACCCACCCGCACGACCCTTGACGGAGGCCAAACAACACCCACGAATACCCTAATCCAATCGCATCGTATGCTAGCAGATAAGCACTAGTTAGCTACCGTACACTACGTCTTGACGGAGGCCAAACTACCGCAGCACGAATACTAACTAGTACTTATCTGAAATGACGGAGGGCTACGACAGGTTTTTCTGAAAATCTATTGCGTATTGAACTTGATATCGTTGTAGAATCAAATGATTTTAAAATGGAGTATTTTTTAGGCTTTTCTAGTTTTACTCAAGGGGTCACTCCCGGTGAAGGGATCGTCGGCCCTTTCCTTATCGAATAAGGTGCAGGATATATCATATATACCGCTGTGCAAAGAAAAAAACTATAGAAGCAAACAAAAGACAAACCGAGGGTTGTAGCATCTGCCAGTTATTGCTAAAGGAGTCACTCCCGGTGAAGGGATTTCGGTCCTTTCCTTATCGAATATGGTGCAGGATGTTCTATAAGGAACACCACGATGCAAAGCAAGAACTGTAGCTACCTGTTTTTGAAAATTCGATTCCACAACATCTTTTAGGTTTCTTTTCTTTCATTAATCACATTAATGAAGTCCCATCATTTAATTCACCTAAACATCACAGATAAATACGACGTACACTTATGCCATCCGCATTCGCCTCGATGTCCCCTCGTGCACTGTTAGGTTAGGTAACTAACGACAGAGCGGGGCAGCGTAGCGCGGGTGTAAAACATAAGTAACGTCTATATAATATATCATATATACTATATACAGTATCTATCTGAACATATCACATGATCACATCACAGATATCACAGCAGAAGAAACATATGAAACATTGGATATACTAAGACGTCCGTGTTTTCAATAGGAGCCAGTATAAAACACGGATTCCACGGTCGTGATGAATAGCCAAACCCACACCCCTAGACCCCTATGAGAGCGGCAAGCAACCCTACAAATTCTAGAGTTAGGAGACCCGGACTTGACTCCTCGAGTTGGTCTCCCACTGGACTCTAGAACCCGGTCACTTGTGCCCTCCTCCTTGGGTCTATCCTAGTGCGGAAAAGTAAATAATATACAACAACGGTGACAACTTCCGCAACCTGGAAGTTCCCCAATAAAAGAATATTACATACAAGTTTTTACATGAATGAAAATGAAAAACACTCATCTCACATAAAAAAAACCCCGGCTATTCAAACACGACGATCCAATATAACATATCCAGCAACATATAACATCACATGTCATCAACGTAAGTAAACATGCGTATCCCAATTGTCGTTGATATATAGCAACGAAACCGGCGATATCATATATTACACTTACGGTCGCAGAAAAGAAAGTGTAAAACTACAACAGTTGGAATCCGCAAACTCTTTAGACATCGCATGCCTAATCAAATGAATTCCTTAGACATCCCATGCCTAACAATAATAAACCCCGCATTTTAGTCTCATTATTGAAAACTCTTTTCAATATTGAGCCGGGCAATTCAACAAGATTCCCAAAAAACTGATCGAATGTTCGTCGCAAACTTTAGTAGGCGCCCGCACCCCCGATACCGCCAACAAAGTGCACCATGGCGGAACACCGCTGCCGCGAGCACCCGAACGGATGCTTTTGGCGACGGGGTTCTCCTACAGTCACTTGGTCGGGGCTATGGGGCGTGGCTGTCTATTAGGTTTACCGGCGAATATCCGCGTACGCTACGTGATTGCGACGGACTTTTGATCGCATCAAAAGTCCATGGCAACCGATCATTCGAGACTAAAGTGCTAGATTTATAACATTCATATTAGTTATCACATAACTACTTGTGAATTCCAAATGTTGTATCACATTCCAGATAAACAGAAAATGTTAAACTTTCCGATAGAACAGTCAAACACCCAAGTTTTCCCAAAACAGCTCAACTCTTGAAATAAGTTCAAAAACATCCATTTCATTCCACAGTACCAACGGTCCAGCCGTAGAAGGGTCAAGCCATCATCTCACATGTGGCACGCCGTACTGCCCCAAACCCTAAGGTTCAAAGGGTAGTTCAAGACGGTCACATAATCGAGTTAAGCTTTGTTGTCTTCTAGAGGGACCATCGCGTTACTTGCACTACATAGAACGTTATTAAACTACGGAAAAATCCAACACTTGGAAATTTCCCGGCAGGGGGAAAATGTGGGTATTTATATCCGGTCGAACTTTTTAACATATTCTAAAATTACCCGGAAAAAACACATAGACAAAGTTTGACAATCCGATCGAATCTACAAACTCCCAATACAACCCAGAAGACTCAACTCTTGAGTGGAAATTAAAAATTCTCAGAAAATTCAGGAATAAAATATTGACATTACTGCGCAAAACTTGGTGACAGAACAGACCGTACGGCCGCGGAACCGCCGCATGAGCCATGCTCGTGCCGCGGTTTCGCGGCGCCTTAATCGAATTAAGCCCACGTTTTTCACAGTAATTCATATAAAACCCTGCTTAGTTTTCTGCATATTTTTAATTCACAAAATTCCACAGTTTTGAAAAATGTACTGAGAGTGGTATTCGATTAGGGTTTCGGGTTCGATTGGATTTCTAACATCGTCTACACTTCACCTAAAGCTCTAGCTAGGCTCCGATACCACTGTAGGGGTCCTAGGCACACACAAGAGGTTCCACAACTGATCAACCATGGCAAAATCAAATTTTTCTTGTGCCGAGAAACCCTAATGCTAGATCGTTAACTAGAGGCAAAGGCGAAACATGCAAGTAAACAACTTTATTGCTAAGTGAATGGAAATACAACCTTTGCAGATCCGGTCCTCCACTTCCTTGGCTCCGTGATGACGTCCCTCCGCTGCAACCATCGGAATCCTGGACTCTCACGGTGGTTTCATCGGAGAAAAGATCGGGCTAGGTCGTTGACATCGATACCGAAGATGATCTACGTCGAGGCAACTCTAACTCGAGCTCCATCTTCACCAAGTCATGAAACTTGTGAAGAAAACACCCTATACTACATGGCAAGTGGTAGAGGATGAAGAAATAGGAAGTGGGTTCACTTTGGATTTGGATTTCTTACTTGATTTCATCACTTGACATTTTTCTAGAAAGCTTTTCTTTTCTTCACTTGAAGAAGAAGATGAAGAAGAAGAAAAAGAATAATGAATTAATTCCAAAAAGAAAAATGAAGTGATGGTTATCATAATGCAACCATGGGTGAGGCTAACTCAAGTAGAGAGCAAACCCTAGTTTAGGTAATGGTTTGGTTTAAAAGATAAAACAAAATGGTTACTTTATCAAAGCTTCATGAAGCTTCAACAAAAATACAAAGCAAGCCACCATTTCATTTTGACTAAAATGAATAAAGAAAATAAATAAATCAAATTAAAACCTAACCATTAACCTAAAGATGGTTTAAAGCAAGCATACACCCAAGTTTGCATGTATCATCAAATATGATACAATTAAGTGCACAATAAAATATATCATATATACAATGTGCACATTCAAGTGAGATAATCAATCTTAAGTGAACCAATACTAGTTAATGTAAAGTAATATATCAAATATATAATTATACATTAAATCATTAAATCAACACTTGATTTAACGATCCGGTCATATTGCATATGACCGACTAATATCAAGTGTATCAATGTATCGAATCGACACTTGATTCGGTAACCCGGCTATATCATATATAACCTGCCGATGATACAAATCGCGAGAATAGAATACAGTATCACATACAGGTATTATTCTCGGTCTCGCACATATCTCATATGCGCTCCTATTTCATTTCGCTTGAGCCAGGAAACCTCTGTGTAGGACTCTAAAGACTCGTCAATACGTCGGCAGCAGGTGATGATCATATCAAACACCCACAAGCCGCAAGCGGTGTGCTAAACGTAACAGCCACCCGGGTATTGAGCGATCAGAAGATCAACGAGCTAGCCCGCTCACACTCCTGTGAATCCAACCAGTAACACTTACCGTACAGTCCGGTCTGTTCGTCTGATATGTCGCATATCTCGCCTAGGGGTGGTAAACGTCAGACCCAGTAGCTCGATAAATCGTGTCGATATGCGGTCTATAACAGTTCGAGAAACTACTGGTAACACTTACCAGTAAATCTCAGCAACCCTTGCCAGGGATTTCCGGTTATAGCCAATCGAACACTGCGCAACATCAACTCCCTATACCGGGAGAGACGAATCCCCTCCTATCGCTCATTGACTCCATGTGATTCGGGACTGTACCCAAAAGCCACCGTTTTGCACGCCCTCTTGGACGTGGTAAGGTGGAAATCAAAGCACAGTGGGAATCACACAAGTCTCTATGACTATCTCAGGTCAACAGACTACTATGTACCAGTGTCACCAGAGAACTGCCATCTGACGTAAGGTATAATACCATCTGGGAGTTCTCGGCGAGTCCGTCCAGTGTACCCAGTCTCCACTGAGCACCCGTATATCATCTCTGATGTCAAACACCAATGAATATGGGATCATCCATCGCCCATCTGTATGGGTCGAGAAGTTATACGCTTTTCTACTCTGGTATATCGATGCCCCGTCTTGATACACCCACGACTAGGGACCTTGAAGGATGTACTTATGGACTACCATGTCCCTACTAGTATGATCCGCATCATAGTCCAGGTAGTCAAGTACACATCCTGAGGGCTTTACCAACATGTAACAGAGAGACAATCAGTGTACACGTTAAGATAAAGAGCAACCAGATAGCATACTATCATGTCGAGCAAGAAAATCCTCCCTATATATGTCCCTGCATCCACTACAATATACATCCTATGTACAGTAATGGCCTCTAGGGCATACATATAACTAACACTTAGTGGGGTTTTTCCGTCGTTTCGTGCAGTATTTCTTTTGTATCGCTGCACCGTTGACCGGGCTGACAAGGAAAGGAGTTTCTTTTCTTATACCGTGGCATGCGAGCCGAGTTCAATAGTTGATGACACAGTGAACGACTGCACCAGTTCTTTTTTTGCTTCTGGATCGAGCGACTTTGTTGTTTACTATGATGTTTCGCGAGCGGGGCTTGATTGTGTGCTGATGTGGCACTATAGAGTTATCGCTTATGCTTCCCGGTAGTCAAAGGAGCACGAGCAGATTGATCCCACTCATGATCTGGAGATGACCACGGTGGTTTTGTGCTGAGGATTTGGAGACACTATTTGTACGGGGAATCTTGTCAGATTGTCACAGACCACCAGAGCTTAATCTTCCTGCAGCGAGTTTTGATTGTTGAGACAACACCATTAGGTAGAGCATGTGAAGAATTGTGATTGTGAGATCCTTTATTTCCCGGGGCAAGGCGATTATGGTAGCTGATGCTTTGAGTCGTAGGCCCGAGGGTAGCTTGTTCCAGTTGTGCACAGTTCAGAGATAGTCTTATGCAGATTTATATTTCTTACGCGACCGTTGAGTACAGCTTAAGTTTGCCTCTACTGAGGGGACAACTTTCTCATGTCCGCGCCCGTCCACTTTTACTTAAGCGTTTTCGTGAAGCACAGCCCGCCGATGCTCGTTTGTTTAAGATTCTGAGCATGTTCGGCAGGGTAAAGTTCAGAGTTCTTAATTATGACCAGGGTGTGCTACATTTATGGACGCGCTTGTGTGTACCTGATATTGATAGGTAGATACGCGAGGTCCTAGAGCAGGCACATCAGTCTGTTTTCTATGTTCACCCAAGTGCCACCAAGATGTAGCGTGACTTGAGAGTTAGTTACGGGTGGGCAGAGATGAAGAGTGAAGTTTCAGATTTCGTTTCGAAGTGCTTGGCTTGTCAGCGAGCTAAGGTTGAGCATTTGAGACTGGCTAGACAGTTGCAACCTTTTTAACCGTTCCGTAGTTGGAATGGGAGCAGATCTCCATGAAATTCGTTGTGGGTCTACCCAGGTCTAGTCGAGGGTCCGACTCCATTTGGGTGGTTGTTGTCCGGTTATGCTCAGTATGCTCAGGTTGCTCGTTGTTCTTCGGTAAGGTTGTGCAGTTGCACGGAGTTCCTTCATGCGTTGTATCCAATAGAGGCACCCCGTTCGCTAGCCGTCTTTGGCAGAAGCTTCAGGAAGCCTTGGGTACTGTTTGAGCTTTAGCTCTGCTATCCATCCGTAGGTCGATGGTTAGACAGAGCGGACTATATAGACTCTGGAGGATATGCTCTTGCGTGCGTAATAATTATTTGTTGGCGGTGGGATCGTCACTTTCCATTGATGAAGTTCTTCTACGATAACAGTTATCAGGAGACATTTCAAATGGCAACTTTCTGGCATTGTGTGGTAGGTTGTGTCGATCGCCAGTATGTTTTACTAACTCGGCGAGAGTAGGATTTTTGGACCCCAGCTAGTCCAGAGACTTCGGAGAAGATCCGGTTGATTCAGGTCAGGATGAAAGCAGCCCAGTGCAGACAGAAGTCTTATGCCGACCGTGGTGGTCGCCGACTTGAGTTCGCAGTGGGAGATCATGTATTCCTACGGATTTTTCCGGTGAATGGCGTGTTGAGTTTTGGGAAGCTTAGTCCCAGAATTTAGGTCCTTTTGAGATCCTTGAAGCGATCTAGAACCGTTATATATAATTTGGCACTTCCGCCTAGATTTTTGAGTATTCACCCCATATTCCTTGTTTCGATACTTCGCAATTAGCTTCATGACCTTTCTCACATGATTCAGCACCAGAACATTCTTAGGGACGTGATCTTTCGTTCACCAACAGCCGATAGTTATAGTGGATCGGCAGGTGGAGAAACTTCGGTCAAAGGTCTTGCTATCTGTGAATGTTCTTTGGCGTAGCCGTCTAGTGAGGAGATCACTTGGGAGGCTGCGAGTGAGATGTGGAAGTTTGGCACTCATCTCTTTGAAGGTTCGCATAGTAAGAATTTTAAATTTGGCGACCGAATTTCTTTAAGGGGGGAAGATTGTAACGTTTTAGAAATCGTTTAGGCGATTTTCCGTTTTTAGGGTAAATAGTCGGTGTTTTCCGCAAAAACCTAGAAGCGATATTTTTGCAGTATAGAATTCACTGCACCTAGTTTAGCTAGAAAATTGCTAGTTTGCGGGTTTTTATAAGTCACTTGTAATTTTAGTGCATTTTAATATTTTTGCCTTATTAAAATATTATTATAAGTTGTTAATTATGCACTTAATTAGTGGTAATTACAATTTTGTTTGGGTTAATTATTACTAAAGTGAATCTATGCTAAGTTAATCACTAGTTTAAGCTTAATTCTTTCTCTCCAAAATATCTAGATATTTGTGATCTAAAAGAGAATTCTAACTGAAAAGAAAAGAGGTCGCATAAGATAATTGTTGCATTACTGAGCTTTAATTGTTGTTTTGCACTAGATTTTACCACACAATTCCTAACATCCTCATCTTTTCTTCCTTGGCGGAGCACCCCCTCCCCTTGCCGACCTTCCACTCTCTTCACTCCTTTTTCACTTTTCCAAGTTCAAATAAATCATCAAAAATCCACAAATAATCCCACAAACTCAAATATAAATCAATTTCCCATCATTCTTCAACACTAATCTAGCTTGGATCTTCAATCAAGTTAGCATTTTGGAGGCTAAAATTTGGTTTGATTGTTGCAAGTTGTGATTCTAGTGTGAGGTATAATCCTAACCTAAACTCTATTTTTTGTTTGAATACATTAATTAGCTTATTAGATGTTAATTTAAGCTTCCATTTGCATGTTTGGAAATTTCTAGAAATGGTTTTTGATAATCAAGTTAGGATTTTGTTTAGTGAAATGGTTAAGTGTGTAGTTTAGACAAAAGAAAACTTAACCTAGTGCAAGATTGTTAAATGATATTTTCCTAATTGTCTAATTTGCTTAAGTGCAAACTAAAATTTTATTAAATCCTATTTGAGTGAGATTAAAATTCTAGTAACGGTTTGTGTGGTTTAATCAAGCTATTATGAGATTATTGTGATTACTAGTTTGGGTTAAACTTGTATTCTTGAGCTAAACGATTAAATGTTGCTTACTAGATTTCAGTAAAGTTTTGGCGTGAGTTTCTATAAATGCTGCGATGTGATTTATATTAGATTCCACGTTATATTTTGTTTTGTGAATGCGCGATCGGTACGATCGGGATCTAGGCTTGGTGGTTGCATAGTTTTGCGTTCCTAGCTAGGGTTGTGCCGATATCGTGCGCGTTTTGTGCAGTGAGTGCACAGTGTGTTTATCTTGTGGACGTTCTCTTTGCATTTCGTTGTCTTTGTGTCGGCGCAAGATGTTTAACCATATGTGTTCTGTTTGTGAAATTATAGGATCGCAGGCGAAGTCTTCGGATGCTGCAAAGAAGGGAAAGCAAGTGGTTAGCTTTACATAGCCAGGATCGTTTGTGAGTAGATTTAACATCTACAGGGAATCGCCCGCATGGCATTATGCGTCTGGGCTAGATATGATATGATATTAGTCACATGTTTATATTGCACATATAGAGTTTGCGCATAAATATCATTGCATATTATTACTTGTTGTGCTTGGACTTGTACCCATTGGATACTGCACTATTATTGACGGCTCATGCTGCACGAGCACTGATTGTATCCATACACACCGTCGATAAATGCCATGACATGCACAACCCATATACAAACGAGATATAGTTGACACCTATACGTACGTAATATTATATGGTTAGGGACTTTGAGACATTGATTCATTTTCCATTATGCATATGACATATAGCATACCTGTATACCTACATGCTTAAACATATGCCTTGCCACGCCTACATGCTAGCTACCCATATACCGATATGGTATTACATCATTATTGATAGGTACATGCTCATACACCTTGCTATAGTTACATGTTCACCTTTATATGATGTTGCGTTTGGTTTCGGAGAAATTAGGAACCGCATGATATACCTAATTACTTGTTGCAGTTAAATAGCGGTTTTTCCTTTATATGCTCATGTTACTGTTTCATGTTGCATATATTATATTTCATGGATATCGCTTTGTCATATGGTTTTCATATGATGTTTTCTGGATGTTTTAATCCTGCGTATATATATCAGTAATATGGGACGCTGATATACATATGTATATTTACGTATATATATATCAGTGGTATGGGACGCTGTTATATATGTACACCTACATAATATATCATCATAATGATCTATGCAATTATACCTATGTGCTCGATGTGAGGGGCCCATGTGCTCGATGTGAGGGGCCTATGTGCTCGATATAAGGATTCAGTGAGGATGACATGTTTTATTCCATACACCGTATTTATTTGATATGCATTGCTTCATGTATTAGTAGTACCAGATAGAGTACCTTTCATGACTGTTGCATATATATATTGTTGTCTATTGCTATCAACTTGCATGAGATAGATTAGCGCAGTACGTGCATACTTGCAATTAGCTGCATATGTTATTTACTATTCACGAGTTGGCAACTTGCCCCCGTTGTGCCACAGCGTTTTGCAGGTTGTCCCTTAGGGCAGTCGCAGCAGGGTTTTCATCTATCGTATCATCCTTTGCAGCGGATACTGCTACGGCTGACTGGGTGCAGTTTTGCTATAGGTGGGTTTTGCGGTTATCCGATGTTGCTCATTGTATATTCGTTGTATCCAGTACTATCCATCTACTACTTTTATGTATTGACTTAGAGACGAGTTGTGAGGACGATATTGTATATTATTTGTGAGTTGGAGGAATTTTATACAGTTTCCTTTATATCGTCTCTTTCTCCGCTACGGCATCGTATTTTTTCTTATGGTGGTTGTTTTCCACCTTTGGACATGGAATTGCTCCCGTTGGGGATGCTTTACTTATATATTTATGTTGTACCCTTTTAGGGGCTTGTTTTACAAAGGAGATGCTGCCAAATTTTAAAGGAAGTAAATTTGGACTTTAAAGAATTTGGATTGAGATTTCAATAGTTTTAAACAATGTTCTTACTACTTTTGATGGTTTAGATTGCTGGGTTTTCGGCTTACTTGAATTACGTTACGCTTGGAGACGTTATGTAGTTTAAGGGCCGTCACGTGCCAAATTTCGAGTCGTGACACCATGTCTTTGAAATCTAAGCGTGGATGGTTCAAAGGGTTTAGAATTGGTGTGTGCTTGTTTTATGTGAAAGGTTGTAACATTTTGAAAATCGTTTCGGTGAAATTTCGGAAAAATCGGTAAAATAAAGGTGTTTTCTGTAAAAAGTCAAAATACAAATATTTTTATTATAAAATTAAATATACATATTCTAGCTATGTAATTACTAGTATTTGGTGTTTATTCATCCACTGGTGAAATTTCAAATTTTCTGAAATTTCTTCCGAAATTAATTATTTTAATATTATTTTAAGCCGTCACTAATACATTTAATTAGGGAAAATTACAAATTGGGATGGGTTGAAACAAATTTTGTGCATCATAACACATTAAACAAAATTTTTACGTGTTATTTCTGAAATGAAATGAAGTTGCCTAACGGTTTTAGAAATATCGAAGAAAAAGGCTTAAATAGTGAAATTTATGTTAATGGGAATTGGGGTAATACATTTATATTTTTTCCTAACCCACGCACCCACACCTCACCCTCTCTTCCCCTCCCCAAGTGGCCGGCGCCCCCTTGAACAGCCCAACATCTTGGGCCCCTCATCTCACAAAAACAAAGAAATGAAAACAAAAGAAAGAAAGAAATTAGATAAAGGAGTTTGGGCTTTGGCTTTTGGGTATTGCCTTGACTTTTTCCCCACCTCCCTCTCTCTCCCCCTTCCCCATTCAGCCGACCCTCTCTCCTCTCCCACAACAGCAGCCCCTCTTTCTTTTCCTCTCATTTCTCATCAAAATTTCATCACAAAATGCCCAAAAATCAACACAAAAATCACACAAAATAAAAATCCAATCCCTACCCATTTTCCCTTATCTCTTTTAGCATGGATCTTGGTGCAAAGATTTCAATTTGGAGGTCAAGTTTCATGTTGATCTCAAGATGGTTGTGAGGTATAAATCTTGTTCTTTTTTTGAGTTGTTTGTTATTTCTTCAAATTAAGTTAATGAGTGGTTTAAATTAGGTTTTGAATTGCAAGTTCAAGTTAAAGGTTAGGGTTTGTGAAAACTTAGTTAGGGTTTTGGGTATGAGATTATAGTTGTGTGGTGTATTTAACTAGTTATTGCTATGCAAAATTAATCTAGTTGCTAATTTCCAAATTGTAACATTTAAAATGTCCAAATTAAGTTTTCTTTTAAAACTAGGTTTTTGTAAACTATGATTATGTTTAAGAGAAAAACCTAATTAGGTTATTCATGGCATTATTAACATTTTAATATGTTTTTTAGCAACTTAGATCATGCTAATCCAAGCTAAATTGTTGTTTGCGCATTTTTGCTACAAAATTATTAAAATTGGTTAATTTGTAAACTAGAAATTTGGGGTTAATGAAATTTAATGAGATTAAATTATGGAAATGTTTTTTATGACTTATTTAAGATGTTTTATAAGTATTATTGCCATTGGAATTGTTAAAACATCATGTTTCGTTTTAAATCGGCTAATTGATGCTTACTAGGTATCTTGTAATAAATCGATTCAAACAATTTATTGGTTTTGATGATTTCACCCTATTTCATGTATATGTTTAGTATAATGTGAAACCAAGAATGGTGCGTTTGAGTTTTCCTCGATAACCCGGCGTTTGTAGGCCGATGTCGAGGGTTTTTGGGTTGATTTGTGAAAACAACCGTAGGCTTTGACCTACGTAAGATTCAGGTGTCGTTTTGGTTTTAAATTGGATTTTTATGTGGAAAGATACGTTGTGACATGTAGGTACCTCCATGTGGACTTCGAGATGACAACAAGTGCGTGGTGATGTCGGCATCGGCTAGCGAGGACCAGGTGAGTAGATTTATATCTACGGGGAAAAGTCGGGTGGATGGCGTATAGCACCCCCGCAGTTCGTGGTGATGTATACGAATACGTATACACACATATATTGATTATATATATTGTATGAGATTATTGATGATAAAGATGGATATTTGGTGTGATTAGATTGGTTTAGTGTTGCGAAACCCTAGAGTAGTGGTTGCACCACACATACACACACACACCCATACTTGCATACATCCTTCTTTCATATGTGCTTAGATGGGAATATATATAGTTATATGTTCATATGGGTATGGGACGATGTGTTCACATACTAGATTTGAGCATAGTATTTGGAATTTGAGGTGAGTCGATGAGATTGATTTAAGACCGTGAGATCGGTGATATAGCAGGATTCGTATTTGAGATACGTCATGATGTCATAGCGGATCTTTGGGCGACGATACCATATGAATAGTGGTAATAATGAAATGATCGACATGTGATCGTGTTATGAGATAGGATATGTAAGGATGTTTATGATAGGCCGCATTGGGTGATGTATACTTCTTTATGGTGATATGTGCCGATGATATCGGTTTGTACGAGACTGTCGATCCGTGGTCAGATCATGATTATATTGATGATATTAGTATCGTACTAGAAGTAGATCTGTACCCAGATTATGATCTTGGATAAAGAACATACCATATGAATAATGTGATGAATGTGATATTGACTCGTACCCAGACTTGGGATGCCGTACGACGGATTTACGTACGAGTTATATATTGATGTTTGATCCGCACTCTTGACTTGGAAATATTTGATTATAGATATGGTATCGGATGTGATATTATTGAGGCGGGATCACCGACTATATATATATATGTGTGTGTGTGTGTGTGTGTGTGTGTGTGTGTCACGACCTGAAATTTGGCCCGTAATCGGCACATAAACTACGTAACGTCTACAGGCGTACGCAACTTAAGCAAGCCGAAAACCCAGAAATCTAAACCACCCAAAACTGGATTAACGGAGAAAAACACAGTTTAAAACCTTTAGAAATCATAAGTAAAATCTCTAACTCTAGTTTTCTTTCATGAAAATTTCGGCAGCACCTCCTTTGTAAAAACTAACCCCGAAAACGGGTACAACACAGATAATATATAAAGCATCCCAATTGGGAGCAAAATCACGCCTACCGGTGGAGACAATCACCACAACAAGAATACGACGCCAAAGCGAAGAAATAACAAAGAAATGACTAATAATAAGAAGTAAACTTTCCAACATAACCGGCTTCTACGAGCACGGCACCCAAAGTCATCAAATAATACAACACTGAATCCTCACAAGTCGTCTCTAAGTCATATACAACAGAGGTAGATGGAGAATACTAGATCCAACAAAAAGATATACAATATACAAACGGATAACGCAAACCCACCTAAAAGCAAAGGCCTCACTGCCTATAGTAGCGGTATCCGCAAAAGTAGTGATGATAAGCTGCCCTGCTACGACTACTGAGAGGGTAAGTCCTGCAAAACACTGTGGCACAACGGGGGTGAGTTGCCAACTCATGAATAGTAATTAACATCATACTGTAATCGCAGGTATGCACGAACAGCGATCTATTTAGCACATGTATTCCGATAGCCTAAGTATGATAAGTGAATATGCAACAATCATGTAAAGGTACATCAGCAGGGTATTACAACTACATGAAGCAATGCATATCAATAATAATCCCGAGTGTGTGGGATGATACAATAAAATCTCATGCAAAATCATCAGCATGGAAAAACACCAGTGTCCCTCACTGACACATCAAATCCCAAATCCTCAGGCACCGCATCCACAGATCGGTCCTCACATCCTGTAAGTCTCATGGAACCTGAATGTCTAACATCGACACCTGAAACATCATGAAGACATATACCTATAAGTATATATATATAAGGATATCAACAACGTATGTCCACCGACGATACGTAAAAATCATGGAAAACCTGAGTGTCTAACACCGACACTCGAAATATCCATAAAACCCGTGTCTAACATCGACACGTAAATCCTCATAACTCAGGCGCTGTCACCACGACTGGCCCTGACGATATGTCATACCTCACTCCGGTCGGTATCCTCATGATAACCATCGAGTCCAAATACAATCACCGGTAGGTAGTGGTCCCACCGCCAGGCTTATCGTCTACACCACGAAATCAACACTCGCCCCGGGGTACCATACCGGGTCCACCATGTACCCGCAGACGGTGCCTCTCGCTCCTTGAATCGGGTATCACAAGACAAATCTCAGAACCGAGAAATTACACGTTGGACGCACTGAAATATCATATCAAGAGAAACCGGGTTTTCAAACAATACATAGTTTCTTGAAAATAACCCCACGGTTCTCAAAACCATAATCACATGAAATCCATATCTCAATGCGTAAAATCCATGTAAAACTGATATATGCAACATAAAACATCAATATGAGCATATAAAGGGAAAACCGCTCTTTAAATGAATCCAGCTTTTTAGAATATATCTTGCGGTTCCCAAAAACCTCCGAAAAACAAATGCAACATCATATAAGGTGTACATGTAATTGTAGCAAGGTTTAAGTATCTACATGTAAGCAAGTATGTACGATGCATGTCATAAGTGTCAAGATCAACAACTCAATATCATATATCAATGAAATACCACTTGTGGTACATAAAACTATAGCTAAAATATGCGGTGTACATGTAAATATGAGTGCATGATATACATGTAGCTATAGCAAGGTATACATGAAATGGAATAAGGGTTACTACCTCAACTATTCCTGCTCTATGAAATGTCACGTATGTTAGTGTCAACAATATCTCATATGCACAATTGGATAAGGCTACTACCACACTATCCCTATCTACTACTGTATCATGTATGTAGGTGGTTGTGTGTGTGTCATGGCAATTACTAACGATGTGAGTGTAGCATACCATTAGTGCTCGTGCAACATGAACCGTCAGTAATATGTTATATCTAAAGGTACGAGTCAGGTACAGCAGATAATACTATGCAATGACATTCATATGAAAGTAACTACTATGCAAATATTATGCAGCTAACATAACATATTCGCCTCGACGCATAACGCCATACGGGCGATTCCCCGTAGATGTTAAATCTACTCACATGTGGTCTCCAGCTATGAAAATCCGACCACCTGCTTCCCCTTGCTCGCAGCGTCTGAAGTCCCCGCTTGCGACGCTATAATTTCACAAACACAAGAAATAGTGCGAATATCTCAGAATCGATCAAAATAACGCAAAACTACGTATTTAAAAACGCACCAACCCACTAAACCAACTCACGAGTGCACGTCTAGTGGCTAACACGCGCAACGATACCTCAATACCAAACTGATTACACAACAGCGCAAACACACGACTCGTGTCGCAACACGTATCACGCGGACTCAAAACACTAAGTTTTAGGTAACCGATCCCAGATTTTGCATACTGAATTTACTAAAAAGGTAAACGGTACCAAACACCCTAAGACAACAGCAGACAACAACCCACAGCAGCCCCACCCCAGCTGTCCCCTACACCGCCGGCGTCGCCGGTCCTCGCCTTAGGGGTCGCCGGCTCCGACCGGTGGGGTGGCCTCCATCTCCCAGGTGGTGTCTCAGGTCCACTAGTATATCTCTCTAAATTTGTTTGTTCAAACACTAAAATTCCCAGGTCACAGCAGGTATAGAAACTCTAAAAAGACACTAAAAACCCGATATCGCCTCTATCGATATAAAAAGCATTCTACGCAACAAATAACGATCAAAACCACAAGAAAACTCTAAATTAACAGTAGAGGAATTATACCAAACAACTTTGCTCACAAGCTCGTAGCTTTCCTTAGCTCCAAGTGATCCAAGAGCTAAAAATCAAGACTTTGTGCAAGAAGTGTGATATATTTGGAAATTTTGGAGATTTTTGAGTTAGGATAGATATAAAATGAGAAGGAAGAGTTCAAGAGCAGTAGAGGGAGAGATAATCTCGGCCAAGGAGTGAGGTGGGTGATTTGTGAGGAATTTCCAAGCAATTTCCATCATTTATTGCATTCACACACAATACACACACATGCATGCATCTAACTCATTCTCTTTTCATTTCTTTTCTTTTCTTTTCTTATAAATCCTAGTTTAATTCTAATCCACACAAATCAAGTGAAGAGAGAAGGATTTGTTTTAACTCAATTTAATTTTAAAGAAAATATCGCTAGTGAAATTTTCCCAAAATTTAAATACCGCATTAAAATAATATTAAAATTGGGAAAAATTCAAATTGAACCAAAACGTCCCATATACTCCCAAAGCTTGCACACTAGCTTTATTTTAGCTAATCTAGGTGCTGGCAAGTCTATATGGTCGTTCGTTCACAGTCGGGTTAAAACGGAAAATACCGACAATTTAACCCTAAAACGGACAAATTATGATAACGATTTCTAAAACTTTACAATATATATATATATATATATATATATATATATCGACTTAGATGTTAGGCGGTTTCCTTACCTTTAGTTTAGCTTGTTGCTCGGCCTTATAGTTTAGTGTAGTTGTTAAACTAGATTTATATTAAATGTAGATTGGTTATCATTGTGTCTAGTATTTAGCTCCCGCTCATTATTGCTGTTCGCTCCGCATCGCATACTTATTTTGTGATTCATATACCGTTATTGATATCATGATGTTAGGACACCAGCACCATTACCGATGATGCGTATGTACCACGTACACATACTTGCCGGCTCACACACATCTTCATCGGTAATTGCCATGTCACGAACACTTTAGAAAATACTAGTTCATTGACATAGTTTGTTAGCTAATAGTTTAGACATGATATAAGTATACTTGCCTTATATGCTAGCTGAGCCATTGTAGTTATTACTTGCTACTTCATGCATGTTATTATTCACTGTCATGCCGCATTCATGGATTTTTATCCCTATATTCATTGTTTACATGCTATTGATGATTTGGATTCGGGTTTTCATGAGATTTCATGGATTTGGGGGAAAACCGAAAAACATTTATAAACTTTTTTTCTTGCTCTTTTTTAAATGAAAAGTGCGGTTTTCCCATGATGTATGAGTCGTCCACCATGAGTTTGCTGACGGATTTCGAGACCCGATTCGAGGAGTTTGATGAACTGTTTCGGGTACATGGTGGACCCGGTAAGGTACCCCGGGGAAAGAAGCTCGTGGTGATGACGATGTGAGCCTGGCAGGGGGAGACTACCTACCAGTGATTTTACCCGACGCGTCGGATATCCGGAGGATACCGTCGTGGTCTTGAGATGGATGGTAGAGGACGGTCTGGACTAACGGCGCCCTAGATACTGAGATTGAGACATTGAGATTTCGAGATATTGAGGTACTGCGATTTGATGATACAGGCCAGTCCGGATATCCGGAGCCTGAGATTTTGAGACATTGAGATTTGTGTTTTGTGTCGATGCTAGACACTGTTGATGCTGATTTCATTTATGATACCTCATTTTAAAAATACAAAGGTAATCTCACTAAATTATGAAAGCAGTCTCTTTAGTACATGTATTCTGTTTTCATGCATTCATACATCATCCATATGATATATTGCTACCTGAGGCACTGACATGGGCTCATGGAATTACACTTGGGTTAGACATTTACCCTAACCATTGTTATAGGCTGCTGGTTATATATTTGAGGATATATTATGATCGTTGACCTAGGATTACGTTGTTCATGCGATTTCTATTCGTAGATGTTTTTCTACTCACCAGTTGGCAACTCACCCCCGTTGTGCCCCAGTTTCTTGCAAGTTTTGCCGTACAGGTTTCATTACGGCTTGCTGGCACTATTTCCATTCCGGATGATTTGCTACTAGGTGGGTTTATTTGTATCGTACCCATCATTATACCTTGTATATTATTCTTCTGTTGTATCTAGAAGTTCCATCAACCAAACATGTATTTATTTCTGAAATAGAGACCAGTGATGTTTATTCTTTCGACCTTAGAGTCGCGCGTTGTATTTCTATGGATTTCTTACTGTTTTGAGTTTCCTTTTGAGTTTTGATCCTCTCCCTTGGCGTTGTATATTATATTGCTTGTGTGGTTGTGACCGTCAATTGACGAAGAGTTAGCTCCCGCTTGGGGATGCCTTTTTTATTGATTTCGTATACTATTCATATTGTATCCCGTTTGGGGGCCAGTATTTACAAAGGAGACTCTGCCGAAATTTTTAGAAAATACTTGATGTTTTTTTAAAAACGGATAATTCGTATTATGCTATTAAAACTACTTGTTTTAAGTTGGTTTTTCCTTCACTCTACTACTTTTCTTGGTTTGGATTTCTGGGTTTTCGGCTTACTTAGATTACGTACGCCTCGAGGCATTTCGTAGTCTAAGTGTCGGTCATGTTCCATACTTTCGGGACGTGACAAAGTTGGTATCAGAGCGTTAGGTTTTACCTTCGGAGCATAGGATGACCCTTGGTTGATTGAATAGGTGACTAATGTAGAGTGACGTGCCGTGGGTATGTTCCGTGGCATACTTTACGATATGCTACTCCACTTAAGAAGCCTTAGGATGTACATTTCTTTGTTCAGTATTATATTCATTCCTGATTTAGCCTCATCGGTATCAGTTATGGTTTTGCTGCCATGATTACGGGCAGGAAGTGCTACGGCTAGACTTGCGGTCAGCACGAGCTCATTACGAATGAGGACTGACCAGGGCGTGATTCGGGCGACACACGATTGCAGAGATGTGTCTTTTTATTGTGTTTTCGCACCACGAGCGTTTGATGGATCGCTGTATGAGATTACTCGGACGTGCAGATCAGCACCAGAGGATCGATCCACCGATAGAGGCCAGCCAGATTTTGATGACCGTTGATGTATTGCTTACTCCTGATGATTGAGGCACTGTTCAGCGTGCAGACGAGTGAGCTAGTTATTGCTGCGAATGACGAGATATCGTCCCAGATGTTAAAGCTATTGCAGTACGAGTCGTACTGAGAGATGATAGAAGGTCGCTAGTCATTGAGGATAAATGACTAGGACATGTAATTCGTTCGCTACCCCGATGCGAGGTCATCAGATAGATTGATTCCAGCTAGAGGTGACTTCACGCGGAGACGTTGAGAGTCGACAGAGACGATCGAATGTCAGAAACCTATTATTCCAAGTTTAAAGTATTCGGAAAGACATGCAGGCAATTCTATGGACCCTCAAGAAGAATGAAACCCTAACTCGACTTAATGACCGTATGAAAGTCTTTGAACCTTAGGGTTTGCAGCAGTTCCGCGGCGCTATTAGTGAGGCTTGGGTTTGCCCTTCTACGGCTGGACCATTGATGCTGTGGTACGTACTCGATACTATTAAACTGTACCCAAGATGTTGAGCTCTTGGGGGATTATGAGGTTATAACGAATCGATCGGATGGTTCGACTTCATTCGGATGCTAGGTGGTGAGATGCACTTCTTGGGAGACTCCAGATACGAGGATAGCAATTAGAGCTCAGTTCATGCAGCCACGACGAGACGAGTCCGAAGTAGTTGACATTAGAGAAAAGTGGAGTAAGAGGTTCGTACAAGATCTTGATAAGATGACGTTCCACTCCGCCGACATCAGAGATGCGATACGCATGCCGAGGCATCGTACTTGGATATACCTTCCAGAATGAATTGCGATGAGTATGCAGCCGTTCCGGAACATGAAACAGATATAGTAAAGGACGATGACTTCCAGAAAGTTAGGCAGAGACGAGATTTGGGAGAGACCTCGATAGGACCTTTCTGGAATAAATTACGAGAAGACTTGGACCCAGCAGTGGTCATGTTACGCACACCAGCAGGCCAAATTTCAGGATCGTCGACGAGACATGCTATGAGTGACCACGACAGTTGGCCAGAGATTCTTGGAGGATGTGCTTGAGCGGAACTATTCCACCATACTTGATTTTGGGTATTTTGGGCAAGCTATTCGCATGATTGATTTTGATGATTGAGTTTCACGATATTTGTTTTCATGTACCATGGTTGCACTTACTGAGTATTTATGATTTTCGCACAGTTGTTGCATTTGATATCGTTTTCGTGCCTTGGTTTACATGTTTATGATTTTATGGTTTACATACAGCTGAGTTTATTTCGTGCATGTGTATACACACGATTTGGGTTTTGCACTCTGTATAGTTCACATTGTTGGAAATTTTTGGTATCAGAGCCTCGCCATTAACTGAGTCTAGCTTTGTGTAATGTGTTTGCCTTTCCGATCGATCAAAAAGTTCCAAAACCCGTATTTTGTTAGCATCAGTTTTCTGTTGGAAATTTTTGGTGTCTAAAAATTTTTCAGGTGGTCTCAGAATGATGTTCAGAAAGTTCTAAGAACTCTGGGAAAATTCGACGCACTGATCCCTCTTCGAGAGCGCGGAACCGCGGCCTCACCCTTCTATTGGGCCGCGGATCCGCCGCAACTTAGAGAGATCAATGGGCCAAAATTTCCCAGTGGGCTTCTGGGCTAGTATTAGGGGTTTTGGAATATTAAAATTGGGCCAATTATTTTCTGTAACTGCTACAGTATTGTTTTGGGGCCTACTTGTTATAATTTGATCGGTCGGATATTTTAAACACATTTTTCACAGTATTTACATTATATCTGCGACCGTGAATGTCACTCGATCGGTAAATCCGGTCTAACTGCTATAGCCCGGTTAGACGGATTTGCGAACGTGACTTTCACGTTGATGTTCTATGTATTTGCTGTGATGTTGCGGATCGGTCGTGGGGATAGCCTGGATGCAATGCTAGTACTGTGCTGTTGTATTATGTACATTTGATATTGCAGGGCGAGCGTCCGACATGTGGACTGCCGTCACTGCCTGTTTGTATTATTCTTTTGGGGCACGACCTGGTTGCGGTCGATGTACCCGGTGTATGTATATTTTACTTTCTGTACTAGGATTGCCCCGCGGAGGGGTGCACGGATAGCCGGGTTCTGGAGGGCAACAAGCCCGCATCTCATGGCATTGAGACGGAAGGGGCTTCACTCTAGGATTGGCGGGCTATTCGCCGCACTCGTAGGGGGTACAGGTTGACCCAAGAGGGGTGCCCAAGTTACCGGATTCCGTGAAGTGCTGGGTGGTCCATTCACGGTGCTGAAGGGGGCTGCCTCGCTTCAGGTTTTTGCGGGTAACTTGCCGCACCCGTAGGGGTCTAGGATTTCATTGCACAGGCTATCCACACGACCAGGGGAACGTCGGGTTTCAGTAGTGGCTCTGTGAAACCCGGGGATCCCAGATATCTGTATTGTTTCTATGATGCTGTTCATTCTCTGTGATGTTGCATTCTATTCACGCCTTGAGCGAATATAATATATTGGTATATATATTAGTAGATGTTGTATATGTTTTGCATCCGCGCTAGTCCAGTCCCCGCTCTGTCGTTAGTTAGCTAACCTAACGGGTAATGACGGGACCCAGTGGCGAATGCGGATGGCATATACGTACATCAGTATATTTTCGTTCTTTTTGGTGTGATCAATTGATGGGACTACATTGATTCGGATCAATGCAAGTTAAAAACAAACCTAATCTGATGTTGTTGGAACATTTTTCAAAAAGCTGTTATTGCAAGGACGTTCACTTTTGTTTTGCATTGTGGTATTCATTTGGAATATCCTGCTCCTCAGTCGACGAGGCAAGGGCCGAGATCCCTTCACCGGGAGTGACCCCTTGGACAAAAGTTTGCGTCAGGGCATTAACTTCACTATAGCCGATTACTTTTGCTTTGCACCGTGGTATTCAGTTGGAATACCCTGCACCCCATTCTACGGGGAAAGAGCCGAGATCCCTTCACCGGGAGTGACCTCTTTAGCAACCGTTTTTCGTCACTATATTTTTAAAAGCTATCAGTTCCTTCAACGATATCAAGTTCTTTACGTTAAAGGTTTTCGCCAGAAACCATTCGTAGCCCTCCGTCGTTTCAGACGGGTAGCACGTAGTATTCATGCTATGTTTGTTGGCCTTCGTCAATGCATAGTGTATGGTAGCTGCTTGTTGCCTTTCTGCAGCATAGATAGATGCGTTGGTTTGGGACAGTCGTATAGCCTTGTTGGCCTTCGTCAAGGGCTTGTACGGGTGGATTCAAATTAACCTGGATAATGACGGGTAGAACTTGACATGTGACTTATGATTTGTTGACCTTCGCCAAGGTCATAAGAGCATGGGGCAGAAATCACATCGGGAGTTTCAAAAGTACTGAAACTTACCAGATATGCGCATACCTTCTGGAGTGTGATACCGTGAGCGGATTCCGTCACGTTGTCATGCGATGAGAGTTGGATCCCGATTCCCACTGATGAGTTAGTTTACTCCTCGGGTGACACCGACTAATTCTTCTTTCAGGTTTGGAGAAGAATTTGAGGTACAGTGGGAGGATTCCAGATTAGATAAATTGGTAACCATTCTGATCTAGGATAGAGTGCACGCTGAGTGTTTCTTCTCTCTCTCTCTCTGGCAGCGACCATTGACCCGACCCTAAGACTTTGACTCAGTGACCAAATTGACCGAACCTTCTTAACACTGGCTTTTGGATTGTCAGAGTTGCAGACCTCATTGCCACTCCTACTTTTACCCTTTTCTCCGGGACACCCCGTATTGCTACGAACGTCCACTTCCATTGGACAAAACCATCGTATGGTTAGATACGAACTCGAAAGAATTTATTCGAGGATGGTTTCCGGTTCTGGAGAAAACGGATAGGATTATTCAGTTGTCTTTTCCTTTTACCCTCTCTCAGGTTACGAGTACTCCTTGGTTTAGGGGTAGTACACCTATTACGCAAATTGGATTGTCTTCTTCCAAACCTTAGGCTGGTGCCGACCGGTAGGGAATAAAGAAAACCAATTAGCATAACGATGGTGTGCAGAAGGTATTAAGTTCAGACAAAGCAAGGGATTAGTAAGAGGGCAAAGTAAATTGCAACAGATATTCACGACCAAACCAAATATTTCATTACCACTCCCACATCACCTTTGTATTTCTCCAGGACACTCCGTATCACTACGAAGATCCACAGTTTATTTGGATACTCCATCGTATGGTTATATACGAACTCGAATGGAACTTGTTCCAGTTCGGGGATGGATTCTGGTTCAGGAGAAATAGGAATAAGGTTTATTCGGTTGTCTTTTATCTTCACCCTCTCTCATTGCGAGTGTTCCTAGGATTGGGACAGTACACCCATTATGCTTATTGGATAGTCTTCTTCCAAACCATAGGCTGGTGCCGAACGGTAGGGAAGGAAGAAAACCATTTGGCCTAATGGGGTGTGCAGAAGGTAATGACTAAAGACATATGAAGGGATTTGGAGAGGTGGCAGAGAACTATACGGTTACAGTCGTGAATCTGGAAGAGGCATTACTAGGAATACCAGAATACCCCAATGAAACATTTCAATGTTTCAGTCTCACTATGTACTGTTAAAAGGAAACTGATTTCCCAATTAGATACTTACTCCAGGGTATGTATTTACCAGGTACGATTCTCACATCTGTATGGTTTTACAGATGATGAGTGGGAGTAAGTTATTGGGAATTGGGTGATCATCCTCATTATATCGGGATTCGTTGTAATCGGTGATATTTGAGGAAATCACCTGGCCTGTTTGCCGGTCGGCAAATATTTGGTTTTGAATATCCGCTGTTATGCACCAATTTCAAATTGATATATCTGTACGTCTATTTTTATAGAGTGAGATATACCTTTCTGAAATTATGTCTACGACATTTACTTATATCAGTGGATGGTTAGGTAAGGAGCATTAAACAGCAGTGTAATTCTTCTTAACCATAAGTACAGTTTTCAACCTACGGCACACGGTGAATGAGTTATCAGACTCAAGGGACTTTTACAGAGTATTGTATGTTGTCCAGGGTCCATCAGGACAGAGGGGATGGTCCTCGTACTATATTCGGTTTACTTATGACTCCTCTAATTTTTAGACAGGTGTTTCGTGGAAACACAGGGTCCGAATTTGGAGAAGTTATAGGTATTTGAATAGAGTAGAGAACCAGGTATAGCAAGTATCGGGATTCTTCAAAGAGATCGAAGATGTAGATACTTGTGTGTGGTATTCAGTTGATAGTAATGATTAAGAGAAATTGCTTCTCTTTCAGGTTACTCATAATTGGAAGTATTCCTAAGTTGAGTAACGCTGATCTGGCCTCCTTCCATTTAGTTGACATGCACTGGAGACAGCTGCATGATTTGAATCTAGTTCAATTAAATCAGTGCCTCTGGTTCTATATTGGATATAGAACAGTTCATATCTTAACGATGTTAAGGTACGGGGAGTTGTCCGGTTTATGATTAAAACCAGACACTGGACAACTCAAGGCACGTTTCTGTAATGGCTGTTTGTGGGTTGACCCAGGCTATGACGAGGGTTGACTTTCTACCATCTGGATGAACAATAGCAATATTGTTCTAGACTCGCCACAGTTTTATTAAAAATGGATTTTTTCAGAAAACAGTAGTGGGAGTATGGTAGAACTGGAAGTGATTCCAGAACCACAAACGATTACTGAAGATTTGATAAGGAACCTAAAGATTCAATCTGGATTGACATTCCATTGGCCACTCCGCAGATAAGGTGGGTAACTTCAGGCACCCGAGAGGTACTAATACGGTAGCCTCAAGGACGGTGACAGGGAAGTTCTTGCTTACCCACAAATACCATTGCTGTTGTTCCAGGCTGCGAGACCCGGCAGGAGGATGAGTATAGCGTCGTTCTAAACTAGTTTTAGAAGTGTACGTCTATATGACTCTGCCAGAGGGTTGTCGTAGTCAGTGGGAGCAGCGGAAGCATTGGTGGATAGGTTGCTTATGTCTATTTATAGACTAGAGCAGATGTAGCGGAGATAGATCATCTATTTCTGACGTGACAGTCATGAGTTTGACTTCATCAGAACAGGGGATGGATCTGTTGAGAAGGTAGTAGGGTGTGATGTCCTGGTATCTGGATGACATACACAGAATAGGAAAAGAAACTCCTATACTACAATCGGTTATACTTTGGTCGTCACACAGTGGTTTCTCCACAAAGGACATGGATTTTATATCAGACATACTGGTTACTAGATCTGTGGTTTTAGATCTAGATTTGGGTGGTTTCCCAATCAGGGTACTTGACAGCATTCTAAGAGTATTTAGGATGGACGACTCCTGGCACGGTAGTGTACCTGCAGGTAATGGAGTCACCCTCTCCAAAGGTGTCTTACAGACTAAAGGGGAGAGGGACGGGCATGATTGGCAGATCACTTGCTCAGGCAATTGAGTCAATCGTGAGATGTCAAGTACCACACCAGATGTTGTTCTTGCACTAGATGCAATAAGTTAACATTAATCCAATCCTGGAGAAACAGTCGGAAGCAGTTTTAGAACATAAGTGGATGTTCTAGGGAGATGATAACGACAGCCTCATTCAGGAGACAGTTATCATTCCAGGCTTCCAAGGTGACATGGACGACAGAGAGGTTGTCAGAGTTATAGTTTTCCTTCTGATGAGGGGCAGTATTTTGGACAGGTGGTCCGAGGCAATACTGAGGGAGGCATGGCGCGCAGGATACTGATTAAGTTCAGTTGACGATACAGTCTAAGAAGTTTGGATTTGGAGTTCATTTATGAGCTATGTCCCATCAGACATCCAGACACATTCTAAGACAGGTATTGCTCATTTCGGGAGATGGCTTTCTCCGCGAACTTGAGATATAGAGAGACATGGAAAGAGACAACTAAGCGGATCCACTCACTGAGGCTATTCCTCGAACGCAATAGTTTCGCAAACGAGCTTTGTGAGACTGACTAGTAGAGGAGTTGGATGTTCGGTATCACACGGGCTGTGAGTATGCGACATCGCAATAATTAGCCTTGAGTGCAAGTGGGAGATTGTTGGAGATAGTGCCCTCAAAGTCAATTATTAGGTCACAGGTACGTGATTGTAATGATTGAGGGAGGACCTATCCCGGTAGGACAGTCTTACTCGAGATGATAGTATGCTATCTGGTTTACCTTTATCATCGTGTACTGCTTTAGGTGACATGACACGTCGCTATTACACGTTGATAGAGCCCCTAGGATTCTTGCTTGACCACCAGCAGTATGAGGGCGATCATATAAGTGGGAGCTGGGGGTCTACAAGCATATCCTTAAAAGGTCCCTAGTCGTGGGAGTTTCGAGACCGGGCATCGATACTCCATTAGTAGACTAGTGTATACAGTCGAGACCCCGACGAGGGGCGGTGGCTGGTCTCACAAGCCACTGGTGTCAGTTGGATCACCTAAGATGTATACAGGTGCTCATTGGGTTATGAGTACACCGGACAGGACTCGCCGGGAACATGCTAGTTGGTCATATACCAGACGTCAGATGGCAGTTCCCTGGTGACATGTGTGCAGGTTAGTTCATCGACCTGGGGATCGTCATTTGTCTCGTGTGAGTTCCCACTGTACTTTGATTACTACCCTACCACGGCTCAAAGGAGTCGTGCAAACAGGTTTTAGTTGGGTACAGTCCCGAGCCACATGGAGGCAGTGAGCGTATCTTCAGGGGTTCGTCTCTCCCGGTATTGGGGGTGAGGTCGTGCTGTGTCTAGGAGAGCCATTACACAAAGTCCTTGGCCAAGGCAAGGAGATTTACTGGTAGGTATTCCAGTAGTATCTCAGGGTGTTCTGGGCTACACTCCGACACGACTTGTACCGCTTTTGGGGGTCTGACTTTTACCAACCCCCTAGGCCCGCCATGCGATACTCATAGACGAACGGACCGGACTGCACGGATATTGTCACTGACAGGCTCAGTAGGGTGTCAGGATGAGTTCGCTCATCGACGTCCCTTTTAGTCAATAGCTGGTGGCCCGTTACGTATTGGCTTATACCTCTGACGGGCTAGTGGTTAAATCCACAGCCAAAGTATTGACGAGTCTTTAGAGTCCGCCACACTTTCAGTTACTCAGCTTTCGGGCGAAACGCTGTAGAGGCCGTATGGAGATATGGCAGGGTCCGATCAGATACGTGCGGTATTGCACGGATCAGGATCGGACGGTTTGTACTAGTAGCCGTATGGTTATATGGCAGGGTTCGATCAGATACGTGCGGTATTGCACGGATCAGGATCGAACGGATTTAACTAGCCGGTTTTGGCTTAAGCTGGTCTTAGTTTAGTACAGTGTAGATTTTGTCTCATTGCATTTGTATCCGGACGGAATACAGATGCGGGTGTGTATGCACAGTATTGGGGTTTTCCTGTAATTTATTACGGGACCAGTTTTCTGGAGTTGCCAGTTTGCATTCCGTTCCGGCCGGTTTTCCTTTGTTCTTTCCCGGCCGGACTTTTTCGATGGAGGGGGTTATTTGCAGTTTTGCAAATAACACTTTGTGGGGGGGTTTCTTGCAATTGTATTGATTATGATGGCTTTCATATCTTGCACCATTGACTTGCTTTTTATTGTGATTGAAAGGGTATGGGTTGAATAGTAGAACAAGCATGGTTCATGTTTGTTTGTGGTCACCTCTTCACTTCTCCTACACTCACCTCCCTTCTAGCTTCATATGGTTTTTTCTCCACCCTTTATTCTTACTTGATGATAAGTCTTTCATGGTTGTGAGAAGAAGAAGAGAGAGCTTCATTCATGAGAGTTTTCTTTCTTGATCTAGTTTTCATGCTAGAAAAATGCAAGCACCATTTTTCTAATCCTTGTTTCCTCCATCATCCTCATTGGCAACAACATAACCCCAAAGAGACAAGCATCTTCTACACTACATTCTACAGCATATCTTGAGCATGTCGAGTTGCCGGCTTCATGCTCGAGTTGCCTCGGTATTGAGGCGGGAGCCCCTAAAAGACGAAGGCGATGTGGTGCCCTTTCCGGAGAGGAGGCGACGAGGAGGAGAAGGACGGAGATCCCGCGAGGAGATCGGAGTGGAGATGAAGACCGGAGGACTTGGATCGTCGGTATACATCTCTTCCCTTTCTTTTTTGTAGCGTAGACTAGTTAATGGTTCGATCCGGAGTTTAGTGCGCGGTGGTGCCGGTTTGCAAAGTCCGCAAAATTTAAGTTTATCACCGTTTCCGCATTCCGGCGTCGGATTGACTGCCGGGGCGCCGCCGTGCACTTACACACATATGCTTGCAGTGCAGTGATACGCATTTTGTGCACTTAGATGCACTGGACTTCGATTTCGATTGTGATGCTCGATATTGGTTTTGTGCACCTGATTGGATTTTGCGCATGTTCGGCGCTTGATATTGGATTTCATGATTTCGTGCATGATGGATGCACCTGATTTGAGTTTTCGCGCATGTTGGGCGCATGTTATGAGATACGATTTTGGTGCACACCAGATGCACTAAATCAAGATTCTTCGTGCATGTCAGATGCACATGTTTTTGCTGTCAGGCACACCTGTTGCCCTTGACAGATGTTTCGTGCACACCCGATGCACTTAGATGTTGTTTCTGTGCATATGTATGGCACATTCATGGATTTCGATTTCCGTGCGCACCAGACGCACATGGCATTCATATATATATTTGGGGCTGATTTATGTTGGGGCAGTATATTTTTTGATGTTTGCTATTTGGTTTAGTACTGAACAGGACTAGTCACAGGACAGTACCTGAGTATATTTTGCATGCATTGATAGTTATGGAAGGGATTTCCAAAGAAGAGCTATAGTCTCAGTATTTACCTACGTGTCCGAGATGACACGAAACATTTATAAAGGAAACCCTTCTGAAATTGCTTTCAAAATGGCGGGGCATGCATATTAAACAAAGGATATATATATATATATATATATATATATATGTAGTTATTTTCTTACAATAGACGTCCGCCACTGTGCAGTGTTGCGAACATCGCATGACGATTTGGAAAAAGGTTTGTCATGCATTGCTTCTAGATGCTTTAATGATGTATATCATGTTGGTTTTCGTATTGGATCTTGACATTGATGTCTTCCCCATGACTCCGATGATTGCGGGATGCTTGACGGAGTTTTGATTTTGAGTTATATGCTCATTTTTCATGCGCATGCACTGCGCTACGATTTGTTTTATGTATTTATGATTTCGGAGCCCCGACGACCTGCTGATTTTGCTTAGATGTTTTAGTTTTGGGGGGAGTTTTAATTTAAAATTCGGGGACCGAATTTCTTTAAGGGGGGAAGATTGTAACGTTTTGAAAATCGTTTCGGTGAAATTTCGGAAAAATCGGTAAAATAAATGGGTTCTCTGTAAAATTCAAAATACAAATATGTTTATTATAAAATTAAATATACATATTCTAGCTATGTAATTACTAGTATTTGGTGTTTATTGAGCCACTGGTGAAATTTCAAATTTTCTGAAAATTTTTCCGAAATTAATTATTTTAATATTATTTTAAGCCGTCACTAATACATTTAATTAAGAAAATTTATAAAATTGGAATGGGTTGAAACAAATTTTGTGCATCATAACACATTAAACAAAATTTTTACATGTTGTTTCTAAAATGAAATGAAGCTGCCAAACGGTTTTAGAAATATCGATGAAAAAGGCTTAAATAGTGAAATTTGTGTTAATGGGAATTGGGGTAATACATTTATCTTTTTCCCTAACCCACACACCCACACCTCACCATCTCTTCCTCTCCCTAAGTGGCCGTCCCACCCTTGAACAGCCCAACATCTTGGGCCCCTCATCTCACAAAAACAAAGAAAAGAAAACAAAAGAAAGAAAGAAAATAGATAAAGGAGTTTAGGCTTTGACTTTTGGGTATTGCCTTGACTTTTCCCCACCTCCCTCTCTCTCCCCCCTCCCCATTCAGCCGACCCTCTCTCCACTCCCACAACAGCTGCCCCTTTTTCTTTTCCTCTCATTTCTCATCAAAATTTCATCACAAAATGCCCAAAAATCAACACAAAAATCCCACAAAATAAAAATCCAATCCCTACCCATTTTCCTTTATCTCTTTTAGCATGGATCTTGGTGCAAAGATTTCAATTTGGAGTTCAAGTTTCATGTTGATCTCAAGATGGTTGTGAGGTATAAATCTTGTTCTTTTTGTGAGTTGTTTGTTATTTCTTCAAATTAAGTTAATGAGTGGTTTAAATTAGGTTTTGAATTGCAAGTTCAAGTTAAAAGTTAGGGTTTGTGAAAACTTAGTTAGGGTTTTGGGTATGAGATTATAGTTGTGTGGTGTATTTAACTAGTTATTGCTATGCAAAATTAATCTAGTTGCTAATTTCCAAATTGTAACATTTAAAATGTCCAAATTAAGTTTTTTTTTTAAAACTAGGTTTTGGTAAACTATGATTATGTTTAAGAGAAAAACCTAATTAGGTTATTCATGGCATTATTAACATTTTAATATGTTTTTTAGCAACTTAGATCATGCTAATCCAAGCTAAATTGTTGTTTGCGCATTTTTGCTACAAAATTGTTAAAATTGGTTAATTTGTAAACTAGAATTTTGGGGCTAATGAAATTTAATGAGATTAAATTATGGAAATGGTTTTTATGACTTATTTAAGATGTTTAATAAGTATTATTGCCATTGGAATTTTTAAAACATCAAGTTTCGTTTTAAATCGGCTAATTGATGCATACTAAGTATCTTGTAATAAATCGATTCAATTAATTTATTGGTTTTGATGATTTCACCCTATTTCATGTATATGTTTAGTGTAATGTGAAACCACGAATGGTGCGTTTGAGTTTTCCTCGATCACCCGGCGTTTGTATGCCGATGTCGAGGGATTTTGGGTTGATTAGTGAAAACAACCGTAGGCTTTGACCTATGTGAGATTCAGGTGTCATTTTGGTTTTAAATTAGATTTTTATGCGGAACGATACGTTGTGACATGTAGGTACCCCCATGTGAACTTCGAGATGACAACAAGTGCGTGGTGACGTCGGCATCGGCTAGCGAGGACCAGGTGAGTAGATTTATATTTACGTGGAAAAGTCGGGTGGATGGCGTATAGCACCCCCGCAGTTCATGGTGATGTATACGAATACGTATACACACATATATTGATTATATATATATTGTCTGAGATTATTGATGAGAAAGATGGATATTTGGTGTGATTAGATTGGTTTAGTGTTGCGAAACCCTGGAGTAGTGGTTGCACCACACATACACACACACCTATACTTGCATACATCCTTCTTTCATATGTGCTTAGATGGGAATATATATAGTTATGTCTTCACATGGGTATGGGACTATGTGTTCACATACTGGATTTGAGCATATTATTTGGGATTTGAGGTGAGTCGATGAGATTGATTTGAGACCGTGAGATCGGTGATATAGAGGATTCGTATTTGAGATACGTCATGATGTTATAGCGGATCTTTGGACGACGATACCATATGAATAGTGGTAATAATGAAATGATCGACATGTGATCGTGTTATGAGATAGGATATGTTAGGATGTTTATGATAAGCCGCATTGGGCGATGTATACTTCTTTATGATGATATGTGCCGATGATATCGGTTTGTACGAGACTATCGATCAGTGGTCGGATCATGATTATATTGATGATATTAGTATCGTACTAGACGTAGATCAGTACCCAGATTATGAACTTGGATAAAGAGGATACCAGATAAATAATGTGTTGAATGTGATATTGACCCGTACCCATATTTGGGATGTCGTACGACGGATTTACGTAAGAGTTATATATTGATGTTTGATCCGCACTCTTGACTTGGGAATATTTGATTATAGATATGGTATCGGATGTGATATTATCGAGGCGGAATCACCGACTATATATATATATATATATTTATATATATATATATGTATCGACTCAGATTTTAGGCGGGTTCCTTACCTTTAGTTTAGCTTGTTAGCTCGGCCGTATAGTTTAGTGTAGTTGTTAGACTAGATTTATATTAAATGTAGATTGGTTATCATTGTGTCAAGTATTTAGCTCCCGCTCATTATTGTTGTTCGCTCCGCATCGCATACTTATTTTTTGATTCATATACCGTTATTGATATCATGCTGTTAGGACACCACCACCATCACCGATGATGCGTATGTACTACGTACACATACTTACCGGCTCACACACATCTTCATCGGTAATTGCCATGTCACGAACACTATAGAAAATACTAGTTCATTGACATAGTTTGATAGCTAACAGTTTAGACAAGATATTAGTGTACTTGACTTATATGCTAGCTGAGCCATTGTAGTTATTACTTACTACTTCATGCATGTTATTATTCACTATCATGCCTCATTCATGGATTTTTATGCCTATATTCATTGTTTACATGCTATTGATGATTTGGATTCGGGTTTTCATGGGATTTCATGGATTTGGGGGGAAACCGCAAAACATTTATAAACTTCTTTTCTCTCTCTTTTTTAAATGAAAAGTGCGGTTTTCCCATGATGTATGAGTCGTCCACCATGAGTTGCTGATGGATTTCGAGACCCGATTCGAGGAGTTGGATGAACCGTTTTGGGTACATGGTGGACCCGGTAAGGTACCCCGGGGAAAGAAGTGCGTGGTGATGACGATGTGTGCCTGGCAGGGGGAGACTACCTACCGGTGATTTTACCCGACGCGTCGGATATCCGGAGGATACCGTCGTGGTCTTGAGATGGATGGTAGGGGTCGGTCTGGACTGACGGCGCCCTAGATATTGAGATTGAGACATTGAGATTTCGAGATATCGAGATACTGAGATTTGATGATACAGGCCAGTCCGGATAGCCGGAGCCTGAGATTTTGAGACATTGAGATTTGTCTTTGTTGTCGATGCTAGACACTGTTGATGCTGATTTCATTTATGATACCTCATTTTAAAAATACAAAGGAAATCTCACTAAATTATGAAAGCAGTTTCTTTAGTACATGTATTCTGTTTTCATGCATTCATACATCATCCATATGATATATTGCTAACTGAGGCACTGACACGGGCACATGGGATTACACTTGGGTTAGACATTTACCCTAACCATTGTTATAGGCTGCTGGTTATATATTTGCGGATATATTATGATCATTGACCTAGGATTGCGTTGTTCATGCGATTTCTGTTCGTAAATGTTTTTCTACTCATGAGTTGGCAACTAACCCCCGTTGTGCCCCAGTTTCTTGCAGGTTTTGCCGTACATGTTTCATTACGGCTTGCTGGCACTATTTCCATTCCGGGTGATTTGCTAGTAGGTGGGTTTATTTGTATCGTACCCATCATTATACCTTGTATATTATTATTCTGTTGTATCTAGAAGTTCCATCAACCAAACATGTATTTATTTTTGAAATAGAGACTAGTGATGTTTATTCTTTCGACCTTAGAGTCGCGCGTTGTATTTCTATAGATTTCTTGTTGTTTTGAGTTTCCTTTTGAGTTTTGATCCTCGCCCTTGGCATTGTATATTATATTGCTTGTGTGGTTGTGACCGTCGATTGACGAATAGCTAGCTCCCGCTTGGGGATACCATTTTTATTGATTTCGTATACTATTCATGTTGTATCCCGTTTGGGGGCCAGTATTTACAAAGGTGACTCTGCCGAAATTTTCAGAAAATACTTGATGTTTTTTTTAAAAACGCATAATTCGGCTTATGCTATTAAAACTACTTGTTTTAAGTTGGTTTTTCCTTCACTCTACTACTTTTCTTGGTTTGGATTTTCGGGTTTTCGGCTTACTTAGATTACGTACGCCTCGAGACATTTCGTAGTCTAAGTGCCGGTCATGTTCCGTACTCTCGGGACGTGACAAAGGTGCATAGGGATTTTAGAATGGAATTGAGATTGTGCATGAGATAGTGAAGGAGATTGAAGAAGATGAAGAAATGGTGCAGAATTAATAGGGAGGATGAAGGAATGGGCCGCCAAGGAAGACCCTCTCTCACCATTAGCCTCACCCTCTCCTACACTCACTCTCTCATAAATATCTATTTTGTTTTCATTCATTAACTCCATATCACACTAAACTCTTTCTTTCTCTTCTGTTTGATTTTCTTTTTCTGTTCTTTTCTTTTCCTCTCTCTTTTCTTATCTCTTTTTCTCACTAACTCACAACACCAACACAAACACAACACACATGCACATGACATATGCACAAGTCACAGAAAAATGTAAAAATACGGATTTTACCAAAAATCCGTTAAATATCATTAAAATAAATAAATCATTTTTGTCACGACCCGAAAGAGCACGTGACTGGCCCTTGAACCATATGAAGTCTATAGGACTCTATCTGACCCAAGTAAGCCAAAAGCCCAGAAATCTAAAACCATTTTAAGGAGTAAATAAAGGAAACTGGTTTTTTAATAAGTATAGAAACATGTTTTGAAATCAAGCTTTTAAATAACTAAGCCGAATATGCATTTTTTTAAAATGTGTAGTGTTTTCTGAAAATTTCGACAGAGTTTCTTTTGAAAAAACTGGCCCCGAACGGGGTATAACAAGAATTATATATATGAAATGATAAAAGGCATCCCCAAGCGGGAGCTAGCTCTTCGTCAATCGACGGTCACAACCACGCAAGCAATAATAATATACAACGCCAAAGGGCGAGGATCAAAACCCAATAAAGAAACTCAAAACAGCCAGAAAACCGTAATACTACAAGCGCGACTCTAAGGTCAAAATAATACAACACTGCTTTCTATGTCTGAAACAATATACAAGTTTTGGTTGATGGAATTTCTAGATACAATAAATAATACATGTACAATGGCAGTTCTGATGCAAAAGAACCCACCTACCCAAGCAAGTCACCCATAAGGAAGCAGTGTGCCAGAAATGCCGCTATGGAATCTGTACGGCAAAAACCTGCAAGGACTGTGGCACAACAGGGGTGAGTTGCCAACTCGTGAATAGAAAATATCTACAAGCGGAGATCGAATGTATGACCCATCCTAGGTCAATACAATCAGATAAACATAAACCTCAATATGAACAAGTCTGAAGCATGCTAAACTGGCAATGTAATCTCTATACATAAGTGTAGTGCCAAGTGCTCGTGCCAATACCTCAGGTAATAGCATATCATAAATGTGAGGTAAGAATCAGTGTAATCAAATCTGCATGTATGTGGATCCTGTCCACTCGTCACCCAATGACAATAACCATCATGCATGTAAATATCATCAGCATATGCATGGAAATATGAGGATATAAACCACCTATGTCCCTCGCGACACGTCAGAATCATGGAACCGGAGTGTCCAGCATCGACACCCGAAAACATCATAAAAACTATGCCCAGCATCGGCACGAAAATCCTCATATAACGGGCTCCGTCAGTCCGGACCAGCCCATGGGCTCCATCTGCGGAATCGGCCCTCGGCCCCAGCAGTATGCCCATATCCATATATCGACTCTGGTCGGTATCCTCAGGATAACCGCCAGGTCCAACCAATCACCGATAGGTACTCGCCCACCTCCAGGCTCAATCGGCAAAATCCTTCGATCATCTTGCCGAGGGGAGCCATACCGGATCCACCATGTACCCGCAATCGGCTCGTCCGCTCCTCGAATCGGGTTTCACATGTCGTGCTCAGCACCAAGAAAACACATGGTGGACGCACTGAAATATCATAATCAAGGGTAACCGGGTTTTTAAAGCAATGGCATATGCTCTTTTGAAATACCCACGGTTACCAAATCCAGAAATATCATGGATATAGCAACTCTCAATGCGTATAATCAGAAAGCATGATGTATATGACATGTAAAAGAAATGTAAGCATATTAGTCTGTCATGCAAGAATCATATACCGAATGCAACAGTACTACAGTGTAGTGACATGGCAATTATCGATGATGAAGTGTGTGAGCCGGCAACAAGTGTACGTGGAACATACGCATCATCGATAATGGTGCTGGTGTCCTAGCAACATGCCTGTATTATATAACAATAAACACAAGCAATGCAATGCAAATAGCATGGGTAAGCGGAATCGAACAATCAACGCAACAGTAAAGAATCTACCTCAAAAACTATATCAAGCAGCATTGCCTTTTGAAATAAGACGAATCGGGGTGTTTAGTAAAACAAGGGCTACGGTGTTTTAAGAACAGATGCTACGTTTGAAAATATTCGTAGAATCCCTTTTTGCCTATCTTTAAAATATCCCCGATTCGTTAGTTTTGAAATAGGTATGACTCGGGTCTAGTCTAACGCCTACTATGCGAACTACGGACCCTACTATCAAGTCAATCGGGAGGGTTATGGAAACCACCAAAATCTGAGTCGATATACAAATATATATACGATAGTCGTTGATCTCGCCTCAATAGTATCACGTATGATACGATATATCATATAACATCCTCGAGTCATGAGTGCGAATCTAACATCAATATAAAGCTCGTACGGTAAATCATCGTACAGCATCCCAATAGCTGGGTACGGGTCAATATCACATTCATCTCATCACATATCAGGTATCTGTTAGTTATATGTATGCCCTAGAGGCCATTACTGTACATAGGATGTATATTGTAGTGGATGCTGGGACATATATAGGGAGGACTTTCTTGCTCAACATGATAGTATGCTATCTGGTTGCTCTTTACCTTAACGTGTATACTGATTGTCTCTCTGTTACATGTTGGTAAAGCCCTTAGGATGTGTACTTGACTACCAGGACTATGATGCGGATCATACTAGTGGGGACAAGGTAGTCCATAAGTGCATCCTTCAAGGTCCCTAGTCGTGGGTATATCGAGACAGGGGATCGATATACCAGAGTAGACTAGCGTATACCTTCTCGACCATATGGATGGGCGATGGATGATCCCATATCCATTGGTGTTTGACATCAGAGATGATATACGGGTGCTCAGTGGAGACTGGGTACACTGGACAGACTCGCCGAGAACTCCCAGATGGTATTATACCTTACGTCAGATGGCAGTTCTATGGTGACACTGGTACAGAGTAGTCTGTTGACCCGAGATCGTCATAGAGTCTTGTGTGGTTCCCACTGTGCTTTGATTTCCACCTTACCACGTCCAAGAGGGCGTGCAAAACGGTGGTTTTTGGGTACAGTCCCGAATCACATGGAGGCAATGAGCGATAGGAGGGGATTCGTCTCTCCCGGTATAGGGAGTTGATGTTGCGCTGTGTTCGATTGGCTATAACCGGAAATCCCTGGCCAGGGTTGCTGAGATATACTGGTAAGTGTTACCAGTAGTTTCTCGAACTGTTATAGACCTCATATCGACACGACTTATCGAGCTATTAGGGTCTGACGTTTACCACCCCTAGGCAAGATATGCGACATATCAGACGATCAGACCGGACTGTACGGTAAGTGTTACTGGTTGGATTCACAGGAGTGTGAGCGGGCTTGCTCGTCGATCTTCTGATCGCTCAATACCCGGGTGGCCGTTACATTTAGCAGACCGCTTGCGGCTTGTGGGTGTTTGATATGATCATCACCTGCTGCCGGCGTATTGACGAGTCTTTAGAGTCCTACACAGAGGTTTCCTGGCTCAAGCGAAACGAAATAGGAGCGCATATGAGATATGTGTGGGACCGAGAATAATGCGTGTATGTGATACCGTATTCTATTCTCGCGATGAATGTATCGATTGGTTGTATGCGATATAACCTAGTTATCGAATCAAGGATTGATTCGGTAAGCCGATACATAGGATACTAGTCGGTTATATGCGATATGACCGGATCGTTAAATCAAGTGTTGATTTAATGATTTAATGTATAATTATATATTTGATATATTACTTTGCATTAACTAGTATCTGTTCACTTTAAATGAATTTTCTCACTTGATGTGCACATTGTATATGTGATATATTTTTGTGCATTTGATTGTATCATGTTTGATGATACTTGAAAGCTAGGGTTTGTGTAAAGAATTAAACCTCGGTTAAGTAAATGGTTAGGGTTTATATTTATTCATTCATTTATCTTTTAATTTGGATTAAAAGGAAATGGGATAAAAGAAAAACAAAATGGTTTTGTTTCTTTCTTTCATGAAGCTTGTTGAAGCTTCATGAAGCTTTGACCAATGTAACCATTTTGTCTTCATCTCCTTAACCCTAACCATTCCTTTAACCTTGGTCAATTCTCTACACATAACTATAGTTAATATTATGATAAGTATTGATTTTTCTATTCTATTCTAACAACTTATCATAATATTATCATCTTCTTCTTCTTCTTCTTCAAAAAGAAAACCTAGACTTCATCAATGGTGACTTGATGAAATGAGTGAGAAATCCAATTCTAAAGTGAACCCACTTCCTATTTCTTCATCCTCTACCTCTTGCCAAGTAGTATAGGGTGTTTCCTTCACAAGTTTTCATGGCTTGGTGAAGGTGGAGCTTGATCTAGTGATGCCTCGACGTAGATCATCTTCGGCGTCGTAGTCGATGACCTAGCCCGTCCATTCTCCGATGAAGCCGACACTAGAGCCCGGGATCCGATGATCGCAGCGAGGAGACTTCATTGCGGAGCTATGGAGGTGGAGGACCGGATCTACAAAGGTTGTATTTCCGTTACACTTTAGTTAAGTTGTTAACTAGTTCGTAGTTTCGCCTAAACTTCTAGTTAACGATCCGTATTAGGGTTTCTCGGCACCCGTAAAATTTGAAATTGGCATGGTTGATGCCTTGTGAGACCTCTTGTGAGTGCCTAAGAACCCTACAGTGGTATCAGAGCCTAGCTAGAGCCTTAGGCGATGACTAGATGACGTTTGAAACCCGATCGAACATCGAAACCCTAATACAATATGCTCTCTGGAATTTTTTCAATTTCTGGGATTTTTCCATATTAAAAATATGCAGAAAATTCAGCAGGGAATTGTAAGAATTACTGTGAAGCCCGTACGCATGATTCCCTTATTGCGCGGCGGAACCGCGGCACAAGCATGGCTTGTGCGGCGGTTCCGCGGCCAAATTGTCATATCATCCAACAATTTTTGCACAGTAATTCATGTTTTCAGGTGCTGGATTTTCTGGGAATTTTTAATATTTATTCAAGAGTTGAATATTCTGAGTTGTTTTGGGGATTCGTTTATTCGATCGGATTGTCGTACTTTGTCTATATGTTTTCCGGGTAAATTTTAGAATATGTTAAAAAGTTCGACCGGATATAAATACCCAACATTTCCCCTGTCGGGAAATTTCCAAGTGTTGGATTTTTTTGTGGTTTAAAGACGTTCTAAGTAGTGCAAGAAATGCGATGGTCCCTCTAGAAGACAACAAACCTTAACTCGATTATGTGACCGTCTTGAACTGCCCTTTGAACCTTAGGGTTTGGGGCAGTACGGCGTGCCACATGTGAGACGTTGGCTTGACCCTTCTACGGCTGGACCGTTGGTACTGAGGCACGAACTGAATGTTTTTAGACTTGTTTCATATGTTGATCTGTTTTGGGAAAACTTGGGTGTTTGACTGTTCGATCGGAAAGTTTAACATTTTCTATTTATCCGGAATGTGATACAATAATTGGAATTCACAAGAAGTTATGAGATAACTGAATGAATGTTATAAACATAGCAGTTTAGTCTCACTTGATCGGTTGCCACGGAATTTTGATGTGATCAAAAGTCCGTCGCAATCACGTAGCGTACGCGGATACTCGCCGGGTAAACTTAATAGACAGTCTCACTCCATAGCCCCGACCAAGTGAATGTAGGAGAACCCCGTCGCCGAAAGCATCCGTTCGGGTGCTCGCGGCAGCGGTGTTCCGCCTTGGTGCACTTCGTCGACGGCGTCAAGGGGTGCGGCCGCCTACTAAAGTTTGCGACGAGCATTCGATCAGGATGTCGGGAATCCTGTTGAATTGCCCGACTTGATATTGAAAAGTGTTTTCGATAATGAGACTGAAATGCGGGGTTTATAATTGTTAGGCATGCGATGTCTAAGTAATTCATTTGATTAGGCATGCGATGTCTATGTAGGTTGCGGATTCCAACTGTTGTAGTTTTACACTTTCTTTTCTGTGACCGTAAGTGTAATATGTGATATCGCCGGTTTCGTTGCTATATGTCAACGACAATTGGGATGCGCATATTTACTTACGTTGATGACATGTGATGTTATGTGTTGCTGGATATGTTATATTGGATCGTCGTGTTTGAATAGCCGGAGGTTTTTATGTCAGATGAGTGTTTTTCATTTTCATTCATGTAAAAACTTGTATGTAATATTCTTTTATTAGGGCACTTCCAGGTTGCGGAAGATGTCACCTTTTGTATATTATTTACTTTTCCGCACTAGGATAGACCCAAGAAGGAGGGCACAAGTAACCGGGCTCTGGGGTCCAGTGGGAGACCAACTCGAGGAGTCGAGTCCGGGTCTCCTAACCCTAGAATTGGTAGGGTTGCTTGCCGTTCTCGTAGGGGTCTAGGTGTGTGGGTTTGGCTATTCATCGCGACCGTGGAATCCGTGTTTTATACTGGCTCGTATTGAAAACACGGGCGTCCTAGTATATCCAATATTTCATATGATTCTTTTGCTGCGATATCTGTGATGTGATCATGTGATGTTCTGTGATAGATACAGTATATAGTATATATGATATATTATATAGGCGTTACTTATGTTTTACACCCGCGCTAGCCCTGCCCCGCTCTGCCGTTAATTACCTAACCTAGCGGTGCACGAGGGGACATCGAGGCGAATGCGGATGGCATAAGTGTACGTCGTATTTATCTGTGATGTTTAGGTACTTAGATGATGGGACTTCATTAATGTGATTAATGAAAGTAAAAGAAACCTGAGATGTTGTAGAATCGAATTTCAAAAATAAAACAGGTAGCTACAGTTCTTGCTTTGCACAGCGGTATATGTGATATATCCTGCACCTTATTCGATGAGGAAAGGACCGAGATCCCTTCACCGGGAGTGACTCCTTTAGCAATAACTGGCAGATGCTACACACTCGGTTTGTCTTTTGATTGCTTTTAACAGTTTTTGCTTTGCACAGTGATATATGTGATATATCCCGCACCTCATTCGACGAGGAAAGGACCGACGATCCCTTCACCGGGAGTGACTCCTTTAGCAAAACTAGAAAAGCCTCAAAAGCAGTCCATTTTAAAAATCATTTGATTCTACAACGATATCAAGTTCATTACGCAATAGGTTTTCAGAAAAACCTGTCGTAGCCCTCCGTCATTTCAGATAAGTACTAGTTAGTATTCGTGCTGCGGTTGTTTGGCATGCGTCAAGGCGTAGTGTACGGTAGCTAACTAGTGCTTATCTGTTAGCATACGATGCGATTGGATTAGGGTATTCGTACGGCGTTTTTTGGCATGCGTCAAGGGTCGTACGGGTAGGTTTAATTCAATCAAGAAATGTACGGGTTGAACTTGATTAGCGGACTATGGGTTGTTTGGCATGCGTCAAGGTCATAGCACGCTAGGGGCAAAATATTATCGGGAATTTCAAGTGTTGAAATTTGCAATGAGATTGCATACCTTCTATGAGATAGTTGGATCCCGATACCCACTGAGAGTGAGAGTTACTCCTGGGAGAGTTTTACATATTACAATTAGCCGATCAAGTAGGTGTCTAGAAAGGTGTTAACGAGATTACGCCTCTGGGAAAACGAGGTTTACATTAATTAGGTTCGTGCGAAAGCACGGGGCACCTCCCTCAAAGTACCGACACTGGCCTGGCTGAAAGATTGGCGAACTTGTAGTGTGTAATTAATCCCGGCTAGTCTTTCCTTTTAGGGTTTGAAGGAAGATTTGATAAAAATAGTGGGAGCCATCCTGATTAGATAAAATAATAACCAATCTGATCTTGCAAGAGCGCACGCTGAGTGTTTTCATCTCTCTCTCTCCAGGTAGCGACCATATCACGCCTTAATCAAGATAATAATACGGAATATTGACCGAACCCGCTTGTTATACTGAGCTGGCGAACGTTGGTCCCGCTCCAACTTATAATTGTTATAAGACAGAGCAGGAAATTGGGGAATACCAGATTTCCCGTGCCGCCCAAACGAAGAGAGTGCATGTTGATGCATCATCTTCGGGTGTGTTCGTTACAAAGAACTGTTTCTCTGTATCCTCTACGTCCTGGGTATGTGATACCAGATCAGGATCCCAGATATGTAATCTGTTACATAGGGCTACAGAAAGGTAGAGAACTGAGAACGGGTGATAAGTTTCATGAGGCAGAAAACGGGGCAAGTGTTGCAGCCAAGTCTGTTGGTCACTGTCACCCTGTATTCCAAATACATTGATTCTGAACGAATGTTATTAGATACCGAACCTGATATACAAAATCATATCAATCTCTTTATTAGTAAAGAAATGATAAAATTTTGTATAGTTGGATAATGTTTTGAACATTTCCTATATCAAAAGTTGATCGGATCAGGCACGTTATCTAAAAGCATTGATGTTCTAAATCAAACTACAGTTCTTAGTATACGGAACACACACAAGAGGAAGAGTTCAGAAATGAACGAATCCTTCTTGAGGCATTGTAGACTAGGTCATATCAATGTGACCCGACTAGCTGAAGTTACATGAAGATGCATATTTAAATCAGTTTGAATCTACATCTTGTGAAACTTGCCAGTCATGTCACAGAGATAAGATGACCATAGCTCCGTTTACTGGAAACAGAGAAAGAGTTAGTGAACTCTTGGGATGATACATGTTGAAGTATGTAAGGTCCCCTGTCTACACTTGCCAAGACCGGTTCTTTATACTTCATTACATTCTCTGATGATCTTTCGAGATTCAGACCTATGTTCCTGTTAAAACACAAGTCCGAACCTTTTGAGATATTCACAGAATATAAGCTAGAAGTAGAGAACTAAAACACGGGTATAAGTATTATGTCCTTTGATGAGATCGAGGAGGAGAATACTTGAGCACGAAATTCTTGGACTTTTCAAAAGGAGAATGAGATTCTCTCTCAGCATTACTCCTCCGTATACACCTTAGCACGATGGTAAATCGGGGCGGAGCATTCACACCCTATATGATGTGGTGTGCTTTATGATGAGTACTACTGAGTTACCTGTTTCCTTTTTGGGAGTTATGCACTTGAGAAGCTGCATACCTATTGAATAGGGTTCAAATCAAATCAATAGCCTACCGCTTCATATGTGATATGGAAAGGGAAGAGCCCATGTCTTAAGATGGTTAAGATTTGGGGTTGTCCGGGCTATGTCTAAAAGCAAAATCCTGACAAGCTCGAGGCAAGATCAGTTATGTAGAACTGGAAATGTTCCAGCTATACAAACTGCAGCTGATGATTTGAAAGAACCGAAAGATTCAATAGTTACCAACGAACCTCAGCCTCTCCGCCGATCTAGTAAGGTTCCTCACCCGCCTGAGAGATACTTCGGTTTCTCTATGACAGTGGGAGCGAGGATTGCATCATGAGATGATGACCCAACTAGTTTCGAACTGGCCATCAGGAGTGTGACCCTGTAAGAATGGCTGGATGCTTAGTGATCTGAGATGGAATCCATGTACACCAACAAAGTATGGACTTTAGTTGCAATATCTGAAGGGTTAAATCCCCATCAGGAGCAAGTATATCTTGAGAAGATTACTTGGTGTAGATGGAAAAGTTGAGACTTTCAAAGCTAGACTTGTTAAAGCTTTTCGTCATCGACCAGGCGTGGATAATGATGAAACCTTTTCAAGTAGCTATGCTTAAGTCCATCCAGATCCTACTTGCCACGGCTACATACCATGACTACGATATCTGGCAGTTGGGTGCCATAACTGCTTTTCTAAATGATGTTTTAGAAGAGGACGTCTATAAGTACACAGCCAGAGGGCTTCGTAGACAGTGGGAGCAGCGGAAACGTGTACAAGATGCTTTATAGGATAAAGCAGGTATCGCGGAGTTGGAACATCTGTTTTCATGTGTTAGTCAAAGAGTTTGATATCATCAAAATGGTAGATGAACCTTGTATAAACAAAAAGGTAGTAGGGAGTATAGTGACGATCCTCGTAGAGTACGTGGATGACATGCTCTTGATAGGGAAGGAGTTTCCTATGCTACGCTCGGTCAATCTCCGCTTATCACAATGATTCTCCATATAGGATCAAAATGATACCTCCTAAATCCTGGGTTTTGGATCTATGAGATAGATCTAATTGGATGTTAGGATTCTCACTAGTTGTAGTGAGATGGTATCAATCGATCCTGGGGAGAATCACTGGAAGGGTTCCAGAGTGATAAGGACGCCTGAATGTCAGTCACAGGCATTGTCTTTACCCTCAGTAAAGGGACGGTATGTTGGAAGAGTTCCAAGCTAGATACCGTGGCATACTAGACGATAAAGGCTCGATACATCGCTACTAAAGATGCTACCAAAGAGGCAGTCTGGATGTATATTAGTTCATGAGATGAACTTAATTCCTCCTATTGTATGACAATGGAGTTGTGGCTTATGCCAAGGAACACCCGTCCCATCAGTGATCCAGACATATTCTAAGGTAGTGTCACCTGATCATGGAGATGGTTGATCTCCAGGGTGATTGAGGTTAGGAGAGTAGACTCAGAGGACGACACGGCGGATGCACTCACGAAGGCCTATTCCCAGAGAGAGATTTTTATGGGATGGTTGAGTATGAGATACTGCAACCACTGCTACAGATGGCCCTAGTGCAAGTGGGAGATTGTTAGTTATATGTATGCCCTAGAGGCCATTACTGTACATAGGATGTACATTGTAGTGGATGCTGGGACATATATAGGGAGGACTTTCTTGCTCAACATGATAGTATGCTATCTGGTTGCTCTTTACCTTAACATGTATACTGATTGTCTCTCTGTTACATGTTGGTAAAGCCCTTAGGATGTGTACTTGACTACCAGGACTATGATGCGGATCATACTAGTGGGGACAAGGTAGTCTATAAGTGCATCCTTCAAGGTCCCTAGTCGTGGGTATATCGAGACAGGGCATCGATATACCAGAGTAGACTAGCGTATACCTTCTCGACCATACGGATGGGCGATGGATGATCCCATATCCATTGGTGTTTGACATCAGAGATGATATACGGGTGCTCAGTAGAGACTGGGTACACTGGACAGACTCGCCGAGAACTCCCAGATGGTATTATACCTTACGTCAGATGGCAGTTCTATGGTGACACTGGTACAGAGTAGTCTGTTGACCCGAGATCGTCATAGAGTCTTGTGTGGTTCCCACTGTGCTTTGATTTCCACCTTACCACGTCCAAGAGGGCGTGCAAAACGGTGGTTTTTGGGTATAGTCCCGAATCACATGGAGGCAATGAGCGATAGGAGGGGATTCGTCTCTCCCGGTATAGGGAGTTGATGTTGCGCTGTGTTCGATTGGCTATAACCGGAAATCCCTGGCCAGGGTTGCTGAGATATACTGGTAAGTGTTACCAGTAGTTTCTCGAACTGTTATAGACCTCATATCGACATGACTTATCGAGCTATTGGGGTCTGACGTTTACCACCCCTAGGCAAGATATGCGACATATCAGACGATCAGACCGGACTGTACGGTAAGTGTTACTGGTTGGATTCACAGGAGTGTGAGCGGGCTTGCTCATCGATCTTCTGATCGCTCAATATCCGGGTGGCCGTTACGTTTAGTAGACCGCTTGCGGCTTGTGGGTGTTTGATATGATCATCACCTGCTGCCGGCGTATTGACGAGTCTTTAGAGTCCAACACAGAGGTTTCCTGGCTCAAGCGAAACGAAATAGGAGCGCATATGAGATATGTGCGGGACCGAGAATAATGCGTGTATGTGATACCGTATTCTATTCTCGCGATGAATGTATCGATTGGTTGTATGCGATATAACCTAGTTATCGAATCAAGGATTGATTCGCTAAGCCGATACATAGGATACTAGTCGGTTATATGCGATATGACCGGATCGTTAAATCAAGTGTTGATTTAATGATTTAATGTATAATTATATATTTGATATATTACTTTGCATTAACTAGTATCTGTTCACTTTAAATAAATTTTCTCACTTGATGTGCACATTGTATATGTGATATATTTTTCTGCATTTGATTGTATCATGTTTGATGATACATGAAAGCTAGGGTTTGTGTAAAGAATTAAACCTTGGTTAAGTAAATGGTTAGGGTTTATATTTATTCATTCATTTATCTTTTAATTTGGATTAAAAGGAAATGGGATAAAAGAAAAACAAAATGGTTTTGTTTCTTTCTTTCATGAAGCTTGTTGAAGCTTCATGAAGCTTGGACCAATGTAACCATTTTGTCTTCATCTCCTTAACCCTAACCATTCCTTTAACCTTGGTCAATTCTCTACACATAACTATAGTTAATATTATAATAAGTATTGATTTTTCTATTCTATTCTAACAACTTATCATAATATTATCATCTTCTTCTTCTTCTTCTTCAAGAAGAAAACCTAGACTTCATCAATGGTGACTTGATGAAATGAGTGAGAAATCCAATTCTAAAGTGAACCTACTTCCTATTTCTTCATCCTCTACCTCTTGCCAAGTAGTATAGGGTGTTTCCTTCACAAGTTTTCATGGCTTGGTGAAGGTGGAGCTTGATCTAGTGATGCCTCGACGTAGATCATCTTCGGCGTCGTAGTCGATGACCTAGCCCGTCCATTCTCCGATGAAGCCGACACTAGAGCCCGGGATCCGATGATCGCAGCGAGGAGACTTCATTGCGGAGCTATGGAGGTGGAGGACCGGATCTACAAAGGTTGTATTTCCGTTACACTTTAGTTAAGTTGTTAACTTGTTCGTAGTTTTGCCTAAATTTCTAGTTAACGATCCGTATTAGGGTTTCTCGGCACCTGTAAAATTTGAAATTGGCATGGTTGCTACCTTATGAGACCTCTTGTGAGTGCCTAAGAACCCTACAGTATCACTACCATCGCATCACATAATCTAAGGTACAAGTCTAAGCCTAGTACCATCGATACCATCTATATAAATATGAATGCGGGGTAAAACACATGCCCAAAGGCCCGCTAAGCCAACATGTCACATCTGAAATACGAACTCGGTCATATCGCCGAATCTCACGGCCTCAATCAAACATCATCGACTCATCTCAATCCCATGTATCATCCTCAATCCCGTATATGAACACATAGTCCCATACCCATGTGTAGATATACACATCTCCATATACGCACAGATAAATGAAAGAATGTATGCAAGTATATGTGTACGTGTATGTGTGAGTGCAACCACTACTCTATAGTTTTGTACTATACTACACCAATGCATCATTATCATTAATAATTCCAAACAACGCATAATAAATATATGTGTGTATACGTATTCGTATACATCACTACGGACTGCGAGGGTGCTATACGCCATCCACCCGACTCCTCCCCGTAGATATAAATCTACTCACCTTGCGTCTTTATTTGTCGACGTCACCATGCTTTTGCTTGTCGTCCCGAAGTCTTCATGGGTACCTACACATTAACGTATCGCAAATGCGTATCAAAACCAATTCAAGACTAAAACGGCATACCAAACCCAAAACGATACGCTATGATCTATAGGTGAGAACCTATGGACAACGCTTCCAAAACCATCAACAACCCTCAATATCGTCGTATAAACGCCGAGTAGTCGAGTACGTAAACTCAGAATTCACAATACGGAAATACGGAAACACGAATCCAAAACAACATAGGAAATAGGCTCCGGATTTCACCCTAGGTCAAATTAGACAAATCTATACATGCGAGGGGTCAAGTTTACTGGAGATAAGGCCCTGCACAAAAAATGAGGCAAATCTGCTCTGGCCGCAAATTAGGCCGGAAGGATTAAATCTGCGGCCTAGGGAAAGAGATAGGGGCTAGGGTTTTGTGTGTTGGTTCCAGGGTGCCTGCACATCTCTCTGTCAAATCAATTTTATTTTCAGGTGTCTCGGGTTAAAGCAGATCAATAAAAACAGTGACAGATTTCCAGTTTTCCCCGATATCGATTCTATAAATCCGTATTCTGGTTCTAGTTCCAGGTTTTGGTCCAATATAACAGCACACAAGGGGTTCTAAGGTCACCACAAGCCTCAATTTCACTTTGATTTCAGATTAAACCCTAACTTGATGTTTCACAAATTCACCAAACGACACCATATCGATATGAAACTAGCATAGATGCACAAGGAAATGAAATACTACTCTAAGGTTACATAATTTACCTCCTTTGGCAACTCAAGAACTTTCTTGAGTTGCTCAAAGTCCTCTAGATCCACTCTTCCTTAGTCCAATGCGTTCCTCTCGAGCTTGTAAGCATGTTTTGTGAAGAGGGAATGGGGTTTTGGGATGATTTTTGTAGTGTTTTGGGGGATTGAAGATGATGGAGGGAAAGGGAAGAGCAGCAGCAGCAGCAGCAGCAGCTCTAAAGAGGAGGGAGAGAGAAATGTGATGAAGAAATGAGAGGGAATGGCTAGGTCAACACCCTCACCTACCCTCACTCTCACCATACCTATTTCTTTATTCAAAATTCTTTTCTTTTCTTTTCCAAAACCATCTCATTCAAATAGTAGACACAAAGTAAAAGCCATGGTAAGAATAATGTAACACAAGTCCAAAATGATATGTGCATGTTTTGCACAAAAATGCAAAAAATCCGATTAGCGATTTTTAATCGCGATTAGCACTAAATTAGTGTCAAACTAAACATAAAAACTTTAAAATGGCATAATTCCGTAAAATACCCTATTTTAGAATTTTCCTTAATTTTCCCTCATTTATTTGTATTTAATTATACCGGAATATTAAAATATTCATTAAAATAATATTAAATTATAAAAATTCCCAAAAATAATATTTTATTATTTGGAAATTTTACAAATTTAATCTCCGATTAATTTCCAAATATTAGTATATACTTATACCATTTTACGAAAAATTCCTACTCCCAAATCGAATAGTTTTCGTGAAATATATTATTTTAATATTTAATTTCCAAAATAATATTTTTATATTTCCGAAATGTTACAAAAAGAATCTACTAAAATTTTCCCTTTATAAAAAGTTGGTTACTACAACGTATAGGTTTATATAACTTTGTATTGATGCAATTAATATAATCGCATCATTTAGATAATCTCATTATCTAGCATTATCTTTCTCAAACAAACATTACAGAAAAGTATGAAAAGGAAAAATATAATGCACATATACGCCATCCGCATTCGCCACGGGGCCCCGTCATGCACCATTAGGCTACTTAACTAACGACAGAGCGGGGGCTGGGCTAGCACGGATGCAAAACGTATATAGAATATATATATATATATATATATATATATATATATATCACATATATAAATATACCATCACACGCAAATAATCACATTACAGCATGAGTAAATACAACATCACATAGTTGGAATGGTTGGATCACCTATGAATACTTCGTTTCGTTCGAGCCACAAACGAAGCACGAAATATCCCGGTCGCGTGAATAGCCCGTGCATAGCCAAAAGCAGACCCCTACGAGTGTGGCTAGTCATCCGCTAACCCGAGAAACGAGGCAACCCGGCATCATCACCATGATGGGGCCACCCAGCATTTTCTTGAATCCGATGACGAGAGCACTCCTCCGTGTGTCTATCCTAACCCCCTACAAGCGCGGCAAGCAGCCCGCCAATCATAGAATCGAGTGGCACGGTCTCAGCTCCTTGAGATGGCCACCTGCTGTAATCTAGAACCCTGCTGCTAGTGCGCTTCTCCATGAGGTAAACCTAATAGCTGTATTAATACAACGGTAACATCAATCGCAACCTAATCGAGTGCCGACAAATAATAATACAATAAGCGGAAACGACAGCCACATGTCGACTGCTCATCCCGAATAAAAGAATATCCATTTTGGCTACAACATGAATGAAAAGAAACGTATATCACACAACATCCAATTATGCACAGGGCTATTCATTTTGCGACGATCCAGTCCACACCAAATAATCTTAATATAGAACATCACAGACTCACAAATACATATCAACACGTATGTATCATCGCATTAACTGAGTTAAACACTTTAACATCATCAATACGGAAACGCTACGATGTTACAGTTTTGATCGATAACTTTCCAAAGCAATACGGGACCATATCTCAATACTTGGAAAAACAAACAATACCAAAAATCCTATTTCCACAAGTTTAAGCCCAAGAGAAAATTCGGGGCATTTTGAAAAAAAATGTCCACCGGTTTCCCGCTACCACCCATCTCTTTTTCACAAACCCCCCAGTTTTCTCCCACTTCATTTTCATATTTAAAATGACATTCTTCAATACTTTAAAAAAAATTAAAAGACTTTTGAAATTCGAACAGAGAAAGGGTTTAAACTAGGAAATCGGAATCAAAAAATTGTTGATCGAAACTAAAACACCGCCTAAACTAGTCATAGTGCTTGGTTGGCTCTGATACCACTGTAAGGCCGGGCATGCCCTATGCGTGCACACAGAGGAAGCGGGACTAGACAGAAAACAAAAATTCTGTAGGAGTACGATCGACCGTACGCCAAAAATCGTCCAAGCACTAGTTTCTAGCTAAATGTAAAGAGCAAAAAGAAGAGTGAAGAGGTTCTACAGCCTTTGTGGCATGTCCAGCTGATTCCGGAAGACCGTGTCTAAACTTCGTGAGCTCCTGAATGCGTCTGAATGCCGACCACCTCGCCGTAGATAATCTATTTTGAAAGCAGGCATCCAGAGCTCCAACTCCATCACCAGGTGGAGAGACTTCCTCCAGAGGCTCGCTGGGCGTAGAGAAAGACGATGCGAATTCTGAGTATTGTCTACTTTTTATACTACCCTACCATGGCAACACTTGCCATTAACCTAGAGAGCTGAAGCTCCTTTTGTTGTAAGGAAGAAGAAGAAAGATTTTTGATGGCTTGTTGACTGATCTTTCTTAAAGTTGTGTTTGTAGAATAACCGCAATCAGTAACGGTGTCGTGCGTAGCTAGACCGAGATGAGTACGGGTCGTCCTCACGGAAATGTGGAATCTTTTATTCTTACTTTAGGCGTGTTTAAAAAGAGAGGAAGAATAAAGAATGGTGAAGAATGGTTGTAGGATCTAGATCTACGTTAAACACGGATGCAAAATATAAATCTAGATTAACTACGGAGGTAAGTTTAATATTAAAAGGGGGCTTGTAGGGTTCATTGGGATTTAGTAGTTATGGATGATTAATTAAAGATTATTATTTTTATCTTTTAATAGATTTAAAAGTAGAACGACAGTGATGCATGTAGATTAGGGTTTCTGGAGGGAAAATAGTTCCCACTCTTAACCCCTATCTCGACAAGGAACTCCGTTCATATCAAGCCTTTACCAAAACAATTGTTAATCTAATCTCTAATCGCGGTCGAAACTAGCAATGAATTGGTAGCGCGCCCAATTAGGATGTTAACTATTCTTTTGATGAAGTTTATAAATTTTATAGGACTTAAAATGAGTTTAAGGATCTTCATCATCCATTAACCTACCCTAATCCCATGAACCCAAACAAGCGAAGAATTACTCGCGCATGTTGGGAGAAGAACGGATGGAAAGGGAAATCATATTAAAAATACAAAGAGATAGAATAAGAAAACAACTACCTTTATTAATCAACAAAATTCATTTACATTTTGTTCCCTTAGAAAATGATTACAAAATGCTAGTTTGCTTCTCGATCTCTTCTAAGGAGGTAGATGAACCGTTGATGATCAGCCTGGATGCGTGAGCCTGTCGTGGGCTCCGTGATCTACTCAGCTTGATGATTTTCTAAGAGGCTCTCGGTCCTTATTTATAGTCCTAGAGTCAGAACCCTAGTTTCCTAATATGGAAACTAGTTGTTAGGATCCTAACCACCAAAATCCTACATCTCAACTCCTCAAATCCGGGGCGGAACCGCGGCCAATAGGTGGGTTTGGCCACGGTTCCGCGGCCTTATGGTGGGATCATTGGTTTGTTTTTCTGGGGCTTCATCTTGATGACACGTGGTGATCTTTTGAATATTTGGAAACTGAAAATCTTCTCTATGTCACTGCCAGAATTAATTTCTTTTGTTTACTTTCTTATTTAGGCAGGTTTGTTTCGCCAACTTTAATTTCCTTGATTTTAGTCCTGAAAATTCTGCACAATAACTCAATAAATAATATTAATAGAATTTGTTTTAATTGAGATATTAACTTAACCATTTATCATGATATTATAGTTTTAAGAATTGGTCAAAGGTATTTAATAAGGTAAGCATATTTAAATGGGCCAAATGTTACATGGATATTATATGCTTACTTTTTCCTACATAATGATAAGTAAATATATAAACACATGAAAATAGTATTTTTGCAAATAAACCTTCATATGTGTCATATTCATAATAAACACCTTTTACTATATAAAAATAGTAGAAAAAATGTCATATTAAATGTGCAGTTTTATCAACTGAACAAATACCCCCAAACTTATCTTTGATCGTCCCGAGCAAACTAGTTTATTCAAGAGAAGGAGAAAAATAAAGGAGAAAGCTAAGCACACTTTATTAGGCAACACGATTGCACTGAGCACGTGCAACAAGCTGTTAAACCTCTAGGTGTCCCTAGTAGGAGGAGTGTTGTCTCCTGAGGATTTTCAGCGTATTACACCCACAAAATCTTATAATAAAAGAAAGATGTTGAAAGTTTCATATAAAGATAAGAACTATAAAAGAAAGAACTTGAAAATAAGAGTTTTCAACTACACCAGTTTTTCAGTTGCTATGAGCCCTATCTTAATGGTCATGAAAAGATATTAGAAATCATATCATCCCTCAATAAAACATCGCCTTTTAGTCTTCCTCCCTATCTTTCCTCCAAACATTGATAATATACCCCTACATGTGTGTAAAAGACATCTCTACACTTCGAGAATTCAATTCAAGCTATCATACTCTTGTCCATCTTCCAAAATACTTTTTAGTCGGTGAATATTTTCTTCTTTTTTTTATGAAATTGCTCACACATCCTTCTTGCGACCGTTAATACTTCTTGAGGTACTAACCGACTAATTACAAAATGTGCTTGCGTATTAAGGTGTAATTCCTCGTCTTGCAAAACCTAAGGCTTAACAGTGGCTCCCAAACCCGTTGGTCTAAGGCACTAGGTGATAAAGCACCCTCACTATATTTTGTTATGCTGCCTTGGTAATTACAAAACCAGTGTTCATTTTTTTTCTTCACCACTTAAATTTTATTTTATTTCCCTTCATACTAAGGCTTTTAGAAAAGAGCATTTCAAGGTATCCTCTACTATCCCAAGATTCAAGATGTGTGTAAGTGCGTATAGTAGGGTATTAACGTTCAAATGTTTGGCCTAAAGAATAGGAACTATTTTTCAGACTTATTTTTATCCTCAGATTGGCAATTTCCTTCATCTTACTAATCGTTGGGACAACAGCTCATAACTACTTATTACTAGTTTCGTTTAAGAAAACTTCTAACTTTCATGGATTTCTTAAACTTTTCCAATCTTTTGGATGTAATTTTTCACTATCTAATCTTCTATTATAAAAGAAATTTTTTAAAATGTTTGAAAATGTTGTGCTTATGCAAAGTATGATGCAAATTGATCCGTAAATGAGCACAAACCTCCCCCAAACATGTTTTCAACAGTGTCCTCACTGTTGTCATCTGTTAAAGCTCAAAAACCTGTAAGCTTGGGAGGAAAATTTTATTAATGGGACATGAAATATGAACAAGAAAATCTTCTCCCAAACTTATTTTTGGCTCACCAAAAAAAATTTACTTTCAAGAGCCAAAATATACCGCCCTCCCAATCATAAGTAAAATAGTTTTAAGCATTTAAGTGTAAAAGTTACTGGTCAAAGTAAAGCCTTGCAAAGACCAAAAGTCAAAACCAACCATTCAAAATTTTTATCGATGAAGCACCAAGGTTGGTGGAAGAACATGTCGCCAATTGACGTGAAGAAGTGGGGAGGAGATAAAAGGTTTAATGGACAAGGTTTACGTCTCGATTTGTAGAGACAAAACAATGATGATGGATTACTCGCATTCTCATTCTTGATAAGAAGAATATGTGGGGGTTCAATTTCTTTGGGTTGGGGTTGATTCATCACAATGCCTATGTCTTCTAAGAATGCGAGTTCATTAGCGAATATTTCCATGAAGTTTTTATCGATATCCCGAATAATAATCTCATCAGAAAGAACGGGATGATACTCTGACTCCATAAAAGATTCACATTTAGCGTTAGCTATTGGCCCGAACAACAACGTAATAGCGGAGTCGAGATCAGTGTCGTGAAGCTCTTCAATTTCGCTGCTGTCGGAATCTATTGTTTCGACAGAACATACATGAGCATAGGGTTCGGAGGGTTCACTTCCCAACATGTAAATGTTAAGCTCAATTGACATATTCCCGAAGGATAGGTTCATAGAGCCGTTTCTACAATTGATTGTTGCGTTGGATGTTGCAATAAAAGGTCGACCTAAAATCACCGGAATTTGGTTTCGTGGGTTCGTTACAAGTTGTGTATCTATAACGATAAATTCCATAAGAAATATAAATTCTCCGACTTTGATTAACACATCCTCTAGCTCACTCCTAGGTTGGATGATAGATCGATCGGCAATCTGAAGAGTGCAATGCGCCGGTTTTAACTCTCCGATCCCTAATTGCTCATAAACAGAATACGGAAGCAAGTTAACACTAGCACCTAAATCGAGTAGAGCGCGATTGATATTTTTACCCCGAATAGAAATAGAAATTGTAGGACATCCGGGGTCCTTTCGTTTCTTGGGTAGTTGTTGTGTAAAAGCAGTGCTCACATTACTCGCAAGGAAAACTTTTTTAGGTACTTGAACTTTTCTCTTCCTAGTGCACAAGTCCTTTAGGATTTTTGCATAAGAAGGAACTTGTTGAATAGCATCTAGGAGAGGAATGGTTATGTTAACTTGCCTAAAATTTTCCACAATCTTCTCTATTTGTGGACTTGGTCTGTGGCCCCTTAACGTGTTTGGATAAGGTGCTTTATCAATAACGGTTGGGTCCAACATTGGAGAGGATTGTGGGGATGGAATGGATCTCAGAATTGGAGTGGGGATCGTTTTAGATATATTTGTAGAAGTGGGATGAGGGTTCGAGCCTTGTGGGAAGCGTAGAATAGGCTCGGAAGTCGGTGGGAGACTAGACGAATTAGGGGAAGAAGTAGAAGCCGGGGTATCATTAGTATCACTAACATCATCAACTTGTTCACCCACTTGGTTATTCAGCACTTTTCCCGATCTCAACGTAGTAACGGCACTCAGATTACAACTTTATGAGTGGCCAGGATTTGGTAGGGGTTGAGATGGAAGTTTCCCTTTCTCTCTAGCACTCATTTCGGCGTTTAATCGTGCAATTTTGGCTTCTATTGATTTAATACTCTCACCGTGTGAGGCGGAGTCTTTCTGTATGGTATCAATAGAAGACCTCATATCAGTCGATATTTGGATGGAATGTTTCATAAACAAATCCAAAGTTTGTGCGAGTGAAGAGGAGTTAGCTGTACCGGTCATTTGGAAAGAATTATTGGCCAGGTTTTGAAAAGGTTGCGATTGAAAGGCATGCTGAGTCTGTTGTGGAAGTTGTTGTTTCTGTGGAGGAGGCCTTTGGTAATTGCTTTGGAACTGGTTTTGATTTTGGTTTTGGTTTTGGTTCCAAGCAAGGTTAGGATGATTCCTCCATCCCTGATTGTACGTGGAAGAATAAGGATCGTTTATAGGTCGCTGCTGAAAAGCAGCATTAGTTTGATCATGACCTTGAAACGGTGCATTCATAGGACATTCTTCCGTCAAGTGTGATGGATCTGAACAGCAACCACATAAGGTTTTGGGAAGCGTTACCTGATTTAGGGAGACTGATGAAAAGTTGTTTTCAATAGCGTCGAGTTTCTTTTGCATCACTGCCATTTCGGCTTTTACCGTGATGGAAACATCGAGCTGGTGGATACCTCCCCTAGATGAAAGTGGTCTTACGCTTTCCCACTGCAAAGTGTTTTCAGCGAGGTCTTTCAGATATTTCCAAGTTTCACCATCATCTTTAGACATGAAATTGCATTGACAATTTGTTTCAAGCATCTGCTTTGTCGCTGGATTAATGCCCTCATATATAATTCGGCACAAATCCCATTTATGTAATCCATGATGAGGACATTAGACAAGCAGATCCTTGAAACGTTCAAAGCACTTCCAAAATGGTTCATTGGGAAGCTGGGAAAACTGGTTGATCTCGCTCCTAACACGGGCAGTCTTATGGTTTGGGTAAAAATTCTTAAGAAATGCAATTAAGAACTCATCCCAATTAGTGATAGAGTGTGTGGCAGTATTATAAAGCCATTTTTCTGCGAAGTCGCACAAAGTGAATGGGAGAAGACGCAAGCGCATAGCATCCACAGTTAGTTGTGAAGTACCCATTACGCACACGTTTTCGAATTTAGTGATGAAAACGTACACGTCTTCAGACTCAAGCCCGTGAAATTTGGGCAACAGATTGATGTAGTGGGGTTTGATTTCATAATTATCCCCGTTGGCTGGTGGAATAGATAAGCAGGTGGGAAGTTGTAGCGCCTTGAAAAGTCGTTTTGGTGTTTTCGTGAAAATCGGTGAAAATTCGGTATTTTTCCGTAAACCGTCTTTTTTGTTATTTTGCAGTTTAGGACTAATTATACCTAAAATGGATAGGTAATTGCTTTTTTTTAGTAGCTAATGAGTTACTTATGAAATTCTGGTCGTTTAAAAATTTTCCCTAATTTTTCAATTTTTTAATATTATTTTAAGCCGGTAAGAAAATACATTAAATTAGCGATAAATACAAATTTAAATGGGCTAAATTTAAGCTTTAAAATCATGTTAATTAAAATCTAGTTGTAACATAAATTTTTAGTATTTTATTTTAAGTTTTAACTAATTTTTATTATAGAAAACGAAATTTATGGAATTTAAGCTTAAACTTGCAATTTTGGACTTGTAAGGGGGTCTTTTTGCATAAAATTTTTTTTTGTGCACACTCTCTCACTTTTCCCTCACCCTAGGCTGTCCCATTTCCAGCAGCTCATGGAAAAAAATTCCATGCTCCTTTGACTTTTTATATTGTATGGGAATGAGGTTTTTTTTGAAGGATTTTGAATTGTTAATTGGGTATGGGTCTTTTGCGGGTTGGTAGAGGTTGACCATGACTTTTTCCCACACTCCACACCATCCCCCTTCCCTTGTTCTGGCCGAATTCCAGCAGCCCCCCTTCATCTTTTTTTTTCTTTGCATCTTCTTGTTAAACTCTTCAAGTTTGCTCCAAATTCCAAGTTAAAACTCACAAATTAAACCCCATTCTTCATCCCCTTTCTCCTTAGCCTCTCTTTCTTGGAATCATGGTGCTATGAGGCCATCATTGAGCCAAATTCTTCTTGCTAGATCTATAAAATTTGAGGTATAATTTCTACTCATTTAAGTTCCTATGGTTAAAATTCTTTAATTGAGTTGTTTAGTGTTAATTTTAGTGCTAATTTCGAATCTAGTTTTTTTTTTCATGTCTTGAATTTTAGTTAGGGTTAGGAAACCGTTATTTAGTTAATTAAATCTATTTAATTAATCTAGTTGTTTACTTAACCAATCTATAAGGTTACTTTGCTTAAGTGGCTTGATATTATGCTAATCCAAGTTAATCTTGTGTGAAATTTTCCTTGTTTTGCTAATTACCAAAAATCAAGAGAAGGGTTGGTTGTGGAAAATATGTTTTGATGCATAGTTAATGGTTTAAAATTAGTGTAGTGGCTATCTAGTGGATTAGTTTGGATTGTTGTGTTGGATTGTGTTAACTTTGTCGCTAATTTTCGATGTTTGCACCAAATTGCAAATTTCTAGCTTACTAGGTTTTTATTAAATATTGTGACGAATTAATTGCGATATCTAGATTATATTTTTTTTGGCATATCCTATGACATTTAGGATGTGTGAGTGCGGATTTTTGAATAATAGGGTTTTAGATTTTCCGGGCGACCAAATCGACGTTTTAGTTAGTTTTTGCGATTTTCGCGTGTGTTCCGCGCACCTTGTGCACGTTGTACCTAGCTTGTGAACGTTAGTATTTTCGTTTGGGTTTTGCGTCGTTCTCGATACGTAACCTTATGTTTGGTATTGATGTAAATTCCAGGTTCGGTCGCGGAGACGTCAGACGCGGCACGAAAGGGGAAAGCGGTGATTGGACGTGACTAGCTAGGGATTGCGGTGAGTAGATGTAACATCTACGGGGGACTATCGTTGGATGGCGCAAGTCGCCCGATAGTTTTAGTAACTTAAAAGATTCTTAGTAATGTTAGTAATTAGGGGTGTAATACTTGTATGATTATTTGCTACATTCATGCCTTATATTGACATACATATGCGAACCCATTTTACAGGACACCTGCACCATTGCCAGGGTTTTTATATGCAGCACGAGCACTATTCATGCTTACACCCACGCCCTGGTGATTGCCATGCCACCACACTAGATAACCTTTAAATTGAAACCTTTTACTATAATTAGTACTTAAACTTGTGCTATTGCCTTTAATTCCTTAAAATGAAATCGTAGGATTGCTATTCAGGCGCATGTACCTCATCATATTATTTGTTCATGCTTAGTCTATTAATCACACATCGCAACTTGATTATTGATACCATATGCATTCATTATCATTGACATATGCACTTATGAGGGTTCTTGAGATTTTATGATATTTCTGGATTTCGGGGGAAAGCCGCAAAATTTCTAAACTTATTGTATTTTTAAAATATGTAAATTGCGGTTTTCTAGTGATGTAAGTGTCGTCCACCATGAGTTTGCTGTGGTTTTCGAGACCCGTTTCGAGGAGTTGGATGAACCGTCTCGGGTACATGGTGGGCCCGGTAAGGTACTCCGGGGCAAGAAGCTTGTGGTGCTGACGATGAGCCTGACAGGGGGCGGATTACCTACCGGTGACTGTTTGGGACGGCGGATATCCAGAGGATACCGACCGTGGCCGCGAGTTGATGAGATATTGATATTGAGATGGGTCAGCTGGATGGCTGAGGGCAGAGATACTATGACATGGATATATGAGATTTGTGATAGTTTTGAGGTGTCGTTGCTGGACACCGATTCTTGTTGATTCTATTGGTATTGTGCTGGTATTTCAAAAGAGATTCCTAAAGGAAAAACATGATTCTTATACTTACACATTCAGATCATGAGTTGATTCGCATTGCATTCATACCTGCTAGTATATTCATATTGCATACATACCTGCTATTATGTCCTGCCTTACCTGTATTTTAGATGCTATGATGCTTGTGTGCATACATTCGATAGCCTGTGTAGATGTTATTTATTACTCACGAGTTGGCAACTCACCCCCGTTGTGCCAAAGCCTTGTGCAGGTCCGCTCCGTCAGTACAGTAGCGGCGGGCACACTTGCTTCTTTTGCCTCTTTTGCCTGGACTCGAGGTTTTGCTCTTAGGTGGGTTATATTATTATTTTTGCACCACCTTGTATATTCTTTGTATCTAGTGTACTTCATCTACTGTAGCTACCAGTATTATTGTATATTGACCTAAAGATGAGACTGTGAGATTTGTGGACTTTTATGCTGTATTTTGGGGTCGAGCTCACTTGAGTCGACGTGCGGTTTTCTCATGCTTCTTTATGATTATTTTGCATGTTGTTGTTTTATATTGCGTGGGATTTGTGACCGCCTTGTGGCGAAGAGCTAGCTCCCGCTTGGGGATGCCATATTTGTTGGATTCATATATATTCTTGTTGTACCCATTTTGGGGGCCAGTATTTACAAAGGAGACTCTGCCGAAATTTTCGGAAAAATTGATATTGTTTTTAAAAAAAGGCTTGATGTGACTCATTTGATAAACTCGCTTTCAATTGATTGGTTTTCCTTCATTCTTTTGCTTATTTGGTTTTGGTTTCTGGGCTTTGGCTTACTTATTTTACGGATGTCTTAAGACGTTTCGTAACTTAAGTGCCAGTCACATTCCGTACCCTGCGGGTCGTGACAGAAGTGGACCACGGATAGGATAGCATCTCTCTTGGAGAGAGATGCGCGGTGGATTCTGCTCACCTACGGGTGGCGGCAGCGTGGTGTTATAATTTGATGGAGTACCGTCCATCTCGTTCTATGTGGTGCGTGGTGGGGAAAAAGAAAATGAAGAAGCACTGACTTCGGAGTCGATAGCAGGAACGCGGACAAGACGGGCACTAGAATCCCGTGTCCTGTCAAGCATGCACTAAATGGTTTAGTGCAAGTGGCAGCGTGTGTGTGATTTAAAATTGGTTTGTTTTGAAAAAGTGGGACTTAATACAAATCACATAAAAATGCACAAACAATCCTGAAACTATAGTTACCTAGGTCAAGTCTCTGGACCGCTCCTAGACTTCCAAAAGACAAGCCGTAAGATCAATCCTTTACCACCTCTTTACTACTCTTGTGGCCAGGTAAGTGCCAGGTAAGTGGGAGGTATCCGCTATACGAATCACCCAAAATAGCGGGCCTTAATTAAATAACCACTTGCCTTAGACACACTTGCCTAGGCATCACAAAAGTAATGCGGTTAAGCGATAAATTACCAACGACCTTCCTTTGTCCTTAATGAGTGCGACAATCCTTAGAGTGTTGTCTAGATATTTTTTAAATTAATGTAGGGTTGATGCGGATGCTTGTTTTTTGATTTGCGAGGCTTAGGAAGGGTTATAAAATCCCTACCTAATCTGAATTTGGTCTTTTCCCCTTCATAATCCGTATTAAAATATGAATAATCAAGCCAATTACAAAACTTTGCAAAATGATTTTTGAGCGGCGATATTTTGCAAAGAATCCTGCAAAAAAGATATTTTATTGGATTTCAGAGGAGAGAGAAAGAGTTGAGAAACTCACCAGAGAAGTTACAACCCCTAACTCCTCCCTTTAGCCGTGCTTCCGCCGCGGATGTGCTACTTGTGCCACGGTTCCGCCACAAGGAAGAAGGATCGGTTGATGAATTTTGCTCCGTAGCCTTCTGTACACCTCTGAATCTCGATGAATGTCTCTGTCATTCTGTTTCCTCAAGTCTGTGACTCCAGATCTCCTTGCAAAATTCACACACAATTCGTTAAATATACAATTTGAAGTTTTGTTTTAATTAAGATATAGATCGAATAAGAATTCAACACACTTAGTAAGAATAAAAAAATTACGCACGTATCCCCGGCAACGGCGCCATTTGATTGATCTATTTAAAGTTGTGTTTGTAGAATAACCACAATCAGTAACGGTGTCGCGAGTAGCTAGACAGAGATGAGTACGGGTCGTCCTCAAGGAAACGTGGAACCTTTTATTCTTACTTTAGGCGTGTTGAAAAAGAGAGAAAGAATAAAGAATGGTTAAGAATGGTTGTAGGATCTAGATCTACGTTAAACACGGATGTAAAATATAGATCTAGATTAACTACGGATGTAAGTTTAATATCAAAAGGGGGCTTCTAGGGTTCATTGGGATTTAGTAGTTATGGATGATTAATTAAAGATTACTCTTTTTATTCTTTAATAGATTTAAAACTAGAACGATAATGATTCATGTAGATTACGGCTTCTGGAGGGAAAAGAGTTCCCACTCTTAACCCCTATCTCGACATGGAACTTCGTTCATATCTAGCCTTTACCAAAACAATTGTTAATCTAATCTCTAATCGTGGTCGAAACTAGCAATGAATTGATAGCGTGCCCAATTAGAATGTTAACTATTGTTTTGATAAAGTTTATAAACTTTATAGGACTTAAAAAGAGTTTAAGGATCTTCATCATCTATTAACCTACCCTAATCCCATGAACCCTAACAAAAGAAGAATTACTCGCGCAAGTTGGGAGAAGAAGAGATGGAGAGGGAAATCATATTAAAACTACAAAGAGATAGAATAAGAAAACAGCTACCTTTATTAATCAACAAAATTCACTTACGCTTTGTTCCCTTAGAAAATGATTACAAAATGCTAGTTTGCTTTTCGATCTCTTCTAAGGGGGTAGATGAACCGTTGATGATCGGCCTGGATACGTGAGCTTGCCGTGGACTTTGTGATCTCTCCAGCTTGATGATTTTCCAAGAGGATCTCGGTCCTTATTTATAGTCCCAGAGTAAGAACCCTAGTTTCGTAATATGGAAAGTAGTTGTTAGGATCCTAATCACCAAAATATCATATATCAACTCCTCAAATCCGAGGCGGAACCGCGGCCAATAGGTGGGTTTGGCCGCGGTTCCGCGGCCTTATGGTAGGATCTGTAGGGTTGCTAGGCACGCTCACAAAGTTCTACGAGGCATCAACCATGCCCGATTAAAATTTTAGCTATGCGGAACAACCTAAAGCCGGATCTTTATACTAGAGTTTAGGCGAAAACAAGCATGTTAAACATTTTAACACTAAGTGAGAGGGATTACAACCTTTGTAGATCCAGTCCTTCACTTCAATAGCTCCGGGTAGATGTCCCCTTCGCTGCGATCGTGAACTCCGAACTCGAGAGAATTTCCACAAGATGAACGAACGTGCTTGCTTCGATGACTTCGAGGCCGAAGATGATCTGCGTCAGGGAGACACTAACTCAAGTTATTCCTTCACTAGGTCATGAACTTTGTGAAGAGAACACACTCTACTACATGGAAAGTGGTAGAGGATGAAGAAGTAGGAGGTGTGCTCACTTTAGAATTGATTTTCTCAAACTTTTTCTCAAACTCCATTGAAGCTAGAAAGCTTTAGTTGAATGAAGAAGAAGAAGAAGTCTAATGAATAATTCATCCAAATGAAAACTTATCCTTTGAATTATTGCACCATGGTTGAGTTAAGCCCTCATGCTTAACTCATGTAGAGAATTAACCAAAGTGTGAGGTTAAGGGTTGGGTTAACTAATATCCTAAGGAATGACAAAAGAGTTGACTTTGTCAATGTTGCATACAAGCTTCTACAAGCTTGATAACATTGACTAAAGTCTCCTCTCTTTTGTTATTCTTAAGGAAATAAGTAAACCCTAATTTAACCTAAACTTGATATAAGTCTCATACACCCATCTTGTATGTATCATTAAGCATGATACAAACATGTACACTTGCATATATCACATATAAACAATGTGCACAGTCTAGTGAGAAAATAAATCATAAGTGAGCTAATACTAGTTAATGTAATGTAATATATCAAATATATAATTATACATTAAATTATTAAATCAACTCTTGATTTAATAACCCGGCTATAACCGACTAATATCATGTGTAACAACTTATCAAATCAACACATGATCCAATAACTCGGTTATATCGCATACAACCGATCAATGTCACGAATCGCGAGAATAGAATACAGTATCTCATATCGTATTAATCTCGGTCCCGCACATATCACATATGTGCTCATACTCCATTTTGCTTGAGCCAGGAAACCCCTTTGTAGGACTCTAAAGACTCGTCAATACGCCAGCCGTAGGTGATGATCATATCAAACACCCACAAGCCGCAAGCGGTCTGCTAAACGTAACGGCCACCCGGGTATTGAGCGATCAGAAGATCAACAAGCAAACCTGTACATTCTCCTGTGAATCCAAACAGTAACACTCCCGTACAGTCCGGTCTTGTCGTCTGATATGTCGCATATCTCGCCTAGGGGTGGTAAACGTCAGACCCTCGTAGCTTGATAAGCCGTGTCGATATTGTTAGATATAGTGCTCTCTAAGTTAATTATTGGATCGCAGGTACGCGATTGCAATGATTGAGGGAGGACCTATACCGATAAACAGTCTTACTCGAGATGATAGTATGCTATCTGGTTTGTCTTTATCATCATGTATATGTTGATAAAGCCCATAGGATTCTTGCTTGACTACCAGCAGTATGATGGCGATCATATATGTGGGAGCTGGGGTCTATAAGCATATCCTTAAAGTGTCCCTAGTCGTGGGAGTTTCAAGACAGGGCATCGATACTCCAGAGTAGACTAGTGTATACAGTCGAGACCCCAACAAGGGGCGGTGGCCAGTCTCACAAGCCACTGGTGTCAGTTGGATCACCTAAGATGTATACAGGTGCTCATTAGGTTATGAGTACACCGGACAGGACTCGCCGGGAACATGCTAGTTGGTATTATACATATCGTCAGATAGCAGTTCCCTGCGGACATGTATACAGGTTAGTTCATCGACCTGAGTTCGTCATTTGTCTCGTATTAGTTCCCACTGTGCTTTGATTTATACCCTACCACGGGTCAAAGGAATTGTGCAAACAGGTATATTTTCGGTACAGTCCCGAGGCACATTGGAGGCAAGTGAGCGGATCGGCAGGGGATTCGTCACTCCCGGTATTGGGGGTGAGATCGCGCTGTGTTTAGGAGAGCCATTACACGAAACCCCTGGCCAGGGTAATCGAGATATACTGGTAGGTATACCAGTAGTATCTTAGGGTGTTCTGGGCTGCTCTCTGACACGACTTATGCAGCTATTGGGGGTCTGACGTTTACCGATCCCCTAGGCCTAATATGTGATACTCATAGACGAACTGTAGGGTTCCTAGGCACTCTCAAGAGGTCTCACAAGGCATCAACCATGCCAATTTCAAAAATTACGGTGCCGAGAAACTCTAATACGGATCGTTAACTAGAATTCTAGGCGAAAACAATAAGTAGTTAACAACTTAACTACGAGTAGACAAAAATACAACCTTTGTAGATCCGGTCCTCCACCTCCATAGCTCCGCAATGAAGTCACCTCGCTGTCCATATCAAAATCCGGGCTCTGGCATCGGCTTCATCGGAGAAATGGGCGGGCAACGTCGTCGGCTTCGTGCCGAAGATGATCTACGTCGAGGCATCACAAGATCAAGCTCCCACTTCACCAAGTCATGAAACTTGTGAAGAAAACACACTCTACTACTTGGCAAGAGGTAGAGGATGAAGAAATAGGAAGTGGGTTCACTTTAGATTTGGATTTCTCACTCTTTTTCATCAATCACCATTGATGAAGTTTTTGCTTTCTTCATTGAAGAAGATGAAGAAGAAGAAGAAAGAATATTATGATAAGTTATTTAAAATGAAAAGAAAATGAAAACTTATCATAATGTAAACCATGGTCAAGCGTAGAGATTAAACCAAGGTTAGTTGGAATGGTTAGGGTTAAGGATGAGATAAGAATGGTTGACTTGATCAAAGCTTCAAGAAACTTCAACATAAAAACAAAATAAGCCACCATCCTTAAAAATTTCCAAAATGAATATATAAACAAATAACTAAGTAAATAATCAAAACCCTAACCATTCATATAACCATGGTTTAATCTTTACACAAACCCAAGTGAGCAAGTATCATCAAACATGATACAAACTAGTGTACAAAAATATATCACATATACAATGTGCACAAATAAAGTGAGAAAATCCATTTAAAGTGAACCGATACTAGTTAATGCAAAGTAATATATCAAATATATAATTATACATTAAATCATTAAATCAACACTTGATTCAATGATCCGGTCATGTGGCACATAACCGACTAGTATCCAATGTATCGATTTATCGAATCAATCCTTGATTCGATAACTAGGTTATATCGCATACAACCAATCGATACATTCATCGCGAGAATGAAATACAGTATCACATACACGCATTATTCTCGGTCCCGCACATATCTCATATGCGCTCCTATTTCGTTTCGCTTGAGCCAGGAAACCTCTGTGTAGGACTCTAAAGACTCGTCAATACGCCGGTAGCAGGTGATGATCATATCAAACACCCACAAGCCACAAGCGGTCTGCTAAACGTAACGGCCACCCGGGTATTGAGCGATCAGAAGATCGACGAGCAAGCCCGCTCACACTCAAGTGAATCCAACCAGTAACACTACCGTACAGTCTGGTCTGATCGTCTTATATGTCGCATATCTCGCCTAGGGGTGGTAAACGTCAGACCCCAATAGCTCGATAAGTCGTGTCGATATGAGGTCTATAACAATTCGAGAAACTACTGGTAACACTTACCAGTAAATCTCAGCAACCCTGGCCAGGGATTTCCTGTTATAGCCAATCGAACACAGCGCAACATCAACTCCCTATACCGGGAGAGACGAATCCCCTCCTATCGCTCATTGCCTCCATGTGACTCGGGACTGTACCCAAAAACCACCGTTTTGCACGCCCTCTTGGACGTGGTAAGATGGAAATCGAAGCACAGTGGGAACCACACAAGACTCTATGACGATCTCGGGTCAACAGACTACTCTGTACCAGTGTCACCAGAGAACTGCCATCTGACGTAAGGTATAATACCATCTGGGAGTTCTCGGCGAGTCCGTCCAGTGTACCCAGTCTCTACTGAGCACCCGTATATCATCTCTGATGTCAAACACCAATGGATATGGGATCATCCATCGCCCATCTGTATGGGTCGAGAAGGTATACGCTAGTCTACTCTGGTATATCGATGCCCCGTCTCGATATACCCACGACTAGGGACTTTGAAGGATGTACTTATAGACTACCATGTCCCCACTAGTATGATCCGCATCATAGTCCAGGTAGTCAAGTGCACATCCTAAGGGCTTTACCAACATGTAACAGAGAGACAATCAGTGTATACGTTAAGGTAAAGAGCAACCAGATAGCATACTATCATGTCGAGCAAGAAAGTCCTCCCTATATATGTCCCATCATCTACTACAATATACATCCAATGTACAGTAATGGCCTCTAGGGCATATATATAACTAACAATCTCCCACTTGCACTAGGGCCATCTGATAGCAGTGGTTGTAGTATCTCATACTCAACCATCCCATAAAAATCTCTCTCTGGGAACAAGCCTTTTTGACTGGATCCGCTGTGTTGTCCTCTGAGTCTACTCTCCAAACCTCGATCCCCTGGAGATCAACCATCTCCCTGATCAGGTAATACTGCCTTAGAATATGTCTGGATCACTGATGGGACCGACGTTCCTTGGCAAAAGCCACAACTCCATTGTCTCACAATGGTTGGAACATAGTTCATCTCATGAACCAATATACACCCAAACATCCTCTTTTGGTAGCATCTTAAGTAGCGATGTATCCTGCCTTTATCGTCTAGTATGTCACGGTATCTATCTTGGAACTCTTCCAACATACCGTCCCTCCACTGAGGGTAAAGACAATGCCTGTGACTGACATTCAGTCGTCTTTATCACCCTGGAACCATTCCAGTGATTCTCCCCAGGGTCAATTGATACCATCTCACTACAACTAGTGAGAATCCTAATATCCAATTAGATCTATCTCATAGATCCAAAAAACAGGATTTAGCAGGTATCACTTTGATCTTATGTGGAGAATCATTGTGATAAGCGGAGATTGATCGAGCGTAGCATAGGAAACTCCTTCCCTATCAAGAGTATGTCATCCACGTACTCTACGAGGATCGTCACCATACTCCCTACTGCCTTTTTGTTTATACAAGGTTCATCTACCATTTTGATGATGTCAAACTCTTTGACTAATACATCAAAACAGACGTTCCAACTCCGCGATGCCTGCTTCATCCTATAAAGCATCTTGCACACGTTTCTGCTGCTCCCACTGTTTACGAAGCCCTCTGGCTGTGTACTTATAGACGTACTCTTCTAAAACATCATTTAGAAAAGCAGTCATAACACCCAACCACCAGATATCGTAGTCATGGTATGTAGCCGTGACAAGTAGGATCTGGATGGACTTAAGCATAGGCCCCAGAAAAGGTTTCATCATTAGCCACGCCTGGTCGATGGGGAAAACCTTTAACAAGTCTAGCTTTGAAAGTCTCAACTTTTCCAAGTACACCAAGTAATCTTCTCAAGATATACTTGCTCCTGATGGGGATTTAACCCTTCAGATATAGCAACCAAAGTCCATACTTTGTTGGTGTATAAGGATTCCATCTCAGATCGATAAACATCCAGCCATTCTTACAGAGTCACACTCCTGATGGCCAGCTCGAAACTAGTTGGGTCATCATCTTATGATGCATTCCTTGCTCCCACTGTCATAGAGAAACCGAAGTATCTCTCAGGTGGGTGAGAAACCCTACTAGATCGGCGGAGAGGCTGAGGTTCATTGGTAACTATTGAATCCTTTGGTTTTATCAAATCATCTTCTGTAGTTTGCATAGCTGGAACCTTTCCAGTTGTACATAACAGATCTTGCCTCGAGTTTGTCCGGATTTTGCTTTCAGACATAGGCCGGTCAACCCCAAATCTTAACTAGCTTAAGACATGGGCTCATCCCTTTCCATATCACATATGAAATGGTAGGCGACTGATTTGATTTAAACCCTATTCAATAGGTATGCAACTTCATAAGTGCATAACTCCCAAAAGGAAATAGAAACTTCAGTAGTACTCATCATAGAGCACACCATATTAAATAGGGTGTATCTGCTCCGCCCCGATATACCATCGTGCTATGGTGTATACGGAGGAGTAATTCTGAGAGAGAATCTCATTCTCCTTTAGAATAATCCAGGAATTCCGTGCTCAAGTATTCTCCTCCTTGATCTCATCAAAGGACATAATACTTATACCCGTATTGGTTCTCTACTTCTAACTTATATTCTGTGAATATCTCAAAAGGTTCAGACTTATGTTTCAACAGGAACATATGTCTGAATCTTGAGAGATTATCAGAGAACGTAATGAAGTATAAAGAACCGGTCCTGGCATGTGTAGACAGGGGACCTACATACATCAACATGTATCATCCCAAGAGTTCAGTAACTCTTTCTCTGTTTCCAATAAACGGAGCTATGGTCATCTTATCTTTGTGACATGACTGGCGAGTTTCACAAGATGTAAATTCAAACTAATTTAAATATGCATCTTTATGTAACTCTAGCTAGTCGGGTCGCATTGATATGACCTAGTCTACAATACCTCAAGAAGAATTCGTTCATTTCTGAACTCTTCCTCTTGTGTGTGTTCCGTATACTAAAGAACTGTAGTTTGATTTAGAACATTAATGCTTTTAGATAACGTGCCTGAACCGATCAACTTTTGATATAGGAAATGTTCAAAACATTATCCAACAATACAAAATTATATCCTTTCTTTACTAATAAAGAGAGAGATATGATTTTGTATATCAGGTTCGGTATCTAATAACATTCGTTCAGAATCAATGTATTGGTAATACAGGGTGACAGTGACCAACAGACTTGGCTGCAACACTTGCCCCGTTTTCTGTCTCATGAAACTTAGCACCCGTTCTCAGTTTTTCTACCTTTCTGTAGCCCTATGTAACAGATTACATATCTGGGATCCTGATCTGGTATCACATACCCAGGACGTAAAGGATACTGAGAAACAGTTCTCTGTAATGAATACACCCGAAGATGATGCATCAGCATGCACTCTCTTCGTTTGGGCGGCACGGGAATTCTGGTAATCCCTAATTTCCTGCTCTGTCTTATAACAATTGTAAGTTGGAGCGAGACCAACGTTCCCCAGCTCAGTATAACAAGCAGGTTCGGTCAATAATCTGTATTATTATCTTGATTAAGGCGTGATATGGTCGCTACCTGGAGAGAGAGAGAAGAAAACACTCAGCGTGCGCTCTTGCAAGAATAGATTGGTTATTATTTTATCTAATCAGGATGGCTCCCACTGCTTTTTATCAAATCTTCCTTCAAATCCTAAAAGGAAAGACTAGCCGGGATTAATTACACACTACAAGTTCGCCAATCTTTCAGCCAGGCCAGTGTCGGTACTTTGAGGGAGGTCCCCCGTGCTTTCGCACGAACCTAATTAGTGTAAACCTCGTTTTCCCAGAGGCGTAACCCCGTTGACACCTTTCTAGACACCTACTTGATCGGCTAATTGTAATGTGTAAAACTCTCCCAGGAGTAACTCTTACTCGCAGCGGGTATCGGGATCCAACTATCTCATAGAAGGTATGCAATCTCATTGCAAATTTCAACACTTGAAATTCCCGATAATATTTTGCCCCGAACGTTCTATGACCTTGACAAGGTCAACAAACCATAGACCGCAAGTCAAGTTCAACCCGTCATTTCTTGATTGAATCAAACCCACCCGCACGACCCTTGACAAGGTCAACAAGACCGCACGACTACCCTAACCCAATCTGCATCATATGCATAAGCAGATAAATACTGGTTAGCTACCGCACACTGCGCCTTGATAAGGTCAACAAACGCAGCACGAATACTAAACAGGACTTATCTGAAATGACGGAGGGCTACGACAGGTTTTTCTGAAAACCTATTGCGTAATGAACTTGATATCGTTGTAGAATCAAATGATTTTTAAAATGGAGTGTTTTTGAGGCTTTTCTAGTTTTGCTAAAGGAGTCACTCCCGGTGAAGGGATCGTCGGTCCTTTCCTCGTCGAATGAGGTGCGGGATATATCATATATATCACTGTGCAAAGCAAAAAACTCTTAAAAGCAATCAAAAGACATACCGAGTGTGTAGCATCTGCCAGTTATTGCTAAAGGAGTCACTCCCGGTGAAGGGATCTCGGTCCTTTCCTCATCGAATAAGGTGCAGGATATATCGTATATACCGCTGTGCAAAGCAAGAACTGTAGTTACCTGTTTTAATTTTGAAATTCAATTCTACAACATCTTAGGTTTCTTTTCTTTCATTAATCATATTAATGAAGTCCCATCATTTAAGCACCTAAACATCACAGATAAATACGACGTACACTTATGCCATCCGCATTCGCCTCGATGTCCCCTCGTGCACCGTTAGGTTAGGTAACTAACGGCAGAGCGGGGCAGGGCTAGTGCGGGTGTTAAACATAAGTAACGTCTATATAATATATCATATATACTATATACTGTATCCATCACAGAACATATCACATGATCACATCACAGATATCGCAGCAGAAGAATCATATGAAATATTGGATATACTAGGACGTCCGTGTTTTCAATACGAGCCAGTATAAAACACGGATTCCACGGTCGCGATGAATAGCCAAACCCACACCCCTATACCCCTACGAGAGCGGCAAGCAACCCTACCAATTCTAGAGTTAGGAGACCCGGACTCGACTCCTCGAGTTGGTCTCCCACTGGACTCCAGAACCCGGTTACTTGTGCTCCCCTCCTTGGGTCTATCCTAGTGCAGAAAAGTAAATAATATACAAACGGTGACATCTTCCGCAACCTGGAAGTGCCCCAATAAAAGAATATTACATACAAGTTTTTACATGAATGAAAATGAAAAACACTCATCTCACATAAAAACCCCCGGCTATTCAAACACGACGATCCAATATAACATATCCAGCAATACATAACATCACATGTCATCAACGTAAGTAAATATGCGCATCCCAATTATCGTTGACATATAGCAACGAAACCGGCGATATCACATATTACACTTACGGTCACAGAAAAGAAAGTGTAAAACTACAACAGTTGGAATCCGCAACCTGCATAGACATCGCATGCCAAATCAAATGAATTCCTTAGACATCGCATGCCTAACAATTATAAACCCCGCATTTTAGTCTCAAAATCGAAAACACTTTTCAATATTAAGTCGGGTAATTCAACAAGATTCCCGACATCCTGATCGAATACTCGTCGCAAACTTTAGTAGGCGGCCGCACCCCTGATACCGTCGATGAAGTGCACCAAGGCGGAACACCGTTACCGCGAGCACCCGAACGGATGCTTTCGGCGACGGGGTTCTCCTACAGTCACTTGGTCGGGGCTATGGGGTGTAGCTGTCTATTAAGTTTACCCGGCGAGTATCCGCGTACGCTACGTGATTGCGACGGACTTTTGATCACATCAAAATTCCGTAGCAACCGATCAAGTGAGACTAAACTGCTATGTTTATAACATTCATTCAGTTATCTCATAACTTCTTGTGAATTCCAATTATTGTATCCCATTCCGGATAAATAGAAAATGTCAAACTTTCCGATCGAACAATTGAACACCCAAGTTTTCCCGATACAGATCAACACATGAAACAAGTCTAAAAACATTCAGTTCGTGCCTCAGTACCAACGGTCCAGCCGTAGAAGGGTCAAGCCAACGCCTCACATGTGGCACGCCGTACTGCCCCAAACCCTAAGGTTCAAAGGGCAGTTCAAGACGGTCACATAATCGAGTTAAGGTTTGTTGTCTTCTAGAGGGACCATCGCGTTACTTGCACTACTTAGAACGTCGTTAAACTACGGAAAGATCCAACACTTGGAAATTTCCCGACAGGGGAAAATTGGGTATTTATATCCGGTCGAACTTTTTAACATATTCTAAAAATTATCCGGAAAACACATAGACAAAATCTGATAATCCGATCGAATCATCTAAACTCCAAAACACCCTGGAAAACTCAACTCTTGAGTAAAATATAAAAATTTCCAGAAGACTCAGCACTTGAAGACAAGAATTACTGTGCAAGCCACGTGGTCTAACTCACTTAAATGGCCGCGAAACCGCCGCGAAACCCAGGGTGGGGCCGCGGTTCCGTGGCTCTTTAGTCGAGTTAGCATCACGTGCTTCACAGTAACTCATGGAATTCCCTGCTGAATTTTTTGGCAATTTTTAATTCACAAAAATCCAAATTTTCAGAAAATTTCCAGAGAGCATTTTAGAGTTAGGTTTTCGGGTTCGTTCGGATTTCAAACGTCGTCTAGACTTCGCCTAAGGCTCTAGCTAGGCTCTGATACCACTGTAGGGTTCCTAGGCACTCTCAAGAGGTCTCACAAGGCATCAACCATACCAATTTCAAAAATTACGGTGCCGAGAAACTCTAATACGGATCGTTAACTAGAATTCTAGGCGAAAACAATAAGCAGTTAACAACTTAACTACGAGTAGACGAAAATACAACCTTTGTAGATCCGGTCCTCCACCTCCATAGCTCCGCAATGAAGTCTCCTCGCTGTCCATATCAAAATCCGGGCTCTGGCGTCGGCTTCATCGGAGAAATGGGCGGGCAACGTCGTCGGCTTCGTGCCGAAGATGATCTACGTGGAGGCATCACAAGATCAAGCTCCCACTTCACCAAGTCATGAAACTTGTGAAGAAAACACACTCTACTACTTGGCAAGAGGTAGAGGATGAAGAAATAGGAAGTGGGTTCACTTTAGATTTGGATTTCTCACTCTTTTTCATCAATCACCATTGATGAAGTTTTTGCTTTCTTCATTGAAGAAGATGAAGAAGAAGAAGAAAGAATATTATGATAAGTTATTTAAAATGAAAAGAAAATGAAAACTTAACATAATGTAAACCATGGTCAAGTGTAGAGATTAAACCAAGATTAGTTGGAATGGTTAGGGTTAAGGATGAGATAAGAATGGTTGACTTGATCAAAGCTTCAAGAAGCTTCAACATAAAAACAAAATAAGCCACCATCCTTAAAAATTTCCAAAATGAATATATAAACAAACAACTAAGTAAATAATCAAAACCCTAACCATTCATATAACCATGGTTTAATCTTTACACAAACCCAAGTGAGCAAGTATCATCAAACATGATACAAACTAGTGTACAAAAATATATCACATATACAATGTGCACAAATAAAGTGAGAAAATCCATTTAAAGTGAACCGATACTAGTTAATGCAAAGTAATATATCAAATATATAATTATACATTAAATCATTAAATCAACACTTGATTCAATGATCCGGTCATGTCGCACATAACCGACTAGTATCCAATGTATCGATTTATCGAATCAATCCTTGATTCGATAACTAGGTTATATCGCATACAACCAATCGATACATTCATCGCGAGAATGAAATACGGTATCACATACACGCATTATTCTCGGTCCCGCACATATCTCATATGCGCTCCTATTTCGTTTCGCTTGAGCCAGGAAACCTCTGTGTAGGACTCTAAAGACTCGTCAATACGCCGGCAGCAGGTGATGATCATATCAAACACCCACAAGCCACAAGCGGTCTGCTAAACGTAACGGCCACCCGGGTATTGAGCGATCAGAAGATCGACGAGCAAGCCCGCTCACACTCAAGTGAATCCAACCAGTAACACTACCGTACAGTCCGGTCTGATCGTCTTATATGTCGCATATCTCGCCTAGGGGTGGTAAACGTTAGACCCCAATAGCTCGATAAGTCGTGTCGATATGAGGTCTATAACAATTCGAGAAACTACTGGTAACACTTACCAGTAAATCTCAGCAACCCTGGCCAGGGATTTCCTGTTATAGCCAATCGAACACAGCGCAACATCAACTCCCTATACCGGGAGAGACGAATCCCCTCCTATCGCTCATTGCCTCCATGTGACTCGGGACTGTACCCAAAAACCACCGTTTTGCACGCCCTCTTGGACGTGGTAAGATGGAAATCAAAGCACAGTGGGAACCACACAAGACTCTATGACGATCTCGGGTCAACAGGCTACTCTGTACCAGTGTCACCAGAGAACTGCCATCTGACGTAAGGTATAATACCATCTGGGAGTTCTTGGCGAGTCCGTCCAGTGTACCCAGTCTCTACTGAGCACCCATATATCATCTCTGATGTCAAACACCAATGGATATAGGATCATCCATCGCCCATCTGTATGGGTCGAGAAGGTATACGCTAGTCTACTCTGGTATATCGATGCCCCGTCTCGATATACCCACGACTAGGGACTTTGAAGGATGTACTTATAGACTACCATGTCCCCATTAGTATGATCCGCATCATAGTCCAGGTAGTCAAGTACACATCCTAAGGGCTTTACCAACATGTAACAGAGAGACAATCAGTGTATACGTTAAGGTAAAGAGCAACCAGATAGCATACTATCATGTCGAGCAAGAAAGTCCTCCCTATATATGTCCCAGCATCCACTACAATATACATCCAATGTACAGTAATGGCCTCTAGGGCATATATATAACTAACACGAACGTTCCGGACTGTACGGATATTGTCATTATCAGGCTCAGTAGGGTTTATAGATGAGTTCGCTCGTCAGCTTCTCTTCCAATCAATACATAGGCAAACCGTTACGTACAGCTTGTACCTCTGACGTGCCAGTGGTTATACCCAGTGCCAGTGTATTGATGAGTCATTAGAGTCCCCCACAGACACTTTCCTAAGTTCGGGCGAAACGTTGTGGAAGCCGTATGGGTTTATGGCAGGGTTCAGAAAAAGCACGTGCGTTTTCGCACGTGTTATTTTTCGAGCAGATGATACTGGTAGGTTTTGGTTTAAGCCGGATCCCAGTATTATACTGTGTAGATATAATATCTTTATCTCAGTTGCATTTATATTCGGTCGTAATATAAATGCGGGTATGTTTATACTGTTACGGGGTTATCCTGAAATTCTTTTCAGGATCACTTTTGGAAGTTGCCATTTTCCAGTTTTATATCACCCGTATTTAACATTCGGTTAAATGCGGATTTATCTTTTCTTTAATTGGGTGAGTCATAAGGTGAGTCAGAGTTCTAGAAGGTTCTAGAGAGGGTGATTAGGCTTGTGACTCATTTGTTCATTAATGGTGCATTTAATGTGTTCATACATGACTCATTCTTTCTTTAATTGTTATGATAAGTTTCATTTGGCTTAAGCTCACCCTCCCCTCTCCTACACTCACCCTCCATCTCCTATATAGTATGGCCGACCCTTCTTGTGAGGGGATGGGATTTTGATGGCTTTTTTTCTCATTTGCTTGAGAGAAAAAGATTATGATAGTTTAGGGTATGGAAATTTCATAGCCTAATTTCCATTTACCTGATTCTAATTGGCAACTTCATTAACCGTTAGTCCATAGCCTTGGATGTAACGAGACAAAGTGTTCTACTCATTCTCTACAACATCTTGGTCGTCTCTTTTAGCAAACTTGACGATCGAGTTGCCTCGGTTCAGAGGCGGGAGCCCGTTTATAGATCCGTCGACGTGGTGCCACCTGGACGACGAGACTGGAATTTTAGAAGATCGAAGTCGCCGCAACAAAGCGTGGGATGACGGTTAAAGACCGAAGGACTTGGATCGTTCGGTATAACAATTCTACCCACTTTACAATTTCTTAGTTTAGCTTTAATGGCAGATCCGGGTTATAGTATGCGATAGCGCCAGTCGTAAAAGTTTTGTTCCACATATTGGCGTCTATTAGACGGCCGGGGCGCTGCCGCGGACTTACAGTGGTATCAGAGCCTCACCATTAAGATATATTAACTTGTGCTGACGCGTTTAAAACATCGATCGAACGAATTTTCGAAAACCGCAAAATTCTAGTTCAAAGTTTCTGTTGTTTTTAAAACTGTTCTAAAAATTATTTTGCATAGCATAGAAAAACAAGCAGGGTTTTTTAAGCAAACGGAAAAATTTTGAGCACGTGATCCCACGTGACCGCCGCGGATCCGCGGTCCAACCTAGTGTTTGACCGCGGAACCGCGGCAGTACTGTGGGAACAGTGCTTCAAAATTCTCCTATAGGCTTATCTTGGGAAGTTGTGGTTTCTGAAATGTTTCTTTTGGGTCCATATTTGGTTAGTGTACAACAGATGTTTGTGGGGCCCACTTCGGGAAATTTTGTCGATCGAAATTTAAACGTGTTAGTTTACAGTACTTACTTTATATCTCCGACCGGGAATGTCATATGATCGGTAAACCGCGTCTGATTGCTATAGTTCTTTTAGACGGGTTTGTGAACGTGACATTCACGTTGATGTTCTCTGTTGTGCCGTGATGTTGCGGATTTGTCATGGTGGATAGCAGGGTGCAATGATAGTGCAGTTTGGATTTATTTGTACTTTTGATATTGCGGGGCGAGCGTCCAACATGTGAACTGCCGTCACTGGCTGTTGTATAATATTCTTTGGGTGCACGACCGGCTTGAGGTCGATGTACCCGTTGTACATATTTTCATTTCTGTACTAGGTTTATCCCGCGAAGTAGTGCGCGGATAGCCGGGTTCTGGAAGGCAACGGGTCCGTATCTCATGGCTTTGAGAGGCAAAGGGACCTCATTCTAGAATTGGCAGACTATTCGCCGCACTCGTAGGGGGTACAGGTTGACCCAAGGAGTGGTGCTCAATTTACCGAATTCCGTGAAGTGTCGGGTGTTCCATTCATTATGCTGTGGGGGACTACCTCGCTTCAGGTTTTGGCGGGTAACTTGCCGCACCCGTAGGGGTCAAGGTTTCATTGCACAGGCTATCCACACGACCAGGGGAACGTCAGGTTTCTGCAGCGGCTCTGTGAAACCCGGGGATCCCAGATTATCTGTATTGTTCTGTGATGCTTATTACTTTTCTGTAATGTTGCATTTTATCACGCCTGGAGTGATTATTGTATATTAGTATATATACTATTAGATGTTGTATATGTTTTACACCCGCGCTAGTCCAGCCCCCGCTTTGTCGTTAGTTAAGTAACCTAGCGGGTGATGACGGGACCCAGTGGCGAATGCGGATGGCATATACGTACATTTTATTTTCGTTCTTTTCTGGTGTGATTGATTGATGGGACTGCATTGATTCTAATTAATGCAAGGATAAAACAAACCTATATTTGATGTTGTTGGAACAAATTTTAAAAGGGAGTTATTACAAAGACCTTTCCGTTTGTTTTGCATAATGATATTCAGTTAGAATATCCTGCACCTCATTCGACGAAGAAAGGGCTGAGATCCCTTCACCGGGAGTTACCCCTTGGGCAGAAGTTTGAATCAGGGTAATAGCTTCTATATATTCTATTACAAGTTGCTTTGCATCACGATGTTCAGTTGGAATATCCTGCACCTCATTCCACGAGGAAAGAGCCAAGATCTCTTTACCGGGAGTGACTTCTTTAGCAAAAAGTTTTCGCTACTATATTTTTTATAAAATTCTATCAAGTTCCTTCAACGAAGTCAAGTTCTTTACGTTAAAGGTTTTTCGCCAAAAACCAGCCATAATCCTCCGTCATTTCTTATGGATGGTCAGTAGTATTCAAGCTATGTTTGTTGGCCTACGTCAAGGCATAGTGTTTGGTAGCTGCTGGGGTATTCATTTGTTTCATAGATAGATGCATTAGTTTAGGACAGACGTACAGCCTTGTTGGCCTACGTCAAGGGCATGTACGATGACCTAAGTTAATCAGGACAACGACGGGTAGAACTTGACATGTGGCTTATGATTTGTTGGCCTACGTCAAGGTCATAAGTGCATGGGATAAAAATTATATCGGGAGTTTCAAACATACAAGAAACTTGCCAGGCTTGCGCATACCTTCTGGAGTGTGTTAACTTGAATGGCTTCCATCAAGTTATCATACGATGATAGTTGGATCCCGATTCTCACTGATGAGTTGGTTTACTCTTCGGGTGACTCCGACTAATTCTTCTTTCAGGTTTGGAGAAGAATTTGATATTACAGTGGGAGGTTTCCTAATTAGATAAAGTGATAACCATTCTGATCTAGTTTTGAGTGCACGCAGAGTGTTTCTTTTCTCTCTCTCTTTGGCAGCGACTTTTTGACCGACCCTAGACTATAACTCAGTGACCAAAGTTGACCGAACCTTCTTAAAATACAGGCTTTTGGATTGTCTATAGTTGCATAAGTCATTACCGCTCCTTCTTTTACCCTTTGTATTTCTCAAAACACCACGTATTACTATGGACATCCACTTCCATTGGATAGATCCATCGTATGGTTATATACGAACTCGGAGGGACTTCTTCGAGGGTGGATCCAGGTTCAGGAGAAATAGAATTGTTTTTTTCAGTTGTCTTCTATTATCACCTTCTCTCAGGTTGCGAGGGCTCCTTGGTTTAGGAGAGTACACCTATTACGCTTATTGGGTAGTCTTATTCCAAACCATAGGCAGGTGCCAAAAGGTTGGGAATGAAGAAACCCAATTAGCCTAAACCGGGTGTACAGAAGGTAATAAATAAAGACAAATAAAGGGATTAAAAAGGGGCAAAGTAAATTGCGACTACTAACATTCACGACCAAACCACGTATTTCATCGCCACTCCTATTTCACCTTTTATTTCTCCAGAACAACCCGTATCACTACGAACATCCAATTCCATTGGATAAATCCATCATACGGTTATATACGAACTCGAAGGATATTTTAAAAAGGATGGATTTTGGTTCAGGAGAAATAGGAATAAGGTTTATTCAGTTATCTTTTATCATCACCTTCTCTCAAGTTACGAGTACTCCTAGGTTTAGGAGAGTACACCTATTATGCTTACTGGATAGTCTTCTTCCAAACCATAGGCTGGTGCCGAACGGTAGGGAAGGAAAAAAACCATTTAGCCTAATGATGGTGTACAGAAGGTAACGACTAAAAGACAAATAAAGGGAAATGGAAAGATGGCAAGGAAATATACGGTTATGTAAGTCTACGCTAGCGCCCCGGCCGTCTACAGACGCTAAATGCGGAACAAAAACTTTTTAACTGGCGCTATCGTGTACTTTAACCCGGATCTGCCATTATTGCTAAACTAACAAACTGTAAAGAGTGTAGAAAGGTTATACCGAACGATCCGAGTCCTTCGTTCTTTAACCATCATCCCACGCTCTGTTGCGGCTGCTCCGATCTCATCGATCTCCAATATCCTCGTCTAGGTGGCACCACATCACTGATTCTTTAAACGGGCTCCCGCCTCTGACTCGAGGCAACTCGGTCGTCAAGTTTGCTAAAAGAGACGACCAAGAATGATGTAGAGAATGAGTAGATGACTTTGTCTCACTTCGTCCAAAGCCGTGGACGATCGGTTAATGAAGTTGCCGATGGAAATGAAATGGAACAAGAAATGAACTATGAAATTTCCATGCATCCAAAACTTTAGTCTTTTCTTTTTAGCAACCATAATTTCTCAAATGAGTGAGTGAAGGAGGAGAGAGAGGGCCGGCCATATATATGCAAAGAGGGAGGTGAGTGTAGGAGAGAGGAGAGTGACTATAAGAACAAATATCAACCACAAATATCCTTCATGCAAACAAAACATCATTAATGCAAATGGTGATTCATTAACCTAGTCACCATTGCATTAATGGCTCCATTAAAGCACTAATGACTCACTAGCCTCATCACCACTTCTAGAAGCTTCTAGAATGATGACTCACCCTTATCCAAGAAAAGATAAATCCGTCTTTAACCGAATGTTAAAAGACGGCTGATAGAAAACTGGAAACTGGCAACTTCCAAAAGTGATCCTGAAACAACTTTCAGGATAACCCCGTAACTGTATAAATATACCCGCATTTGTATTACGACCGAATACAAATGCAACTGAGACAAAAATATTATACCTACTCATTATAATACTCGGATCCGGCTTAAACCAAAGCCGACCAGTATCATCTGCCCGAAAAATAATACGTGCGTAAACGCACGTGCATTTTCCGAACCCTGCCATAAAACCATACGGCCTCTACAACGTTTCGCCCGAACTTGGGAAACTGTCTGTGGGGGACTCTAATGACTCGTCAGTACCCTGACAGTGGGTTTAACCACAAACCGTCAGCGGCACTAGCAATGCGTAACGGCTGCCCATGGACTGACCTCAAGGGAGGCTGATGAGCGAACTCATCTAGAAACCCTACTGAGCCTAACAGTGACAATGTATATACAGTCCGATCCGTTCGTCTATGAGTATCGCATATCTGCCTAGGGGGCTAGCAACGTCAGACCCCCAATAGCAGTATAAGTCGTGTCGGAGTGTAGCCCAATAACACCCTGAGATACTACTGGAGTACCTACCAGTAAATCTCCTGCCACGGCCGTGGGCTATGTGTAATGGCTCTCCTAGACACAGCACGATCTCGCCCCCAATACCGGGAGAGACGAATCCCCTGCCGATCCGCTCACGTGCCTCCATATGGCTCGGGACTGTACCCAAAAACTACCTGTTTGCACGACTCCTTTGAGCCGTGGTAGGGTAGAAATCAAAGCACAGTGGGAACTCACACGAGACAAATGACGACCTCAGGTCGATGAACTAATCTGTACACATGTCACCTTGGAACTGCTATCTGACGATAGGTATAGTACTAACTTGCAGATTCCCGGCGAGTCCTGTCCGGTGTACTCATAACCCAATGAGCACCTGTATACATCTTAGGTGATCCAACTGACACCAGTGGCTTGTGAGACCGGCCACCGCCCCTCGTCGGGGTCTCGACTTTATACACTAGTCTACTCCGGAGTATCGATGCCCTGTCTCGAAACTCCCACGACTAGGGACCACAATTAAGGATATGCATATAAACCACCCAACTCTCACGTATATGATCGCCATCATACTGTTGGTGGTAAAGCAAGATCCTAAGGGCTCTATCAAAGTGTAACATGTAATCAATCACCTGAACATGTACACGACTGATAAAGACAAACCAGATAGCGTACTATCATCTCAAGTAAGACTGTCCTACCGGTATAGGTCCTCCGTAATCATTGCAATCACGTACCTGCGATCCAATAATTGACTATGAGGGCACTATCCCCAACAATCTCCCACTTGCACTCAAGGCTAATTATTGTGATGTCGACTACTCACAGCCCGTGTGAAACCGAACATCCAACTCCTCTACTAATCAGTTTCACAAAGCCCGTTTGTAAAACTATTGTGTTCGAGAAATAGCCTCAGTGAGTGGATCCGCCTAGAAGTTTCTTTCTATATCTCTCTAAGTCTCAAGTTCGCGGAGAAGGCCATCTCCCGAATCGAGTAATACCTGTCTTAGAATATGTCTGGATATCTGATGGGATCTAGTTCATAAATGAACTCCAAATCCAAACTTCTTAGACTGTATCGATCACTGAACCTAATCAGTATCCGGCACCATGCCACCCACAGTATCCTCTTGGACCACCTGTCCATAATACTGTCCCTCGTCAGAGGGAAAACTAAAACTCTAACAATCACTCTGTCATTCATGTCACCTTTGAAGCCTGGAATGATAATCGTCTCGCGAAAGAGGCTGCCGTAATCAAATCCGTAGAACATCCACTTATGTTCTAAAACTGCTTCCTTATGTCTCTCCAGGATTGGATTAATACAAACTTATCGCATCTAGTGCAAAAACAACATCTGGTGTGGTACTTGACATCTCATGATTGACTCAGTTGCCTAAGCAAGTGATCGGTCAATCATGCCCATCCCTCTCCCCTTCAGTCTGTAAGACACCTTTAGAGAGGGTGACTCCATCACCTGCAGGTACACCACCATGCTAGGAGTCAACTATTATAAAAACCATTAGAATATCTGTCAAAGTACCCACATTGGGAAACTACCCAAATCTAGATCTAAAACCATAGATCCAGAAACCAGAATGTCAAATATTATATCCATATCCTGTCTGGAGAAACAACTGTGTGACGACCACAGTACAACCGATCGTAGTATAGGAATTTTACTTCCTACTTTGTGTATGTCATCCAGATACCTTGACATCACACCCTACTACCTTCTTAACAGATCCATCCCCTATTCTGATTGAAGTCAAACCCATGACTGTCATATCAAAATTAGATGATCTATCTCCGCTATAACTGCTCAAGTCTATAAATAGATATAAGCAACTTGCCCACTATGCTTCCGCTGCTCCCACTGACTACAACAACCCTCCTACCGGGTCTCATAGCCTGGAACAACAGTAGTGTCAAGTCTGGGTAGATAAGAACCTCCCTGTCACCGTCCTTGAGCCTACCGAAGTACCTCTCGGGTGTCTGAGGTTACCCACCATATCTGCGGAGTGGCTAATGGAATGTCAAACCTGATTGAATATATAGGTCCTATTAAATTTTCCGTAATCGTTCGCGGTTCTAGAATCACTTCCAGTTCTACCATACTCCCACTACTGTTTTCTGAAAAAGATCCATTTTACTAAAACTGTGGCGAGTCAAGAACAATATCACTATTGATCTTCCAAATGGTAGAATATCAACCCTCGTCATAGCCAGGGTCAACCCACAAACAGCCATTACAGAAACGTGCCCTGAGTTATCCAGAGTCTGGTTTTAAGCATAAGCTGGACAACTCCCCATACCTTAATATCTTTTAAGGTACGATCCATTCTATATCCAATATAGAAACTTTGGCACTTATTTAATTGGAACCATATTCAAATCATGCAGCTGTCTCCAGTGCATATCACTTTAATGGAAAGAGGCTAATCAGCATTACTCAACTTAGGAATCCATCCAATTAAGAGTAACCTGAAAGAGAAACACGTTTCTCAAAACCATCACTATCATCTGAATACCAATCACAAGAATCTACATCTTCGATCTCTTTGATGAATCCCGATACTTGTGATACCTGGTTCTCTATTTTATTCTTATACCCATAACTTCTCAAAACTTAGACCTTGTATTTCAACGAAACACTTGTCTAAATACTAGAGAAGTTATAAGTAAACAGAACATAGTACGAGGACCTACCCCTTTGTCCTGATGGACACTGGACAACATACAATACTCTGTATAAGTCCGCTGAGTTGAACAACTCAAAAACCTGTGCGTCGTAGGTTGGAAACTGTACCCTGGCGATTTCCTCAAATATCAACAATTACAACGAATTCCGATATAATGAGGATAATTACCTAATTCCCAATAACTTACTCCCACTCATCATCTGTAAAACCATACAGATATGAGAATGAAACCTGGTAAATACATACCCTTGAAGTAAGTATAAAACAACAACAACAACTGAGCCTTTTATCCCAAGCATATGGGGTAGGCTACATGAACCAACATGAGAATCACGCCGGGTCCAGCACATGAATCCTCTGTCTCCACTCACTTCTATCGAACAATATACTTTCATTGAGTCCTTTGGCAACCATATCGTTTCGTATCACCTCCATCCATGTTTTCTTCGGTCTCCCTTTTGCCCTTTTGCCATTACCCATATCGAGAGTATCTATTCGTCGAACCGGTGCTTCCATAGGTCTGCGTCGTACATGACCAAACTATCTAAGCCGGTTTTCCCGCATCTTCTCCTCCACGGGTGCTACACCAACTTTTGCATGAATATCCTCATTTCGCACCTTGTCTTTTCTAGTGTTACCGCACATCCAACGAAGAATGCGCATCTCCGCTACGTGCATCTTCTGTGTATGATGCTTCTTAGGAGCCCAGCATTATGTACCATATAATAAGGCAGGCCGAATAGCGCTCCGATAAAACTTCCCTTTCAATTTTAACGGAAAGTTACGATCACACAAAATCCCTGTTGCACTCCTCCATTTCAACCAACCAGCTTGGATCCTTTGATTAACATCACTATCGATCTCCCCATTCCTTTGGATGATGGAACCTAGATATCTAAACTGGTCGCTCGGTGATATCTCTTGCCTTTCCAATGTTATACCAATATGGTTTTGACTTCTCCGGCTACTAAATTTGCAGTGCATATATGCTGTCTTGGACCTGCTCAATCTGAATCCCCGAGATTCCAATGTTTGTCTCCATAATTCCAATTTGGCATTAACCCCTGCTTTCGTCTCATTTACTAGAACAATATCATCAGCGAATAGCATACACTAAGGGACCTCATCTTGGATAGTTCTAGTAAGCTCATCCATCACGATGGTAAACAGGAAAGGACTTAATGCAGATCCTTGATGTAAACCAATAGTAATCGGAAAATCACTTGTTAAGACACCGCAAGTTCTGACATTTGCCACTACTCCGTCGTACATATCCTTGATTATGTCAATATACTTGACGGGGACCCCCTTTTTCATCATTGTCCCCCATAATACCTCTCTAGGTACCTTGTCGTACGCTTTTTCTAAATCAATAAATATCATATGCAAATCTCTTCTCCTCTCTCGAAAGCGCTCGACAAGTTGACGAAGCAAATGAATCGCCTCTGTCGTCGATCGTCTAGGCATGAACCCAAATTGGTTCTCTGTTATCTTAATATCCTTCCTTAGCCTGTGTTCAATCACTCTCTCCCAAAGTTTCATGGTGTGACACATTAGTTTTATTCCACGGTAGTTTGAGCAACTTTGAATGTCACCCTTATTCTTGTAGATAGGTACAAGGATACTTTTCCTCCATTCATTTGGCATCTTTTTTGTCTGCCAAATCTTATTAAACAGATCCGTCAGCCATTTAATGCCTATTTCTCCTAAGCATCTCCAAATCTCAATAGGAATCCCGTCAGGACCAACCGCTTTTCTTAAACCCATTCTGTTCAAAGCTTCTTTAACCTCAGTAAGTCTTATTTTACGCATGAAATCACGATTTATATCTTGAGATTGAATGACAAGTCCATCCAAATTCTTAGTAAAGCTCTCATTGAACAATTTGTCAAAATAATCTCTCCATCTTTCCTTGATATCCTCATCTCGAACTAAAACCTTCTGATTTTCATTTTTGACACACTTCACCGCACATAAGTCTCTAGTCTTCCTTTCCAGCATTCGAGCAATCCGGTATATATCATTTGCAGCCCTTTAGTGTCTAATTTCTCGTACACCTCCTTGTAGACCTTAGATTTAGCTTCCCGAACAGCTTTCTTAACTTCCTTTTTAGCCATTTTGTACTTCTCAAATCTCTCCACATCTCTACTTTTCTTCAAATCTTTATAAGAATCTCTTTTAATTTTAATAGCAGCCTTTACATCTTCATTCCACCATGATATGTCCTTAGATGGTGGAGCACCACCTCTCGACTCACCAAGTAGATCTCTAGCTACTTTCTTGATACAACTAGCCATTTTGTTCCATGTTTTGTCTGGATCATCTTCCGACTGCCAATCCGCTTCTTGTACTACACGATCTATAAAAGCCTTTTGATTACCTTCTTTCAATCGCCACCATTTAATTTTAGGCTCTACCTTACGTCTAATCTTCCTAGGTTCTCTTCTAAATCGAAAATCTAGAACTAAAAGTCTATGTTGAGTAGTTACACTCTCACCTGGCACTACCTTACAGTCGATACAACAACCTCTATCTATTCTTCTCGTCAGAAAAAAGTCTATTTGACTAGCATTTGATCGGCTCCTAAAAGTGATAAGGTGGGACTCTCTTTTCCTAAACCAGGTGTTTGCTAAGATCAAGTCATAAGATAAAGCAAAATCTAGAATCGAGTCACCTACTTCATTCCTTTGTCCGAAACCAAAACCTCCATGGATAGTATCAAACCCACTACGACTAGTACCTACATGTCCATTAAGATCACCACCAATAAATAACTTCTCTCCACTAGGTATACTTTGCACCACCTCGTCTAAATCCTCCCAGAATAGACGCTTACTAGCGTCATCAAGACCTATCTGTGGTGCATAAGCACTAATAACATTAAAGATCTCTCCACCTAGAATAAGCTTAACCAGTAAAATTCTATCACCTTTTCTCCTAATCTCAACTACATCCTCAAGCAACCGTCTATCTATGATTATACCTACCCCATTACGATTTTTATCTCTACCCGTATACCAAAGCTTATAACCCCAAGGCTCTATGACTCTACTCTTTTCACCTACCCACTTAGTTTCTTGCAAACACATAATACCAACTCTCCTCCTAATCATCACCTCCACTAATTCTATTAGTCTACCCGTAAGGGAACCTATGTTCCAGGAAGCTAGACGGATCCTATGAAACCGTTGCTTATTTGTCACTACACCCAGGGTCCGATGTAGCGCGCCGTCTCTGGACGACGACCCTTGCTTATTTGTCACTACACCCGGGGTCCGATGTAGCGCGCCGTCTGTAGACGACGACCCTTGCTTATTTGTCACTACACCCGGGGTCCGATGTAGTGCGCCGTCTCTGGACGACGACCCTTGCTTATTTGTCACTACACCCGGGGTCCGATGTAGCGCGCCGCATCTGGACGACGACCAAGCCCTTGCATATTTAACACTACACCCGGGATCCGATGTAGCGCGTCGCTGAGTAGGGGACGCCCCAACGATATTCTTATTATGGTTCATGTCATAGAATGTGACAAAGTTTTACGTTGGCTGTCACAAGCCTACCACAACCCTCACCCTTTCTCATCCGGACTTGGGACCGGCAACGGTGGGTTTACCCTTGGAGTAAGTATCCAATCGGGAAAATAGTTTTCCTTTAACAATGCACTGAAACATGAAAATGTTTCGTAGGGGTATCCTGGTATTCATAGCAATGCCTTTTCCATAATCCAATTCATGACTTTAACCGCATATTTTATTGCCATCTCTCCAAATCCCTTTATTTGTTTTTAGTCGTTACCTTCTGTACACCATCGTTAGGCTAAATGGTTTTCTTCCTTCCCTACCGTTCGGCACCAGCCTATGGTTTGGAAGAAGACTATCCAGTAAGCATAATAGGTGTACCCTCCTAAACCAAGGAGTACTCACGTCTTGAGAGAAGGTGATGATAAAAGACAACTGAATAATACCTTATTCTTTTAAAGGTGAAATAGGAGTGGCGAAGAAGTACGCGGTTTTGGTCGTGAATGATATCAGTCGCATTTAACTTTGCCCTCTTTCTAATCCCTTTATTTTGTCTTTACATATTACCTTCTGCACAACCTACTTAGGCTAATTGGTTTTCTTCATTCCCTACCTTTCGGCACCAGCCTATGGTTTGGAGCAAGACTATCCAATAAGCGTAATAGGTGTACTCTCCTAATATCAAGGAGCTCTCGCAACCTGAGAGAAGGTGATAATAAAAGACAACTGAATAAACCAATTCTATTTCTCCTGAACCTGGATCCATCCTCGAAGAAGTCCCTTCGAGTTCGTATATAACCATATGATGGATCTATCCAATGGAAGTGGATATCCGTAGTAATACGGGTGTTCTGAGAAATTCAAAGGGTAAAAGAAGGAGTGGCAATGACTTATGCAACATAGACAATCCAAAAGCCAGTATTTTAAGAAGGTTCGGTCAACTTGGTCACTGAGTCATAGTCTAGGGTCGGTCAAAGGTCGCTGCCAAAGAGAGAGAGAAAAGAAATACTCTGCGTGCACTCTAACCTAGATCAGAATGGTTATCACTTTATCTAATCCGGAAACCTCCCACTGTCCTGTCAAATTCTCCCCCAAACCTGAAAGAAGAATCAATCGCGATCACCCGAAGAGTAAACCAACTCATCAGTGGGAATCGGGATCCAACTCTCATCGCATGATAACGTGATGGAATGCATCCACGTTACTCATACTCCAGAAGGTATGCGCATACTTGGCAAGTTTCAGTTTCTTTAGAAACTCCCGATATGATTTTTGCCCCATGCTCTTATGACCTTGGCGTAAGTCAACAAATCATAAGTCACATGTCAAGTTCTGCCCTTCATTATCTTGTTAATTTGAACCCACCCGTACATACCCTTGACGTAAGCCAACAAGGTAATACGACTGTCCCAAACCAACTCATCTATCTATGCAACAAATGAATACCCAGCAGCTACCAAACACTATGCCTTGACGTAAGCCAACAAACATAGCTTGAATACTACTGACCATCCATAAGAAACGACGGAGGGCTACGGCTGGTTTTTGGCGAAAAACCTTTAACGTAATGAACTTGATATCGCTGAAGGAACCTGATAGCTTTTTAAAATATAGTGGCGAAAACCTTTTGCTAAAGAGGTCACTCCCGGTGAAGGGATCTCGGCTCTTTCCTCGTGGAATGAGGTGCAGGATATTCCACTGAATACCGTGGTGCAAAGCAACATGTAATCGACTATAGTGAAGTTATTACCCTGACGCAAACTTCTGCCCAAGGGGTCAGTCCCGGTGAAGGGATATCAACCCTTGCCCCGTCGAATGAGGTGCAGGATATTCCACTGAATACCGCTATGCATAACAAAAGGAAACGTCTTTGCAATAACACATTTTAAATTTGTTCCAACAACTGTAAACAGGTTTGTTTTTCTTTGCATTGATCAGAATCAACGCAGTCCCATCATTTAATCACACCAGAAAAGAACGAAAAATAAAATGTACGTATATGCCATCCACATTCGTCACTGGGTCCCGTAATCACCTGTTAGGTTACTTAACTAACGACAGAGCGGGGACTGGACTAGCGCGGGTGTAAAACATATACAACATCTAATAGTATATAAGCTAATATACAATAATCGCTCCAGGCGTGATAATATGCAACATTACAGAAAAGTAATAAGCATCACAGAACAATACAGATAATCTGGGATCCCCGGGTTTCACAGAGCCGCTGCTGAAACCCGACGTTCCCCTGTCGTGTGGATAGCCTGTGCAATGAAACCTAGACCCCTACGGGTGCGGCAAGTTACCCGCCAAAACCTGAAGCGAGGCAGCCCCTTACAGCAAAGTGAATGGACCACCCAGCACTTCACGGAATCCGGTAATCTTGGGCACCCCTCCTTGGGTCAACCTGTACCCCCTACGAGTGCGGCGAATAGTCTGCCAATTTTAGAGTGGGACCCCTCTGTCTCTCAAAACCATGAGATGCGGACCCGTTGCCCTCCGGAACCCGGCTATCCGTGCATTCCGTCGCGGGGCAAAACCTAGTACAGTAATGAAAAATAGTACAATAGGTACATCGACCGCAACCTTGTCGTGCCCCAAAAGAATATTATACAACAGGCAGTGACGGCAGTCCACAAGTTGGACGCTCGCCCCGCAATATCAAATGTACAAATAAACTCAAACTGTACTACCATTGCACACTGCTATCCACCACGACAAATCCGCAACATCACAGCACAACACAGAACATCAACGCGAATGTCACGTTCGCAAACCCGTCTAAAAGAACTATAGCAATCAGACGCGGTTTACCGATCAAATGACATTCCCGGTCGGAGATATAATGTAAGCACTGTAAACTAACATGTTTAAATTTCGATCGACTAAATATCACAAAGTGGGCCCCACGCAAATCTGCTGAACAGTAATAAAATCTGGGCCCAAAAGATATATACCAAAAATCCCAATTTCCAACATAGAATGCACTGTAGAAAATTGGCTAAGTGACGTCACTTTCCTGCGGCGGATCCGCAGCCAAAACCATGCTTGGGCCGTGGATCCGCGGCGGAACAGTCGAATCACTTGGTCGAATTTCTCCAGTATTCCTAAAAAACCCTGCTTGATTTTCTGGTATGGTCAAAATGACATTTGGACCAGTTTGAAAATTAACAGAAACTGTCAAATTGAAAAATTGCGATTTTTGATTTCCGGTTCGATCGATATTTTAAACGCGTTAGCACAAGTTAGTATAGCAAAATGGTGAGGCTCTGATACCACTGTAGGTCTACGCTAGCGCCCCGGCCGTCTACAGACGCCAAATGCGGAACAAAAACTTTTTAAATGGCGCTATCGTGTACTTTAACCCGGATCTGCCATTATTGCTAAACTAACAAACTGTAAAGAGTGTAGAAAGGTTATACCGAACGATCCGAGTCCTTCGTTCTTTAACCATCATCCCACGCTCCGTTGCGGCTGCTCCGATCTCATCGATCTCCAATATGCTCGTCTAGGTGGCACCACATCACTGATTCTTTAAACGGGCTCCCGCCTCTGACTCGAGGCAACTCGGTCGTCATGTTTGCTAAAAGAGATGACCAAGAATGATGTAGAGAATGAGTAGATGACTTTGTCTCACTTCGTCCAAAGCCGTGGACGATCGGTTAGTGAAGTTGCCGATGGAAATGAAATGGAACAAGAAATGAACTATGAAATTTCCATGCATCCAAAACTTTAGTCTTTTCTTTTTAGCAACCATAATTTCTCAAATGAGTGAGTGAAGGAGGAGAGAGAGGGCCGGCCATATATATGGAAAGAGGGAGGTGAGTGTAGGAGAGGGGAGAGTGACTATAAGAACAAATATCAACCACAAATATCCTTCATGCAAACAAAACATCATTAATGCAAATGGTGATTCATTAACCTAGTCACCATTGCATTAATGGCTCCATTAAAGCACTAATGACTCACTAGCCTCATCACCACTTCTAGAAGCTTCTAGAATGATGACTCACCCTTATCCAAGAAAAGATAAATCCGTCTTTAACCGAATGTTAAAAGACGGCTGATAGAAAACTGGAAACTGGCAACTTCCAAAAGTGATCCTGAAACAACTTTCTGGATAACCCCGTAACTGTATAAATATACCCGCATTTGTATTACGACCGAATACAAATGCAACTGAGACAAAGATATTATACCTACTCATTATAATACTCGGATCCGGCTTAAACCAAAGCCGACCAGTATCATCTGCCCGAAAAATAATACGTGCGTAAACGCACGTGCATTTTCCGAACCCTGCCATAAAACCATACGACGTCTACAACGTTTCTCCCGAACTTGGAAAACTGTCTGTGGGGGACTCTAATGACTCGTCACTACCCTGGCAGTGGGTTTAACTACAAACCGTCAGCGGCACTAGCAATGCGTAACGGCTGCCCATGGACTGACCTCAAGGGAGGCTGATGAGCGAACTCATCCAGAAACCCTACTGAGCCTAACAGTGACAATGTATATACAGTCCGGTCCGTTCGTCTATGAGTATCGCATATCTGCCTAGGGGGCTAGCAACGTCAGACCCCCAATAGCAGTATAAGTCGTGTCGAAGTGTAGCCCAATAACACCCTGAGATACTGCTGGAGTACCTACCAGTAAATCTCCTGCCACGGCCGTGGGCTATGTGTAATGGCTCTCCTAGACACAGCACGATCTCGCCCCCAATACTGGGAGAGACGAATCCCCTGCCGATCCGCTCACGTGCCTCCATATGGCTCGGGACTGTACCCAAAAACTACCTGTTTGCACGACTCCTTTGAGCCGTGGTAGGGTAGAAATCAAAGCACAGTGGGAACTCACACGAGATAAATGACGACCTCAGGTCGATGAACTAACCTGTACACATGTCACCTGGGAACTGCTATCTGACGATAGGTATAGTACTAACTAGCAGATTCCCAGCGAGTCATGTCCGGTGTACTCATAACCCAATGAGCACCTGTATACATCTTAGGTGATCCAACTGACACCAGTGGCTTGTGAGACCGGCCACCGCCCCTCGTCGGGGTCTCGACTGTATACACTAGTCTACTCCGGAGTATCGATGCCCTGTCTCGAAACTCCCACGACTAGGGACCACAATTAAGGATATGCATATAAACCACCCAACTCTGACGTATATGATCGCCATCATACTGCTGATGGTAAAGCAAGATCCTAAGGGCTCTATCAAAGTGTAACATGTAATCAATCACCTGAACATGTACACGACTGATAAAGACAAACCAGATAGCGTACTATCATCTCGAGTAAGACTGTCCTACCGGTATAGGTCCTCCGCAATCATTGCAATCACGTACCTGCGATCCAATAATTGACTATGAGGGCACTATCCCCAACAGGTTAAAGTCATGATTTGGATTATGGAATAGGCATTACTAAGAATACCAGGATACCCCTACGAAACTTTTCATCTTTCAGTTACACTGTGCATTGTTAATTGAAAACTGATTTTTCGATTGGATACTTACTCCACGGTATGTATTTACCAGGTATGATTCTCACATCTGTATGGTTTTACAGATGTTGAGTGGGAGCAAGTTATTGGGAATTAGGTGATCATCCTCATTATATCAGAATTCGTTGTAATTGGTGATATTTGAGGAAATCGCCTGGGGACAGTTTTCAACCTGCAATGCACAGGTTTTGAGTTATTCAACTCAGCGGATATATACAGAGTATTGTATGTTGTCCAGTGTCCATCAGGACAAAAGGGGTGGGTCCTCGTACTCTATTTTATTTACTTATGACTTCTCTAGTTTATAGACAAGTGTTTCGTAGAAATACAATGTCTAAGTATTGAGAAGTTGTGGATATAGGAATAAAGTAGAGAACCATGTATCACAAGTATCGAGATTCTTCAAAGAAATTGAAGATCTAGATTCTTGTGATTGGTATTCAGATGACAGTAATGGTTTTGAGAAAGTTGTTTCTCTTTCAGGTTACCCATAAATGGATGGATTCCCAAGTTGATTAATGCTGATTAGCCTCTCTCTATTAAGTTGATATGCACTGGAGACAGCTGCAGGATTTGAATCTGGTTCCAATTAAATAAATGCCTATGTTTCTATATTGGATATAGATTGCTTCTTATCTTAACGATGTTAAGGTAAGGGGAGTTGTCCAGCTTATGCTTTAAAACAGACAATGGAAAACTCAAGGCATGTTTCTGTAATGGCATTTTGTGGATTGACCCTAGCTTTGACGACAGTTGATTTTCTACCATCTGGAAGATCAATAGTGATATTGTTCTTGACTCGCCACAGTTTTATTAAAATGGATTTTTTCAGAAAACAGTAGTGGGAGTATGGTAGAACTGGAAGTGATTCCAGAACCGCAAATGATTACGGAAAACTTAATAGGACCTATATATTCAATCAGCTTTGACATTCCATTAGCCACTCCACAGATATGGTGGGTAACCTCAGACACCCGAGAGGTACTCCGGTAGCCTTAAGAAAGGTAGCAGGGAGGTTCTTGTTTACCGAAACTTGACACTGCTGTTGTTCCAGACTATGAGACCTGGCAGGAGGATATGTATAGCGTCGTTCTAAACTAGTCTTAGAAATGTACGTATATATTATTCTGCCAGAGGGTTGTCATAGTCCGTGGGAGCAGCGGAAGCATAGTGGGCAAGTAGCTTATGTCTATTTATAGACTTGAACAATTATAGTGGAGATAGATCATCTAATTTTGATGTGACAGTGATAGGTTTGACTTCATCAGAATAGGGGATGGATCTGTTAAGAAGGTAGTAGGGTGTTATGTCCTGGTATTTGGATGACATACACAGAGTAGGAAGTAAAATTCATATACTACGATCGGTTGTACTGTGGTCGTCACACAGTTGTTTCTCCACAAAGGATATGGATATAATATCTGACATTCTGTTTACTAGATCTATGGTTTTAGATCTAGATTTGGGTAGTTTCCCAATATGGGTACATTGACAGTATTCTAATAGTATTTTAGAATAGTTGACTCCTGGCATGGTGGTGTACCTGCAGGTGATGGAGTCACCCTCTTTAAAGGTGTCTTACAGACTAAAGGGGAGAGGGACGTACATGATTGACAGATCACTTGCTTGGGCAATTGAGTCAATCATGAGATGTCAAGTTCCACACCAGATGTCGTTTTTGCACTAGATGCGATAAGTTTATATTAATCCAATCCTGAAGAAACATACGGAAGCAGTTTTACAACATAAGTGAATGTTCTACGGATTTGATGACGGCAGCCTCCTTCGGTAGACGGTTATTATTCCAGGCTTCACAGGTGACCTGGATGACAGAGCGATTGTCAGAGTTATAGTTTTCCCTCAGACGAGGGACAATATTATGGACAGGTGGTCCAAGGGGATACTGTGGGAGGCATGGTGCTGGACACTGATTAGTTTCAGTGATTGATACAGTCTAAGAAGTTTGGATTTGGAGTTCATTTATGAACTAGGTCCCATCAATATCCAGACATATTCTAAGATAGGTATTACTCAATTCGGGAGATGGTTTTCTCCGCGAGGTTGAGATATAGAGAGATACAGAAAGAAACACTGAAGCGGATCCACTCACCGAGGCTATTTCTCGAACACAATAGTTTTGCAAACGAGCTTTGTGAAACATATTAGTAGAGGAGTTGGATGCTCGGTATCACACGAGCTGTGAGTACACGACATCGCAATAATTAGCCTTAAGTTCAAGTGGGAGATTGTTGGATATAGTGCTCTCTAAGTTAATTATTGGATCGCAGGTATGTGATTGCAATGATTGAGGGAGGACATATACCGATAAATAGTCTTACTCGAGATGATAGTATGCTATCTGGTTTGTCTTTATCAACATGTATATGTTGATAAAGCCCATAGGATTCTTGCTTGACTACCAGCAGTATGATGGCGATCATATATGTGGGAGCTGGGGTCTATAAGCATATCCTTAAAGTGTCCCTAGTCATGGGAGTTTCGAGACAGGGCATCGATACTCCAGAGTAGACTAGTGTATACAGTCAAGACCCCGACAAGGGCCGGTGGCCGGTCTCATAAGCCACTGGTGTCAGTTGGATCACCTAAGATGTATACAGGTGCTCATTAGGTTATGAGTACACCGGACAGGACTCGCCGGGAACATGCTAGTTGGTATTATACATATCATCAGATAGCAGTCCCTGGTGACATGTGTACATGATAATTCATCGACCTGAGGTCGTCATTTGTCTCGTGTGAGTTCCCACTGTGCTTTGATTTATACCCTACCACGGGTCAAAGGAGTCGTGCAAACATGTATATTTTGGGTACAGTCCCGAGCCACATTGGAGGCAAGTGAGCGGATCGGCAGGGGATTCGTCTCTCCCGGTATTGAGGGTGAGATCGCGCTGTGTTTAGGAGAGCCATTACACGAAATCCCTGGCCAGGGTAATCGAGATATACTGGTAGGTATACCAGTAGTATCTCAGGGTGTTCTGGGCTGCTCTCTGACACGACTTATGCAGCTAATGGGGGTCTGACGTTTACCGACCCCCTAGGCCTAATATGCGATACTCATAGAGGAACGTTCCGGACTGTACGGATATTGTCACTGTCAGGCTCAGTAGGGCTTATAGACGAGTTCGCTCGTCATCTTCTCATCCAATCAATACATAGGCAAACCGTTATGTACAACTTGTACCTCTGACGTGCTAGTGGTTATACCCAGTGCCAGTGTATTGATGAGTCATTAGAGTCCTCCAAAGACACTTTCCTAAGTTCGGGCGAAACGTTGTAGAAGCCGTATGGGTTTAAGGCAGGGTTCGGAAAAAGCACGTGCGTTTTCGCACGTGTTATTTTTCGGGCAGATGATACTGGTAGGCTTTGGTTTAAGCCGGATCCCAGTATTATACTGTGTAGATATAATATCTTTATCTCAGTTGCATTTATATTCGGTCGTTATATAAATGCGGGTATGTTTATACTGTTACGGGGTTATCCTGAAATTCGTTTCAGGATCACTTTTGGAAGTTGCCAGTTTCCAGTTTTCTATCACCCGTATTTAAAATTCGGTTAAATGCGGATTTATCTTTTCTTTAATTGGGTGAGTCATAAGGTGAGTCAGAGTTCTAGAAGGTTCTACAGAGGGTGATTAGGCTTGTGACTCATTTTTTCATTAATGGTGCATTTAATGTGTTCATACATGACTCATTCTTTCTTTAATTGTTATGATAAGTTTCATTTGGCTTAAGCTCACCCTCCCCTCTCCTACACTCACCATCCCTCTCCAATATAGTATGGCCGGCCCTTCATGTGAGGGGATGGGATTTTGATGGTTTTTTTTTCATTTGCTTGAGAGAAAAAGATTATGATAGTTTGGGGTACGGAAATTTCATAGCCCAATTTCCATTTACCCGATTCCAATTGGCAACTTCATTAACCGTTCGTCTATAGCCTTGGACGTAACGAGACAAAGTGTTCTACTCATTCTCTAGAACATCTTGGTCGTCTCTTTTAGCAAACTTGACGATCGAGTTGCCTCGGTTCAGAGGCGGGAGCCCGTTTATAGATCCGTCGACGTGGTGCCACCTGGACGACGAGACTAGAATTTTAGAAGATCGAAGCCGCCGCAACAAAGCGTGGGATAATGGTTAAAGACCTAAGGACTCGGATCGTTCGTTATAACAATTCTACCCTCTTTACAATTTGTTAGTTCAGCTTTAATGGCAGATCCGGGTTATAGTATGCGATAGCGACAGTCGTAAAAGTTTTGTTCCGCATAATGGCGTCTGTTAGACGGCCGGGGCGCTGCCGCAGACTTACAGATATGAGGTCTATAACAGTTCGAGAAACTACTGATAACACTTACCAGTAAATCTCAGCAACCCTGGCTAGGGATTTCCGGTTATAGCCAATCGAACACAGCACAACATCAACTCCCTATACCGGGAGAAACGAATCCCCTCCTATCGCTCATTGCCTCCATGTGATTCAGGACTGTACCCAAAAGCCACCTTTTTGCACGCCTTTTTGGATGTGGTATGTTGGAAATCAAAGCACAGTGGGAATCACACAAGACTCTGTGACGATCTCGGGTCAACAGACTACATTGTACCAGTGTCACCGGAGAACTGCCATCTGACGTGAGGTATAATACCATCTAGGAGTTCTCGGCGAGTCCGTCCAGTGTACCCAGTCTCTACTGACCACCCGTACACCATCCTTGATGTCAAACACCGATGGATATAGGATCATCCATCGCCCATCATATGGGTCAAGATGCGTATACACTAGTCTACTCTGGTGCATCGATGCCCTGTCTCGATACACCCTCGACTAGGAATAGTTATAGGATGTACTCGCCGACTACCGTGGCCCCACTAGTATGACCTCATCATAGTCCCAGTAGTCGAGTACATATCCTAAGGGCTTTATCAACATGTAACATAAAGACAATCAGAGTACATGTTAAGATAAAGTACAACCAGATAGCATACTATCATGTCTAGCAAGAAAGTCCTCCCTATATATGTCCAAGCATCCATTACAATATACATCGTATGTACAGTAATGGCCTCTAGGGCATACATATAACTAACAATCTCCCACTTGCACTAGGGCCATCTGTTGTGGTATCACATACCCAACAATTAGCTGTGGTTGAAGTATCTCATACTCAACCATCCCATAAAAGTCTCTACTAGGAAAAAGGCCTTTGTGAGTGGATCTGCGCAGTTGTCCTCTATGTCTACTCTCCTAACCACGATCTCCCTGGAGATCAACCATCTCCATGATCAGTTGATACTGCCTAAGAATTATATCTGGATTTCTGATAGGACGAGGGGTTCCTTGGCAAAAGCCACAACTCCATTGTCACACAATGGTAGGAACGAAGTTCATCTCATGAACTTATATATATCCAGACTGCCTCTTTAGTATCATCCTTGGTAACGATGTATCTTGCTTTTAATCGTTTAGTATGTCACGGTGTCTAGCTTGGAACTCTTCCAACATACCGTCCCTCCACCGAGGGTAAAGACAATGCCTGTGACTGACATTCAGTCGTCCTTATCACCCTGGAACCTTTCCAGCGATTCTCCCTATGATCAATTGATACCATCTCACTACAACTAGTGAGTATCCTGACATCCAATTAGATCTATCTCATAGATCCATAACTCAGGATTTTGGAGGTATCACTTTGATCCTATATGGAGAATCCTCGTGATAAGCGGAGATTGACCGAGCGTAGCATAGGAAACTCCTTCCCTATCAAGAGTATGTCATCCACGCACTCTACGAGGATCACCACCATACTCCCTACTACCTTTTGTATATACAAGGTTCATATACCATTTTGATGAAGTCAAACTCTTTGACTACTACATCAAAACAGATGTTCCAACTCCGCGATGCCTGATTTATCACATAAAACATCTTGCTCACGTTTCCGCTGCTCCCACTGACTGCGAAGCCCTCTGGCTGTGTACTTATAGACGCTCTTTTCTAAAACATCATTTAGAAAAGCAGTCATGACACCCAACCGCCAGATATCGTAGTCATGGTATGTAGCCGTGGCAAGTAGGATCTGGATGGACTTAAGCATAGCTTTGAAAGTCTCAACTTTTCCATGTACACCAAGTAATCTTCTCAAGATATACTTTCTCCTGATAGGGATTTAACCCTTCAGATAAAGCAGCCAAAGTCCATACTTTGTTGGTGTATAAGGATTCCATCTCAGATCACTAAGCATCCAGCCATTCTTACAGAGTCCCACTCCTGATGGCCAGCTCGAAACTAGTTGGGTCATCATCTCATGATGCAATCCTTGCTCCCACTGTCATAGAGAAACCGAAGTATCTCTCAGGTGGGTGAGGAACCCTGCTAAATCGGCGGAGAGGCTGAGGTTCGTTGGTTACTATTGAGTCATTTGGTTCTACCAAATCATCAGCTGCAGTTTGTATAGCTGGAACTCCTTCCAGTTCTACCTCATGACCAATAATTTCTTCACAAGAAATTCCCTTTCACAAAGGTGGCATACTGAGAAACAAAACATCTTTTGTTCCTTGGTTTGGTAGAAGATATTCCTTTGGGAATGCTTGGGATATCCAACAAACTTCCACAGAACTGACTTTGCCTCGAGCTTGTCCGGATTTTGCTTTTTAGACATAGGCCGGACAACCCCAAATCTTAACAAATTTAAGATATGGGCTCTTCCCTTTCCATATCACATATGAAGTGGTAGGCAACTGATTTGATTTGAACCCTATTTAATAGGTATGCAGCTTCTCAAGTGCATAACTCCCAAAAGGAAATAGGAAACTCAGTAGTACTCATCATAGAGCACACCATATCACATAGGGTGCTATTGCTCTGCCCCGATATACCAACGTGTTGTGGTGTATACGGAGGAGTAATGCTGAGAGAGAATCTCATTCTCCTTTAGAATAGTCCAGGAATTCCGTGCTCAAGTATTCTCCTCCTTGATCTCATCAAAGGACATAATACTTATACCCGTATTTTGGTTCTCTACTTCTAACTTACATTCTTTGAATATCTCAAAAGGTTCGGACTTGTGTTTCAGCAGGAACATATGTCTGAATCTTGAGAGATCATCAGAGAATGTAATGAAGTTCAATGAACCGGTCTTGGCATGTGTAGACAGGAGACTTTCATACATCAGCATGTATCAATCCCAAGAGTTCACTAACTCTTTCTCTGTTTCCAATAAACAGAGCTGTGGTCATCTTATCTCCGTGACATGACTGGAAAGTTTCACAAGATGTAAATTCAAACTAATTTAAATATGCATCTATATGTAACTTCAGCTAGTCGGCTCGCATTGATATGAACTAGTCTACAATGCCTCAAGAAGGATTCGTTCATTTCTGAACCCTTCCTCTCGTGTGTGTTCCGTATACTAAGAACTGTAGTTTGATTTAGAACGTCAATACTTTTAGATAACGTGCCTGAACCGATCAACTCTTGATATAGGAAATGTTCAAAACATTATCCAACAATACAAAATTATATCCTTTCTTTACTAATAAAGAGATTGATATGATGTTGTATATCAGGTTCGGTATCTAATAACATTCGTTCAGAATCAATGTATTCTGGTAATACGTGGTGATAGTGACCAACAGACTTAGCTGCAACACTTGCACCGTTTCTATCTCATGAAACTTATCACCCGTTCTCAGTTCTCTACCTATCTGTAGCCCATGTAACAGATTACATATGCGGGATCCTGATCCGGTATCACATACCTAGGACGTAAAGGTTACTGAGAAACAGTTCTCTGTAATGAACACACCCGAAGATGATGCATCAACATGCACTTTCTTCGTTTGGGCGGCACGAGAAATCTGGTATTCCCCAATTTCCTGCTTTGTCTTATAACAATTATAAGTTGGAGCGGGACCAACGTTCCCCAGCTCAGTATAACAAGCGGGTTTGGCCAATATATCCGTATTAATATCTTGATAAGGCGTGATATGGTCGCTACCTGGAGAGAGAGAGAAGAAAACACTCAGCGTATGCTCTTGCAAGTTGAGATTGGTTATCTAATATATCTAATCAGGATGTCTCCTACTGTTTTAATCAAATCTTCCTTCAAACCCTAAAAGGAAAGACTAGCCGGGATTAATTACACGCTACAAGTTCGCCAATCTTTCAGCCAGGCCAGTGTCGGTACTTTGAGGGAGGTGCCCCGTGCTTTCGTACGGACCTAATTAAAGTAAACCTTGTTTTTCCAGGGGCGTAACCCAGTTGACACCTTTCTAGACACCTACTTGATCGGCTAATTGTAATGTGTAAAACTCTCCCAAAAGTAACTCTTACTCGCAGCGGGTATCGGGATCCAACTATCTCATAAAAGGTATGCAATCTCATTGCAAATTTCAACACTTGAAATTCCCAATAATATTTTGCCCCAAGCGATCTATGACCTTGACAAGGTCAACAAACCATAGACCGCAAGTCAAGTTCAACCCGTTATTTCCTGATTGAATTAAACCCACCCGCACGACCCTTGACAAGGTCAACAAAGTCGCACGACTACCCTAATCCAATCGCATCATATGCTTATGCTGTAACGTCTTCAAAATAATAAAATATGATTTTTGGGAAATTTTATAATTTAATATTATTTTAATGAATATTTTAATATTCTGGTATAATTAAATACAGATAAATGGGGAAAAATTATGGAAAATTCTAAAATAAGGTATTTTAAGGAATTGCCTCGTTTTCTGTGCATGCCCCCATTTCCTCTAGTTTTGACCCTGAGTATGTCTAGTTTTTACTGATTCCATCTAGGGTGAAATCTGGGTTGATTTTCCTATGTTGGTGTATAATTTGGGACTTGTTTTAGCATGGATTTTGGTATTTGGTGATTCATTCCTGTCGGGTGGCGTTTGGACGTCAACGACAAGTGGATTTTGATTGTGTTTACATGCGACTCGATAGGTTTTTACCTATGCGGGTAGCGTGTGCTATTTTGGTTTCCGATGTGATTTTCATGTGCTTTAGCATTGTGATATACTTGTAGGTACCCCGCGTGATGTTGAGGCAAAGGAGGTGAAGATAGCGACATCGGCTTTGGCACACGAGAAGCAAGGTGAGTAGATTTATATCTACAGGGAGAAGTCGGGTGGATGGCGTATATCACCCCCGCAGTCCGTGGTGATGTATACGAATACGTATACACACGAATATTTATTATGTGTTGTTTAGGGTTATTGATGGTAATAATGATATTTTGATGATAAGAATATATTGGTTTAGTATAGTGCGAACCCTAGAGTAGTGGTTGCACTCACACATACATTTACACACATACTTGCATTCATTCTTTCATTTATTAGAGTGCATATGATGGTGCGTATATCTACACATGGGTATGGGACTATGTGTTTATATACGGGATTTGAGGATGATACGTGGTTTGAGATGATACTTGATGTGAGGCCGTGAGATCGGCGATGTGACATAGCTTGTCTTCGAGGTGCGATATGATAGTTTTAGCGGGCCTTTGGACATGTGCTTTACCCGCATTCATATTTTTATAGATGGTATCGATTTGTACTAGACTTAGAGTAGTACCCCAGATTATGCGATCTGATGATAAGTGATACCTGATATGTGATGAGGTACTGTGATATTGACCCCTACCCAGCTATTGGGATGCCGTACGACGATCTACCGTACGAGCCGATATTGATGATAGATCTGCACTCATGACTCGAGGATATCTTACGATATGTTATTGAGGCGGGATCACCGACTATCATATCTATATATATTGACTCAGATTATGTGGTTTCTTACCCCTCCTGTCTAGATTACTTAGTAGACATTAGACTGGACCGAGTCATACCTATTTCAAACTAACGAATCGGGGATATTTTAAAGATAGGCAGAAGGGTCATACGGATACTTTCAAATGATGTATCTTTTCTTAAAACACCGTAGCCCTTGTTTTTCCAAAAGCCCTGATTCGTCTTATTTCAAATGGCACCCCTGCATGACTTGTACAGATTGGTGTAGATTCTTTACTTTTGTGTTGATTATTCGATTCCGCATATTCATGCTATTTGCATTGCATCGCTTGTACTGTGGTTATATTTCAGTCATGCTGCTAGGACACCAGCACCATTATCGATGATGCATATGTTCCACGTACACTTGTTGCCGGCTCACACACTCATCATCGATAATTGCCATGTCACTACACTGTAGTACTATTGCATTCAGTATATGATCCTTGCATGACATGATGATGTGCATACCTTCCTTTACATGTCGCATACTTCATGCTTTTGACTATACGCATTGAGATATGTTGTTTCTATGATATTTCTGGATTTGGGAACCGAGAGTGTTTCAAAAGAGAATATGTCATTGCTTTAAAAACCCGGTTACCCTTGATATGATATTTCAGTGCGTCCACTATGTGTTTTCTCGGTGCTGAGAGCGACATGTGAAACCCGAATCGAGGAGTGGATGAGCCGATTGCGGGTACATGGTGGACCCGGTATGGTTCCCCTCGGCAAGATGATCGATGAGCTTTGCCGATTGAGCCTGGAGGCGGGCGAGTACCTACCGGTGATTGGTTGGACCTGGCGGTTATCCGGAGGATACCGACCAGAGTCGATAGATGTTTTGGGCATACTGCCGGGGCCGAGGGCCGATACCGCAGACAGAGCCCGCGGGCCGATCCGGACTGACGGAGCCCGATATATGAGGATTTACGTGCCGATGCTGGGCACAGTTTTCATGATGTTTTCGGGTGTCGATGCTGGGCACCCTGGTTCCATGATTTTGATGTGTCGCGAGGGACACGGGTGGTTATATCCTCATATTATTTCCCATGCACATGATTCATGATATTTACATGCATAGTGGTTATTGTCAGTGGGTGACGAGTGGACGGGATCCACGAGTGTGCAGATTTGATTACATTGGTTATGCCTCATATTCATGACATGCTATTACCCGAGGCACTAGCACGAGCACTTGGCACTACACTCATGTATAGAGATTACATTGCCAGTTTAGCATGCTTCAGCTTTATTCATATTGAGGTTTATTTATTATCTGATCGTATTGACCTAGGATAGGTCATGCATGCTTGTAGATATTTTCTATTCACGAGTTGGCAACTCACCCCCGTTGTGCCCCAGTTCTTGCAGGTTTTTGCCGTACAGATTCCATAGCGGCATTTCTGGCACACTGCTTCCTATGGGTGACTTGCTTGGTTAGGTGGGTTCTTTGTATCAGAACCGCCATTATTCATGTATTTTTATTGTATCTAGAATTGTCCATCAACCAAAACTTGTAGTTTGTTTCGACCTTAGAGTCGCGCTTGTAGTATTGCGGTTTTCTGGCTGTTTTTGAGTTTCTTTTCAGTTTTGATCCTCGCCCTTTGGCGTTGTATGTTATTGCTTGCGTGGTTGTGACCGTCGATTGACGAAGAGCTAGCTCCCGCTTGGGGATGCCTTTTATCATGTCATATATATTATTCTTGTTGTACCCCGTTCGGGGCCAGTTTTTACAAAGGAAACTCTGCCGAAATTTTCAGGAAAGGTTACACATTTTTAAAAAAATGCATATTCGGCTTAGTTATTTAAAAACTTTGATTTCCAAACATGATTTCCTTACTTTTCAAAAACAGTTTTTCCTTATTTACTCTTTAAATGGTTTTAGATTGCTGGGCTTTTGGCTTACTTGGATCAGATGGGGTCCTATAGACTTCATATGGTTCAAGGGCTAGTCACGTGCTCTTTCGGGTCGTGACAAAGTTGGTATCAGAGCGCTAGGTTGACCTTGGTTCGAGTCTGAGTTTGACTATGTGGAGTCTAGGGAGTTATTTATATACGGAACTTAGGCTTGACCTTACGGAACTTAGACTTGGTCGAGGGGGTATTAGACCCGAACTTTCTTCGCGTAGGATGATCCTTGGTTGATGGAATAGGTGACTAAAGTAGAGTGACGTACCGTTGGTATGTTCCGCGGCATACTTACGACACGCCACTCCGCTTAAGGAACCTTAGGATGTACATACTTTCGAGATCAGTGATCCTCTTCATATCCATGATTATACATCCATTTGAGATCCCCGATTCTATTAGTTTCATGATTATACCTTTATTGATGCCGTTCCTTCTTATGATCATGTATCCACTTTGGATCTGTTGTTCTCTTTCTTGCCATTGACCTGCTCTCTTCGATACTCGATTGAGGTTCCTGTCACCATGGTTGAGCGCAGTTTGGGCTGCTGCTAGGGTTACGGTCAGGGCGAGCTCGTCCGGTACGAGGGCCGACCATTGTGTTTTCTGGTGACATGGGAACGTCTCGAGTTGGTATTGATGAGTGTGACCTCTAGTGGAGGCGAGTGCTTGGTCTTGCACCGGATGATCGGGTCATTGTTAGAGCTGCCATTTGAGAGAGGACTGTTGATGTACAGCGTACCTCAGAGATTATGATGTCGCCTACCGTGCAGACAGATGGACCAGCTGTTACTGAGATTGACAGGATGTTGCTTTCGGAGCTTACGAGCTGAGATTGCCGGAGCTTTCAGGCAGATATGCGACAGATGATAGCTAGTCTACCCGATTTGAGAGACGAAGGTGATTCGTCCGATTTTTGCGCCGGAGCGGGCCCAGCTGAGTTGAAGATCTCCAGTGTGGAGAGTCTTGCTCAGATCTAGAGCAGACCGATTCAGAGATGACCGCTTATGTATTGCCTTTTCTGGAGGATTGAGGCGATGTTTAGCGTATATACGAAGGAGCCAGTTGTTGCTGCGAGTGATGAGATATCGCCCAGATGATTGGAGCTACTGCAGCATGAGCATATTCTTAGAGATGTGATAGTGAGTCGCTAGTCACCGAGGATTAATGACTAGGACATGTGGTTCGTTCGCTTACCCCGATGCGAGGTCATCAGATAGATTGATTCCAGCTAGAGGCGACTTCACGCAGATTCGTTGAGAGTCGATTGAGACGATCGAATGTCAGGAACCTATTTTCCAAGTTTAAAGTATACGGAAAGACATGCAGGTGATTCTATGGACCCTCTAGAAGAATGAAACCCTAACTCGACTTAATGACCGTGTGAAAGCCTTCGAACCTTAGGGTTTGCGGCGGTTCCACGGCGCCATTAGTGAGGCTTGGGTTTGCCCTTCTACGGCTGGACCACCGACACTGTGGCATGTACTCGATACTATTAAACTGTACCCGAGATGTGAGCTCTTGGGGGATTATGAGGTTCTGACGAGTCGATCGGATGGTTCGACATCTTTCGGATATTGTGATGGGACACTGCTTGGGAGACTCCAGATGCGAGCATAGCCGTCGGAGCGCAGTCCGTGTAGCCACGATGAGATGAGTCCGAATCAGTCGACATTGGAGCAAGGTGGAGTAAAGAGTTCGCACGAGATTTCGACGAGATGACGTTCCACTTCGCTGACATCAGAGATGTGACGTGCACGCTGAGGACGTGGTCGGCTGGATATCTCCTACTGAGTCAGGAAGATATCGAGTTCGTGATTTCGAGTCCGCGTGAGGGACTTCGGATGGACCGTAGCCGAAGGCATTGCAGTGCGCAGATAGACACGCGATGTTGAAATGGACGATGATACAGACAAGTGGGACAAGAAGTTCGTGCGAGAGGCAGACGAGCTGTTACTACACCCCGTTAAGATTAAAGGCCGGACATGCATACAGAGGCGCAGAGATGCGACCAGCTTCCGAGGAGATGTTGTACTAAGGACGCAGAGGTCCAGAGAGCGAGAAAAGATTACGCCAGAGTACCAGCCTCCTTACAGTTTGGCTTAGGCAAGATCAGAAGAGACCTTGAGTAGGATTCCTTCCAGTACACTGCTGCAATAAGAGTTGCACCCAGGATCGGATGTGTGATAGGTATTCAGAGGACCCGAGGTCGGCGCCAGAGATGTGCTGCTTTACGAGCGGTCGTGAGGATTGACCGAGAGATGACCAGGAAAGTGCAAGAACGGAATCGTTCCTGTCAGCACACCTGACCGGGCCGATGAGCCGATGGATTGCGAGTTGTTAATCTACAGGAAAGATCAGGAACCAGAGGCAGAGGACGCCAGCCGCGAGCAAGAGGCAAGTAGATATCTTGCGCCGCTAGCATCGGATGTACCGGTACCTTCTCGACCCTGAAGAAGGATATACCGACGACGGTAATTATGATTTATGATTTTGTGATTTGATTATCACGTATCCGTTGCTTTGGATTTCGGTATTTTGGGCGATCTATTCGCATGATTTAGTCTTGATGACTGAGTTTCATGATATTTGATTTTGTGCACCATGGTTGCACCTACTGGGTATTTATACCTTGTACATAGTTATTACTCTTGAGCTGTTGATTGCGATTTCATGCCTATTTTATGCTGGTGATTTGATTTACGCTTCCAGCAGAGTTTCATGTAATTTTAGTGTTTTGATTTTGCACTCGGTATAGCTTATATGTGCTTGTAGTGCATCGATATGTGTTTTGTGCCCGCAGCTACACACGTTTATGATTTTCTTCATATCTGGATACACTTGGTGTTGCTGTTTACGTATTTGAGTTATTGCTTGGTATTTGTGCATGGGATGCACCAGTTCTATACTTCGTGCATTTGTCGCACCAGTTTTATGTTTCTTGCGTTTATCGCATCAGATTTATATTTCGTGCCTTTGTTGCACCGGATTTATATTTTGTGCATTACGATTGCACCTGACTTCGATTTGATGCCTTTCGGTATGTCGATTTTGATTGTGATATTGATGTGGATTCTTGCACTCCGTGCTTTTGACTGGACTTACGCATATTCGACGTTGCTATTGGATTTTGTGATTCCGTGCATATTGAGTGCGCAGGGTCTAGATTTTCATTCGTGCATGATGGATGCACCGATTTGGATTTTCGCGCATGTTGGGCGCATGTTTTGAGATACGATTTTGGGGCACACCAAATGCACTAAATCGAGATTCTTCGTGCATGTCAGATGCACCTGTTTTGGCTGTCAGGCACACATGTTGCCTATGACAGATGCTTCGTGCACACCCGTTGCACCTAGATGTTGTTTTGTGCACATGTTTAGCGCATATATGGATTTTGATTTCCGTGCGCGTCAGACGCACAGGGTGGTGTTACGTGCATTTTTGGAATTTATTCCTTTTGGAGCAGTACATTTTTATAATGTGGGATATTTGCTTTCATACTGAGCAGGACTAGTCAGTGGACAGTGCCTGGATATACTTTGCATGCATCGATAGTTATCGAAGGGATTTCCGAAAAGCGAGCTATAGTCTCAGTATATACCTACGTGTCCGATGTGACACAAAACGTTTTAAAAACAAGGAAACCCTTCTGATTTTTTTCAAAATGGTGGAACGTGCTTATTAAACAAAGGATATATACACACACATATATAGTTATTTTCTTATGAGAAACGTCCGCCACTGTGCAGTGTTACGCGCATCGCACAGCGACTTAAAAAGATTTGGCATACAGTTGCATCAGCTAATTACATGTATAGATTGGGTGTCTACATGTATAGTCTTGGTCCATATCATATTGATTTTGTATTGGATTTGACATTGTGTCGTTACCATGACTCCGATGATTGCGGATGCTTGATGGAGTGTTGCTTTTGAGTTATCTGCTCAGTACTCATGCGCATGCATTGCGCTATGATGTTTTATGTATAGATGATTTCGGAGCCCCGATGACTTGGAATTTGTATTGAAATATTTTAGTATTTGGGGGTTTAAATTTAAATTCGGGGACCGAATTTCTTTAAGGGGGGGTATATTGTAACGTCTTCAAAATAATAAAATATGATTTTTGGGAAATTTTATAATTTAATATTATTTTAATGAATATTTTAATATTCTGGTATAATTAAATACAGATAAATGGGGAAAAATTATGGAAAATTCTAAAATAAGGTATTTTAAGGAATTGCCTCGTTTTCTGTGCATGCCCCCATTTCCTCTAGTTTTGACCCTGAGTATGTCTAGTTTTGACTGATTCCATCTAGGGTGAAATCTGGGTTGATTTTCCTATGTTGGTGTATAATTTGGGACTTGTTTTAGCATGGATTTTGGTATTTGGTGATTCATTCCTGTCGGGTGGCGTTTGGACGTCAACGACAAGTGGATTTTGATTGTGTTTACATGCGACTCGATAGGTTTTTACCTATGCGGGTAGCGTGTGCTATTTTGGTTTCCGATGTGATTTTCATGTGCTTTAGCATTGTGATATACCTGTAGGTACCCCGCGTGATGTTGAGGCAAAGGAGGTGAAGATAGCGACATCGGCTTTGGCACACGAGAAGCAAGGTGAGTAGATTTATATCTACGGGGAGAAGTCGGGTGGATGGCGTATAGCACCCCCGCAGTCCGTGGTGATGTATACGAATACGTATACACACGAATATTTATTATGTGTTGTTTAGGGTTATTGATGGTAATAATGATATTTTGATGATAAGAATATATTGGTTTAGTATAGTGCGAACCCTAGAGTAGTGGTTGCACTCACACATACATTTACACACATACTTGCATTCATTCTTTCATTTATTAGAGTGCATATGATGGTGCGTATATCTACACATGGGTATGGGACTATGTGTTTATATACGGGATTTGAGGATGATACGTGGTTTGAGATGATACTTGATGTGAGGCCGTGAGATCGGCGATGTGACATAGCTTGTCTTCGAGGTGCGATATGATAGTTTTAGCGGGCCTTTGGACATGTGCTTTACCCGCATTCATATTTTTATAGATGGTATCGATTTGTACTAGACTTAGAGTAGTACCCCAGATTATACGATCTGATGATAAGTGATACCTGATATGTGATGAGGTACTGTGATATTGACCCCTACCCAGCTATTGGGATGCCGTACGACGATCTACCGTACGAGCCGATATTGATGATAGATCCGCACTCATGACTCGAGGATATCTTACGATATGTTATTGAGGCGGGATCACCGACTATCATATCTATATATATTGACTCAGATTATGTGGTTTCTTACCCCTCCTGTCTAGATTACTTAGTAGACATTAGACTGGACCGAGTCATACCTATTTCAAACTAACGAATCGGGGATATTTTAAAGATAGGCAGCAGGGTCATACGGATATTTTCAAATGATGTATCTTTTCTTAAAACACCGTAGCCCTTGTTTTTCCAAAAGCCCTGATTCGTCTTATTTCAAATGGCACCCCTGCATGACTTGTACAGATTGGTGTAGATTCTTTACTTTTGCGTTGATTATTCGATTCCGCATATTCATGCAATTTGCATTGCATCGCTTGTACTGTGGTTATATTTCAGTCATGCTGCTAGGACACCAGCACCATTATCGATGATGCATATGTTCCACGTACACTTGTTGCCGGCTCACACACTCATCATCGATAATTGCCATGTCACTACACTGTAGTACTATTGCATTCAGTATATGATCCTTGCATGACATGATGATGTGCATACCTTCCTTTACATGTCGCATACTTCATGCTTTTGACTATACGCATTGAGATATGTTGTTTCTATGATATTTCTGGATTTGGGAACCGAGAGTGTTTCAAAAGAGAATATGTCATTGCTTTAAAAACCCGGTTACCCTTGATATGATATTTCAGTGCGTCCACTATGTATTTTCTCGGTGCTGAGTGCGACATGTGAAACCCGAATCGAGGAGTGGATGAGCCGATTGCGGGTACATGGTGGACCCGGTATGGTTCCCCTCGGAAAGATGATCGATGAGCTTTGCCGATTGAGCCTGGAGGCGGGCGAGTACCTACCGGTGATTGGTTGGACCTGGCGGTTATCCGGAGGATACCGACCAGAGTCGATAGATGTTTTGGGCATACTGCCGGGGCCGAGGGCCGATACCGCAGACAGAGCCCGCGGGCCGATCCGGACTGACGGAGCCCGATATATGAGGATTTACGTGCCGATGCTGGGCACAGTTTTCATGATGTTTTCGGGTGTCGATGCTGGGCACCCTGGTTCCATGATTTTGATGTGTCGCGAGGGACACGGGTGGTTATATCCTCATATTATTTCCCATGCACATGATTCATGATATTTACATGCATGGTGGTTATTGTCAGTGGGTGACGAGTGGACGGGATCCACGAGTGTGCAGATTTGATTACATTGGTTATACCTCATATTCATGACATGCTATTACCTGAGGCACTAGCACGAGCACTTGGCACTACACTCATGTATAGAGATTACATTGCCAGTTTAGCATGCTTCAGCTTTATTCATATTGAGGTTTATTTATTATCTGATCATATTGACCTAGGATAGGTCATGCATTCGATCTCTGCTTGTAGATATTTTCTATTCACGAGTTGGCAACTCACCCCCGTTGTGCCCCAGTTCTTGCAGGTTTTTGCCGTACAGATTCCATAGCGGCATTTCTGGCACACTGCTTCCTATGGGTGACTTGCTTGGTTAGGTGGGTTCTTTGTATCAGAACCGCCATTATTCATGTATTTTTATTGTATCTAGAATTGTCCATCAACCAAAACTTGTAGTTTGTTTCGACCTTAGAGTCGCGCTTGTAGTATTGCGGTTTTCTGGCTGTTTTTGAGTTTCTTTTCAGTTTTGATCCTCGCCCTTTGGCGTTGTATGTTATTGCTTGCGTGGTTGTGACCGTCGATTGACGAAGAGCTAGCTCCCGCTTGGGGATGCCTTTTATCATGTCATATATATTATTCTTGTTGTACCCCGTTCGGGGCCAGTTTTTACAAAGGAAACTCTGCCGAAATTTTCAGGAAAGGTTACACATTTTTAAAAAAATGCATATTCGGCTTAGTTATTTAAAAACTTTGATTTCCAAACATGATTTCCTTACTTTTCAAAAACAGTTTTTCCTTATTTACTCTTTAAATGGTTTTAGATTGCTGGGCTTTTGGCTTACTTGGATCAGATGGGGTCCTATAGACTTCATATGGTTCAAGGGCTAGTCACGTGCTCTTTCGGGTCGTGACATATGCAGATAAGCATAAATAGCTACTGCATACTACACCTTGACAAGGTCAACAAACGCAGCACAAATACTATGAAGTACTTATCTGAAATGACGGAGGGCTACGACGGGTTTTTCAGAAAACCCTTTGCGTAATGAACTTGATATCGTTGTAGAATCGAGTGATTTTAAATGGAGTGTTTTTTAGGCTTTTCTAGTTTTGCTAAAGGGGTCACTCCCGGAGAAGGGATCGTCGGCCCTTCCCTCATCGAATAAGGTGCAGGATATATCATATATACCACTATGCAAAGCAAGAACTATAGAAGCAATCAAAAGACAAACCGTGTTTGTAGCATCTGCTAGTTTCACTAAAGAGGTCACTCGCGGTGAAGGGATCTCGGCTCTTTCCTTATCGAATAAGGTGCTGGATGTTCTACAAGGAACACCGCTATGCAAAGCAAGAACTAGAGCTACCAGTTTTTAAACAAGTTTCTACAACATCTTTAGGTTTCTTTTAGTTTCATTAATCTCAGTAATGAAGTCCTATTTTATTATTCATCACAAGCATCTCTTTTGAAACGAAATCTGCAATATAACATATATCTCATATATATATTATAAACATTCATCTCAGGTAGTAATATGATCTCATCACAGAACATTGCAGCAGCAGAACATATATGAAATATTGGATATATTAGGATGTCCGTGTTTTCAATACGAGCCTGTATAAAACACGGATTCCACGGTCGCGATGAATAGACAAACTCACATCCCTAGACCCCTACGAGAGCGGCAAGCAACACTGCCAATTCTAGGGTTAGGAGACCCGGTCTCGACTCCTCGAGATGGTCTCCCACTGGACCCTAGAACTCGGTTACTTGTGCTCCCCGCCTTGGGTCTACCTAATGCGGAAAAGTAAATAATATACAATGGTGAGATCATCCTCAGCCCGGAAGTGCCCCAATAAAAGAATATGACATACAAATGAATTTTACATGAATGAAAAAGAAAAAACTCTCATCTCATATAAAAACCCCGGCTATTCAAAATGCGACGATCCAATATAACATATTACAGCAACACATAATATCTCATATCATCAACGTAAGCAAGTATGCGTATCCCGATCGTCGTTGATGTATAGCAACGAAGCCGGTGATACACTACATACTGCGCTTAAAGTCACAGAAAAGAAAGTGTAAAACTACAACAGTTGGAATCCGCAACCTCCTTAGACATCGCATGCCTAACCAAATGAATTCCTTAGACATCGCATGCCTAACAATTAAAAACCCTGCATTTTAGTCTCATTATCGAAAACTCTTTTCAATATCAAGTCGGGCAATTCAACAAGATTTCAGACATCCTGATCGAATGCTCGTCCCAAACTTTAGTAGACGGCCGTACCCCGGATGCCGTCGACGAAGTGCACTAAGGTGGAACACCACTGTCTCAAGCACCCGAACGGATGCTTTTGGCGACGGGGTTCTCCTACAGTCACTTGGTCGGGGCTTTGGGGCGTGGCTGTCTGTTAATATTACCCGGCGAGTATCCGCGTACGCTACGTGATTGCGACGGACTTTTGATCACATCAAAATTCCGTGGCAACCGATCATCTGAGACTGAACTGCTAGATTTATAACATTCAAATTAGTTATCTCATAACTACTTGTGGATTCCAAATATTGTATCACATTCCAGATAAATAGACAATGTTAAACTTTCCGATCGAATAATCAAACTCCTAAGATTTCCCCAATATTTCTCAACACTTGAAATCAGTTTAAAAACATCCATCACATGCCATAGTACCAATGGTCTAGCCGTAGAAGGGTCAAGCTAACGCCTCACATGTGGCACGCCGTACTGCCCCAAACCCTAAGGTTTAGAGGAAGTTCAAGATGGTCACATAATCGAGTTAAGGTTTGTTTTCTTCTAGAGGGTCCACCGCGTTACTTGCACGACTTAGAACATTCTTAAACTCGAGAAAAAATCCAACTTTTGAAAAAATTTCCTACAGGGGAAAAAGTGAGTTATTGTTATCCGTTCGAACTTTTTAACAGTTTCTAAAAATTACCCGAACAAACTAAACAAAGTTAAATTATCCGATCGAATCAACGAGCCCCCAATACAACCCTAGAAAACTCAACACTTGAGTGGAATTAAAAAATTCCTAGAAAAAAATAACATGAAAGGACCTAAGAATGAATATATGAAATATGAGGGACTAAGTCTAAATTTTGGCCACGGAACCGCCGCTACACCCATGGTTTGGCCGCGGTTCCGTGGTCAAATAAGTGACTCAGTGGACCGAACTTCACAGTAATTCTTAGTTTCTCCTGCTTGTTTTTCTGAGCATTTTTAATTCATAAAAAATCACAGTTTTAGAAAATGTACAGAGAGGGGTATAAACCGGGTATTCGGAGTTCGATCGGACTTTAAACTTCGTCTAGACTTCGCCTAAAGCTCTAGGATGTCTCTGATACCACTGTAGGGTTGCTAGGTACGCTCACAAGGTTCTACGAGGCATCAACCATGCCCGATTAAAATTTTAGCCGTGCGGAACAACCCAAAGCCAGATCTTTATACTAGAGTTTAGGCGAAAACAAGCATGTTAAACATTTTAACACTAAGTGAGAGGGATTACAACCTTTGTATATCCAGTCCTTCACTTCAATAGCTCCATGTAGATGTCCCCTTCGCTGCGATCGTGAACTCCGGACTCTAGAGAAGCTCCACAAGATGAATGAACGTGTTTGCTTCGATGACTTCGAGGCCGAAGATGATTTACGTCGGTGAGACACTAACTCAAGCTATTCCTTCAGTACATCATGAACTTTGTGAAGAGAACACACTCTACTACATGGCAAGTGGTAGAGGATGAAGAAGTAGGAGGTGGGCTCATTTTAGAATTGATTTTCTCATACTTTTTCTCAAACTCCATTGAAGCTAGAAAGCTTTTGTTGAATGAAGCAGAAGAAGAAGTCTAATGAATAATTCATCCAAATGAAAACTTATCCTTTGAATTATTGCACCATGGTTGAGTTAAGCCCTCATGCTTAACTCATGTAGAGAATAAACCAAAGTGTGAGGTTAAGGGTTGGGTTAACTAATATCCTAAAGAATGACAAAAGAGTTGACTTTGTCAATGTTGCATACAAGCTTCTGCAAGCTTGATAACATTGACTAAAGTCTCCTCTCTTTTGTTATTCTTAAGGAAATAAGTAAACCCTAATTTAACCTAAACTTGATATAAGTCTCATACACCCATCTTGTATGTATCATCAAGCATGATACAAACATGTACACTTGCATATATCACATATAAACAATGTGCACAATCTAGTGAGAAAATAAATCATAAGTGAGCTAATACTAGTTAATGTAATGTAATATATCAAATATATAATTATACATTAAATTATTAAATCAACTCTTGATTTAATAACCCGGCTATAACCGACTAATATCATGTGTAACAACTTATCGAATCAACACTTGATCCGATAACCCGGCTATATCGCATACAACCGATCAATGTCACGAATCGCGAGAATAGAATACGGTATCTCATATCGTATTAATCTCGGTCCGGCACATATCACATATGTGCTCCTACTCCGTTTCGCTTGAGCCAGGAAACCCCTGTGTAGGACTCTAAAAACTCGTCAATACGCCGGCAGTAGGTGATGATCATATCAAACACCCACAAGCCGCAAGCGGTCTGCTAAACGTAACGGCCACCCGGATATTGAGCGATCAGAAGATCAACAAGCAAGCCTGTACATTCTCCTGTGAATCCAATCAGTAACAGTCCCGTACAGTCCGGTCTCGTCATCTGATATATCGCATATCTCGCCTAAGGGTGGTAAACGTCAGACTCCAGTAGTTTGATAAGTCGTGTCGATATGATGTCTATAACAGTTCGAGAAACTACTGATAACACTTACCAGTAAATCTCAGCAACCCTGTCCAGGGATTTCCGGTTATAGCCAATCGAGCACAGCACAACATCAACTCCCTATACCGGCAGAGACGAATCCCCTCCTATCGCTCATTGCCTCCATGTGATTCGGGACTGTACCCAAAAGCCACCATTTTGCACGCCCTCTTGGACGTGGTATGATGGAAATCAAAGCACAGTAGGAATCACACAAGACTCTATGACGATCTCGGGTCAACAGACTACTCTGTACCAGTGTCACCGGAGAACTGCCATCTGACGTGAGGTATAATACTATCTGGGAGTTCTCGGCGAGTCCGTCCAGTATACCCACTCTCTACTGAGCACCCGTACACCATCCTTGATGTCAAACACCGATGGATATGGGATCATCCATCGGCCATCATATGGGTCAAGATGCGTATACGCTAGTCTACTCCGGTGCATCGATGCCCTGTCTCGATACACCCTCGACTAGGAACAGTTATAGGATGTACTCACCGACTACCGTGGCCCCACTAGTATGATCTCATCATAGTCCCAGTAGTCGAGTACATATCCTAAGGGCTTTATCAACATGTAACATAGATACAATTAGAGTACATGTTAAGATAAAGTTCAACCAGATAGCATACTATCATGTCGAGCAAGAAAGTCCTCCCCATATATGTCCAAGCATCCATTACAATATACATCGTATATATAGTAATTGCCTATAGGGCATACATATAACTAACAGGATCTTTGTTTTGTTTTTCTAGGGCTTCATCTTGATGACACGTGGTGATCTTTGGAATATTTAGAAACTGAAAATCTTCTCTACGTCACTGCCAGAATTGATTTCTTATGTTTACTTTCTTATTTAGGCAGGTTTGTTTTGCCAACTTTGATTTTCTTGATTTTAGTCCAGAAAATTCTGCACAAAAACTCAATAAATAATATTAGTAGAATTTGTTTTAATTGAGATATTAACATAACCGTTTGTCATGATATAATAGTTTTAAGAATTGGTCAAAGGTATTTAATAAGGTAATCATATTTAAATAGGCCAAATGTTACATGGATATTATATGCTTACTTTTTCCTACGTAATGTTAATTAAATATATAAACACATGAAAATAGTATTTTTGCAAATAAACCTTCATATATGTCATATTCATAATAAACACCTTTACTATATAGAAATAGTAGGAAAAATGTCATATTAAATGTGCAGTTTTATCAAATGAACACTTGTGTTAAAAGAATTGTGTCCATTCTCATTTTTAACCATGTCATATTTAAACATGACACATACCCCTTCCCACTCTCTCTCTCTCATGTATGTGTCAATACACAAGAGAGAGGGTAGGACCCACCATTTAATTAAGTATATAAAATAAATAATAATATATACTTTATATATATACATTTACATATATATATTTATATGCATATTTATTTATACATAATTTAGAATTGTGGGATTTAATATACATATCATATATATATATATATATATATATATATATATATTAAGTAAGAGTTAGTACATATGTCGTATACACGTACACTTCATGTATCACATACACGAAATTCCATCAATATCTTCTCGGTATCATAATCTGTAGAGAGTGTTTGTGTCATATAGACAATACTATAAACCGTATCATTAATATGGTATCAAGTCGACACTTGACTTGATATTCCATCTTTTAAACTGGCTAGTATAACAGTCTTGCGATTAAACGCGTATATCCAATATACATGTTTTAACGAACTCATATACGTATCCCTATACGTACGTCACATCGCGTTTAGCCCGGGCAGGCACTTTCATTGCAAGACTCTAAAGACCTATCAATATGCTGGCAATAAGTTATACAAGATCGTATCTGATTGAATCCGAAACACTTTCAAATTCAAACCCCTTTCGGGTTAACCCATAAGCTCGTCAATGGCACTAGCTATATGTAACGGCTACCAAGGTATGAGCAAGATAATGGCAGGTCGACAAGCTAACTCATTCGGACCCAACAAAGTCGTTAAGTGACAGTCACCGTACAGTCCGGTCTCTTCGTCAAGGAGTATCGCATATCTGGTCTAGGGAGTGGAATCTTTCAGACCCCCAATAACCCAATAAGTCGTGCTGACAGAGGACTCATAACCTAAGAGATACAACTGGTAATGTTAGTGTATATGCCCTAAAGGCCATTACTGTATCATACTAGTTTGTATATTACTTGATGGAAGCTTGGGATATTCACCTTGTATAGACAATCTTGCTCAATATAGTAGTATGCTACTTGGTTTGTTTCTGCTTTAATGTGTGCATGTGTTTCTTTTAGCTTATCGCCTTTACACATTAGTGGAGCCCTTAGGATCTTTGCTTGATTACCAGCGTTGTGATGGCAGTCACACTCATGGGGGCTGGGTAATCTACAAGCACATCCTTATGCAGGTCCCTAGTCGTAGGACTATCGAGACAGGGCATCGATACTCCGGAGTAGACTAGCGTATACGCTTCTCATCCCAGCTTGGGAGACGGTCTGTCCCACAGCCGTCAGTACACCGTACTTGAGATAGTATGCGGGTGCTCGTTAGGTTACGAGTACACTGGACAAGACTCATCGGGAACTGTTGATTGGTACTATACCTATCGTCAGTTATCAGTTCCCAGGTTACATCAGTACAGCTTAGTCCGTTGACTTGACACTGTCACTTCTCCTCGAGTGTGTTCCTACTGCACTTTGATTACTACCCTACCATGGCTCAAAGAAATCGTGCAAACAGGTAGTTTTTGGGTGCAGTCCCGAAGCACTTGGAGGCAGTGACGGTTAGACAGGATTTGTCTCTCCCGGTATTGGGGGTTGATATCGCGCTGTGTCTAGGAGAGCCATTACACAAAGTCCCTGGCCAAGGCAAGCGAGATAGACCGGTAGGTTTCCAGTGTTATCTCAGGTGTTCTGGGCTACACTCCGACACGACTTGTACCGCTAGTAAGGGACTGACGTTTACCGCCCCCTAGGCCCGCCATGCGATGTTCTCAGACGAACAGACCGGACTGTACGGAGATTGTCACATTCAGGCTCAGTAGGAGTTCAGATGGGTTTCACCTCGTCCGTCTTCTTATCGGCATCGCCCTGGGGACCGTTACGTACAGCTAGTGCCGCTTTCGATCTGTGGTTAAACCCACTGCCAGCGTAGTGTCGAGTCTTTAGAGTCCCACACAGAGGGTTATTCGCCTTTGGGCAAAACAGAGTTGAGGTCGAATGGTTTTGCGACAGGTTTCGTTCACATCCGCGCACTTGTGCACGTTTGGCGTCCGGACAGACATTACTAGCGGGCTCTGGTTTGAGCCAGATCCTAGTAAATGCTTTGGGGTTAGTTTTATCTCATTGTATTCATGTTCCTCGGAACACGAATGCGGGTGTGTATGCATAGTTGATTGAAGCGGAGGAAGAGGTTTTTCATTAGGGTTTTGGAACGGGTGCGTATGCACAGTTGACAGTCGTCTTTTTCCAAACCCTAATGAATTTGTGATATATCAATTAATAATTAAATGAAATTGGGTCATGGTTGGGTTTGTTGACTTGTTGACCAAGGTTGACTAGTTGACCATGGTTGAAACTTTGACCATCGTCATTTCTTTTCTAGATGCTTTTCGATCTTTGCAAAATCATTTAATGTGAAATGATAATGGTCTTATCAAACCAACCATCACCTTTTTCATTTTGGATTAATATTATTAATTTGATAATTCACAAATATTTTTATGGTTGTAAAACTATTCTCATTCTATCATAACCATTCTCTTTCCTCTCTTCATCTTCCTCCTCCTCTAGTTCAAGGAGAATCATTCTCATGAGTTGAGAAACCTCTCCTTGGAGATAAAACACCCTAAGCCACTCTCTACTCTTCCTAAGGTTGAAGGTCTAGCAAGACGGAGACTTTAGTTTTCTCAAAGTTCGAGAAAGGAGCTCAAGGAAGAAACCCTCAGGTGGATCCATCTTCGATAAGAGAAGGCGACGAGGAAAGCATCATCCGACCACCATCAAGAGTCAAAGAGAAGGAGTTCAAGTTTAGGTATAACCCCTAACCGAGTAGATAACTCTCTTGTTGTTGCTAGTGTGTAGTTTAGCCAAGATCCGTTTTCGTAGTCCATGTTACCTAAACCCTAAAAATCGTTTTTCACCATTTCCGCAAGCCCGAAAGAACCGGGAGAGGTAACGTGGACTTACAGTGGTATCAGAGCCTAACTAAACACACCCTAGCATGTTAGCAAAGTATCTAGAATTTCGACCGGACAAAAAAACCGCGAAACACCCCGGAAAATCCTAGTTTCTGCCGATTTTTATTTCTGCTCCAAAAATAATAAATCATGTCTTAAAAATCGGCTTAGTATTTTTAATGAACAGGCAAGAAAAACGATCCAGCGAACCGACCAATTCACCGCGGATCGTTTATCCTGCAGTTTGTTTCTTGGGGTATTTTGTGATTTTTGAGATGGTTTGTTTCTGCCCCGAATTTTCAGAGAACAAATTTGTTTTTGGGGTGGTTACAAATCCGTATTTTGGTCGATTTTCTGTAGACTTTGGCTAATGGGTTATATCTGTAATGTTATATATGTATTGAACGTCTGCTAATCGCTATACGTTGATTAGTGGGGGTTATACATATCTGTGATCTGTAATGTTGATGGATTGCGTATATGAATTCGTTGGATTGTCGCGGATGAATAGCCGGGGGGAATTGTGAGATGAGAGTTTTTTTTATCTTTCAATTCTTGTAATATGTAAATTGATGTAATATTATTTGTATGGCCACACAACCAGGTCGGGGTTGTAGCCGTCATTGTATAATTTCTTTTTACTGTTTTTGCTCCTAGGATAGACCCAAGGTGGGGTGCACAAACTACCGGGTACCTCAAAGTGCCGAGAGGCCTACTCACGTCGTTGAGGGAGGTTGCTTCACTTCGGATACTTGGCGGGTAGTTTGCCGCACCTGTAGGGGTCTAGGGTGGGGTTTGGTTATTCATCGCGACCGTGTAATCCGCTCTTCGTTACAGGCTCGTACGAATTGCGGATTCTTAGTATATCCAATGTATTCATCTGTGATCTGGAATGGCTATCATTGCGTGTGACGAATGTTTATATATATCTATATGATATCTATTTAGGCGTTGCTTATGTTTTGCATCCGTGCTAGTCCAGCCCTTGCTCTGTCGTTAGTTAAGTAACCTAATGGGTGATGACGGGACCCCGTGGCAAATGCGGATGGCATAAGCGTACGTCATATTTTCGTTGTTTTCTGCAATGGTAGGATTAATTGATGGGACGCAATAAAATTAATGCAAGAAAAATAAACCAAAGTAAAAGTCGTTGGAACACTTTCAAAAACCACCCGGTTTCTTTTCAAATTAACTTTTAAACGCGGAGCTTAAACCACTCCTTTTAAAAGCTATCTCGTTCCATCGATTATATCAAGTTCACTACGTTCACGGTTTCGCCAAAACCACTCGTAGCCCTCCGTCGTTTCACATGGATGGTCAATAGTATTCAAGATATGTTTGTTGGCCAAAGTCAAGGCATAGTGATTGGTAGCTATTGGGTATTCATGTGCAGCATAGATAGATGTGTTGGTTTGGGACAGTCGTACTGCCTTGTTGGCCAAAGTCAAGGGTGGGTGCTGGTGGGTTCAAATTAACCTGGAGAATGACGGGTAGAACTTGACATGTGACTTATGATTTGTTGGCCAAAGTCAAGGTTATAAGAGCATGGGGCAAAAATCTACATCGGGAGTTTCAAATGAACTGAAACTTGCTAGCGCTGCATACCATTTGGAGTGTGATGATTCTGGTAGGATTCCTTCAGTTTTGTCATGCAATGATATTTGGATCCCGATCCTACTGTGAGTATATGCTACTCCTCGGAAAATTCTCGCATAACGATCAATGCTATAAACCTAGTAGGTGTCTAGAAAGGTGTTAGAGGGGCTGCGCCCCCAAGGAAAAGACGTTATTTAATTAAGGAACTTCGCGAAAGTGTTGGAAAACCTCCCTCGAAGTACCGACACTAGCCTGCCTGAACGGTTAAGAAAGTATTGTACGGTGAGATTGATCCTGACTAATTCTTCCTTTTTGGCTTGAGGAGGGATTCGAGAGACAGTGGGAGCCATCCTGTTTAGACAAATTAAAAACCACTATAAACTTGCAAGAGCATCATGCTAAAGTATTTCTTCTCTCTCTCCTAATTGCAGCAACCAAACAACATGACTGGACTTAAGTTACTACTAGATAAAAACATACTGACAGGGCCAAACTACAAAGATTGGCTCAGGAATGTCAAAATGGCAATCACTTACGACAAATTGGGGTATCTCCTTACCACCAAAGCTCCCCTTCCCCAGGTCCCACCTTCAGCGTCGCGGATAAAGAAATCCATAAGACTTGGGAGATTGATTGCGCGAAGGACAAGTGCCTTGTGATTGCCTCTATGGACAATGAACACCAGAGGAGACACGAGAATATGGACCTTGAATCTGTATTTCTTCATACAAAAGAACTGTATGAGGAGCAATCCCGTATCGCCAGATACGAAGTCTCGAAAAAGCTGTTTTCGGCGAGATTGGCCATCGGATCACCGGTAGCGGAACACGTGCTTAAGATGATTGGCTTCATTGAGGAGCTCGCGGACCTTGGGACCACGTTAGAGAATGAGCTCTATACGAACTTGATTCTCCAGTCCCTTCTTTCCACTTACGCCCAGTTCATCTTGAACTTCAACTTACAGGAAAAGAAAGTTGAACTTTCAGAACTCCTCAACATGCTGAGGAGTGCAGAGGGCACCCTACAGAAAGGTAGGGAGACATCCACTTTGTTTGTAGGAGGATCTTCATCTTCTAGGTCCAAGGCGAAAGCCAAGGGAAAGAAGAAGAAAACCCCCGCCAAACCAAGGGGCGGTGTTAGTAAGGTGGATACGAAGGGAAAGGAAAAAGCAACAAAGGAAGAGGGAAAACTTGTGGGAAAGGAAGAATGCTTTTACTGTCACAAGAGTGGACACTGGAAGAAAGATTGCAGGGCTTGGAAGGCCAGAACAGTGGATCTGAAGCGTGTTGCGGCTTCAGCTTCAGGTGTGTATGTTATTGAAAACCGTCTATCAATAAACTCTACTTCCTGGGTATTGGATACCAGATCAGGATCTCATATCTGTAATTCTTTGCAGGCGTTAAGAAACCGTAAGGTTTTGAAGGCAGGTGATATGACCCTCAGAGTTGCAAACGGAGCTGGCATGGATGCTGAGTCCGTAGGGGACTATCACCTGGGTTGTCAGATGGACACGTTTTGGTTTTGTGTAATTATTATTTTGTACCCAAGGCAACTTGTAATATCATTTCTGTACCTTTAGTTTCTAAAGAAGGTTATGAATTTGCGTTTGTAAGTAATGTTGTAAACATTCTCCTTAATCAAGTTCTGATTGGGTCTAGTACATTAAACAATGGAATATACGTATTAAACCAACCACAGATTTTCAATGTCCAGAATACACACAAAAGAAAGTCTCCGGAATCAAATCAGGCTTTCTTATGGCATTGTAGACTGGGTTACATCAATGAGAGAAGGTTGACGAAGTTATATACAGAAGGATAATTGGATCCGTTCGAATATCAATCATATGCAACTTGTCAATCCTGTCTCAAAGGAAAGATGACAAAGACTCTGTTCACTGGACACGGAGTAAGAGCGAGCGAGTTCTTGGGACTCGTACACAGCGACGTGTGCGGTCCAATGTCTACACATGCACGAAGCGGTTATTCTTACTTCATTACTTTTACGGATGACTTTTCAAGGTACGGTTATGTCTTCATAATGAAACATAAATCCGAAGACTTTGGAAAATTCCAGAAATATAAGAATGAAGTGGAAAAACAAACAGGCAAAAGTATCAAGACACTAAGATCTGATCAAGGTGGTGAATACTTAAGTGCCGAGTTCCTGGATTACTTAAAAGAGAATGGAATTCTCTCTCAGCTTACTCCTCCATACACTCCGCAACATAACGGTGTATCGGAGAGACGGAACCGGACCCTATTGGATATGGTACGTTCCATGATGAGTAACGCTGAGTTACCGCGATCATTCTGGGGATATGCACTAGAATCAGCTGCATACCTTTTGAACCGAGTTCCAACTAAGACTGTGCCTACTACACCATATCAAATGTGGTGTGGGAAGAAACCCTATCTTAAACACATTAAGACATGGGGATGTCCAGCTTTTGTCAAAAAGCAGCATGCGGACAAACTCGATGCACGCTTAGTACAGTGTAAGTTTGTGGGATATTCAAAGAACTCCAAGGGATATTTCTTCTATTGCAAAGAGGAATAAAGGTTTTTGTTTCTCGTCATGCCCACTTCTTGGAAACTGAGTTTTTGGAAAATCAGATAAGTGGGAGCGCAATAGAACTGGAAGAAATTCCAGAACCACGAGCTATTACTGAAAGCTTAGTAGAAACAGAGGGTTCGAAAGATCAGGACATTCCTACGCCACTCCGCAGGAGTAGTAGGCAGTCTCATCCGCCTGAGAGATATGGTTTTCTCATAGACGGTGATAGAGAGGATTGCATCATTGATAGTGATGAGCCGACTAGCTTCCAGCAGGCCATTCAGAGCGTTGACCCAGTAAAATGGCTGGATGCAATGAGGACCGAAATGGAGTCCATGTACACCAACAAAGTATGGATGTTGGACGTTGCTCCAGATGGGGTAAAACCCGTAGGATGCAAGTGGATCTTCAAAAGGAAGATTGGCGTAGATGGACAGGTTGAGACCTATAAAGCTAGACTTTTTGTAAAGGGTTTCCGTCAAAGACCTGGCTTGGACTATGACGAAACCTTTTCTCCAGTGGCTATGCTGAAATCCATTTGGATCCTTCTTGCCATTGCTGCCTTCCACGATTATGAGATTTGGCAGATGGACGTAAAGACCGCTTTTCTGAATGGAAATTTAGAGGAGTGTGTCTATATGGACCAGCCAGAGGGTTTCATTTAGAGTGGGAGCAGCGGGAAGGTGTGCAAGTTGCTTAAGTCCATCTATGGACTAAAGCAGGCATCGCGGAGTTGGAACATCTGTTTTGATGAGACGGTCAAAGATTTTGGCTTTATCAAAAATCCAGATGAACCATGCATCTATAGTAGATTTGTAGCACGAACTGTCGTATTCCTCGTTTTATACGTGGATGACATTCTCTTGATAGGAAATGACATTCCTATGCTACAATCTGTCAAAGGGTTCTTGTCACACAGGTTCTCCATGAAAGACCTGGGTGATGCCTCTTACATTCTGGGGATCCGGATCTATCGTGACAGATCCAAGAGGATATTAGGACTTTCACAGTCCAGGTACATCGACACCATACTGAAAAGATTCAGTATGGAAGATTCCAAGTGCAGTAATCTACCAGCTTGTCACGGGATCACCCTTTCCAAAGAGATGTCTCCCAAGACTGATTTGGAAAGGGATCGCATGTCTATTATACCCTACGCTTTTGCGGTAGGCTATATAATGTATGCGATGTTGTGTACCAGACCAGACGTAGCTTATGCACTGAGTGTGGTATGCAGGTATCAGTCAAACCCCTGGGGAGAAACACTGGATAGCGGTAAAGAACATTCTCAAGTACCTGAGAAGGATTAAGCAGATGTTCTTGGTGTATGGCGGAAAAGACCTCCAGATCGTGGCCTTTGCTGACTCCAGCTTCCAGAGTGACAAGGATGATTCCAAGTCCATGTCGGGTTATGTCTTTACCCTCAATGGAGGGGCGGTGTGCTGGAAGAGTTCCAAACAGGAAACCGTTGCTGACTCGATGATGGAAGCGGAATATATCGCTGCATCTGATGCCGCAAAAGAAGCCGTCTGGATGAGGAAGTTCTTGATAGAACTTCAGGTCGTTCCGTCCATTGTTGATCCAATACCTCTGTATTGCGACAACAACGGGGCTATAGCTTTAGCAAAGGAACCCAGGTCCCATCAGAAGTCCAGGCACATCTTGAGGAGGTATCACCTGATCAGGAAGATCGTGGGTCGCCAGGAGATCGAGGTTCGGAGAGTTGCTACGGAAGATAACACTGCTGATCTATTCATAAAGGCCTTACCCCAGACTCAGTTCGAGCGGCTGATCGAGATGATAGGTCTTTGATACTCCAGTACATGGCCTTAGTGCAAGTGGGAGACTGTTAGTGTATATGCCCTAGAGGCCATTACTGTATCATACTAGTTTGTATATTACTTGATGGAAGCTTGGGATATTCACCTTGTATAGACAATCTTGCTCAATATAGTAGTATGCTACTTGGTTTTTTTCTGCTTTAATGTGTGCATGTGTTTCTTTTAGCATATCGCCTTTACACATTAGTGGAGCCCTTAGGATCTTTGCTTGATTACCAGCGTTGTGATGGAAGTCACACTCGTGGGGGCTGGGTAATCCACAAGCACATCCTTATGCAGGTCCCTAGTCATAGGACTATCGAGGCAGGGCGTCGATACTCCGGAGTAGACTAGCGTATACGCTTCTCATCCCAGCTTGGGAGACGGTCTGTCCCACAGCTGTCAGTACGCCGTACTTGAGATAGTATGCGGGTGCTCGTTAGGTTACGAGTACACTGGACAGGCCTCGTCGGGAACTATTGGTTGGTACTATACCTATCGTCAGTTATCAGTTCCCAGGTGACATGAGTACAGCTTAGTCCGTTGACTTGACACTATCACTTCGCATCGAGTGTGTTCCCACTGCACTTTGATTACTACCCTACCACGGCTCAAAGGAGTTGTGCAAACAGGTAGTTTTTGGGTGAAGTCCCGAAGCACTTGGAGGCAGTGACAGTTAGACAGGATTCGTCTCTCCCGGTATTGGGGGTTGATATCACGCTGTGTCTAGGAGAGCCATTACACAAAGTCCCTGGCCAGGGCAAGCGAGATAGACTGGTAGGTTTCCAATGTTATCTCAGGTGTTCTGGGCTACACTCCGACACGACTTGTACCGCTAGTAAGGGACTGACGTTTACTGCCCCCCTAGGCCCGCCATGCGATGTTCTCAGACGAACCGACCGGACTGTACAGAGATCGTCACATTCAGGCTCAGTAGGAGTTCAGATGGGTTTCACCTCGTCCGTCTTCTTATCGGCATCTAACTAGGGACCGTTACATACAGCTAGTGCCGCTTGCGGTCTGTGGTTAAACCCATTGCCAGCGTAGTGTCGAGTCTTTAGAGTCCTACACAAAGGGTTATTCGCCTTTGGGCAAAACAGAGTTGAGGTCACGTGTTTTTGCAACAGGGTTTGTTCACATCCGCGCACTTGTGCACGTTTGGCGTCCGGACAGACATTACTAGCGGGCTCTGGTTTGAGCCAGATCCTAGTATATGCTTTGGGGTTAGTTTTATCACATTGTATTCATGTTCCTCGGAACATGAATGCGGGTGTGTATGCACAGTTGATTGAGGTGGAGGAAGAGGTTTTTCATTAGGGTTTTGGAACGGGTGCGTACGCACAGTTGACAGTCTTCTTTTTCCAAACCCTAATGAATTTGTGATATATCAATTAATAATGTTATTTAAATGAAATTGTGTCATGGTTGGGTTTTTTGACTTGTTGACCAAGGTTGACTAGTTGACCATGGTTGAAACTTTGACCATCATCATTTTTTTTCTAGATGCTCTTTGATCTTTGCAAAATCATTTAATGTGAAATGATAATGGTCTTATCAAACCAACCATCACCTTTTTCATTTTGGATTAATATTATTAATTTGATAATTCACATATATTGTTATGGGTGTAAAAGTATTCTCATTCTATCATAACCATTCTCTCTCCTCTCTTCATCTTCCTCCTCCTCTAGTTCAAGGAGAATCATTCTCATGAGTTGAGAAACCTCTCCTTGGAGATAAAACATCCTAAGCCACTCTCTACTCTTCTTAAGGTTGAAGGTCTAGCAAGCCGGAGACTTTAGTTTTCTCAAAGTTCGAGAAAGGAGCTCAAGGAAGAAACCCTCAGGTGGATCCATCTTCGACAAGAGAAGGCGACGAGGAAAGCATCATCCGACCACCATCAAGAGTCAAAGAGAAGGAGTTCAAGTTTAGGTATAACCCTTAACCGAGTAGATAACTCTCTTGTTGTTGCTAGTGTGTAGTTTAGCCAAGATCCGTTTTCGTAGTCCATGTTACCTAAACCCTAAAAATCGTTTTTCACCATTTCCGCAAGCCCGAAAGAACCGGGAGAGGTAACGTGGACTTACAGGTAACACTTACCAGTTTATCTCTACTGCGGTGGCCACGGACATCAGATTATAGCCGTGTCCTGCACAGTGCGATATTGACTCCAAGTACCTGGAGTGACGGATTCCCTCGACCGCTTACTGCCTCCATGTTCTTCGGGATTGTACCCAACAAAAACCTGTTTGCATGACTCAGTAGAGCCATGGTAGGGTAGTAATCTAAGTACAGTGGGAACACACACGAGACACTGTGGCAATTTTAGATCTATGGACTACCCTATACTCATGTCGCCGGAGAACTACTATCCGACAATGATATAATACCATCTAGGAGTTCTCGGCGAGTCCGTCCAGTGTAACTCATCCAATGAAAACTGTATACAATCATCAATGTCAAACACCAATGGCTATGGGATCAGCCATCACCCCGTACAGGGTCATGAAAGGCATACATTAGTCTAAACTGGAGTATCGATGCCCTGTCTCGATACTCCTATGACTATGGATATTTGAGGATGTGCTTATAAAATACCAGGCCCTACTAGTATAATCCTTATCATAATCCTGGTAGTCCAACAAAGATCCCATAGGCCTTATCTAATGATTAGCGTTACGCGATAACTAGTAACACATATTCACATGCAGATAAAGACAAAACAGATAACACACTGTCTGTTAGTTATATATATGACCTAGAGGCCATTGTTGTACATATGATGTATATTATAGTGGATACTTGGATATATATAGAGAAGACTTTCTTGCTCGATATGATAGTATGCTATCTGGTTTCAATTTGTCATAAACATGTAGATTTGTATCAGAACAAAGTCTAGCTCTCACATGTTGATAAAGCCCTTAGGATTTGTACTTGACTACTAGGACTATGATGCAGATCGTACTAGTGGGGCCAGGGTAGTCTACGAGTACATCCTATTATTGTTCCTAGTCGAAGGAGTATCGAGACAGGGCATCGAGACTCCAGAGTAGACTAGCGTATATGCATCTTGACCCATATGATGGGCGATGGATGATACCACATCAAAGATGGTGTACGGGCGGTCATTGGAGATTGGGTACACTGAACGGACTCGCCGGGAACTCCTAGATGGTATTATACCTATCGTCAGATAGCAGTTCTCCGGTGACACTAGTACAGGTTACTCTGTAGTCCCGAGATCGTCCTAGAGTCTTGTGTGATTCCTACCGTGCTTTGATTTCCACCTTACCACATTCATGAGAACGTGCAAAACGGTGGCTTTTGGGTACAGTCCCGAATCACATGGAGGTAATGAGCGATAAGAGGGGTTTCGTCTCTCCCGGTTTTGGTGGCTGATGTTGCGCTGTTAGTTATATGTATGCCCTAGAGGCCATTACTGTACATTGGATGTATATTGTAGTGGATGCTGGGACATATATAGGGAGGACTTTCTTGCTCAACATGATAGTATGCTATCTGGTTACTCTTTACCTTAACGTGTACATTGATCGTCTCTCTGTTACATGTTGGTAAAGCCCCTAGAAAGTGTACTTGACTACCTGGACTATGATGCGGATCATACTAGTGGGGACATGGTAGTCCATAAGTACATCCTTGAAAGTCCCTAGTCGTGGGTGTATCGAGATGGGGCATCGATATACCAGAGTAGACTAGCATGTACCTTTTCGACCCATATAGATGGGCGATGGATGATCCCATATCCATTGGTGTTTGACATCAGAGATGATATACGGGTGCTCAGTAGAGACTGGGTACACTTGACGGACTCGCCGAGAACTCCCAGATGGTATTATACCTTACGTCAGATGGCAGTTCTCTGGTGACACTGGTACAGAGTAGTCTGTTGACCCGAGATCGTCATAGAGTCTTGTGTGGTTCCCACTGTGCTTTGATTTCCATCTTACCACGTCCAAGAGGGCGTGCAAAACAGTGGATTTTGGGTACAGTCCCGAGTCACATGGAGGCAATGAGCGATAGGAGGGGATTCGTCTCTCCCGGTATAGGGAGTTGATGTTGCGCTGTGTTCGATTGGCTATAACCGGAAATCCCTGGCCAGGGTTGCTGAGATTTACTGGTAAGTGTTACCAGTAGTTTCTCGAATTGTTATAGACCTCATATCGACACGACTTATCGAGCTATTGGGGTCTGACGTTTACCACCCCTAGGCGAGATATGCGACATATCAGACGATCAGACTGGACTGTACGGTAGTGTTACTGGTTGGATTCACTGGAGTGTGAGCGGGCTTGCTCGTCGATCTTCTGATCGCTCAATACCCGGGTGGCCGTTACGTTTAGCAGACCGCTTGCGGCTTGTGGGTGCTTGATATGATCATCACCTGCTGCCGGCGTATTGACGAGTCTTTAGAGTCCTACACAGAGGTTTCCTGGCTCAAGCGAAACGAAATAGGAGCGCATATGAGATATGTGCGGGACCGAGAATAATGCGTGTATGTGATACCGTATTCTATTCTCGCGATGAATGTATCGAATGGTTATATGCGATATAACCTAGTTATCGAATCGAGGGTTGATTCGATAAGCCGATACATTGGATACTAGTCGGTTATATGCGATATGACCGGATCGTTAAATCAAGTGTTGATTTAATGATTTAATGTATAATTATATATTTGATATATTACTTTGCATTAACTAGTATTGGTTCATTTTAAATGGATTTTCTCACTTGAATGTACAAGTTGTATATGTGATATACTTTTTGTGCAAATGATTGTATCATGTTTGATGATACATGTTTACTTGGTTAAGTGCAAAGAATTAAACCATGGTCAAACTAATGATTAGGGTTTTGTTTATCCATATTTATTTATTCATTTATTTGTTTATTTCATTTAGAAAAGATAATGAGAATGGTGGCTTATTTTGTAGTTTTGTGGAAACTTCATGATGTGTTGAAAGCTTGACCATTCTTGTTCTTTTCCTAAACCTAACCATTAACCCTAACCATGGTTTATTCTCTACACCTAACTAAGGTTAAGATCATGATAAGTATTCTTATTATTTTCTTTTTAGAAAATAACTTATCATATTCTTTCTTGCTTCATCTTCTTCTTCACTTGAAGAAAGCTTGCTTTAACAATGGCAACTTGAGCAAATGAGTGAGAAATCCAATTCTAAAGTGAACCCACTTCCTATTTCTTCATACTCTACCTCTTGCCAAGTAGTAGAGTGTGTTCTCTTCACAAGTTTCATGACTTGGTGAAGTGGGAGCTTGATCTTGTGATGCCTCGACGTAGATCATCTTCGGCACGAAGCCGACGACCTTGCCCGCACATTTCTCCGATGAGGCCGACGCTAGAGCCCGGGATTTGTTTTGGAAAGCAAGGGGACTTCATTGCGGAGCTATGGAGGTGGAGCACCGGATCTACAAAGGTTGTATTTCCGTTCTTGTAGTTAAGTTGTTAACTATTCGCTTTTGTCGCCTAATATCTAGTTAACGATCCGTAGTCTAGGGTTTCTCGGCACCGTAAAATTTGAAATTGGCATGGTTGATGCCTTGTGAGACCTCTTGAGAGTGCCTAGGAACCCTACAGTGGTATCAGAGCCAAGCTAGAGCCTTAGGCGAAGTGTAGACGACGTTTGAAACCCGATCGAACCGAAACCCAAATTCCAAACATGCTCTCTGTACTTTTTTGAAAATTATGGATTTTTCAAAATTAAAAATATGTAGAAAATTAAGCAGGGTTTTGTAGGAATTACTGTAAATTTTGTGGACCTAATTCATCTAAACCGCCGCGGTTCCGCGGCATGAGCATGGCTTATGCGGCGGTTCCGCGGCCGTACGGTCGAGTCTCACAGTAAAAGTTTCACAGTAATTCCTCCTTAGTTGTGCTGTATTTTCTGGGATATTTTAATATTTATTATAGAGATGAGTGTTTTGGGGTTGTTTTGGGGATTCGGTGTTTCGATCGGAGTATCAGATTTTGTCTAAGTGGCTTTCCGGATAAATTTTAGAATATGTTAAAAAGTTCGACCGGATATAAATACCCAATTTTTCCCCTGTCGGGAAATTTCCAAGTGTTGGATTTTTCCGTGGTTTAAAGACGTTCTAAGTAGTGCAAGTAACTCGATGGACCCTCTAGAAGACAACAAACCTTAACTCGATTATGTGACCGTCTTGAACTGCCCTTTGAACCTTCGGGTTTGGGGCAGTACGGCGTGCCACATGTGAGGCGTTGGCTTGACCCTTCTACGGCTGAACCGTTGGTACTGAGGCACGAACTGAATGTTTTTAGACTTGTTTCGTGTGTTGATCTGTATCGGGAAAACTTGGGTATTTGACTGTTCGATCGAAAAGTTTAACATTTTCTATTTTATTTGGAATGTGATACAATACTTGGAATTCGCAAATTGTTATGAGATAACTGAATGAATATTATAAACATAGCAGTTTAGTCTCACTTGATCGGTTGCCACGAAATTTTGATGTGATCAAAAGTCCGTCGCAATCACGTAGCGTACGCGGATACTCGCCGGGTAAACTTAATAGACAGCCTCACTCCATAGCCCCGACCAAGTGACTGTAGGAGAACCCCGTCACCGAAAGCATCCGTTCGGGTGCTCGCGGTGGCGATGTTCCGCCTTGGTGCACTTCGTCGACGGCGTCGGGGGTGCGGCCGCCTACTGAAGTTTGCGACGAGCATGCGATCAGGATGTCGGGAATCTTGTTGAATTGCCCGACTTGATATTGAAAAATGTTTTCGATTTTGAGACTAAAATGCGGGGTTTATAATTGTTAGGCATGCGATGTCTAAGAAATTCATTTGGTCAGGCATGCGATGTCTGAGGTGGTTGCGGATTCCAACTGTTGTAGTTTTACACTTTCTTTTCTGTGACCGTAAGTGTAATATGTGATATCGCCGGTTTCGTTGCTATATGTCAACGACAATTGGGATGCGCATATTTACTTACGTTGATGACATGTGATGTTATGTGTTGCTGGATATGTTATATTGGATCGTCGTGTTTGAATAGCCGGGGTTTTTTATGTGAGATTAGTGTTTTTCATTTTCATTCTTGTAAAAACTTGTATGTAATATTCTTTTATTGGGGCGCTTCCAGGTTGCGGAAGTTGTCACCGTTTGTATATTATTTACTTTTCTGCACTAGGATAGACCCAAGGAGGAGGGCACAAGTAACCGGGTTCTGGAGTCCAGTGGGAGACCAACTCGAGGAGTCGAGTCCGGGTCTCCTAACTCTAGAATTGGTAGGGTTGCTTGCCGCTCTCGTAGGGGTCTAGGGGTGTGGGTTTGGCTATTCATCGCGACCGTGGAATCCGTGTTTTATACTGGCTCGTATTAAAAACACGGACGTCCTAGTATATCCAATATTTCATATGATTCTTCTGCTGCGATATCTGTGATGTGATCATGTGATGTTCTGTGATAGATACTGTATATAGTATATATGATATATTATATAAGCGTTACTTATGTTTTGCACTCGCGCTAGCCCTGCCCCGCTCTACCGTTAGTTACCTAACCTAACGGTGCACGATGGGACATCGAGGCGAATGCGGATGGCATAAGTGTACGTCGTATTTATCTGTGATGTTTAGGTACTTAAATGATGGGACTTCATTAGTGTGATTAATGAAATAAAAGAAACCTAAGATGTTGTAGAATCGAATTTCAAAATAAAACAGGTAGCTACTGTTCTTGCTTTGCACAGCGGTATATATGATATATCCTGCACCTTATTCGATGAGGAAAGGACCGAGATCCCTTCACCGGGAGTGACTCCTTTAGCAATAACTGGCTGATGCTACACACTCGGTTTGTCTTTTGATTGTTTTTAAGTGTCTTTGCTTTGCACAGTGATATATATGATATATCCCGCATCTCATTCGACGAGGAAAGGACCGACGATCCCTTCACCGGGAGTGACTCCTTTAGCAAAACTAGAAAAGCCACAAAAGCACTCCATTTCAAAATCATTTGATTCTACAACGATATCAAGTTCATTACGCAATAGGTTTTCAAAAAAACCTGTCGTAGCCCTCCGTCATTTCAGATACGTACTAGTTAGTATTCGTGCTGCGATTGTTTGGCCTCCGTCAAGGCGTAGTGTACGGTAGCTAACTAGTGCTTATCTGCTAGCATATGATGCGATTGGATTAGGGTATTCGTACGGCGTTGTTTGGCCTCCGTCAAGGGTCGTGCGGGTGGGTTTAATTCAATCAGGAAATGACGGGTTGAACTTGACTAGCGGACTATGGGTTGTTTGGCCTCCGTCAAGGTCATAGGACGCTAGGGGCAAAATATTATCGGGAATTTCAAGTGTTGAAATTTGCAATGAGATTGCATACCTTCTATGAGATAGTTGGATCCCGATACCCGCTGCGAGTAATTGTTACTCCTGGGAGAGTTTTATACATTACAATTAGCCGATCAAGTAGGTGTCTAGAAAGGTGTTAACGAGGTTACGCCTCTGGGAAAACAAGGTTTACATTAATTAGGTTCATGCGAAAGCACGGGGGACTTCCCTCAAAGTACCGACACTTGCCTGGCTGAAAGATTGGTGAACTTGTAGTGTGTAATTAATCCCGGCTAGTCTTTCCTTTCAGGGTTTGAAGGAAGATTTGATAAAAAGCAGTGGGAGCCATCCTGATTAGATAAAATAATAACCAATCTATTCTTGCAAGAGCGCACGCTAAGTGTTTTCTTCTCTCTCTCTCCTGGTAGCGACCATATCACGCCTTAATCAAGATAATAATACGGATTATTGACCGAACCCGCTTGTTATACTGAGCTGGGGAACATTGGTCCCGCTCCAACTTATAATTGTTAGAAGACCGAGCAGGAAATTGGGGATTACCAGAATTCCCGTGCCGCCCAAACGAAGAGAGTGCATACTGATGCATCATCTTCGGGTGTGTTCATTACAAAGAACTGTTTCTCTGTATCCTCTACGTCCTGGTTATGTGATACCAGATCAGGATCCCTGATATGTAATATGTTACATAGGGCTATAGAAAGGTAGAGGACTGAGAACGGGTGATAAGTTTCATGAGGCAGAAAACGGGGAAAGTGTTGCAGCCAAGTCTGTTGGTCACTGTCACCCTGTATTCCAAATACATTGATTCTGAACGAATGTTATTAGATACCGAACCTGATATACAAAATCATATCTATCTCTTTATTAGTAAAGAAATGATAAAATTTTGTATTGTTGGATAATGTTTTGAACATTTCCTATATCAAAAGTTGATCGGTTCAGGCACGTTATCTAAAAGCGTTGATGTTCTAAATCAAACTACAGTTCTTAGTATATGGAACACACACAAGAGGAAGAGTTCAGAAATGAACGAATCCTTCTTGAGGCATTGTAGACTAGGTCATATCAATGCGACCCGACTAGCTGAAGTTATATATAGATGCATATTTAAATCAGTTTGAATTTACATCTTGTGAAACTTGCCAGTCATGTCACAAAGATAAGATGACCATAGCTCCGTTTACTGGAAACAGAGAAAGAGTTAGTGAACTCTTGGGACTGATACATGATGATGTATGTAAGGTCTCCTGTCTACACATGCCAGGACTGGTTCTTTATACTTCATTACGTTCTCTGATAATCTCTCAAGATTCAGACATATGTTCCTGTTGAAACACAACTCCGAACCTTTTGAGATATTCACAGAATATAAGCTAGAAGTAGAGAACCAAAATACGGGTAAAAGTATTATGTCCTTTGATGAGATCAAGGAGGAGAATACTTGAGCACGGAATTCTTGGACTTTTCTAAAGGAGAATGAGATTCTCTCTCAGCATTACTCCTCCGTATACACCATAGCACGATGGTATATCGGGGCGGAGCAGATACACCCTATTTGATAAGGTGTGCTCTATGATGAGTACTACTGAGTTACCTATTTCCTTTTGGGAGTTATGCACTTGAGAAGCTGCATACCTATTGAATAGGGTTTGAATCAGATCACAACCTACCACTCCATATGAGATATGGTATGGGAAGAGCCCATGTCTTAAACTAGTTAAGATTTGGGATTGTCCGGCCTATGTCTAAAAGCAAAATCCGGACAAACTCGAGGGAAGATCTGTTATGTAGAACTGGAAATGTTCCAGCTATACAAACTGCAGCTGATAATTTGAAAGAACCAAAGAGTTCAATAGTTACCAACGAACCTCGGCCTCTCCGCCGATCTAGTAGGGTTCCTCACCCACCTGAGAGATACTTCGATTTCTCTATGACAGTGGGAGCGAGGATTGCATCATGAGATGATGACCCAACTAGTTTCGAGCTGGCCATCGAGAGTAAGACTCTGTAAGAATGACTGGATATTTATCGATCTGAGATGGAATCCTTATACACCAACAAAGTATGGACTTTGGTTGCTATATCTGAAGGGTTAAATCCCCATCAGGAGCAAGTATATCTTGAGAAGATTACTTGGTGTAGATGGAAAAGTTGAGACTTTCAAAGCTAGACTTGTTAAAGTTTTCGTCATTGACCAGGCGTGGATAATGATGAAACCTTTTTCTAGTATCTATGCTTAAGTCCATTCAGATCCTACTTGCCACGGCTACATACCATGACTACGATATCTGGTGGTTGGGTGTCATGACTGCTTTTCTAAATGATGTTTTAGAAGAGAGCGTCTATAAGTACACAGCCAGAGGGCTTCGTAAACAGTGGGAGCAGCGGAAACGTGTGCAAGATGTTTTATAGGATAAAGCAGGTATCGCGGAGTTGGAACATCTGTTTTGATGGATTAGTCAAAGTAGTTGACATCATCAAAATGGTAGATGAACCTTGTATAAACAAAAAGGTAATAGGGAGTATGGTGACGATCCTCGTAGAGTACGTGGATGACATACTCTTGATAGGGAAAGAGTTTCCTATGCTACGCTCGATCAATCTCCGCTTATCACAATGATTCTCCACACAGGATCAAAGTGATACCTCCTAAATCCTGGGTTTTTGGATCTATGAGATAGATCTAAATGGATGTTAGAATACTCACTAGCTGTAGTGAGATGGTATCAATTGATCCTGGGAAGAATCACTGGAAGTGTTCCAGGGTGATAAAGACGACTGAATGTCAGTCACAGGCATTGTCTTTACCCTCAGTAAAGGGACGGTATGTTGGAAGAGTTCCAAGCTAGATACCGTGACATACTAGATGATAAAGGCAGGATACATCGCTACTTAAGATGCTACCAAAGAGGCTGTTTGGGTGTATATTGGTTCATGAGATGAACTACGTTCCTACCATTGTGAGACAATGGAGTTGTGGCTTATGCCCAGGAACGCCGGTCCCATCAGTGATCCAGACATATTCTAAGGCAGTGTCACCTGATCATGGAGATGGTTAATCTCCAGGGTGATCGAGGTTAGGAGAGTAGACTCAGAGGACAACACAGCGGATCCACTCACAAAGGCCTGTTCCCAGAGAGAGACTTTTATGGGATGGTTGAGTATGAGATACTACAACCACTGCTATTAGATGGCCCTAGTACAAGTGGGAGATTGTTAGTTATATGTATGCCCTAGAGGCCATTACTGTACATTTGATGTATATTGTAGTGGATGCTGGGACATATATAGGGAGGACTTTCTTGCTCGACATGATAGTATGCTATCTGGTTACTCTTTACCTTAACGTGTACATTGATCGTCTCTCTGTTACATGTTGGTAAAGCCCCTAGGATGTGTACTTGACTACCTGGACTATGATGCGGATCATACTAGTGGGGACATGGTAGTCCATAAGTACATCCTTGAAAGTCCCTAGTCGTGGGTGTATCGAGATGGGGCATCGATATACCAGAGTAGACTAGCGTGTACCTTCTCGACCCATATAGATGGGCGATGGATGATCCCATATCCATTGGTGTTTGACATCAGAGATGATATACGGGTGCTCAGTAGAGACTGGGTATACTGGACGGACTCGCCGAGAACTCCCAGATGGTATTATACCTTACGTCAGATGGCAGTTCTCTGGTGACACTGGTACAGAGTAGTCTGTTGACCCAAGATCGTCATAGAGTCTTGTGTGGTTCCCACTGTGCTTTGATTTCCATCTTACCACGTCCAAGAGGGCGTGCAAAACGGTAGTTTTTGGGTACAGTCCCGAGTCACATCGAGGCAATGAGCGATAGGAGGGGATTCGTCTCTCCCGGTATAGGGAGTTGATGTTGCGCTGTGTTCGATTGGCTATAACCGGAAATCCCTGGCCAGGGTTGCTGAGATTTACTGGTAAGTGTTACCAGTAGTTTCTCGAATTATTATAGACCTCATATCGACACGACTTATCGAGCTATTGGGGTCTGACGTTTACCATCCCTAGGCGAGATATGCGACATATCAGACGATCAGACCGGACTGTACGGTAGTGTTACTGGTTGGATTCACTGGAGTGTGAGCGGGCTTGCTCGTCGATCTTCTGATCGCTCAATACCCGGGTGGCCGTTACGTTTAGCAGACCGCTTGCGGCTTGTGGGTGCTTGATATGATCATCACCTGCTGCCGGCGTATTGACGAGTCTTTAGAGTCCTACACAGAGGTTTCCTGGCTCAAGCGAAACGAAATAGGAGCGCATATGAGATATGTGCGGGACCGAGAATAATGCGTGTATGTGATACCGTATTCTATTCTCGCGATGAATGTATCGAATGGTTATATGCGATATAACCTAGTTATCGAATCGAGGATTGATTCGATAAGCCGATACATTGGATACTAGTCGGTTATATGCGATATGACCGGATCGTTAAATCAAGTGTTGATTTAATGATTTAATGTATAATTATATATTTGATATATTACTTTGCATTAACTAGTATTGGTTCATTTTAAATGGATTTTCTCACTTGGATGTACAAGTTGTATATGTGATATACTTTTTGTGCAAATGATTGTATCATGTTTGATGATACATGTTTACTTGGTTAAGTGCAAAGAATTAAACCATGGTTAAACTAATGATTAGGGTTTTGTTTATCCATATTTATTTATTCATTTATTTGTTTATTTCATTTAGAAAAGATAATGAGAATGGTGGCTTATTTTGTAGTTTTGTGGAACCTTCATGATGTGTTGAAAGCTTGACCATTCTTGTTCTTTTCCTAAACCTAACCATTAACCCTAACCATGGTTTATTCTCTACACCTAACTAAGGTTAAGATCATGATAAGTATTCTTATTATTTTCTTTTTAGAAAATAACTTATCATATTCTTTCTTGCTTTTTCTTCTTCTTCACTTGAAGAAAGCTTGCTTCAACAATGGCAACTTGAGCAAATGAGTGAGAAATCCAATTCTAAAGTGAACCCACTTCCTATTTCTTCATCCTCTACCTCTTGACAAGTAGTAGAGTGTGTTCTCTTCACAAGTTTCATGACTTGGTGAAGTGGGAGCTTGATCTTGTGATGCCTCGACGTAGATCATCTTCGGCACGAAGCCGACGACCTTGCCCGCACATTTCTCCGATGAGGCCGACGCTAGAGCCCGGGATTTATTTTGGAAAGCAAGGGGACTTCATCGCGGAGCTATGGAGGTGGAGCACCGGATCTACAAAGGTTGTATTTCCGTTCTTGTAGTTCAGTTGTTAACTATTCGCTTTTGTCGCCTAATATCTAGTTAACGATCCGTAGTCTAGGGTATCTCGGCACCGTAAAATTTGAAATTGGCATGGTTGATGCCTTGTGAGACCTATTGAGAGTGTCTAGGAACCCTACATGCGCTGTGCTCGATTGGCTATAACTAAAAGTCCCTGGCCAGGGCGGATATGGAGATCTGCTGGTAAGTGTTATCAGTAGTTTCTCGACCCGTTATGAGCCTCATATCGACATGACTTATCGATTACGGGGGTCTGACGTTTACCACCTCTTGACTGGATATATGACATATCAGACGAAGAGTCCGGACTATACGGTAGTGTTACTGATTGGATTCGCAGGAGTATGTACAGGATTGCTTGTTGATCTTCTGGTCGCTCAATACCCGATTGGCTGTTATGTTTAGATGACCGCTTGCAGCTTGTGGGTGTTTGATATGATCATCACCTACTGCCGGCGTATTGACGAGTCTTTAGAGTCCTACACAGTGGTTTCTTGGTTCAGGCGAAACGAAGTAGGAGCACATATGTGATATGTGCGGGGACCGAGATTAATACGATATGTGATACCGTATTCTATTCTTGCGATATGTGATATCAGCCGGGTATATGTAATATAGCCGGGTTATCGAATCAAGTGTTGATTCGATAAATTGATACATATTATATTAGTCGGTTATATGTAATATAGACGGATTATTAAATCAAGTATTGATTTAATAATTTAATGTATAATTATATATGTGATATATTATATTACATTAACTAATATAAGCTCACTTAAGTAATTCTTTTTCTCATTTTGGATACATTGATATATATATATATGATATATGTTAAATGCATTCTTTTCTTTTGTTACTAAATTATATATATGTGATATGTATAATTGTAACTTGCTAGGTTATAAATGCAACTAGGGTTTATGAGAGTCAAACCATGCTAGGGTTAAGATTCAGGTTTATATTTATCATTAAGTAATTCAAATATTGTGGATTTTTGTCATGGTTGAAACTTGTAGAAGCTTGTAGTTTTCATTGACTTTGTCCACTCTTTTTGTCTAGCTTAAGATATTTATCAACCATACCTTTAACCATAGCTCATGGTTAAATCTCTACAAAGGTTAAGGATGATATACTTGACCCATGGTTGCATTTCTAACCTCACAACAATAATTCATCACTTGCTTCTTCTTCTTCTTCTTCTATTTTGAAAAATCCTTGCTAGATTTTTCATTTGTGATGAATGAAAGTGAGAAAAAGAAAACTAAAGAGAGCAAAATTACTACATCATCATCCTCTTCTATACTAGCCATATAGATTAGTGTGTTAGCTTCACTAATTCGAAATTAGTGAAGAGTTAGCTTGAGTTTGTGTTTCCTCAAGGTAGATCGTCTTGGATTTCGAAGATTTCAAGCAAGATGCAACATTCACCTCAAGGAGCCTCTCTAGAGTCTGGGAGCATGATGATCGTAGCGAATGGACCACAACTTGGAGCTTATGAAGCGAAAGGATGGACTACAAAGGTTGTAATCCTTATCTCTTATACGTAAAGTTATTTACATGCAAAGTTAACCCTAATTCTATAGTAAAAATCTTGGTTAGGGTTTCATAGCAACCAATTTTTTTTATAAAATGGCTTGTAAGATGCCTTCCCAAACCTTGTGGCGGTTCTACGCAACCCAACAGTGGTATCAGAGCCAAGCTAGAGCTTTAGGCGTTGTCTAGACGAAGTTAGAATTCCGATTGAACCCCGAAAACCCGAAATGAACCCCCTCTCTGGAAATTTTTCAAAAAGTTGGATTTTTTCATGTTAAAAATACTCAGAAAAACATGCAGGGAATTCTATGGACACACCTGAAGAACGAAACCCTAACTCGTCCAATTGACCGCGGATCCGCGGCCAAAACATGGTTTTGGGGGCGGATCCACGGCGCCACTTGAGAGGCTTGGGTCGGGCCCTTCGGCTGTAGGTCCGTAGATGTGGTATGTCTCTGGTTAACTTTAACTGTGCTCAAATGTTGAACTTTCTGGGAATTTTTGGGGATTCGTTGAATCGATTGAATTGTCTGACTTCGCCTAGTTATCTGTGATGATTATGTGTTGCTGTGAAATGTTATATTGGATCGTCGTATTTTGAATAGCCAGGGGTTTTACGTGAGATGAGGGTTTTTTATTTTCCTTCATGTAAAATTCATTGTATGTAATATTCTTTTATTGGGGAACTTCCGGGTTGAGGATGATGTCACCATTGTATATTATTTACTTTTCCGCATTAAGATAGACCCAAGGAGGGGAGCATAAGTAACCGGGTTCTAGGGTCTAGTGGGAGACCATCTCGAGGAGTCGAGACCGGGTCTCCTAACCCTAGAAATGGGAGGGTTATTTTCCGCACTCGTAGGGGTCTAGGGATGTGGGTTTGGCTATTCATTGCGACCGTGGAATCCGTGTTTTATACAGGCTCAAAATAAAACACAAACCTCCTAGAACATCCAATATTTCATATGTTATCTTCTACTGCTGATATACTGTGATGTGATCATTTTATATGCATGAGACGAATGCTTATACTATATATATATGATATATAAATATTACTGCTTTCGTTTCTTCTATGATACTTAGTAATCTTAAATGATGGGATTTCATTAATCAGATTAATGGAAAGAAAAGAAACCTAAAAGATGTTATAGAATCAATTTTTTTTAAAAAATGGTAGCTCTAGTTTTTGCTTCGCATAGCGGTATTCCTTGTAGAATATCCAGCACCTTATTCGATAATGAAAGAGCCGAGATCCATTCACCGAGAGTTGCCTCTTTAGCGAAACTAGCAGATGCTACAACTCACTCGGTTTTTTTTTGACTGCTTCTATAGTTCTTGCTTTGCATAGCGGTATTCCTTCTAGAATATCCAGCACCTTATTCGATAAGGAAAGAGCCGAGATCCATTTACCGGGAGTGACCTCTTTAGAAAAACTAGTAAAAGCCTATAAAAACACACCTTTTCAAAATCACTTGTTTCTACAACGATATCAAGTTCATTACGCTCATGGTTTTCTTAAAAATCTGCGTAGCCCTCCGTCATTTCAAATAGGTGCTATTTTAGTATTCGTGCTACGGTAGTTTGTCCTTCGTCATGGCGTAGTGTACGGTAGCTGATTTAGTACTTAGCTGAAGCATGAGAAGCGATTGGATTAGGGTATTTGTACGGCGTTGTTTGGCCTCCGTCAAGGGTCGTGCGGGTGGGTCTAATTCAATCAGGAAATGATGGGTTGAACTTGATTAGCACCTTATGGGTAGTTTGGCCTCCATCAGGTCATAAGACGCTAGGGGTAAAAGATATTATCGGGAATTTCAAGTTGAAATTTGCAATTAGATTGCATATCTTCTATGAGATAGATGGACCCTGATACCCACTGCGAGTAAGAGTTACTCCTGGGAGAGTTTTACCCATGACAATTATTCGATCAAGTTGGTATCTAGAAAGGTGTTAACGGGGTTATGCCTATGGGAAAACGAGGTTTATTTTAATTAGGTTCGTGCGAGAGCACTGGAACGTCCCTCAAAGTACCAACACTGCCCTGGCTTAAAGATTGGCGAACTTATAAGGTGTAATTAATCCCGGCTAATCTTACCTTTTAGGGTTTGAAGGATGATTTGATAAAAACAGTAGGAGCCATCCTGATTATATAAGAAAATAACCAATCTAAATCTTGCAAGAGTGCACGCTAAAGTGTTTTCTTCTCTCTCTTCAGGTAGGGACCATTTCATTCCTTAATCAAGATAATAATATGGATGTATTGACTGAAGCCGCTTATTATACCGAACAGGGGAACGTTGGTCCCGTTCTTGTAAGTGCACGGTGGCGCCCCGGCCGTCAATCCGACACCGGAATGCGGAAGCGGTGATTTACTTTAACTTTTCAAACCGGCACCACCGCGCACTATATACCCGGATCGTGCCATTAAACTAGTCCTAGCTAACTACAAGATGGGGAAGAGAGATATACCGAGCGATCCGTGTCCTCCGGTCTTCTCGCCGTCGTCCCGATCTCCCGCGGAATGTCCGGTCTCCAACTCCTCGCCGAAAGGGCACCACGTCGCCTGCTTCTTTTACGGGCTCCCACCTCTATACCGAGGCAACTCGGGCACGAAGTTGCGAGCCGACGTGCCCAATGTTTGCTGTAGAATGTGTAGTGCTCATGTCTCATTTCGGCGTAGTGGATGTTGCCTTTTAGTGGAGGGATGAACCATGGAGTTTTACTTGGGAGTTTTGGTGAAGAAAAATGATATGAGATCAAAAAGGAACCCCCACTCAAAATGGGACAGCCCCCATAAGAAGTGGCCGGCCATGACCCCTCAAGAATGGGAGAGTGTGAGAGAATAATCAAGGGGGGGAAAACTATCATCCAAAGGAGAGAGAAAAAGGATATGATGATCAAGAATCATTTCAACCAAAACCCCACTCCAAAAACCCATCATCAACAACCATGATTGCTCACAAAGTCAAGCAATCATGAACCATGGAAAGTCAAGGAATGGTCCTCCATCATGAGACCATCATGATACAAAGTCTTACAAAAAACACCCTCTACAAATGCTTATTTGCACAAATGCAAAAAAGCCCTCATCCACCAATCTTCGGCCAATGAAAGATACAAAGAAATATGGCCGAAACGGAAAGTAAACTGGCAACTCCAGAAAACTGGTCCCGTAATAAATTATAGGAAAACCCCGCTGCTGTGTATACACACCCGCATCTGTATTCCGACCGAATACAGATGCAATGAGACAAAATCTACATTGTACTATACTAGGATCCGGCATAAACCAAAACCGGCTAGTAATATCCGTCCGATCCTGATCCGTGCAATACCGCACGTATCTGATCGAACTCTGCCATATATCCATAGGGCCTCTAGTACTAACCGTCCGATCCTGATCCGTGCAATACCGCACGTATCTGATCGAACCCTGCCATATCTCCATACGGCCTCTAGTACTAACCGTCCGATCCTGATCCGTGCAATACTGCACGTATCTGATCGAACCCTGCCATATCTCCATACGGCATCTACAGCGTTTCGCCCGAAACTTGAGTAACTGAATGTGGGGGACTCTAAAGACTCGTCAATACTATGGCTGTGGATTTAACCACTAGCACGTCAGAGGTATTAGCCATACGTGACGGGCTACCAGCTATTGACCAAAAGGGGCGTCGATGAGCGAACTCATCCTGACACCCTAATGAGCCTGTCAGTGACAATATCCGTACAGTCCGGTATGTTCGTCGATGAGCATCGCATGGCAGGCCTAGCGGGTTGGTAAAAGTCAGACCCCTAAAAGCGGTACAAGTCGTGTCGGAGTGTAGCCCAGAACACCCTGAGATACTACTGGAATACCTACCAGTAAATCTCCTGCCTTGGCCAAGGTCTTCATGTAATGGCTCTCCTAGACACAGCGTGACCTCACCCCCATTACCGGGAGAGGCGAACCCCTGAAGATCCGCTCACTGCCTCCATGTGGCTCGGGACTGTACCCAACTAAAACCTGTTTGCACGTCTCCTTTGAGCGTGGTAGGGTAGTAATCAAAGTACAGTGGGAACTCACACGAGACAAATGACGATCCTCAGGTCGATGAACTAACCTGTATACATGTCACCAGGGAACTGCCATCTGACGTCAGGTATAAGACCAACTAGCATGTTCCCGGCGAGTCCTGTCCGGTGTACTCATAACCTAATAAGCACCTGGATACATCTTAGGTGAACCAACTGACACCAGTGGCTTGTGAGACCGGCCACCGCCCCTCGTCGGGGTCTCGACTGTATACACTAGTCTACTCTGGAGTATCGATGCCCTATCTCGAAACTCCCACGACTAAGGACCTTTTAAGGATGTGCTTATAGACCACCAGCTCTCACGTATATGATCGCCCTCATACTGCTGGCAGTCAAGCAAGAATCCTAGGGGCTCTATCAACGTGTAATAGCGACCTGTCAGGTCACCTAAAGCAGTACATGATGATAAAGATAAACCAGATAGCATACTATCATCTTGAGTAAGACTGTCCTCCTGGAATAGGTCCTCCCTCAATCATTGCAATCACGTGCCTGTGATCCAATAATTGACTCTGAGGGCACTATCTCCAACAATCTCCCACTTGCACTCAAGGCTAATTATTGCGATGTCGCATACTCACAGCCCGTGTGATACCGAACACCCAACTCCTCTACTAGTCAGTCTCACAAAGCTCGTTTGCGAAACTTTTGCGTTCGAGGAATAGCCTCAGTGAGTGGATCCGCCTTGATGTTTCCTTCTATGTCTCTCTATATCTCAAGTCCGCGGAGAAAGCCATCTCCCGAAATGAGCAATACCTGTCTTAGAATGTGTCTGGATGTCTGATGGGACCTAGCTCATAAATGAACTCCAAATCCAAACTTCTTAGACTGTATCGTCAACTGAACTTAATCAGTATCCTGCGCCATGCTTCCCTCAGTATTGCCTTGGACCACCTGTCCAAAATACCGCCCCTCGTCAGAGGGAAAACTATAACTCTGACAACCTCCTTGTCGTCCAGGTCACCTTGGAAGCCTGGAATGATAACTGTCTCCCGCATGAGGCTGTCGTTATCATATCCCTAGAACATCCACTTATGTTCTAAAACTGCATCCGACTGTTTCTCCAGGATTGGATCAATGTCAACTTATTGCATCTAATGCAAGAACAACATCTCGTGTCGTACTTGACATCTCATGATTGACTCAATCGCCTGAGCAAGTGATCTGCAAATCATGCACATCCCTCTCCCCTTTAGTCTGTAAGACACCTTTAGAGAGGGTGACTCCATCACCTGCAGGTATACTACCGTGCCAGGAGTCGTCCATTCTAAATACTCTTAGAATGCTGTCTAAGTACCCTTAAATGGGAAACCACCCAAATCTAGATCTAAAACCATAAATCTAGTAACCAGTATGTCTGATATAATGTCCAAGTCCCATGTAGAGAAACCACTGTGTGACGACCAAAGTATAACCGATCGTAGTATAGGAATATCACTTCCTACTCTGTGTATGTCATCCAAATACCATGACATCACACCCTACTACCTTCTCAACATATCCATCCCCTATTCTGATGAAGTTAAACCTATGACTGTCACATCAGAAATAGATGATCTATCTCCGCTATATCTGCTTTAGTCTATAAATAGACATATGCCACCTGTCCACCAATGCTTCCGCTGCTCCCACTGACTACGATAACCCTCTGGCAGAGTCATATAGACGTACACTTCTAAAGCCAGTTTAGAACAACACTATACGCATCCTCCTGCCGGGTCTCACAGTCTGGAACAACAATAATGGCAAGTGTAGGTAAACAAGAACCTCCCTGTCACCGTCCTTGAGGCTACCGGAGTACCTCTCGGGTGCCTGAGGTTACCTACCTTATCTGCGGAGTGGCCAATGGAATGTCAAACCAGATTGAATCTTTAGGTTCCTGTGAAATCTTCAGTAATCGTTTGTGGTTCTGGAATCACTTCCAGTTCTACCATACTCCCACTACTGTTTTCTGAAAAAATCCATTTTTAATAAAACTGTGGCGAGTCAAGAACAATATCACTATTGATCTTCCAGATGGTAGAAAGTCAACCCTCGTCATAGCCTGGGTCAACCCACAAACAGCCATTACAGAAACGTGCCTTGAGTTATCCAGAGTCTGGTTTTAATCATAAGCCAGACAACTCCCCGTACCTTAATAATGTTAAGATATGAACTGTACTATATCCAATATAGAACCAGAGGCACTGATTTAATTGAACCAGATTCAAATCATGCAGCTGTCTCCAGTGCATGTCAACTAAATGGAAAGAGGCCGATCAGCGTTACTCAACTTAGGAATGCTTCCAATTATGAGTAACCTGAAAGAGAAGCAAGTTCTCTTAGTCATTACTATCAACTAAATATCATACACAAGTATCTACATCTTCGATCACTTTGAAGAATCCCGATACTTGCAATACCTGGTTCTCTACTTTATTCAAATACCTATAACTTCTCAAAATTCGGACCATGTGTTTCCACGAAACACCTGTCTAAGAACTAGAGAAGTCATAAGCAAACCGAATATAGTACGAGGACCAACCCCTCTGTCCTGATGGACCCTGAACAACATACAATACTCTGTATAAGTCCCTTGAGTCTGATAACTCATTCACTGTATGTCGTAGGTTAAAAACTTTACTTATGGTTAAGAAGAATTACACCACTGTTTAATGCTCCTTACCTAACCATCCACTGATATAGGTAAATGTCGTAGACATAATTTCAAAAAGATATATCTCACTCTATAAAAATAAACGTACAGATGTATCAATTTGAAATTGGTGCATAACAGCGGATATTCAAAACCAAATATTTGCCGACCGGCAAACAACCCAGGTGACTTCCTCAAATATCACTGATTACAACGAATCCCGATATAATGAGGATGATCACCCAATTCCCAATAACTTACTCCCACTCATCATCTGTAAAACCATACAGATGTGAGAATCATACCTGGTAAATACATACCCTGGAGCAAGTGTCTAATTGGGAAATCAGTTTTCCTTTAACAGTACACAGTGAAACTGAAACATTGAAATGTTTCGTAGGGGTATCCTGGTATTCCTAGTAAAGCCTCTTCTATTATCCCGATTCACAACTGTAACCGTGTAATTCTTTGCCTCCTCTCCAAATCCCTTTCTATGTCTTTAGTCATTACCTTCTGTACACCCCTTTAGGCCAAATGGTTTACTTCCTTCCTTACCGTTCGGCACCAGCCTATGGTTTGGAAGAAGACTATCCAATAAGCATAATGGGTGTACTTTCCTAATCCTAGGAGCACTCACAATGCGAGAGAAGGTGAAGATAAAAGACAACCGAATAAACCTTATTCCTATTTCTCCTGAACCAGAATCCATCCCCGAACTGGAACAAGTTCCTTTCGAGTTCGTATATAACCATACGATGGAGTATCCAATAAACTGTGGATCTTCGTAGTGATACGGAGTGTTCTGGAGAAATACAAAGGTGATTTAGGATTGGTTAAGAAATACTTGGTATTGTCGTGAATAGCAGTCGTAATTTACTTTGCCCTCTTACTAATCCCTTGCTTTGTCTTAACTTAATATCTTCTGCACACCATCGTTATACTAATTGGTTTTCTTCATTCCCTACCGGTCGGCACCAGCCTAAGGTTTGGAAGAAGACTATCCAATTTGCGTAATAGGTGTAGTATCTCCAAAACCAAGGAGTACTCGCAACCTGAGAGAAGGTAAAAGGAAAAGACAACTGAATAGTCCTATTCGTTTTCTCCAGAACCGGAAACCATCCTCGAATAAATTCCTTCGAGTTCGTATCTAACCATACGATGGTTTTGTCCAATGGAAGTGGACGTTCGTAGTAATACGGGGTGTCCTGGAGAAAAGGGTAAAAGTAGGAGTGGCAATGAGGTTAGCAACTCTGACAATCCAAAAACCAGTGTTAAGAAGGTTCGGTTAATTTTGGTCTCTGAGTCATAGTGTTAGGGTCGGGTCAATGGTCACTGCCGAAGAGAGAGAGAAAAGAAACACTCAGCGTGCACTCTAACCTAGATCAGAATGGTTACCAATTTATCTAATCTTGAAACCTCCCACTGTTCCGTCAAATTCTCCTCCAAACCTAAAAGAAGAATTAGTCGGGATCACCCGAGGAGTAAACTAACTCATCAGTGGGAATCGGGATCCAACTATCATCGCATGATAACGTGACGGAATCCGCTCACGTCATCACACTCCAGAAGGTATGCGCATATCTGGCAAGTTTCAGTTTCTTTTGAAACTCCCGATGTGATTTCTGCCCCATGCTCTTATGACTTTGACTTTGGCCAACATATCATAAGTCACATGTCAAGTTCTACCCGTCATTCTCCAGGTTAATTTGAGCCTACCCGTACATACCCTTGACTTTGGCCAAAATAGTAGTACGACTGCCCCAAACCAACGCATTTATCTATGCTGCATATGAATACCCAATAGCTACCAATCACTGTGCCTTGACTTTGGCCAACATACACAGCTTGAATACTATTGACCACCCATATGAAACGACGGAGGGCTACGAATGGTTTCTGGCGAAAACCTTTAACGAATGAACTTGATATCGTTGAAGGAACGGATAGCTTTATAAAAATATAGTGACGAAAACCTTTGCTAAAGAGGTCACTCCCGGTGAAGGGATCTCGGCTCTTTCCCCGTAGAATGAGGTGCAGGATATTCCAAATGAATACCACGATGCAAAGCAAAAGTAATCGGCTATAGTGAAGTTATTGCCCTGACGCAAACTTTTTGTCCAAGGGGTCACTCCCGGTGAAGGAATCTCGGCCCTTGCCTCGTCGACTGAAGAGCAGGATGTTCCAACTGAATACCACGATGCAAAACAAAAGAGAACGTCCTTGCAATAACAGCTTTTTGAAAAGTGTTCCAACAACATCAGATTAGGTTTGTTTAACTTGCATTGATCCGAATCAACGCAGTCCCATCAATTGATCACACCACAAAGAACGAAATATAATGACGTACGTATATGCCATCCGCATTCGCTACTGGGTCCCGTCATTACCCGTTAGGTTAGCTAACTAACGACCGAGCGGGGACTGGACTAGCACGGATGCAAAACATATACAACATCTACTAGTATATATATCAATATATAATATTTCGCTCAAGGCGTGATAAAATGCAACATCACAGAAATGTACAGCATCACAGAACAATACAGATATCTGGGATCCCCGGGTTTCACAGAGCCACTACTGAAACCCGACGTTCCCCTGGTCATGTAGATAGCCTGTGCAATGAAAACCCTAGACCCCTACGGGCGCGGCAAGTTACCCGCCAAAACCTGAAGCGAGGCAGCCCCCTTCAGCAACGTGAATGGACCACCCAGCACTTCACGGAATCCGGTAACTTGGGCACCCCTCCTGGGTCAACCTGTACCCCCTACGAGTGCGGCGAATATCCCGCCAATCCTAGAGTGAAGCCCCCTCCGACTCAATGCCATGAGATGCGGGCCCGTTGCCCTCTAGAACCCGGCTATCCGTGCACCCCACCTTGGGGTAATCCTAGTACAGAAAGTAAAATATACATACAACGGGTACATCGACCTCGACCTGGTCGTGCCCCAAAAGAATAATATACAAACAGGCAGTGACGGCAGTCCACATGTCGGACGCTCGCCCCGCAATATCAAATGTACATAATACAACAAAAACTGTACTAGCATTGCATCCAGGCTATCCCCCACGACCAATCCGCAACATCACAGCATAACACAGAACATCAACGTGAAAGTCACGTTGGCAAATCCGTCTAACCGGGCTATAGCAGTTAGACAGGATTTACCGATCAAGTGACATTCACGGTCGCAGATATAATGTAAATACTGTGAACTAATGTGTTTAAAATATCCGATCGATCAAATTTTACCAAGTGGGCCCCAAGCATTACTGTAGCAGTTAAAGAAATCTGGTCCCAAAAAATAACATTCCAAAAACCCTAATTTCAACTCAGGAATCACTGCATGAAATTTGGTGCAGTGAGCTCACTTTTCTGCGGCGGAACCGCGGCCAAATGGGGGTTACCGCCGCGGTTCCGCGGCTATACAGAGACTTCAGCCGACCAAATTTCACCAGTATTCCTATAACACCCTGCACATCTCTCTGCAATGTACTGAAAAAAATTTCGAGCCAGAAAAAAATCGACAGAAACTGATGCTAGGAAAAATACGGGTTTTAGGATTTTTGTTCGATCGGAAACGTAAACACATTAGACCAAGCTAGACTATGTTAATGGCGAGGCTCTGATACCACTGTAAGTGCACGGCGGCGCCCCGGCCGTCAATCCGACGCCGGAATGCGGAAGCGGTGATTTACTTGAACTTTTCAAACCGGCACCACCACGCAATATATACCCGGATCGTGCCATTAAACTAGTCCTAGCTAACTACAAGATGGGGAAGAGAGATATACCGAGCGATCCGTGTCGTCCGGCCTTCTCGCCGTCGTCCCGATCTCCCGCGGAATGTCCGGTCTCCACCTCCTCGCCGGAAGTGCACCACGTCGCCTGCTTCTTTTACGGGCTCCCACCTCTATACCGAGGCAACTCGGGCACGAAGTGGCGAGCCGACGTGCCCAAGGTTTGCTGTAGAATGTGTAGTGCTCATTGTAGGGTGTTTTTCGTCACCCCATTGAGATGGGAATACGCGCACGCGTCTCAGACGTACTATAGATTCCCCCTTGCCTAGGGTAGGCTGGGGTTTAATGATTGTGGGGATCCGAATCTCCGGCAGCCGCGGACTAAGCTGCCGTTAATTACCCGTCGCCTTTGGGGCGAGGGAACCTCCGATTAACGGGTTAAACTGGTCATGCGAACTCAATGTGCAGTGTACGTGTGTTCTGTTTTGAAAGGGGGGTTTTGGATATATCGGGAGCCACGCAGAGTTTTTACGGGGGTCCCGCTACCCGGATAGCTGGCTGGGGGTCAAGGGGGCTAGCAGCCCCCTTGCGGGGTGCGGGGCAGCGCCCTGTTAGAAATTTTTTTCTAACAAGGACAGTGTCGTGGAGTACGTGTGTGTATAAATTTGTATACATATGTATATATGTATGTATGTACACAAAAAGAGGGGAAAAATGCATTCAAGGGATGCGTGGGGCCAGCGCCTTGAGCGCTGTGCGCTTAGGTGCTGTGCTCTCAGGCGCAAACGCGCCACGTGGGCGCTTTGCGCATGAGCGCAAGCGCGCGCGCGCCACGTGTCAGCACGTGGGCGCTTTGCGCATGAGCGCTGCGCGCTGGAGCGCAAGCGCGCGCGCCACGTGTCGGCACGTGGGCGCTTTGCGCATGAGCGCTGCGCGCTGGAGCGCAAGCGCGCGCGCCACGTGTCGGCACGTGGGCGCTTTGCGCATGAGCGCTGGAGCGCAAGCGCGCACGCCAAGTGTCGGCACGTGGGCGCTTTGTGCATGAGCGCTGCACGCTGGTGCGCAAGCGCGCAGGAGCGCAAGCGCGCCCGCCACGTGTCGGCACGTGGGCGCTTTGCGCTCGCGCGCAGTGCGCTGGAGCGCAAACGCGCCACGTGTCGGCACGTAGGTGCTTTGCGCTCGAGCTCTAGCGCGCCGGCGAGGAAAGGAGGGCTTTTAGCCCCAGAAACTCTCGAAAGAGAAATTGGTGGAGTTAAACTCCTGAAAAAAAAAGGAAAATGTTTTGGTTGGGAAAATGGGTTCTTCTTCTTCCTCCTCTGTTGGCTGGCTCAAGAGATGTGAGATCTAAAAATCTCTTCTTTTTAAGATCTAATGATAGATCCAAGTTCCCCTTTGTGGGTTTTGTGGTGAAAAACTAATTTGTTTTATAAAAAGAAGAGTAAAACTCTTGATTTAATTCAAGAGAAAGAAGAAGGTTTTGGAACCTTGAAGAGGAAGAAAAGATCTCAGATCTGAAACTTTTTTGGAGAGTGGAAAAAAAAAGTTGGGATATTTTCATTATCATTGCCTTTATAGGCTATATACTTTACACCTAACCCCTTGGGCTTCACAAAATGGCATTTTGCCTATCTCATGGCTCATGCGCCATTTCTTTTTGCACATAAGCCATGGGCTTTACAAAAATTTGGCTTTATGCCTATTTTTCTTGCATTTATCCATAAAATAAAATAAAAGAAATACAACAAAATTGTTTATTACAAAAATTTTTATCTTGGCGTGGGGGAAGGCCGGCCGCTTCATGTTTCGGGCTCGACCCGGGCATGGGCCCACTGGGTCGGGGCTTGGGCCCACCTGGCTTCGGGTTGACTTGGATTTTGACTTGGTCAACCGGGGTGTAAATTTTTACCCCAACACTCATGTCTCATTTGGGGGTAGTGGATGTTGCCTTTTAGTGGTGGGATGAACCATGGAGTTTTACTTGGGAGTTTTGGTGAAGAAAAATGATATGAGATCAGAAAGGAACCCCCACTCAAAATGGGACAGCCCCCATAAGAAATGGCCGGCCATTACCCCTCAAGAATGGGAGAGTGTGAGAGAATAATCAAGGGGGGGGAAAACTATCATCCAAAGGAGAGAGAAAAAGGATATGATGATCAAGAATCATTTCAACCAAAACCCCACTCCAAAAACCCATCATCAACAACCAGGATTGCTCACAAAGTCAAGCAATCATGAACCATGGAAAGTCAAGGAATGGTCCTCCATCATGAGACCATCATGATACAAAGTCTTGCAAAAAACACCCTCCACAAATGCTTATTTGCACAAATGCAAATATGCCCTCCTTCACCAATCTTCGGCCAATGAAAGATACAAAGAAATATGGCCGAAATGGAAAGCAAACTGGCAACTCCAGAAAACTGGTCCCGTAATAAATTACGGGAAAACCCCGCTGCTGTGTATACACACCCGCATCTGTATTCCGACCGAATACAAATGCAATGAGACAAAATCTACACTGTACTATACTAGGATCCGGCTTAAACCAAAGCCGGCTAGTAATATCCGTCCGATCCTGATCCGTGCAATACCGCACGTATCTGATCGAACTCTGCTATATATCCATACGGCCTCTAGTACTAACCGTCCGATCCTGATCCGTGCAATACCGCACGTATCTGATCGAACCCTGCCATATCTCCATACAGCCTCTAATACTAACCGTCCGATCCTGATCCGTGCAATACCGCACGTATCTGATCGAACCCTGCCATATCTCCATACGGCCTCTACAGCGTTTCACCCGAAACTTGAGTAACTGAATGTGGGGGACTCTAAAGACTCATCAATACTATGGCTGTGGATTTAACCACTAGCACGTCAGAGGTATTAGCCATACGTGACGGGCTACCAGCTATTGACCAAAAGGGGCGTCGATGAGCGAACTCATCCTGACACCCTACTGAGCCTGTCAGTGACATTATCCCTATAGTCCGGTCCGTTTGTCTATGAGCATCGCATGGCGGGCCTAGCGGGTTGGTAAAAGTCAGACCCCCAAAAGCGGTACAAGTCGTGTCGGAGTGTAGCCCAGAACACCCTGAGATACTACCGGAATACCTACCAGTAAATCTCCTGCCTTGGCCAAGGTCTTCGTATAATGGCTCTCCTAGACACAGCGCGACCTCACCCCCATTACCGGGAGAGACGAACCCCTGAAGATCCGCTCACTGCCTCCATGTGGCTCGGGACTGTACCCAACTAAAACCTATTTACACGTCTCCTTTGAGCGTGGTAGGGTAGTAATCAAAGTACAGTGGGAACTCACACGAGACAAATGACGATCCTCAGGTCGATGAACTAACCTGTACACATGTCACCAGGGAACTGCCATCTGACGTCAGGTATAAGACCAACTAGCATGTTCCCGGCGAGTCCTGTCCGGTGTACTCATAACCCAATGAGCACCTGTATACATCTTAGGGCTGATGTTCTCAATTCGCCTGCGACTTAGAGAATTTACGTGTAGTATTTCTTGAGATATCGGCCATTGATGGGTGGCATAGGCCTTTCTCCCTTGGCACTTATTAGTTGGTAGGACCCTCCGTCGAATACTTTCTCGATGACGTATGGTCCTTCCCAGTTTGGCTCGAATTTTCCCTTGGCGTGTCGATTGGGGATGATCGGTCTTTTGAGGACCAACACCAATTCACCTTTCTTGAAAGCGCGGAGACGGGTTACCTTGTCACAGGCCCGTGACATTTGGGCTCGGTATGGCTCCAGATTTTGCTGCACCGCGAGCCTCTTTTCTTCGAGGGCATCGAGCTCTTCAAGTCGAAGGAACATGTTTTCCTCCTCCGTCAACTCATGCTGAACGGCCATTCTTAAGCTTGGAACTTCGACTTCGAGGGGGAGGACCGCCTCCACTCCGAAGAGCAATGAGTTTGGAGTGGACTGTGTTGGAGTACGGTGCGTGGTACGATATGCCCACAACGCCTCGTGAAGTTTAAGATTCCAGTCTCTCTTGTTGGCTGAAGTATTTTTCCTTAGGAGCTTGCATAGAGTCTTATTGAAGGCTTCGGCTAGCCCGTTGGCTCTTGGATTATAGATGGAGGAATATCTCCAGTCTATCTTATGCTGAGTAGCGAACCTTGAGACATTGAAGCTCTTGAAAAAAGGCCCGTTGTCAGAAATGATTCTTCTTGGTGTACCGAAGCGGTATAGAATGTTATGCTGGAAGAATGTTAGAATATATTTTGTCTTGACTTCATTCAACGGGACAGCTTCAGCCCATCTGGAGAAGTAGTCTGTCGCGGCCAGTATGAATCGGTGGCCTTTGGATGACAGAGGATCAATTGGGCCAACAATGTCGGTGCCCCAGACTTCGAAGGGCCACGACGCCACCGTAGGATGCAACGGATTAGGATGCTTGTGAATGAAATCACCATGGATTTGGCAGATCTGACACTTCTTTGCATGCTCTCCGCAATCCTGTATCATGGTGGGCCAATAATACCCAAGCCGTTTGATTTGAAGTCGCATCTTGGGGCCAGATTGGTGAGCACCGCAAATGCCCGAGTGAACATCTTTCTTGACTTTTTGGGCTTCGGCCAGTAACAGACACCTGAGCCAGAGTTGGTCATATGACCTGCGGTATAACGTGTCATTTACAAACACGTATCGGAGAGCTCTTTTCTTCAGCTGAATCCTCGCAGATTTTTCTTCGGGCAGCTTGTCATATCGGAGGTACTCTATGAAGGGTTATCTCCAATCGGGCTCATCTTGGATGATCGAAGCTTCTTCGGCAGGACTGCTCTCCTGTTTCGCACTTTCCTCTTCTCGTAGAGAGACTGGGGGTAGAATTTGTCGGCTCCTGACTGTGATCAGAATTTCGTCCATGTCAGGATCAGCCAGCTCCTTGGCTAGGCGAGCGAGTATGTCGGCTTTTCCGTTCAATGCTCTAGGGACTCTTATCAGTTCAATGTGAGTGAACTGTTTCATGAGTTCCACTACCCGGCTTCTGTACCGAGCTAACTCGGGTTTGTATATCTTATAGTTGCCGCTTACTTGGTTGACGACAAGCTGGGAGTCACCGTAAACCCGTAGCCGAAGGATTTCCATTTCTATGGCGAGCTCCAAACCAGCTATCAGAGCTTCATACTCGGCCTCATTGTTTGAGCGAGGCTCGGTGAGAGCAAAAGAGCGCCGTAGGGTTCCCATTGATGGCGTGATGAACACCAATCCTATCCCTGCCTTTATCTCTGGGACGCTTGATTTACTGGAGGTCCTTATTGATGAGGCTCCATCGAAGTAGAGCTCCCAACATGGCCCCTCTTTCTCGAGGTGCAGCACTTGTTCATCGGGTAGCTCACAATTTAGCGGCGACCCTTCTGGTATGGGATGAGCAGCGAGAAAGTCTGCAAGAGCTTGCCCTTTTACTGCTTTCTGAGGAGTATAAACTATGTCAAACTCAAGTAGCATGACAGCCCATCTTGCCATTCTGCCGGCTAGGCTTGCTTTGGTCATTAAGTGTTTGAGCGGGTCGACCTTGGAAATCAGCATAACCCGATGAGCCAGCAGATAGTGCCTCAGCTTCTTCACAGCAAATATCAGAGCCAGGCATTGCTTTTTGATTGGGGAATAGTTGTGTTCCGCCCCGACTAGAGTTCGACTGAGGTAATAGAGGGAATTTTCCTTTCCCTCCTCGTTATTCTGGGCAAGGAGCGCACCGAGTGACTCATCTAGCGCGGCAGTGTAGAGAATCAGCGGTTTATTTGGAATGGGAGTAGCCAGCACTGGAGGGTGCAACAGGTATTGTTTGATGCTTTCGAACGCTGCTTGACACTCGGCACCCCAGATAAAAGGAGCTCCTTTCTTCATGAGCTTTGAGAAGGTCCTACATCTTCCCGATAAATTTGAGATAAACCTCCGTATATAAGCAAGCTTGCCTTGAAAAGATCTTAGCTGCGTCAGACTCTTCGGAGGGGGCATCTCCATGATGGCCTTTATCTTCGACGGGTCAACTTCGATCCCTCGATGTCGGACTATGAAGCCCAGGAATTTTCCCGATGACACGCCAAAAGCGCACTTCAGAGGATTCATCATCAGATCGTATTCTCTCAGTCTGGTGAGAACGGTCCTAAGATCTTGGATATGATCGGCCCTGGTTTTAGTCTTGACGACCAGATCATCGACATAACATTCGACGACTTTATGGATCAGGTCATCAAAGATATTGGTCATTGCCCTTTGATATGTAGCACCTGCATTCTTCAGTCCGAACGGCATTACCTTGTAGCAATATATTCCGATCGGGGTTCGAAATGCTGTGTGTTTCTCATCCTCAGGCGACATCTTGATCTGATTATATCCAGACGAGCCATCCATAAAGGTGAACAGCTCGTAATTTGAGGTGTCATCGACCATCATTTCCATGACCGGTAGCGGGAAGTCATCTTTAGGACATGCCTTGTTGAGGTCTCTGAAATCGACACAAACTCGGATCTGCCCATTTTTCTTCTTCACTGGAACTATGCATGCGATCCAGTCTGCGTATTTCTCTTCCCTGATGAAGCCGACATCGATGAGCTTCTTAGTTTCCTCGATAACCTTTTCTTCTAGTTCCCTTCTCATTCTTCGAGGAGCTTGTTTGACTGGCTTAGCATCAGGAGATATAGCCAACTTATGTACGGCCACTTCAGGGGAAAGGCCAGGCATTTCTTTGTACATCCACGCGAAGCAGTCGATGAACTCATGCAACAGGGCAATTATCTGCGCTTTCATTTCCTCTGACAAGAGCGAGCTGATGTAGGTCGGCCTTGGATCATCGGGCGTTCCTAAGTCAATCTCGGTTAGCTCGTCAAAGGTTGCTTGTCCGCCATCTTCGAGCTCTTGAGGAGCTTCTTCTGGCTCGGATATCTCGTCATTATCTTTTGATCTTTTGCTGGCCTCACCAACATGGATCATGTAGCACGCTTTGGAATCAGGTTGAATGTAGCCTATGCCCTGTCTATCTGGAATTCGTCCATCGATGAGTGCTCGGACCTGGGGCGGATACCATAGCCCTTCGTAAAACTTTGCTTCAGACTCCGTTTGATATAACCGGCATCCGCACTTCTTAAAGTATTCCCGCATCTTGGGCGCATAGTATCTGGCATTGAGGACGGCTCTTATGCCTCTTTCATAGGGGAGGCACGCGACAGAAAGATCGTCTGGGTGCACAACGGGGTATGACCTGTAAAATAGGATGCCCTTCTGTCCATTTTTCCTCCCGAGCACGTAGAAAGTTTTCAGCTGGTCCACGGTAGAGACTAACAACGCGTCGAGCTCTTTGCACATCCGTTCTGGCACCTTTGTGATGGCCAGGGACCCTTCTGCGACTTCGAAGGTCTCCCGTAGTTTCGCTTGCTGCATGGGGGGCCAATCTGCACAGCTGTTGCACGGCAAGTCCTCTTCTCCTGACTCTTCAGTGTCACTGCCAAGATGAGGGCGGACTTTGCTGCTAGGTGGGCCTTCAGTAACAGATTCGTCCGTATCGCTGCCGAAATGAGGGCGAGTTTTACGGAAGGATGGGCTTCCATCGTCGGACTCATCAGTGTCGCTGCCGAAATGCGGGCACACTTGAGTATTTTTGCTTTTGAAAGTGACAGCCGGCACAAATTTGCTTTTGAGTCTTGGGGCCGGTCTATCCTCGGTCAGTTGTAGCTTAGCATTTTGGTGGTTCATAAAGTAACGAGAATCTTCATATCGGACTTCATGCACACCGAACGGCTGGATGTCTCAGTCAATGCGTCTTTCTTCGCCATTTTTAGTATACTTCATGCATTGATGCAGAGTTGACGGAATGATGCCGTAATCATGGAGCCAGGGCCGCCCCAAGAGAATCTTATAAGACGTGTCGGCGTCGATCACGTATATCTTAGCTTCAGTTTGCAGATCCCCGAATTTGATTGGCAAAGCTATGGACCCCAGAACTTGCTGGCAATTTTGGTTGAAGCCTTGAATGACAATCCTTTCCCTTGACAGGTGTCGGACGTCCATTGACAAACTCTTCAGAGTTCGCAAGTTCATGAAATTCACTGAGGACCCCGGATCAATCAATATGCGATTAATTCGATCTCCGTCGCTGTACCCGGTCACGTAAAGCGGCCGATTATGCTCAGCCGTTCCCAGTAGCAAGTCTTCATCCTTAAATGTGACTGCGGCGGAATTCAAAGCGTGCTGAGATTCTTTTATATTAATTTCCGCAAAGTGAGCCTGATACCGCTCGGGGTTTTGTAGAGCGTGAATGAGAACATCTCTAAGCTCCTTAGATAAGACCAAGGCGTCGTAGATGCTCAGGAGAGACGGAAGCTTCCGAAGATGTGCCAAGACATTATAGTCCACCGAGGAAGGACTTATGTTTTCATCAGCCGGTTCTCTGCCATCTTCTTCATTAGCGACTTGTTTTTCCTTCCCTTTTGGGGCGTTGCCCTGATTTTGCGGTAGAGCCCTGCCGCTTCTGAGCTGGATTTGATTGGCCTTTGTGGTGAGCTCCTCGTCCTCTTCGGGAAAACAGAGCTCATCCTCGGAGTCGCTGCCAAGATGGATGGCGTAGCAGGTCACTACCGGGATCTCTTCATTGGAGTCTTCTTCTAACTCCTCCAGAATTTCAGCCACTTGTGCAGGGAAGAACTCCTTCAACTGAATCAATGTTCTTTCCTTTTGTTCATATTCTTCGAGGGAGTCGATATATTTTTGAATGGTCGATCTCCCTGCAGACTCTTTTTCACGCCGGGCTGCACTTTTCTTCTTCTTGTGCTTCTTGGATTTTGAGCCTGATGGAGTCGCATTGGCAGCGGGACTGGTAGGCTTCTTATGCCCTTCCCATTCCGTCATGGGTTCTTTCCGAAGTAGCTTTATCATCTTCTTCGTCTTATTAGATATGTGCGTACTCCACGGAGGCCGCGATGAGTCAGCTTCGTTTGTCAGGGCAGCAGGTTCAGCTGTCTGCTCCCAGAAGGCTTCAACTTCTGTCTGTATAAAGTTAGCGGTTGCAACTTAATTGATCACCAACACGCTTTTGGACAGCTCGATCTCTCCAGCCTTGTACTACTTCTCGACCCAGTCCTTGAAGATATAGCAATCCTCGATCGCATGGCTCACTACTCGGTGGTATGGGCAATACAGAGGATTGTCGGTCATTTTTGCTTCTTGGGGCCTTTTCGACTCCGGCAATTGTAGGCCATTGTTCAAGGCATCTTTAAATATCTTGCGGACCTTACCCCTTCTGAAAGAGTAAACCTTGTTCTTTTTCTCCTCTAGGGAGGGCCCGTCTCCTCCCAGCAATGGCTTTCGAGACCGGTTGGTTTTGGATTCGCCCGCCCTTCGCTTTTCTTCATTATCGGAGGCATTGAAGACATTGGTACTGCTGGAACTCCCGCTTCCACGGTTGTCGTCCCGCTTGCTTTTCCAGGTTTTGTCTCTCTGAGAGTCTGGCGGGGACTCTTGCTTCGAGCGTTCCAGCATTTGAACTTTCTTGGTTAGCTCCTGAAATGTCTTGAGGCCCGCTGTACACAAGAATGGGACCATCCAATTGCTGAGGTTCCCAATGAGAAGGCTGACGGACTGGTCCTGCTCCAGCGGCGGTTCGCACTTAACCGTGAGATTACGCCATCGGGCGATAAAGTCAGTGTTGCTTTCATTCTTCCCCGGCTTAGTCCTCACAAGGTCGGCTATGGAGATTTTATCACTGACGCTCATGAACCTTTGCCGGAACAGAGACTCCATTTGGGCAAAGGTAATGACGGACCCGTCTAGTATGCTCGCGTACCAGTCGAAAGCAACACCGGTCAGGCTGTTGAAAAACTGACGAAGAAGGAGCGCGTCATTGCCCCCTGTATTTCCGCACGATGCTTTGAAGTGGGCGACGTGCTGCTTTGCATTCCCCGTTCCATAAAATCTTCCGAACTTAGGAATGACGTAGCCGCTTGGGAACTCAATCAGATCGTATTGCGCGGGATATGGCCGCCCACTACTACCGATTTCTTTCTGAGCTTCGGCTTCGGCCACCAATGTTTTAACCTTGCTGGTGACCAAATCCATTATCCGATCCTGTGTTAGCGGGATAGTGCTATCTGGGGCCAAGGCGTCCCTAGAAGCGGAGTGCGGCCGGCTTTCATGTGGCTCGACCAGTCTCGGTCCCAAAGGAACAGGCATCGGCTGCCTCGAATTGTCGTCACCCGGCTGATTAGTAGCGGCTTGTGCTTGATTGGGAGGTGCTCGAGCAATTTGAGCCGTAAGCTGCATCACCACGTTCGTTAAGTCGTCAATCTTCGAGTAGAGCTTGGCCATCTCTTTATCTTTGCTCCTGAGCTGTTTTCGAAGCTCTTGAAGCAGCTCTTGCTCCGCAGTCCTGGGGCGGAAAGTCGGCTCTTCCTCACTGTCCGAGCTTGACTCTGCATGGACCGAGGGGTCTTTCTGCCTATCATCCTCCTCGAGAGGGTTTTCTTCATCCAGCGGGGGCGGCTGTTCTTGAGCGGCGGCGACCACATTCAGGCTAGATTGGGCTTGGGATATGGTGGCCCCATCCTTGCTTTTGCTGCGAAGGTTGTCGCTAGGGCGTCCTCCCGCCATATAGACCGTATGGATGATGTATCCGGCCGTCTTTCTATCATTGGAAGCTGACTTCACGGATCGCTGTCTTGACACCCTTGCTTCGGTAGCTGGTAATCGATTGAAGGCGGCTGGCCTAACCAGGTTCTTGAATGGTGCTGGCTTCTTTTCTGGATTTGCCCCGCTGCTTTCGTGCAGCACAGAGCGCCTGATAGACCCTTGAAGAGATAGTGTCATAATTTTTATGCTGGGGATGGGACACATCTCTTTGTAGCACTGTTCGGACCGCTGTCTTCTTGATTTTGGCGGTCGTGGCATTTTTCTAAACCCACTTCAGAGGCTCGAAGGAATTGCTGATTCTTATGTCCGACTCAGCCGTCGTCGCAGGGCAACCCTGCACTTGGAACTTCACACGATTCCATTTGGTCGAAGCCCTGGCCCTCTTGTTGGCTCGATACCTGAGCCGCTTCTGCCTTAACTTTTCTGGTCTAAGCGCCTGGCAGACTTCGGCTTTTCGGGAAGACACCGCAGACTGGGCGATGGAGGGCTTTGTAGATACGCTCGATTGCGCATTTGTTGGAGTCATCGCCTGAGCTCGTCCGCAACATTTGATGGTGCCCTTCGCACCGGAAGTCTTGCCCCCAGCTAGAACGCCAGGGAGTCGTTCAGACAACCTCTTAAGTTTCGGTTGTGGTGCCTTAGCATTCACAACATTCGACCTCTTGCCCCTTGGGACTGGCTTGGCCACCTGTTCCGCCGGGACTTCCGCCAGATGAGCGCTTCCGACAGAGTGGATGATGACGGAGCCAAACTGGCGGGGAGGTTCCTCCCACTGTCGACTGAGGCTTGCAGGGAGAACCACACGAGCGTTGATCTTGACTACGTACGGAATCGGGGTCACGTTGGAAGCTGAATTCATCTGGGGAGACATTGTCGTCGAAGGTTGATTGCTGCACAGAAAAAAAATATCATTTCAGTATAGACGATAGATATGTACATTAATTGAGTTCGCGTGAACGTTTAACCAGAAATATGGGAGGAGAGATAAAGTCCCACCGGGCGTGCCAGAATCTGTAGGGTGTTTTTCGTCACCCCATTGAGATGGGAATACGCGCACGCGTCTCAGGCGTACTACAGATTGCCCCTTGCCTAGGGTAGGCTGGGGTTTAATGATTGTGGGGATCCGAATCTCCGGCAGCCGCGGACTAAGCTGCCGTTAATTACCCCTCGCCTTTGGGGTGAGGGAACCTCCGATTAACGGGTTAAACTAGTCATGCGAACTCAATGTGCAGTGTACGTGTGTTCTGTTTTGAAAGGGGGGCTTTGGATATATCGGGAGCCACGCAGAGTTTTTACGGGGGTCCCGCTACCCGGATAGCGGGCTGGGGGTCAAGGGGGCTAGCAGCCCCCTTGCGGGGTGCGGGGCAGCGCCCCGTTAGAAATTTTTTTCTAACAGGGACAGTGTCGTGGAGTACGTGTGTGTATAAATTTGTATACATATGTATATATGTATGTATGTACACAAAAAGAGGGGAAAAATGCATCCAAGGGATGCGTGGGGCCAGCGCCTTGAGCGCTGTGCACTTAGGTGCTGTGCGCTCAGGCCAAGCGTGCCACGTATCGGCACGTGGGCGCTTTGCGCATGAGCGCTGCGCGCTGGAGCGCAAGCGCGCGCGGCACGTGTCGGCACGTGGGCGCTTTGCGCATGAGCGCTGCGCGCTGGAGCGCAAACGCGCGTGCGCGCGCCACGTGTCGGCACGTGGGCGCTTTGCGCATGAGCGCTGCGCGCTGGAGCGCAAGCGCGTGCGCCATGTGTCGGCACGTGGGCGCTTTGCGCATGAGCGCTGGAGCGCAACCGTGCGCGCCACGTGTCGGCACGTGGGCGCTTTGCGCAGGAGCGCTGCGCGCTGGTGCGCAAGCGCGCAGGAGCTCAAGTGCGCGCGCCACGTGTCGGCATGTGGGCGCTTTGCGCTCGCGCGCAGTGCACTGGAGCGCAAACGAGCCACGTGTCGGCACGTAGGTGCTTTGCGCTCGAGCGCTAGCACGCCGGCGAGGAAAGGAGGGCTTTTACCCCAGAAACTCTCGAAAGAGAAATTAGTGGAGTTAAACTCCTAAAAAAAAAGGAAAATGTTTTGGTTGGGGAAATGGGTTCTTCTTCTTCCTCCTCTGTTGGCTGGCTCAATAGATGTGAGATCTAAAAATCTCTTCTTTTTGAGATCTAATGATAGATCCAAGTTCTCCTTTGTGGGTTTTGTGGTGAAAAACTAATTTGTTTTATAAAAAGAAGAGTAAAACTTTTGATTTAATTCAAGAGAAAGAAGAAGGTTTTGGAACCTTGAAGAGGAAGAAAAGATCTCAGATCTGAAACTTTTTTGGAGAGAGAAAAAAAAAGTTAGGATATTTTCATTATCCTTGCCTTTATAGGCTATACACTTTACACCTAGCCCCTTGGGCTTCACAAAATGGCATTTTGCCTATCTCATGGCTCATGTGCCATTTCTTTTTGCACATAAGCCATGGGCTTTACAAAAATTTGGCTTTATGCCTATTTTTCTTGCATTTATCCATAAAATAAAATAAAAGAAATACAACAAAATTGTTTATTACAAAATTTTTTATCTTGGCGTAGGGGAAGGCTGGCCGCTTCATGTTTCGGGCTCGACCCGGGCATGGGCCCACTGGGTCGGGGCTTGGGCCCACCTGGCTTGGGGTTGACTTGGATTTTGACTTGGTCAACCGGGGTGTAAATTTTTACCCCAACACTCATGTCTCATTTGGGGGTAGTGGATGTTGCCTTTTAGTGGTGGGATGAACCATGGAGTTTTACTTGGGAGTTTTGGTGAAGAAAAATGATATGAGATCAGAAAGGAACCCCCACTCAAAATGGGACAGCCCCCATAAGAAATGGCCGGCCATTACCCCTCAAGAATGGGAGAGTGTGAGAGAATAATTGTAACACCGTAGAATGTGTTTTGTAGCTAATTATATTTTAATGTATGGTTTTTAATAAAAAGTTTACCAAATTAAGTTTTAAATATTTTATCCTAATTATTGTGTATTTTATTAGAATTTTATTAGGCACACACACACTTGTGCATGATAACTAGGGTTGTTTTAGGGGTTTAACCATGATTAGTAATCATGGTTAGCTAACCTTTTTCTTAAGTTAGTTTTAAGTTTTGTTTAAGTGTTATGGTTGTATTTAGTAATGATAGTTTTAAATTGAAAATGAATTTAAAAAAGGGATTTCTTTATGTGGTTGACTTTGAGAGAGAGAGTGAGCATGGGCATCATGGCTTTGCCCATGCCTCATTATGAGAGAGAGAGTGAGAGGGGGGCCTTTGTATGTGTGCTCATTCTCCATCTCATTTCTTTCACTCACTCTCTCACTCACACACACACACTCACCTGAGAGAGAGAGCTCCAGCAGCAGCAGCAGCTAGCATCATCAGCAACATCAGCTTTAACAACAACAACAACAGCAAGAAGAGCAGCAGCAGCAATGAGGCAGCAGCAGCAGCAGCAATAGCCACAGCAGCAACAACAAGATCACTACAACAACAACAACAATAACCACAACAACATCATCAGCAACTTATCATCATCATTTCCATCAACAGCAGCAGCAACAGGATCAGCAACAACAGCAGAAGCTGTAGCAGCAGTAGCCCCAGCCCTGGCAGCAGCTCACTTCTTCCTCCATACACCTCCTCACCAGCTTTCTAGGATCCCTTGGGGTATAATTTCTGAAACCAATTCCTAGTTTGCCTAGTTGTGTGTTAGTTTAGCTTCGGTGTGCGATTTTTGCTAGTTTAGTGCTAATTAAGGTAATTTGTGTGGAATTTTGGTTAAGTCTTGATTGTGTTGGTTAACCTAGCTCAGTTTAGTGTTAATAGGGACACTTCAACTGAGAAATCCCCAGATTACACTAAAATACCATAGGTTTTCCTTTTTGTGCAAAATTGGTAATTTTAAGCGACATTTGTGATATCTGGAATCTGCTATATACCCGGACCTTACAGAGTGAAATTGAGAAGACTGGGACATGCTCACTAGGTATGGACACCACCAACAGAACACGAGCCCCTACCCCCTTTGTTTAGCCGCCAATTTCTCCATTCTGGCCGCAATTTGCGGCCAGGAAGAGGAACTGGGTGTTGAGGTTTTGTGTGGAGCTTTATTCTGGGTTGTCTAGGTCCTTGGCATGTCTAGTTTTGTAATATTGTACCTGTAGGAAAATCTGGGACTGTATGTCATTTTGGTGTTATTTGTGTTTGCGCGATACGCGCGATACGTGAGTGGGTTCTGTGATCCAGTGTATCGCGGCGTGTCGCGATGGTTTTAGACGCGTACACACACGATTCAGCGTATCGTGCACACGCGCGCTTGGTTCGTGACGCGAGTTTCTCGTTTCGATTCGATATCGCGTTTCGCGGAATATTTTGGCTTATATGTGATATTCATGTCGTATTTGCAGGTTTGCAGACAGGAGCTACGGACACGGCTACAGGGGGAGCAGATGATAGGATTCACCCAGTGTGGAGTTTAGGTGAGTAGATATAACATCTACAGAGGAATCGCCCGCATGGCGTTATGCGTCTGGGCTAGGATTCAATTACCTGCCGCACATTCTACGTCATTGTAGAATTGCGCATTTACTGCATTCTTGATATAGTTATATACTGTGACTAGCAGCCGTAGGACACTGCACACATTATTGACGGTTCATGTTGCACGAGCACGGATTGCATGCTACACACACGCCGTCAATAATTGCCATGTCACACACTACCCCTTATAGCTACCATTGCTTGTCACACTTGACACCTAGCTTATCGGTATACCTATAGTGTATCATACCTTTAGTGATAGGTATATTTTCACTTTGCGATACAGCTACAGGTATACCTCCTACATATTTTACCTACACCGGGAGGGATTTCCTACATATGTTACTTATACCCAGGGGGGTATACGACATCAGTTCCTATAGGTAGATACCTATACATTGCTGCACCTGTATGTTAGACACATATTCAGTTGCGGTCGCATATTTACATTTACTGATGTTACTTAGCTGTACCTTATCGTGTTTTCGCATACATCTGGTTCAGCTATATACTTGTGTTTACCTGCTCGCATTCAGATATATCGCATACATTTATTCCTGGATTTATGCATTGTTTATCTGGATTTTATATGATGTTTTCGGGATTTGGGAACCGCGGGAGTTCATGAAATTATGCATACATGTAACAACCCGGTTTCCTTGATATGATATTTGAGCGTCCCCCATGAGTTTTATCGGTGCTGATTATCTACTCCATACGAGGTGTGGTTGCCGTATGAGAGTACATGGTGGGGCCCGGTATGGTTCCCCTCGGCAAGAAGATCGATGGGTTTGCCGATTGAGCCTGAAGGCGGGCGAGTACCTACCGGTGATTGTTTGGACCTGGCAGTTGTCCGGAGGCTACTGGCCAGAGTTGAGAGATGGATGCGGGAGGATCTGTACTGGCGGGGCCGAGGGCCGATACCGCAGACGGACCCGTGGGCTGATCCGGACTGACGGAGCCCGATATACGAGGATTTCTGTGTCGATGCTTGGCACACGGTTTCATGATATTTCTTTAACCCCTTTTTGTATATATAACAGGGGATTTAGCCGTTGTTATATATACCCTTACACCAATATTAGTGGAATGGGACGCTAATATATGTGTATTGCCCCCATCATATTTATTTCTGTGCATATATATACCCTTAGGATGTTAGATTCTTACTTGAGATTGGACTTGGGATACTAGGTGATTCATTGGGACTTGGACATTGGATATACCTATGAGATTGGTGATTTGTACATTCGGGATATAGGAGATTACTCGGTATTGTACACTGAGGAGATGTGAGACTTATATGAGGTGAGTGCCCTATGTGGGGGCTGATTTGAGGATTTGGGATTGGAGTATCTTGATGGATTGTGATCCTGCCACGACGTCAGGTTTCCGTGGAAAATGACATATTCCACCCTATACCTCACCCTTACCTACCTTATGCACAGATTCATATATTGGTAGTACTTATAGTATACCCTTATGATAGTTGCATATTTGCTTTCTCATATCTCTATTGCATAGTTATTGCACACTATTATCATGCCATCATTACTTCATATATTGATTGTACCTGCTAGCGTACTCTCCTTATTTCAGCATTGCATGACATATTATTATTGTAATCGCATATCTTAGATTCATGCTGTACGTGCATTCCTGCGATTACCTGCATATGTTTTATACTATTCACGAGTTGGCAACTCACCCCCGTTGTGCCACAGGTGTTTCAGGTTTTTCCCCAGAGTAGTCGAGGCAGGCTATTCCTCTATTCAGCTATCCAGCTACCACCTTTTGCTACAGATATCGCATCAGCTCACAGTACCATTTTGCTTAGGTGGGTTAGATGGTTATCTGTATTTCATATTGTATATTCGTTGTATTTTTGTACTCTCCATCTACTACTGTATTGTTGACATAGAGACTTGGTGAGGACGTTATGTGTATTATTGTGGATTGGATGTCTTTTATATACAGCTTTTTCTCTACTGTCATTATTTCTGTGTTGCCTTCTTCTTGACTTGTCTTTACAAAAAGGGGGTGTTGCTAAAATTTTAAAGAAAGAAAGTAAGACTTTTAAAGAATTTGGGTTGCGATTTCAATTATTTCAAAACTTATATTATGTTTTCCGTATTTTTCATGGTTTAGATTTTTGGGTTTGGCTTTCTTTTACTACGTTGCGTCTTAAGGCGTTGCGTAGTATTAGGGCCGTCACGGGCCAATTTTGGGTCGTGACAATAATCAAGGGGGGAAAACTATCATCCAAAGGAGAGAGAAAAAGGATATGATGATCAAGAATCATTTCAACCAAAACCCCACTCCAAAAACCATCATCAACAACCAGGATTGCTCACAAAGTTAAGCAATCATGAACCATGGAAAGTCAAGGAATGGTCCTCCATCATGAGACCATCATGATACAAAGTCTTGCAAAAAACACCCTCCACAAATGCTTATTTGCACAAATGCAAATATGCCCTCCTTCACCAATCTTCGGCCAATGAAAGATACAAAGAAATATGGCCGAAACGGAAAGCAAACTGGCAACTCCAGAAAACTGGTCCCGTAATAAATTACGGGAAAACCCCGCTGCTGTGTATACACACCCGCATCTGTATTCCGACCGAATACGAATGCAATGAGACAAAATCTACACTGTACTATACTAGGATCCGGCTTAAACCAAAGCCGGCTAGTAATATCCGTCCGATCCTGATCCGTGCAATACCGCACGTATCTGATCGAACTCTGCTATATATCCATACGGCCTCTAGTACTAACCGTCCGATCCTGATCCGTGCAATACCGCACGTATCTGATCGAACCCTGCCATATCTCCATACGGCCTCTAATACTAACCGTCCGATCCTGATCCGTGCAATACCGCACGTATCTGATCGAACCCTGCCATATCTCCATACGGCCTCTACAGCGTTTCGCCCGAAACTTGAGTAACTGAATATGGGGGACTCTAAAGACTCATCAATACTATGGCTGTGGATTTAACCACTAGCACGTCAGAGGTATTAGCCATACGTGACGGGCTACCAGCTATTGACCAAAAGGGGCGTCGATGAGCGAACTCATCCTGACACCTTACTGAGCCTGTCAGTGACAATATCCCTATAGTCCGGTCCGTTTGTCTATGAGCATCGCATGGCGGGCCTAGCGGGTTGGTAAAAGTCAGACCCCCAAAAGCGGTACAAGTCGTGTCGGAGTGTAGCCCAGAACACCCTGAGATACTACCGGAATACCTACCAGTAAATCTCCTGCCTTGGCCAAGGTCTTCGTATAATGGCTCTCCTAGACACAGCGCGACCTCACCCCCATTACCGGGAGAGACGAACCCCTGAAGATCCGCTCACTGCCTCCATGTGGCTCGGGACTGTACCCAACTAAAACCTGTTTGCACGTCTCCTTTGAGCGTGGTAGGGTAGTAATCAAAGTACAGTGGGAACTCACACGAGACAAATGACGATCCTCAGGTCGATGAACTAACCTGTACACATGTCACCAGGGAACTGCCATCTGACGTCAGGTATAAGACCAACTAGCATATTCCCGGCGATCCTGTCCGGTGTACTCATAACCCAATGAGCACCTGTATACATCTTAGGTGAACCAACTGACACCAGTGGCTTGTGAGACCGGCCACCGCCCCTCGTCGGGGTCTCGACTGTATACACTAGTCTACTCTGGAGTATCGATGCCCTATCTCGAAACTCCCACGACTAGGGACCTTTTAAGGATGTGCTTATAGACCACCAGCTCTCACGTATATGATCGCCCTCATACTGCTGGCAGTCAAGCAAGAATCCTAGGGGCTCTATCAACGTGTAATAGCGACCTGTCAGGTCACCTAAAGCAGTACACGATGATAAAGATAAACCAGATAGCATACTATCATCTTGAGTAAGACTGTCCTCCTGGGATAGGTCCTCCCTCAATCATTGCAATCACGTGCCTGTGATCCAATAATTGACTCTGAGAGCACTATCTTCAACAGTTCTTTCTTATAAATGTTATAAGACTGAGCAGGGAATAGTGACATATACAGATTCTTACGCCACCCAAATGAAAAATAAGCATGTTGATGCATCTTTTTTGGGTGTGTTAGTTATCGAGAACTGTTTCTCAGTTCAATCTACGTCCTGTGCATTAGATACCGGATCAGGATCCCATATATGCAATATGTTGCATGGACTAAGGAGAGGTAGAGAACTGGAAATAGGTGATCATTGCGTAAGAGTAGGGAATGGTGCAAATGTTGCAGCCAAAGCAGTTTGGGAATATCACCTTGTATTACCAAGTGGTAATGCATTGATTCTGAACGAATGCTATTACAAACCGAACCTGATATGCAATCTTATATCAGTTTCTTTATTATGTAATGAAGGATATAATTTTGTAATACAGGATGATGTTATGAACATCTTCCAGAATCAAAATTTGATTGGATCAGACTCGTTACATAATGGCATATACATTTTAAATCAAACCACGGTTCTTAATATACAGAACACACACAAGAGGAAGAGTTCAGAATTGAACGAACCCTTCTTGGGGCAATGTAGACTAGGTCATATCAATGCGACATGACTAGCAAAGTTACATAAGGATGGATATTTGAATTCATTCGAATTATCATCTTATGATACTTGCCATTCATGTCTCAAAGACAAGATGACCAAAACTCCATTTAGTGGACACGGAGAAAGAGTTACGAAACTCTTGGGACTGATACATAGTGATGTATGCGGTCCCATATCTACACATCCCAGGAATGGTTCCTTGTACTTCATTACATTCACTGACGATCTCTCAAGATACGGACATGTGTTCCTCCTGAAACACAAGACTGAAGCTTTTGAGAAATTCAGAGAATATAAGCATGAAGTCGAGAACCAAACATGTAAAAGTATTAAGATTCTTCGATCTGATCGAGGAGGAGAATACTTGAGCAATGAGTTCCTGGACTATATAAAAGAGAATGGGATTCTCTCTCAGCTTACTCCTCCGTATACACTACATCATAACGGTGTATCGGAACGGAGGAATCGCACCCTATTAGATATGGTGCTCTCGATGATGAGTACCGCTGAGTTGCCTATATCCTTTTAGGGCTATGCACTGGAGACAGCTGCATACCTATTGAATAGAGTTCCAACCAAATCAGTGCCTACCACTCCATTTGAGATATAGAATGGGAAGAGGCCATGTATTAATTTTATTCAGATATGGGGTTGTCCGTGTAGGGAGTTTTTCGTCACCCCATTGAGATGGGAATACGCGCACGCTTTTCAGGCATACTACACATTCCCCCTGCCTAGGGTAGGCCGGGGTTTATTGATTGTGGGGATCCGAATCTCCGGCAGCCGCGGACTAAGCTGCCGTTAATTACCCTTCGTCTTTGGAGTGAGAGAACCTCTAATTGACGGGTTAAACTGGTCATGCGAACTCAATGTGCAGTGTACGTGTATTTTGGTTTGGAGGGGGGGCTTGGATATATCAGGAGCCATGTAGAGTTTTTACAGGAAAAAGCGCCCAAAGGACGCGTGGGGCCAGCACCTTGAGCGTTGTGCGCTTAGGTGATGTGCGCTTAGGCGCTAGGGAGCCACGTATCCGACATGTGGGCGTTGGGCGCTAGAGCGCTGGGCGCTCAAGCGCTAGCGCACCACATGTCGGCACGTGGGCGCTTGGCGCTTGAACGCTGGACGCTTGAGCGCGAAGCGCTCAAGCGCTAGCGCACCACGTGTCGGAACGTGGGCGCTTGGCGCTTAAGCACTGCATGCTTGAGCGCTAGGCGCTCCAGCGCTAGCACGCCATGTGTCGGCATGTAAGCGCTCGAGCGCTTAGCGCTCGAGTGCTAGCGCGCCACGTGTCGGCATATGGGCGCTTGAGCGCTAGGCGCTCGGGCGCTAGCATACCACGTGTCGGCATGTGGGTGCTGGGTGCTTAAGCGCAAGGCGCTCGGGCGCTTAGGCGCCGGCGAGAAAAAGGGGCTTTTAGCCCCAGAAACTCCCGAAAGGGAAATTAGAGTGGAGTTAAACTCCTAAGTTGTTTTGAAGCTGATGAAGGGCTTCTCCTCTTGAGCCCTAGTTCTTCCCCAAAGCGGGGTTTCTGGAGATGGGTCTCCTTCTTCTTCCTTTGTTGGCCGGATCTTGAAGATCAAGAAGTGTGAGATTTTAAAAATCTCTTCTTTTTGAGATCTGATGGAAGATCTGAGTTCCTCTTTGTGAGTTTTGTGGTGAAAAACTATTTGGTTTTATAAAAGGAAGAGTAAAACTCTTGATTTTAATTCAAGAAAGAAGAAGGTTTTAGAACCTTGAAGAAGGAGAAAGATCTCATATCTAGATTTGCTCTTTAGAGAGAGAAAAAGTTGTTGAGATATTTCATTATCTTTGCCTTTATAGGCTATACATTTTACATATAGCCCCTTGGGCTTTTCACAATGGCATTTTGCCTATCCCATGGCTCATGTGCCATTTCTTTTCGCACATAAGCCATGGGCTTTACAAAAATTTGGCTTTATGTCAATTTTTCTTACGTTTATTCATAAAATTAAAATAAGAGAAATTCAACAAAATTATTTATTACAAAATTTTTTTTTGGCATGGGGGGAGGCCGGCCGCTTCATGTTCGGGCTCGACCCGGGCATAGGCCCACTTGATCTGGGCTTGGGCCCACTTGGCTTGGGGTTGACTTTGATTTTGACTTAGTCAACCGGGGTGTAAATTTTTACCCCAACAAATTTCCCCCCATCAATGAATGCACACCACACATATGGGTCATGTGCATAGAATTGATGGATCTTCTTTCACGTGGAGGTGACATGATTTGGTTCCCGCTTTTAGGAAGCTGGCACTTCCCTTTTTACGACATGGACGGTCGATTCTGCTCTTTTTGCGACTTGAACGGTCGATACTTCCCTTTTAGCGACTTGGACGGTCGATGCTGCCCTTTTTGCGACGTGGACAGTCGGTTCTGCTCTCTTTGCGATTTGGACGGTCGGTGCTGCCCTTTTAGTGACGTGGATGGTCGGTTCTGCCCTCTTTGCGACTTGGACGGTTGGTGCTGCCCTTTTAGCGACGTGGACGGTCAGTGCTGCCCTTTTAGCGACGTGGATGGTCGGTTCTTCCCTTTTTGCGATTTGGAAGGTCGGTGCTGCCCTTTTAGCGACGTGGACGGTCGGTTATGCCCTTTTTGCAACTTGGACGGTCGGTGCTGCCCTTTTAGTGACGTGGACGGTCGGTTCTTCCCTTTTTGTGACTTGGACGGTCGGTGCTGCCGTTTTAGCGACATGGACGGTCGGCGCTGCCCTTTTAGCGACGTGGACGGTCGATTCTGCCCTTTTTTAGACTTGGAAGGTCGGTGCTGCCCTTTTAGCGACGTGGACGGTCGGTTCTGCCCTTTTTAAGACTTGGACGGTCGGTGCTGCCCTTTTAGCGACGTGGACGGTCGGTTCTGCCCCTTTTGCGACTTGGATGGTCGGTGCTACCCTTTTAGCGACGTGGATGGTCGGTTCTGCCCTTTTTGCGACTTGGACGGTCGGTGCTGCCCTTCTAGCGACGTGGACGGTCGGTGCTTCCCTTTTAGCGACGTGGACAGTCGGTTCTGCCCTTTTTGTGACTTGGACGGTCGGTGCTGCCCTTTTAGCGACATGGACGGTCGGTTCTGCCCTTTTTGCGACATGGACGGTCAGTGCTGCCCTTTTAAGGACGTGGACGGTCGGTTCTGCCCTTTTTGCTACTTGGACGGTCGGTGCTGCCCTTTTAACGACGTGGACGGTCGGTTCTACCCTTTTTGCGACTTGGACGGTCGGTGCTTCCCTTTTAGTGACGTGGACGGTCGGTGCTGCCCTTTTAGCGACTTTGACGGTCTGTGCTGGATTTGACTTGCTCCGCTTCTTGCGGTGTCAGGGATGAAGTTGACTTGTTTCTGAGGTGGAATTTGATTCTGCAAGGGAGGTCATTGGTTGTTTTTCTTATTTGATGTGATTTGGATTGACATCAGCACCTCTACACTGGAATATGGTACTAGGAGCGAATCATCATTCACCATGAGAGGATTTGAGAATTTTGGTTTTGGTCTGGCATTTGCATTGCTGCACTGGAATAATGCCAGGAGCAACTCATCATTTGCCCTGGTAGGATTTGGGAATTGGTTTTTGCTTGGCATCAGTATCTTTACACTGGAATTTGGTACCAGGAGCGAATCATCATTTGCGCTAGCTTATCAGGAAGCGATGGCTTAGGAGATAGGTTTTAGGTCCCTATCACCTAAGACTTTTCAATTTTGTGAGCCGTAAGGGTCTCACAAAGTATTTTCTCCCAACGGGTCTTAATGATCCCGTAGGTGTATGTTCTTCTTAGGAGTCGTGGGGACTCCCAAGTGTATTTTTCCTTTGTGATTCGTAAGGATCCCACGAAGGTATTTTCTTACGAGTCGTGAGGATCCCGTAAGGTTGTTCTCCTCATGTATCGTAAGGATACATGAGTGGGTCTTCCCAAAAGGAGCATAATCCCAAAGGCTGAGACCAGCCGCGTAACTGGTGATTGTGGTGGGGCATGGGTACGCTGAGAATTATTTGAGCCCACGGATTGTATACGGTAGTCAACTTGAGGACTAACCGTAGGGCCGGGAGAATTTTGAGAAATTGGATTTTGAGTGGCGTCTGTATCGCTGCACTGGAATATGGTACCAGGAGTGACTCATCATTCGCCGTTTGGGGACTTGGAATTTGGATCTTGTTTGGCATCAGCATTGCTGCACTGGAATAATGCCAGGAGGAACTCATCATTTTCCTCGGGAGGACTTGGGACTTGGGTTTTTGGTCGGCATCAGCACCGCTAACACTGAAGCGAAATGCCAGGAGCGAATCATCATTTGCCGTTGCCCGTTGGGGAACGATGGCATAGGAGACAGGTTTGGGTCCCTATCACCCAAGGCTTTTGAATTTTATGAGCCGTAAGGGTCTCATAAAAGCATTTTCTCCCTACGAGTCGAGAGGATCTCGCAGGTGTATATTCTCCTTAGGAATCGTTAGGATTCCTAAGTGTGTTGCCCCTTTGTGAGTCGTAAGGATCTCACGCAGGGATTTTATCCTCACAAGGCCGAGAGGACTTTGCGAGTGTATTTTATTTCTTTTCATGAGTTTGCGCCATTTCGGGTTTTCACAAACTCGCCGGCAGTCCTGCTGTTTTTACTCACGGAGCCCTTTCGGTTTTTCATCCGTACCCGTTTTTCTTGTGGACGTACCTTCCTTTTTTTTCTGGCCGCTGGTGGGACTTTAGAAGAAGTCTCACCGGCAGGACTTAGGAGAGATAGGGTCGTTTACGCCCGTGGATTGTATACGGTTTTGCAGGATGTGTGATTCGGACCGTAGGGCCTATGTGCTCGATTCGCCTGCGACTTGGAGCATTCATGCGTAGTATTTCTTGAGATATCGGCCATTGATGGGTGGCATGGGTCTTTCTCCCTTGGCACCTATTAGTTGGTAGGATCCTTCGTCGAACACTTTCTCGATGACGTATGGTCCTTCCCAGTTTGTCTCGAATTTTCCCTTGGCATGTCGATTGGGGATGATCGGTCTTTTGAGGACCAACAACAATTCGCCTTTCTTGAAAGCGCGGAGATGGGTTATCTTGTCATAGGCCCGTGACATTTGGGCTCCGTATATCTCAAGATTTTGTTGCACCAAGAGCCTATTTTCTTCGAGGGCGTCGAGCTCTTCAAGCCGATGGAGCACATTTTCCTCCTCCATCAACTCGTGCTGAATGGCCATTCTTAAGCTTGGAACTTCGACTTCGAGGGGGAGGACCGCCTCCACTCCGAAGAGCAATGAGTAGGGAGTGGACTGAGTTGGAGTATTGTGCGTAGTACGATATGCCCATAATGCCTCATGAAGTTTGAGATTCCAGGCTCTCTTGTTGGCTGAACCATTTTTCCTCAGGAGCTTGCACAGAGTTTTATTGAAGGCTTCGGCCAGCCCATTGGCCCTTGGATTATAGATGGAGGAATATCTCCAGTCTATCTTGTGTTGAGTAGTGAACCTTGCGACTTTGAAGCTCTTGAATGAAGGCCCGTTGTCAAATATGATTCTTCTTGGTGTACCGAAGCGGTATAGAATATTATACTGGAAGAATGTCAGAATATCTCCTGTCTTGACTTCTTTTAGCGGGACAACTTCAGCCCATCTGGAGAAGTAGTCTGTTGCGGCCAGTATGAACCGGTGGCCTTTGGATGACGGAGGATCAATTGGACCAACTATGTCGGTGCCCCAAACATCGAAGGGCCATGACGCCACCGTAGGATGCAACGGATTGGGATGCTTGTAAATGAAATCACTGTGAAATTGGCAGATATGACATTTCTTTGCATGCTCTCCGCAATCCCGTATCATTGTGGGCCAGTAATACCCAAGCCGTATAATTTGAAGTCGCATCTTGGGGCCATATTGGTGAGCACCGCAAACGCCTGAGTGGACTTCTTTCATGACTTTTTGGGCTTCGGCCGATGACAGGCACCTGAGCCAGAGTTGGTCATATGACCTGCGGTATAGCGTGTCATTTACAAACATGTATCGGAGAGCTCTCTTTTTCAGCTGAACCCTCGCAGATCTTCCTTCGGGCAGCTTGTCATATCGGAGGTACTCTATGAAGGGTTCTCTCCAATCGGGCTCGTCTTGGATGATCGAATCTTCTTCGGCAGGACTGCTTTTCTTCTCCACGCTTTCCTCTTCTTGTAGAAAGACTGGAGGTAGAATTTGCCGGCTCCTGACTGTGATCAGAATTTCGTCCATGTCAGGATCATCCATTCCTTGGCTAAGCGAGCGAGTATGTCAGCCTTTCCATTCAACGCCCTAGGAACTCTCATCAGCTCAATATGAGTGAACCGTTTCATGAGTTCCACCACTCGGCTTCTGTACCGAGCTAACTCGGGTTTGTATATCTTATAGTCGCCGCTTACTTGGTTGACGACAAGCTGGGAGTCACCGTAAACCCGTAGCCGAAGGATTTCCATTTCTATGGCGAGCTCCAGACCAGCTATCAGAGCTTCATACTCAACCTCGTTGTTTGTGCAAGACTTGGTGAGAGCAAAAGAATGCCGTAGGGTTCCTATCGATGGCGTGATGAACACCAATCCTATCCCTGCTTTTATCTCTGGGATGCTTGATTTACTGGAGGTCCTTATCGATGAGGCCCCATCGAAGTAGAGCTCCCAACATAGCTCGTCATTCTCGAGGTGCAGCACTTGTTCGTCGGGTAACTCTCAATTGAGCGGTGACCCTTCTGGTATGGGATGAGCAGCGAGAAAGTCCGCAAGAGCTTGCCCTTTTACTGCTTTCTGAGGAGTATAAACTATGTCAAACTCAAGTACCATGACAGCCCATCTTGCCATTCTGCCGGCTAGGCTTACTTTGGTCATCAAGTATTTGAGCGGCTCGTCCTTGGAGATCAGCATAACCCGATGAGCGAGCAGATAGTGCCTCAGCTTCTTCACGGCAAATATCAGAGCCAGGCATTGCTTTTCGATTGGGGAATAGTTGTGTTCCGCCCCGACTAAAGTTCGACTGAGGTAGTAGAGGGCATTCTCTTTTCTTTCCTCATTGTTTTGGGCAAGGAGTGCACCGAGTGACTCATCCAGCGCGGCAGTGTAGAGAATCAGAGGTTTATTTGGAATGGGAGCGGCCAGCACTGGAGGGTGCAACAAGTACTGTTTGATTCTTTCGAATGCTGCTTGACATTCGGCATTCCAGATAAAAGGAGTTCCTTTCTTCATGAGCTTTGAGAAGGGCCTACATCTCCCCGATAAATTTGAGATAAACCTCCATATATAAGCAAGCTTGCCTTGAAAAGATCTTAGCTGCGTCAGATTCTTCGGAGGGGGCATCTCCATGATGGCCTTTATCTTGGATGGGTCAACTTCAATCCCTCGATGTCAGACTATGAAGCCCAGGAATTTTCCCGATGACATGCCAATAGCGCACTTCAGAGGATTCATTTTCAGATTGTACTCCCTTAGTCAGGTGAGAACGGTCCTAAGATCTTGGATGTGATCGTCGTTGGCTTTAGTCTTGACAACTAGATCATCAACATAACATTCGACGACCTTATGAATCAGGTCATCAAAGATATTGTTCATTGCCCTTTGATATGTAGCACCTGTGTTCTTCAGTCCGAATGGCATCACTTTGTAGCAGTATATTCCGATCGGGGTTCGAAATGCTGTGTGCTTCTCATCCTCAGGCGACATCTTAATCGGATTATACCCAGAAGAGCCATCCATAAAGGTGAACAGCTCGTAATTTGAGGGGTCAGCGACCATCATTTCCATGACCGGTAGCGGGAAGTCGTCTTTAGGACAAGCCTTGTTGAGGTCCCTGAAATCGACACAAATTCGGATCTGCCCATTTTTCTTCTTCACTGGGACTATGCATGCGATCCAGTCCGCATATTTCTCTTACCTGATGAAGCCGGCATCGATGAGCTTCTTAGTTTCCTCGATGACCTTTTCTTCTAGCTCCCTTCTCATTCTTCGAGGAGCTTGTTTGACTGGCTTAGCATCAGGAGATATAGCCAGCTTACGCATGGCCACTTCAGGGGAGATGCCAAGCTGAAGCCGGCATCGATGACCTTTTCTTCTAGCTCCCTTCTCATTCTTCGAGGAGCTTGTTTGACTGGCTTAGCATCAGGAGATATAGCCAGCTTACGCATGGCCACTTCAGGGGAGATGCCAAGCATTTCTTTATACGTCCACGCGAAGCAGTCGACGAACTCATGCAGCAGGGCAATTATCTGCTCTTTCATTTCCTCTGTCAAGAGTGAGCTGATGTAGGTCGGCCTTGGTTTATTGGGCGTTCCTAAGACAATCTCGGTTAGCTCGTCAAAGGTTGCTTGTCCGCCATCGTTGAGCTCTTGAGGAGCTTCTTCTGGTTCGGCTATCTCGTCATCATCATTTGATCTTTCACTGGCTTCACCAATATGGATCATGTAGCACGCCTCAGACTCAGGATGGATGACACCTATGCCCCGTCTATCTGGAATTCGTCCATCGATGAGTGCTCGGACCTGAGGTGGATGCCATAGCCCTTTGTAAAACTTTGCTTCGGACTCCATTTGATATAACCGGCATCCGCACTTTTTAAAGTATTCCCGCATCTCGGGCGCATAATATCTGGGATTGAGAACGGCTCTTATGCCCATCTCATATGGAAGGCACGCGACAGACAAATCGTCCGGGTGCACAACAGGATTTGACCCGTAAAACAGGATGCCCTTCTGTCTACTTTTCCTTCCGGGAACGTAGAAAGTTTTCAGCTGGTCCACGGTGGAGACTGACAATGCATCGAGCTCTTTGCACATCTGTTTTGGCACCCTTGTGACAGTTAGGGATCTTTCTGCAATTTCAAAGGTCTCTCGTAGTTTCGCTTACTGCATGAGGGTCCAATCTGCACCGCTGTTGCACGGCAGATCCTCTTCCTCCGACTCTTCGGTGTCGCTGCCAAGATGAGGACGAACTTTGCTACTAGATGGGCCTTCAGTTTCAGATTCGTCTGTATCGCTACCGAAACGAGGGCGAGTTTTACACAAGGACGAACTTCCAGCGTCGGACTCATCAGTGTCACTACCGAAATGCGGGCGCATTTGGGCATTTTTTCCTCTGAAAGTGACAGCTTGCTCAGATTTGCTTTTGAGTTTTGGGGCTGTTCTGTCTTTGGTCAGCTGTGGCTCAGCAATTTGGAAGTTCATAAAGTACCGAGAATCCTCATATCGGACTTCATGCACACCGAACGGCTGGATGTCTCCGTCAATGCGTCTTTCATCGCCATTTTTAGTATACTTCATGCATTGATGGAGAGTTGACGGAATGATGCCGTAATCATGGAGCCACGGCCGTCCCAAGAGAATTTTATAAGACGTGTCAGCGTCAATCACGTATATCTTAGCTTCGGTCTGCAGATCCCCGAATTTGATTGGCAAAGCTATAGACCCCAGAACTTGCTGGCAGTTTTGATTGAAGCCTTTAATGACAATCTTTTCCCTTGACAGGTGCCGGACGTCTATTGACAAACTCTTTAGTGTCCGCAAGTTCATGATGTTCACTAAGGACCCCGGATCAATCAATATGCGATTAATCTAATCTCCGTCGCTGTACCCGGTCACGTAAAGCGGCCGATTATGCTCAGCCGTTCCTAGTAGCAAGTCTTCATCCTTAAACGTGACTGCGGCAGCTTGCAAAGTGTACTGAGCTTCTTTCATATTAATTTACACAAAGCAGGCTTCATACCGCTCAGGGTTTTGTAGAGCATGAATGAGAACATCTCTAAGCTCTTGAGATAGAACCAAGGCATCGTAGATGCTAAGGAGGGACGGAAGCTTTCGGGGGTGAGCTAAAACATTATAGTCTACTGGGGAAGGACTCGAATCTTCATGAGCAAGTTCTCTGCCATCTTCTTCATTACCGACTTGTTTTTCCTTCCCTTTTAGGGCGTTGCCTTGATTTGGCGGTAGAGCCTTGCCGCTTCTAAGCTGGATTTGGTTGACCTTTGTGGCGAGCTCCTCGGGAAAACAGAGCTCCTTCTCAGAGTCGCTGCCAAGATGGATGGCGTAGCAGGTCACTACCGGGATCTCTTCATTGGAGTCTTCATCTAACTCCTCCAGAATTTCAGCCACTCGTACACGGAAGAACTCCTTTAATTGAATCAGAATTATTTCCTTCTGTTCATATTCTTCGAGCGAATCGATATATTTTTGGATGGTCGATCTCCCTGCAGATTCCTTTGCGTGTCGAGCTACACTATTCTTCTTCTTGAGCTTTTTGGATTTTGAGCCTAATAGAGCCGCATTGGCAGCTAGAAAGGTAGGCTTCTTCTGCCCTTCCCATTCCGTCCTGTGCTCTTTCCGAAGTAGCTTTATCCTATTCTTCATTGTAGGGTGTTTTTTGTCACCCCATTAAGATGGGAATACGCGCGTGCTTGTCAGGCGTACTACAGATTCCCCCCGCCTAGGGTAGGCCGAGGGTTTAATGATTGTGGGGATCCGAATCTCCGGCAGCCGCGGACTAAGCTGTCGTTAATTACCCCTCGCCTTTGGGGCGAGGGAACCTCCGATTAACGGGTTAAACTGGTCATGCGAACTCAATTTGCGGTGTGCATTTGTTTTGTTTTAAAAAGGGGGAGTTTGGATATATCGGGAGCCACGCAGAGTTTTTACGGGGGTCCCGCTACCCGGATAGCGGGCTGGGGGTGAAGGGGGCTAGCAGCCCCCTTGCGGGGTGCGGGGCAGCGCCCCCTTAGAAATTTTTTTCTAACAGGGACAGTATCGTGGAGTATGTGTATGTGTACAAATGTATGCATATGTATATATATACATGTATATATAAATAAAGGGGAAAAAGACATTCAAAGGATGCGTGGGGCCAGCGCCTAGGCGCTTGAGCGCGAGCGCGCCACGTGTCGGCACGTGGGCGCTTTGTGCTCGAGCGCAGAGCGCTGGAGCGCAACGCGCCATGTGTCGGCACGTAGGCGACTTGCGCTCGAGCGCTTGCGCTCGAGCGCAAGAGCGCCACGTGTCGGCACGGGGGCGACTTGCACTCGAGCGCTTGCGCTGGAGCGCAAGCGCGCCACGTGTCGGCACGGGGGCGACTTGCGCTCGAGCGCTTGCGCTGGAGCGCAAGCGCGTCACGTGTCGACACCGGGGTGACTTGCGCTCGAGCGCTTGCGCTGGAGCGTAAGAGCGCCACGTGTCGGCACGAGGGCGACTTGCGCTCGAGCGCTTGCGCTGGAGAGCAAGAGCGCCACGTGTCAGCACGGGGGCGACTTGTGCTCGAGCGCTTGCGCTGGAGCGCAAGCGCGCCACGTGGCGACACCGGGGGGACTTGCGCTCGAGCGCTTGCGCTGGAGAGCAAGAGCGCCACGTGTCGGCACGGGGGCGACTTGCGCTCGAGCGCTTGCGCTCGAGCGCTTGCGCTGGAGCGCAAGCGCTCCACGTGTCGACACCGGGGTGACTTGCGCTCGAGCTCTTGCGCTGGAGCGCAAGCACGCCACGTGTCGGCACGTCTGCGCTCTGCGCTTGAGCGCCGGCGAGAAAAAGAGGCTTTTAGCCTAAAAATATTTCTCTGAAGAGAAATCAAAGAGGAGTTGGACTCCTGAGTGTTTTTTTTCGTTGGGTTTAGTGAAAGGGGTTCTTCTTCTTCCTCCTCCGTTAGCTGGATTTTGAAGATCAAGAGATATGGGATTTTAAAAATCACTCCATTTTGAGATCTATTGGAAGATCTGAGTTCGCTTTGATGGGTTTTGTGGTGAAAAACTAATTTGTTTTATAAAAAGAAGAGTAGGACTCTTGATTTAATTCAAAAGAAAGAAGAAGGTTTTGGAACCTTGAAGAAGGAAGAAAGATCTCAGATCTGAAACTTTTTTTTGGAGAGAGAAAAGTTTTTTAGATATTTCATTATCCTTGCCTTTATAGGCTATACACTTTGCACATAGCCCCTTGGGCTTCACAAAATGGCATTTTGCCTATCCCATGGCTCATGTGCCATTTCTTTTTGCACATAAGCCATGGGCTTTACAAAAATTTGGCCTTATGCCTATTTTTCTTACATTTCTCCATAAAACAAAACAAAAGAAATACAACAAAATTATTTATTACAAAATTTTAATCTTGGCATGGGAGGAGGCCGGCCGTTTCATGTTCGGGCTCGACCCGGGCATGGGCCCACTGGATCTGGGCTTGGGCCCACTTGGCTTGGGGTTGACTTTGATTTTTACTTGGTCAACCGGGGTGTAAATTTTTACCCCAGCAAATTGCCCCCATCAATAAATGCACACCACATATGTGGGTCGTGTGCATGAAATTGATGGATCTTCTTTCACGTGGAGGTGACTTGATTTAGTTTCCGCTTTTTGGGAAGCTGGCACTGCCCTTTTTACGACATGGACGGTCGTTGCTTGACATGTCTCCGAGACGGAGTGTCCGTGATAGACGTTTTCCCTGGCCCGGGGTGATCTGGTTCCCTCTTTGTAAGAATCCTGTGCTGCCCTTTTTGCGACTTGGACGGTCGGTGCTGCCCTTTTTGCGACTTGGACGGTCGGTGCTGCCATTTTAGAGACTTGGACGGTCGGTGCTGCCATTTTAGCGACGTAGACGGTCGGTGCTGCCATTTTAGCGACGTGGACGGTCGATGCTGCCATTTTAGCGACGTGGACGGTCGGTGCTGCCATTTTAGCGACGTGGACGGTCGGTTCTGCCCTTTTTACGACGTGGACGGTCAGTGCTGCCATTTTAGCGACATGGATGGTCGATGCTGCCCTTTTTGCGACTTGGACAGTCGATGCTGCCATTTTAGCGACGTGGACGGTCGGTGCTGCCCATTTTGCGACTTGGACGGTCGGTGCTGCCATTTTAGCGACGTGGACGGTCGATGCTGCCATTTTAGCAACGTGGACGGTCGGTTCTGCCCTTTTTGCGACGTGGACGGTCGGTGCTGCCATTTTAGCGACATGGACGGTCGATGCTGCCCTTTTTGCGACTTGGATGGTCGATGCTGCCATTTTAGCGACGTGGACGGTCGTTTCTGCCATTTTAGCGACGTGGACGGTTGGTTCTGCCCTTTTAGTGACTTGGACGGTCGGTGCTTGATTTGACTTGCTCTGCTTCTTGCAGTGTCAGGGGTAGACTTGACTTGCCCCGCCTCTTGCGGTGTCGAGATTGGATTCTGACTTGCTCCGCTTCATGCGGTGTCGGAGTGGAAGTTGACTTGTTGATTTTGATTTGGGTTGACATCAGCATCGCTATACTGAAATATGGTATCAGGAGCGAATCATCATCTGTCATTGAGAGGATTTTGGGATTTTGGTTTTTGTTTGGCATCTGCATTGCTGCACTGGAATAATGCCAGGAGCAACTCATCATTTGCCACGGGAGCATTTGGGAATTGGTTTTTTTTTGTTGTTTTTTGGGGACTTTGAATGTGGTCTCACCGGTAGGACTTGGGAGAGGTTAGGATTGTTTTACGCCCGTGGATTGTATACGGTTTTGCGGGATGTATGATCCAGACCGTAGGGCCGGAAAAATTTCGGAACTTTGTCGGCGTCTGCATCGCTGCACGGGAATATGGTACCAGGAGCGACTCATCATTCGCCGTTGGGGTATGGGATTTAGAATTTGGTTGGCGTCTACATCGCTGCACTGGAGCATGGTACCAGGAGCGACTCATCATTCGCTACTTTGGGGTTGGGGACTTGGAATTTGGATCTTGTTTGGCATCAGGATTGCTGCACTGGAATAATGCCAGGAGCAACTCATCATTTGCCTTGGGGGGACTTGGGATTTGGGTTTTTGGTTGGCGTCTGCATCGCTACACTGGAATATGGTACCAGGAGCGACTCATCATTCGCCACTTTGGGGTTGGGGACTTGGAATTTGGATCTTGTTTGGCATCAGCATTGCTGCACTGGAATAATGCCAGGAGCAACTCATCATTTGCCTTGGGAGGACTTGGGATTTGGGTTTTTGGTCGGCATCAGCACCGCTAATCCCTGAAGCGAAATGCCAGGAGCGACTCATCATTTGCCGTTGCCCGTTGGGGAATGATGGCTTAGGAGACAGGTTTGGGTCCCTATCACCTAAGGCTTTTCAATTTTATGGGCCGTGAGGGTCCGATAAAAGCATTTTCTCCCTACGAGTCGTAAGGATCCCGCAGGTGTATTTTCTCCTTAGGAATCGTGAGGATTTCTAAGTGTGTTGCTCCTTTGTGAGTCGTAAGGATCTCACGCAGGGGTTTTCTCCTCACAAGGTCGAGAGGACTTTGCGAGTGTATTTCATCTCTTTTCATGAATTTGCGCCCTTTCGGGTTTTCACAGACTCGCCGGTAGTCCTGCTGTTTTTACTCACGGAGCCCTTTCGGGTTTTCATCCGTGCCCGTTTTGCTTGTGGACATACCGTTTATATTTTTTTTATTTCTTTCCCTTTTTTTTCTTTTCTTCTTTTTTTGCCGCTGGTGGGACTTTAAAAGTAGCCTCACCGGCAGGATTTGGGAGAGATAGGGGTTATTTACGCCCGTGGATTGTATACGGTTTTGCAGGATGTATGATCCAGACCGTAGGGCTGATGTGCTCAATTCGCCTGCGACTTGGAGCATTCACGTGTAGTATTTCTTGAGATATCGGCCGTTGATGGGTGGCATGGGCCTTTCTCCCTCAGCACTTATTAGTTGGTAGGATCCTCCGTCGAACACTTTCTCGATGACGTATGGTCCTTCCCAGTTGGGCTCGAATTTTCCCTTGGCATGTCGATTGAGGATGATCGGTCTTTTGAGGACCAACACCAATTCACCTTTCTTGAAAGCGCGAAGATGGGTTATCTTGTCATAGGCCCGTGACATTTTGGCTCGGTATAGCTCCAGATTTTGCAGCACCACGGGCCTCTTTTCTTCGAGGGCATCGAGCTCTTCAAGTCGAAGGAGCACGTTTTCCTCCTCCGTCAACTCATGCTGAACAGCCATTCTTAAGCTTGGAACTTCGACTTCGAGGGGGAGGACCGCCTCCACTCCGAAGAGCAATGAGTATGGAGTGGACTGAGTTGGAGTACGGTATGTGGTACGATATGCCCACAACGCCTCGTGAAGTTTGAGATTCCAGTCTCTCTTGTTTGTTGAAGCATTTTTCGTCAGGAGCTTGCATAGAGTCTTATTGAAGGCTTCGGCTAGCCCGTTGGCTCTTGGATTGTAGATGGAGGAATATCTCCAGTCTATCTTGTGCTGAGTAGCGAACCTTGAGACATTGAAGCTCTTGAAAGAAGGCCCATTGTCGGAAATGATTCTTCTTGGTGTACCGAAGCGGTATAGAATATTATGCTGGAAGAATGTCAGAATATCTTTTGTCTTGACTTCTTTTAGCGGGACAGCTTCAGCCCATCTGGAGAAGTAGTCTGTCGCGGCCAGTATGAACCGATGGCCTTTGGATGACGGAGGATCAATTGGGCCAACAATGTCGGTGCCCCAGACTTCGAAGGGCCACGACGCCACCGTAGGATGCAATGGATTGGGATGCTTGTGAATAAAATCACCGTGAATTTGACAGATATAACATTTCATTGCATGCTCTCTGCAATCCCGTATCATGGTGGGCCAGTAATACCCGAGCCGTTTAATCTGCAGTCGCATCTTGGGGCCAGATTGGTGAGCACCGCAAACACCTGAGTGAACTTCTTTCATGACTTTTTGGGCTTCGGCCGATGACAGGCACCTGAGCCAGAGTTGGTCATATGACCTGCGGTATAACGTATCATTTACAAACACGTATCGGAGAGCTCTCTTCTTCAGCTAAATCCTCGCGGACTTTTCTTCGGGCAGCTTGTCGTATTGGAGGTACTCTATGAAGGGTTCCCTCCAATCGGGCTCGTCTTGGATGATCGAAGCTTCTTCGGCAGGACTGCTCTTCTGTTCCGCGCTTTCCTCTTCTCGTAGAGAGACTGGGGGTAGAATTTGTCGGCTCTGACTGTGATCAGAATTTCGTCCATGTCAGGATCGGCCAGCTCCTTGGCTAAGCGAGCGAGTACGTCAGCCTTCCCATTCAACGCTCTAGGGACTCTCATTAGTTCAATATGAGTGAACCGTTTCCTGAGTTCCACCACTCGGCCTCTGTACCGAGCTAACTCGGGTTTATATATTTTATAATTGCCGCTTACTTGGTTGACGACAAGCTGGGAGTCACCGTAAACCCATAGCCGAAGGATTTCCATTTCTATGGCGAGCTCCAAACCAGCTATCAGAGCTTCATACTCAGCCTCATTGTTTGTGCGAGGCTCGGTGAGAGCAAAAGAACGCCGTAGGGTCCCCATTGATGGTGTGATGAACACCAATCCTATCCCTGCTTTTATCTCCGGGACACCTGATTTACTGGAGGTCCTTATCGATGAGGTCCCATCGAAGTAGAGCTCCCAACATGGCTCGTCATTCTCCAGGTGTAGCACTTGTTCGTCGGGTAACTCGCAATTGAGTGGTGACCCTTCTGGTATGGGATGAGCTGCAAGAAAGTCTGCAAGAGCTTGCCCTTTACTGCTTTCTGAGGAGTATAAACTATGTCAAACTCAAGTAGCATGACAGCCCATCTTGCCATTCTGCCGGCTAGGCTTGCTCTGGTCATCAAGAGTTTGAGCAGGTCGACCTTAGAGATCAGCATAACCCGATGAGCAAGCAGATAGTGCCTCAGCTTCTTCACAGCAAATATCAGAGCCAGGCATTGCTTTTCGATTGGGGAATAGTTGTGTTCCGCCCCGACTAGAGTTCGGCTGAGGTAGTAGAGGGCATTCTCTTTTCCCTCCTCATTGTTTTGAGCAAGGAGCGCACCAAGTGACTCATCTAACGCGGCAGTGTAGAGAATCAGCGGTTTATTTGGAATGGGAGCGGCCAACACTGGAGGGTGCAACAAGTACTGTTTGATGCTGTCGAACGCTTCTTGACATTCGGCATCCCAGATAAAAGGAGCTCCTTTCTTCATGAGCTTTGAGAAGGGCTTACATCTCCCCGATAAATTTGAGATAAACCTCCGTATATAACCAAGCTTGCCTTGAAAAGATCTTAGCTGCGTCAGACTCTTCGGAGGGGGCATCTCCATGATGGCCTTTATCTTTGATGGGTCAACTTCGATTCCTCGATGTCGAACTATGAAGCCCAGGAATTTTCCCGATGACACGCCAAAAGCGCATTTCAGAGGATTCATTTTCAGGTCAAATTCCCTCAGTCTGGTGAGAACGGTCCTAAGATCCTGGATATGATCGGCCTTGGTTTCAGTCTTAACGACCAGATCATCAACATAACATTCGACGACTTTATGAATTAGGTCATCGAAGATATTGGTCATTGCCCTTTGATATGTTGCACCTGCGTTCTTCAGTCCGAACGGCATCACCTTGTAGCAATATATTCCTATCGGAGTTCGAAATGCTGTGTGCTTCTCATCCTCAGGCGACATCTTGATCTGATTATATCCAGACGAGCCATCCATAAAGGTGAACAACTCGTAATTTGAGGTGTCATCGACCATCATTTCCATGACCGGTAGCGGGAAGTCGTCTTTAGGACATGCCTTGTTGAGGTCCCTGAAATCGACACAAACTCGGATCTGCCCATTTTTCTTCTTCACTGGGACTATGCATGCGATCCAGTCTGCATATTTCTCTTCCCTGATGAAGCCGGCATCGATGAGCTTCTTAGTTTCCTCGATGACCTTTTCTTCTAGTTCCCTTCTCATTCTTCGAGGAGCTTGTTTGACTGGCTTAGCATCAGGAGATATAGCCAACTTATGTACGGCCACTTCAGGGGAAAGGCCAGGCATTTCTTTGTATGTCCACGCGAAGCAGTCGACGAACTCATGTAGCAGGGCAATTATCTGCGCTTTCATTTCCTCTGACAAGAGCGAGCTGATGTAGGTCGGCCTTGGATTATCGGGTGTTCCTAAGTCAATCCCGGTTAGCTTGTCAAAGGTTGCTTGTCCGCCATCTTCAAGCTCTTGAGGAGCTTCTTCTGGCTCGGCTATCTCGTCATCATCATTTGATCTATCGCTGGCCTCACCAACATGGATCATGTAGCACGCTTTGGAATCAGGTTGAACGTAGCCTATGCCCCGTTTATCTGGAAATCGTCCATCGATGAGTGCTCGGACCTGGGGTGGATGCCATAGCCCTTCGTAAAACTTTGCTTCGGACTCCGTTTGATATAACCGGCATCCGCACTTTTTGAAGTATTCCCGCATCTCAGGCGTATAGTATCTGGGATTGAGGACGGCTCTTATGCCTCTCTCGTATGGAAGGCATGCGACAGACAAATCGTCCGGATGCACAACGGGGTTTGACCCGTAAAACAGGATGCCTTTCTGTCCATTTTTCCTCCCGGGGACGTAGAAAGTTTCCAGCTGGTCCACGGTAGAGACAAACAATGCGTCGAGCTCTTTGCACATCCATTCCGGCACCCTTTTGATGGCCAGGGACCCTTCTGCGACTTCGAAGGTCTCTCGTAGTTTCGCTTGCTGCATGGGGGGCCGATCTGCACAGCTGTTGCACGGCAGGTCCTCTTCTTCTGACTCTTCAGTGTCACTGCCAATATGAGGGCGGACTTTGCTGCTAGATGGGCCTTCAGTAACAGATTCGTCCGTATCGCTGCCGAAACGAGGGCGGGTTTTACGGAAGGACGGGCTTCCAGCGTCGGACTCATCAGTGTCGCTACCGAAATGTGGGCGCACTTGGGCGTTTTTACTTTTGAAAGTGACAGCCGGCGCAGATTTGCTTTTGGGTCTTGGGGCCGGTCTATCCTAAGTCAGTTGTGGCTTAGCATTTTGGGGGTTCATAAAGTACCGAGAATCTTCATAGCGGACTTCATGCACACCGAACGGCTGGATGTCTCCGTCAATGCGTCTTTCTTCGCCATTTTTAGTATACTTCATGCATTAATGGAGAGTTAACGGAATGATGCCGTAATTGTGGAGCCACGGCCGCCCCAAGAGAACCTTATAAGACGTGTCGGCATCGATCACGTATATCTTAGCTTCAGTCTGCAGATCCCCGAATTTGATTGGCAGAGCTATGGACCCCAGAACTTGCTGGCAATTTTGGTTGAAGCCTTGAATGACAATCCTTTCCCTTGATAGGTGTCGGACGTCCATTGACAAACTCTTCAGAGTTCGCAAGTTCATGATGTTCACTAAGGACCCCGGATCAATCAATATGCGATTAATTCGATCTCCGTCGCTGTACCCGGTCACGTAAAGCGGCCGATTATGCTCAGCCGTTCCCAGTAGCAAGTCGTCATCCTTAAATGTGACTGCGGCGGAATGCAAACAGTGCTGGGCTTCTTTCATATTAATTTCCGCAAAGTGAGCCTGATACCGCTCGGGGTTTTGTAGAGCGTGAATGAGAACATCTCTAAGCTCCTTAGATAGGACCAAGGTATCGTAGATGCTCAGGAGAGACGGAAGCTTCCGGAGATGTGCCAAGACATTATAGTCCACCGAGGATGGACTTATCTTTTCATCAGCCAGTTCTCTGCCATCTTCCTCATTAGCCACCTGTTTTTCCTTCCTTTTTGGGGCGTTGCCCTTATTTGGCGGTAGAGCCCTGCCGCTTCTGAGCTGGATTTGATTGACCTTTGTGGCGAGCTCCTCGTCCTCTTCGGGAAAACAGAGCTCATCCTCGGAGTCGCTGCCCAGATGGATGGCGTAGCAGGTCACTACTGGGATCTCTTCATTGGAGTCTTCTTCTAACTCCTCCCGAATTTCAGCCGCTCGTACAGGGAGGAACTCTTTCAACTGAATCAGAGTTCTTTCCTTCTGTTCATATTCTTCGAGGGAAATGATATATTTTTGAATGGTCGATCTCCCTGCAGACTCCTTTTCACGCCGAGCTGCACTTTTCTTCTTCTTGAGCTTTTTGGACTTTGAGCCTGATGAAGTCGCATTGGCAGCTGGACTGGTAGGCTTCTTCTGCCCTTCCCATTCCGTCCTGGGTTCTTTCCGAAGTAGCTTTATCATCTTTTTCGTCTTATTAGATATATGCATACTCCACGGAGACCGCGATGAGTCCGTCTCATTTCTCAGGGCAGCGGGTTCGGCTGTTTGCTCCCAGAAGGCTTCAGCTTCTGTCTGTATAAAGTTGGTGGTTGCTACTTGATTGTTCACCAACACACTTTTGGACAGCTCGATCTCTCCAGCCTTGTACTGCTTCTCGACCCATTCCTTGAAGATATAGCAATCCTCGATCGCATTACTCACTACTCGGTGGTACGGGCAATACAGAGGATTGTCGGTCATTTTTGCTTCTTGGGGTCTTTTCGACTCCCGCAATTGTAGGCCGTTGTTCAAGGCATCTTTAAATATCTTGCGGACCTTGTCCCTTTTGAAAGAGTAAATCTTGTTCTTCTTCTCCTCTAGGGAAGGCCCATCTCCTCCCAGCAATGGCTTTCGAGACCGGTTGGTTTTGGATTCGCCCGCCCTTCGCTTTTCTTCACCTTCGGACGCATTGAAGAAATTGGTACTGCTGGAACTTCCGCTTCTACGGTTGTCGTCCCGCTTGCTTTTCCAAGTTTTGTCTCTCTGAGAATCCGGCGGGGACTCTTGCTTCGAGCGTTCCAGCATTTGTACTTTCTTGGTTAGCTCCTGAAATGTCTTGAGGCCCGCTATACATAAGAATGGGACCATCCAATTGCTGAGGTTCCCAACGAGAAGGCTGACGGACTGGTCCTGCTCCAACGGCGGTTCACACTTGACTGTGAGATTACGCCATCGGGCGATAAAGTCGGTGTTGCTTTCATTCTTCCCCGGCTTGGTCCTCACAAGGTCGGCAATGGAGATTTTATCACTGACGCTCATGAACCTTTGCCGGAACAGAGACTCCATTTGGGAAAAGGTAATGACGGACCCGTCTGGTATACTCACGTACCAGTCGAAGGCGACACCGGTCAGGCTGTTGACAAACTGACGAAGAAGGAGCGCGTCATTGCCCCCTGTATTTCCGCACGATGCTTTGAAGTGGGCGACGTACTGATTTGCATTCCCGGTTCCATCAAATCTTCCGAATTTAGGAATGACGTAGCCGCTTGGGAACTCAATCAGATCGTACTGCGCGGGGTATGGTCGCCCACTACTGCCGATTTCTTTCTGAGCTTCAGCTTCGGCCACCAATGTTTTAACCTTGCTGGTGACCAAATCCATTATCCGATCCTGTGTTAGTGGGATAGTGCTATCTGGGGCCAAGGCGTCCCCAGAAGCGGAGTGTGGCCGGCTTTCATGCGGCTCGACCAGTCTTGGTCCCAGAGGAACAGGCATTGGCTGCTTCGGATTGTCATCACCCGGCTGAGTAGTAGCGGCTTGTGCTTTATTAGGAGGTGCTCGAGCAATTTGAGCCGTAAGCTGCATCACCACGTTCGTTAAGTCGTCAATCTTCGAGTAGAGCTTGGCCATCTCTTTATCTTTGCTCCTGAGCTGTTTTCGAAGCTCTTGAAGCAGCTCTTGCTCTGCAGTCCTGGGGCGGAAAGTCGGCTCCTCCTCGCTGTCCGAGCTTGAATCTGCATGGACCGAGGGGTCTTTCTGCCTATCATCATCATCGAGAGGGTTTTCTTCATCCAGCGGGGGCGGCTGTTCTTGAGCGGCGGCGACCACATTCAGGCTAGATTGGGCTTGGGATGTGGTAGCCCCATCCTTGCTTTTGCTGCGAAGATTGTCGCTGGGGCGTCCACCCGCCATATAGACCGTATGGATAATGTATCCGGCCGTCTTTCTATCATTGGAAGCTGATTTCATGGACCGCTGTCTTGACCCCCTTGCTTCGTAGCTGGTAATCGATTGAAGACGGCTAGCCTAACCAGGTTCATGAATGGTGATGGCGCTTCTTTTTTGGATTTTCCCCGCTGCTTTCGTGCGGCATAGAGCGCCTGATAGACCCTTGAAGAGACAGTGTCATACTTTTTATGTTGGGGCCGGGACACGTCTCTTTGTAGCGCTGTTCGGACCGCTGTCTTCTTGATCCTGGCGGTCATGGCATTTTTCTGAACCCACCTCAGAGGCTCGAAGGAATTGCTGATTCTTACGTCCGACTCAGCCGTCGTCGCGGGGCAACCCTGCACTTGGAACTTCACACGATTCCATTTGGCCGAAGCCTTGGCCCTCTTGTTGGCTCGATACCTGAGCCGCTTCTGCCTTAACTTTTCCGTTCTAAGCACCTGGCAGACTTTGGCTCCTTGGGAAGACGCCGCATACTGGTCGATAGAGGGCCTTGGAGATACGCTCGATTGTGCATTTGTTGGAGTCATCGTCTGAGCTCGTCCACAACATTTGATGTTGCCCTTTGTACCGAAGTTCTTGCCCCCAGCTAGAGCGCCAGGGAGTCGTTCAGACACCGTCTTAAGTTTCGGTTGTAGTGCCTTGGCGATCACGACATTCGGCCTCTTACCCCTTGAGACCGGCTTGGCCACCTGTTCCGCCGGGATCTCCGCCAGATGAGCGCTTCCGGCAGGGTAGATGATGACGGAGCCAAACTGGCGGGGCGGTTCCTCCCACTATCGACTGAGGCTTGCAGGGAGAACCACACGAGCGTTGATCTTGACCACGTACGGAATCGGGGTCACGTTGGAAGCTGAATTCATCCGGGAAGACATTGTCGTCGAAGGTTGATTGCTGCACGAAAAAAAGAACATCAATTCAGTATAGGCAATCGATATGTATATTGATTGAGTTTGCATGAACGTTTAACCCGAAATATGGAAGGAGAGATTGGTCCCACCGAGCGTGCCAGAATCTGTAGGGTGTTTTTTGTCACCCCATTGAGATGGGAATACGCGCGCGCTTGTCAGGCGTACTACAGATTCCCCCCGCCTAGGGTAGGCCGGGGGTTTAATGATTGTGGGGATCCGAATCTCCGGCAGCCGCGGACTAAGCTGTCGTTAATTACCCCACGCCTTTGGGGCGAGGGAACCTCCGATTAACGGGTTAAACTGGTCATGCGAACTCAATGTGCGGTGTGCGTGTGTTTTGTTTTAAAAAGGGGGGTTTGGATATATCGGGAGCCACGCAGAGTTTTTACGGGGGTCCCGCTACCCGTATAGCGGGCTGGGGGTCAAGGGGGCTAACAGCCCCCTTGCGGGGTGTGGGGCAGCGCCCCGTTAGAAATTTTTTTCTAACAGGGACGGTATCGTGGAGTATGTGTATGTGTACAAATGTATGCATATGTATATATATACATGTATATATAAATAAGGGGAAAAAGACATCCAAAGGATGCGTGGGGCTAGCGCCTAGGCGCTTGAGCGCGAGCGCGCCACGTGTCGGCACGTGGGCACTTTGCGCTCGAGCGCAGAGCACTGGAGCGCAACGCGCCACGTGTCGGCACGTAGGCGACTTGCGCTCGAGCGCTTGCGCTTGAGCTCAAGAGCGCCACGTGTCGGCACGGGGGCGACTTGCGCTCGAGCGCAAGCGCGCCACGTGTCAGCTGTTGGATAAATGTATGCCCTAGAGGCCATTATGTGATAGTGGATGTATCTATACATGTATATATATTCAGTTTGCATTCTTGCTCGACATGATAGTATGCTATCTGGTTCTTCTTTATCTGACATGTTGATTTGATCATGCTTTTATTCATTCATACATGCTGATAAAGCCCTGAGGATATCGGCTTGACTACTCTGATTATGATTGAGATCATACTAGTTGGACATTTGTAGTCTATAAGCATATCCTGGAAAGTTCCTAGTCGTAGGTATATTGAGACGGGGCATTGATATACCAGTGTAGACTAGCGTATATGATACTAGACCCATACGATGGGCGATGGATGTTCCCACATTCATCGATGTTTGACATCAAGATCATATACGGGTGCTCAGTGCTGACTGGGTACACTGGACGGACTCACCGAGAACTCCTATATGGAATTATATCTATCGTCGAATAGCAGTTCTCAGGTGACACTGGTACAGGTTAGTCTGTAGACCCGAGATCGTCATGGAGTCTTGTGTGTTCTCCCACTGTACTTTGATTGCCACCCTACCACGGCTCTACTGAGTCGTGCAAACAGGCGGCCGTTGGGTACAGTCCCGAGACACACGAAGGCGATGAGCGATAGGAAGGGTTTCGTCTCTCCCGGTATAGGTAGTTGATGCTGTGCTGTGCCCGACTGGTTATATCAGAAAGTCCCTGGCCAGGGCTGCTGAGATATACTGATAAGTGTTATCAGTAGTTTCTCGAACTTTTATAGACCTTTCACCGGCATGACTTATTGAGTTATTAGGGTCGACGTGACCATCCCTAGGCTCAATATGCGGCATATCTGACGAGGAGACCGGAATGTACGGTAGTGTTGCCGGATGGCTCGACGGGAGTTGTAACAGGTTCGCTTGTTTTCTTCTGATCGCTCAATACCTGGGTGGCCGTTACGTTTAGCTGACCGCTTACGGCTTGGGGGTGCTTGATATGATCATCACCCACTGCCGGCGTATTGACGAGTCTTAGAGTCCCACATAGGAGTTACCTAGTCCAGGCGAAACGTTGTGGTGCGCGTATGCGATATGCGCTTGGACCCGATTAAAATGCGTGTATTGGATACCGTATATTAATTGGGCGGCTTGTTAATGGTCGGGTCGTATGTGATATGACCGGATTAGTGAATCAAGTGTTGATTTATCATTAGCTTCTCACTACAAATCCTATCTTGTTTATTTTGGATGTATGCATTCATTCTTGTTCATGCACATATGGATGTGCATGCACACATGCATACATACATCATTTTATCATGGTTGCTTATACAATGAGAATGGTGGCAATATAAGAATCACACCATGGTTAATTTTATGGATTATTATTGTTTTTAAATTAAAGCAAAAAGGAAATGAAAATGGGTTAAATCATTAAGAGTTTCTACACTCTTCTTAACCTTACCATGCTCACCTAACCTTTAACCCATGGTTTATTTTCTTTGTGTACTTTTAACTTAAATCCAATAATATCTTTAGATCTAACCATGGTTGGGTATGAGAAAGAAAAAATATATATATGCTTATTTCTCTTTTCTCTTTCTATGGTTCTATTATTCTCTTCTTCACAAAAGACCACCATCTTCATCAACCTTGATGCTTTGCTCTCTACTTCTTTCAAGAGAGCAAAATACTCATAAAAATAGGATTTTGAAGTGAGATCCTTAGCCACAACATCATTCTACTCAAGTTTAGCCAACTTGATTAGAGTGTTCTCTTTGTTTTTCCAAAGTTGCAAGCTTGGACGGGAAACTCCAGGTGGATCGTCGTGGACGTGAGAGGACTACAAGTGGACCTTCTTCCAACACCCAAGAGCCTAAGGAGTCAAGCAAAAAGGGAGCTACAAAGGTTGTAGTCTCGAAACCCTAATTTTTATTTGCTTAAAGTTTAGTAACCCTAATTTTCTAGGATCGATTCCTTTGCGTGTTTGTTTGGCACCATCAAAATACATACTTTGACACATGTGATGCTTCAAAAATCTTCATAGGGTGCTAGTCAAACCTTACATTGGTATCAGAGCCAACCTAGAACATTAGGCGATGCTTTAGCGAAGTAAAAACTCCGATCGAACCAAAATACGGATTTACGGGACACTCTCTGGAAATTTTTTAAAAACTGACATTTTTCAGAATTAAAAATGTTCAAAAAATAGAGCAGGTAAATATAAGACAAACTGGAGAATTCGACCACATGAACAGTACTTTTGACCGCGGATCCGCGGCCATAAAAGGGGATCTTTTACTCCATTTTGCACAGTATTTTTCCTTACCTGCTATAGTATATTTTGAGTATGTTTAATCTGAATCTACTGTTGAAAATTCTGGAGATGGTTTTGGACTCGTCGTTTCGATCGGAATTTTCATTTCGTTTTCTTTTCCGGGTAAACTAGAAAGTATTGAAGTGTTCGAACAACTATCATTTACTCACTTTTCACGGGGTTTGAAAATATTGGAGATACGTGCAAGTTTTGTGGTGGTCTCTCTAGAAGACAACAAACCTTAACTCGATTATGTGACCGTCTTGAACTGCCCTTTGAACCTTAGGGTTTGGGGCAGTACGGCGTGCCACATGTGAGGCGTTGGCTTGACCCTTCTACGGCTGGACCGCTACTACTGTGTCACACTCCGGTTTTTTGAACTCTGCTCAAGTGTTGAGCTTTAGTGAATCTTGAGTATTTGATCGATTGTTCGAAAACTTTAATACTGTCTGTTTATCTGGAATGTGATACAATATGTGGAATTCATATAGTTTAGGCATGAAATACGAAATATGTGATATTTCGCATTTATGATGTCTAAAGAGAATCTGGATTCCAAATATTGTAGTTTTACACTTTCTTTTCTGTGACCGTAAGTGTAGTATGTTCGATATCGCCGGTTTCGTTGCTATACGTCAACGACAATTGGGGTATGCATACTTACTTACGTTGATGATATGTGATATTATGTGTTGCTGAGATATGATGTGCAGGATTGTCGCGATTGAATAGCCGGGGGGGTTTATGTGAGATGAGAGTTTTTTATATTTTCATTCATGTAAATTCATATGTAATGTAATATTTTTTTATTTGGGGCACTTCCGGGTTGAGGTTGTGTTACCAGTGTTGTATATTATTTTCTTTTCCGCATTAGGATGGACCCAAGGAGGGGAGCACAGGTGACCGGATTCTGGGGTTCAGTGGGAGGTCATCTCGAGGAGTCGGGACCGGGTCTCCTAAACTCCAGAATTGGTAGGGTCACTTGCCGCTCTCGTAGGGGTCCAGGGTGTGGGCTTGGCTATTCATCGCGACTGTGGAATCCGTATTTTCTATTCTGGCTAAATACTAAATACGGACGTCCTAGTATATCCCACGTTATATCTATATTTCTGCTGCTTGTGTTCTGTGATATCTGAGACATATGACATATTATATATATGATATATAGTAGACGTTGCTTATGTTTTACACCCGTGCTAGTCCCGTCCCGGTATGCCGTTAGTTAAGTAACCTAACGGTGCATAACGGAACATTGCGGCGAATGCGGATGGCATAAGCGTACATGTTATTTTCGTTTCTTTTCTGTGATTGGCTTAAGGACTTAAATGATGGGATTACATTAATGTGATTAATGTAAAGAAAATAAACCTAAAAAGATGTTGTAGAATCAGATTTGAAAACCACTCGGCTATTTATGAAAAAGCTATATTTCAAAACTGCGGAGCTTAAGCCACTCCTTTTGAAAACCATTTGATTCTACAACGATATCAAGCTCAAAGCGTTAAAGATTTTCTTAAAAATCATCCGCAACCCTCCGTCATTTTAGGAAGTAGAGTACTTAGTATTCATGCTACGTTTGTTGACCTTAGCCAAGGCGTAGTGTACGGTAGCTAAGTGATGTCTTCCTACAAACGCATATGATGCAAATTAATTAGGACGGGCATATGACTTTGTTGACCTTAGCCAAGGGTCATGTGAACGGGTTTAATTAATCAAGAAATGACGGGTCGAGCTTGACTGATATTCGTGATTTGTTGACCTTAGCCAAGGTCACGAATACTAGGGGTAAAAACCACATCGGGAATTTCAATAGTTGAAATTTGCAATGAGATTGCATACCTTCCATATGATGGTTGGATCCCGATCCCACTGTGGACAATAGTTGCTCCTAGGAGAGTTTTACAGTTTATAATTAGCTAACTCATTAGGTGTCTAGAAAGGTGTTAACGGGGCTCCGCCTCTGGGAAAACGAGGTTTACTCTAATTAGGTCCGTGCGAAAGCACGGGGAACCTCCCTCGAGTACCGACACTGGCCTGGCTGAACGGTTAGCGAAGTTGTAGACTGTAATTAATCCTGGCTAGTTTTTCTTTTTAAGGTTTGAAAGGAAAACTCGATAAAAAGCAGTGGGAAACATCGATTAGACAAGATAATAACCAATCTAATCTATGCAAGAGCTTTCGCTGAGTGTATTCTTTTCTCTCTCTTAATGGAAGATACCCATGACAGGACTCAAGCTTCTACTAGATAAAAACAAACTGAATGGGACCAACTATAAAGACTGGCTGAGGAATCTGAAAATCGCCTTGACTTATGATAAAGTATCATATGTCCTCACGGCTTCAGCCCCGCCTGTCCCAGGTCCAAAATCCTCAGTTGCGGACATTGAAGTCCGCAAGACATGGGACGCTGACTGTGCCACGGCCAAATGCCTCGCGCTTGCATCGATGGATAACACACATCAAAAGCAGCACGAGGACATGGACATTCACGGTATATTGCCCCATACAAAGGAGTTGTATGGGGAGCAATCCCGCGTATTACGATACGAAGTATCAAAGAAATTGTTTCAGATGCGAATGGCCCCTGGCACACCAGTAGGAGACCACGTTCTGAAGATGATAGCTCTTATTGAAGAGCTTGAGGACCTTGGATGGACGATGGACAATGAACAATATATAGATATTATTCTGCAGTCCCTGCCCTCCACCTTTGCTCAGTTCATAGTGAACTTTAACATGCATGGCATGGAGAAGGAACTCCCTGAACTCCTTAATATGTTAAGGAGTGCAGAGAGCACTATGAAGTCAGCAAAAACTCCCGTTATGACTATTCGACAGTCTTCTTCTTCTCGCCCGAAAGCTAAGGCCAAGGGAAAGAAAAAGAAGAAACCCACTAATCCTAAGGGCGGAGTTAAAAAGGTGAAGGGAAAGGGAAAGTCCAAAGCTGGAGACCCGGGGAAAGGCGAATGTTTTCATTGCCACAAGACAGGACATTGGAAGCGCAATTGCACGGAGTACTTAAGTCTCAAGAAGAAGCATGGTGATGCTTCTGCTTCAGGTGCGTTTGTGACTGAAAACTGTTTTTCTATAAACTCTGCTTCCTGGGTATTAGATACCGGTTCAGGTTCTCACATTTGCAATTCTATGCAGGGGCTGAGAAATAGCAAGGTTTTGAGGACAGGTGACCATACTCTCCGCGTTGGAAATGGTTCCAATGTACATACAGTCGCAGTGGGAGAGTATCACTTGGGGTTGCCATCTGGATGTATTTTGGTTTTAAATCCATGTTATTTTGTACCAAGTATGCTATGTAATATAATATCCGTTTCTTTGTTGGACAATGAAGGGTATAATTTTGTATTGCAGAACAATGTTATGAACATTAACCTGAATCAAATGTTGGTTGGGTATGGTACGCTTAACAACGGATTATATGTCCTAAATCAACACACAGTTTTCAGTATACAACACACTAATAAAAGAAAACTTTCAGAATTAAATGAACCTTTACTTTGGCATTGTAGACTTGGTCATATTAACGAAACAAGACTAAACAAGTTACACAAAGATGGATATTTAAACTCTTTTGAATATAAATCTTATGCGACTTGCCAGTCCTGTATCAAGGGTAAAATGACCAAAACTCCGTTTACCGGACACGGAGAAAGAGCTACTCAGCTCCTAGGCCTCTTACATAGTGATGTATGCGGGCTAATGTCTACACAGGCTAGAGGCGGTTTTTCATACTTCTTTACATTCACTGACGATTTCTCAAGATTCGGTCATGTATTTTTATTAAAGCACAAGTCCGAAGCTTTCGAGAAATTCATTGAATATAAACAAGAAGTAGAAAAACAAACCGGTTTGAGTATCAAAATGCTTCGATCAGATCGAGGTGGTGAGTATCTCAGTACAGAATTTGCAAACTTCTTAAAAGAGAATGGGATTCTTTCTCAGCTCACTCCTCCTTACACACCACAGCACAACGGTGTGTCAAAACGACGGAATAGGACCCTATTAGATATGGTCCGGTCCATGATGAGTGACGCTGAGTTACCCGTCTCGTTTTGGGGGCATGCATTGGAGACTGCAGCATTTCTGCTAAACAGGGTTCCAACAAAAACCGTATCTACCACACCATATGAGATATGGCATGGGAAGAGACCATCTCTTAAGAGAATTAAGATTTGGGGTTGCCCGGCCTATGTTAAAAAGCAGAATCCGGACAAACTCGAGACACGGTCAGTCATGTGTAACTTTGTGGGATATCCAAAGAATTCTTATGGATATCTATTCTACCACAACGAGGAACAAAAAGTGTTTGTTTCTCAACATGCCACATTCTTGGAAAAAGAGTTTTTCACAGATAAAGATGATGGCAAAGTGGTGGATCTAGAAGAGGTTCTAGAGACACAAACCACAAATGACGATTTGGTTGAACCGGCTGTTGAAACAGAAACTGAAGAACCTCGGCCACTCCGTAGGTCTGGTAGGACTTCTCGCCCACCGGAGAGGTACTACGGTTTCCTCATTGATGGTGACAGAGAAGACTGTATCATGGATGATGATGATCCTACTAGTTTTCAGCAAGCTATCACGAGTAGAGACTCTGTGAAGTGGCTGGATGCCATGAGATCCGAAATAGAGTCTATGTACACCAACAAAGTATGGACTTTGGACGTTGTACCCCCTGGGGTAAAACCTGTGGGGTGCAAATGGATCTTTAAAAGAAAGATTGGTGTAGATGGGCAGGTGGAGACCTATAAGGCAAGACTTTTGGCGAAAGGCTTTCGTCAAAGACCAGGTTTGGACTATGACGAGACTTTTTCTCCTGTAGCCATGCTTAAATCCATTCGGATCTTACTTGCTATTGCTGCTCACTACGACTATGAAATCTGGCAGATGGACGTTAAAACCGCATTTCTAAACGGAAATTTAGAAGATTGCGTTTATATGGATCAGCCAGAGGGCTTCATTGACAGTGGGAGCAGCGGGAAAGCATGTAAATTGCTTAAATCCATATATGGATTAAAGCAGGCATCACGGAGTTGGAACATCTGTTTCGATGATGTCATCAAAGAGTTTGATTTCATCAAAAATCCAGATGAACCTTGTGTTTATAAGAAGGCTATAGGGAGAGCTGTCACATTCCTCGTATTGTACGTGGACGATATTCTTCTGATAGGAAATGATATTCCTATGCTACAGTCGGTCAAATCTTTCTTATCACTGAGGTTTTCCATGAAGGACCTGGGTGATGCCACATACATTCTGGGCATAAGGATCTATAGGGATAGATCCAAAAGGTTGTTGGGATTGTCCCAAACCAGGTACATTGACACCGTCCTAAAAAGGTTTAGTATGGAAGACTCCAAGCGGAGTGCCTTACCCGCTTGCCATGGGGTCACTCTCTCCACGGATTCTTGTCCAAAGACCGATGAAGAGAGAGCTCGCATGAGTATTATACCCTATGATTCGGCAGCAGGATCTATAATGTATGCGATGTTATGTACACGCCCAGATGTAGTTTACGCACTTAGTGTTGTAAGCAGGTATCAATCTAACCCAGGGGAGAATCACTGGACAGCTGTGAAGAACATTCTTAAGTACTTACGAAGGACTAAAGAAATGTTCTTGGTGTATGGTAATGGAGATCTCCGAATGGAGGCCTTTACCGATTCGAGCTTCCAGAGCAATAAGGACGACAGAAAATCTATCTCTGGGTTTGTATTTACCCTCAATGGAGGGGCGGTTAGTTGGAAGAGTTCCAAACAGGATACCGTTGCAAACTCTACGATGGAAGCTGAGTACATTGCTGCAAATGATGCCGCTAAGGAAGTCGTCTGGATGAAGAAGTTCGTCTCGGAGCTAGGAGTAGTTCCAACCATTATTGATCCAATACCTTTGTATTGTGACAATAATGGGGCTATGGCGTTAGCCAAGGAGCCCAGATCCCATCAGAGGTCCAGACACATCCTGAGGCGTTTTCATTTGATCCGGGAGATTGTAGATCGCCGCGAGATCGAGATTAGGACGGTAGACACAAAGAATAACACCGCGGATCCATTCACCAAGGCCCTCCCTCAGCCGCAGCATGAGCGGCTTTTTGAGATGTTGGGTATGAGATACGCCAATAACTGGCCTTAGTGCAAGTGGGAGATTGTTGGATATATGTATGCCCTAGAGGCCATTATGTGATAGTGGATGTATCTATACATGTATATATATTCAGTTTGCATTCTTGCTCGACATGATAGTATGCTATCTGGTTCTTCTTTATCTGACATGTTGATTTGATCATGCTTTTATTCATTCATACATGCTGATAAAGCCCTGAGGATATCGGCTTGACTGCTCTGATTATGATAGAGATCATACTAGTGGGACATTTGTAGTCTATAAGCATATCCTGGAAAGTCCCTAGTCGTAGGTATATCGAGACGGGGCATTGATATACCAGTGTAGACTAGCGTATATGACATTAGACCCATATGATGGGCGATGGATGTTCCCACATTCATCGATGTTTGACATCAAGATCATATACGGGTGCTCAGTGCTGAATGGGTACACCGGATGGACTGACCGAGAACTCCTATATGGAATTATATCTATCGTCGAATAGCAGTTCTCAGGTGACACTAGTACAGGTTAGTCTGTAGACCCGAGATCGTCATGGAGTCTTGTGTGTTCTCCCACTGTACTTTGATTGCTACCCTACCATGGCTCTACTGAGTCGTGCAAACAGGCGGCCGTTGGGTACAGTCCCGAGACACACGAAGGCGATGAGCGATAGGAGGGGTTTCGTCTCTCCCGGTATAGGGAGTTGATGCTGTGCTGTGCCCGACTGGTTATATCAGAAAGTCCCTGGCCAGGGCTGCTGAGATTTACTGATAAGTGTTATCAGTAGTTTCTCGAACTGTTATAGACCTTTCACCGGCATGACTTATTGAGTTATTAGGGTCGACGTGACCATCCCTAGGCTCAATATGCGGCATATCTGACGAGGAGACCGGACTGTACGGTAGTGTTGCCGGATGGTTCGACGGGAGTTGTAACAGGTTCGCTTGTTTTCTTCTGATCGCTCAATACCCGGGTGGCCGTTACGTTTAGCTGACCGCTTGCGGCTTGGGGGTGCTTGATATGATCATCACCCACTGCCGGCGTATTGACGAGTCTTAGAGTCCCACATAGGAGTTACCTAGTCCAGGCGAAACGTTATGGTGCGCGTATGCGATATGCGCTTGGACCCGATTAAAATGCGTGTATAGGATACCGTATATTAATTGGGCGGCTTACTAATGGTCGGGTTGTATGTGATATGACCGGATTAGTGAATCAAGTGTTGATTTATCATTAGCTTCTCACTACAAATCCTATCTTGTTTATTTTGGATGTATGCATGCATGTATGCATTCATTCTTGTTCATGCACATATGGATGTGCATGCACACATGCATACATACATCATTTTATCATGATTGCTTATACAATGAGAATGGTGGCAATATAAGAATCACACCATGGTTAATTTTATGGATTATTATTGTTTTTAAATTAAAGCAAAAAGGAAATGAAAATGGGTTAAATCATTAAGAGTTTCTACACTCTTCTTAACCTTACCATGCTCACCTAACCTTTAACCCATGGTTTATTTTCTTTGTGTGCTTTTAACTTAAATCCAATAATATCTTTAGATCTAACCATGGTTGGGTATGAGAAAGAAAAAATATATATATGCTTATTTCTTTTTTCTCTTTCTATGGTTCTATTATTCTCTTCTTCACAAAAGACCATCATCTTCATCAACCTTGATGCTTTGCTCTCTACTTCTTTCAAGAGAGCAAAATACTCATAAAAATAGGATTTTGAAATGAGATCCTTAGCCACAACATCATTCTACTCAAGTTTAGCCAACTTGATTAGAGTGTTCTCTTTGTTTTTCCAAAGTTGCAAGCTTGGACGGGAAACTCCGGGTGGATCGTCGTGGACGTGAGAGGACTACAAGTGGACCTTCTTCCAACACCCAAGAGTCTAAGGAGTCAAGCAAAAAGGGAGCTACAAAGGTTGTAGTCTCGAAACCCTAATTTTTATTAGCTTAAAGTTTAGTAACCCTAATTTTCTAGGATCGATTCCTTTGCGTGTTTGTTTGGCACCATCAAAATACATACTTTGACACATGTGATGCTTCAAAACTCTTCATAGGGTGCTAGGCAAACCTTATATCAGCACGGGGGCGACTTGCGCTCGAGCACTTGCGCTGGAGCGCAAGCGCGCCACGTGTCGACACCGGGGTGACTTGCGCTCGAGCGCTTGCGCTCGAGCGTAAGAGCGCCACGTGTCGGCACGAGGGCGACTTGCGCTCGAGCGCTTGCGCTGGAGCGCAAGAGCGCCACGTGTCGGCACGGGGGCGACTTGCGCTCGAGCGCTTGCGCTGGAGCGCAAGAGCGCCACGTGTCGGCACGGGGGTGACTCGCGCTCGAGCGCTTGCGCTGGAGCACAAGCGCGCCACGTGGCGACACCGGGGGGACTTGCGCTCGAGCGCTTGCGCTTTGAGCGCAAGAGCGCCACGTGTCGGCACGAGGGCGACTTGCGCTCGAGCGCTTGCGCTTGAGCGCAAAAGCGCCACGTATCGGCATAGGGGCGACTTGCGCTCGAGCGCTTGCGCTGGAGCGCAAGCGCGCCACGTGTCGACACCGGGGTGACTTGAGCTCGAGCGCAAGCGCTCGAGCGCAAGCGCGCCACGTGTCGGCACGTGGGCGCTCTGCGCTTGAGCGCCGGCAAGAAAAAGAGGCTTTTAACCTAAAAAGATTTCTCTGAAGAGAAATCAAAGAGGAGTTGGACTCCTCAGTGTTTTTTTTTTGTTGGGTTTAGTGAAAGGGGTTCTTCTTCTTCCTCCTCCGTTAGCTGGATCTTGAAGATCAAGAGATATGGGATTTTAAAAATCACTCCTTTTTGAGATCTACTGGAAGATCTGAGTTCCCTTTGATGGGTTTTGTGGTGAAAAACTAATTTGTTTTATAAAAAGGAGAGTAGGACTCTTGATTTAATTCAAAAGAAAGAAGAAGGTTTTGGAACCTTGAAGAAGGAAGAAAGATCTCAGATCTGAAACTTTTTTTTTGAGAGAGAAAAGTTTTTTAGATATTTCATTATCCTTGCCTTTATAGGCTATACACTTTGCACATAGCCCCTTGGGCTTCACAAAATGGCATTTTGCCTATCCCATGGCTCATGTGCCATTTCTTTTTGCACATAAGTCATGGGCTTTACAAAAATTTGGCCTTATGCCTATTTTTCTTACATTTCTCCATAAAAAAAGACAAAAGAAATACAACAAAATTATTTATTACAAAATTTTAATCTTGGCATGGGAGGAGGCCGGCCGTTTCATGTTCGGGCTCGACCCGGGCATGGGCCCACTGGATCTGGGCTTGGGCCCACTTGGCTTGGGGTTGACTTTGATTTTGACTTGGTCAACCGGGGTGTAAATTTTTACCCCAACATTCATCTTATTAGATATGTGCGTACTCAATGGAGGCCACTGCGAGTCCGCTCCATTTCTCAGGGCAGCGGGTTCGGCTGTCCGCTCCCAAAAGGTTTCAGCTTCTGTTTGTATAAAGTTATTGGTTGCAATTTGATTGTTCACCAACACGCTTTTGGACAGCTCGGTCTCTCCACCCTTGTACTGCTTCTCCACCCAGTCCTTGAAGATATAGCAATCCTCGATCTCATGGCTCAGTACTCGGTGGTACGGGCAATATAGAGAATTGTCGGTCATTTTTGCTTCTTGAGGTCTTTTCGACTCTGGCAATTGTAGACCGTTGTTCAAGGCATCTTTAAATATCTTTCGGACCTTGTCCCTCCTGAAGGAGTAAACCTTGTTCTTTTTCTCCTCTAGGGAAGGCCCTTCTCCTCCTAGCACTGGCTTTCGAGACTGGTTGGTTTTAGATTCGCTCGCCTTTCACTTTTCTTCATTGTCGGACGCATTGAAGACATTGGTACTGCTGGAACCCCCGCTTCTATGGTTGTCGTCCTGCTTGCTTTTCCAATTCTTGTTTCTCTGAGAGTCCAGCAAGGACTCTTTCTTCGAACGTTCCAGCATTTGGACTTTCTTGGTTAGCTCTTTAAATGTCTTGAGGCCTGCTGTACACAAGAATGGGACCATCCAATTGCTGAGGTTCCCAATAAGAAAGCTGACGGACTAGTCCTGCTCCAGCGGCGGTTCGCACTTGACAGTGAGATTACGCCATCGGGCGACAAAGTCGGTGTTGCTTTCATTTTTCCCCGGCTTAGTTCTCACAAGGTCAGCAATGGAGATTTTATCACTGAAACTCATGAACCATTGCCGAAACAGAGACTCCATTTGGGCAAAGGTAATAAGGGACCCGTCTGGTATACTCGCGTACTAGTCGAAAGCCACACCGATCAGGCTATTGACAAACTGACGAAGAAGGAGCGCATCATTGCCCCCTGTATTTCCGCACGATGCTTTAAAGTAGGCGACGTGCTGATTTACATTTCCCGTTCCCTCAAATCTTCCGAACTTAGGAATGACATAGCCGCTTGGGAACTCGATCAGATCGTATTGTGCTGGATATGGCCGCCCACTACTTCCAATTTTTTTCTGACCATCAGCTTCAGCCACCAATGTTTTAACTTTGCTGATGACCAAATCCATTATCCGATCTTGTGTTAGCGGGATAGTGCTATCTGGGGTCAAGGCATCCCCATAAGCGGAATGTGGCCGGCTTTCATGCGGATCGACCAGTCTTGGACCTAAAGGAACAGGCATTGGCTGCTTCGGATTGTCATCACCCGGCTGATGGGTAGCGACTTGTGCTTGATTGGGAGGCGCTCGAGCAATTTGAGCTATGAGCTGCATCACAACATTCGTTAGGTCATCAATATTCGAATAGAGCTTGGCCATCTCTTTATCTTTGCTCTTGAGCTGTTTTCAAAGCTCTTGAAGTAGCTCTTGCTCCGCGGTCCTGAGGCGGAAAGTCGGCTCTTCCTCACTGTCTGAGCTTGACTCTGCCTGGACTGAAGGGTCCTTCAGCCTATCGTCCTCATCGAGAGGGTTTTCATCATCCAGCGGAGGCAGCTATTCTTGGGAAGCGCCAACCACATTCAAGCCAGATTGGGCTTAGGATGTGGCGGCCCCATCCTTGCTTTTGCTGCGAAGGTTGTCGCTGGGGCGCCCACCCGCCATATAGACCGTATGGATAATATATCCAGCCGTCGTTTTATCATCGGCGGCTGATTTCAAAGATCGCTGTCTTGACCCCCCCCCCCCCCCGTTTCGGTAGCGGGCAGTCGATTGAAGGCGGTTGACCTGACCTGGTTCTTGAATGGTGCTGGCTCTTCTTTTCTGGATTTGCCCCACAGCTTTCGTGCGGCACAGAGCGCCTGATAGACTCTTGAAGAGACAGTGTCATACTTTTTCTATTGGGGCCGGGACATATCTCTTTGTAGCGACGTTCGGACCGCTGTCTTCTTGATTCTGGCGGTCATGGCATTTCTCTAAACCCACTTCAGAGGTTCGAAGAATTGCTGATATTTATGTCCGACTCAGCCGTCGTCACAGAGTAACCATGCTCTTGGAACTTCATAAGATTCTACTTGGCCGAAGCCCCGGCCCTCTTGTTGGCTCAATACCTGAGCCGCTTCTGCCTTAACTTTTCTATTTTAAGCACTTGGCAGACTTCGGCCCTTCGGGAAGACACTGTAGACCAGGCGATGGAGGATTTTGGAGACACGCTCGATTGTGCATTTGCTGGAATCATCATCTGAGCTCGTCCGCAACATTTGATGACGCCCTTTGTACCGGAAGTCTTGCCCCCAGCTGGAGCACCAGAGAGTCGTTCAGACACCATCTTAAGTTTCAGTTGTGGTACCTTGGCGATCACGACATTCGGCCTCTTGCTCTTGAGACCGGCTTGGCCACCTGTTTTGCCGGGATTTGTGCCAGATGAGCGCTTCTGGCAGGGTAGATTATGACTGAGCCAAACTGGCGGGGCAGTTCTTCCCACTGTCGACTGAGGCTTGCGGGGAGAACCACACGAGCATTGACCTTGACCACGTACGGGATCAGGGTCGCGTTGGAAGCTGAATTCGTCTTGGGAGAGATTGTCATCGAAAGTTGATAGCTGCACGGAAGAGAAAAAAAACATCATTTCAGTATAGGCAATCGACATGTATATTGATCGAGTTCGCATGACTATTTAACCCAAAATATGGGAGGAGAAAAAGGTCCCACCGGGCGTGCCAGAATCTGTAGGGTGTTTTTCATCACCCCATTGAGATGGGAATACGCGCGCGCTGTTCTAGCGTACTACAGATTCCCCCTGCCTAGGGTAGGCCGGGGTTTAATTATTGTGGGGATCCGAATCTCTGGCAGCCGTGGACTAAGCTGCCGTTAATTACCCCTCGCGTTTGGAGCGAGGGAACCTCCGATTGACGGGTTAAACGGGTCCTGCGAACTCAATGTGCAGTGTACGTTTGTTTTGTTTTGGAGGGGGGCTGGGATATATCGGGAGCCACGCAGATTTTTTACTGGGCGCCAGCGCCTTGAGCGCTGTGCGCTTAGGTGCTGTGCGCTTAGGCGCTAGCGCGCGACGTATCCAACACATGGGCGCTGGGCGCTTGAGCGCGAGGCGCTCGAGCGCTAGCGCACCACGTGTCGGCACGTAGGCGCTTGGCGCTGGAGCGCTGGGCGCTTGAGCACTGGGATCTTGAGCGCTCGGCGCTCGACCGCTAGCGCACCACGTGTCGGCACGTGGGCGCTTGGCGCTTGAGCGCTGGGCGTTCGATCGCGAGCGCGCCACGTGTCGGCACATTGACGCTGGGTGCTTGAACGCTAAGCGCTCGAGCGCTAGCTTGCCACATGTCGGCACGTGGGCGCTCGGGTGCTAGCACTCCACGTGTGGGCACGTGGGCGCTGGGTGCTTGAGCGCAAGGTGCTCGGGCGCTTAGGCGCTGGCGAGAAAAAGGGGATTTTAGCCCCAGAAACTCCCGAAGGAGAAATTAGAGTGGAGTTAAACTCCTAAGATGTTTTGAAGCTGATGAAGGTCTTCTCCCCTTGATCCCTAGTTCTTCCCCAAAGCGGGGTTTCTGGAGATGGGTCTCCTTCTTCTTCCTTTGTTGGCCGGATCTTGAAGATCAAGAAGTGTGAGATTTTAAAAATCTCTTCTTTTTGAGATCTGATGGAAGATCTGAGTTCCTCTTTGTTGGTTTTGTGGTGAAAAGCTATTTAGTTTTATAAAATGAAGAGTAAAACTCTTGATTTTAATTCAAGAAAGAAGAAGGTTTTATAACCTTGAAGTAGGAGAAAGATCTCAGATCTAGATTTGCTCTTTGGAGAGAGAAAATGTTGCTGAGATATTTCATTATCTTTGCCTTTATAGGCTATACATTTTACATATAGCCCCTTGGGCTTTTCGAAATGGCATTTTGCCTATCCCATGGCTCATGTGACATTTCTTTTTGCACATAAGCCATGGGCTTTACAAAAATTTGGCTTTATGTCCATTTTTCTTACATTTATTCATATAAATAAAATAAGTGAAATATAACAAAATTATTTATTACAAAAATTTTATTTTGGCATGGGGGAGGCCGGCCGCTTCATGTTCGGGCTCGACCCGGGCATGGGCCCACCTGATCTGGGCTTGGGCCCACTTGGCTTGGGGTTGACTTTGATTTTGACTTGGTCAACCGGGGTGTAAATTTTTATCCCAACTGTCTGGCCTATGTGAAAACACAAAATCCTGACAAACTCGAGGCATGGTCTGTTCTGTGCAAGTTTATTGGATATCCCAAGCATTCGTGAGGGTATATCTTCTACCACTCCGAGGAACAAAAGGTGTTTATTTCTCGACATGCCACCTTTCTAGAAAAGGGTTTTCTTATGAAAGAAATTAGTGGCAATGAGGTAGAATTGGAAGAAGTTCCAACTGCACAAAATGCAACAGAGGATTTGATGGAACCAGAGGATTCAGTAGTTCCCAACGGACCCCAGCCTCTCCGCCGATCTATTAGGGTTCCTCATCCACCAAAGAGATACTACGGTTTCTCATAGATGGTGGGAGCGAAGATTGCATCATGGAAGATGATGACCCGACTAGCTTTGAACAGGCCATCACGAGTGGGGACTCTGTGAAATGCTAGATGCAATGCGATCTGAGATGGAATCCATGTACACCAACAAAGTATGGACTTTGGAAATTACTCCTGAAGGGGTAAAACCCATTGGGAGAAAATGTATCTTTAAGAAGAAACTTGGTGTAGATGGAAGAGTCTCAAAGCTAGACTTGTGGCAAAGGGTTTTCGCTAACGACCAGGTATGGATTATGATGAAACCTTTTCTCCAGTGGCTATGCTTAAGTCCATCCGGATCCTACTTTCCATTGCTGCATACCATGACTGCGAAATCTGGCAAATAGATGTTAAGACCGCCTTTCTAAATGGTGATTTGGAAGAGAGCGTGTACGTGACTCAGCCAGAGGGCTTCGTAGACAGTGGGAGCGGTGGAAAGGTGTGCAAGCTGCTTAAATATATCGATAGGTTGAATCAGACATCGCGGAGTTGGAACATCTGTTTTGATGTGGTAGTCAAAGAGTTTGACTTCATCAAAAACATAGATGAACCTTATATATACAAGAAGGTGGCAGAGAGTAAGGTTGTCTTCCTCGTATTGTACATAGATGGCATACTCTTGATAGGAAATGATGTTCCTATGCTGCACTCGGTCAAGCTCTTCTTATCACAATGATTCTCAATGAAAGATCTAGGTGATGCCTCATGCATCTTGGGGATTAGGATCTATAGAGATAGATCTAGACGGATACTGGGATTATCCCAATCCAGGTACATTGACACCATACCAAAGATGTTTAGTATGGATGAATCCAAGCATGGGAACTTACTCACGATCTCTGGACTCACTCTTTCCAAAGAGATGTCTCCTAAGACTGATTTGGAAATAGCTCGCATGCAAGGTATACCCTATGCTTCGGAAGTAGGCTCTATCATGTACGCGATGCTATGTACCAGACCCGATGTAGCATACTCACTAAGTGTAGTGAGTAGGTATGAATCAGATCCAGTAGAGAATCACTGGACAGCTGTGAAGAACATCTCAAGTACTTGAGAAGGACTAAGGAGATGTTCTTGGTGTATGGTAACGGAGAACTCCAGGTGGAGTCCTTTACCGATTCGAGCTTCCAAAGTGATAAGGACGACTCTAAGTCACACTGAGGATTTGTCTTTACCCTAAATGGAGGGGCGGTTTGTTGGAAGTGTTCCAAACAAGAAACCGTGGCAGACTCGACGATGGAAGCTGAATACATCGTTGTTTACGATCCTGCCAAAGTGGCTGCCTGGATGAAGAAGTTCATAACAGAACTTGGTGTGGTTCCGTCAATTGAGCATCCAATACCTTTGTATTATGATAACAATAGAGCTGTGGCTTTGACCAAGGAACCCAGGTCCCATCAGAGATCCAGACATATTCTGAGGCGGTATCACTTGATCCGGGAGATAGTTGATCACTGCGAGATTAAGGTCAGGAGAGTTGACACGAAGGACAACATTGCGGATCCACTTATAAAGGCCATACCCCAGATACAATTTGAGAGACTCTTCGGGATGTTGGGTATGAGATACTACAACAGCTGACCTTAGTACAAGTGGGAGATTGTTAGTTATGTATATGCCCTAGAGGCCATTGTTGTACATATGATATATATTATAGTGGATGCTTGGATATATATAGAGAGGACATTCTTTCTCGATATGATAGTATGCAATCTGGTATCACTTTGTCTTAAACATGTAGACTTGTATCGGAACAATGTCTAACTCTCACATGTTGATAAAGCCCTTAGTATATGTACTTGACTACTAGGACTATGTTGCAGATCATACTACTGGGGCAAGGGTATTCTACGAGTATATCTTATAATTGTTCCTAGTCGAGGGTGTATCGAGATAGGGCATCGATACTCCAGAGTAGACTAGCGTATATGCATCTTGACCCATATGATGGGTGATGGATGATCCTACATCCGTTGGTGCATGACATAAAAGATGGTGTACGGGTGCTCAGTGGAGATTGGGTATACTGAACAGACTCGCCGAGAACTCCTAGATGGTATTATACCTATCGTCAGATAGAAGTTCTCCGGCGATACTGGTACAGTTTAGTCTGTAGACCCGAGATTGTCATAGAGTCTTGTGTGATTCCCACTGTGCTTTGATTTCCACCATACCACGTTCATGAGAACGTGCAAAACGGTGGCTTTTGGGTACAGTCCCGAATCGAATGGAGGCAATGAGCGATGGAGGGGTTTCGTCTCTCCCGGTATTGGGGGCTGATGTTGCGCTATGTTCGATTGGCTATAACTGGAAGTCCCTGGCTAGGGCTAATATGGAGATCTATTGGTAAGTGTTATCAGTAGTTTCTCAACCCATTCTGAGCCTCAAATTGACACGACCTACCGATTACTAGGGTCTGACGTTTACCACCCGTAGACTGGATATGTGACATATCAGACGAAGAGACCGGACTATATGGTAGTGTTACTGATTGGATTCGCAGGAGTATGTATAGGCTTTCTTGTTGATCTTCTGGTCGCTCAATACCCGGTTGGCTGTTACGTTTAGCCGACCGCTTGCAGCCTGTGGGTGTTTGATATGATCATCATCTACTGCCGGCGTATTGACGAGTCTTTAGAGTCCTACACATAGGTTTACTGGCTGAGGAGAAACGGATTAGGAGAACATATATGATATGTGCGGGGATTGAGATTAATACGATATATGATACCGTATTCTATTCTCGCGATCTGTGATATCAGCCGGGTATATGTGGTATAGCCTGGTTATCGGATCAAGTGTTGATTCGATAAATTGATACATATTATATTAGTCGGTAATATGTAATATAGCTGGATTATTAAATCAAGTATTGATTTAATAATTTAATGTATAATTATATATGTGATATATTATATTACATTAACTAATATAAGTTCACTTAAGTAATTCTTTTTCTCATTTTGGATGCAATGATATATATGTGATATATGTTAAATGTATTCTTTTTTTGTTACTAAATTATATATATGTGATACGTATAATTATAACATGCTAGGTTATAAATGCAACTAGGGTTTATGAAAGTTAAACCATGCTCGGGTAAAGATTAGGGTTTATATTTATCATTAAGTAATTCATATATTGTGGATTTTTGTCATGATTGAAACTTGTAGAAGCTTGTAGTCTTCTTTCACTTTGTCCACTCTTTTTGTCTAGCTTAAGATATTTATCAACCATACCTTTAACCATAGCTCATGGTTAAGTCTCTACAAGAGTTAAGGATGATATACTTGATCCATGGTTGCATTTCTAACCTCACAACAATAATTCATCACTTGCTTCTTCTTCTTCTATTTCGAAAAAGCCTTGCTAGATTTTTCATTTGTGATGAATGAAAGTGAGAAAAAGAAAACTAAAGAGGGAAAAATTCCTACTTCATCATCCTCTTCTATACTAGCCATATAGATTAGTGTGTTAGCTTCACGAATTCTAAATTAGTGAAGAGTTAGCTTGAATTTGTGTTTCCTCATGGTAGATCGTCTTGGATTTCGAAGACTTCTAGCAAGATACATCGTTCACCTCAAGGAGCCTCTCTAGAGTCTGGGAGCATTATGATCACAGCGAAGGGACCACATCTCGGAGCTTATGAAGCGAAGGAACGGACTACAAAGGTTGTAATCCCTATCTCTTTGATGTAAAGTTCTTTACATGCAAAGTTAACCCTAATTCTCTAATTAAGATCTTGGTTAGGGTTTCATTGCACCCCAAAATTTTATAAAATGGCATGTGTGATGCCTTCCCAAACCTTGTGGTGGTGCTACGCAACCCAACACTATCATCTCGAGTAAAACTGTTCTTGGTATAGGCCCTCCTCGAATTCAGTAATTGCATTCTCGCAACTACGATAATTACCTTCAGGACACCTATATCCAACAAAAAACCGATGTGAGAAAATTCTAAGTTTGACTTTGAACATTTTAAACTAATTTTAACCAAGGCTACTATCACTACTAGGCTACTAGTCACTCTCTATATCCTCTACTACACCTCCACTACAAGTTTTATCCACTAAAGGTCATCCTAAGAAATTCTAAGTTCATAAAACATTAACTTTTTAACTCTAAACTAATTTAGGAGGTTAGGAAACTTAATAACTTGAAGAAAGGTGAGTGATTTACCTTAAAGGAGCAACTCGAGAAAATTCCTAAATGGTCCAAAGTGCTCAAAACAAGAACTTGATCCCATAATGAGGAGAAGGATGAGGTGAGGAACAGTTTTTGTGAAGGTGATGTGAGTTTTTGATGAAGTTTTAGGGGTGGTGCATGGTGGTAGTGGGAGGTGGAGGAGGAGGAGGAGATGAATAATGAAGAAGAAGTTGGAGAAAATGATGAGGGAGAGGCATATGGGTGATACAACCATCCTCTCTCTCTCTCTGTCACGACCCGAAGGTACGGAACGTGACTGGCACTTAGATTACGATACGTCTAAGGCGTAACGTAACCTAAGTCAGCCAAAGCCCAGAAAAATCTAAACCAAAATCAAAAGAGAGTGAAGGAAAACCTTACATGAAAACGATTTTTAAATCAATTAAGTTGCATAGAACCCCTTTTTAAAAACATCAAAAATTTTCTAAAATTTTGGCAGAGTCTCCCTTGTAAATTCTATCCCCCAAAATGGGTACAACAAGATATAAAACCTGTAATGAACAAAATGGCATCCCCAAGCGGGAGCTAGCTCTTCGCCCAAGGCGGATCACAACCACACGCAATATATATAAGTTATATCAAGAAAAAGAGCCTAAAAAAATGCAAAATATCAGAAAACACAACGTCGGCTCAAGTGAGCTCGACCCAAAAGAAACCACATATATACAAATCTCTCAGTCCCATCACTAGGTCGCATATACAAATAAAAAGTGGTAGATGGAGAATACTAGATACAATGATAGGGAAAAAAGAAATAAAGTATGCTCGCAACCCACCTACGAGCAATGTCGCGAGTCTGAGCAAAAGGAACTGATGATAAGATAGCCCGCCGCTACAAGGATGACGGGTCCGGCCTGCAAGACACTGTGGCACAACGGGGGTGGGTTGCCAGCTCGTGAGTAGAATATAATATCTAGTAAGGCAATCGTAAGAATGCACGCAAATGTGTCACAGCATGTATGTCCAGATGTGATGTAATACCTCTAGTATGCATGCACATGTATGCAATGTCATTGCTAAATATTTAAGTGTTTCAAATGCTAAGAGTTCTGCATTCTAATCTTTAAAAAAAAGAATATCTGTATAATAGCTAAATACCATCGAGAAATCATCTGAAACCCATGTCAAGCATCGATACCAATACGAAATCACATCTTTCTCAATGTCTCACTGGATCAATGTCTCAAAATATCGGGCTCCGTCAGTCCGGATCGGCCCATATCATCAAATCTCACGACAACGGTCGGTATCCTCCAGATATCCGCCGCGCCAGACATCACCGGTAGGTAGTCTTCCCCTGCCAGGCTCATCGTCTACAACTCGATCTTCTTGCCTCGGGGTACCATACTGGGCCCACCATGTACCCGAGACGGTTCATCTACTCCTCGAATTGGGTCTCGAAATCCAACAGAAAACATGAAAACTCATGGTGGACGACACATACATCACGAGAAAACCGCAACTTTGTTTTAAAAATGATAAATATAAGCTTTTGTTAAATTCTTGCGGTTTTCCCCAAAAATCCAAAAATCGCAGCAATACTGAAATCCTCAAGAAAATCATAATGTCCACATGTTATATATGATAAATGTCTATGATAACAAGGTATACGATGTGAATTGTGGCTAGAAATCTATGTAAGTATGATGATGATGCGAAGTATATACATGCTATGCAATTTCATATCTCATGTACGATGCAAGTGGCGATACTAAGCTAAACAGATTCTATAGTGCACGTGGCATGGCAATTACCAATGGCGTGTGTGTCACATGAATAGTGCGTGTGCAACAGATGCCAATGGTAATGGTGTTCGTGTCCTACGAAGTGATAGCGCATATGTGTATATGAATGTCCATGCAATCTAGTATACGGTTAGCTGTAAGGGTTTGCAATGTAAATAAGGAGGTAAGCTAACTAGCAATACAAGTCTTGCTAGAAATAAGGTAATCCTAACTAGGGGGCGCCTCGCGCCATCCAGACGATTCCCCCATAGATGAATACATCTACTCACCTGAATGCCTCGCTAATCCGATCCGACCACCGCCTTGCCTTTATGCGCCGTGTCCGATATTTCTCCGACCGATCCTAGCATTGCATAACACACAATATAATAATACATACACCTAAAACGACACCAAGTCAATATAAAAAGATCGACTCTCTTGAATTAAACATAACGTGCACTCGGTGCGCAGAAAACACACGAAAATCGCTAAATCTTAACTAGAATCGTCATTTCGTGGCAATCGATAAAACTAGAACCCGACTAGACAAAACCCCGCATTCGCGCACACTAAAAGTCGTATATGATGCTAATTACATCGTCCAAATATCGCAATTAGATCGCCTCCTAATTTACATAAAAACCTAGAAAGCATTTGCATACCGATTTCGATGCAAAAATCGCAAATTATCGATTTAGCGAGCGCAACATCGCATAATTAACCACTCTAACCAATTAGATAACCAAAACCCTAACTTAAATCCATCAACCATGCTACAAACCCTAATTCAAAATCAAATCCCTTTCTTGAATTTCATAAACAAGCAATTACTACTAATTTAATACTTCAAAGTTCAATATTAGCACATTCAAGCTACAATTTAACAACTAGTTTAGAATTTTCACCTCACAAGTTGAACCCTAGCATGCTCAAGCCACCAAATATGCCTCCTTTCTTCAAGTTTTAGACTAAATTGGCTTGAGGAGAGATAGGATTAGGATTTTACTTTGAATTGGAGAAGGAATTTGTGAATTTTTAATGGATTTTGGTAAGAAAATGAAGCAAAAAGAAGTGAGAAATGAGGGGATTAGCTGCAGCTTTTGCTCGGCCAGCAGGTGGGGGAAGCAAGTGGGGGTTTTGTGTAGATGATTCTAGGTCAAATAAACCCCTTAAATCTCATTTAATGCATTTCACATCAACCTTTTAACAAAAAACCCCATTTTACTTAATTTTTTTCATTAATTTCAAGCCATAAAACTAAAATCTTACAAAGTCATGATACAATTTATTAACACTCTATTTTAGTTTATAAAGATTCCTAATTATGAAATTTACCTAATTAAATTTGTATTTATCACTAATTTAATGTATTTTTAAAAGCTTAAAATAATATAAAAAAATAATTAATTACGATTTTTTTTTATTTAACTAGAAAATTTTAAGTAACATTTTAGGGACCAATTTATAGTAATATCTTATCTAAATTTTGTATAATTAGGTCTACAATGAAAAAAAATACCTATTTTGACTTTTACGAAAAAAGCTGACAAATTAGCCGATTACCGAAAAACTGCCTAAACGGTTTTCGAAGAGTTACAATCTTCCCCCCTAAAGAAATTCAGTCCCCGAATTTAGAATTTAACTACACGTACCTTCAAAAAGATGGGGATATCTCTTCCTCATCTCGACCTCGGTCTCCCAGGTGACCTCCTCGCTGTTCGGGCCACGCCAAAGGCCCTTGACGGACGGTATAACCTTCGACCTCAATTTCTTCACCTGCCGATCCAGAATGACCACCGGCTGCTCGGTGAATGAAAGATCACGCTCTAACTGGATCGTCTGGTGCTGAATCGCATGGGAAGGATCATGAAGGTACTTGCGGAGCATCGAGACATGGAACACGGGGTGAACTTCGGGGAAGCTGGGCGGAAGAGCTAACCGATAAGCGACTGGACCAACACACTCTAGGATCTCGAAAGGACCAACATATCTAGGACTCAGCTTCCCTTTCCGCCCAAATCTCATCACACCTTTCATCGGAGAGACCTTCAGGAAAACATGATCGCCAACAGCGAACTCGAGTCGGCGACGGCGCCTGTCCGCATATGATTTCTGCCTGCTCTGTGCCGCTCTCATCCTGTCCCGAATCAGCTGTATCTTCTCGGTCGTCTCCTGTACGATCTGCGGCCCCAAAACACTGCTCTCCCTGAGCTCTGTCCAACATACAGGCGATCGACATCTCCTCCCATATAAGGCCTCGAAAGGTGCCATCTGAATCATCTCCTGGAAGCTATTATTGTAGGAAAACTCGATCAAGGGCAAATGACGATCCCAGCTACCACCGAAATCTAAAACACAAGCTCTGAGCATGTCCTCAAGAGTCTGAATAGTACGCTCCGACTGACCGTTAGTCTGAGGATGAAAGGCTGTGCTAAAACTCAATCGGGTGCCCAAAGCTTCCTGATGTTTCTGCCACAATCGGCTGGTAAACTGGGTGCCCCGGTCGAACACGATGCAAGTCGGAACACCCTGCAGTCGCACTATCTCATCAATATAAACCTGGGCGTACTGAGAAAATCCAAAAGTGGTCTTCACTGGCAGGAAGTGAGCCGCTTTCGTTAGTCGATCCACAATCACCCAAATAGAGTCGTACCCTCGACTGGTCCTGGGTAGACCCACAATGAAGTCCATAGAGACCTGCTCCCACTTCCACTCAGGGATGGGAAAGGGCTGTAACTCGCCGGCTGGCCTCTGGTGCTCGGCCTTGACTTGCTGACAAGTCAGGCATCTTAACACAAAGTCTGTAATATCCCTCTTCATCCCGTCCCACCGATAAACCTCTCTCAAATCACGGTACATCTTGGTGGAACCTGGGTGAACACTGTATACTGATCTATGTGCCTCCTCAAGAATATCATGCCTCAGTCCCTCTGAATCTGGCATGCACAGTCGAGTCCTAAATCGAAGTATCCCCTGATCATCAATCACGAACTCAGAAACTCTGCCCTGCCGAATCTGCTCAATAATCTCTAAAATACGGGCATCGCCGGACTGTGCCTCGCGGATACGGTCAAGTAACTGTGGGCGTGCTCTGAAATGGGCCAGCTGTCCCCCTGTAGGAGTAAACTCGAACTGTACTATGCTATCATATAAAACCTGCCAATCCGCCGTCGACTGCATCTGCACTGCGCTCAAACAAGATAAGTTACCTCCGGGCCTCCTACTCAAAGCATTTGCCACCACATTCGCCTTGCCCGGGTGGTATAGAATCTCGCAGTCATAATCCTTCACCAACTCCATCCAACGACGCTGTCTCAGATTCAGATCTCGCTGCTGGAAGATATACTTCAAACTCTTGTGGTCCGTGAATATCTTGCACGACTCACCGTATAGGTAATGTCTCCAGATCTTAAGTGCAAATACCACTGCAGCCATCTCTAAATCATGGGCGGGGTAGTTCTGTTCGTGTTTCCTCAGCTGCCGAGAAGCATACGCGATAACTCTGTCGTGCTGCATAAATACACAGCCCAGCCCCACTCGAGAAGCATCACAATATACCACGAACCCGCCTGATCCTGAAGACAATGCTAACACTGGTGCAGTAGTCAGACGAGTCTTCAACTGCTGGAAACTATCCTCACGTGCCTGGGTCCAATCAAAAGGAACCTCCTTCCGGGTCAATCCGGTCAACGGTGCAGCAATGCCGAAGAAATCCTGGACAAAACGTCGATAATAGCCGGCCAGACCTAGAAAACTGCGAACCTATGTAACTGATACCGGTCTAGGCCAACTCTTAACTGCTTCGATCTTCTTCGGGTCCACACAAATACCATCACTCGTCACCACATGACCCAAGAAGTCGACACTGTCTAACCAGAATGCGCACTTGGAAAATTTGGCGAACAGCTGATGCTCCCTCAAAGTCTGCAATGTGATACGTAAGTGCTGCTCATGCTCCTCCCGGCTCCGAGAATAAACCAAGATGTCGTCAATGAACACAATAATGAACTGATCGAGATACGGCCTGAATACACGGTTCATCAAGTCCATAAATGCTGCCGGGGCATTACTGAGCCCGAACGACATCACCAAGAACTCATAATGACCATAACGAGTACGGAAAGCGGTCTTCGGAATATCCTCCTTCCGAACCCGCAACTGGTGATAACCTGACCATAAATCAACCTTCAAGAAGAACCCTGCACCCTGGAGCTGATCGAATAAGTCATCAATGCGGGGTAGGGGATATCTGTTCCGCACAGTAACCAGGTTCAGCTGACGATAATCAATGCATAAACGCAAACTTCCGTCCTTCTTCTTAACAAACAAGACGGGAGCACCCCAAGGTGACACACTCGGTCGGATAAGCCCTTTGTCCAGCAAGTCCTGTAACTGATCCTTCAGCTCTCTCAGCTCCGCCGGGGCCATCCGATAAGGCGGTATAGAGATAGGCCCCATGCCGGGGATTAGGTCGATGCAGTACTCAATCTCGCGCTCTGGTGGCAGACCAGGCAGCTCGTCAGGGAATACATCAGGAAACTCTCTCACAATAGGGACCTGGTCCAATGGAACCTCTGTGGAGCTAGTATCACAAACATAAGCTAAGAATCCCTTACACCCTTTCCTTAAGAGCTGACCAGCACGAAGAGAAGAAATTAAGCTGGGAAGGGTAGCGCTACGATCTCCCTGAATATTAAGAACCGGCTCACCAGGAAAACTGAATCTGACTGCTTTCTCACGGCAGTCCACGGATGCATAAAAGGTGGCTAGCCAGTCCATACCGAGAAGAACGTCAAAGTCTAGCATATCGAGGAGATTCAAATCAACTGAAGAATCTCTCTCCCCGATACGAACGGAACACGATCGGTAAACAAAACGGGCAACAAAAGACTCGCCTAACGGTGTAATAACAACAAGCGGCTGATCTAACGGAGAAGACCCTCGACCCAACCTCGGTGCAAAGTACGTGGATACATAGGAATGTGTGGAGCCTAGATCAAATAATACCCGTGCATCAAAAGAACATACTGGCAGAGTACCTGTCATGACGGCATTGGATGTCTGTGTATCCTGAGGAGTCAGCGCGAACACTCGGGCCTGTCCACCACTAATAGCTGGCTGTCCTCTGCCTCTACCTCTGCCTCTGCCTCTGCCTCTGTCGCCTCGTCCTCTCTGAACCGGACCGCCACGCCCACGACCTCTAGAAGCATCTGGCTGGCGTGGAGCATCATCAGGAGTAGGTAGTAGAGCTCTCTGAAGAGGTGGTGAGGGTGATAAGGTCACATGCGGGACTGTCGCCGCGCCCTGGCGTCCCATGGTACAGTCTCTGACACGGTGGTACTGACTCCCACACTGAAAACATCCTGGAGACGACTACTGGGTCTGTGAATATGAACCAAATAACTGATCTCGTCTCAATCCTCTGCCTCCACCATCTCCCGGAAATAATCTATCGCGGTGTCTACCCATCTGCCGCTGAGCTGGCGTATCAGTACGGATCCTCTTCGGCCCAGAAACGACCGGAGTCTCAGAAATACGCTCCTCCAAAAGTAAGGCTGCATCCATCGCGGCAGCGTATGTATCAAAGTGCTGGGTGCCGATGGCAAGGAATAGCTGTGTATCAAGCCCTCGCACAAACCTCTTTATTCTCTTCTCTTCTGTGTCTACTAGGTACGGAGCATATCGAGACAACTGGGTAAACTGTATATTTACTCCGACACTGTCATCCTAGGAGTCTTGCGCAGAGACTCGAAACTACGGGCTCGAGCATCTCGGACACTCTCTGGAAGAAAACGGGCAAGAAATGCAGCTGTAAACTCGTCCCAGGTCATAGAAGGTAGACCTGCAGCTCGGCCTCTCTCTACTGAATCGTACCATGTCTGGGCAAGACCCTCCAGACGAAAACTCGCAAACTCCACCAATCTATCATCAGAACACCTCAACGAACGGCAAATCCGAGCCATCCTATCAAGAAATGCCTGTGGGTCCTTTGTCGCATCTGTACCGGTAAAAGCTGGAAGTCTCAATCTCATGAACTCCTGTAGTGAAACAGGGATAGTCTCCGTAGTAGCAGCAGGAGTGACCATCTGTGCAGCAGGTACAATCGTGGTCTGTGCGGTGGAAGGAACGTCCTCGGACCTCTGTGCCCGACTGGACTCAACTAAAGATCCCATCATTTGTTGCAACTCTTGCATGCCGGCCTCTAATCTGGAAATACGGTCCGGATAAGGCAGATCAATATGATCCTGTGGGGTAGGCGTATCCTCCCGTTCGATCCTCGCCTCAGACGAGCCCGCTCGAATCTCATCCCTAGCGGCAGCCCGCTGAGCTCTCGTAGTCTTTGGCGGCATCGAAGCTGGAATAAGAAACAGGACTGATAAGATCATTGCAATTGAATCAATGAATGCAAGGAATCAAGAAAGGAAATACAATCAATTATGTCCTAAGGTCACTTAGGCGGAGTACCGTATCGTAATTATGCCGCGGATCATACCCACGCTACGCCACTCTGCTTAAGTCACTTACTCCATATACCAAGGTCGTCCTACACTCAGGAAGGTAAAACCTACGCTCTGATACCAACTTTGTCACGACCCGAAGGTACGAAACGTGACTGGCACTTAGATTACGAGACGTCTAAGGCGTAACGTAACCTAAGTCAGCCAAAGCCCAGAAAAATCTAAACCAAAATCAAAAGAGAGTGAAGGAAAACCTTACATGAAAACGATTTTTAAATCAATTAAGTTGCATAGAACCCCTTTTTAAAAACATCAAAAATTTCCGAAAATTTCGGCAGAGTCTCCCTTGCAAATTCTATCCCCCAAAATGGTTACAACAAGATATAAAACCTGTAATGAACAAAATGGCATCCCCAAGCAGGAGCTAGCTCTTCGCCCAAGGCGGACACAACCACACGCAATATATATAAGTTATATCAAGAAAAAGAGCCTAAAAGAAATACAAAATATCAGAAAACACAACGTCGGCTCAAGTGAGCTCGACCCAAAAGAAACCACATATATACAAATCTTTCAGTCCCATCACTAGGTCCCATATACAAATAAAAAGTGGTAGATGGAGAATACTAGATACAATGATAGGGCAAAAAGAAATAAAGTATGCTCGCAACCCACCTACGAGCAATGTCGCGAGTCTGAGCAAAAGGAACTGATGATAAGATAGCCCGCCGCTACAAGGATGACGGGTCCGACCTGCAAGACACTGTGGCACAACGGGGGTGAGTTGCCAGCTCATGAGTAGAATATAACATCTAGTAAGGCAATCGTAAGAATGCACGCAAATGTGTCACAGCATGTATGTCCAGATGTGATGTAATACCTCTAGTATGCATGCACATGTATGCAATGTCATTGCTAAATATTTAAGTGTTTCAAATGCTAAGAGTTCTGCATTCTAATCTTTAAAAAAAGAATATCTGTATAATAGCTAAATACCATCGAGAAATCATCTGAAACCCGTGTCAAGCATCGACACCAATATGAAATCACATCTGTCTCAATGTCTCACTGGATCAATGTCTCAAAATATCGGGCTCCGTCAGTCCTGATCGGCCCATATCATCAAATCTCACGACAACGGTCAGTATCCTCCAGATATCCGCCGCGCCAGACATCACCGGTAGGTAGTCTTCCCCTGCCAGGCTCATCGTCTACAACTCGATCTTCTTGCCCCGGGGTACCATACCGGGCCCACCATGTACCCGAGACGGTTCATCCACTCCTCGAATCGGGTCTCGAAATCCAATAGAAAACATGAAAACTCATGGTGGACGACACATACATCACGAGAAAACCGCAACTTTGTTTTAAAAATGATAAATATAAGCTTTTGTTAAATTCTTGCGGTTTTCCCCAAAAATCCAAAAATCGCAGTAATACTGAAATCCTCAAGAAAATCATAATGTCCACATGTTATATATGATAAATGTCTATGATAACAAGGTATGCGATGTGAATCGTGGCTAGAAATCTATGTAAGTATGATGATGATGCGAAGTATATACATGCTATGCAATTTCATATCTCATGTACGATGCAAGTGGCGATACTAAGCTAAACAGGTTCTATAGTGCACGTGGCATGGCAATTACCAAAGGCGTGTGTGTCACATGAATAGTGCGCGTGCAACAGATGCCAATGGTAATGGTGTTCGTGTCATACGAAGTGATAGCGCATATGTGTATATGAATGTCCATGCAATCTAGTATACGGTTAGCTGTAAGGGTATGCAACGTAAATAAAGGGGTAAGCTAACTAGCAATACATGTCTTGCTAGAAATAAGGTAAGACTAACTAGGGGTGCCTCGCGCCATCCAGAAGATTCCCCCATAAATGAATACATCTACTCACCTGAATACCTCGCTAATCCGATCAGACCACCGCCTTGCCTTTACGCGCCGTGTCCGATGTTTCCCCGACCGATCCTAGCATTGCATAACACACAATATAAGATTACATACACCTAAAACGACACCAAGTCAATATAAAAAGATCGACGCTCTTGAATTAAATATAACGTGCACTCGGTGCGCGGAAAACACACGAAAATCGCTAAATCTTAACTAGAATCGTCATTTTGGGGCAATCGACAAAACTAGAACCCGACTAGACAAAACCCCGCATTCGCGCACACTAAAAGTCGTATATGATGCTAATTACATCGTCCAAATATCGCAATTAGATCGCCTCCTAATTTACATAAAAACCTAGAAAGCATTTGCATACTGATTTCGATGCAAAAATCGCAAATTATCGATTTAGCGAGCGCAACATCGCATAATTAACCACTCTAACCAATTATATAACCAAAACCCTAACTTAAATCCATCAACCATGCTACAAACCTTAATTCAAAATCAAATCACTTTCTTGAATTTCATAAACAAGCAATTACTACTAATTTAATACTTCAAAGTTCAATTTTAGCACATTCAAGCTACAATTTAACAACTAGTTCAGAATTTTCACCTCACAAGTTGAACCCTAGCATGCTCAAGCCACCAAAGATGCCTCCTTTCTTCAAGTTTTTGTTAGTTGTATGTATACCCTAGAGGCCAGTATTGTACAGATGATGTATATTATATTGGATGCTTGGACATATATATAGAGATGACTTTCTTGCTCGATATGATAGTATGCTATCTGGTTGCACTTTATCTTAACATGTACACTAGTCTCTTTAAACTGTCTTATAGTTACATGTTGGTAAAGCCCTTAGGATTTGTACTTGACTACCTGGACTATGATATGGATCATACTAGTGGAGACATGGTAGTCTATAGGTACATCCTTCAAGGTCCCTAGTCGTGGGTGTATCGAGACGGGGCATCGATATACCAGTGTAGACTAGCGTATACGCTTCTCGACCCATGAGATGGGCGATGGATGATCCCATATCCATTGGTGTTTGACATCAGAGATGGTGTACGGGTGCTCAGTGGAGACTGGGTACACTGGACGGACTCGCCGAGAACTCCCAGATGGTATTATACCTCACGTCAGATGGCAGTTCTCAGGTGACACTAGTACAGGTTAGTCTGTAGACCCGAGATCGTCATAGAGTCTTGTGTGATTACCACTGTGCTTTGATCTCCACCTTACCACGTCGATGAGGGCGTGCAAAACGGTGGTCTTTGGGTACAGTCCCGAGTCACATGGAGGCAATGAGCGATAGGAGGGGTTTCGTCTCTCCCGGTATTGGGGGTTGATGTTGCGCTGTGCTTGATTGGCCGTAACAGGGAAGTCCCTGGCCAGGGCTGATCAAAGATTTGCTGGTAAGTGTTACCAGTAGTTTCTCGACCCGTTATGGGCCTCATATCGGCACGACTTATCGGTTATTGGGGTCTGACGTTTACCACCCCTAGACTTGATATTGGACATATCAGACGAACAGACCGAACCGTACGGTAAGTGTTACTGGTTGGATTCACAGGAGTGTGAGCAGGCTTGCTCGTCGATCTTCTGATCGCTCAATACCCGGGTGGCCGTTACGTTTAGCAGACCGCTTTCGGCTTGTGGGTGCTTGATATGATCATCATCTGCTGCCGGCGTATTGACGAGTCTTTAGAGTCCTACACAGAGGTTTCCTGGCTCAAGCGAAACGAAATAGGAGCGCATATGAGATATGTGCAGGACCGAGAATAATGCGTGTATGTGATACCGTATTCCATTCTCGCGATGAATGTATCGATTGGTTATATTCGATATAACCTAGATATCGAATCAAGGATTGATTCGATAAGCCGATACATAGGATACTAGTCGGTTATATGCGATATGACCGGATCGTTAAATCAAGTATTGATTTAATGATTTAATGTGTAATTATATATTTGATATATTACTTTGCATTAACTGGTATTGGTTCACTTTAAATGGATTTTCTCACTTGATGTGCAAGTTGTATATGTGATATACTTTTGTGCACATGTTTGTATCATGTTTGATGATGCATGTTTAATTGGTTAAGTGTAAAGAATCAAACCATGGTTAAAAAGATGATTAAGGTTTTGCTTATTCATTTATTTATTTATTTGTTTATTTATTTATTTGGAAAAGATTATGATAAGAATGGTGGCTTTCTTTGTTTCTAGTTGAAGCTTCATGAAGCTTTGACTTTGTAACCATTCTTGTCTTCATGCTTAACCCTAACCCTTCTAAGTAACCATGGTCAATTCTCTACACTCTACCTTAGTTAGTATATGATAAGTATTCATTTTACTTTTCATTTTAATCAAGACTTATCATATTCTAGCTTCATCTTCTTCTTCATCTTAAAAGAAAAAGCTAAGTCCATTAATGGTAACTTGAGCTAAAGTGTGAGAAATCCAATTCTAAAGTGAACCCACCTCCTATTTCTTCACCCTCTACCTCTTGCCAAGTAGTATAGGGTGTTTTCTTCACAAGTTTCACAACTTGATGGAGTTGGAGCTTGAACTTGTGATGCCTCGACGTAGATCATCTTCGGCACGAAGCCGACGACCTAGCCCGCCCATTTCTCCGATCAAGCCGACGATTGAGTCCGGGATTCGAGATGGACAGCGAGAGGATGCCTACGTGGAGCTAAGGAAGTAGAGAAACGGATCTACAAAGGTTGTAGCCTCTCTCCTTTAGTTAAGTTGTTAACTAGTTTCGTATTTCGCCTAAACTCTAGTCAACGATCCGTATTAGGTTTTCTCGGCACCCGTAAAATTTGAAATTGGCATGGTTGATCCCTTGTGAGACTTCATTAGCGTGCCTAGGAACCCTACAGTCGTATCAGAGCCTAGCTAGAGCCTTAGGCGAAGTCTAGACGACGTTTGAAACCCGATCGAACCGAAACCCTAATTCCCGATATGCTCTCTGGACTTTTTCTAAAATCTGGGATTTTTCAATATTAAAAATGCTTAAAAAATTCAGCAGGGAATTCTAAGAATTACGATGCAAAATTTATCCCATGATCTGCTAAGGGCGCGGCGGAACCGCGGCAGAAGCCTGGCTTCTGCGGCGGTTCCGCGGCCATCTGATGACATCATCTGTCCATTTTTGCACAGTAATTCCTATTTAATTATGCTGAATTTTCTGGGAATTTTTAATTTGACTCAAGAGTTGAGTGTTCTGGGGTTGTATTGGGAATCGACGATTCGATCGGATTATCAAACCTTGTCTATGTGGCTTTCCGGATATTTTAGAATATGTTAAAAGGTTCGACCGGATATAAATACCCAACTTTTCCCCTGCCGGAAAATTTCCAAGTGTTGGATTTTTCTGTGGTTTAAGGACGTTCTAAGTAGTGCAAGTAATGCGATGGTCCCTCTAGAAGACAACAAACCTTAACTCGATTATGTGACCGCCTTGAACTGCCCTTTGAACCTTCGGGTTTGGGGCAGTACGGCGTGCCACATGTGAGGCATTGGCTTGACCCTTCTACGGCTGGACCGTTGGTACTGAGGCATGAAGTGAATGTCTTTGAACCTATTTCATGTGTTGAACGGTTTCGGGAAAACTTGGGTGTTCAAATGTTCGATCGGAAAGTTTAATATTTTCTATTTATCTGGAATGGGATACAATAATTGGAATTCACAAACAGTTATGAGATAACTGAATGAATGTTATAAATCTAGCGGTTTAGTTTCATTTGATATTGAAAAGAGTTTTCGATAATGAGACTAAAATGCGGGGTTTATAACTGTTAGGCATGTGATGTCTAAGTATTTCATTTGATTAGGCATGTGATGTCTAAAGAGGTTGTGGATTCCAACTGTTGTAGTTTTACACTTTCTTTTCTGTGACCGTAAGTGTAACATGTGATATCGCCGGTTTCGTTGCTATATGTCAACGACAATTGGGATGCGCATATTTACTTACGTTGATGACATGTGATGTTATGTGTTGCTGGATATGTTATATTGGATTGTCGTGTTCGAATAGCCGGGGGTTTTTATGTGAGATGAGTGTTTTTCATTTTCATTCATGTAAAAACTTGTATGCAATATTCTTTTATTTGGAGCACTTCCAGGTTGTGGAAGCTGTCACCCTTTGTATATTATTTACTTTTCCGCATTAGGATAGACCCAAGGATGGGAGCACAAGTAACCGGGTTCTAGGGTCCAGTGGGAGACCATCTCGAGGAGTCGAGTCCGGTCTCCTAACCCTAGAATTAGCAGGGTTGCTTGCCGCTCTCGTAGGGGTCTAGTGGTGTGGGATTGGCTATTCATCACGACCGTGGAATCCGTGTTTTATACTGGCTCGTATTGAAAACACGGACGTCCTAGTATATCCAATGTTTCATATGTTTCTTCTGCTGTGATTTCTATGATGTGATCATGTGATGTTCTGTGATAGATACTGTATATAGTATATATGATATATTATATAGACGTTACTTATGTTTTGCACCCGCACTAGCCCTGCCCTGCTCTGTTGTTAGTTACCTAACCTAACGGTGCATGAGGGGACATCGAGGCGAATGCGGATGGCATAAGTGTACGTCGTATTTATCTGTGATGTTTAGGTATTTAAATGATGGGACTTCATTAATGTGATTAATGAAAGAAAAGAAGCCTAAAAGATGTTGTAGAATCAAATTTTAAAATAAAACAGGTAGCTACAGTTCTTGCTTTGCATAGCGGTATATATGATATACCCTGCACCTTATTCGATGAGGAAAGGACCGAGATCCCTTCACCGGCAGTGACTCCTTTAGAAATAACTGGCAGATGCTACACACTCGGTTTGACTTTTGATTGCTTCTATAGTTTCTGCTTTGCACAGTGATATATATGATATATCCCGCACCTCATTCGACGAGGAAAGGGCCGACGATCCCTTCACCGGGAGTGACCCCTTTAGCAAAACTAGAAAAGCCTCAAAATCACTCCATTTCAAAACTTCATTTGATTCTACAACGATATCAAGTTCATTACGCAATAGGTTTTCAGAAAAACCTGTCGTAGCCCTCCGTCATTTCAGATAAGAACTGTTTAGTATTCGTGCTGCGTTTGTTGGCCTTTGTCAAGGCGTAGTGTGCGGTAGCTGAATAGTACTTATCTGCTTATGCATGTGATGCAGATTGTTTCAGGGTAGTCGTACGACCATGTTGGCCTTTGTCAAGGGCCGTGCGGGTGGGTTTGATTCAATCAAGAAATGACGGGTTGAACTTGACTAGCATACTATGATTTGTTGGCCTTTGTCAAGGTCATAATACGCTATGGGCAAAATATTATCGGGAATTTCAAGTGTTGAAATTTGCAATGAGATTGCATACCTTCTATGAGATAGTTGGATCCCGATACCCACTGCGAGTAAGAGTTACTCCTGGGAGAGTTTTACACATTACAATTAGCCGACCAAGTAGGTGTCTAGAAAGGTGTCAACGGGGTTACGCCTCTGGGAAAACGAGATTTACATTAATTAGGTTCGTGCGAAAGCACGGGGGACCTCCCTCAAAGTACCGACACTGGCCTGGCTGAAAGATTGGCGAACTTGTAGTGTGTAATTAATCCCGGCTAGTCTTTCCTTTTAGGGTTTGAAGGAAGATTTGATAAAAACAGTGGGAGCCATCCTGATTAGATAAGATAATAACCAATCTGATCTTGCAAGAGCATACGCTAAAGTGTTTTCTTCTCTCTCTCTCCAGGTAGCGACCATGTCATGCCCTAATAAAGATAATAATATGGATGTATTGACCGAACCCGCATGTTATACTGTGCTGGGGAACGTTGGTTCCGTTCTTTCTTATAAGAGTTATAGGAATGATCAGGACTTAGGGGAAAACCAGGATTCACATGCCACCCGAATGAAGAAAGTACATGATGATGCATTTTCTTCGGGTGTGTTCGCTACAGAGAACTGTTTCTCCATTTGCTCCACGTTCTGGGTATTAGATACCGGGTCAGGATCCCATATATGTAATCAGTTACATGGGCTCAGAAAAGGTAGAGAACTTGGAGAAGGTGATAAAGGCATTAGAGTTGGAAATGGTGCAATTGTTGCAGCTAAGACTGTCGGGGAATATCACCTTGTATTACCAACTGGTAATACATTGGTTCTGAACGAATGCTATTACATGCCGAACTTGATATGCAACATTATATCGGTTTCTTTATTAAGTAAAGAGGGATATAATTTTGTATTACAGGACAATGTTATGAACATTTTCCGTAACTAAAAGTTGGTTGGATCAGGCACGTTATGCAATGGCATTTATGTTCTAAATCAATCAATAGTTCTCAGCATAACAAACACACACAAGAGGAAAAGTTCAGAACTGAACGAATCCTACTTGTGGCATTGTAGACTGGGTCACATCAATGCGACACGATTCGCTAAGTTGCATAAGGATGGATATTTAAATCCGTTTGAATTTTCATCTTATGACACTTGCCAATCATGTCTCAAAGGCAAGATGACCAAAACTCCATTTACGGGACACGGAGAAAGAGTTACCGAACTCTTGGGACTGATACATAGTGATGTATGCGGTCCCATGTCTACACATGCCAGGGATGGTTCTTCGTACTTCATTACATTCACTGACGATCTCTCTAGATTCGGATATGTGTTCCTGATGAAACACAAATCAGAAGCTTTTGAGAAATTTAGAGAATATAAACAAGAAGTCGAGAACCAAAGCGGAAAAAGTATTAAAATCCTTCGATCTGATCGAGGAGGTGAATACTTAAGCAATGAATTCCTGGACTTCCTAAAAGAGAATGGGATTCTCTCTCAGCTAACACCTCCATATACACCACAGCACAATGGTGTATCAGAACGGAGGAACCGCACCCTATTAGATATGGTGCGCTCTATGATGAGCACAGCTGAGTTACCTATTTCCTTCTGGGGTTATACGCTAGAGACAGCAGGATACCTATTGAATCAAGTTCCATCTAAATCTGTACCTACCACACCATATGAGATATGGAGTGGGAAGAGACCATGTCTTAAACGAGTTAAGATATGGGGTTGCCCGGCCTATGTCAAAAGGCAAAATCCGGACAAACTCGAGGCACGGTCAGTTCTATGCAAGTTTGTGGGATATCCCAAACATTCACATGGATATCTTTTCTACCATACAGAGGAACAAAAAGTGTTTGTTTCTCGACATGCCACCTTTTTGGAAAAGGAATTTCTTGCAAAAGAAATTAGTGGCGATAAGGTAGAACTGGAAGAAATTCCGGCTACACAAACTCAAACTGAAGATTTAGTGGAACCAGAGGATTCAGTAGCTCCCGACGAACCTCAGCCTCTCCACCGATCTAGTAGGGTTCCTCGCCAACCTGAGAGTTACTACGGTTTTCTCGTGGATGGTGGCAGCGAGGATTGCATCATGGAGGATGATGACCCAACTAGCTTCGAGCAGGCCATCACGAGTAAGGACTCAGTGAAATAGCTGGATGCTATGCGGTCTGAGATGGAATCCATGTACGCCAACAAAGTATGGACTTTGGATGTTTCTCCTGAAGGGGTAAAACCCATTAGGAGCAAGTGGATCTTCAAGAAAAAACTTGGTGTAGATAGGAAAGTGGAGACTTTCAAAGCTAGACTTGTTGCAAAGGGTTTTCGTCAAAGACCAGGTGTGGACTATGACGAAACCTTTTCTCCAGTGGCTATGCTTAAATCCATCCGGATCATGCTTGCCATCGCTGCATATCATGATTATGAAATCTGGCAAATGGATGTTAAGACCGCCTTTCTAAATGGTGATTTAGAAGAGTGCGTGTACATGACTCAGCCAGAGGGCTTCGTAGACAGTGGGAGCAGCGGGAAGGTGTGCAAGCTGCTTAAATCCATTTATGGATTAAAGCAAGCATCGCGGAGTTGGAACATCTTCTTTGACGTCGTTATCAAAGAGTTTGATTTCGTCAAAAATCCAGATGAACCTTGTATCTACAAGAAGGTGGCAGAGAGTAAGGTTGTCTTCCTCGTATTGTACGTGGACGACATACTCTTGATAGGAAATGATATTCCTATGCTGCAATCGGTCAAGCTCTTCTTATCACAAAGATTCTCAATGAAAGATCTTGGTGATGCCTCCTGCATATTGGGAATCAGGATCTATAGAGATAGATCCAAACGGATTTTGGGATTGTCCCAATCCAGGTACATTGACAAACCGTACTAAAGAGGTTTAATATGGAAGAATCCAAGCGTGGGAACTTGCCCACGATCTTTGGAGTCACTCTCTCCAAAGAGATGTCTCCCAAGACTGATTTGGAGAGAGCTCGCATGCAAGGGATAACCTATGCTTCGGCTGTAGGCTCTATCATGTATGCGATGCTATGTACCAGACCCGATGTAGCATACTCACTAAGTATAGTGAGCAGGTATCAAGCTGATCCTGGAGAGAGTCACTGGACAGCTGTGAAGAGCATTCTCAAGTACTTACGAAGGACTAAAGAGATGTTTTTGGTATATGGTAACGGAGAACTCCAAGTGGAGTCCTTTACCGATTCGAGCTTCCAGAGTGATAAGGACGACTCTAAGTCGCAGTAGGGATTTGTCTTTACCCTTTACGAAGGGGCGGTTAGCTGGAAGAGTTCCAAGCAGGAAACCGTGGCAGACTCGACGATGGAGGCTGAATGCATCGCTGCCAACGATGCTGCAAAAGAGGCTGTCTGGATCAAGAAGTTCATTACTGAACTTGGAGTGGTTCCATCCATTGAGCATCCAATACCTTTGTATTGCGATAACAATGGAGCGGTGGCTTTGGCCAAGGAACCCAGGTCCCATCAGCGATCCAGGCATACTCTGAGGCGGTATCACCTGATCCGGGAGATAGTTGATCGCCGGGAGATCGAGGTCAGGAGGGTTGACACGAAGAACAACACGGCGGATCCACTCACGAAGGCCATTCCCCAAATACAGTTTGAGAGACTCTTCGGGATGCTTGGTATGCGATACTACAGCAGCTGGCCCTAGTGTAGGTGGGAGATTGTTAGTTGTATGTATGCCCTAGAGGCCAGTATTGTACAGATGATGTATATTATATTGGATGCTTGGACATATATATAGAGATGACTTTCTTGCTCGATATGATAATATGCTATCTGGTTGCACTTTATCTTAACATGTACACTAGTCACTTTAAACTGTCTTATAGTTACATGTTGGTAAAGCCCTTAGGATTTGTACTTGACTACCTGGACTGTGATATTGATCATACTAGTGGGGACATGGTAGTCTATAGGTACATCCTTCAAGGTCCCTAGTCGTGGGTGTATCGAGACGGGGCATCGATATACCAGTGTAGACTAGCGTATACGATTCTCGACCCATGAGATGGGCGATGGATGATCCCATATCCATTGGTGTTTGACATCAGAGATGGTGTACGGGTGCTCAGTGGAGACTGGGTACACTGGACGGACTCGCCGAGAACTCCCAGATGGTATTATACCTCACGTCAGATGCCAGTTCTCAGGTGACACTAGTACAGGTTAGTCTGTAGACCCGAGATCGTCATAGAGTCTTGTGTGATTCCCACTGTGCTTTGATCTCCACCTTACCACGTCCATGAGGGCGTGCAAAACGGTGGTCTTTGGGTACAGTCCCGAGTCACATGGAGGCAATGAGCGATAGGAGGGGTTTCGTCTCTCCCGGTATTGGGGGTTGATGTTGCGCTGTGCTCGATTGGCCGTAACAGGGAAGTCCCTGGCCAAGGCTGATCAGAGATTTGCTGGTAAGTGTTACCAGTAGTTTTTCGACCCGTTATGGGCCTTATATCGGCACGACTTATCGGTTATTGGGGTCTGACGTTTACCACCCCTAGACTTGATATGCGACATATCAGACGAACAGACCGGACTGTACGGTAAGTGTTACTGGTTGGATTCACAGGAGTGTGAGCGGGCTTGCTCGTCGATATTCTGATCGGTCAATACCCGGGTGGCCGTTACGTTTAGCAGACCACTTGCGGCTTGTGGGTGCTTGATATGATCATCATCTGCTGCAGGCGTATTGACGAGTCTTTAGAGTCCTACACAGAGGTTTCCTGGCTCAAGCGAAACGAAATAGGAGCGCATATGAGATATGTGCAGGACCGAGAATAATGCGTGTATGTGATACCGTATTCCATTCTCATGATGAATGTATCGATTGGTTATATTCGATATAACCTAGATATCGAATCAAGGATTGATTCGATAAGCCGATACATAGGATACTAGTCGGTTATATGCGATATGACCGGATCGTTAAATCAAGTGTTGATTTAATGATTTAATGTATAATTATATATTTGATATATTACTTTGCATTAACTAGTATTGGTTCACTTTAAATAGATTTTCTCACTTGATGTGCAAGTTGTATATGTGATATACTTTTGTGCACATGTTTGTATCATGTTTGATGATGCATGTTTAATTGGTTAAGTGTAAAGAATCAAACCATGGTTAAAAAGATGATTAGGGTTTTGCTTATTCATTTATTTATTTATTTGGAAAAGATTATGATAAGAATGGTGGCTTTCTTTGTTTCTAGTTGAAGCTTCATGAAGCTTTGACTTTGTAACCATTCTTGTCTTCATGCTTAACCCTAACCCTTCTAAGTAACCATGGTCAATTCTCTACACTCTACCTTAGTTAGTATATGATAAGTATTCATTTTACTTTTCATTTTAATCAAGACTTATCATATTCTAGCTTCATCTTCTTCTTCATTTTAAAAGAAAAAGCTTAAGTCCATTAATGGTAACTTGAGCTAAACTGTGAGAAATCCAATTCTAAAGTGAACCCACCTCCTATTTCTTCACCCTCTACCTCTTGCCAAGTAGTATAGGGTGTTTTTTTCACAAGTTTCACAACTTGATGGAGTTGGAGCTTGAACTTGTGATGCCTCGACGTAGATCATCTTCGGCACGAAGCCGACGACATAGCCCGCCCATTTCTCCGATCAAGCCGACGATTGAGTCCGGGATTCAAGATGGACAGCGAGAGGATGCCTACGTGGAGCTAAGAAAGTGGAGAAACGGATCTACAAAGGTTGTAGCCTCTCTCCTTTAGTTAAGTTGTTAACTAGTTTCGTATTTCGCCCAAACTCTAGTCAACGATCCGTATTAGGTTTTCTTGGCACCCGTAAAATTTGAAATTGGCATGGTTGTTGCCTTGTGAGACTTCATTAGCGTGCCTAGGAACCCTACAGTTTTAGACTAAATTGGCTTGAGGAGAGATAGGATTAGGATTTTACTTTGAATTGGAGAAGGAATTTGTGAATTTTTAATGGATTTTGGTAAGAAAATGAAGCAAAAAGAAGTGAGAAATGAGGGGATTAGCTGCTGTTTTTGCTCGGCCAGCAGGTGGAAGAAGCAAGTGGGGGTTTTCTGTAGATAATTCTAGGTCAAATAAACCCCTTAAATCTCATTTAATGCATTTCACATCAACCTTTTTACAAAAAACCCCATTTTACTTCATTTTTTTCATTAATTTCAAACCATAAAACTAAAATCTTACAAAGTCATGATACAATTTATTAACACTCTATTTTAGTTTATAAAGATTCCTAATTATGAAATTTACCTAATTAAATTTGTATTTATCACTAATTTAATGTATTTTTAAAAGCCTAAAATAATATTAAAAAATAATTAATTACGATTTTTTTTTATTTAACTAGAAAATTTTAAGTAACATTTTAGTGACCAATTTATAGTAATATCTTATCTAAATTTTGTATAATTAGGTCTACAATGAAAAAAAATACCTATTTTGACTTTTACGGAAAAAGCTGACAAATTAGCCGATTACCGAAAAGCTGCCTAAACGGTTTTCGAAGAGTTACACTCTCATACACACTCTCTCTCGCCCTCTCTCTTGCTCATACCACCCATGCTCTCATGCCCCCCCATTTTCTTTTCTTTTCTTTTCTTTATTATTTTATCTTTTCTTTTAAAAAGAAACATGAAACCATAATACATTGCATAAATAACATGTTTCATGTCATGCACAAAAAAACATGTTTAACAAAACAAATTTGCTTTAATGCATAATTAGTGAAATACTAATCAAGTTTAACATTCAACTTGGATGTAAATAATATATATTAATTTATAAAATGCCCAATTCAAATAAATGCTTTAATAATTAATAATTTATTTTAAATTCCAATTATTTTCCAAAATATAGGTATATAATTATACCATTCTACTAAAACTTATTTCCATACTTATATAATATTCATTAAATTTATTATATTATTATTTAAATTCTAAAATATTATTTTATGTTTTTCTGAAATGTTACAATCTTCCCCGTTTAAATAAATTCGGTCCCCGAATTTAAATTTAAACCCCCCTAAATGTTAAAACATTTCGGTAAATCAATCAAATCAACGGGGCTCCAAAATCATGAATACGCAAGAAATAACAAAGCGCAACGTGTGCGCATTAAAGTTATTGTAAAACTCAATAATCAAAACTCCGTCAAACATCATGCAAATCATAGAAGTTATGATGCATATGCATGTTTCGAAACCTACTGTTTAATTCAAGTATCATATACTCATGACTATAATACGTATATAGTACGCATCCTTGTGAAATCATCTAAATAACTAAATAAAAATGCATGCAAAATTCTTTTCATATCGTCGTATGATGCGTATATCACGGCACAAGTAGCGGACTTTCATTTGTGAAGAAATAGTTATATATCTATATATGTTTTGCTTAAGATATTGTAACATTTCAGAAAGACAAATATTATTTTTGGAAATTAAATATTAAAATAATATATTTCGTGAAAACTATTCGATTTGCGAATAGGGGTTTTTCGTAAAATGGTATAAGTATATACTAATATTTGGAAAATAAGTGGAGATTAAAATGATTTATTTATTAAAAAGATATTTATCGGATTTTGGCATCTTTATAATTAAACATATGGAAGTTTAAGTTAAACTTGATTAGTGCACTATTAATCAAGATTAAGACAAATCCGTATTTTTATATTTTTCCACGGTTAGTGCACCACGTCATGTGCATTTTTGTTACATGTTTGTTCATTTCATTTGTTTTTATTTAAAAAGAAAAGAAATGAGATGCCAAGAGATATTTGAGAGAAGAATAAAAAAAATAGATATTTAGAGAGTGAGTGAGCTTAAGAGAGAGAGAGATAGAGAGAGAGAGAGAGTAACCCTTGACCAAATCCTTCATCTCCTTTTCTTCATCATTTCATTCCTCGTCTCCATTTCCTTCATTTCCTTCATTCTTCACTACCTCCATGTATCATCTCAAATTCTGTTTCAAAACCCCATTCCACCTTCATTAAAAAGATGCACACCCTCATCCTAAACCCTTTGTGTTGGATATAGTGCCATCAAAGTCAATTATTGGAACGCAGGCACGTGATTGCAATGATTGAGGGAGGACCTATACCGGTAGGACAGTCTTACTCAGGATGATAGTATGCTATCTGGTTTATCTTTATCATCGTGTACTGCATTATGTGGTCTTACAGGTCGCTATTACACATTAATAGAGCCTTTAAGATTCTTGCTTGACTGCCAGCAGTATGATGTCGATCATATACGTGGGAGCTGGGTTCTATAAGCACATCCTTAAAGTGGTCCCTAGTCGTGGGAGTTTCGAGACTGGGCATCGATACTCCATTAGTAGACTAGTGTATACAGTCGAGACCCCCGACGAGGGGCGGTGGCTGGTCTCACAAGACATTAGTGTCAGTTGGTTCACCTAAGATGTATACAGGTGCTCAATGGGTTATGAGTACACCGGACAAGACTCGTCGGGAACATGCTAGTTGGTATTATACCTGACGTCAGATAGCAGTTCCCTGGTGACATGTGTACAGGTTAGTTCATCGACCTGAAATCGTCATTTCTCTCGTGTGAGTTCCCATTGTGCTTTGATTACTACCCTACCACGGCTCAAAGGAGTTGTGTAAACAGGTTTTAGTTGTGTACAGTCCCGAGCTACATGGAGGCGGTGAGTGGATCGGCAGCCTTTTTAATTCGATCCAAAAGGCAACTCCATTAACCGTTCGTCCATAGCCTTGGACGTAACGAGACAAAGTGTTCTACTCATTCTCTACAACATCTTGGTCGTCTCTTTTAGCAAACTTGACAACCGAGTTGCCTCGGTTCATAGGCGGGAGCCCGTTTAAAGATCCGTCGACGTGGTGCCACCTGGACGACGAGACCGGAGATTCAGGAGATCGGAGCAGCCGCAACAAAGAGTGGGATGATGGTTGAAGACCAAAGGACTCGGATCGTTCGGTATAACTCTTCTACCCACTTTGTAGTTTGTTAGTTTAGCTTTAATGGCAGATCCGGGTTATAGTACGCGATAGAGCCAGTTGTAAAAAGTTTTTGTTTCGCATTTGGCGTCTGTTAGACGGCCGGGGCGCAACCGTGGACTTACAATAACTTCACTATAGCCGATTGCTTTTTTGCTTTGCATCGTGGTATTCAGCTGGAATATCCTGCACCTCATTCTACGGGGAAAGAGCTGAGGTCTCTTCACCGGGAGTGACCTTTTTAGCAAAGGTTTTCGCCACTATATTTTTATAAAAAGCTATCCGGTTCCTTCAACGATATCAAGTTCATTACGTTAAAAGGTTTTTCGCCAAAAACCATTCGTAGCCCTCCGTCATTTCAGACGGGTAGCACTTAGTATTCATGCTATGTTTGTTGGCCAAAGTCAAGGCATAATGTATGGTAGCTATTTGTTACTTTTCTGTTGCATAGATAGATGCGTTGGTTTGGGACAGTCGTACTGCTTTGTTGGCTAAAGTCAAGGGTAGGTACGGGTGGGTTCAAATTAACCTGGATAATGACGGGTAGAACTTGACATTTGACTTATGATTTGTTGGCCAAAATCAAGGTCATAAGAGCATGGGGTAAAAATCACATCGGGAGTTTCTAAAGAATCTGAAACTGGCCAGGCATGCACAAACCTTCTGGAGTGTGATAACGTGAGTGGATTCCGTCACATTATCATGCGATGATAGTTGGATCCCGATTCCTACTGATGAGTTGGTTTACTCCTCGGGTGATCCCGACAAATTCTTCTTTCAGTTTTGGAGGAGAATTTGACGATACTGTGGGAGGTTTCCTGATTAGATAAATTGGTAACCATTCTGATCTAGGTTAGAGTGCATGCAGAGTGTTTCTTTTCTCTCTCTCTTTGGCAGCGAACATGGACCGACCCTAGTGTAAATGCACGGCGGCGCCCCGGCCGTCAACCCGACGCCGGAATGCGGAAGCGGTGAATAACTTAAATTTTTGCGGACTTTGCAAACCGGCACCACCGCGCACTTTAACCGGATCGTAACCATTAACAAGTCTACGCTATTAAAAAGAAAGGGAAGAGATGTATACCGACGATCCAAGTCCTCCGGTCTTCATCTCCACTCCGATCTCCTCGCGGGATCTCCGTCCATCTCCTCCTCGTCGGAAAGGGGCACCATGAAGCCGGGTACTTTTACGGGCTCCCACCTCAATACCGAGGCAACTCGCGCATGAAGCCGGCAACTCGACATGCTCAAGATGTGCTGTTGGAAGTGTAGTGTAGAGTGGATGTCTCACTTTGGGGTTTGTTGCCATTTGTAGATGATGGAGGAAACAAGATAAGAAAAATGGTGCTTGCATTTTTCTTAGCATGAAAAGAGATCAAGAATGAAGAAAACTCTCAAAGATGAAGCTCTCATCTTCTTCTCACTCAACCATGGAAAAACTTATGCATCAAGTGAGAATAATGGTGGAGGAAAATCTATATGAAGCAAGAAGGGAGGTGAGTGTAGGAGATGTAGAAAGGGTGACCACATCAAGAGACAAAGAAACATACACCATGCTTCATACTATTGAAACCATACCCTTTCAAATCTCATAAAGCAAAAGTATGGTTGAAAAGAAATGAAAGCTATCATAATCAATCTTTTACAAGAAACCCCCTCCACAAATGTTATTTGCACAATTGCAAATAACCCCCTCCATCGGAAAAGTCCGGCCGGGAAAGAACAAAGGAAAACCGGCCGGAACGGAATGCAAACTGGCAACTCCAGAAAACTGGTCCCGTAATAAATTACAGGAAAACCCCGATACTGTGCATACACACCCGCATCTGTATTCCGTCCGGATACAAATGCAAAGAGACAAAATCTACACTGTACTAAACTAGGACCGGCTTAAACCAAAGCCGGCTAGTAAAATCCGTCCGATCCTGATCCGTGCAATACCGCACGTATCTGATCGAACCCTGCCATATAACCATACGGCTACCAGTACAAACCGTCCGATCCTGATCCGTGCAATACCGCACGTATCTGATCGGACCCTGCCATATCTCCATACGGCCTCTACAGCGTTTCGCCCGAAAGCTGAGTAACTGAAAGTGTGGTGGACTCTAAAGACTCGTCAACACCTTGGTTGTGGATTTAACCACTAGCACGTCAGAGGTATAAGCCAATACGTGACGGGCTACCAGGTACTGACCAAATAGGACGTCGATGAGGAAGCTCACCCCGACACCCAACTGAGCCTGTCAGTGACAATATCCGTGCAGTCCGGTCCGTTCGTCTATGAGTATCGCATGGCGGGCCTAGGGGGTTGGTAAAAGTCAGACCCCCAAAAGCGGTACAAGTCGTGTCGGAGTGTAGCCCAGAACACCCTGAGATACTACTGGAATACCTACCAGTAAATCTCCTTGCCTTGGCCAAGGACTTTGTGTAATGGCTCTCCTAGACACAGCACGACCTCACCCCCAATACCGGGAGAGACGAACCCCTGAAGATACGCTCACTGCCTCCATGTGGCTCGGGACTGTACCCAACTAAAACCTGTTTGCACGACTCCTTTGAGCCGTGGTAGGGTAGTAATCAAAGTACAGTGGGAACTCACACGAGACAAATGACGATCCCCAGGTCGATGAACTAACCTGCACACATGTCACCAGGGAACTGCCATCTGACGTCTGGTATATGACCAACTAGCATGTTCCCGGCGAGTCCTGTCCGGTGTACTCATAACCCAATGAGCACCTGTATACATCTTAGGTGATCCAACTGACACCAGTGGCTTGTGAGACCGGCCACCGCCCCTCGTCGGGGTCTCGACTGTATACACTAGTCTACTAATGGAGTATCGATGCCCGGTCTCGAAACTCCCACGACTAGGGACCTTTTAAGGATATGCTTGTAGACCCCCAGCTCCCACTTATATGATCGCCCTCATACTGCTGGTGGTCAAGCAAGAATCCTAGGGGCTCTATCAACGTGTAATAGCGACGTGTCATGTCACCTAAAGCAGTACACGATGATAAAGGTAAACCAGATAGCATACTATCATCTCGAGTAAGACTGTCCTACCGGGATAGGTCCTCCCTCAATCATTGCAATCACGTACCTGTGATCCAATAATTGACTCTGAGGGCACTACCTCCAACACCTAGACTATGACTCAGTGACCAAGTTGGTCGAACCTTCTTAAAAACACTGGCTTTTGGATTGTTAGAGTTGCATACCTCATTGCCACTCCTACTTTTACCATTTTCTCCAGAACACCCCATATTACTACGAACATTCACTTCCATTGGATAAAACCATCATATGGCTATATACGAACTCGAAGGAACTTGTTCAAGATTCGAGGATGGTTTCCGGTTCTGGAGAAAATGAAAAGGACTATTCAGTTTTCTTTTCCTTTTACCTTCTCTCAGATTGCGAGTGCTCCTTGGATTATGACGGTACACCTGTTAGGCTAATTGGATAGTTTTCATCCAAACCATAGGCAGGTGCCGAACGGTAGGGAATGAAGAAAACCATTTAGCCTAAAAAGTGTACAGAAGGTATTAAGTAAAGACAAAATAAAGGGATTAGAAAGAGGGCAAATTAAATTACGAATGCTATTCGCGACCAAACCAAGTATTTCATCGCCACTCCTACTTCACCTTTGTATTTCTCTGGAACACCCCGTATCACTACGAAGATTCACAGTTTATTGGATACTCCATCGTATGGTTATATACGAACTCTAAGGAACTTGTTCCAGTTCTGGGATGGATTCTGGTTCAGGAGAAATAGGAATAAAGTTTTATTCAGTTGTCTTTTATCTTTACTTTCTCTCAGGTTGCGAGTGCTCCTAGAATTAGGATAGTACACCTATTACACTTAATGGATAGTCTTCTTCCAAACCATAGGCTGGTGCCGAACGATAGGGAAGGAAGAAAACCATTTAGCCTAACGATGGTGTGCAGAAGGTAGCGACTAAAGACATATAAAGGGATTTGGAGAGATGGAAAAAATATACGGTTACAGTCATGAATCTAGATAATGGAAGAGGCATTACTAAGAATACCCGGATACCCCTTTCAAAACATTTTCATATTTCGGTTTCACTGTGTATTGTTAAAAGAAAACTGATTTTCCAATTTGTCCTTGCTCCAGGGTATGTATTTACCAGGTTTGATTCTCACATCTGTATGGTGTTACAGATGATAAGTGGGAGTAATTTATTGGGAATTGAGTGATCATCCTCATTATATCGGGATTCATTGTAATTGGTGATATTTGAGGAAATCGCCTGGGTTGTTTGCTAGATGGCAAATATTTGGTTTTGAATATCAGTTGTAATGCACCAATTTCAAATTGATATATCTGTACGTTTATTTTTATAAAGTGAGATATAACTTTTTGAAATTATGTTTATTACATTTACCTATATCAGTAGATGGTTAGATAAAGAGCATTAAACAGTAGTGTAATTCTTCTTAACCATAAGTACAGTTTTCAACCTACGACACACAGGGAATGAGTTATTAGACTCAGGAGACTTATACAGAGTATTGTATGTTGTCCAGTGCCCATTAGGACAGAGGAGTTGGTACTCGTACTATATTCTGTTTACTTATGACTTCTCTAGTTCTTAGACATGTGTTTCATAGAAATACAAGGTCCATGTTTTGAGAAGTTATAGGTAGATGAATAAAGTAGAGAACCAGGTGTTGCAAGTATCGGGATTCTTCAAGGTGACCGAAGATCTAGATACTTGTGTATGGTATTCAGTTGATAGTAATGATTATGATAACTTGCTTCTTTTTCAGGTTACTCATATCTGGATGTATTCCTAAGTTGAGTAATGCTGATCGGCCTCTCTCTATTTAGTTAACATGCACTGGAGACATATGCATGATTTGGATCTGGTTCCAATTAAATCGGTGCCTCTGTTTCTATATTGGATATAGAATAGTTCATATCTTAACAATGTTAAGGTACGGGGAGTTGTATGGCTTATGCTTAAGACTCTGGATAACTCAAGGCACGTTTCTGTAATGGCTGTTTGTGGGTTGACCCAGGCTATGAAGAGGGTTGACTTTCTACCATCTGGAAGAATAATAGTGATATTGTTCTTGACTCGCCACAGTTTTAGTAAAATGGATTTTTTTCAGAAAACAGTAGAGGGAGTATGGTAGAACTGGAAGTGATTCCAGAACCGCAAACGATTACTGAAAATTTGATAAGAACCTAAAGATTCAATCTTGTTTGACATTCCATTGGCCACTCCGCAGATATGGTGGGTAACCTCAAGCACCCGAGAGGTACTCTGGTAGCCTCAAGGACGGTGACATGGAGGTTCTTGTTTACCCAAACTTGACACTACTGTTGTTTCAGGAGGATGAGTATAGCGTCGTTCTAAGCTATTTCTAGAAGTGCGTGTGTATATGATTCTGCCAGAGGGTTGTCGTAGTCAGTGAGAGCAGCGGAAGCATAGTGGACAAGTAGCTTATAACTATTTATGGACTAAAGCAGATATAGCGGAGATAGATCATCTATTTCTGATGTGACAGTCATAGGTTTGACTTCATCAGAATAGGGGATGGATCTATTAAGAAGGTAGTAGGGTGTAATGTCCTGGTATTTGGATGACATACACAGAGTATGAAGTTAAATTCCTATACTACGATCGGTTATGCTTTGGTTGTCACACAGTAGTTTTCTCAACATAGGATTTGGGTATTATATCAGACATTTTGGTTACTAGATCTATGGTTTTTGTCACGACCCGAATATTTCGACTCGTGACCGGCACTTAACCATGCAACGTCTACAGGCGTAACGCGACTAAGTAAGCCGAACCCAGAAATCAAAACCATTTAAAAGTAGTGAGTGTTGAAAACATTCAATTAAAACAATTAGAAAACCTTAATAGCTCAATAAAGTTCTTTTTAAAATTTAATTATCCTTATAATAATTTTGGCAGCATTTCCTTTGTAAAAGTAACCCCGAGAATCGGGTATAAAACAGGATATAAGTGAAAATGATATAAAAAGAAATAAGCATCCCCAACGGGAACAATTGTTGGAGATAGTGCCCTCAGAGTCGATTATTGGATCACAGGCACGTGATTGCAATGATTGAGGGAGGACCTATCCCGGGACGACAGTCTTACTCGAGATGATAGTATGCTATCTGGTTTACCTTTATCATCGTGTACTGCTTTAGGTGACCTGACAGATCACTATTACACGTTGATAGAGCCCCTAGGATTCTTGCTTGACTGCCAGCAGTATGAGGGCGATCATATAAGTGAGAGCTGGAGTCTATAAGCACATCCTTAAAAGGTCCCTAGTCGTGGGAGTTTCGAGACAGGGCATCGATTCTCCAGAGTAGACTAGTGTATACAGTCGAGACCCCGACGAGGGGCGGTGGCCGGTCTCACAAGCCACTGGTGTCAGTTGGATCACCTAAGATGTATACAGGTGCTCATTGGGTTATGAGTACACCGGACAGGACTCGCCAGGAACATGCTAGTTGGTCTTATACCTGACGTCAGATAGCAGTTCCCAGGTGACATGTGTACAGGTTAGTTCATCGACCTGGGGATCGTCATTTGTCTCGTGTGAGTTCCCACTGTACTTTGATTATTACCCTACCACGGCTCAAAGGAGTCGTGCAAACAGGTTTTAGTTGGGTACAGTCCCGATCCATATGGAGGCAGTGAGCGGATCTTCGGGGGTTCGTCTCTCCCGCTATTGGGGGTGAGGTCGCGCTGTGTCTAGGAGAGCCATTACACGAAGTCCTTGGCCAAGGCAGGAGATTTACTGGTAGGTATTCCAGTAGTATCTCAGGGTGTTCTGGGCTTCACTCCGACACGACTTGTACCGCTTTTGGGGGTCTGACTTTTACCCACCCCCTAGGCCCGACATGCGATGCTCATAGACGAACGGACCGGACTGTACGGATATTGTCACTGACAGGCTCAGTAGGGTGTCAGGATGAGTTCGCTCATCGACGTCCCTTTTAGTCAATAGCTGGTGGCCCGTTACGTATTGGCTTATACCTCTGACGTGCTAGTGGTTAAATCCACAGCCATAGTATTGACGAGTCTTTAGAGTCCACCACACATTCAGTTACTCAGCATTCGGGCGAAACGCTGTAGAGGCCGTATGGAGATATGGCAGGGTCCGATCAGATACGTGCGGTATTGCACGGATCAGGATCGGACGGTTTATACTAGAGGCCGTATAGATATATGGCAGGGTTCGATCAGATACGTGCGGTATTGCACGGATCAGGATCGGACGAACATTACTTGCCGGCTTTGTTTTAAGCCGGATCCTAGTTTAGTACAGTGTAGATTTTGTCTCTTTGCATTTGTATCTGGACGGAATACAGATGCGGGTGTGTATGCACAGTATCGGGGTTTTCCTGTAATTTATTACGGGACCAGTTTTCTGGAGTTGCCAGTTTGCATTCCGTTCTGGCCGGTTTTCCTTTGTTCTTTCCCGGCCGGACTTTTCCGATGGAGGGGGTTATTTGCAAGTTTGCAAATAACATTTTGTGGAGGGGTTTATTGCATAAAAGATTGATATGTTAAGCTGTTAGGTTAGAATAGCACCCTATGAAGAGATTACAAGCATCACATGACCTAAAGTTTTCATTTTTATGGTGCTAAACTAACAAGCAAAGGAATCGATCCTAGAAAATTAGGTTTAACAAACTTTAAACTAGAAAAGCTTAGGGTTAGAAGGCTACAACCTTTGTAGCTCCCGTTTTTGTTTTGCTCCTTTGACTTTGGGGTGTTGGAAGAAGGTCCACTCTTCCTCCTCTTGCGTCCACGACGATCTACCCGGAGCTTCCCGTCCAAGCTAGCAAGTTTGGTAAAACAAGGAGAACACTCTAATCAAGTGAGCTAGACTTGATTAGAATGAAGTTGTGGCTATGGATCTCACTTCAAAATCCTATTTTTATGAATGATTCACTCTCTTGTAAGAACTAGAGAGCTTAAGCATGGAGGTTGATGAAGATGATGGACTTTTTGAAGAAGAGAATGAATTATCTTATGTAAGAGAAAAGAAAAATAGCTATATATATTTTTCTTTCTCTTAACCAACCATGGTTAAATAAATAGATAACATTTTAATTTAAATTAAAAGCATGATAAGAAAATAAACTATGGGTTAAAAGTTAGGTGAGCATGGTTGAGTTAGAAGAGTGTAGAAAGACTTAAGTGATTTAACCCATTTTCCATTTTCTTTTGCTTTAATTTAAATCCAATAATTATCCAAATACAACCATGGTGTAATTCTTATACATCCACCATTCCCATTGTATAAACAACCATGATAATATATGATGTATGTATGCATGTGTGCATGCACATCCAAATGTGCATGAACAAAAATGAATGCACACATGCATGCATACATACAACATAAACAAGATAGGATTTGTAGTGAGAAAACTAATGATGAATCAACACTTGATTCACTAATCCGGTCATATCACATATGACCCGACCATTAGCAAGCCGCCCAATTAATATACGGTATCCCATACACGTATTTTAATCGGGTCCAAGCGCATATCGCATACGCGCACCACAACGTTTCGCCTGGACTAGGTAACTCCTGTGTGGGACTCTAAGACTCGTCAATACGCCGGCAGTGGGTGATGATCATATCAAGCACCCGCAAGCCGCAAGCGGTCAGCCAAACGTAACGGCCACCCGGGTATTGAGCGATAAGAAGAAAACAAGCGAACCTGTTACAACTCCCGTCGAGTCATCCGGTAACACTACCGTACAGTCCGGTCTCTTCGTCAGATATGCTGCATATCGAGCCTAGGGATGGTCACGTCGACCCCAATAACTCAATAGGTCGTGTCGGTGAATGGTCTATAACAGATCGAGAAACTACTGATAACACTTATCAGCAAATCTCAGCAGCCCTGGCCAGGGACTTGCTGTTATAACCAGTCGAGCACAGCACAGCATCAACTCCCAATACCGGGAGAGACGAAACCCCTCCTATCGCTCATTGCCTTCGTGTGTCTCGGGACTGTACCCAACGGCCACCTGTTTGCACGACTCAGTAGAGCCGTGGTAGGGTGGCAATCAAAGTACAGTGGGAGAACACACAAGGCTCTATGACGATCTCGGGTCTACAGACTAACCTGTACCAGTGTCACCTGAGAACTGCTATCCGACGATAGATATAATTCCATATAGGAGTTCTCGGCGAGTCCGTCCAGTGTACCCAGTCACCACTGAGCACCCGTATATGATCTTGATGTCAAACATCGATGAATGTGGGAACATCCATCGCCCATCACATGGGTCTAGTATCATATACGCTAGTCTACTCTGGTATATCGATGCCCTGTCTCGATACACCTCCGACTAGGGACATTTCAGGATATGCTTACAGACTACAGATATCCCACTAGTATGATCTCGATCATAATCAGAGTAGTCAAGCCGATATCCTTAGGGCTTTATCAGCATGTATGAATGAATAGAAGCATGATCAAATAAACATGTCAGATAAAGAAGTACCAGATAGCATACTATCATGTCGAGCAAGAATGCAAACTGAATATATATACATGTATAGATACATCCACTATCACATAATGGCCTCTAGGGCATACATATATCCAACAATCTCCCACTTGCACTAAGGCCAGTTATTGGCGTATCTCATACCCAACATCTCAAAAAGTCCCTCATGCTGCGGCTGAGGGAGAGCCTTGGTGAATGGATCCGCGGCGTTGTTCTTTGTGTCTACTCTCTTAATCTCGATCTCGTGGCGATCTACAATCTCCCGGATCAAATGAAGGCGCCTCAGGATATGTCTGGACCGCTGATGGGATCTGGGCTCCTTGGCTAACGCCATCGCCCCATTATTGTCACAATACAAAGGTATTGGATCAATAATGGTTGGAACTACACCTAGCTCCGAGACGAACTTCTTCATCCAGACGGCTTCCTTGGCGGCATCATTTGCAGCAATGTACTCAGCTTCCATCGTAGAGTCTGCAACGGTATCTTGTTTGGAACTCTTCCAACTTACCGCCCCTCCATTGAGGGTAAATACAAACCCTGAGATAGATTTGCTGTCATCCTTATCGCTCTGGAAGCTCGAATCGGTAAAGGCCTCCATTTGGAGATCTTTATTACCATACACCAAGAACAATTCTTTTGTCCTTCGTAAGTACTTAAGAATGTTCTTCACAGCTGTCCAGTGGTTCTCCCCTGGGTTGGATTGATACCTGCTTACAACACTAAGTGCATAAGCTACATCTGGGCGTGTACATAACATCGCATACATTATAGACCCTACTGCCGAAGCATAAGGTATAATGCTCATGCGAGCTCTCTCTTCATCGGTCTTTGGACAAGAATCCTTGGAGAGAGTGACTCCATGGCAAGCGGGTAAGGCACCCCGCTTGGAGTCTTCCATACTAAACCTCTTTAGGATGGTGTTGATGTACCTGGTTTGGGACAATCCGAATAACTTTTTGGATCTATCCCTATAGATCCTTATGCCCAGGATGTATGTGGCATCACCCAGGTCCTTCATGGAGAACCTCAGTGATAAGAATGATTTGACCGACTGTAGCATAGGAATATCATTTCCTATCAGAAGAATGTCATCCACGTACAATACGAGGAATGTGACAGCTCTTCCTACAGCCTTCCTATAAACACAAGGTTCATCTGGATTTTTGATGAAATCAAACTCTTTGATAACATCATCGAAACAGATGTTCCAACTCCGAGATGCCTGCTTTAACCCATATATGGATTTAAGCAATCTACATGCTTTCTCGCTGCTCCCACTGTCAATGAAGCCCTCTGGCTGATCCATATAAACGCATTCTTCTAAATCTCCATTTAGAAATGCTGTTTTAACGTCCATCTGCCAGATTTCATAGTCGTAGTGAGCAGCAATAGCAAGTAGGATCCGAATGGATTTAAGCATGGCTACGGGTGAAAAAGTTTCGTCATAGTCCAGACCTGGTCTTTGACGAAAACCTTTCGCCACAAGTCTTGCCTTGTAGGTCTCTACCTGCCCATCCACACCAATCTTTCTTTTAAAGATCCATTTGCACCCCACAGGTTTTACCCCAGGGGGCACAATGTCCAAAGTCCATACTTTGTTGGTGTACATAGACTGCATTTCGGATCTCATGGCATCCAGCCACTTCACAGAGTCACCACTCGTGATAGCTTGCTGAAAACTGGTAGGATCATCATCTTCCATGATGCAATCTTCTCTGTCACCATCAATGAGGAAACCGTAGTACCTCTCCGGTGGACGAGAAGTCCTACCAGACCTACGGAGTGGCCGAGGTTCTTCAGTTTCTGTTGCAACAGCCGGTTCAACCAAATCGTCATTTGTAGTTTGTGTCTCTAGAACCTCTTCTAGATCTACCACTTTGCCATCATCTTTATCTGTGAAAAACTCTTTTTCCAAGAATGTGGCATGTTGAGAAACAAACACTTTTTGTTCCTCTTTGTGGTAGAACAGATATCCATAAGAATTCTTTGGATATCCCACAAAGTTACACATGACTGATCGTGTCTCGAGTTTGTCCGGATTCTGCTTTTTAACATAAGCCGGGCAACCCCAAATCTTAATTCTCTTAAGAGATGGTCTCTTCCCATGCCATATCTCATATGGCGTGGTAGACACGGCTTTGGTTGGAACCCTGTTTAGCAGAAACGCTGCAGTCTCCAATGCATGCCCCCAAAACGAGACTGGTAACTCAGCGTCACTCATCATGGACCGGACCATATCTAATAGGGTCCTATTCCGTCGTTCTGACACACCGTTGTGCTGTGGTGTGTAAGGAGGAGTGAGCTGAGAGAGAATCCCATTCTCTTTTAGGAAGTTTGCAAATTCTGTACTGAGATACTCTCCACCTCGATCTGATCGAAGCATCTTAATACTCAAGCCGGTTCGTTTTTCTACTTCTTGTTTATATTCAATGAATTTCTCGAAAGCGTCGGACTTGTGCTTTAATAAAAATACATGACCGAATCTTGAGAAATCGTCGGTGAATGTAATGAAGTATGAAAAACCGCCTCTAGCCTGTGTAGACATAGGCCCACATACATCACTATGTATGAGGCCCAGTAGCTGAGTAGCTCTTTCTCCGTGTCCGGTAAACGGAGTTTTGGTCATTTTACCCTTGATACAAGACTGGCAAGTCGCATAAGATATATATTCAAAAGAATTTAAATATCCATCTTTGTGTAACTTGTTTAGTCTTGTTTCGTTAATATGACCAAGTCTACAGTGCCATAGAAAAGCTTCATTTAATTCTGAAAGTTTTCTTTTATTAGTGTGTTGTACACTGAAAACTGTGTGTTGATTTAGGACATATATTCCGTTATTAAGTGTACCATACCCAACCAACATTTGATTTAGGTGAATGTTCATAACATTGTTCTGCAACACAAAATTATACCCTTCATTGTCCAACAAAGAAATGGATATTATATTACATAGCATGGTCGGTACAAAATAACATGGATTCAAAATCAAAATACATCCAGATGGCAACCCCAAGTGATACTCTCCCACTGCGACTGTATGTACATTGGAACCATTTCCAACGCGGAGAGTATGGTCACCTGTCCTCAAAACCTTGCTATTTCTCAGCCCCTGCATGGAATTGCAAATGTGAGAACCTGAACCGGTATCCAATACCCAGGAAGCAGAGTTTATAGAAAAACAGTTTTCAGTCACAAACGCACCTGAAGCAGAAGCATCACCATGCTTCTTCTTGAGACTTAGGTACTCCGTGCAGTTGCGCTTCCAATGTCCTGTCTTGTGGCAATGAAAACACTCGCCTTTCCCTGGGTCTCCAGCCGTGGATTTTCCCTTTCCCTTCACCTTTTTGACTCCGCCCTTAGGATTATTGGGTTTCTTCTTTTTCTTTCCCTTGGCTTTAGCTTTTGGGCGAGAAGAAGAAGACTGTCCAATGGTCATAACGGGAGTCTTTGCTGACTTCATAGTGCTCTCTGCACTCCTTAACATATTAAGGAGTTCAGGGAGGTCCTTCTCCATGCCATGCATGTTGAAGTTCACTATGAACTGAGCAAAGGTGGAGGGGAGGGACTGCAGAATAATATCTATATATTGTTCATTTTCCATTGTCCATCCAAGGTCCTCAAGCTCTTCTATAAGAGCTATCATCTTCAACACATGGTCTCCTACTGGTGTGCCAGGGGCCATTCACATCTGAAACAGTTTCTTTGATGCTTCGTATCGTAATACGCGGGATTGCTCCCCATACAACTCCTTTGTATGGAGCAGTATCCCGTGAATGTCCATGTCCTCGTGCTGCTTTTGATGTGTGTTATCCATCGATGCAAGCGCGAGGCATGTGGTCGTGGCACAGTCAGCGTCCCATGTCTTGCGGACTTCTATGTCCGCAACTGAGGATTTTGGGCCTGGGACGGGCGGGGCTGAAGCCGTCAGGACATATGATACTTTATCATAAGTCAAGGCGATCTTTAGATTCCTTAGCCAGTCTTTATAGTTGGTCCCATTCAGTTTGTTTTTATCTAGTAGAAGCTTAAGTCCAGTCATTGGTATCTGCCATTAAGAGAGAGAAAAGAATACACTCAGCGAAAGCTCTTGCATAGATTAGATTGGTTTATTATCTTGTCTAATCGATGTTTCCCACTGCTTTTTATCAAGTTTCTCTTTCAAACCTTAAAAAGAAAAACTAGCCAGGATTAATTACAGTCTACAACTTCGCTAACCGTTCAGCCAGGCCAGTGTCGGTACTTTGAGGGAGGTTCCCCGTGCTTTCGCACGGACCTAATTAGAGTAAACCTCGTTTTCCCAGAGGCGGAGCCCCGTTAACACCTTTCTAGACACCTAATGAGTTAGCTAATTGTAAACTGTAAAACTCTCCTAGGAGCAACTATTGCCCACAGTGGGATCGGGATCCAACCATCACATGGAAGGTATGCAATCTCATTGCAAATTTCAACACTTGAAATTCCCGATGTGGATTTTACCCCTAATACTCGTGACCTTGGCTAAGGTCAACAAATCACGAGCATTAGTCAAGCTCAACCCGTCATTTCTTGATTAATTAGACCCGTTCACATGACCCTTGGCTAAGGTCAACAAAGTCATATGCCCGTCCTAATTAATCTGCATCATATGCGTTTGTAGGAAGACATCACTTAGCTACCGTACACTACGCCTTGGCTAAGGTCAACAAACGTAGCACGAATACTAAGTACTCTACTTCCTAAAATGACGGAGGGTTGCGGATGATTTTTAAGAAAATCTTTAACGCTTTGAACTTGATATCGTTGTAGAATCAAACAGTTTTTCAAAAGGAGTGGCTTAAGCTCCGCAGTTTTGAAATATAGCTTTTTCATAAATAGCCGAGTGGTTTTCAAATCCGATTCTACAACATCTTTTTAGGTTTATTTTCTTTACATTAATCACATTAATGTAATCCCATCATTTAAGTCCTAAAGCCAATCACAGAAAAGAAACGAAAATAACACGTACGCTTATGCCATCCGCATTCGCCGCAATGTTCCGTTATGCACCGTTAGGTTACTTAACTAACGGCATACCGGGACGGGACTAGCGCGGGTGTAAAACATAAGCAACGTCTACTATATATCATATATATAATAAGTCATTCGTCTCAGATATCACAGAACACAGGCAGCAGAAATATAGATATAACGTGGGATATACTAGGACGTCCGTATTTAGTATTTAGCCAGAATAGAAAATACGGATTCCACAGTCGCGATGAATAGCCAAGCCCACACCCTGGACCCCTACGAGAGCGGCAAGTGACCCTACCAATCCTGGAGTTTAGGAGACCCGGTCTCGACTCCTCGAGATGGCCTCCCACTGAACCCCAGAACCCGGTCACCTGTGCTCCCCTCCTTGGGTCCATCCTAATGCGGAAAAGTAAATAATATACAACACTGGTGACACAACCGCAACCTGGAAGTGCCCCAAATAAAAGAATATTACATTACATTTGAATTTACATGAATGAAAATATAAAACTCTCATCTCACAAAAAACCCCCCGGCTATTCGATCGCGACAATCCTGCACATCATATCTCAGCAACACATAATATCACATATCATCAACGTAAGTAAGTATGCGTACCCCGATTGTCGTTGATGTATAGCAACGAAACCGGCGATATCTAACATACTACACTTACGGTCGCAGAAAAGAAAGTGTAAAACTACAATATTTGGAATCCAGATTCTCTTTAGACATCATAAACGCGAAATATCACATATTTCGTATTTCATGTCTACACTATATGAATTCCACATATTGTATCACATTCCAGATAAACAGACAGTATTAAAGTTTTCGAACGAACTATCAAGCACCCAAGATTCACTAAAGCTCAACACTTGAGCAGGGTTCAAAAGATCCGGAGTGTGGCACAGTAGCGGCGGTCCAGCCGTAGAAGGGTCAAGCCAACGCCTCACATGTGGCACGCCGTACTGCCCCAAACCCTAGGGTTCAAAGGGCAGTTCGAGACGGTCACATAATCGAGTTAAGGTTTGTTGTCTTCTAGAGGGACCACCGCAAAAAGACTTGCACGCATCTCCAAACTATTTAAACCCCGTGAATATTGAGTAAATGATATTCGTTCAAACATTTCAATACTTTCTAGTTTACCCGGAAAAGAAAGCGAAATGAAAATTCCGATCGAAACCACGAGTCGCAAAACATCTCCAGAATTTTTCAACAGCAGAATCAGATTAAATATACTCAAAATATACTGTAGCAGGTAAAGAAAATTACTGTGCAGAAAATTGTCAAAGAGCCCCTCATATTGCCGCGGATGCGCGGCCTAAGCATGCTTATGCCGCGCTTCCGCGGCGAAATTTACTGTTCATGGGTACGGATTTTCCAGATCGTCTAATTTTTACCTGCTCTATTTTTTGAGAATTTTTAATTCTGAAAAAAGTCAGTTTTTAAAAATTTTCCAGAGAGCATCCTTTAAAGTCGTATTTTTGTTTCGATCGGACTTTTTACTTCGCAAAAAGGTCGCCTAACGTTCTAGGTCGGCTCTGATACCAATGTTAGGTTAGAATAGCACCCTATGAAGAGATTACAAGCATCACATGACCTAAAGTTTTCATTTTTATGGTGCTAAACTAACAAGCAAAGGAATCGATCCTAGAAAATTAGGTTTAACAAACTTTAAACTAGAAAAGCTTAGGGTTAGAAGGCTACAACCTTTGTAGCTCCCGTTTTTGTTTTGCTCCTTTGACTTTGGGGTGTTGGAAGAAGGTCCACTCTTCCTCCTCTTGCGTCCACGACGATCCACCCGGAGCTTCCCGTCCAAGCTAGCAAGTTTGGTAAAACAAGGAGAACACTCTAATCAAGTGAGCTAGACTTGATTAGAATGAAGTTGTGGCTATGGATCTCACTTCAAAATCCTATTTTTATGAATGATTCACTCTCTTGTAAGAACTAGAGAGCTTAAGCATGGAGGTTGATGAAGATGATGGACTTTTTGAAGAAGAGAATGAATTATCTTATGTAAGAGAAAAGAAAAATAGCTATATATATTTTTCTTTCTCTTAACCAACCATGGTTAAATAAATAGATAACATTTTAATTTAAATTAAAAGCATGATAAGAAAATAAACTATGGGTTAAAAGTTAGGTGAGCATGGTTGAGTTAGAAGAGTGTAGAAAGACTTAAGTGATTTAACCCATTTTCCATTTTCTTTTGCTTTAATTTAAATCCAATAATTATCCAAATACAACCATGGTGTAATTCTTATACATCCACCATTCCCATTGTATAAACAACCATGATAATATATGATGTATGTATGCATGTGTGCATGCACATCCAAATGTGCATGAACAAAAATGAATGCACACATGCATGCATACATACAACATAAACAAGATAGGATTTGTAGTGAGAAAACTAATGATGAATCAACACTTGATTCACTAATCCGGTCATATCACATATGACCCGACCATTAGCAAGCCGCCCAATTAATATACGGTATCCCATACACGTATTTTAATCGGGTCCAAGCGCATATCGCATACGCGCACCACAACGTTTCGCCTGGACTAGGTAACTCCTGTGTGGGACTCTAAGACTCGTCAATACGCCGGCAGTGGGTGATGATCATATCAAGCACCCGCAAGCCGCAAGCGGTCAGCCAAACGTAACGGCCACCCGGGTATTGAGCGATAAGAAGAAAACAAGCGAACCTGTTACAACTCCTGTCGAGTCATCCGGTAACACTACCGTACAGTCCGGTCTCTTCGTCAGATATGCTGCATATCGAGCCTAGGGATGGTCACGTCGACCCCAATAACTCAATAGGTCGTGTCGGTGAATGGTCTATAACAGATCGAGAAACTACTGATAACACTTATCAGCAAATCTCAGCAGCCCTGGCCAGGGACTTGCTGTTATAACCAGTCGAGCACAGCACAGCATCAACTCCCAATACCGGGAGAGACGAAACCCCTCCTATCGCTCATTGCCTTCGTGTGTCTCGGGACTGTACCCAACGGCCACCTGTTTGCACGACTCAGTAGAGCCGTGGTAGGGTGGCAATCAAAGTACAGTGAGAGAACACACAAGGCTCTATGACGATCTCGGGTCTACAGACTAACCTGTACCAGTGTCACCTGAGAACTGCTATCCGACGATAGATATAATTGCATATAGGAGTTCTCGGCGAGTCCGTCCAGTGTACCCAGTCACCACTGAGCACCCGTATATGATCTTGATGTCAAACATCGATGAATGTGGGAACATCCATCGCCCATCACATGGGTCTAGTATCATATACGCTAGTCTACTCTGGTATATCGATGCCCTGTCTCGATACACCTCCGACTAGGGACATTTCAGGATATTCTTACAGACTACAAATATCCCACTAGTATGATCTCCATCATAATCAGAGTAGTCAAGCCGATATCCTTAGGGCTTTATCAGCATGTATGAATGAATAGAAGCATGATCAAATAAACATGTCAGATAAAGAAGTACCGGATAGCATACTATCATGTCGAGCAAGAATGCAAACTGAATATATATACATGTATAGATACATCCACTATCACATAATGGCCTCTAGGGCATACATATATCCAACATAAGCATCTTTGCTTTTTCATCCATGATGCATTTATTGGGATTAGATGAGGGTATGGGTTTGATGTTCATTTGTGATGATAATGTTTTGTTTATGGTCACCTTTCTACTTTTACTACACTCACTCTCCTTCATGGTTTAATCATGGTTGATTTCTTTTTTCCTCCACCATTCTCATTATGATGAGGCCGGCCAATTTTTAGATGAGGGAGAAAAAGGTTCATTTTTGGTGTATCATTTGTTCATCTCATTTCCTTGCAAAATTGATAGCATCCTTTCCCTAAAAAGTTCATTCTTCCCTCCACATCAAATGGCAACCAATACCCCAAAGTGAGACATGCACTCTACACTATATTCTACAGCACATCTTGGGCACGTCGACTTGCCAGCTTCGTGCCCGAGTTGCCTCGGTATTGAGGTGGGAGCCCGTAAAAGATGCAGGCGATGTGGTGCCCTTCCGGCGAGGAGGCGACGACCGGAGTTTCCGCAAGAGATCGGGACGATGACGAGAAGGCCGGAGGACTCGGATCACTCGGTATATCTCTAACCCGTCTTGTTGTTTGCTAGATCTAGTTTAATGGCCCGATCCGGGGTTTAGTGCGCGGTGGTGCCGGTTTGCAAAGTTCGCAAAATCAAAGTTTATCACCGTTTCCGCATTTGGCCGTCAGTTTGACGGCCAGGGCGCCGCCGTGCACTTACAGTGGTATCAGAGCCTCGCCATTAACTTCGTCTAGCTTTGTTTGATGTGTTTTACATTTCCGATCGACCAAAATTCCAAAACTTGCATTTTTGTTCACATCAGTTTTCTGTTGAAATTTTTTGGTCTCGAAAAATTTTTCAGGTTGTCTCAGAATGATGTTCAGGGAGTTCTAAGACTGCTGTAAAAATTCGACACAGTGACTCGATCACTGAAGCGCGGAACCGCGGCCAAACCCCCTCTTGGGCCGCGGTTCCGCCGCACTTTGGTGTCGTCACTGCATCATTTTTTTCCAGTGGGCTTTTGGGCTAAAAATAGGGGTTTTGGAATATTAAAATTGGGCCCAGAATTTCTGTGAGTGCTACAGTATTGCTTGGGGCCCACTTGTTAATTTTTGATCGATCGGATATTTTAAACACATTTTTCACAGTATTTACATTATATCTGCGACCGTGAATGTCACTCGATCGGTAAATCCGGTCTAACTGCTATAGCCCGGTTAGACGGATTTGCGAACGTGATTTTCACGTTGATGTTCTGTGTTTTGCTGTGATGTTGCGGATCGGTCGTGGGGGATAGCCTGGATGCAATGCTAGTACAGTGTTGTTGTATTATGTACATTTGATATTGCGGGGCGAGCGTCCGACATGTGGACTGCCGTCACTGCCTGTTTGTATTATTCTTTTGGGGCACGACCTGGTTGCGGTCGATGTACCCGTTGTATGTATATTTTACTTTCTGTACTAGGATTGCCCCGCGGTGGGGTGCACGGATAGCCGGGTTCTAGAGGGCAACAAGCCCGCATCTCAGGGCATTGAGACGGAGGGGGCTTCAGTCTGGAATTGGCGGGCTATTCGCCGCACTCGTAGGGGGTACAGGTTGACCCAGGAGGGGTGCCCAAGTTGCCGGATTCCGTGAAGTGCTGGGTGGTCCATTCACGGTGCTGAAGGGGGCTGCCTCGCTTCAGGTTTTGGCGGGTGACTTGCCGCGCCCGTAGGGGTCTAGGTTTTCATTGCACAGGCTATCCACACGACCAGGGGAACGTCGGGTTTCAGTAGTGGCTCTGTGAAACCCGGGGATCCCAGATATCTGTATTGTTCTGTGATGCTGTACATTTCTGTGATGTTGCATTTCTTATCACGCCTTGAGCGAAATACTATATATTGGTATATATATTAGTAGATGTTGTATATGCTTTTCATCCGCGCTAGTCCAGTCCCCGCTCTGCCGTTAGTTAGCTAACCTAACGGGTAATGACGGGACCCAGTGGCGAATGCGGATGGCATATACGTACGTCAGTATATTTTCGTTCTTTGTGGTGTGATCAATTGATGGGACTGCATTGATTCGGATCAATGCAAGATAAAAAAACCTAATCTGATGTTGTTGGAACACTTTTCAAAAAGCTCTTATTGCAAGGACGTTCACTTTTGTTTTGCATCGTGGTATTCATTTGGAATATCCTGCTCCTCAGTCGACGAGGCAAGGGCCGAGATCCCTTCACCGGGAGTGACCCCTTGGACAGAAGTTTGCGTCAGGGCATTAACTTCACTATAGCCGATTACTTTTGCTTTGCATCGTGGTATTCATTTGGAATATCCTGCACCCCATTCTATGGGGAAAGAGCCGAGATCCCTTCACCGGGAGTGACCTCTTTAGCAAGGGTTTTCGTCACTATATTTTCTAAAAAGCTATCCGTTCCTTCAACGATATCAAGTTCATTACGTTAAAGGTTTTCGCCAGAAACCATTCGTAGCCCTCCGTCGTTTCATATGGGTAGTCAATAGTATTCAAGCTGTGTATGTTGGCCAAAGTCAAGGCACAGTGTTTGGTAGCTGTTGGGTATTCATATGCAGCATAGATAGATGCGTTGGTTTGGGACAGTCGTACTGCCATTTTGGCCAAAGTCAAGGGTAGGTACGGGTGGATTCAAATTAACCTGGAGAATGACGGGTTGAACTTGACATGTGACTTATAATATGTTGGCCAAAGTCAAGGTCATAAGAGCATGGGGTAAAAAAAAAAAAAAAATCACATCGGGAGTTTCAAAAGAACTAAAACTTGCCAGATATACGCATACCTTCTGGAGTGTGATAGCGTGAGTGGATTCCGTCACGTTATCATGCGATGAGAGTTGGATCCCGATTCCCACTGATGAGTTGGTTTACTCCTCGGGTGATCCCGACTAATTCTTCTTTCAGGTTTGGAGGAGAATTTGAGGTACAGTGGGAGGTTTCCAGATTAGATAAATTGGTAACCATTCTGATCTAGGTTAGAGTGCACGCTGAGTGTTTCTTTTCTCTCTCTCTGGCAGCGACCATTGACCCGACCCTAAGACCATGACTCAATGACCAAGTTGACCGAACCTTCTTAACACTGGCTTTTGGATTGTCAGAGTTGCAGACCTCATTGCCACTCCTACTTTTACCCTTTTCTCCAGGACACGCCGTATTACTACGAACGTCCACTTCCATTGGACAAAACCATCGTATGGTTAGATACGAACTCGAAGGAATTCGAGGATGGTTTCCGGTTCTGGAGAAAACGGATAGGACTATTCAGTTGTCTTTTCCTTCTACCTTCTCTCAGGTTGCGAGTACTCCTTGGTTTAGGAGATAGTACACCTATTATGCAAATTGGATAGTCTTCTTCCAAACCTTAGGCTGGTGCCGAACGGTGGGGAATGAAGAAAACCAATTAGCATAACGATGGTGTGCAGAAGCTATTAAGTTAAGACAAAGCAAGGGATTAGTAAGAGGGCAAAGTAAATTGCGACTGATATTCACGACCAAACCAAGTATTTCATTACCACTCCCATATCACCTTTGTATTTCTCCAGGACACTCCGTATCACTACGAAGATCCACAGTTATTTGGATATTCCATCGTATGGTTATATACGAACTCGAAAGGAACTTGTTCCAGTTCGGGGATGGATTCTGGTTCAGGAAAAATAAGAATAAGGTTTATTCGGTTGTCCTTTATCCTCACCTTCTCTCGCATTGCGAGTGTTCCTAGGATTGGGACAGTACACCCATTATGCTCATTGGATAGTCTTCTTCCAAACCATAGGCTGGTGCCGAACGGTAGGGAAGGAAGAAAACCATTTAGGCTAAAGGGGTGTACAGAAGGTAACGACTAAAGACATATAAAGGGATTTGGAGAGGTGACAAAGAATTATACGGTTTTAGTTGTGAATCTGGATAATGGTAGAGGCATTACTAGGAATACCAGGATACCCCATCGAAACATTTCAATGTTTCAGTTCACTGTGTAATGTTAAAAGAAAACTGATTTCCCGATTAGACACTTGCTCCAGGGTATGTATTTACCAGGTTTGATTCTCACATCTGTATGGCTTTACAGATGATGAGTGGGAGTAAGTTATTGGGAATTGGGTGATCATCCTCATTATATCGGGATTCGTTGTAATCGGTGATATTTGAGGAGATCACCTGGGCTGTTTGCCGGTCGGCAAATATTTGGTTTTGAATATCCGCTGTTGTGCACCAATTTCAAATTGATATATCTGTACGTCTATTTGAATAGAGTGAGATATACCTTTTGATATTATGTCGATGACATTTACCTATATCAGTGGATGGTTAGGTAAGGAGCATTAAACAGCGGTGTAATTCTTCTTAGCCATAAGTACAGTTTTCAACCTACGACACACAGTGAAAGAGTTGTTAAACTCAGCGGACTTATACAGAGTATTGTATGTTGTCCAGTGTCCATTAGGACAGAGGGGTTGGTCCTCATACTATATTTTGTTTACTTTTAACTTCTCTAGTTCTTAGACATGTGTTTCGTAGAAACACAGGGTCTAAGTTTTGAGGAGTTATAAGTATTTGAATAGAGTAGAGAACCAGGTGTAGCAAGTATCGGGATTCTTCAAAGTGATCGAAGATGTAGATACTTGTGTATGGTATTCAGTTGATAGTAATGATAAAGAGAAATTGCTTCTCTTTCAGGTTACTCATAATTGGAAGCATTCCTAAGTTGAGTAACGCTGATCGGCCTCTCTCCAGTTAGTTGACATGCACTGGAGACAACTGCATGATTTGAATCTGGTTCAATTAAACCAGTGCCTCTGGTTCTATATTGGATATAGTACAGTTCATATCTTAACATTGTTAAGGTACGGGGAGTTGTCCGGCTTATGATTAAAACCAGACTCTGGATAACTCAAGGCACGTTTCTGTAATGGCTGTTTGTGGGTTGACCCAGGCTATGACGAGGGTTGACTTTCTACCATAAGAAAGATCGATAGTGATATTGTTCTTGACTCGCCACAGTTTTAATAAAAATGGATTTTTTCAAAAACAGTAGTGGGAGTATGGTAGAGCTGGAAGTGATTCCAGAACCGCAAAGGATTACTGAAGATTTAATAAGGAACCTAAAGATTCAATCTGTCTTGACATTCCATTGGCCACTCCGCAGATACGGTGGGTAACTTCAGGCACCCGAGAAGTACTCCGGTAGCCTCAAGGACGGTGACAGGGAAGTTCTTGTTTACCCACACTTTCCATTGCTGTTGTTCCAGGCTGCGAGACCCAGTGGGAGGATGAGTATAGCGTCGTTCTAAACTAGCTTTAGAAGTGCACGTCTATATGACTCTGCCAGAGGGTTGTCGTAATCAGTGGGAGCAGCGGAAGCATTGGTGGATATCAGGCTTATGTCTATTTATAGACTTAAGCAGATATAGCGAAGATAGATCATCTATTTCTGATGTGACAGTCATGGGTTTGACGTCATCAGAATAGGGGATGGATCTGTTGAGAAGGTAGTAGGGTGTGATGTCATGGTATTTGGATGACATACACAAAGTAGGAAAGGAAATTCCTATACTACGATCAGTTATACTTGGGTCGTCACACAGTGGTTTCTTCACAAAGGAAATGGATTTTGTATAAGACATACTGGTTACTAGATCTATGGTTTTAGATCAAGATTTGGGTAGTTTCCCAATCAGGGTACTTTGACACCATTCTAAGAGTATTTAGAATGGACGACTCCTGGCACGGTAGTGTACCTACAGGTGATGGAGTCACCCTCTCTAAAGGTGTCTTATAGACTAATGTAGAGAGGGATATGCATGATTGGCAGATCACTTGCTTAGGCAATTGAGTCAATCATCAGATGTCAAGTACCACACCAGATGTTGTTCTTGCACTAGATGCAATAAGTTGACATTGATCCAATCCTGAAGAAACAGTCGGAAGCAGTTTTAGAACATAAGTGGATGTTCTAGGGATATGATAACGACAGCCTCATTTGGGAGACAGTTATCATTCCAGGCTTCCAAGGTGACATGGACGACAAGGAGGTTGTCAGAGTTATAGTTTTCCTTCTGACGAGGGACAGTATTCTGGACAGGTGATCCAGGCAGATACTGAGGGAGGCATGGCGCGGGATACTTATTAAGTTCAGTTGACGATACAGTCTAAGAAGTTTGGATTTGGAGTTCATTTATGAGCTCGGTCCCATCAGACATCCAGACACTCTAAGACAGGTATTGCTCATTTCGGGAGATGGTTTTCTCCGCGAACTTGAGATACAGAGAGACATAGAAAGAAACATCAGAGCGGATCCACTCGCTGAGGCTATTCCTCGAACGCAAGAGTTTCGCAAACATGCTTTGTGAGACTGACTAGTAGAGGAGTTGGGTGTTCGGTATCACACGGGCTGTGAGTATGCGACATCGCAATAATTAGCCCTGAGTGCAAGTGGGAGATTGTTGGAGATAGTGCCCTCAGAGTCGATTATTGGATCACAGGCACGTGATTGCAATGATTGAGGGAGGACCTATCCCGGGACGACAGTCTTACTCGAGATGATAGTATGCTATCTGGTTTACCTTTATCATCGTGTACTGCTTTAGGTGACCTGACAGATCACTATTACACGTTGATAGAGCCCCTAGGATTCTTGCTTGACTGCCAGCAGTATGAGAGCGATCATATAAGTGAGAGCTGGAGTCTATAAGCACATCCTTAAAAGGTCCCTAGTCGTGGGAGTTTCGAGACAGGGCATCGATTCTCCAGAGTAGACTAGTGTATACAGTCGAGACCCCGACAAGGGGCGGTGGCCGGTCTCACAAGCCACTGGTGTCAGTTGGATCACCTAACATGTATACAGGTGCTCATTAGGTTATGAGTACACCGGACAGGACTCGCCGGGAACATGCTAGTTGGTCTTATACCTGACGTCAGATAGCAGTTCCCAGGTGACATGTGTACAGGTTAGTTCATCGACCTGGGGATCGTCATTTGTCTCGTGTGAGTTCCCACTGTACTTTGATTACTACCCTACCACGGCTCAAAGGAGTCGTGCAAACAGGTTTTAGTTGGGTACAGTCCCGAGCCACATGGAGGCAGTGAGCGGATCTTCGGGGGTTCGTCTCTCCCGCTATTGGGGGTGAGGTCGCGCTGTGTCTAGGAGAGCCATTACACGAAGTCCTTGGCCAAGGCAGGAGATTTACTGGTAGGTATTCCAGTAGTATCTCAGGGTGTTCTGGGCTTCACTCCGACACGACTTGTACCGCTTTTAGGGGTCTGACTTTTACCCACCCCCTAGGCCCGACATGCGATGCTCATAGACGAACGGACCGGACTGTACGGATATTGTCACTGACAGGCTCAGTAGGGTGTCAGGATGAGTTCGCTCATCGACGTCCCTTTTAGTCAATAGCTGGTGGCCCGTTACGTATTGGCTTATACCTCTGACGTGCTAGTGGTTAAATCCACAGCCATAGTATTGACGAGTCTTTAGAGTCCACCACACATTCAGTTACTCAGCATTCGGGCGAAACGCTGTAGAGGCCGTATGGAGATATGGCAGGGTCCGATCAGATACGTGCGGTATTGCACGGATCAGGATCGGACGGTTTGTACTAGAGGCCGTATAGATATATGGCAGGGTTCGATCAGATACGTGCGGTATTGCACGGATCAGGATCGAACGAACATTACTTGCCGGCTTTGTTTTAAGCCGGATCCTAGTTTAGTACAGTGTAGATTTTGTCTCTTTGCATTTGTATCCGGACGGAATACAGATGCGGGTGTGTATGCACAGTATCGGGGTTTTCCTGTAATTTATTACGGGACCAATTTTCTGGAGTTGCCAGTTTGCATTCCGTTCTGGCCAGTTTTCCTTTGTTCTTTCCCGGCCGGACTTTTCCGATGGAGGGGGTTATTTGCAAGTTTGCAAATAACATTTTGTGGAGGGGTTTATTGCATAAAAGATTGATATGTTAAGCATCTTTGCTTTTTCATCCATGATGCATTTATTGTGATTAGATGAGGGTATGGGTTTGATGTTCATTTGTGATGATAATGTTTTGTTTATGGTCACCTTTCTACTTTTACTACACTCACTCTCCTTCATGGTTTAATCATGGTTGATTTCTTTTTTCCTCCACCATTCTCATTATGATGAGGCCGGCCAATTTTTAGATGAGGGAGAAAAAGGTTCATTTTTGGTGTATCATTTGTTCATCTCATTTCCTTGCAAAATTGATAGCATCCTTTCCCTAAAAAGTTCATTCTTCCCTCCACATCAAATGGCAACCAATACACCAAAGTGAGACATGCACTCTACACTATATTCTACAGCACATCTTGGGCACGTCGACTTGCCAGCTTCGTGCCCGAGTTGCCTCGGTATTGAGGTGGGAGCCCGTAAAAGATGCAGGCGATGTGGTGCCCTTCCGGCGAGGAGGCGACGACCGGAGTTTCCGCAAGAGATCGGGACGATGACGAGAAGACCGGAGGACTCGGATCACTCGGTATATCTCTAACCCGTCTTGTTGTTTGCTAGATCTAGTTTAATTGCCCGATCCGGGGTTTAGTGCGCGGTGGTGCCGGTTTGCAAAGTTCGCAAAATCAAAGTTTATCACCGTTTCCGTATTTGGCCGTCGGTTTGACGGCCGGGGCGCCGCCGTGCACTTACAACAATCACGCCCAACGGCGGAAACCATCACCACAAGAGTAATATACGACGCCGTAGCGAAGAATGAGCAATAAGTAAACATCACAGAATAACAAACTGCAATATACAACAGCCGGCTCCGACGAGCTCGACACCAGAATACAAAAATATACATCATCGTCCTCACACTGTCACTAAGTCCAGTACATATATGGTAGATGGAGAATACTAGATACAAAAGTGTGTACAATAAAGTAACCAGATACCACAACCCACCTAATAGCAAAATAGCTCTCGCACCAGCTGTAGTGGTATCTGTAGCCAAAAGATGCAAAAAGGCAGCCTGCCGCGACTACTCTGATGGGCAACCTGCAAATACTATGGCACAACGGGGGTGAGTTGCCAACTCGTGAATAGAGATAACATATAAAGGTAATCGCGAGCATGCACTACTGCGCTACTCTATTATATGCCAGCAGGTAAAATCTACATGCGACAAGCAGTAGGTGCAATAATCATGCAAGTGCTATGTCAGGTAAAATAACTACAGGATGAGATGCATGATAATCAATGTTGAGCATGGGATAAACAACATCTACACGGAATATCAACGTGGAAAAATAATCGGTGCCAAAAGCTGCACCCAAATCCCAAATAAACTCAGGCGCCGGCACTCTCCTCGGCCCTAAAATCCTGTAAATCTCTTTGAATCACGAGTGCCCAACATCGGCACCCAAAATATCATAAAATACTCGTGTCCAGCATCGACACGTAAATCCTCATACATCGGGCTCCGTAAGTCCGGATCAGCCACGGGCTCCGTCTGCGGTATCGACCCTCAGCCCCGGCAGTACAGATCATCCCACATCCATCTCTCGACTCTGGTCAGTATCCTCCGGATAACCGCCAGTTCCAACCAATCACCGGTAGGTACTCGCCTACCTCCAGGCTCAATCGACAATGTCCATCGATCATCTTGCCGAGGGGAACCATACCGGGTCCACCAGGAACCCGCAAACGGATCATCCCCTCCACGAATCGGGTTTCAAGCACACGTCTCAACACCGAGAAAACGCGTGGTGGACGCACCGAAATATCATATCACGAGGAACCGGGTTTTCAAATAGTGCATCTTTTCTTAAATAATTCCATGGTCCTCAAAACCAGAAATCACATAAAATCCAACACCAATGAGTAAATCAAATACGATGTGCTATGTACATCAAGTCATAATATAGGTACAAGGGAGAAACCGCTTTTCTTAAGATAGTTTCAGTTTTCAAGACATCATGCGGCTTCCAATTTCTATGAAAATCATATCGAATCATATGTGAAATGAACAACAGTATAATGATCATGGCAATTCTACAGTGACTGTGTCATGGCAATTACTAACGGTGTGTGTGTAACATGCAGATTAGTGCTCGTGCAACATGAACCGTTAGTAATAGTGCGGTGTTCTATCAATTCTAAGTTTACACACATATAGCAGGGAATGCAGTATGCAACAACAGTATCCATGAACAGTCAATCTAGGTAAATGCAATATGTAGCTATAAGGTCCTATCAGCCCTAACGCATAACGCCATGCGGGCGATATCCCCGTTGATGTTAAATCTACTCACTGTAGTCTCGCGCTAAGTGTAGCCGACGACTTGTTTCCCCTTCTTCGCCGCGTCCGTCTCACTCGCCTGCGAACCTAGAATTACACAATATATCATACATAAGCTCAAATCTACAAAAATGCGATATTAAGGTCAAAATAGAAACCTGCGTCGCAAACCAAGCGCGCGTGTGCGCGATACGCTTAAACGTGTGATTACGTGCCTGAAATTACCCCGACGCGTCGCGATACGCAGAAACCCCAAACCCACACACGTATCACGCGTGCCACGAAGGTTTAAAATATGGAAAATAGGGTAATAGGTCCCATATTTTGATACAGAAAGAGTTTTATAAAAATAAATATACCATAACACCCCATATATCAGCAGACACCGACCACCAAAACCCCAACCCACAATTCTCCCATCTGGCCGCATTATGCGGCCAGAATGAGTTTTTCGGCAGCCTGGGTAGGGGGTGGGCTCCCGGGTTTGGTGTGTGCACTCTATACCCCCTACACAAGCTACAGTAAATACAATTTTATTCTGAAACACCCCCGGTAGAAACAGATTCAACAGAACCCAATTTCAAGTTAAAAATCACACTTTTGCACTAAAAAGATAGTTTAGGGTATATTTGTGAAATCTGAAACAAACCCAAGTCTAAAACTACACTAATATCACATTACCAAGCTAATCAAGCCATAAAAAGTTAATTTTTATCATAACCTCACTAAATCCTTTTATATAGCACAAAACAAGCATAAAATGTGATATTTTGCTAGAAATACTACAAGTTATGGAAAAGGGGTGCTAAGGGTGAGTTAATACCTTCAAAAGATCTTAAGAAACACCAAAAGCCCCAGATCTAGCCTCAAGTATGCAGTCTTTCCACTAAACACCTCAAATGAGCCATTAAACCAAGGTTTTGTGAAGGAAAAAGGTTAGATTTGTGTAGGGTTTGAATGAGGATCTAAAAAGAAGTGAAAAGAGAAGAGAAAAGGGGGAAAAATGAGGGTTTTTCTGCTGGAATTTCCCCAGAAATTCTGAATGAAGTGAAAAGAAAGAGAAGAGAAGAAAAATGGATCAAAAGGTCAAACTTTCCTACCTAACACCATACCTCATTTGGTTAATTGAAATTTTTGAATTTTAAAAGGGGTTTTGACTTGTTTTGAAATGGTGGGGATAAATTATCAACGATGCAACAAATGAAGAGGGTTAACATGTTACACTAAAAAAAACCTAAGTCACAAAATTAGCTAAGTGTGCATGTATGCACTTAACACAAAATTTCTCACTTAGGGTAACATGACTAAAATAGTTAATAACCCTACAATTATATAAACACTTCACAGTACAATTTAGCACTAACCAAGAAGGAAAAATAAGATATCCGTTTTTGAAAAACACGCACACTAGCTAAATAACGAGAAAACGTCCTAAACAAATTTCAAGGAGTTACAATCTACCCCCTTAAAGAAATTCGGTCCCCGAATTTAAAAAAAATCTAACTATACGTACCTTCAAAAAGACGGGGATACCTTTTCCTCATCTCGCTCTCGGTCTCCCAAGTGACCTCCTCGCTGCTCGGACCACGCCAAAGTACCTTGACGGACGGTATCTTTTTCGATCTCAATTTCTTCACTTGTCGATCCATGATCATCACCGACTGCTCTGCATAGGAAAGGTCGCGCTCAAGTTGGATCGTCGGGTGCTGAATCATATGCGAAGGATCATAAAGATACTTGCGGAGCATCAAAACGTGAAATACGGGGTGCACATCTGGGAAACTGGGCGGAAGGGCCAACCGATACGCAACTGCACCAACGCGCTCGAGGATCTCGAAGGGGCCCACATATCTGGGACTAAGCTTCCCCTTCTTCCCAAACCTCATCACACCTTTCATTGGGGAGACCCTCAAGAAAACATGATCACCAACAGAAAACTCTAGTCTGCACCGACTATGGTCCGCATAAGATCTCTGCCTACTCTGGGCTGCTCTCATCCTATCACGAATCACCTGGATATTCGCGGTCGTCTCCTCAACAATCTATGGCCCTAAGATACTGCTCTCAATGAGCTCTGTCCAACAGGTGGGCGATCTACATCTCCTCCCATAAGGAGCCTCAAACGGTGCCATCTGAATGGTCTGCTGGTAGCTGTCGTTATAGGAGAACTCTACTAAGGGCAAATGATGATCCTAGCTACCTCTGAAGTCTAATATGCATGCTCTGAGCATGTCCTCGAGAGTCTGAATAGTCTGCTCTGACTGTCCGTCGGTCTGCGGATGAAATGCTGTGCTGAAACTCAAGCGGGTGCCCAAAGCCTCCTGAAGCCTCTACCATAGTCGGCTGGTAAACTGGGTGCCTCTGTCAGATACGATACATGTCGGAACTCCGTGCAGTCGTACAATCTCATCAATGTAAATCTAGGCATACTGCGCAAATCCGAAAGTTGTCTTCACCGGTAGGAAGTGAGCCGCTTTCATCAAACGGTCCACGATCACCCAGATGGAGTCATACCCTCGACTAATCCTGGGTAGACCCACAATGAAGTCCATAGAAATCTGTTCCCATTTCCACTCCAGAATAGGCAACGACTGTAGCTCTCCCGCGGGGCTCTGGTGCTCGGCCTTGACTTGCTGATAAGTCAGGCATCTCGATACGAAATCTGCGATGTCCCTCTTCATACCGTCCCACCAGTAAACATCTCTCATATCATGGTACATCTTGGTAGAACCGGGATGGATGTTGTACACTGATCGATGTGCCTCCTCAAGAATCTCACGCCGCAGCACCTCAGCATCTGGTATGCACAGTCTAGTCCTAAATCTCAGCATCCCCTGATCATCGATCACGAACTCGGAAAATCTGCCCTGTCCAATCTACGTCCTGATCTCTGAACATCGGTCATCACTGTGTTGTGCCTCATGTACATGGTCAAGCAACTGTGGGCGTGCACGAACATGCGCAATCTGTCCTCCGATCGGCGTGAACTCGAACTGTACCCGGCTGTCACATAAGATCTGCCAATCTGCCGACTACTGCCTCTGTACTATGCTCAAACAAGATAGACTACCCCCGGGCCTCCTGCTCAAAGCATCCGCCACTACATTAGCCCTGCGCGGGTGGTACAAGATCTCGCAGTCGTAATCCTTCACTAACTCCATCCATCGCTGTTTAAGGTTCAGGTCTCGCTGCTTGAATATATACTTTAAGCTCTTGTGATCAGTGAATATCTGGCACGACTCGCCGTATAGGTAATGTCGCCAGATCTTAAGTGCAAAGACCACTGCAGCCATCTCCAAATCGTGAGTGGGGTAGTTCTGTTCATGTTTCTTCAATTGCCGCGAAGCATACGCGATCACCCTGTCATGCTGCATCAAAACGCACCCTAGCCCCACTAGAGAAGCATCACAATATACCACAAATCCGCCTGACCCTGAAGGCAATGATAATACTGGCGCCGTAGTCAGTAGAGCCCGTAACTGCTGAAAATTATGCTCACACTCCTCTGTCCAAACGAAAGGAACTCCTTTCCGGGTCAACCCGGTCAAAGGTGTAGCAATGCGAGAGAAATCCTGCACAAATCGCCAGTAGTAGCCGGCCAGCCCTAGAAAGCTGCGAATCTCCGTAACTGATGTGGGTCTGGGCCAACTCCGAACGGTCTTGATCTTCCTCGGGTCTACACATATACCGTCTCGTGAAATCACGTGCCCTAAGAAGTCTACGCTGTCCAGCCAGAAAGCACACTTGGAGAATTTGGCGAAAAGCTGATGCTCTCTTAAGGTCTGCAGTGTAATCCGCAGGTGCTGCTCGTGCTCCTCTCTACTCTGAGAATACACCAGAATATCGTCAATGAATACAATGATGAACAGATCAAGATACGGCCGGAAAATACGGTTCATCAAATACATGAATGTTGCTGCCGCATTGGTGAGTCCTAACGACATCACCAAAAACTCGTAATGGCCGTAGCGCGTGCGAAAAGCTGTCCTCGGAATGTCCTCCTGTCGAACCCGCAGCTGATGATAGCCTGATCGCAAATCGATCCTCGAAAAGTATCCTGCCCCGTGAAGCTGGTCGAACAAATCGTCGATACGTGGCAAAGGATATCTGTTCCGCACTGTAACCCTGTTCAGTTGGCGATAGTCGATACACAGACGCAAACTGCCGTCCTTCTTCTTGACGAACAGGACTGGAGCACCCCAAGGAGAAATACTGGGTCGAATAAGTCTCTTGTCCAGCAAATCTTGCAACTGACCCTTCAATTCTCAAAGTTCCGCCGGGGCCATCCGATAAGGCAGTATAGAAATAGGCCCCGTGCCAGGAACCAAATCAATACAGAAAGAAATGTCGCACTCGGGCGGTAGCCCAGGAAGAATGTCAGGGAACACATCAGGAAACTCGCTAACAACCGGAACCTGATCCAGAGGATCCTCTGTAGCTCTAGTATCGCAAACATAGGCGAGAAATCCCTGACATCCCTTCCTCAAAAGCTGTTCAGCACGAAAAAAAGAAATCACACTGTGAGGGGCGGCGCCACGGTCCCCTAACACAACAAAAACCGACTCACCGGGAAAACAAAATCTAATTGTCTTCTCACGGCAGTCCACAGAAGCATAGCACGTGGCTAACCAATCCATGCGCAAAAGAACGTCGAAGTCCAACATCTCAAGAAGGATCAAGTCGACAGGCAACTCTCTCTCGCCAATACAGATGGTACAGGATTGGAACATGTGCCTAGCAACAAATGACTCCCCGACAGGAGTGGTCACAACAAGCGGCTGATCAAGCAAGCCGGACTCTCTACCCAAACTCGGCACAAAGTGTGTGGATACGTACGAGTGCGTGGACCCGGGATCGAACAATACATGTGCATCAACAGAACATACTGGAAGGATACCTGAGACCACCGCATTGGACGCCTGCGCGTCCTGATGCGTTAAAACAAAAACTCGCGCATGTCCTCCACCTGTGACTGACTGTCCTCTGCCTCGATCATCCCATCCTCTCTGAGCAACTCTTCTACGCCCATGACCTCTTTGTGTATGAGTCTGACGCGGAGTAACAATAGGAACAACAGGCAACGCCCTCTGGGGTGGTGAAAGTGGTAAGGTGACGTGTGATGCTGCTGTCTCCCTCCGGTATATCTCAGGACAATCTCTGATGAGGTGAAGTAGACTGCCGCAACTATAGCAACCTCGCGACGACTGCTGACTCTCCCGTGGATACGAACTAAACATCTGGCCTCATCCCGGATCTCTGTCACTCCTCGTACCTGAACGATACCTGTCGCAGCATCTGAATGTCTGTCTCCGTGCTGATAAACCAGTACGAACTCTCTTCGGCTCTGGAACTACCGAAGTCTCCGCAAGGCACTCTTTGACTAATAGAGCTGCATCTACCGCTGCTGCATATGTCTCGTAATGCTGCGCGCTGATCTCAAGGAACAGTGGTGTAAGCAAGCCTCGAACAAATCTCTTGACTCGCAACTCCTCGGTAGCCACTAGATACGGGGCATAGATGGATAGCTCTGTGAACAACACATCATACTTTGCCACTGACATCTCCGGAGTCTGGCGTAAGGACTCGAACCTGTGTGCTCTAGCATCTCTGACGCTCAGTGGAAGAAAGAGGGCAAGGAATAGCGCCACGAACTCTGTCCAGGTCATAGGAGGAAGACCTGCTGCTCAGCCCTTCTCGACTGACTCGCACCATTTCTGCGCAAGACCTTCCAGGCGAAAGCTCTCGAACTCAACCCATCTCGTATCTGCGCATCTGAGGGAACGACATATCCGAGCCATCCTATCGATGAAGGACTGTGGGTCCTCAGCTGCATCGGTGCCTGTGAAGACCGGAGGCTTCAGCCTCATGAACACTGATAGCGATATTGTAATCACCTCCGTAGCTGCAGGGGCAACTGGCTGTACGGTAGGTACCATCACGGTCTCTGTAACGGGTGGAGCTACATCGGGTCGCTGAACTCGAAGTGTCTCAACTAGCGATCCTATCATCTGGCGCATCTCCTGCATGCTGGATCCCACCGTCTGGCACTTCTCCTGCATACCAGCCCCTAGCGTGGCGATCTGATCTGTCATGGGAGTAACAACCTGCTCGGGTACAACCGGTGTACTGCCCGGATCAGTTCTCGTCTCAGACGAATCAACTCGAATCTCGGCCCTCGCGGCCGCTCTCTGCGCCCTCGTAGTCTTTGGAGGCATAATGGCTGAAAAGAAAATAGGATTCGATAACGATGCAGAAATCGAATCGCAAGAATGCATATACTTAAGAGGGAATTTAAATCAATAATTCCTAAGGTCGCCTTGGTGGAGTACCGTGTCATGAGTATGCCGCGGAACATACGCACGCTACGCCACTCTGCTTCAACTACCTACTCCATCATACCAGGTCATCCTACACTCCGAAAGGTAAAACCTACGCTCTGATACCAACTTTGTCACGACCCGAATATTTTGACTCATGACCGGCACATAACCACGCAACGTCTACTGGCGTAACGCGACTAAGTAAGCCGAACCCAGAAATCAAAACCATTTAAAAGTAGTGAGTGTTGAAAACATTCAATTAAAACAATTAGAAAACCTTAATAGCTTAATAAAGTTCTTTTTAAAATTTAATTATCCTTATAATAATTTTGGCAGCATTTCCTTTGTAAAAGTAACCCCGAGAATCGGGTATAAAACAGGATATAAGTGAAAATGATATAAAAAGAAATAAGCATCCCCAACGGGAACAATCACGCCCAACGGCGGAAACCATCACCACAAGAGTAATATACGATGCCGTAGCGAAGAATGAGCACTAAGTAAACATCACAGAATAACAAACTGCAATATACAACAGTCGGCTCCCACGGGCTCGACACCAGAATACAAAAATATACATCATCGTCCTCACACTGTCACTAAGTCCAGTACATATATGGTAGATGGAGAATACTAGATATAAAAGTGTGTACAATAAAGTAACCAGATACCACAACCCACCTAATAGCAAAATAGCTCTCGCACCAGCTGTAGTGGTATCTGTACCCAAAAGATGCAAAAAGGCAGCATGCCGCGACTACTCTGATGGGCAACCTGCAAATACTACGGCACAACGGGGGTGAGTTGCCAACTCGTGAATAGAGATAACATATAAAGTTAATCGCGAGCATGCACGTACTGCGCTACTCTATCATATGCCAGCAGGTAAAATCTACATGCGACAAGCAGTAGGTGCAATAATCATGCAAGTGCTGTATCAGGTAAAATAACTACAGGATGAGATGCATGATAATCAATGCTGAGCATGGGATAAACAACATCAACATGGAATATCAACATGGAAAAATAATCGGTGCCCAAAGCTGCACCCAAATCCCAAATAAACTCAGGCGCCGGCACTCTCCTCAGCCCTCAAATCCTGTAAATCTCTGAGAATCATGAGTGCCCAACATCGGCACCCAAAATATCATAAAATACTCGTGTCCAGTATCGACACGCAAATCCTCATACATCGGGCTCCGTAAGTCCGGATCAGCCCAGAGGCTCCGTCTGCGGTATCGGCCCTCGGCCCCGGCAGTACGGATCATCCCGCATCCATCTCTCGACTCTGGTCAGTATCCTCCGGATAACCGCCAGCTCCAACCAATCACCAGTAGGTGCTCGCCCACCTCCAGGCTCAATCGGCAAAGTCCATCGATCATCATGCCGAGGGGAACCAAACCGGGTCAACCACGAACCCGCAAACGGATCATCCACTCCACGAATCGGGTTTCAAGCACACGCCTCAGCACCGAGAGAACGCGTGGTGGACGCACTGAAATATCATATCACGAGGAACCGGGTTTTCAAATAGTGCATCTTTTCTTAAATAATTCCAAGGTCCTCAAAACCAGAAATCACATACAAATCCAACACCAATGAGTAAATCAAATACGATGTGCTATGTACATCAAGTCATAATATAGGTACAAGGGAGAAACCGCTTTTCTTAAGATAGTTTCAGTTTTCAAGACAGCATGCGGCTTCCAATTTCTATGAAAATCATATCGAATCATATGTGAAATGAACTACAGCATAATGATCATGGCAATTCTATAGTGAGTGTGTCATGGCAATTACCAACGGTGTGTGTGTAACATGCAGATTAGTGCTCGTGCAACATGAACCGTTAGTAATAGTGCGGTGTTCTATCAATTCTAAGTTTACACACATATAGCAGGGAATGCAGTATGCAACAACAGTATCCATGAACACTCAATATAGGTAAATGCAATATGTAGCTATACGGTCCTATCAGCCCTGACGCATAACGCCATGCGGGAGATATCCCCGTAGATGTTAAATCTACTCACTGTAGTCTCGCGCTAAGTGTAGCCGACGACTTGTTTCCCCTTCTTCGCCGCATCCGTCTCACTCGCCTGTGAACCTAGAATTACACAATATATCACACATAAGCTCAAATCTACAAAAACACGATATTAAGGTCAAACTAGAAACCCGCGTTGCAAACCAAGCGCGCGTGCGCGCGATACGCTAAAACGTGTGATTACGCGCCTGAAATTACCCCGACGCGTCGTGATACGCAGAAACCCCAAACCCACACACGTATCACGCGTGCCACGAAGGTTTAAAATACGGAAAATAGGGTAATAGGTCCCATATTTTGAAACAGAAAGAGTTTTATAAAAATAAATATACAATAACACCCCATATATCAGCAGACACCAACCACCAAAACCCCAACCCACAATTCTCCCATCCGGCCGCAAAATGCGGCCGGAATTAGTTTTTCGGCGGCCTGGGTAGGGGGGTGGGCTCCCGGGTTTGGTGTGTGCACTCTATACCCCCTACACAAGCTATAGTAAATACAATTTTATTCTGAAACACCCCCGGTAGAAGCAGATTCAACAGAACCCAATTTCAAGTTAAAAATCACACTTTTGCACTAAAAAGATACTTTAGGGTACATTTGTGAAATCTGAAACAAACCCAAGTCTAAAACTACACTAATATCACATTACCAAGCTAAGCAAGCCATAAAAAGTTAATTTTTATCATAACCTCACTAAACCCCTTTACATAGCACAAAACATTCATAAAATGTGATATTTTGCTAGAAATACTACAAGTTATGGAAAAGGGGTGCTAAGGGTGAGTTAATACTTTCAAAAGATCTTAAGAAACACTAAAAGCCCCAGATCTTGCCTCAAGTATGCAGTCTTGCCACTAAACACCTCAAATGAGCCATTAAACCAAGGTTTTGTTAAGGAAAAAGGTTAGATTTGTGTAGGGTTTGAATGAGGATCTAAAGTGAAGTGAAAAGAGAAGAGAAAAGGGGGGGAAATGAGGGTTTTTCTGCTGGAATTTCCCCAGAAATTCTGAATGAAGAGAAAAGAAAGAGAAGAGAAGAAAAATGGGTCAAAAGGTCAAACTTTCCTACCTAACACCATAACTCATTTGTTTTATTGAAATTTTGAATTTTAAAAGGGGTTTTGACTTGTTTTGAAATCGTGGGGGTAAATTATCAACCATGCAACAAATGAAGAGGGTTAACATGTTACACTAAAAAAACCTAAGTCAAAAAATTGGCTAAGTGTGCATGTATGCACTTAACACAAAATTTCTCACTTAGGGTAACATGATTAAAATAGTTAATAACCCTACAATTATATAAACACTTCACAATACAATTTAGCACTAACCAAGAAAGAAAAATAAGATATCCGTTTTTGAAAAACACGCACACTAGCTAAATAACGAGAAAACATCCTAAACGAATTTCAAGGCGTTACAGTTTTAGATCTAGATTTGGGTAGTTTCCCAATCTGGGTACTTAGAGAGCATTCTACAGGTGTTTTAGAATGGACGACTCCTGGCACGGTAGTATACCTGCAGTTGATGGAGTCACCCTCTCTAAAGGTGGCTTACAGACTAAAGGGGAGAGGGATGTTCATGATTGACATATCATTTACTTAGGCAATTGAGTCAATAATGAGATGTCAAGTACCACACCAGATATAGTTTTTGCCCTAGATGCAATAAGTTGATATTAATCCTATCTTAGAGAAACGTTCAGAAGCAGTTTTAGAACATAAGTGGATGTTCTAGGGATATGATAACAACAGCCTCTTTTGGGAGGCGGTTATCATTCCAGGCTTCCAAGGTGACCTGGATGACAGAGTGACTATCAGAGTTATAGTTTTCCCCCTGACGAGGGGAAGTAGATTGGACAGGTAATCCAAGCGGACACTGAGAGAGGCATGACGCAGGATACTGATTAAGTTCAGTTGACGATACAGTCTAAGAAGTTTGGATTTGGAGTTCATTTATGAGCGAGGTCCTATCAAATATCCAGACATATTCTAAGACAGGTATTGCTCATTTCGGGAGATGGCTTTATCCGTGAACTTGAGATAAAGAGAGACATAGAAAGAAACATCAGGTCGGATCCACTCACTGAGGCTATTCCTCGAACGCAATAGTTTCGCAAACAGGCTTTGTGGGACTGATCAGTAGTGGAGTTGGGTGTTTGGTATCACACGGGCTGTGAGTATGCGGCATCGCAATAATTAGCCTTTAGTGCAAGTGGGAGATTGTTGGAAATAGTGCCCTCAAAGTCAATTATTGGATCGCAGGAACGTGATTGCAATGATTGAAGGAGGACCTATACCGGTAGGACAGTCTTACTCAGGTTGATAGTATGCTATCTGGTTTATCTTTATCATCGTGTACTGCATTATGTGGTCTTACAGGTCGCTATTACACATTGATAGAGCCCTTAGGATTCTTGCTTGACTGCCAGCAGTATGATGTCGATCATATACGTGGGAGCTGGGTTCTATAAGCACATCCTTAAAGTGGTCCTTAGTCATGGGAGTTTCGAGACTGGGCATCGATACTCCATTAGTAGACTAATGTATACAGTCGAGACCCCAACGAGGGGCGGTTGCTGGTCTCACAAGACATTAGTGTCAGTTGGTTCACCTAAGATGTATACAGGTGCTCATTAGGTTATGAGTACACCGGACAGGACTCGCCGGGAACATGCTAGTTGGTATTATACCTGACGTCAGATAGCAGTTCCCTGGTGACATGTGTACAGGTTAGTTCATCGACCTGAGATCATCATTTGTCTCGTGTGAATTCCTACTGTGCTTTGATTACTACCCTACCACGGCTCAAATGAGGCGTGCAAACAGGTTTTAGTTGGGTACAGTCCCGAGCCATATGGAGGCAGTGAGCGGATCGGCAGGGGTTTCGTCTCTCCCGGTATTGGGGGTAAGATCGCGCTGTGTCTCGGAGAGCCATTACTCGAAGTCCTTGGCCAAGGCAGGAGATTTAATGGTAGGTATTCCAGTAGTATCTCAGGGTGTTCTGGGCTACACTCCGACACGACTTGTACCGCTTTTGGGGTCTGACTTTTACCAACCCCCCAGGCCTGACATGCGATGCTCATAGAAGAACGGACCGGACTGTACGGATATTGTCACTGACAGGCTCAGTAGGGTGTCAGAATGAGTTCACTCATCGACCTCCCTTTTGGTCAATACATGGTAGCCCGTTACGTACGGCTAGTACCTCAGACGTGCTAGTGGTTAAATCCACAGCCAAAGTATTGACGAGTCTTTAGAGTCCCCCACAGACAGTTTCTCAAGTTTCGGGCGAAACGTTGTAGAGGCCGTATGGATTTATGGCAGGGTTCGAACATACGCGTGCACTTGTGCACGTGTCATGGTTCGAACGGATCATACTAGTGGGCTTTGGTTTAAGCCGGATCATAGTATTAGATTTGTCGGATTACTTTAGTCTTATCGCATTCGTGTTCAGTCGGAATGTGAATGCAGGTATGTATATACAGGTGAGGGGTATCCTTGTGATCCGTCACGAGTTTGCTTTAGATATTTCTGTATTTTTTTATTGTTGTAAACATTTGGCTTAATATTTACAAATGGAAATTGTGAGCTTAAGTCATCATTTTGTGTATTAAATAAGACATGTACTTCATAGGTGACTCATGGTCTCATTTCTTGTGCAAATGTCACATTATTTGATGGATTTGTGAGTTGAAATGATAAGAAGAGAGAGAAGGGCAGCCATGGTTAAGGTTTGCTCTTGTATTATTTCACTCTCACTCTCTCATTTTTATTATTGCAACATTAGAAAGAAAAGGCTCCTCTTCTTCTTCTTCCTCTAGCTCACCATTTCCATTAATGGCTTCATCTTCAACCTCCATCCATACACTCTCATGCGTTGAGAATCAAAGGATGCAAGAGACAAAGTGATCACACACATTCTCTACATCACCTTGGACACGTCAGCTAGCAAACTTCGTGTCCGAGTTGCTTCGGACGAAACGGGAGCCCATAAAAAGACTCGAAGATGTGGTGCCCTTTCCGACGAGGAGACCGGAGATCGTAGATGCCGCGAGGAGTTTGGGTTGGTGGCCAAAGACCGAAGGACACGGATCGATCGGTATAGCCTCTCCAACCTTTCTCTAGTTAGCTAGTTGTAGGTTAATGGTTCGTTCCGGGATTAAAGTCTGTGAAAGTGCAGGTTTCAAGTTTTGAAAAAGTTTTCGTTTCCGCATTTTCGCCTCGGAAAGACGGCCGGGGCGCTACCGTAGACTTACACTTTGAACCATTCAATATCGGATTTTGAAGACTTTGGGCAAATCAAGAATTTTCCTAAGTTGCCAACCGAGGTAAGCCTTGCACTTTTAGTTAGGTATTTGTGTTTAGTATATCCTAGTTAGTTTAGGGTTCTTATTAGTTAAGTTATGTGATATTGGAAATTTCCAAGTTGATGTTATGTGGTAAATAGAGAGTAGTGAGTGTTTATAAGACTTCAGAGATGATTTCTGGACCAAGAACAGAGAATAGAACCCGGTACACGAAGTTAGAATTTTCTTGTGTCGGTTTTGTGAAACCTACAGGCCTATAGGGTATCTGGAGCTATCTGGGGGTATTTTCAAGAAAATTAAACAAGTCCATTGACCTACCTAGATAAACCACTAGAAGACCACCACCGAAGTATGAGCACGTTTTGGCCTACCCAGACAGGCGGCGCCGGACATTTTGATGATTTCGCCGGGCCCCATATTGGCTTTGGTATTGTGGTTTTTCCTGTAGCTCACTAACCCTATAAACTAGCCCTTGTACTTGTTAGTTTTGTCCCTTTTGACCTGAGCCAAAATCTGGGAGCTACTTGAGAGTGTTTTGGCTATGTTTTTAAGATATTTGAATTCATGGTTTTGGTATTTGGAATTGATTTGGTTGTTGAACGTTTGTACATCAACAACGAGGGTTGTTTGGTTGTTTTTGCATGCGTAGGCTATAGGTTCTAACCTATAAGCAATCCGTGTGCTTTATCTGTTTTTCGGACTTGATTTTAATAGTATTGCAATTGTATATTGATTGTAGGTACCTTCGCGTGGACATCTGAGATGACAAATCACATCGATTTCGGCTAAGGGGGGTTTAGCAGGTGAGTAGATTTAAATCTACGGGAGAAGTCGGGTGGATGGTGTATAGCACCCCCGCAACCATTGATATAGAAAGACTGTTATATAAATTATAATTTTGATAAAGGATATGCTACAAACTTACGGACAAGATTAATGGTTTTAGTAAGAGATGATGTGATAAAAGTTGACACTAATGGATATAATGGCTTGAGAATATGATATATGTTTATAAGATAACTTGACGTGGGATATTGTGATGATAGATATAGATGAATCGGATTGTTATGAGAATATGAAATGAGAAAGTAAATCATGATAAGTATGAATTGAAAGTGGACAAGTATGAGTTGATAGTGGTATGATATGAGATCAAGATCGATACAACTTGAGATTAATAAGTTATGACGTATATATAAATGTGACTTGATATGAGATTGCTAAAAATGTAATTTGAGATATATGTGTATATATATTTATTTATGCAGATAAAGAGTGATATGTCATACGAGATTTTAGATCCGTACCCTTATTGATGAATAGGACGATAGAATCCCTATTATGTTTGATGTTACCGTACGATGGATTACCATACACGATGAGTTACCGGATGAATTATCCGTGCTAGTGATTTGAGGATGATGATAGAGGATTATTGCCATATCGGATGTTATGAGGCGGGATCGCCGACGTAAAGATTTCCACCAGAACCATACCCGTCTTTAAAACGACTATTTGTATCTTTTAAAAGTGACCGTATGGTTCATGTGTAATAGATTCTCTATGTTATATAGGATATTACCCATCGTGATGTACATACCACGTTTTGGTATTCAATGCTATATGATATCATTTTCTAGTACACCTGCACAATTACCGTTGATGCACATATTACACTTACACAGATTTGCCGGCTCACACACATTCTTCATCGGTAATTGCATGCAACTTACACAGCAGAACATCCATATTATGAGATTAATCTTAAAAGTAAAAGTACATTGACTGTTCAGTATTATCACTTGACATGCTTGCATGATATACTATATATGCTTATATTACTACTCTATGTTTCATACATCGTACTTTATGGTTATATGCTTGAGATGCTGATTTCTTGAGATCTCTGGATTTGAGAACCGCAGTTATATTTCAAAAGGAATTATGCATTGCTTTAAAAATGTGGTTTCTCTTGATATGATATTTCGAGGCGTCCACCATAATTTTTCTCGGTTCTGAGCTTGTTTGCGAGACCTGATTCGAGGAGTTGGCGGATGCCGTTTGCGGGTACATGGTTGACCCAGTATGGTACCCCGGGACGAGAAATGATTTTTGTGGTGTAGACGATGAGCCAGACAGAGGGAACACTACCTACCGGTGATAGTTTTGGGCTCGGCAGTTATCCGTGGGGATACCGACCCGAGTCGTAAGATGATATGGGCCGATCCGGACGGACGAAGCCCGAGTTAGTTTGGCGCGGCGGATATCTAGAGGCTACCGATCGTAGTCGTGATATGGGCTGATCCGGACTGATGGAGCCCGAGATATGAGGATTTATGTGTCGATACTGGACATGGGTTTCATGATGTTTCGAGTGTCGGTGTTGGACACTCAGGTTCCATGATTTTGATGTATCGATGGACACATGTGGTTTATATCCTCATATATATACATGCATATGTTTTCATAATATTTCGAGTGTCGGTGTGAGACACTCTGGTTCAATTATATTGTTTGTGTCGTTGATGGACACGTGGATGATATCCACATGCATATAGGTATATGATGTCAGATGTTATTTCTATATGTAATTGTATTGACTCGATTGTTGACATATATGCATTTATGATCACCCTAGATATCATAGTATTACCTTCAGGATATAGTGATCTAGGAAATAGTTTTTTTATTTCGATTTCTACCTGCTGTTGTTTTCTACTCACGAGTTGGCAACTCACCCCCGTTATGCCACAGTTCTTGCAATTTTGACCGCTTGGGATTAGTTGCGGTATCGCTGGCACACAGCTTCTTCCAGGGTGTTTTGCTTTGGTAGGTGCGACACACATTGGATCTTGCCGAATCTCGTACATTATATTCCGTTGTATCTAGATAAACTCCATCAAATCAAATAAGAAACTAAAATTATATATTGGTAGACCTAGTCAGACTTCGGTATTGTGTGAGACTTAGAGCGAAGGGTTTATGTTCGCTTTCTTGAGTTTGAGGTCTTGCTTATTTATTGTTCTTTCTGGGTTGATCTTCCACGTTGGGCGTCGTATATATTTTGTTGCGTGGTTGTGATTCCGCCAGTTGGCGAAGAGCTATCTCCCGCTTGGGGATGCCTATATATTGTTGTGTATATGGTTTTGGATCAAAATATACAAGGGAGGCGCTGCCCAAATTTTTAAAATACGAAACATGTTTTTCAACTAGTATAATCCACTTGCATTTTCATGTTCCATTATCTATGAATTTAAAGAAAAACTTGATTTCATTATACCTTTATTTCAGAACTGCATCCCCACTATTTACCGCAGAAAGGTTTAGATTTTCTGGGCTACGGCTTAATTGATATACGTTACGCCTTTAGACGTTCCGTAATTTAGGTGCCGGTAACGTGCTAAATTACGGATCGTCACAGATATACGGCTTACACTTTTTGAAAATAATTTAGAAAGGTTTTCTTTACAAAAGTTCGTGTCACTCATGAACAAGTAGGAAAATAGTGAGACTATAGCTCCTTTTTGAAAACTTCTTCAGTAAATGTCGATGCATGTAAAAATACTTAAGTACCGTCCTTATACCAGTCTTTCTTGGCTACTATATAATATTGTATATATCATAAAAACATGATTCTCGAATGAAGAAATCAACCTCAATAGGTGCATATGGAAATACCACGTGCATCTGGTGCACACGGAAATCAAAGTCAAATCCAAGTGCCACGAATGTGCACGAAAGCAAAAACTAAGTGCAACGGGTATGCACGAAAGCATCTGTCAAGTGCAATGGGTGTGCATGACAATGATACCAAGTGCATCTAGAGTGCATGAAAATCTCAACCAAGTTCAACTAATATGCACAAAAAATCTTGATTAAGTGCATATGATGTGCACTAAATCATATCAAATGCGCCAAGTGTGCGAAAAAATCTATTCAAGCGCGTCAAGTCAGCACAAAATCATTTAGAGAAATATGGTGCACAAAAATGAATATCGAGTGCACATGGTGCACGAAAACATAAATCTAGTGCAACTGGGTGCACGAAAACAAATATCAAGTGCACTAGGTGCATGAAAATATAAATCTAGTGCAACAGGGTGCACGAAAACAAATATCAAGTATATGAATTAAGATCAACGGTATACAATATGTACGAAATCAAAATCAAGTATACCGAGGTGTATTAAATCATAAACATGTGGAACTGCGTGCATAAAACTCAAATCAATGCACTGAAAGCGCATGTGAACTACACCGAGTGCATAAGTCAAAATCAAGTGCATACTACATTCATGAAATCAAAATCAAGTATATCAGAGTGCACAAAATAAAATCGACTGCATCGGGATACACAGAATCATAAATATATGCAACAAGTGCACACAAATCGATATCAAGTGCAATGGATATGCACAAATCATAAATCAAATGTAATGGGTGTATGAAACATAAATCAAGTGCAACTACGGTGCACGAAAATATCAATCATGAAACTAAATCATCAAAACTCGAATGTCTAAAATGATATAAGCATGATACTCAGATCACTAAACACAAATAAAAAATAAAAGATATTGAGATACACCTCTTTCAATGTCGAAAGGTGCCAGTGCACCCAAGCTGGCAGAGCAAGAACTCTTTCCTTCTTTCTACCCACAGCCTGGTGTCCTCTGCCCATAGGTCCTCGTTTTTCTCTGTGGATCACCAATTGCATGACTCCTCAGCTCGACAGCCCGTTAAGGAGTAGCGACGGAAACAATCCCGCTCTGACGCTTCTCTAAACATATCCTGGCAAATTAACATGGCCATTCGTAATGTTGCACGTCAATGATGGCGGCCTCTGACCCTCTGAGTGCATGACATACAACCGATCCTGGGTCTAAATCTTTATCGCTGAAGTACTCTGGAAAGAACCTTCCATGGTCTCTTCCAATATCATCTCTGCCGGACTGCCCAGAAATTGGCACTCTTTACTTAATCTGTTTCTCGTTTTGGGACAACTGCATTCTTATCAAGACTTTCCTTTGGAAATGTGGCTGCATCCAACGCCTCTCCATACGTAGCAAATCTCTGACATCAATGGAATGGAACAACAATACGTTAAGATCTCATACGAACCTCTTACTCCACTCTTCATCATTATCGTCCTAATCGGAATCATATCTTGATGGCTGCGTACTGCAATTCATCCTCGGTTACAGTCAATCCAGAGTCTCTCGCAAGGACTCGAAACTACGAATTTAGTATCTTTAACATTCTGTGGAAGACAGCTGGACAATTACGTCCTCAGGAACTCATCCAAGTCATCTGAGGAATACACTTTGCTCATCCTCTCTTGATCGACTTACACCAGGTCTAAGCAAGACCCTTCGAACTAAAGTTAGCCAACTTAACAGACCTTGCGTCGGGGTATCCTAAAAAATGAATTATCCTAGTCACTTCATCTAAGAATGATTAGCGATTTTCTATCACATCCCTGCCAGTAAACTCATGTGGCTTCAGCTTTATAAACTCTAGAGGCGACATCCCGTCAATCTCAGCAACAATTGGTTCATCTGTCTGCATAGTAGACAACACATTGATTTCTGGAGTAGGCTGTACGTCAACAATCCTCTCAATCGGCTGGCCTCAAGCGATGGCCAGATCATTCAGTGCAGATCCCTAACGCTCGTCTCAAATGAGAAATCCTACCATAAACATTAAATCAGTGCGTTCCTACGTCACCGGAATAACGCCCTGGTCAGTCCTTGTCTCTGATGAGCTCGCTCTCACTGCACACTAGTCGCAGCCCTCAAAGCTCACGTAACTAAGGTAACAGGAACCTGAAGGGTTACGCTAGCGCCCCGACAATCTCCCGTGGCCAAATGCGGAACAAATTTTTTATAACAATACGAAACTTTGCGCTAGAATAACACTAAACCCGGATCTTAACCATAAACCTAACTAACAAACTAAGAAGCTATCTACTATAAGAAGAGTTTATACCAAGAGGCTCAAGTCCTTCATGTAGGGTTCCTAGGCACACTAGTGAGGTCACACAAGGCATCGAACATGCCAATTTCAAAAAAATATGGTGCCGAGAGACCCGACTACGGATCGTTTGCTAGAAAACTGGGCGAAAAAGCTTACTAGTTAACACTTAACTATGAGAATACGGATATACAACCTTTGTAGATCCGGTCCTCCACCTCCACGGCTCCGAGATGAGGTCCTCTACGCTGTCCAAATCTAATCCGGGCTCTAACGTCGGCTTCATCGGAGAATGGACGGGCTAGGTCGTCGACGACGTGCCGAAGATGATCTACGTCGAAGCATCGCAAGATCAAGCTCCACCTTCACCAAACCATGATGACTTGTGAAGGAAACACACTCTACTACTTGGCAAGAGGTAGAGGATGAAGAAATAGGAAGTGGGTAGACTTTAGAATTGGATTTCTCACTCATTTCATCAATCCACCATTGATGTAGTCAAGCTTTTCTTCTTGAAATGAAGAAGAAGAAGAAAGCAAGAAGATGATAATCATTATGATAAGAATAAAAGAATAAATAAAAATCCATTCTTATCATAATTCTCACCATGGTTAGGTGTAGAGAATTAACTTGAGTTAATTGAATTGGTTAGGGTTAAGCATGAGACAAAATGGTGACTAAGTCAAAAGTTCATGAAGCTTCATGAAAGAAAACAAAAGAAGCCACCAATCTATTTTATGCAATTTATTTTCCAAAAATAAAAACAAATGAATAAATGAATAATCAAATAAAAACCCTAACCATTTCTTTAACCAAGGTTTAATTCTTTACACAAACCCTAATTTGCATGTATCATCAAATATGATACAAACAAGTGCACAAATCATATCGCATATGCAATGCGCACAACCGAGCGAGAAAATCCATTTAAAGTGAACCGATACTAGTTAATGCAAAGTAATATATCAAATATATAATTATGCATTAAATCATTAAATCAACGCTTGATTTAACGATCCGGTCATGACGCACATAACCGACTGGTACCATTAGTAACATCTTATCGAATCAACACTTGATCCGATAACCCGGCTATATCACATATAACCGATCAATGTCACATCGCGAGAATCGAATACAGTATCACATACTCGTATTATTCTCGGTCCCGCACATATCTCATATGCGCTCCTATTTCGTTTCGCTTGAGCCAGGAAACCTCTGTGTAGGACTCTAAAGACTCGTCAATACGCCGGCAGCAGATGATGATCATATCAAGCATCCACAAGCCGCAAGCGGTCTGCTAAACGTAACGGCCACCCGGGTATTGAGCGATCTGAAGATCGACGAGCAAGCCCGCTCACACTCCAGTGAATCCGACCAGTAACACTACCGTACAGTCCGGTCTGATCGTCTGATCTGTCGCATATCTCGCCTAGGGGTGGTATACGTCAGACCCCAATAGCTCGATAAGTCGTGTCGATATGAGGCCTATAACAATTCGAGAAACTACTGGTAACACTTACCGGTAAATCTTTGTAACCCTGGCCAGGGATTTCCTGTTATAGCCAATCGAACACAGCGCAACATCAACTCCCTATACCGGGAGAGACGAATCCCCTCCTATCGCTCATTGCCTCCATATGACTCGGGACTGTACCCAAAAACCACCGTTTTGCACGCCCTCTTGGACGTGGTAAGATGGAAATCAAAGCACAGTGGGAACCACACAAGACTCTATGACGATCTAGGGTCAACAGACTACTCTGTGCCAGTGTCACCAGAGAACTGCCATCTGACGTGAGGTATAATACCATCTGGGAGTTCTCGGCGAGTCCGTCCAGTGTACCCAGTCTCTACTGAGCACCCGTATATCATCTCCGATGTCAAACACCAATGGATATGGGATCATCCCTCGCCCATCTGTATGGGTCGAGAAGGTATACGCTAGTCTACTCTGGTATATCGATGCCCCGTCTCGATACACCCACGACTAGGGACTTTGAAGGATGTACTTATGGACTACCATGTCCCCACTAGTATGATCCACATCATAGTCCAGGTAGTCAAGCACACATCCTAAGGGCTTTACCAACATGTAACAGAGAGACAATCAGTGTACACGTTAAGGTAAAGTTCAACCAGATAGCATACTATCATGTTGAGCAAGAAAGTCCTCCCTATATATGTCCCAGCATCCACTACAATATACATACTATGTACAGTAATGGCCTCTAGGGCATACATATAACTAACAATCTCCCACTTGCACTAGGGCCATATGATAGCATTGGTTGTAGTATCTCATACTCAACCATCCCATAAAAGTGTCTCTCTCTGGGATAAGGCCTTTCATGAGTGGATCCGCTGTGTTTGTCCTCTGAGTCTACTTTCCAAACCTCGATCACCCTGGAGATCAATCATCTCCATGATCAAGTGATACTGCCTTAGAATATGTCTGGATCACTGATGGGACGGGCATTCCTTGGCACAAGCCACAACTCCATTGTCACACAATGGTAGGAACGTAGTTCATCTTATGAACCAATATACACCCAAACAGCCTCTTTGGTAGCATCTTAAGTAGCGATGTATCGTGCCTTTATCGTCTAGTATGTCACGGATCTAGCTTGGAACTCTTCCAACATACCGTCCCTTTACTGAGGGTAAAGACAATGCCTGCGACTGACACTCAGTCGTCATTATCACTCTGGAACCCTTCCAGTGATTCTCCCCAGGATCGGTTGATACCGTCTCACTACAACTAGTGAGAGTCCTAACATCCAATTAGATCTATCTCATAGATCCAAAAACCCAGGATTTAGGAGGTATCAATTTGATCCTATATGGAGAATCATCGTGATAAGCGGACATTGATCGAGCGTAGCATAGGAAACTCCTTCTCCATCAAGAGTATGTCATCCACGTACTCTACGAGGATCGTCACCATACTCCCTACTACCTTTTTGTTTATACAAGGTTCATCTACCATTTTGATGATGTCAAACTCTTTGACTAATCCATCAAAACAGATGTTCCAACTCCGCGATGCCTGCTTTATCATATAAAACATCTTGCACACGTTTCCGCTGCTCCCACTGTCTATGAAGCCCTCTGGCTGTGTACTTATAGACATTTTCTTCTAAAACATCATTTAGAAAAGCTGTCATGACACCCAACCACCAGATATCGTAGTCATGGTATGTAGCCGTGGCAAGTAGGATCTGGATGGACTTAAGCATAGGTACTGGAAAATGTTTCATCATTATCCACACCTGGTCAATGATGCAAACTTTTAACAAGTCTAGCTTTGAAAGTCTCAACTTTTCCATCTATACCAAGTAATCTTCTCAAGATATACTTGCTCCTGATGGGGATTTAACCCTTCAGATATAGCAACCAAAGTCCATACTTTGTTGGTATATAAGGATTCCATCTCAGATCGCTAAGCATCCAACCATTCTTACAGAGTCCCACTCCAGATGGCCAGCTCGAAACTAGTTGGGTCATCATCTCATGATGCAATCCTCGCTCCCACTGTCATAGAGAAACAGAAGTATCTCTCAGGTGGGTGAGGAACCCTACTAGATCGGCGGAGAGGCTGAGCTTCGTTGGTAACTATTGAATCCTTTGGTTCTTTCAAATCATCAGCTGCAGTTTGTATAGCTGGAACATTTCCAGTTGTACATAACAGACCTTGCCTTGAGCTTGTTCGGATTATGCTTTTAGACATAGCCCGGACAACCCCAAATCTTAACTAGCTTAAGACATGGGCTCTTCCCTTTCCATATCACATATGAAGCGGTAGGCAACTGATTTGATCGGAACCATTATTCAATAGGTATGCAGCTTCTCAAGTGCATAACCCCCTGAGGAAAAAGGTAACTCAGTAATACTCATCATAGAGCATACTATATCATATAGGGTGTGATTGCTCCGCCCCGATATACCATCGTGCTATGGTGTATACAGAGGAGTAATGCTGAGAGAGAATCTCATTCTCCTTTAGAATAGTCCAGTATTTCCGTGCTCAAGTATTCTCCTCCTTGATCTCATCATAGGACATAATACTTATACCCGTATTCTGGTTCTCTACTTCAAACTTATATTCTGTGAATATCTCAAAAGGTTCGGACTTGTGTTTCAACAGGAACATAGGTCTGAAACTCGAAAGATCATCAGAGAATGTAATGAAGTATAAAGAATCAGTCCTGGCATGTGTAGACAGGGGACCTACATACATCAACATGTATCATCCCAAGAGTTTACTAACTCTTTCTCTGTTTCCAATAAACAGAGCTGTGGTCATCTTATCTTTGTGACATGACTGGCGAGTTTCACAAGATGTAAATTCAAACTAATTTAAATATGCATCTGCATGTAACTCTAGCTAGTCGGGTCACATTGATCTGACCTAGTCTACAATACCTCAAGAAAGATTCGTTCAGATCTGAACTCTTCCTCTTGTGTATGTTCTGTATACTAAGAACTGTAGTTTGATTTAGAACATCAACGCTTTTAGATAACGTGCCTGAACCGATCAACTTTTGATATAGGAAATGTTCAAAACATTATCCAACAATACAAAATTTTATCATTTCTTTACTAATAAAGAGACTGATATGATTTTGTATATCAGGTTCGGTATCTAATAACATTCGTTCAGAATCAATGTATTTGGAATACAGGGTGACAGTGACCAACAGACTTGGTTGCAACACTTGCCCCGTTTTCTGCCTCATGAAACTTATCACCCGTTCTCAGTTCTCTACCTATCTGTAGCCCTATGTAACAGATTACATATCTGGGATCCTGATCTGGTATCACATACCCAGGACGTAAAGGATACTGAGAAATAGTTCTGTATAATGAACACACCCGAAGATGATGCATCAGCATGCACTCTCTTCGTTTGGGCGGCACGGGAAATCTGGTATTCCCCAATTTCCTGCTCTGTCTTATAACAATTATAAGTTGGAGCGGGACCAACGTTCCCCAGCTCAGTATAACAAGCGGGTTCGGTCAAATATCCGTATTATTATCTTGATTAAGGCGTGATATGGTCGCTACCTGGAGAGAGAGAGAAGAAAACACTCAGCGTGCGCTCTGTCAAGAATAGATTGGTTATTATTTTATCTAATCAGGATGGCTCCCACTGCTTTTTATCAAATCTTCCTTCAAACCCTAAAAGGAAAGACTAGCCGGGATTAATTACACACTACAAGTTCGCCAATCTTTCAGCCAGGCCAGTGTCGGTACTTTGAGGGAGGTCCCCCGTGCTTTCGCACGAACCTAATTAATGTAAACCTCATTTTCCCAGAGGCGTAACCTCGTTAACACCTTTCTAGACACCTACTTGATCGGCTAATTGTAATGTATAAAACTCTCCCAGGAGTAACACTTACTCGCAGCGGGTATCGGGATCCAACTATCTCATATAAGGTATGCAATCTCATTGCAAATTTCAACACTTGAAATTCCCGATAATATTTTGCCCCTAGCTCGCTATGACCTAGACGCATGCCAAACAACCCATAGTCTGCTAGTCAAGTTCAACACGTACATTTCTTGATTGAATTAAACCCACCCGCACGACCCTTGACGCATGCCAAACAACGCCGTACGAATACCCTAATCCAATCGCATCATATGCTAGCAGATAAGCACTAGTTAGCTACCGTACACTACGCCTTGACGCATGCCAAACAACCGCAGCACGAATACTAACTAGTACTTATCTGAAATGACGGAGGGCTACGACAGGTTTTTCTGAAAACCTATTGCGTAATGAACTTGATATCGTTGTAGGATCGAATGAATTTTGAAATGGAGTGTTTTTGAGGCTTTTCTAGTTTTGCTAAAGGAGTCACTCCCGGTGAAGGGATCGTCGGTCCTTTCCTCGTCGAATGAGGTGCGGGATATATCATATATATCACTGTGCAAAGCAAAAGCACTTAAAAGCAATCAAAAGACAAACCGAGTGTGTAGCATCTGCCAGTTATTGCTCAAGGAGTCACTCCCGGTGAAGGGATCTCGGTCCTTTCCTCATCGAATAAGGTGCAGGATATATCATATATACCTCTGTGCAAAGCAAGAACTGTAGCTACCTGTTTTATTTTGAAATTCGATTCTACAACATCTTAGGTTTCTTTTATTTCATTAATCACATTAATGAAGTCCCATCATTTAAGTACCTAAACATCACAGATAAATACGACGTACACTTATGCCATCCGCATTCGCCTCGATGTCCCCTCGTGCACCGTTAGGTTAGGTAACTAACGGCAGAGCGGGGCAGGGCTAGCGCGGGTGTAAAACATAAGTAACGTCTATATAATATATCATATATACTATATACTGTATCTATCACAGAACATCACATGTATTGCAGCAGAAGAAACATATGAAATATTGGATATACTAGGACGTCCGTGTTTTCAATACGAGCCAGTATAAAACACGGATTCCACGGTCGTGATGAATAGCCAAACCCACACCCCTAGACCCCTACGAGAGCGGCAAGTAACCCTACCAATTCTAGAGTTAGGAGATCCGGACTCGACTCCTCGAGTTGGTCTCCCACTGGACCCCAGAACCCGGTTACTTGTGCTCCCCTCCTTGGGTCTATCCTAGTGCAGAAAAGTAAATAATATACAAACGGTGACATCTTCCGCAACCTGGAAGTGCCCCAATAAAAGAATATTACATACAAGTTTTTACATGAATGAAAATGAAAAACACTCATCTCACATAAAAACCCCCGGCTATTCAAACACGACGATCCAATATAACATATCCAGCAACACATAACATCACATGTCATCAACGTAAGTAAATATGCGCATCCCAATTGTCGTTGACATATAGCAACGAAACCGGCGATATCACATATTTACTTTACGGTCACAGAAAAGAAAGTGTAAAACTACAACAGTTGGAATCCGCAACCTGCATAGACATCGCATGCCTAATCAAATGAATTCTTTAGACATCGCATGCCTAACAATTATAAACCCCGCATTTTAGTCTCAAAATCGAAAACTCTTTTCAATATCAAAGTCGGGCAATTCAACAAGATTCCCGACAGTCTGATCGAATACTCGTCGCAAACTTTAGTAGGCGGCCGCACCCCCGATACCGTCGACGAAGTGCACCAAGGCGGAACACCGCTGCCGCGAGCACCCGAACGGATGCTCTCGACGACGGGGTTCTCCTACAGTCACTTGGTCGGGGCTATGGAGTGAGGCTGTCTATTAAGTTTACCCGGCGAGTATCCGCGTACGCTACGTGATTGCGACGGACTTTTGATCACATCAAAATTCCGTGGCAACCGATCAAGTGAGACTAAAGTGCTATGTTTATAACATTCATTCAGTTATCTCATAACTTATTGTGAATTCCAATTATTGTATCCCATTCCGGATAAATAGAAAATGTCAAACTTTCCGATCGAACAATCGAACACCCAAGTTTTCCCGATACTGCTCAACATATGAAATAAGTCTAACAACATTCCGTTCGTGCCTCAGTACCAACGGTCCAGCCGTAGAAGGGTCAAGCCAACGCCTCACATGTGGCACGCCGTACTGCCCCAAACCCGAAGGTTCAAAGGGCAGTTCAAGACGGTCACATAATCGAGTTAAGGTTTGTTGTCTTCTAGAGGGACCATCGCGTTACTTGCACTACTTAGAACGTCGTTAAACTACGGAAAAATCCAACACTTGGAAATTTCCCGACAGGGGAAAAATTGGGTATTTATATCCGGTCGAACTTTTTAACATATTCTAAAATTTATCCGGAAAGCCACACAGACAAAATTTGAAACCCCGATCGAATCTTTGATTCCCAATACAAATGCTCAACTGTTTACTGCATATTAAAAATTCCCATGAAAACCAGCACTGAAAAATAGGAGTTACTGTGCAAAATTTAATGGCAGATAAGACAAAAGGGCCGCGGAAGGGCCGCATTAGCACGCTAATGCCGCGGTTCCGCCGCACTTTAGAAAGATCATTAGGTAATTTTTGCATCGTAATTCTTAGATTTTCCTGCTGATTTTTCTGCATATTTTTAATTTGCAAAAATCCACATTTTACAAAAAAGTCCAGAGAGCATTTTAAAGTCGGGGTTTCGGGTCGATCGGACTTCTAACTCCGTCTACGCATCGCTTAAGGCTCTAGCTAGGCTCTGATACCACTGTAGGGTTCCTAGGCACACTAGTGAGGTCACACAAGGCATCCAACATGCCAATTTCAAAAAAATATGGTGCCGAGAGACCCGACTACGGATCGTTTGCTAGAAAACTAGGCGAAAAAGCTAACTAGTTAACACTTAACTATGAGAATACGGATATACAACCTTTGTAGATCCGGTCCTCCACCTCCACGGCTCCGAGATGAGGTCCTCTCCGCTTTCCAAATCTAATCCGGGCTCTAGCGTCGGCTTCATCGGAGAATGGACGGGCTAGGTCGTCGACGACGTGCCGAAGATGATCTACGTCGAAGCATCGCAAGATCAAGCTCCACCTTCACCAAACCATGATGACTTGTGAAGGAAACACACTCTACTACTTGGCAAGAGGTAGAGGATGAAGAAATAGGAAGTGGGTAGACTTTAGAATTGGATTTCACACTCATTTCATCAATCCACCATTGATGTAGTCAAGCTTTTCTTCTTGAAATGAAGAAGAAGAAGAAAGCAAGAAGATGATAATCATTATGATAAGAATAAAAGAATAAATAAAAATCCATTCTTATCATAATTCTCACCATGGTTAGGTGTAGAGAATTAACTTGAGTTAATTGAATTGGTTAGGGTTAAGCATGAGACAAAATGGTGACTAAGTCAAAAGTTCATGAAGCTTCATGAAAGAAAACAAAAGAAGCCACCATTCTATTTTATGCAATTTATTTTCCAAAAATAAAAACAAATGAATAAATGAATAATCAAATAAAAACCCTAACCATTTCTTTAACCAAGGTTTAATTCTTTACACAAACCCTAATTTGCATGTATCATCAAATATGATACAAACAAGTGCACAAATCATATCGCATATGCAATGCGCACAACCGAGCGAGAAAATCCATTTAAAGTGAACTGATACTAGTTAATGCAAAGTAATATATCAAATATATAATTATGCATTAAATCATTAAATCAACGCTTGATTTAACGATCCGGTCATGACGCACATAACCGACTGGTACCATTAGTAACATCTTATCGAATCAACACTTGATCCGATAACCCGGCTATTTCACATGTAACCGATCAATGTCACATCGCGAGAATCGAATACAGTATCACATACTCGTATTATTCTCGGTCCCGCACATATCTCATATGCGCTCCTATTTCGTTTCGCTTGAGCCAGGAAACCTCTGTGTAGGACTCTAAAGACTCGTCAATACGCCGGCAGCAGATGATGATCATATCAAGCATCCACAAGCCGCAAGCGGTCTGCTAAACGTAACGGCCACCCGGGTATTGAGCGATCTGAAGATCGACGAGCAAGCCCGCTCACACTCCAGTGAATCCGACCAGTAACACTACCGTACAGTCCGGTCTGATCGTCTGATCTGTCGCATATCTCGCCTAGGGGTGGTATACGTCAGACCCCAATAGCTCGATAAGTCGTGTCGATATGAGGCCTATAACAATTCGAGAAACTACTGGTAACACTTACCGGTAAATCTCTGTAACCCTGGCCAGGGATTTCCTGTTATAGCCAATCGAACACAGCGCGACATCAACTCCCTATACCGGGAGAGACGAATCCCCTCCTATCGCTCATTGCCTCCATGTGACTCGGGACTGTACCCAAAAACCACCGTTTTTCACGCCCTCTTGGACGTGGTAAGATGGAAATCAAAGCACAGTGGGAACCACACAAGACTCTATGACGATCTCGGGTCAACAGACTACTCTGTACCAGTGTCACCAGAGAACTGCCATCTGACGTGAGGTATAATACCATCTGGGAGTTCTCGGCGAGTCCGTCCAGTGTACCCAGTCTCTACTGAGCACCCGTATATCATCTCCGATGTCAAACACCAATGGATATGGGATCATCCATCGCCCATCTGTATGGGTCGAGAAGGTATACGCTAGTCTACTCTGGTATATCGATGCCCCGTCTCGATACACCCACGACTAGGGACTTTGAAGGATGTACTTATGGACTACCATGTCCCCACTAGTATGATCCACATCATAGTCCAGGTAGTCAAGCACACATCCTAAGGGCTTTACCAACATGTAACAGAGAGACAATCAGTGTACACGTTAAGGTAAAGTTCAACCAGATAGCATACTATCATGTTGAGCAAGAAAGTCCTCCCTATATATGTCCCAGCATCCACTACAATATACATACTATGTACAGTAATGGCCTCTAGGGCATACATATAACTAACACTTCAGGTCTTCACTCCACTCCTTTGGTAGGCTCCTTGTAGTGTCCATGATCAAGCTTGAACTTCGGTCTCCTCGCGTCAATGATGATCCACCCGAGAGTGCCTACCAAGAGTTCCTACCTCCTAATTGAGGTAACTAGAATACTTAGCTTGCTAATCTAAGTAGACTAGAGTGTGTAGAGAATGATTATGGAATTCTTTGTCTCACTAACCCTAGGTTTCTCAACTCATGAGTCTATTAGGGTTAGTTTTTGAAGAAGAGAGCAAGGAGAAGATGTGAGTGTAGTTTGAGCTTCAACCAAACGAGGAATGGCTATGTGATTTAGATAATAACGCATACCACAAAAAATATCTCCAAAAATATCTGGATATTTTCACAAAATAACAACCATGGTAGAATATTAAAACCATGAGTCATAACCTTAGCCATGCTTCATTTAATGAACTTGCACACCTCATTTCTCCACCTCATTAATCCATTAATAAAATGGTAAATGATAATAATAAGGTGTCTTCTTCTAGAAGCATCTTCCACAATTACAAGAATGCCCCTTACCGTATATACATACCCGTATCTGTGTTCCGAAAAATACGAATACCAAGAGACAAAATAATCCAAGGATATAATACTAGGATCCGGCTTAAATTAAAGCTCGCTAGTATTTTCCGTCCGAACATCATACGGGCACAAGTATACATATGTGATTGAACGCTGCCGTAAAACCATACGGCCCCTACAACGTTTCGCCCGAAGCAGGGAAACCCTCTTCGTGGGACTCTAAAGACTCAACAATATGCTGGCGGTGGGTTTAACCACAAGCACGTCAGCGGCACTAGCTCTACGTAACGGCTACCCAGGTACCAGTCGAAAAGGAAGGTCGACGAGCAAACTCGTCCGAACTCTTACTGAGCCTATCCGTGACAGTATCCATACAGTCCGGTCTCTTCGTCTAAGAGTATCGCATACCGGGTCTATGGGTGGGTGAACGTCAGACCGTAATAACCTGATAAGTCGTGCTGATGTGTCTCAGGACAATCCGGAAAACTACTGATCAACCTATCAGTAAATCCCAACTTCCTTGTCCAAGATCTTATAGTCCTGACCAATCGATCACTGTGCGATATCAACTCCCAATACCGGGAGAGACGAATCCCGAACAATCGCTCACTGTCTCCATGTGGCTCGGGACTGCACCCAACCAAAACCTGTTTGCATGACTCAGTAGAGCCGTGGTAGGGTAGAGATCAAAGCTCAGTGGGAACTCACAAGAGACAAATGCCAATCTCAGGTCCGAAGACTAACCTGTACACATGTCACCTGAGAACTTCCATCTGACGATAGGTATAATACCATCTGGAAGTTCTCGGCGAGTCCGTCCAGTGTACTCACACCCCAGTGAGCACATGTATACGATCTTAAGTGCATCAGACCAATGGCTGCGGGACCAACCATCCCCCGACGGGGCTAGAAACGTATACACTGTTGGAGATAGTGCCCTCAGAGTCAATTATTGGATCACAGGCACGTGATTGCAATGATTGAGGGAGGACCTATACCGGTACGACAGTCTTACTCGAGATGATAGTATGCTATCTGGTTTACCTTTATCATCGTGTACTGCTTTAGGTGACCTGACAGGTCACTATTACACGTTGATAGAGCCCCCTTGGATTCTTGCTTGACTGCTAGCAGTATGAGGGCGATCATATAAGTGAGAGCTGGAGTCTATAAGCGCATCCTTAAAAGGTCCCTGGTCGTTGGGAGTTTCGAGACAGGGCATCGATTCTCCAGAGTAGACTAGTGTATACAGTCGAGACCCCGACGAGGGGCGGTGGCCGGTCTCACAGGCCACTGGTGTCAGTTGGTTCACCTAAGATGTATACAGGTGCTCATTGGGTTATGAGTACAACCGGACAGGACTCGCCGGGAACATGCTAGTTGGTCTTATACCTGACGTCAGATAGCAGTTCCCAGGTGACATGTGTACAGGTTAGTTCATCGACCTGGGGATCGTCATTTGTCTCGTGTGAGTTCCCACTGTGCTTTGATTACTACCCTACCACGGCTCAAAGGAGTCGTGCAAACAGGTTTTAGTTGGGTACAGTCCCGAGCCATATGGAGGCAGTGAGCGGATCTTCAGGGGTTCGTCTCTCCCGGTATTGGGGGTGAGGTCGCACTGTGTCTAGGAGAGCCATTACACGAAGTCCTTGGCCAAGGCAGGAGATTTACTGGTAGGTATTCCAGTAGTATCTCAGGGGTGTTCTGGGCTACACTCCGACACGACTTGTACCGCTTTTGGGGGTCTGACTTTTACCCACCCCCTAGGCCCGACATGCGATGCTCATAGACGAACGGACCGGACTGTACGGATATTGTCACTGACAGGCTCAGTAGGGTGTCAGGATGAGTTCGCTCATCGACGTCCCTTTTAGTCAATAGCTGGTGGCCCGTTACGTATTGGCTTATACCTCTGACGTGCTAGTGGTTAAATCCACAGCCATAGTATTGACGAGTCTTTAGAGTCCACCACACATTCAGTTACTCAGCTTTCGGGCGAAACGCTGTAGAGGCCATATGGAAATATGGCAGGGTCCGATCAGATACGTGCGGTATTGCACGGATCAGGATCGGACGATTTGTACTAGAGGCCGTAAAGATATATGGCAGGGTTCGGTCAGATACGTGCGGTATTGCACGGATCAGGATCGAACGGATATTACTAGCCGGCTTTGTTTTAAGCCGGATCTAGTTTAGTACAGTGTAGATTTTGTCTCTTTGCATTTGTATCCGGACGGAATACAGATGCGGGTGTGTATGCACAGTATCGGGGTTTTCCCTGTAATTTATTACGGGACCAGTTTTCTGGAGTTGCCAGTTTGCATTCCGTTCCGGCCGGTTTTCGTTTGTTCTTTCCCGGCCGGACTTTTCCGATGGAGGGGGTTATTTGCAAGTTTGCAAATAACATTTTGTGGAGGGGTTTATTGCAAAAGGTTTTATTATGAGAGCATCTTTTCTTTTGCACCATTCTTGCATTTATTGTGAAGTGAATGGATTTGATTTGGGTATGGGTTTTGTTATGATGATGTTTGTATATGGACACCTCCTTACTTTATCCTACCATCACCTCCCTCTTATGTTTTGGTTTTCCCTCCACCATTTTCCTAATGAAATTGGCCGGCCACTTGAGTGAGAAGTGAGAGGGAATTTCATTTTGTGAAGTGGGAAAATTATCATCTCATTTTGATACACCAAAGTTCATCTCCATTTTGTTCATCTCCATTTTGTTCATCAATTCCCTCCATCCAATGGCAACTTCATTACTCCAATGAGACATAGACTCTACACATCCTACAGCAAGTCTTGGGCATGTCGACTTGCCAGCTTCATGCCCGAGTTGCCTCGGTATCGAGGTGGGAGCCCGTAAAAGATGCAGGCGATGTGGTGCCCTTCCGGCAAGGAGGCGACAACCGGAGTTTCCGCAGGAGATCGGGACGATGACGTGAAGACCGGAGGACTCGGATCAGTCGGTATATCTCTTCCCATCTTGTAGTTAGCTAGGACAAGTTTAATGGTTCGATCCGGGTGTTTAGTGCGCGGTGGTGCCGGTTTGCTAAGTCCGCAAAATTAAAGTTTATCACCGTTTCCGCATTTGGCCGTCGGATTGACGGCCGGGGCGCCGCCGTGCACTTACATACACTAGTCTACTCTGGAGTATCAATGCTTAGTCTCGATACTCACATGACTAGGGAGCATTTAAGGATGTGCTTATGGACTACCCTGCTCCTCATAAGTATGATCGCCATCACAACGCAGGTAGTCAAGCAAGATCCTACGGGCTTTATCAACATGTAACCGCAATATGTAATAACGAGTATGAAATATGCCATGTTAAGATAAAGACAAACCTTAATAGTATACTAACCGTATCGAGTCTTTATTAATATGTGCAAGCTAGATATAACAACAATAGAAATAAATACACATATCCTGTCAATGTAAAGTCAAATAATATACTATAAAACTGAGCAAGATTGTCCTGTACATACATATCCCTAGCATTCATATGTATACATATACAATACTGGCCTCTAGGGCATATATATCCAACAATCTCCCACTTGCAATAAAGGCCAGTAATTGGCGTAACGAATACCCAACGTCTTCACTAAGGCCAGCTGCTGGTGTACCGCATACCCAACATCTCAAAAATTCGCATGAACTGCGCTTATGGGAGGGTCATTGTAAATGGATCCGCCGTGTTCTCTTTTGTATCCACTCTCCAGACCTCGATCTCCTGGCGATCTATGATCTCCCTGATCAGGTGATACCGCTTTAAGATGTTTCTGGATTTTTGATGAGACCGTGGTTCCTTCGCTAAAGCTATAGCCCCATTGTTATCACAATACACAGGTATCGGATCAACAATGGATGGAACTACGTGAAGTTCAGCTATCAACTTCTTCATCTAGACCGCTTCTTTTGCGGCATCGCTTGCAGCAATGTATTCAGCCTCCATCGTCGAGTCTGCGATGGTGTCCTGTTTGGAACTCCTCCAACACACCTCCCCTCCGTTGAGAGTAAACACAAAACCCGAGACAGACTTGCTGTCATTCTTGTCACTCTGGAAGCTTGAATTGGTGAAGGACTCGACCCTGAGGTCTCCATTACCGTAAACCAGGAACATCTTTTTAGTCCTTCTCAGGTACTTGAGAATGTTCTTCACTGTTATCCAGTGGTTCTCACCTGTGTCTGACTGATACCGGATCACTACGCTTAGCGCGTAAGCTACATATGGTCTTGTACACAATATCACATACATTATAGATCCTACCGCCGAAGCGTAGGGTATAGTGCTCATGCCAACCCTTTCCTCATCAGCCTTGGAAGACATCTTCTTGGAGAGGGTGATTCCATGCAATGCGGGTATGTTACCGCGCTTAGAATCTTCCATACTAAATCTCTTTAGTACGGTCTCTTTGTACCTGGACTGCGAAAGTCCCAATAATCTCTTAGATCTATCTTTGTAGATCTTGATCCCCAGAATGTACGAGGCATCACCCAGGTCCTTCATGTAGAACCTTTGTGACGGTAAATCCGGTCTAACTGCTATAGCCCGGTTAGACGGATTTGCGAACGTGACTTTCACGTTGATGTTCTTTGTATTTGCTGTGATGTTGCGGATCGGTCGTGGGGGATAGCCTGGATGCAATGCTAGTACAGTGTTGTTGTATTATGTACATTTGTTGTTGCGGGGCGAGCGTCCGACATGTGGACTGCCGTCACTGCCTGTTTGTATTATTCTTTTGGGGCACGACCTGGTTGCGGTCGATGTACCCGTTGTATATATATTTTACTTTCTGTACTAGGGTTGCCCCGCGGTGGGGTGCACGGATAGCCGGGTTCTGGAGGGCAACAAGCCCACATCTCATGGCATTGGGACGGAGGGGGCTTCAGTCTGGAATTGGCGGGCTATTCGCCGCACTCGTATGGGGTACAGGTTGACCCAGGAGGGATGCCCAAGTTACCGGATTCCGTGAAGTGCTGGGTGGTCCATTCACGGCGCTGAAAGGGGCTGCCTCGCTTCAGGTTTTGGCGGGTGACTTGCCGCGCCCGTAGGGGTCTAGGTTTTCATTGCACAGGCTATCCACACGACCAGGGGAACGTCGGGTTTCAGTAGTGGCTCTGTGAAACCCGGGGATCCCAGATATCTGTATTGTTCTGTGATACTGTACATTTCTGTGATGTTGCATTTTTATTCACGCCTTGAGCGAAATATAATATATTGGTATATATATTAGTAGATGTTGTATATGTTTTTCATCCACGCTAGTCCAGTCCCCGCTCTGCCGTTAGTTAGCTAACCTAACGGGTGATGACGGGACCCAGTGGCGAATGCGGATGGCATATACCTACGTCAGTATATTTTCGTTCTTTGTGGTGTGATCAATTGATGGGACTACGTTGATTCGGATCAATGCAAGTTAAACAAACCTATTCTGATGTTGTTGGAACACTTTTCAAAAAGCTGTTATTGCAAGGACGTTCACTTTTGTTTTGCATCGTGGTATTCATTTGGAATATCCTGCTCCTCAGTCGACGAGGCAAGGGCCGAGATCCCTTCACCGGGAGTGACCCCTTGGACAGAAGTTTGCATCAGGGCATTAACTTCACTATAGCCGATTACTTTTGCTTTGCACCATGGTATTCAGTTGGAATATCCTGCACCTCATTCTACGGGGAAAGAGCCGAGATCCCTTCACCGGGAGTGACCTCTTTAGTAAAGGTTTTCGTCACTATATTTTCTAAAAAGCTATCCGTTCCTTCAACGATATCAAGTTCATTACGTTAAAGGTTTTCGCCAGAAACCATTCGTAGCCCTCCGTCGTTTCATATGGATAGTCAATAGTATTCAAGCTGTGTATGTTGGCCAAAGTCAAGGCACAGTGTTTGGTAGCTATTGGGTATTCATATGCAGCATAGATAGATGTGTTGGTTTGAGGCAGTCGTACTACCATTTTGGCCCAAGTCAAGGGTATGTACGGGTGGGCTCAAATTAACCTGGAGAATGACGGGTTGAACTTGACATGTGACTTATGATATTTTGGCCAAAGTCAAGGTCATAAGAGCATGGGGTAGAAATCACATCGGGAGTTTCAAAAGTACTGAAACTTGCCAGATATGCGCATACCTTCTGGAGTGTGATAGCGTGAGCGGATTCCGTCACGTCATCATGCGATGATAGTTGGATCCCGATTCCCACTGATGAGTTGGTTTACTCCTCGGGTGACCCCGACTAATTCTTCTTTCAGGTTTGGAGGAGAATTTGAGGTACAGTGGGAGGTTTCCAGATTAGATAAATTGGTAACCATTCTGATCTTGGTTAGAGTGCACGCTGAGTGTTTCTTTTTTCTCTCTCTCTGGCAGCGACCATTGACCCGACCCTAAGACTTTGACTCAGTGACCAAGTTGACCGAACCTTCTAAACACTGGCTTTTGGATTGTCAAAGTTGCAGACCTCATTGCCACTCCTACTTTTACCCTTTCTCCAGGACACCCCGTATTACTACGAACGTCCACTTCCATTGGACAAAACCATCGTATGGTTAGATACGAACTCGAAGGAATTCGAGGATGGTTTCCGGTTCTGGAGAAAACGGATAGGATTATTCAGTTGTCTTTTCCTTTTACCTTCTCTCAGGTTGCGAGTACTCCTTGGTTTAGGAGATAGTACACCTATTATGCAAATTGGATAGTCTTCTTCCAAACCTTAGGCTGGTGCCGAACGGCGGGGAATGAAGAAAACCAATTAGCATAACGATGGTGTACAGAAGGTATTAAGTTAAGACAAAGCAAGGGATTAGTAAGAGGGCAAAGTAAATTGCAACTGATATTCACGACCAAACCAAATATTTCTTCGCCAATCCTAAATCACCTTTGTATTTCTCCAGGACACTCCGTATCACTATGAAGATCCACAGTTTATTGGATACTCCATCGTATGGTTATATACGAACTCGAAAGGAACTTGTTCCAGTTCGGGGATGGATTCTGGTCCAGGAGAAATAGGAATAAGGTTTATTCGGTTGTCTTTTATCTTCACCTTCTCTCGCATTGCGAGTGCTCCTAGGACTAGGACAGTACACCCATTATGCTTATTGGATAGTCTTCTTCCAAACCATAGGCTGGTGCCGAACGGTAGGGAAGGAAGAAAACCATTTGGCCTAAGGGGTGTGCAGAAGGTAACGACTAAAGACAAATAAAGGGATTTGGAGAGGTGGCAAAGAATTATGCGGTTATAGTTGTGAATCTGGATAATGGTAGAGGCATTACTAGGAATACCAGGATACCCCATCGAAACACTTCAATGTTTCAGTTCAACTGTGTACTGTTAAAAGAAAACTGATTTCCTGATTAGACACTTGCTCTAGGGTATGTATTTACCAGGTTTGATTCTCACATCTGTATGGTTTTACAGATGATGAGTGGGAGTAAGTTATTGGGAATTGGGTGATCATCCTCATTATATCGGGATTCGTTGTAATCGGTGATATTTAAGGAGATCACCTGGGATGTTTGCCGGTCGGCAAATATTTGGTTTTGAATATCCGCTGTTGTGCACCAATTTCAAATTGATATATCTGTACGTCTATTTTCATAGAGTGAGATATACCTTTTGATATTATGTCGATGACATTTACCTATATCAGTGGATGGTTAGGTAAGGAGCATTAAACAGCGGTGTAATTCTTCTTAACCATAAGTACAGTTTTCAACCTACGACACACAGTGAAGGAGTTGTTAGACTCGGCGGACTTATACAGAGTATTGTATGTTGTCCAGTGTCCATTAGGACAGAGGGGTTGGTCCTCCTACTATATTCTGTTTACTTTTAACTTCTCTAATTCTTAGACATGTGTTTCGTAGAAACACAGGGTCTAAGTTTTGAGGAGTTATAGGTATTTGAATAGAGTAGAGAACCAGGTGTAGCAAGTATCGGGATTCTTCAAAGTATTCGAAGATGTAGATACTTGTGTATGGTATTCAGTTAATAATAATGATAAAGAGAAATTGCTTCTCTTTCAGGTTACTCATAATTGGAAGCATTCCTAAGTTGAGTAACACTGATCGGCCTCTCTCCATTTAGTTGACATGCACTGGAGACAGCTGCATGATTTGAATCTGGTTCAATTAAATCAGTGCCTCTGGTTCTATATTGGATATAGAACAGTTCATATCTTAACGATGTTAAGGTACGGGGAGTTGTCCGGCTTATGATTAAAACCAGACACTGGACAACTCAAGGCACGTTTCTGTAATGGCTGTTTGTGGGTTGACCCAGGCTATGACGAGGGTTGACTTTCTACCACAAGAAAGATCAATAGTGATATTGTTCTTGACTCGCCACAGTTTTAATAAAAATGGATTTTTTCAAAAACAGTAGTGGGAGTATGGTAGAACTGGAAGTGATTCCAGAACCGCAAACGATTACTGAAGATTTGATAAGGAACCTAAAGATTCAATCTGTTTTGACATTCCATTGGCCACTCCGCAGATAAGGTGGGTAACTTCAGGCACCCGAGAGGTACTCCGGTAGCCTCAAGGACGGTGACAGGGAAGTTCTTGTTTACCCACACTTGCCATTGCTGTTGTTCCAGGCTGCGAGACCCGGTTGGAGGATGAGTATAGCGTCGTTCTAAACTAGCTTTAGAAGTGCACGTCTATATGACTCTGCCAGAGGGTTGTCGTAGTCAGTGGGAGCAGCGGAAGCATTAGTGGACATCAGGCTTATGTCTATTTATAGACTAAAGCAGATATAGCGGAGTTAGATCATCTGTTTCTGATGTGACAGTCATAGGTTTGACATCATCAGAATAGGGGATGGATCTGTTGAGAAGGTAGTAGGAAGTGATATTCCTATACTACGATCGGTTATACTTTGGTCGTCACACGGTGGTTTCTCCACATGGGACTTGGACATTATATCAAACATACTAGTTACTAGATCTATAGTTTTATATCTAGATTTGGGTGGTTTCCCAATCAGGGTACTAAGACAGCATTCTAAGAGTATTTAGAATGGACGACTCCTGGCACGGTAGTGTACCTGCAGGTGATGGAGTCACCCTCTCTAAAGGTGTCTTATAGACTAAAGTAGAGAGGGATGTGCATGATTGGCAGATCACTTGCTTAGGCAATTGAGTCAATCATGAGATGTCAAGTACCACACCAGATGTTGTTCTTGCACTAGATGCAATAAGTTGACATTGATCCAATCCTGGAGAAACAGTCGGAAGCAGTTTTAGAACATAAGTGGATGTTCTAGGGATATGATAACGACAGCCTCATTTGGGAGACAGTTATCATTCCAGGCTTCCAAGGTGACATGGACGACAAGGAGGTTGTCAGATTTATAGTTTTCCTTCTGACGAGGGGCAGTATTTTGGACAGGTGGTCCAGAAATACTGAGGATGGCATGGCGCAGGATACTGATTAAGTTCAGTTGACGATACAGTCTAAGAAGTTTGGATTTGGAGTTCATTTATGAGCTCGGTCCCATCAGACATCCAGACATTCTAAGACAGGTATTGCTCATTTCGGGAGATGGCATTCTCCGCGAACTTGAGATTTAGAGATACATAGAAAGAAACATCAGAGCGGATCCACTCGCTGAGGCTATTCCTCGAACGCAATAGTCTCGCAAACGAGCTTTGTGAGACTGACTAGTAGGGGAGTTGGGTGTTCGGTATCACACGGGCTGTAAGTATGCGACATCGCAATAATTTGCCTTGAGTGCAAGTGGGAGATTGTTGGAGATAGTGCCCTCAGAGTCAATTATTGGATCACAGGCACGTGATTGCAATGATTGAGGGAGGACCTATCCCGGTACGACAGTCTTACTCGAGATGATAGTATGCTATCTGGTTTACCTTTATCATCGTGTACTGCTTTAGGTGACCTGACAGGTCACTATTACACGTTGATAGAGCCCCTTGGATTCTTGCTTGACTGCCAGCAGTATGAGGGAGATCATATAAGTGAGAGCTGGAGTCTATAAGCGCATCCTTAAAAGGTCCCTGGTCGTGGGAGTTTCGAGACAGGGCATCGATACTCCAGAGTAGACTAGTGTATACAGTCGAGACCCCGACGAGGGGTGGTGGCCGGTCTCACAGGCCACTGGTGTCAGTTGGTTCACCTAAGATGTATACAGGTGCTCATTGGGTTATGAGTACACCGAACAGGACTCGCCGGGAACATGCTGGTTGGTCTTATAGCTGACGTCAGATAGCAGTTCCCAGGTGACATGTGTACAGGTTAGTTCATCGACCTGGGGATCGTCATTTGTCTCATGTGAGTTCCCACTGTGCTTTGATTACTACCCTACCACGGCTCAAAGGAGTCGTGCAAACAGGTTTTAGTTGGATACAGTCCCGAGCTACATGGAGGCAGTGAGCGGATCTTCAGGGGTTCGTCTTTCCCGGTATTGGGGGTGAGGTCGCACTGTGTCTAGGAAAGCCATTACACGAAGTCCTTGGCCAAGGCAGGAGATTTACTGGTAGGTATTCCAGTAGTATCTCAGGGTGTTCTGGGCTACACTCCAACACGACTTGTACCGCTTTTGGGGGTCTGACTTTTACCCACCCCCTAGGCCCGACATGCGATGCTCATAGACGAACGGACCGGACTGTACGGATATTGTCACTGACAGGCTCAGTAGGGTGTCAGGATGAGTTCGCTCATCGACGTCCCTTTTAGTCAATAGCTGGTGGCCCGTTACGTATTGGCTTATACCTCTGACGTGCTAGTGGTTAAATCCGCAGCCATAGTATTGACGAGTCTTTAGAGTCCACCACACATTCAGTTACTCAGCTTTCGGGCGAAACGCTGTAGAGGCCATATGGAAATATGGCAGGGTCCGATCAGATACGTGCGGTATTGCACGGATCAGGATCGGACGGTTTGTATTAGAGGCCGTAAAGATATATGGCAGGGTTCGGTCAGATACGTGCGGTATTGCACGGATCAGGATCGAACGGATATTACTAGCCGGCTTTGTTTTAAGCCGGATCCTAGTTTAGTACAGTGTAGATTTTGTCTCTTTGCATTTGTATCCGGACGGAATACAGATGCGGGTGTGTATGCACAGTATCGGGGTTTTCCTGTAATTTATTACGGGACCAGTTTTCTGGAGTTGCCAGTTTGCATTCCGTTCCGGCCGGTTTTCGTTTGTTCTTTCCCGGCCGGACTTTTCCGATGGAGGGGGTTATTTGCAAGTTTGCAAATAACATTTTGTGGAGGGGTTTATTGCAAAAGGTTTTATTATGAGAGCATCTTTTCTTTTGCACCATTCTTGCATTTATTGTGAAGTGAATGGATTTGATTTGGGTATGGGTTTTGTTATGATGATGTTTGTATATGGACACCTCCTTACTTTATCCTACCATCACCTCCCTCTTATGTTTTGGTTTTCCCTCCACCATTTTCCTAATGAAATTGGCCGGCCACTTGAGTGAGAAGTGAGAGGGAATTTCATTTTGTGAAGTGGGAAAATTATCATCTCATTTTGATACACCAAAGTTCATCTCCATTTTGTTCATCAATTCCCTCCATCCAATGGCAACTTCATTACTCCAATGAGACATAGACTCTACACATCCTACAGCAAGTCTTGGGCATGTCGACTTGCCAGCTTCATGCCCGAGTTGCCTCGGTATCGAGGTGGGAGCCCGTAAAAGATGCAGGCGATGTGGTGCCCTTCCGGCAAGGAGGCGACAACCGGAGTTTCCGCAGGAGATCGGGACGATGATGTGAAGACCGGAGGACTCGGATCAGTCGGTATATCTCTTCCTATCTTGTAGTTAGCTAGGACAAGTTTAATGGTTCGATCCGGGTGTTTAGTGCGCGGTGGTGCCGGTTTGCTAAGTACGCAAAATTAAAGTTTATCACCGTTTCCGCATTTGGCCGTCGGATTGACGGCCGGGGCGCCGCCGTGCACTTACATACACTAGTCTACTCTGGAGTATCAATGCTTAGTCTCGATACTCACACGACTAGGGACCATTTAAGGATGTGCTTATGGACTACCCTGCTCCCATAAGTATGATCGCCATCACAACGCAGGTAGTCAAGCAAGATCCTACGGGCTTTATCAACATGTAACCGCAATATGTAATAACGAGTATGAAATATGCCATATTAAGATAAAGACAAACCTTAATAGTATACTACCGTATCGAGTCTTTATTAATATGTGCAAGCTAGATATAACAACAATAGAAATAAATACACATATCCTGTCAATGTAAAGTCAAATAATATACTATAAAACTGAGCAAGATTGTCCTGTACATACATATCCCTAGCATTCATATGTATACATATACAATACTGGCCTCTAGGGCATATATATCCAACAATCTCCCACTTGCAATAAAGGCCAGTAATTGGCGTAACGAATACCCAACGTCTTCACTAAGGCCAGCTGCTGGTGTACCGCATACCCAACATCTCAAAAATTCGCATGAACTGCGCTTATGGGAGGGTCATTGTAAATGGATCCGCCGTGTTCTCTTTTGTATCCACTCTCCAGACCTCGATCTCCTGGCGATCTATGATCTCCCTGAGAAGGTGATACCGCTTTAAGATGTTTCTGGATTTCTGATGAGACCGTGGTTCCTTCGCTAAAGCTATAGCCCCATTGTTATCACAATACACAGGTATCGGATCAACAATGGATGGAACTACGTGAAGTTCAGCTATCAACTTCTTCATCTAGACCGCTTCTTTTGCGGTATCGCTTGCAGCAATGTATTCAGCCTCCATCGTCGAGTCTGCGATGGTGTCCTGTTTGGAACTCCTCCAACACACCTTCCCTCCGTTGAGAGTAAACACAAAACCCGAGACAGACTTGCTGTCATTCTTGTCACTCTGGAAGCTTGAATTGGTGAAGGACTCGACCCTGAGGTCTCCATTACCGTAAACCAGGAACATCTTTTTAGTCCTTCTCAGGTACTTGAGAATGTTCTTCACTGTTATCCAGTGGTTCTCACCTGTGTCTGACTGATACCGGATCACTACGCTTAGCGCGTAAGCTACATATGGTCTTGTACACAATATCACATACATTATAGATCCTACCGCCGAAGCGTAGGGTATAGTGCTCATGCCAACCCTTTCCTCATCAACCTTGGAAGACATCTTCTTGGAGAGGGTGATTCCATGCAATGCGGGTATGTTACCGCGCTTAGAATCTTCCATACTAAATCTCTTTAGTACGGTCTCTTTGTACCTGGACTGCGAAAGTCCCAATAATCTCTTAGATCTATCTTTGTAGATCTTGATCCCCAGAATGTACGAGGCATCACCCAGGTCCTTCATGTAGAACCTTTGTGATAAGAATAGCTTGACCGATTGTAGCATAGGAATGTCATTTCCTACCAAAAAAATGTCGTCCACGTATAAGACTAGGAACACGACAGTTCGTCCTACAATCTTCTTAAAAATACATGGCTCACCTTCTTTCTTGATGAAGTCAAAATCCTTGACTGTTTCATCAAAACAGATGTTCCAGCTCTGCGATGCCTGCTTTAATCTATAAATTGATTTAACCAATTTGCACACATTCCTGCTGCTCCCACTTTCAACGAAACCTTCCGGCCGATCCATATAAATGCACTCTTCTAAACTTCCGTTTAGAAAAGTCGTTTTTATGTCCATCTGCCTGATCTCATAGTTATGGAAGGCAGCAATAGCAAGTAGGATCCTAATGGATTTGAGCATAGCCACTAGAGAAAAGGTTTCGTCATAGTCCACACCTGGTCTTTGACGAAAACCTTTTGCAACGAGTCTAGCCTTATAGGTTTCCACCTGCCCATCAACAGCAAATTTCCTTTTGTAGATCCATTTGCACCCAACGGGTTTTACCCCTGGTGGAGCAATATCCAAGGTCCATACTTTATTGGTGTACAGGGACTCCATTTCTGATCGCATAGCATCCAGCCACTAATCAGAGTCCCTATTGATAATGGCCTGCCCAAAACTAGTAGGATCATCTTCTTCCAAGATGCAATCCTCTCAATCCCCGTCTATGAGAAAACCGTAGTATCTCTCGGGCGGATGAGAATTCCTACTAGATCTGCGGAGTGGCTGAAGGTCGTCTGGGATTATTGAATCTAGCTGTTCCTCCAAAACTTCAGTTTCATTTTGTGGTTCATGGATTTCTCCCAGTTCTACCATACTCCCACTAATTTCTTTTGTAAGAAACTTCCTTTCCAAAAAGGTAGCATGGCGAGATACAAACACCTTCTGTTCCTCAGTGTGGTAGAACTGATATCCCAATGAATCCTTAGGATATCCCACAAATTTACATAGAACTCACTGTGACTCAAGTTTTTCCGGTTTCTATGTTTTCACATAGGCCGGACAACCCCATATCTTTAATCACTTAAGATATGGATTTCGTCCACTCCATACTTCATATGGAGTCTTAGGCACAGATTTCGATAGAACGTAGTTCAGTAAGCATGCAGCTGTTTGAAGCGCATATCCCCAAAATGAAAGAGGCGACTCAGTGTCACTCATCATGGAGCGAACCTTGTCAAATAGGGTACAGTTCCTACTTTCCGATACACTGTTGTGCTGTTTTGTATTCGGAAGAGTAAGCCGAGAGAGAATTCCATTCCCTTTTAGGTAATCTAAGAATTTCGTGCTTAAGTACTCCCTTCCTCTATCAGATCGGAGGAACTTGATACTTTTGCGAATCTGGTTCTCTACTTCATTTCTGAATTCTTTGAATTTCTCAAAAGCTTCAGATTTGTGTTTCATAAGATACACATATCCGAACCTAGAGAGATCGTCAGTGAATGTGATGAAGTATGAGAACCCACCCTTGCATGTATAGGCATTGGACCACATACATCACTGTGTATGAGTCCCAAGAGCTCTGTTGCTCTTTCTCCATATCCGGTGAACGGAGATTTGGTCATCTTTCCTTTGAGACAAGATTGACAGGTTTCATTAGATGAAAATTCGAACGTATCCAAAAGTCCATCTTTACGCAACTTACTCAGTATTTTCTCTCTGATATGACCAAGTCTACAATGCCATAAGTAGGATTCGTTCGCTTTTGAACTCTTCCTCTTGCATGTGTTTTGTATACTGAGTACCGTATTTTGATTAAGAACATAGATACCATTACACAGTCTACGTTCTACAACCAATACCTGATTAAGGTAAATGTTCATGATATTTCTATCAAGAACAAACTTATATCCATTTTTATTAAGTAAAGAAACCGATATGATATTGCAAACCATAGAAGGTACATAGTAGCAATTGTTCAAAATCATAGTATTGCAAATTAGCAATGCTAGGTGATATTCACCGACGGCAGAAGCATCAACCTATGCTCCATTCCCTACTCTGAGGGACATATCACCGGGTCCAAGCATCTTACTTTTTCTCAGTCCCCGTAATAAATTACAGATATGAGATCCCGATCCGGTATTGAGTACCCAGGAGGTAGGACTGACCGAAAAACATTTCTCAATAACAAGAACACCTCAAGAAGAGACAATAGTATGTTTCTTCTTCGATGGGGTCACCAAAGAATTCAAACAATCCTCTTTCCCTTGCTCATACTCATGACGGTTGTCATTAGTTGGAGCCGAACCGACGTTACCCAGCCCCGAATAAGAATTCGGATCGGTCAAGCGATACATTTTATTATCTTGATTAAGGCATGAAATGGTTGCTATCCGGAGAGAGAGAGAAGAAACACTCAGTATGCGCTCTTACAAGATTTGATTGGTTATTAATTTATCTAATCAGGATGGCTCCCACTGTTTCCTCGAATTCTTCTTCAAACCTTAAAAAAAGAATTAGTTAGGATTAATCGCATGTTACAATACTTGCTTAACCTTTCGGCTAGGCATGTGTCAGTACTTCGAGGGAGGTTTTCCAACGCTTTCGCGAAGTTCCTTAGTTACATAAGCTCTTTTCCCTGGAGGCGTAGCCCCACTAACACCGTTCTAGACACCTACATAGTTTATAGCATTGATTGTTAAGTGAAATAACCATCCAAGAGTAATCCTACTCATCAGTGGGATCAGGATCCAACTATCATTGTGTGATGCACTAGATGGAATCCATTCTAGTCACCACACTCCAGAAGGTATGCTGAATCTGCAAGTTTCCTGTATGTTTAAAATTCCCGATGTGATTTTGACCCCTAGGACCCTAGTGACCTTAAAGGAGTCAACAAATCAAATAGTCCTGGTCAAGTTCAACCCATCATTATCTGGATTGCATCAAACCCATCCGCATAACCCTTGACAGAGTCAACAAGGTTATACGATTCTCCTAACGATTTGCATCTAGTGCTACAAACAAGCACCACTCAACTACCGTACACTACGCCTTGACGGAGTCAACAAACGCAGCACGAATACTAAGTGTTATGTGTAGGAAATGACGGAAGGCTACGACTGGGTTTTTGGCGAAAAACCCATTAATGTTAGGAACTTAATATCGTTGAAGGAACCTGAGCAGTTTCGAAAAGGAGTGGTTTAAACTCCGCTTTTGAAAACTAGTGGTTTTGAAGAAAAACCGAGTAATCTACCGTATAGACTTTTGCTAAAACGGTCACTCCCCGCGAAGGGATCTTGGCTCTTGCCTTTTGGAATGAGGTGCTGGATATTCACGATCGAATACCACTATGCAAAGCGATTGAATATTACTGTAGTTTTTCAAAATTTGTTCCAACAACATCATTTAGGTTTATTTTCTTCCATTAATCAAAATTAATGCGGTCCCATCAGTTTAATCCTATCACAATAGAAAAGAACGAAAATACAATGTACGTATATGCCATCCACATTCGCCACTAGGCCCCGTCATCACGCGTTAAGTTACTTAACTAACGACAGAGCGGGGGCTGGACTAGTGTGGGTGTAAAACATGTACAACATCTACTAGTATATATAAAAATATATATAACATTCGTCCTAGGCATGATAATAAGCAACATCACAGAATTTCAGCCAACAATACAGAATGGTGGATTATGTTGGAGCCCCGGGATTCATTTGAGCCGCAAATAAAACCTGATGTTGCGGGTCATGTGGATACCCTGTGCAATGAAAACCTGGACTCCTACGAGCGTGACAAGTTACTCGCCAATTCCAGAAGTGAGGTAGACCCCTTCAACAAAGTGAATGGGCCACCCAGCATTTTACGGAATCCGGTAACTTGGGCGCCCCTCCGTGGGTCATCCTATACCCCCTACGAGTGCAGCGAAAAGCCCGCCAATTCTAGAATGAATCCCCCCTCCGTCTCAACGCCATGAGATGCGGGCTTGTTGCCTTCTAGAACCCGACTATTCGTGCACTCTACCGTGGGGTAATCCTAGTACAGAAAATGAAAATAATATGTACAAATGGTGACATTGACCACAACCCGGTCGTGCCCCAACAAAATAATATACAACACGGCAAAGACGGCTGTCCACATGTCGGAGGCTCACCCAGAAATAACAAATGTACAAATGAATATAAACTGTACTTCTAACATTGCACCATATGCTATCCACCCCGACAATCCAATCACAATATCAGCACAATCACAGAAACATCAACGTGAATGTCACGTTCGCAAATCGGTCTAAAAGAACATATAGCAGATAGACGGGTTTACCGATCAAATGACATTCACAGTCGTATATGCTAATATAAGTACAGATAAGAATTAAACAATGTCAAATATAACAACTTCGAAACACTTCGAATAGCCCCAAATAACAAGAAAATGCAATATCAAAACTGGGATAAACTAGCAATACCACTGAACAATAATTCCAGAGACCAGACCACACACAAAATACAAACCCCAAAATCCCTCACAGGGCCGGCCATCTCGAAAAATTAGAGCATGTGCTCGGGTGAAATCGGGTGAAATTTGTTCGTATTTGGTTTGTGCTCTTATGGTCACATAAGTAGTCTTCTGCAGTTGCTAAAATAATTTTTTGACGACTCTGAAAAACTAATAGAAACTGGAATATGCAGTGCAATGTTTCGGGGTTGTTTCGGTTTCGTTGTTTTAACACTGTTTAAACTTGCTAGTGTAGAGTTTATGGTCTGCCTCTGATACCATGAAGGGTTACGCTAGCGCCCCTTCCATCTCCCGTGGCCAAATGCGGAACAAAAATTTTCTAACGATACGAAACTTTGCACTAGAATAACACTAAACCCGGGTCTTAAACATAAACCTAACTAACAAACTGAGAAGCTATCTACTATAAGAAGAGTTTATACCAAGAGGCTCAAGTCCTTCGGGTCTTCACTCCACTCCTTTGGTATGCTCCTTGTAGTGTCCATGATCAAGCTTGAACTTCGGTCTCCTCGCGCCAATGATGATCCACCCGAGAGTGCCTACCAAGAGCTCCTACCTCCTAATTGAGGTAACTAGAATACTTAGCTTGCTAATCTAAGTAGACTAGAGTGTGTAGAGAATGATTATGGAATGCTTTGTCTCACTAACCATAGGTTTCTCAACTCATGAGACTATTAGGGTTAGTTTTTGAAGAAGAGAGCAGGGAGAAGATGAGAGTGTAGTGTGAGCTTCAACCAAATGAAGAATGGCTAAGTGAATGAGATAATAATGCATGCCACAAAAAATATCTCCACAAATATCTAGATATTTTCACAAAATATCAACCATGGTAGAATAGTAAAACCATGAGTCACAACCTTAGCCATGCTTCATTTAATGAACTTGCACACCTCATTTCTCTACCTCATTAATCCATTAATAAAAATGGTAAATCATAATAATGAGGTGTCTTCTTCTAGAAGCATCTTGCACAATTACAAGAATTCCCCTTACCGTATGTACATACCCATATCCGTATTCCGAAAAATACGAATACCAAGAGACAAAATAATCCAAGAATATAATACTAGGATCCAGCTTAAACCAAAGCCCGCTGGTTTATCCGGCCGAACATCATACGTGCACAAGTGTACGTATGTGATCGTACCCTTCCGTAAAACCATACAGCCTCTACAACGTTTCGCCCGAAGCATGGAAACCCTCTGTGTGGGACTCTAAAGACTCAACGGTACGGTGGCAGTGGGATTGACCACAAGCACGTCAGTAGAACTAGCTGTACGTAACGGCAAACCAGGTACCTGTCGAAAAGGAAGGTCGACGAGCAAACTCGTCCGAACTCCTACTGAGCCTATCCGTGACAGTATCCATACAGTCCGGTCTCTTTGTCTAAGAGTATCGCATACCGGGTCTAGGGGGTGGTGAACGTCAGACCCTAATAACCTGATAAGTCTTGCTGATGTGGCTCAGGACCAATCTGGGAAACTAATGATCAACCTATCAGTAAATCCAAACTGCCTTGGCCAAGTTCTTATGGTCCTGACAAATTGATCACTCTGCGATATCAACTCCCAATACCGGGAGAGACGAATCCTCAACAATCGCTCACTGTCTCCTTGTAGCTCGGGACTGCACCCAACCAAAACCTGTTTGCATGACTTAGTAGAGCCGTGGTAGGGTAGTGATCAAAGCTCAGTGGGAACTGACACGAGACAAATGCCGATCGTAGGTCTGAAGACTAACCTGTAAACATGACACCTGAGAACTTCCATGTGACGATAGGTATAGTACTGGAAGTTCTCGGCGAGTCCATCCAGTATGTTCATACCCAGTGAGCACCTGTATACGATCTTAAGTGCATCAGACCAATAGATTCGGGACCAACCATCCCCCGACGGGACTAGAAATGTATACACTAGTCTACTTTGGAGTATCAATGCCCAGTCTTGATACTTGCACGACTATGGACCATTTAAGAATGTGCTTATGGACTACCATGCTCCCACAAGTATGATTGCCATCACAACTCAGGTAGTCAAGCAAGATTCTATGGGCTTTATCAACATGTAACTGCAATATGTAATAACGAGTATGACATATGCCATGTTAAGATAAAGACAAACCATAATAGTATACTACCGTATCGAGTCTTTATCAATATGTGCAAGCTAGATATAACAACAATAGAAATAAATACACATATCCTGATAAAGACAAATCAAATAATATACTATAAAACTGAGCAAGATTGTCCTGTACATACAGAACCACAATCAAATATCGATGATGATAGATCATAGGAACGAATAGAAATACGGGGCTCAAAATAATGCACTTTCTAAGGTTACTTAAGCGGAGCAGCATATCGTAAGTATGCCGCGGAACATACCGGCATGTCACTCTACTTTAGTTACCTACTCCATCAACCAAAGTCAACCTACGTAACGAAAGTTCGAATCTAATACCCTTTAGTCAAGTCTAAGTTCTGTAAGATCAAGCCTAGGTTCCGAAATATATACGCCCAAGACTCCGTATAGTCAAACCTAGACTCGAACCATGGTTAAACCTAACGCTCTAATACCAAATTTGCCACGACACGGAATCGGCACATGACCCTCACTTGAATCGCGTGAAATCTATAGGACCCCACCGTAACCGAAGTAAGCCGGAAGCCCAGAAATCTATAATCTTTTAGGAAAATAATAGAGGTAAAGTTTTGAAATAAAGGTATAATGAAATCAAGTTCATTCTTTTTAAAGTATTTATAAAATTTGTTTGAAATGCAAGTGAATTATATACCATAATTTGAAAACGTTTTCGTCATTTGAAATTTGGGTAGCACCTCTTTTGTAAACTTTGATAAAAACAAGTATATAATCAATAATAATATGGCATCCCCAAGCGGGAGCTAGGTCTTCGTCAATTGGCGGAAACACAACCACGCAATATGAAATATACGACGCCCAAGGCAAAGATCAACATAGAAAGAAAATAAAGAAAACCAAAACAATATCAAATCCAATATAAGAATATATACAAGTCTCGATTCAAAATACAAAGAATATACAAACTAGTCTCTAGGTCTACAAAATATACATAGTCTGGTTGATGGAGCTTTTAACTAGATAAAAATGAATAATAAATATACAATGGTGGTTGCGCTCTGTACTGTAATCCATCTACAAATGCAAATCACCCTGAAATGAGCAATGTACCAGCAAGCCGCTACTGAATCCGAGCGGTCGATCCTGCAAGAAAACTGTGGCACAACAGGAGTTAGTTGCCAACTCGTGAGTAGAAGACATCATCAGGTAGAAATCGAATGTATGACAATCTCCTAGGTCATACTGTAGTATAATAATATAAAACTGTGTGGTAACAAGAGTGATTGTGTGTTCATAAGTATAATAATAATAATAATAATAATAATATCTTGCCTGTGGTAATATATGATACTATGTCATCATTGTCATATATAAGTATATATAAGTATCATCCAACATGTGTCCATCAACGACACGCCAAATCATTATAAAATATAAGTACCAAGAATCGACACTCGAAATCACCATAAAACCCGTGTCCAATATCGACACGTAAATCCTCATATCTCAAGCGTTGTCTCATCGGATCAGCCCTCATATCCATCTGTCTCATATCACTCCAGTCGGTATCCTCCGGATATCCGCCGAGTCCAGTACTGTCATCGGTAGGTAGTGTTCCCCTTCCAGGCTCAACGTCTTTCTATACGATCTTCTTTCCCTGGGGTACCGTACCGGGTCCACCATGTACCCGCAGATGGTGCCTCCTCTCTCCTCGAATTAGGTATACACATAACTCAGAAACGAGAAAACTCATGGTGGACGCCAAACATCATAGCAATCAAAGCCGCGTTTTTAAAACAATCATAAGTTTTCAAAATGTATCTGCGGTTTCTCAAATCCAGAAATCTCATGAAAAACGAATCTCATAAGCATGTAACAATGATGAAACAATATATACATGTTAGTTATATGTATGCCCTAGAGGCCATTACTGTACATGCGATGTATATTGTAAAGGATGCTTGGACATATATAGGGAGGACTTTCTTGCTCGACATGATAGTATGCTATCTGGTTGCTCTTTATCTTAACATGCACACTTATTGTCTCTCTATTACATATTGATAAAGCGCTTAGGATGAGTACTTGACTACCAGGATTATGATGCAGATCATACTAGCGGGGCAGAGGCAGTCGGTAAGTACATTGTTCAAATGTTCCTAGTCATGAGGTTATCGAGATGGGGCATCGATATTCTACAGTAGACTAGCGTATACGCTTCTCGACCCATATGATGGGTGTTGGACGATCCCATATCCATTGGTGTTTGACATCAGAGAAGGTATACGGGTACTCAGTGGAGACTGGGTACACTGAACGGACTCGCCGAGAACTCCAAGATGGTATTATACCTATCGTCATATTGCAGTTCTCTGGTGACACTGGTAGGGTTAGTTCGTCGACCTGAGATCGTCATAGAGTCTTGTGTGATTCCCACTGTGCTTTGATTTCCACCATACCACGTTCAAGTGATCGTGCAAAAAGGTGGTTTTTGGGTACAGTCCCGAGTCATATGGAGGCAATGAGCGATAGGAGGGGATTCGTCTCTCTCGGTATTGGGAGTTGATGTTGCGCTATGGTCGATTGGCCATAACATGAAATCCCTGGCCAGGGTTGCTGAGATCTACTGGTAAGTGTTATCAGTAGTTTCTCGAACCATTATGAACCATGCATCGGCATGACTTATCAGGCTATTAGGGTTTGACGTTTACCACCCCTAGGCTGTGATATGCGACATATCAGACGAAGAGACCGGACTATACGGTAGTGTTACTGATTAGATTCGCAAGAGTATGAGAAAGCTTTCTTGTTGATCTTCTGATCGCTCAATACCCGGGTGGCCGTTACGTTTAGAAGACCGCTTGCGGATTGTGGGTGTTTGATATAATCATCACATACTGCCGGCATATTGACGAGTCTTTAGAGTCCTATAAGAGGTTTCCTGGTTCATGCGAAATGAAGTAGGAGCACATATGTGATATATGCGGGACCGAGATTAATACGTGTATGTGATACCATATTCTATTCTCGCGATATGTGATATCAGTCGATTATATGTGAAATAGACGGATTATTGGATCAAGTGTTGATTAGATAAGTTGATACATATGATATTAGTCGTTTGTATGTGATATAGCCGGATTATTAAATCAAGTGTTGATTTAATAATATAATGTATAATTATATATGTGATATATTGAATTACATTAACTAATATTATCTCACTTAAACATTTCATTTTCTCACTTATGTACACTTAGTATATAAGCGATATATATTAATGTACATTATTTTGTGTCATGCTAGATGCCACATGCTACATGGGTGTATGAGACTCATACTATACTTATGATAATCCTAGGGTTTTTATTTATCCAAGTTAATCAAAATTAGATGGAAAATTTTCATGGCTAGAAGCTTGGAGAAGCTTATGCTAAACATTGACTTTGTCCACTAGCTTCGTTTTACTTGTAGATATTTATTAACCTAACCATTATTGTTAGCCATGATTTATTCTCTACAAGAGTTAGTGTATGACACAAACTCAACCATGGTTGCTATTCTCCCCTCATGGTTTTCATTCTCATCTCCACTTCATCTTCTTCTTCCTCATGAGAAAGCTTTCTAGCTTTCCTCATGGTGAAAAAAAAGGGTGAGAAAAATAAATCTAAAGTGAGAAAAATTCCTACTTCATCATCCTTTACTATATTAGCCATTTAGCTAAGGGTGTTTTCTTCACTAATCTACCATTAGTGAAGAGGTAGCATGAGCTTGAGTCTCCTCGACGTAGATCATCATTGGCCTCGAAGACTTCGAACAAGCTTGTTCATTTTTTCATGTGAACCCTTACTAGAGTTCTGGTGTTCACTACTTGGAGAGAAGGGACTACTACACGGAGCTTTAGAAGTGAACGACTGGTCTAGAAAGGTTGTATTCTTCATTCACTTAGATGTAATGTTGTTTGTATTGCTAGTTCGTCTAAATTTCTAGTTAAGATTTTATGGTTAGGGTTCTTTAGTACGGCAAATTTTTGAAATTGGCATGGACGATGCCTTCCGAAACCTTGCTGTCGTGCTAGGTAACCCTGCAGTGGTATCAGACCCAAGCTAGAGAATTAGACGATATTTGTTAGATTACAAAACCGATCCAAAACTTGAAACAATGAAACCTGGTTTCTATCGATTTTTAAATGGCCTCTAAAAATTTTTTAAGCAGCTACAGAATGTTGTATGTGATATAACATGAACATCATAGAAAATTGAAGAAAATTGGTCGGAAATTGGCCGGACACATAGGCATGAAATCCGAGCAGGTCGGTCCAAAAATGCAGTCTGGGCTTCAAAATATTGTGGTGTTCTTGTCTCTGGGTTTTGGTGTTTCAGGTGTTGCTTGTTTTTTCTAAGATTTCATGTGATGTGGTCTTAATGTATTGGAAATAAAGAGTGTTTCGTATTCGTAATTTTAACATTGTTTCGGGTTATTTAGACGACTTTAAAAGGTTTGAATGGATATCAATAACCCAGTTTTTCCCTCGCTGGATATTTTCCAAGAGTTGGATTTTTCCGTTTTTAAAATAATCAGAAAATCATGCAGGTGATTCTGTGGACCCTCTAGAAGAACGAAACCCTAACTCGATTCTGTGACCGTCGGAATGGGCACCACACCCTAAAGTTTGTGGTATTTCCGCGGCGACATAGGTGAGGCAAGGGTTGACCCTTCTACGGCTGGTCCATAGGTGATGTGGCTTGTTCTGTGTACTTTTTAAATTCCGCTCAAGTGTTGATCTCTTTGGAAAATTTTGGGTGTTTGTTGATTCGATCAAAAAGTTTAACATCGTCTAGTTATCTGTGATTGTGATACAATATTTGTAATCCATATAATTAGTTATGAGATAACTAGTTTGAATTTTATAAATCTAACAGTTTAGTCTCATTTGATCGGTTGCCACGGAATTTTGATGTGAATAAAAAGTCCGTCGCAATCACGTAGCGTACGCGGATACTCGTCGGGTAACCTTAATAGATAGCCACGCCCCATAGCCCCGACCAAGTGACTGTAGGAGAACCCCATCGCCAAAAACATCCGTTTAGGTGCTCGAGGCCACGGTGTTCCGCCTAAGTGCACTTCGTCGACGACATCGGGGGTGCGGCCGTCTAATAAAGTTTTCAACGAGTATTCGATTAGGTTATCGGGAATCTTGTTGAATTGCCCGACAGGTTATTGAAAAGTGTTTTCAATAACGAGACTAAAATGCGGGGTTTATAATTGTTAGGCATGGGATGTCTAAGGAATTCATTTGGTAAGGCATGAAATCCAAAGTATGTGATACATTGGCTTTATGATGTCTAAGGTCGTTGCGGATTCCAATTGTTGTAGTTTTTCACTTTCTTTTATGCGATCGTAAGTGTAATATGTAGTGTATCGCCGGTTTCGTTACTATACGTCAACGACAATTGGGTTACGCGTATTTACATACGTTGATGACATGTGATGTTATGTGTTGATGTGATATGTTATATTGGATCGTCGTTTTTTGAATAGCCGGTTTTTTTATGTGAGATGAGTGTTTTTCATTTTCATTCATGTAAAAGCTTGTATGTAATATTATTTTATTGGGGAAATTTGGGTTTGAGGATGATGTCACCATTGATGTATATTATTTACTTACCCGAATTAGATAGACCAAAGGAGGGGAGCACAAGTAACCGGGTTCTACGGTCCAGTGGGAGACCATCTCAAGGAGTTGAGACCGGGTCTCCTAACTCTAGAATTGGTAGGGTTGCTTGCCGCTCTCGTAGGGGTCTAGGGATGTGGGTTTGGCTATTCATCACAACCGTGGAATCCGCGTTTTTTATTGGCTTAATTTAAAACACGGAATTCCTAGTATATCCAATATATCATATGTGTTCTTCTGCTGCTGATATTCTGTGATGTGATGTAATATTTAAAAAAATATAAAATATTATTTTTGGAATATACTATAAAAATAATATATTTCGCGAAAACTAGTCGATTTGCGAAATGGGGATTTTCGTAAAATATTATAAATATATACCAATATTTGTGAAATAATTGGAGATTAAAATGATTTATTCGTTTAAATATATATTTTATTGCATTTGGCATTTTTATAATTAATTATATGCTAGTTTAAAATTAAACTTGATTAGTGCACTACTAATCGCTACTAGGACAGATCCGTCTTTTTAATTAATCATGTTTAGTGCACCATGACATGTTGCATTTTTGTCGCATGTTATTTCATTGTATTTGTTGATATTTGGCTTTAAAAGAGAAAGAAAAGAAAGAGTGCATTATTGAGGGGGGAGAGAGGGGGGGACACACACATGACTTGGGGCATGGCATTCCATGTGAGGACATGAGAGAGAGAGAGAGGCTCCTACCCTTGACCATTTCTCCCTCATTCATTTTCCTTCAATATTTTTATTTCCTCAACTCCTCCTTCATCTTCTTCATCTCCTCTATCACCTCCTCTACCCAATGAAAGCATCTTCAAATCCTTGCCAAAACCCTTTACTCTCTTCACTAAAAATGATCACAACCTCTCTACAAACCCAATGGATGCTTCAAAGTTGGACCTTGATCACTTTAAGAAACTCAAGAAAATTCTTGAGTTGCCAAATGAGGTATATTTCTAGACTTTAGTTAAGTTATTGTGTTTAGTTTATCCTATTGTTAGTTTAGAGTTAAACCGATATGATTTGATGATCTTGGAAATGCCCATATTGATGTTTAGTGGTTTTTATGGACTTGTAATGAGGTAATGGAGGTGTTATGAGTGTTTTAGGAACTTAGTGATGATTTTCCTGACCTGGGCCAGAGAATCGAACACAATACACGAACTTAGAAACTTTCTGTGTCGGTTTTATGATATTTTTAGAGGTGTACAGGGAATCTGGAGCAACCCGGGATCTTTATAAAAAAATCAAAAATATACATTAACCCAGTTTAACCAATAGGAGACCACCACGATAAGATGAGACCCAAATCCAAGGTGGGGCCGGCGGGGGCGGTTACTGAGCAGTTCGGCCGGCCAAAATATGTGCTTTAGTGCTGTGGTTTTTCCAGTAGCTCACATACCTTACAACATAGCTACTGTATTTTTTGTTTTGTTCTAGATTACATGAGGCAAAATCTGGGAGCGTTTGAGTTAATAATAGCAATGGTTTTCCGATTTCTAAAACAAGGAGTTTTGGCATTTAATTGTGGATTTGGTCGTTGGACGTTTGTACGTCAACGACGAGGGTTCTATGATTGTTTTTGCATTCGTAGGTTATAGGTTCTAACCTATAAGAAATTCGTATGCCGTATCGGTTTTCGGATATTGATTTTAATAGCATTTCGATTGTGTGTTGTTATGTAGGTAGCTTCGCATGGACTTCCGAGACGACGATGCACATCAACTTCGGCCTAGCGAGGAGTATTGGAGGTGAATAGATTTATATCTACGGGGGAAGTCTGGTGGATGGCGTATAGCACCCCCGCAACCATTGATATGTGATTTATAGTTTGGAGACAAGTTATGCCACGACTTAAAATTATAGTTGTTAATGGTTTTAATGTGAAATGATATGATAGAAAGGATGTCTCGAATTGATATATATGGATATGAATCACGATATATAAATATATGTAGTTGCAAGAGAACTAGTATGAGATTATAGTAGCATGTTATGAGGTCGATAAATACGATATGAGATTAATAAGATGACTTGACGTGAGATATTGATGTGATGAAAAGAGTATACGATGAGGTAGGATGACTTGGTTGAATATGTCGTTATGCGGATGCGAGGCGATATGGGATAATTGAAACCATTGTTGGTCCTATGATATGAGATTGATTCGGATGTGACCTGAGATATAGGTATACATATATATAATATGGTGAATAATGAGTGATATGCCATAAATGACATTAGATCTGTACCCTCATTGTTGTATAGGTCGATAGAATCCCTATTCCGTTTGTTGTCGTGGTACGATGGTTTACCGCACACGATGTTTTACCGTATGATTGATCCGTACCCTTGACTAGATGATTTCGTATGATCGATTATACCGTACGTGATGTTCTGAGTCTAGATGCCGATTGATAGATTCATCGACTCAGATATGTTATAGATATCTAATCCCTGTCTACACCGCTTAGTTTATCCCTTACGTAGAGGTTAGGTTAGATACGTATACCTTATAGAATTTTGCTTACGATGTACTTTATAGTACGTTCATGATATTCTCATTGCATTACATATACATGCGCTTGTACACCAACACAATTATCGATGATGCGTATGTTACACTTACACAGATTTGCCGGCTCACACACATTCATGATCGATAATTGCTATGCCACATACACAGAAGATTTCCTGCATCATGCTATTACTCTTAATTGTTCAGTACTGTCACATGACTCGTTGGCATGATATAATGCTATGCTCACATCACTATACTATGTCGCATGATATACTTGATATGCTCACATTTCTGTTCTATTGTTGCATACATCATGCTTTATGATTATACGCAATGAGATGCTATTTTTATGAGATTCTGGATTTCAGAACCGTGGTTATATTTCAAAGGAAATTATGTATTGTTTTATAAACCCGGTTCCTCTTGATATGATATTTCGAGACGTCCACCATATGATTTCTCAGTTCTGAGATTGGTATTTGGAACCCGATTTGAGGAGCGGTAGGCACCGTCTGTGGGTACATGGTGGACCCATTAAGGTACCCTAAGGAAAGAAATGATTGTCGTGGAGTAGCCGTTGAGCCTGGCAGAGGGAACACTACCTACCGGTGATACTATTTGGGCTCGGCGGTTATCCGGAAGATACCGACCGGAGGGCCGATCCGGACTGACGGAGCCCGTGGGCCGATCCGGACTGACGGAGCCCGAGATATGAGGATTTACATGTCGATGGTGGACACGGGTTTCATGATGTTACGAGTGTCGTTGTTAGGCACTCAGGTTCCATGATTTTGATGTGTCGTTGATGGACACACGTTGGTTGATATCCTTATATTTACATGCATATGTTTTCATGTTGTTGTGTCATTAATGGACACGTGGATGATATCCACATGCATACAGGCATTGATTATATTATTGGCATATATGCAGACACGGTCACCCTAGATATCATAGTATTACCTTTATGATATAGTTGACCTAGGAATCGTTGTTTTATTCGATTTCTACCTGCTGATGTTTTCTACTCACGAGTTGGCAACTCACCCCCGTTGTGCCACAGTTCTTGCAGGTTGACCGCATGGATCCGCAGCGGTATCGTTGGCACATAGCTTGCTTCGGGTGATTTGCTATGGTAGGTTGGTAATATTGGATCATGCCCACTCTTATATTTTATTTCAGTTGTATCTAGTCAAATCTATCAATCAGAAACTAGTATTTGTATAAATAGTAAGACTTAGCAAGACTTGTGGTTGCTTGACTTAGAGCGATGGGTTATATGTTCGCTTTGTGGATTCGATTCCTTTCTTTATTCACTATCCTTTTGTTTTGATCTTTACCATTGGGCGTCGTATACATATATTTATGACTTGCGTGTTTATGATTCCGTCGATTGGCGAAGAGCTAGCTCCCGCTTGGTAATGCCTTTATTTTTCTTATATATTTATGGTTTTGGATCAAAATATACAAGGGAGTTGCTGCCCAAATTTTTATAAGACGAAACATGTTTTTCAACTAGTATAATCCACATGCATTTTCATATTCCTTTATCTATGCATTCAAGAAAACTTTTGATTTCATCTTACCTTTATTTCAAAACTTCACCTCTTTTATTTTCTTTAAGAGGTTTAGATTTTTAGGCTTCGGCTTACTTAATTTACGTTGCGCCTTTAGACGTTGAATGATTTAAGTGGCGGTCATGAACTAGATTTCGGGTCGTGTCAAAGTTGGTATTAGAGCGCTCGGTTTAACCTTGGTTCCAGTCTAGGTTTGACTATGTGGAGTCTGGGACGTAATCTATTTCGGAACCTAGGTTTGACCATACGGAACTTAGACTTGAACAAGGGGTATTAGACCCGATCTTTCGTTACATAGGTTGACCCTGATTGATGGAGTAGGCGACTCAAGTAGAGAGACATACCGTACGTATGTTCCGCGGCATACTTATGATACGATACTCCGGTTATGTGACCTTAGGATGTACTTATCTTAAGATCCTTGATTCTATTCGTTCCAATGATCAAATTCTCATTGATTCCGTTCCTCCTTATGATCATGTATCCATTCTGGATATGTTGATTCCTTTCATTCCTTTGATCTATCTTCATCAATACATTCTTGAGGTTCTTGTCTCCACGGTTTGAGCGCAGATTGAGCTGCTGCTAGTGATGCGGTCAGGGCGAGCTCGTCATGGACAAGGACCGACCATCGTGTTTTCTGGTGACATGGGAGCGTCTCGATTTAGTGTTTGTGTTGTGACCTCTCGATTGAGGCGGGTGTTCTGTTTTGCACCGGAAGATCGGGCCATTGATAGAGGCTGCCAGATTGAGAAAGGACTGTTGATGTACAGCCTACCTCAGAGTTTGTGATGTCATCTACTTTGCAGACAGATGACCCAGCTGTTGCTGAGATTGATGGGATGTGGGTTCCATAGCTTATGAGATGAGATCGCTGGAGCTTCCAGGCAGAGATGCTACAGAAGATAGCTAGTCTAGCTTGAGTTGAGTTGAGCGACCGATATGATTCGTCTGATATGATGCGCCGAAACAGGCTCAGTTGAGTTGAAGATTTCCAGTGTGGAGAATCTTATTCAGATCTAGAGTAGATCGATCCAGAGATGACGTTGTTCGATGGATGATCCGATAGGAGATCAGTAAGTGGACCAGCTTCGGGTAGAGGATCTTACCCAGAGGTGTTGTGAGTTGATCGAGAACGGATGAATAAAGTATATTCCTCAGATGGTCGGGAAGAGTTCCCGAGGACGTGTTTGGCTAGATATCTTCTACAGAGTGATGAAGATACTAAGTTCGTAATTTCAAGTCCGTGTGAGAGACTCTGGATTGACTGTAGCTGAGAACAATTGCAGTACGCAGATAGCATAACATGATTTCGATGTGACGATAATGAAGACGGGTGAAACAATAGGTTCGTGCGAGATGTTAACGAGCTGTTGTTACTCCCTATTGAGATTAGAGATCGGATATGTATACAGAGGCGCTGGGATACGGGCAGTTCCCAAGAAAATGCTATGCTGAGAAAGCAGATGTCCAGAAAATGAGAAAAGGTTATGTAAGAGTACCGGCCTCCGTATAGTTCGGCATAGGCGAGATTGGAAGAGACCTTGAGCAGGTTCCTTCCAGGACACTGCTACAATATGATTTGCACCGAGGATCAGTTGTGTCACGTGTATTCAGAGGGCAAAAGGCCGACGCTAGTAACATGCTTATTTACGAGTGGTCATACTAATTGACCGAGAGATTACCAGAGGAGTGTCAGAGCGGAATCGTTTTCGTTAGTACACTGACCGGGCCGATGAGCCGATGGATTGCGAGATTGGTAATCCAAAGAGAAAATGATGACCTAGAGATAGAGGACGCCAAACCATGAGCAGGAGGCGGGCGAATGTTCTTGCTCTGCCATTTTTGGGCGCATCGACGTTTTTCGACATTGTAGGAGGTGTATCTAAATGTCATTTGGTGCGATTTACATTTTTTATCCGAGTATCACGTTTATATCGCTTGGATTTGAGTTTTGATGATTGAGTTTCATGATATTGTTTCGTGCACCATGGCTGCACCTACTGGGTATTTACATTTTGTGCATAGTTGTTGCACTTGAGATATGCATTATACACTGTTGTGTTGGTTTATGATTTGTGCATATCGATTGCACTTGAGATCGGTTTTGTGCCTTGGCCGCACGTGTTTATAATTTCATGGATTTCATACGGTTGATTTGATTTTGTGCATGTGGTACGCACTCGATTTAGTTTTTGCACTCGGGATAGCTCGCATGTGCTTGCAGTGCATTGATACGTGTTTTGTGCATGCAGTTGCACACGCTTATGATTTTATACACCTTGGTACACTCGGTGTTGTTTTTATGTGCATTTGAGTTATTGATGAGTATTTCGTGCATCAGCTGCATCGGATTTATATTTCGTGCATTGGTTGCACTAGATTTATACTCCGTACCTTGGTTGCACCCGATTTAAGTCCTTAACCATTTGTTTCACCAGATTTATGTTTTTGTGCGCGCTTGCACTTGACGTTCGTTTTCGTGCATGCTACTGCACTAGATGCTTTATACGGACCTGACATGCTTGGTTTGGGTTTTTGCGCATATTAGGCACTTGGTATTGGATTTTGTGTGTATTCGATGCACTTGATTGAGATATTATTCGTGCATGTCGGATGCACTTGATTTAAATTTTGTTCTTGCATGACGGATGCACTTGATTGAGATTTTGTTCGTGCATGTTGGATGCACTTGATTTAGATTTAATTCATGCATGACGAATGCACTTGATTTGGATTTTCACGCATGTTGGGCGCATGATATGAGATGTGATTTTGTGCACACCGGATGCACTCGATTGGGATTTTCATTCGTGCAAGTTAGTTGCAGTGGGTTGAGATTTTCGTGCACTATACATGCACTTGATATTATTGTCGTGCACATCCGTTGCACTGGACAGATGCTTTCGTGCACACCCGTTGCACTTAGTTGTACTTTTGTGCATATCATAGAACTAGTATTCAGCTTTGATTTCCGTGCGCACTAGACGCACGTGATTATTGGATAAGCCTTTTGAGGCTGATTTTGCTCTTGAGCACTTTGTTTTCATGATGGGTACTATATTTTGTAGTAGCCGAACATGACTGATCTAAGGACAGTACCTGAGTACTTTACATGCACTAAGTTTAACAAGAGGTTTTCAAAAAGGTGCTATAGTCTCGCTATTTCCTACGTGTCCGCTAGCGACACGAATATTTATAAAGGAAAACCTTTTAGGATATTTCAAAACGGCGGAACGTATATTTAAGAAAAACATATATGAACGTATAATTATTATTTTAAAAATGAGCGTCCGTCACTTGTGCCGTGAGTTACGCATCACACGGCGATTCAGAAAGGATTTTGCGTGTGTTTTATTCAGTTTTAGGAGATTTTTCCAAGGATGCGTACAATATACGTATTTTAGTATTCGACTAGTGTATATTGGATTTCAGTAGTGTATTTCGAGATTTGTATCTCCATTATAACTCAAGTGATTGCGTTACGCTTGACGGAGTTCGATTTGAGTTTCATACTTGTTTCAGGCGCACACGATGTGCTATGGTATTTCTGTATCTTCCGTGATTTCGGAGGCCCGTTGATTTGAGCTGATCATTGAAATGTTTTAGTAATTGGGGGCTAAAATTTAAATTCGGGGACCGAATTTATTTAAGGGGGGAAGATTGAAACATTTTAGAAAATATAAAATATTATTTTTGGAATATAATATTAAAATAATATATTTCGTGAAAAGTGGTCGATTTGCAAAATGGGGATTTTCGTAAAATGGTATAAATATATACCAATATTTGTGAAATAATTGGAGATTTAAATGATTTATTCATTTAAATATATATTTTATTGGATTTGGTATTTTTATAATTAATTATATGATAGTTTAAAATTAAACTTGATTAGTGCACTACTAATCGCGACTATGCCAAATCCGTCTTTTTAATTAATCATGGTTAGTGCACCATGACATGTTGCATTTTTGTTGCATGTTGTTTCATTGTATTTGTTGATATTTGGCTTTAAAAGAAAAAGAAAAGAAAGAGTGCATTATTGAGGGGGAGAGAAAGGGGACACAATCATGACTTAGGGCATGGCATGCCATGTGAGGGCATGAGAGAGAGAGAGAGGTTCCTACCCATGACCATTTCTCCCTCATTCATTTTCCTTCAACATTTTTATTTCCTCAACTCCTTCATCTTCTTCATCTCCTCCATCACCACCTCTAAAGCATGAAAGCATCTCCAAAACCTTGCTAAAACCCTATACTCTCTTCACTAAAAATAATCACAACCTCTCTACAAACTCAATGGATGCTTCAAAGTTGGATCTTGATCACTTTGAGCAACTCAAGAAAATTCTTGAGTTGCCAAATGTGGTATATTTCTAGACTTTAGTTAAGTTATTGTGTTTAGTTTATCCTATTGTTAGTTTGGAGTTAAACCGATATGATTTGATGATCTTGGAAATTTCCAAGTTGATGTTTAGTTGTTTTTGTGGACATGTAAAGAGGTAATGGAGGTGTAGTGAATGTTGTAGGACCTTAGTGATGATTTTCCTGACTTGGGCCGGAGAATCGAACAAAATACACGAACATAGAACATCTCCGTGTCGGTTTTGTGACATTTTTGGAGGTCTACAGGGAATCTGGAGCAACCCGGGATCTTTATAAAAAAATCAAACATATAAATTAACTTAGTTAGACCAATAGGAGACCACCACGAGAAGACGAGACCCAAACTCCAAGGTGGGGCCGGCGGAGGCGGTTACTGTAGTAGTTAGGCCGACCAAAATTTGGGCTTTGGTGTTGGGGTTTTTCCAGTAGCTCACATACCTTACAACATAGCTACTGTATTTTTTGTTTTGTTCCAAATTACATGAGGCAAAATCTAGGAGCGTTTGAGTTAATAATAGCAATGGTTTTTCGATTTCTAAAACATGGATTTTTGGCATTTAATTATGGATTTGGTCCTTAAACGTTTGTACGTCAACGACGAGGATTCTGTGATTGTTTTTGCATTCGTAGGCTATAGGTTCTAACCTATAAGAAATTCGTGTGACCTATCGGTTTTCGGATATTGATTTTAATAGCATTTCAATTGTGTGTTGATATGTAGGTACCTTCGCGTGGACTTCCGAGACGATGATGCACATCGACATCGGACTAGCGAGGAGTATTACAGGTGAGTAGATTTATATCTACGGGGCAAGTATGGTGCATGGCGTATAACACCCACGCAACCATTGATATGTGATTTATAGTTTGGAGACATGTTATGCCGCGACTTAAGTTTATAGTTAATTGTTTTAGTGTGAAATGATATGATAGAAAGGATGTCTTGAATTGATATATAAGGATGTGAATCACGATATATAAATATATGTAGTTGCAAGAGAATCGGTATGAGATTATAGTGGCATGTTATGAGGTCGATAAATACGACATGAGATTAATCAGACGGCTTGATGTGAGATATTGATGTGATGAAAAGAGTATACGATGAGGTATGATGACTTGGTTTGATATGTCGTTAAGCAGATGCGAGGCGATATGAGATAATTGATACCTTTGTCGGTCCCATGATATGAGATTGATTCGGATGTGACCTGAGATATAGGTATACATATATATAATTAGGTGAATAATGAGTGATATGTCGTACGAGACTTTAGATCTGTACCCTCATTGCTGTATAGGTCAATAGAATCTCTATTCTGTTTGTTGGCGTTGTACGATGTTTTACCGCACGCGATATTTTACCAGATGATTGATCTATACCTGTGACTAGAGATTGTCATATGATGGATTATACATACGTGATGTTTTGAGGCTGGATATCGATTGATAGATTCACCGACTCGGATATGTTATAGATATCTAATTCGTGTATACACCGCTTAGTTTAGTCCTTACGTAGAGGTTAGATTAGATACGTATACCTTATAGCATTTTGCTTACGATGTAATTTATGGTACGTTCATGATATTCTCATTGCATTAATTATACCTGCGCTAGTACACCTATACAATTATCGATGATGCGTATGTTACACTTACACAGATTTGCCGGCTCACACACTTTCATCATCGATAATTGCTATGCCACTTACACAGAAGAATTGCTACATCGTGCTATTACTCTTAACTGTTCAGTACTGTGACATGACTCGTTGGCATGAGATATTGCTATGCTCACATCACTATACTATGTCGCATGATATACTTGATATGCTCACATTTCTGTTCTATGGTTGCATACATCATGCTTTATGATTACACGCATTGCGATATTGTTTTCATAAGATTCTGGATTTGAGAACCGTGGTTATATTTCAAAGGAAATTATATATTGTTTTAAAAACCCAATTTCTCTTGATATGATATTTCGAGACGTCCACCATGTTTTTTCTCAGTTCTGAGATTGGTATGTGAAACCCGATTCGAGAAGCGGTAGGCAACGTCTGTGGGTACATGGTAGACCCGTTATGGTACCCCCAGGGCAAGAAATGATTGTCGTGGAGTAGCCGATGAGCCAGGCAGAGGGAACACTACCTACCGGTGATAGTATTTGGGCTCGGCGGTTATCCGGAGGATACCGAACGGAGTCGTGAGATGATATGGGCCGATCCGTACTGACGGAGCCCGTGGGCCGATCCGGACTAACGGAGCCCGAGATATGAGGATTTGCGTGTCGATGCTGAACACGGGTTTCATGATGTTATGAGTGTCGATGTTGGACACTCAGGTTCCATCATTTCGATGTGTTGTTGATGGACACACGTTGGTTGATATCCTCATATTTACATGCATATGTTTTCATGTTGTTGTGTCATTGATGGACATGTGGATGATATCTACATGCATACAGGCATTGATTATATTGTTGGAATATATGCAGACACGGTCAACCTAGATATCATAGTATTACCTTTATGATATAGTTGACCTAGGAACCGTTGTTTTATTCGATTTTTACCTGCTGATGTTTTCTACTCACGAGTTGGGAACTCATCCCCATTGAGCCACAGTTCTTGCAGGTTGACAGCATGGATCAGTAGCGGTATCGCTGGCACACAGCTTGCTTCAGGTGATTTGCTATGGTAGGTGGGACATATTGGATCGTGCCCACTCTTATGTTTTATTCCTGTTGTATCTAGTCAACTCCATCAATCAGAATCTAGTATTTGTATAAGTAGTAAGACTTAGCATTGCGAAACTTAGAGCGATGGCTTGTATGCTCGCTTGGTGGATTTGATGTCTTTCTTTATTCACTATCCTTTTATGATAATTTTCGCCGTTGGGCGTCGTATTCTTATATTTATGGCTTGCTTGGTTGTGATTCCGCCGATTGGCGAAGAGCAAGCTCCAGCTTGGGGATGCCTTTATTGTTGTTATATATATGTGGTTTTGGATCAAAATATACAAGGGAGGTGTTGCCTAAATTTTTATAAGGCAAAACATATTTCTCAACTAGTATAATCCACTTGCATTTTCATGTTCCAATATCTATGTATTTAAGAAAACTTTTGATTTCATCATACCTTTATTTCAAAACTTCACCTCTTTTATTTTCTTTAAAAGGTTTAGATTTCTGGGAATCGGCTTACTTAATTTACGTTGCGCCATCAGACGTTGTGTGATTTAAGTGCCGGTCATGAACTAAATTTCGGGGCGTTACAAAGTTGGTTTTAGAGCGCTAGGTTTAACCTTGGTTTGAGTCTAGATTTGACTTTGTGGAGACTGGGACGTAATCTACTTCGGAACCTAGGCTTGACCTTACGAAACTTAGACTTGAACAGGGGGGTATGAGACCCGAACTTTCGTTATATAGGTTGACCCTGATTGATGGAGTAGGTGACTCAAGTAGAGTGATGTACCGTGCGTATGTTCCGCGGCATACTTACGATACGATACTCCACTTAAGTGACCTTAGGATGTACTTATCTTGAGATCCTTGATTCTATTCGTTCCAATCATCATATTATCATTGATTCCGTTTCTCCTTATGATCATGTATCCATTATGGATCTGTTGATTCCTTTCATTCCTTTGATTTATCTTCATCGATATATGCTTGAGGTTCCTGTCACCATGGTTTGAGCACAGATTGAGCTGCTGCTAGTGATGCAGTCAGGGCGAGCTCATTATGGACGAGGACTGACCATCGTGTTTTCTGGTGACATGGGAATGTCTCGATTTATTGTTTGTGTTGTGACCTCTTGTTTAAGGCGAGTGTTCGGTTTGCACCGGATGATCGGGCCATTGATAGAGGCTGCTAGATTGTGAGAGAACTGTTGATGTACAAGCTACCTCAGAGTTTATGATGTCGTCTACCTTGCAGACAGATGACCCATCTGTTGCTGAGATTGATAGGATGTCGCTTCCAGAGCTTATGAGCTGAGATCGCTAAAGCTTCCAGGCAGAGATGCGACAGAAGATAGCTAGTCTATCTTGAGTTAAGTTGAGCGACCGATATGATTCGTCTGATGTGATGCACCGACCTTGGATCAGTTGAGTTGAAGATTTCCAGTATGGAGAATGTTATTCAGATTTAGAGTAGATCGATTCCGAGATGACGTTTTTCGATGGATAATCTGATAGGAGATTAGTAAGTGGCCAGTTTCGGATAGAGGACCTCACCAAGAGGTGTTGTGAGTTGATCGAGAACGGATGAAAAAAGTATATTCCTCCGATGGTTGGGACGAGTTCCCGAGGATGTGTTTGGCTAGATATCTTCTACAGAGTAATGAAGATACCGAGTTCGTAATTTCGAGTCTGTGTGAGAGACTACGGATTGACTGTAGCTGAGAACAATTGCAGTGCGCAGATAGCATGACGTGATTTCGATGTGGACGATAATGAAGACGGGTGAAACAAGAGATTCGTGCGAGATGTTAACGAGCTGTTGTTACTCCCCATTGAGATTAGAGATCGGATATGTATACAGAGGCGTTGGGATACGGCCAGTTCCCGAGCAAATGCTATGCTGAGAACGCAGATGTCCAGAAAACGAGAAAAGATTATGTAAGAGTTCCAGCCTCCGTATAGTTCGGCATAGGCGAGATTGGAAGAGACCTTGAGCAAGTTCCTACAAGGACACTGCTGCGATAAGATTTCACCGAGGATCAGTTGTGTCGCGTGTATTCAGAGTGCCAGAGGCCGACGCCAGTGACATGCTGCTCTACGAGTAGTCATACTAATTGGCCGAGAGATGACCAGAGGAGTGTCAGAGCGGAATCGTTTCCGTTAGTACACCGACCGGACCGATGATCCGATGGATTGCGAGATTGTTAATCCACAGAGAAAATGAGGACCCCGAGACAGAGGACGCCAGACCGTGAGCAGGAGGCAGGCGGATGTTCTTGCTCTGCCAGTTTTGGATGCACCGTCGTTTTTCGACATTGTAGGAGGTGTACCGCAATGTCAATTGTTGCGATTTGCGTTTGTGATCTTAATATCACGCTTATATCGCTTGGATTTGAGTTTTGATGGTTGAGTTTCATGATATTGTTTTCATGCACCATGGCTGCACCTACTGGGTATTTACATTATATGCATAGTTGTTGCACTTGAGATATGCATTATACACCGTTGTGTTGGTTTATGATTTGTGCGTATCGATTGCACTTGAGATCGGTTTTATGCCTTGGTTGCACGTGTTTATGATTTCGAGGATTTCATACGGTTGATTTGATTTTGTGCATATGGTACGCACTCAATTTGGTTTTTGCACTCGGTATAGCTTGTATGTGCTTGCAGTGCATTGATACATGTACACGCTTATGATTTTATACATCTTGGTACACTCGGTGATGTTTTTATGCGCAGTTGAGTTATTGATGAGTATTTCGTACATCGGCTACACCTGATTTATATTTCGTTCATTGGTTGCACTAGATTTATACTCCGTACCTTGGTTGCACCCGATTTATGTCCTTGAGAATTTGTTTCACCAGATTTATGTTTTTGTGCGCCTTTGCACTTGACGTTCATTTTCGTGCATGCTACTGCACTAGAAGCTTTATACGGACCTGACGCGTTTGGTTTGGGTTTTTGCACATATTAGGAGCTTGGTATTGGATTTCGTGCGCATCGGATGCACTTGAGTGAGATATTGTTCGTGCATGTCGGATGCACTTGATTTAGATTTCGTTCGTGCATGACGGATGCACTTGATTGAGATTTTGTTCGTGCTTGTTGGATACACTTGATTTAGATTTCATTCGTGCTTGACGGATGCACTTGATTTGTATTTTCGCGCATGTTGGGCGCATGATATAAGATGTGATTTTGTGCACACCGGATGCACTCGATTGGGATTTTCATTCATGCAGGTTAGTTGCACCAGGTTAAGATTTTCGTGCACTATAGATGCACTTGATATTATTGCCGTGCACATCCGTTGCACTGGACAGATACTTTCGTGCACACCCGTTGCACTTAGTTGTACTTTTGTGCATATCATAGCACAAGTATTTGGCTTTGATTTCTATGCGCACCAGACGCACGTGATTATTGGATACGCCTTTTGAGGCTGATTTTGTTCTTGAGCACTTTGTTTTCATGATGGGCACTATATTATGTAGTAGCCGAACATGACTGATCTAAGGACAGTACCTGAGTACTTTGCATGCATTAGAAGTTTAACAAGAGATTTTCAAAAAGGTGCTATAGTCTCGCTATTTCAAAAGGAGGAAAGTATATTTAAGCAAAACATATATGAACGTATAATTATTACTTCTCAAATGAGCATCCGTCACTTGTGTCGTGAGTTACGCATCACACGGCGATTCAGAAAGGATTTTGCATGTGTTTTTTCAGTTTTAGGACATTTTTCCAAGGATGCGTACTATATACGTATTTTAGTATTCGACTAGTGTATATTGGATTTCAGTACTGTATTTCGAGATTTCTATCTCCATTATAACTCCAGTGATTGCGTTACTCTTCACGGAGTTCGATTTGAGTCTCATACTCGTTTTAGGCGCACACGATGCGCTGTGGTATTTCTGTATCTTCCATGATTTCGGAGCCCCGTTGATTTGAGCAAATTATTGAGATGTTTTAGTAATTGGGGGTTTAAATTTAAATTCGGGAACCGAATTTATCTAAGGTAGGAAGATTATAAAATTTCAGAAATTATAAAATATTATTTTTGGAATATAGTATTCAAATAATATATTTTGCAAAAACTAGTCGATTTGCGAAATGGGGATTTTCTTAAAATGGTATAAATATATACGAATATTTGTGAAATAATTGGAGATTAAAATTATTTATTCATTTAAATATATATTTTATTGGATTTGGCATTTTTCTAATTAATTATATGCTAGTTTAAAATTAAACTTGATTAGTGCACCACTAATCGTGACTAGGCCAAATCCGACTTTTTAATTAATCATGGTTAGTGCACCATGACATATTGCATTTTTGTAGCATGTTGTTTCATTGTATTTGTTGATATTTGGCTTTAAAAGAAAAAGAAAAGAAAGAGTGCATTATTGAGGGGAGAGAGGGGGGGACACACTCATGACTTGGGGCATGGCATGCCATGTGAGGGCAAGAGAGAGAGAGAGAGAGGCTCCTACCCTTGACCATTTCTCCCTCATTCATTTTCCTTCAATATTTTTATTTCCTCAAGACCTCCCTCCCTCATTCATTTTCCTTCAACATTTTTATTTCCTCAAGACCTCCTTCATCTTCTTCTTCTCCTCCATCACCACCTCTACCCCATGAAAGCATCTTCAAAATCTTACTAAAACCCTGTACTCCCTTCACTAAAAATGATCACAAGCTCTCTACAAACCCAATGGATGCTTCAAAGTTGGATCTTGATCAATTTAATCAACTCAAGAAAATTCTTGAGTTGCCAAATGAGGTATATTTCTAGACTTTAGTTAAGTTATTGTGTTTAGTTTATCCTATTGTTAGTTTAGAGTTAAACCGATATGATTTGATAATCTTGGAAATTTCCAAGTTGATGTTTAGTGGTTTTTATGGACTTGTAGAGAGGTAATGGAGGTGTAGTGAGTGTTGTAGGACCTTAGTGATGATTTTCCTGACCTGGGCCAGAGAATCGAACCCAATACACGAACTTAGAATCATTCCGTGTCGGTTTTATGAAATTTTTGGAGGTCTACAGGGAATCTGGAGCAACCTGGGGCCTTTATAAAAAAATCAATCATATACATTAACCTAGTTAGACCAATTGGAGACCACCACGAGAAGACGAGATCCAAACTCCAAGGTGGGGCCGACGGGGGCGGTTACTGTAGCAGTTAGGCCGGTCAAAATTAACTATAACCTTAAGTGTTGGGGTTTTTCCAGTAGCTCACACACCTTACAACATAGCTACTTTATTTTTTGTTTTGTTGTAGATTACTTGAGGCAAAATCTGGGAGCGTTTGAGTTAATAATAGCAATGGTTTTCCGATTTCTAAAACATGGAATTTTGGCATTTAATTGTGGATTAGGTCGTTGGACGTTTTTACGTCAACGACAAGAGTTCTGTGATTGTTTTTGCATTCTTAGGATATAGGTTCTAACCTATAAGAAATTCGTGTGCCGTATCGGTTTTCGGATGTTGATTTTCATAGCATTTCGATTGTGTGTTGATATGTAGGTACCTTCGCGTGGACTTTAGAGACGACGAGGCACATTGACATCGGCCTAGCGAAGAGTATTGCAGGTGAGTAGATTTATCTCTACGGGGGAAGTCGGGTGGATGGCGTGTAGCACCCCCGCAACCATTGATATCTGATTTATAGTTTGGAGACAAGTTATGCCACGACTTAAGATTATAGTTAATGGTTTTAGTGTGAAATGATATGATAGAAAGGATGTCTCGAATTGATATATAAGGATGTGAAACACGATATATAAATATATGTAGTTGAAAGAGAATCAGTATGAAATTATAGTGGCATGTTATGAGGTCGATAAGTACGACATGATATTAATAAGACGACTTGATGTGAGATATTGATGTGATGAAAAGAGTAAACGATGAGATATGATGACTTGGTTTGATATGTCGTTATGCGGATGTGAGGCGATATGAGATAATTGATACCTTTGTCGGTCCCATGATATGAGATTGATTCGGATGTGACCTTAGATATCGGTATACATATATATAATTAGGTGAATAATAAGTGATATGTTGTATAAGACTTTGTTAGTGTTTATGCCCTAGAAGGCCATTACTGTATCATACTAGCTTGTATATTACTTAATGGAAGCTTGGGATATTCACATATATATAACAGTCTTGCTAAACATGGTAGTATGCTACTTGGTTTTTCTATCTTAATATGTTAGTGTACGTATTGATAGAGCTCTTAGGATCTTGCTTGTCTACCAGCGTTGTGATGGCAGTCACACTAGTGGGGGCTGGGTAGTCTACAAGCACATCCTTATTCAGGTCCCTGGTCGTTGGATTATCGAGACAGAGCATCGATACTCCGGAGTAGACTGGTGTGTACGCTTCTCATCCCAGTTGGGGAGATGGTCTGTCCTACAGCCGTCAGTACGTCGTACTGGAGATAGTATGCAGGTGCTCGTTAGGTTACGGGTACACCGGACAGGACTCACAGGGAACTGTTGGTTGGTTTGATACCAGTCGTCAGTGAACAGTTCCCAGGTGACATGAGTACAGCGTAGTCCGCAGACTTGACACTGCTACTTCGCCTCGAGTGTGTCCCACTGTTCTTAGATTGCTACCCTACCACGGCTCAAAGGAGTCGTGCAAACAGGTAGCAGTTGGGTGCAGTCCCGAGCACTTGGAGGCAGTGGCGGTTAGACAGGATTCGTCCCTCCCGGTATTGGGAGTAGATATCGTGCTGTGTCAGAGAGCCATTACGCAAAGTCCCTGGCCAGGGCAAGCGAGATTTACTGGTAGGTTCCAGTAGTTTCTCAGGGTGTAATGGGCTTCACTCCGACACGACTTATACCGCTATTAGGGGACTGACGCTTGCCGCCCCCCTAGGCCCGATATGCGATAGTCTTGGACGAACGGACCGGACTGTATGGAGATTGTCACATCAGACTCAGTAGGAGTTCGGATGGGTTTACTCATCGGCCTTCTTATCGACAACTACCTGGGGACCGTTACGTACAGCTAGTGCCGCTTACGGTCTGTGGTTAAACCCACTGCCAGCGTAGTAGTCGAGTCTCTAGAGTCCCACACAGAGAGTTTCCTACTCCAGGCGAAACGATATAGAGGTTGCATGGTTTTGCGACAAAGGGTTCGGACGCATACGTGCGTTTACGCACGTATGACTTTCGGACAGTTTTTACCAGTCGGCTTTGGTTTAAGCCAGTTACTGGTATCCGGTTATTGGATTTTTACAGTCTAAAGTTTTTCCGTATTTTTACGGATTGGAGGGGCGTTCTCGTAATTGTACGAGAAGCTTCTAGAAGATGTGACTAAGGAGGTTTCTTTTGGATAAGAAAGTGAGTCATCGTGGTGATTCATTCATTTCATTAATGCACATTTATTGCTTAATGACTCATGCTAATGAATCACCACTAGATATTTCATGAAGCATGCTTATTCATTTCCTTTATTCATTTTTCTTAAAAAGAAATGCTTCATGATATATTATGATACACTCTCTCTCTTCTCTCATTATCTCATTCACATTCTCTCTCCTCAAGCTCTCATCTTCAAACCCTAATCCTTACACCTCATGAGTTGAGATCAAAGGATTAGTTAGACTAAACAATCCATAACCATCACTCTTTATCATCCTTTCATCTTTGATTAGCAATCAAAGTTGATTAGTTACCTCAAGTTTGAGGTTTAGCTTGGAGTTTTGCTCTCGGGTGGATCGTCTACTACCTAGAGAAGGCCGAGGAGAACAAGGAGATCGTAAAGACGAAGGACTAGTATCGATAGGTATAATCCTTTAACACTTTAGTTTAGTATAACTATGTGTTCGGTTATTAGTTGTTTAGCTTCGATTTAAGCGGTTAGTCGATGTTCGTTCTTTAAACTTGATCGTTTTAGAAAATTCCGCCTCCCCACAAGTACTGGGGTGTACTACATCGACTTACAGTGGTATCAGAGCCTCGCTAAACACTAAATAACTTAATTGCAAATTTGTACGAATTTCGAACGGAAAAACGAAGCCGAAAAACCCTAATTCTGTCATGTTTCTGTCGAATTTAAAACGATGTCAGAAAATTTTTCAGGTGAGTTCAGAGAGCTTTACATGACACCAGAAGAACACCCAAGAAAAACAGTCGACTGAATCGACCATCTCGCCGCGGAAGCGCGGCCTCAGCCTACTGAGTCGCCGCGCTTCCGCCGCCGAGTTGGCGAGTCAGCGACCGATTTTTCTTCTGTTGCTTCTCTGTGAAATTTAGGGTTTTCTGGAATATTTAATTATTGCTCAGGTTACTGTTTAACAGAGCAGATTTTGGAGCAATATTGATGTTGTTTATTCGATCGAATTGTACAGTATTTGCGTATTGGATTATATCTGTGATTGTTTGATGTGTTCGTAAACCTCCCCCAACTGCTAGTATGTCGGTTGGCAGGGGGTTGCACATTTCTGAAATGGTTATATCTGTTTGTGCATATAAACTGTATTGGACTGTTGTGGTGTATAGCCGGGGTTTGCAATGGGTTATTGATTAATTCATTTGTTGTAAATGTAATTTGTTGTAATATTATTTTTGCGGGGCACTTCCAGGTTGCGGTTGTAGCCACCGTTGTATTATTTCATTTTACTGTTTTTTGCTCCTAGGACTGACCCAAGATGGGGTACACAGACTGCCGGGCGGGTAGTTTGCCGTACCCGTAGGGGTCGAGGGTGGGGTAACGGCTATTCATCACAACTGTGTAATCTGTCTTTTCTTGCAGGCTCAAAAGAAATACAGATTGCTTGCATATCCAATATTGTTTATCTGTGTTCTGGAATGAATATCATTGCGTCAGACGAATGTAAAATATCTATATTTATTGTAGCTATTTAGACGTCACTTATGTTTTACACCCGCGCTAGCCCAGCCCCCGCTCTGTCGTTAGTTAAGTAACCTAACGGGTGATGACGGGACCCCGTGGCGAATGCGGATGGCATAAGAGGACGTTGTATTTTCGTTGTTTTCTGCAATGATAGGTTAATGATGGGACGCATTATCTGTAATGCAAAGAAAACAAACCAAAGTTTAAATCGTTGGAACAATTTAAAAGAAACCGCTCGGTTATTTTTAAAACAGATATTTTTAAATGCGGAGCTTTAACCACTCCTTTTAAAAGCTATCAGGTTCCTTCGGTTATATCAAGTTCACTACGTTCACGGTTTCGCCAAAACCAGTCGTAGCCCTCCGTCATTTCATTTGGGTATTCAGTAGTATTCAAGCTATGCAGTTTTGGCCAACGTCATGGCATAGTGTTTGGTAGCTGCTGAATATTCATTTGTTGCATAGATAGATGAGTTGGTTTGGGACAGTCGTATTATCATTTGGCCAACGTCAGGGATATATACGGATGGGTTCAAATTAACAAGATAATGATGGGTAGAACTTGACATGTGACTTATGACATTTTGACCAACGCCAAGGTCATAAGAGCATGGGGTAAAAACTTATATCGGGAATTTCTAAAGAAACTGAAATTTGCAAAGAACCAAGTGCATACCATTTTGAGTTTGATGAATGTTGGTAGCATTCCTACAACATTATCAGACGATGATATTTGGATCCCGATCCTACTGTGAGTATATGATACTTATCAGGATATTCGTCACTTAACGATCAATGCTATAAACCTAGTAGGTGTCCAGAAAAGTGTCAGCGGGGTTACGCCCCCAGAGAAAAGAGGTTATTTAATTAAGGAACTTCGCGAAAGCGTTGGAAAACCTCCCTCGAAGTATCGACACCGGCCTGGCTGAACGGTTAAGCAAGTATTGTACGGTGAGAATAGTCCTGGCTAATTCTTCTTTTATGGTTTGAGGAAGGATTCGAGAAACAGTGGGAGCCATCCAGTTTAGATAAACTAAAAACCACTCTAAACTTGCAAGAGCATCATGCTAAAGAGTTTTCTTCTCTCTCTCCTAATTGCAGCGACCCTGAAAATGACTGGACTTAAGTTAATTTTAGAGAAAAATATACTGACGGGGCCAAACTATAAAGATTGGCTGCGGAATGTCAAGATGGCCTTGACCTACGACAAATTGGGGTACATCCTCACCGCTACGGCACCTGCTGTCCCTGGTCCCAAATCCAGTGATGCGGATAAGGAAATCCGCAAAACCTGGGATTTAGATTGCGCGAGAGCCAAGTGCATCGTGCTTGCCTCGATGAACAATGAACATCAGAGGAGGCACGAGGATATGTCCTTAGATGGCATATTTCTCCATACAAAGGAACTTTATGGAGAGCAATCTCGTATAGCAAGATACGAGACCTCAAAGAAATTGTTTCGAGCGAGGTTGGCTGTCGGGTCATCGGTAGGTGAACATGTCCTACAGATGATTGGCTATATAGAAGAGCTCGCAGACCTTGGGACGACTTTGGATAATGAGCTCTATACAGACCTTGTTCTCCAGTCCCTTCCTCCCACCTACGCCCAGTTTATCCTCAACTTCAATCTTCAAGGAAAAGAAGTTGAACTTGCGGAACTCCTGAACATGTTAAGGAGTGCGGAGGGCACCTTGCAGAAGGCAAGGGAAACACTCGCTATGTTTGTTGGCGGTGCATCTTCTTCCGGGTCCAAGGCTAGGGCCAAAGGAAGGAAGAAGAAGGCCGCACCCAAACCTAGAGGAGGTGTTAGTAAGGTGAGAGGGAAGGGAAAGAAAAAGACTGCAGTACCGATAGTTGGTCAGGATGAGTGCTTCCATTGTCACAGGAAAGGGCACTGGAAGAAGGATTGCAAGGCGTGGAACGCCAAGAACCAGGAACCGAAGCAAGCTGTGGCTTCGACTTCAGGTGTGTTTGTAATTGAGAATTGTCTGTCGATCAACTCTACTTCCTGGGTATTGGATACCGGATCAGGATCTCATATTTGCAATTCATTGCAGGCACTGAGAAACCGTAGAGTGCTGAAGGAAGGTGATATGATCCTCAGGGTTGCTAACGGAGCTAGCGTGGGAGCTGCGTCCGTCGGGGATTATCACCTAGGATTGACGAGTGGACATATTTTGGTTTTGCATAACTGTTATTTTGTACCCAGCTTAACGTGTAATATCATATCAGTTTCCTTGTTATCAAATAAAGGTTATGATTTCACGTTTGTAAGAGATGTTGTCAACATCCACCTTAATCATGGTTTGATTGGGTCCGGTACTCTAAATAACGGCATATATGTTTTAAACCAACTCCAAATTTTCAATGTCCAGAACACACTAAAAAGAAAGTCTCCAGATTTAAATAAAGCTTTCTTATGGCATTGTAGACTGGGTCACATCAATGAGAGAAGGTTAACTAAGTTGCATAGAGAAGGATATTTGGACACGTTTGAATATCAATCCTATGACACTTGTCAATCTTGTCTCAAAGGAAAGATGACAAAGACTCCATTTACTGGACAAGGAGTAAGAGCGAGCGAGCTCTTAGGACTCATACACAGCGATGTATGCGGTCCAATGTCTACACATGCGAGAGGTGGTTATTCCTACTTCATTACTTTTACAGATGATTTCTCTAGGTATGGATATGTTTTCTTAATGAAGCATAAATCAGAGGCCTTTGAGAAATTCCTGGAATTCAAGAGTGAAGCGGAAAACCAAACAGGCAAAAGTATTAAGACACTAAGATCTGATCGAGGTGGAGAATACTTAAGTGCCGAGTTCCTAGGTTACCTAAAAGAGAAAGGAATTCTCTCTCAGCTTACTCCTCCATACACTCCACAGCATAACGGTGTATCGGAGAGACGGAATCGAACCCTATTAGATATGGTACGATCCATGATGAGTAATGCTGAGTTACCGCGATCTTTCTGGGGATATGCGCTAGAATCAGCGGCATATATTTTGAACAGAGTTCCAACCAAAACTGTGCCTACCACACCATATCAGATATGGAGTGGGAAGAAACCCTATCTTCAGTATATAAGGATTTGGGGATGTCCAGCTTTTGTCAAAAAGCAGTTTGTGGACAAGCTCGAGGCACGATCAGTAAAATGTATGCTTGTAGGATATCCAAAGAACTCCAAGGGATATTGTTTCTATTACGCAGAGGAACAAAAGGTTTTTGTTTCTCGTGATGCCCATTTTCTAGAACAACAGGTTTTAGAAAAGGATACTAATGGGAGCGAAATAGAACTGGAAGAAATTCCAGAACCACAAGCTGCTACTGAAAGTTTGGTAGAACCAGAGGTTCAAGAAGAACAGATCATTCCCGCACCCCTCCGCAGGAGTAGTAGGCCGTCTCATCCGCCTGAGAGATACTACGGTTTTCTCATAGACGGGGATAGAGAGGATTGCATCATAGATGATGATGAACCTACTGACTTCCAGCAGGCCATCCAGAGCGGCGACTCGGTACGATGGCTAGATGCAATGCGGACCGAAATGGAGTCCATGTACACCAACAAAGTATGGACTTTGGACTTTGCTCCAGATGGGGTAAAACCCATAGGATGCAAATGGATCTTCAAGAAAAAGATTGGTGTAGATGGACAGGTGGAAACCTATAAGGCTAGACTTGTTGCAAAGGGTTTTCGTCAAAGACCTGGTTTGGACTATGACGAAACTTTTTCTCCAGTGGCTATGCTCAAATCCATTCGGGTCCTTCTTGCTATTGCTGCCTTCCATGATTATGAAATCTGGCAGATGGACGTAAAGACGGCTTTTCTGAATGGAAATTTAGAAGAGAGCGTCTATATGGATCAGCCAGAGGGTTTCAATCAGAGTGGGAGCAGCGGGAAAGTATGCAAGCTGCTTAAGTCTATTTATGGACTAAAGCAGGCATCGCGGAGTTGGAACATCTGTTTTGATGAGACAGTCAAAGAATATGACTTTATCAAAAATCCAGATGAACCGTGCATATATAGTAAAGTTGTGGCCAGAAGTGTCGTATTCCTCGTCTTGTACGTGGATGACATTCTATTGATAGGAAATGACATTCCTATGCTACAATCTGTCAAAGGATTCTTGTCACAAAGGTTCTCCATGAAAGACCTGGGTGATGCCTCTTACATTCTGGGGATCCGGATCTATCGTGATAGATCCAAGAGGATGTTGGGACTTTCGCAGTCCAGGTATATCGACACTGTACTGAAAAGATTCAGTATGGAAGATTCTAAGCGCGGTAATCTACCGGCTTGTCACGGAATCACCCTCTCCAAAGAGATGTCTCCCAAGACTGATTTGGAAAGGGAACGCATGTCTATTATACCCTACGCTTCTGCGGTAGGCTCTATAATGTATGCGATGTTGTGTACCAGACCAGATGTAGCTTACGCACTGAGCGTGGTAAGCCGGTATCAGTCAGACCCAGGGGAGAAACACTGGATAGCAGTAAAGAACATTCTCAAGTACCTGAGGAGGACTAAGGAGATGTTCTTGGTTTACGGCGCTAAAGACCTCAGGTTGGAGGCCTTTGCTGATTCCGGCTTCCAGAGTGATAAGGACGATTCCAAGTCCATGTCGGGTTATGTCTTTACCCTCAATGGAGGGGCGGTGTGCTGGAGGAGCTCCAAGCAGGACACCGTTGCTGACTCGACGATGGAAGCGGAGTATATAGCTGCTTGCGATGCCGCAAAAGAAGCAGTCTGGATGAAGAAGTTCCTAACAGAACTTCAGGTTGTTCCTACCATAGTTGATCCAATACCTCTGTATTGCGACAACAACGGAGCTATAGCTTTAGCGAAGGAACCAAGGTCCCATCAGAAGTCCAGACACATCTTGAGGCGGTATCACCTGATCAGGGAGATCATTGATCGTCAGGAGATCGAGGTTCGGAGAGTTGCTTCAGAAGAGAACATTGCTGATCCATTCACGAAGGCCCTTCCTCAGATTCAGTTCGAGAGGCTGCTCGAGATCATTGGTCTACGATATGCCAGTACATGGCCCTAGTGCAAGTGGGAGATTGTTAGTGTTTATGCCCTAGAAGGCCATTACTGTATCATACTAGCTTGTATATTACTTAATGGAAGCTTGGGATATTCACATATATATAACAGTCTTGCTAAACATGGTAGTATGCTACTTGGTTTTTCTATCTTAATATGTTAGTGTACGTATTGATAGAGCTCTTAGGATCTTGCTTGTCTACCAGCGTTGTGATGGCAGTCACACTAGTGGGGGCTGGGTAGTCTACAAGCACATCCTTATTCAGGTCCCTGGTCGTTGGATTATCGAGACAGAGCATCGATACTCCGGAGTAGACTGGTGTGTACGCTTCTCATCCCAGTTGGGGAGATGGTCTGTCCCACAGCCGTCAGTACGTCGTACTGGAGATAGTATGCAGGTGCTCGTTAGGTTACGGGTACACCGGACAGGACTCACAGGGAACTGTTGGTTGGTTTGATACCAGTCGTCAGTGAACAGTTCCCAGGTGACATGAGTACAGCGTAGTCCGCAGACTTGACACTGCTACTTCGCCTCGAGTGTGTCCCACTGTTCTTAGATTGCTACCCTACCACGGCTCAAAGGAGTCGTGCAAACAGGTAGCAGTTGGGTGCAGTCCCGAGCACTTGGAGGCAGTGGCGGTTAGACAGGATTCGTCCCTCCCGGTATTGGGAGTAGATATCGTGCTGTGTCAGAGAGCCATTACGCAAAGTCCCTGGCCAGGGCAAGCGAGATTTACTGGTAGGTTCCAGTAGTTTCTCAGGGTGTAATGGGCTTCACTCCGACACGACTTATACCGCTATTAGGGGACTGACGCTTGCCGCCCCCCTAGGCCCGATATGCGATAGTCTTGGACGAACGGACCGGACTGTATGGAGATTGTCACATCAGACTCAGTAGGAGTTCGGATGGGTTTACTCATCGGCCTTCTTATCGACAACTACCTGGGGACCGTTACGTACAGCTAGTGCCGCTTACGGTCTGTGGTTAAACCCACTGCCAGCGTAGTAGTCGAGTCTCTAGAGTCCCACACAGAGAGTTTCCTACTCCAGGCGAAACGATATAGAGGTTGCATGGTTTTGCGACAAAGGGTTCGGACGCATACGTGCGTTTACGCACGTATGACTTTCGGACAGTTTTTACCAGTCGGCTTTGGTTTAAGCCAGTTACTGGTATCCGGTTATTGGATTTTTACAGTCTAAAGTTTTTCCGTATTTTTACGGATTGGAGGGGCGTTCTCGTAATTGTACGAGAAGCTTCTAGAAGATGTGACTAAGGAGGTTTCTTTTGGATAAGAAAGTGAGTCATGGTGGTGATTCATTCATTTCATTAATGCACATTTATTGCTTAATGACTCATGCTAATGAATCACCACTAGATATTTCATGAAGCATGCTTATTCATTTCCTTTATTCATTTTTCTTAAAAAGAAATGCTTCATGATATATTATGATACACTCTCTCTCTTCTCTCATTATCTCATTCACATTCTCTCTCCTCAAGCTCTCATCTTCAAACCCTAATCCTTACACCTCATGAGTTGAGATCAAAGGATTAGTTAGACTAAACAATCCATAACCATCACTCTTTATCATCCTTTCATCTTTGATTAGCAATCAAAGTTGATTAGTTACCTCAAGTTTGAGGTTTAGCTTGGAGTTTTGCTCTCGGGTGGATCGTCTACTACCTAGAGAAGGCCGAGGAGAACAAGGAGATCGTAAAGACGAAGGACTAGTATCGATAGGTATAATCCTTTAACACTTTAGTTTAGTATAACTATGTGTTCGGTTATTAGTTGTTTAGCTTCGATTTAAGCGGTTAGTCGATGTTCGTTCTTTAAACTTGATCGTTTTAGAAAATTCCGCCTCCCCACAAGTACTGGGGTGTACTACATCGACTTACAGACTTGAGATCCGTACCCTCATTTTTGTATAGGTCGATAGAATCCCTATTCTGTTTGTTGCCGTTGTACGATGGTTTACCGCACACGATATTTTACCGGATGATTGATCCATACCCTTGACTAGAGGATGCCGTACGATGGATTATACCGTACGTGATGTTTTGAGGCTAGATACCGATTGATAGATTCACCGACTCGGATATGTTATAGATATCTAATCCCTATCTACGCCACTTAGTTTAGCCCTTACGTAGAGGTTAGATTAGATACGTATACTTTATAGCATTTCGCTTACGATGTACTTTATGGTACGTTCATGATATTCTCATTGCATTACATATACCTGTGCTAGTACACCTACACAATTATCGATGATGCATATGTTACACTTACACAGATTTGTCGGCTCACACACTTTCATCATCGATAATTGCTATGCCACTTACACAGTAGAATTACTACATCATGATATTACTCTTAATTGTTCAGTACTGTCACATGACTCGTTGGCATGATATATTGCTATGCTCACATCACCATACTATGTCGCATGATATACTTGATATGCTCACATTTCTGTTCTATGGTTGCATACATCATGCTTTATGATTATACACATTGAGATGATGTTTTCATGAGATTCTGGATTTGAGAACCGTGGTTATATTTCAAAAGAAATTATGTATTATTTTAAAAACCTGGTTTCTCTTGATATGATATTTCGAGACGTCCACTATGTGTTTTCTCGGTTCTGAGATTAGTATATGAAACCCGATTCAAGGAGCGGTAAGCACCGTCTGCGGGTACATGGTGGACCCATTAAGGTACCCTAGGGAAAGAAATGATTGTCGTGGAGTAGCCGTTGAGCCTGGCAGAGGGAACACTACCTACCGGTGATAGTATTTGGGCTCGGCGGTTATCCGGAAGATACCGACTGGAGCCGTGAGATGATATGGGCAGATCCGGACTGATGGAGCCCGAGATATGAGGATTTATGTGTCGATGCTGGACACGGGTTTCATGATTTTACGAGCGTCGATGTTGGACACTCAGGTTCTATGATTTTGAAGTGTCGTTGATGGACACACGTTTGTTCATATCCTCATATTTACATGCATATGTTTTCATGTTGTTGTATCATTGATGGACACATAGATGATATCCATATGTATATAGGCATTGATTATATTGTTGGCATATATGCAGACACGGTCACCCTAAATATCATAGTATTACCTTTATGATATAGTTGGCCTAGGAATCGTTGTTTTATTCGATTTCTACCTGCGGATGTTTTCTACTCACGAGTTGGTAACTCACCCCGTTGTGCCACAGTTCTTGCAGGTTGACCGCATGGATCAGTAGCGATATCGCTGGCACACTGCTTGCTTCGGGTGATTTACTATGGTAGGTGGGACATATTGGATCATTCCCACTCTTGTGTTTTATTCCTGTTGTATCTAGTCAACTCCATTAATCAGAAACTAGTATTTGTATAAGTAGTAACACTTAGCAAGACTTGTGGTTGCAAGACTTAGAGCGATGGGTTATATGTTCGCTTTGTGGATTTGATGTCTTGCTTTATTCTCTATCGTTTTGTATTGATCTTCGCCATTGGGCATCGTTTACATATATTTATGACTTGCGTGGTTGTGATTCAGCCGATTGGCGAAGAGCTAACTCGCGCTTGGGGATGCCTTTTTTGTTGTTATGTATATGTGGTTTTGGATCAAAATATATAAGGGAGGTGCTGCCCAAATTTTTAAATGACGAAACATGTTTTTCAACTAGAATAATCCACTTACATTTTCATGTTCCATTATCTATGCATTTAAGAAAACTTTTGATTTCATCATACCTTTATTTCAAAACATCACCTCTTTTATTTTCTTAAAAAGGTTTATATTTCTGGGCTTTGGCTTACTTAATTTACGTTGCGCCTTTAGACGTTGCGTGATTTAAGTACCGGTCACGAACTAAATTTCAGGTCATGACATGTGATCACTTTATATGTTGAGACGAATGCTTATGTTTTATATATATGATATATAATAAATATTGCTGCTTTCATTTCTTCTGTGATGCTTAGGAGTATAAATGATGGGACTTCATTAATGAGATTAATGAAAGAAAAAGATACCTAAAGATGTTGTAGAAACTTATTTAAAAACTGGTAGCTCTAGTTCTTGCTTTGCATAGCGGTATTCCTTGTAGAATATCCAGCACCTTATTCGATAAGGAAAGAGCCGAGATCCCTTCACCGGAAGCGACCACTTTAGCGAAACTCGAAGATGCTACAACCCACTCGGTTTTGTCTTTTGATTGCTTTTTTAGTTCTTGTTTTGCATAGTAGTATTTGTGAAATATCCTGCACCTCATTCGATGAGGCAAGAGCCGAGATCCCTTCACCGAGAGTGACCTCTTTAGCAAAACTAGTAAAAGCCCCAAAAACACTGCTTTTAAAATTCACTCGATTCTACAACGATATCAAGTTCATTACACAAAGGGTTTCCTTAAAAACCTGCCGTAGCCCTCCGTCATTTCAGATAAGGACTATTTAGTATTCGTGTTGCGTTTGTTGACCTTAGCCAAGGCGTACTGTACGGTTGCTAATTAGTGCTTATCTGCAAGCATATGATGCGATTGAGTTAGTGTAGTCGTACAGATTTGTTGACCTTAGCCAAAGGTCGTATGTATGGGTTTAATTCAATCAAGAAACGACGGGTTGAACTTGGCTAGAGCTTATAATTTGTTGATCTTATCCAAGGTCATAAGTTGCTAGGGAAAAATATTATTGGGAATTTCAAGTGTTGAAATTTGCAATGAGATTGCATACCTTCTATGAGATACTTGGATCCTGATACCCACTGCGAGTAAGAGTTACTCCTGAGAGAGTTTTACACATTACAATTAGCTGATCAAGTAGATGTCTAGAAAAGTGTTAACGGGGTAACGCCCCTGGAAAAAAGAGGTTTATTTTAATTAGGTCCGTACGAAAGCACGGGAAACCTCCCTCATAGTACCGACACTGGCCTGGCCGAAAGATTGGCGAACTTGTTAGGTGTAATTAATCCCAGCTAGTCTAACCTTTTAGGGTTTGAAAGACGATTTGATTAAAATAGTGGGAGCCATCCTGATTAGATAAAATAATAACCAATCTGATCTTGCAAGAGCATACGCTAAGTGTTTTCTTCTTTCTCTCTTCTAGTAGCGACCATGTCACGCCTTAATCAAGATAATAATATGGATGCATTGACCGAACATTCTTATTATACTGAGCTGGGGAATGTTGGTCCCGCTCTATCTTATAATTGTTATAAGTCCGAACAGGAAATAGGGGAATATCCGGATTCCCATGTGACCCAATTGAGGAATAAGCATGTTGATGCAAATTCTTCGGGTATGTTTGTTACCGAGAACTGTTTCTTAGTATCCTCTACGTCCTAGGAATGAGATACTGGATCAGGATCCTATATATGTAATCTGTTACATGGGCTAAAGAAAGGTATAGAACTGAGATTGGGTGATATGTCTCTAAGTGTTAGAGAATGGTGCAATTGTTGCGGCCAAATAAGTTGGCAGATATCACCTTGTATTACCAAATGGTAAATACATTGATTCTGATCAAATGTTATTATATACCGAACCTGATATACAACATTACATCAGATTCTTTATTGAGTTAAAAAAGAATATGATTTTGTATTGCGGGATAATGTTGTGAACATTTTCCTTAATCAAGAGTTGATTGGATCAGGCATGTTATGTAATGGCATATATGTTCTAAATCAAACTACAGTTCAAAGTATATAGAACACACACAAGAGGGGTAGTTCAGAAATAAACGAATCATTCTTGTGTCTTTGTAGACTAGGTCATATCAATGCAACACGACTAGCTAAGTTACATAAGGATGAATTTTAGAATATGTTCAAATTTTCATCTTATGATACTTGCCAGTCTTGTCTCAAAGGTAAAATGACCAATACCCCGTTTACTGGAAATAGAGAAAGAGTTACTGAACTCTGGGACTGATACATGATGATATATACGGTCCTATGTCTACAAATGCCACGGTTGGTTCTTAGTACTTCATTACATTCATCGACTATCTCTCAAGATTCGGACATGTGTTCCTGTTGAAACACGAGTCTGAAACTTTTGAGAAATTCAAGGAATATAAGCTTGAAGTTAAGAACCAGACGGGTAGAAGTATTAAGTCTTTCGATGTGATCGAGAAGGGGAATACTTGTGCATGAAGTTCTTGGATTATTTAAAGGAGAATATTATTCTCTCTTAGCTTACTCCTTCGAGTGCACCACAACAAAACGGTGTGTCGGGACGGAGTTATCGCAACCTATGAGATATGGTGCGCTCTATGATGAGTACTGCTGAGTTACCTGTTTTCTTTTGGGTGTTATGCGCATGAGAAATTGCATACCTATTGAATGGGGTTCCATCCAAATCAATGCCTACCACTCCATATGAGATATGGAATGGGAAGAGACCATGTCATAAACGAGTTAAGATATGGGGTTGTCCGGCCTATGTTGGAAAAAAAATCCGGACAAACTCGAGGCAAGCTCAGTTCTGTATAAGTTTGTTGGATATCCCAAACATTTGTGAGGGAATATCTTCTACCAAACTGAGGGGCAAAAAGTGTTTTGTTTCTCGGCATGGCACCTTTTTAGAAAATGAATTTCTTATGAAGAAATTTAAGGTTATGAGGTAGAACTGGAAGGAGTTCCAGCTGGACAAACTAACAGCTGATGATTTGGTAAAACCAAAGGATTCAATAGTCTCCAACGAGCCTCAGCCTCTCTGCGAATCTGGTAGGGTTCCTCATCCACCTGAGAAGAACAACTGTTTTTCTCGGTGACGGTGGGAGAGAGGATTGCATCATGGTTAATGATGGCCCAACTAGGTTCAGGCAGGCCATCACGAGTGATTGCATCTGTGTAAAGGCTTGATAGTATACGATCAAAGGTAGAATCCATATACACCAACAAAGTATGACTTTAAATGTTTCACCTGAAGGGGTAAAACCCATTGGGAGCAAATGGATCTTGAGAAGATTCTTGGTGTAGATGGAAAAGTTAAGACTTTCAAAGATATGCTTAAGTCCATCAGGATTACAGCAGGCATCGCGGAGTTGGAACATCTGTTTTGATGTGGCAGTCAAAGAGTTTGACTTCATCAAAAAGGTAAATGAACCTTGTATATATATGTAGGTTGTAGAGAGTAAGGTTTTCTTTCACGTATTGTATGTAGATGACATACTCTTGATAGGAAATGTTTTTCTATGCTACACTCGGTCAAGCTCCTCTCATCATAAGGATTCTCCATGGAAGATCTGGATGATACCTACTACATCTTGTGCATTATGATCTATGGTGATATATCTAAGTGGATGTTGGGAGTGTCCCAAATCCAGGTACATTAACACCGTACTAAAGGTGTTTAGTATGGAAGATTCTAAGGGTGCCGGTTCGCCCACTTACTCAGGAATCACTCTCTCCAAAAAGATATCTTCAAAGACTGATTTGAAGAGAGCTCGCATGCAAAGGATACCCTATGCTTCGGCAGTAGGCTCTATCATATATGCGATGTTATGTACCAAACCAGATGTAGATGACTTACTAGGTATAGTGATCAGGAATTAATCAGATCTTGGGAGAATCACTGGACAACTGTGGAGGACATTCTTAAGTACTTGAGAAGCACTAAAAGTATGTTCTAGGTTCGAGCTTCCAGAGTGATAAGGTCGACTGAAAGTCAGTCACAGGCATTGTCTTTACCCTCAGTTGAGGGACAGTATGTTGGAAGTGTTCCAAGCTATATACCGTGGTGTTCAGTTGATAAAACTGTACATTTGTTATTACATTTTTCCTATCATTTTCATATTAAAAAGGACTTTATTATAATATATCATACATATGAGGGTTTATATGTAAAAATACTATTTTCCATGTGTTGATATATTATAATTAGCATTTGGTAGGAAAAATGTATGCAAATAAATTCATTGACCTAATCCTAGTAGAAATAAGTCAACTAAATATTATTTGAGATTGTTGTGCGAATTTTTCCAAGTTGTGCAGAATTTTTCAAGACTAGAATCAAGGAAATTAAGTTGTTGAAGAAGACTTGCCTAATTAAGAATCAAAACTTAGAGACCAAGTCTGGCAGCAACCACGAGAAGATTTCCATGATACAAAGGTTCCAAGGATCGCCAAATGTCATAAGGACAGAGCCCCAAAGTTTTGATGAAGGGAAGAGATTAAACGGCCGCGGATCTACGGCCTTACCCACCCTTGTGCCGTGGATCCGCGGCAAGATAGAGGGATTACTTGCCAAAATTTTGGGCGATGAATCTCTGCTATATTTTACCAAGTTTTCAAGCAAAAGATTGTGGCTTTGGATTATAAAAAGGCACCGAGAGCCTCTTGGAAAATTCATCAAGCCGACGCGATCACGAAGCCCCTGACGCTCACGCAACCAGGCTGATCATCAACTGTTCGTCTACCTCCTTAGGAAAGATCGAGAAGCAACTAGTTTGTAATCATTTTCTACGGAATAAAGTGTAGATGTTCAAGTTGATTAATAAAGGTAGTTATTTTATTTAATTCTTTTGCATTTTACATTATGTTTTCCCTCTCTGTCTTTTCATCTTCTTCTCCCAACATGCGCGCGTAATTCTCCGCTTGTTAGGGTTCGTAGGATTAGGGTAGGCTAATGGATGATGAACATCCATAAACCCTTTTTAAGTCCTGATTGTAATAGAAATTCTTGTTTGTGTAAATCGAATAAAACGAATAAGTTTCTTTGTGTCGGTAATTAGAAAATTGTATAGAATCACAATCAAAGAATTATATTTGACCGCAATCAATTATGGTGTCGGTTGTAGATCGTAAGCGAGTGCGGATCGTCCACAGGGATTGTGCAATTCGTTTTTATGTTTGATTTGTTTGAATTAAAAAGTTAATCGAAAAGAAAAGAAAACATGATTCAAGAATTTATCGATTGATTCAGGTGTCACTAGTCTAATCAAGAATCGCGAAAATGATAAACAATCGAGAATCAGGGTTTCGATGATATTTCCAACCAAATGTCAAGAATCTAAATGAGGCTCGCAGGAATCGATCAGATCTATAGACGTGATGCAATCTCAAGATATCGTGTTCTTGTCATTCGAAGAATTGATACTTGATCGATGATGATCGACGAGAGTTAGGGCTTTCTCGTGAAACTAGGGTTTCATCATTTAACCCTTGTTCTTTCGTCGATATCATTCACATTCTAGCCTCTAGCAATTTCAAGAAATGATCGTAACTCCCCAATTTCGAGCGATATCAATCAAGAAAGCATCGCAACGAACTGGGTCGTCGGTTCTTGAACTTGCTAGGGTTTACAAAACTCGTAGGACTCAAGAATCGATTTAAGATATGTTACATCATCATTCTATTGATCGTCTTGACTCCTCGACAAGCGGAGTATTACTCAAACATCACAACAAGAACTACAACTAGAAATTGAGATCGAATCATGATGCAAGAATTTAAAGAAAAACAAATAAAAGAATATCACCTTTTATTTATATCAACAATTTGATTACAATCGCTCAAGAACTACAAGAGGAAGAACTAAATTGTCGATCTGGCGTCACTTTTCTCCGTGAGTCGTGGGTCGACTTGGACCACTTCCTCTGTTGAAGATCGGCTCTGCTCCTAAAAGGTTGAAGGGCTTCTTACTTGATTTGGTACTCGGGAATCTTGGCTTTTGATTGGAATTAGGGTTAGGGTTTCACACAAGTCTTGTCACTAGACTTGTGGAAGAAGATGAAGAGAGTGAATGGATCTAGATTGATACTAGATTGTCTAAAGATGATTAGATTCATAACCCTTGGTCTAGGCTTCTATTTATAGACTTCCTAAACGCTAGGTCTAGGTTTGAAATTACAATTCCCTCCAAAAGTTTGTTGAGGAGCTTCTAGAAAGAGTTTGTTGGGAGCTAGCTTAGGTTTTAAGCTAGGATTAATTAAGCTTAGAAAACCCTAGTTTGCTGATCTGGCAGAAATCTCTGGAGTCTTCTGGAACCTGAAGTACATTTCTGAACTGTAGGAGCTGAGGTAAGAATTCTGCAGCAAAATTGGATGGATGAAGTGGCAAGGCCGCCGCGGAACCTCGGCGCAAGCCGGCTCCGGCCGCGGTTCCGCGGCCATGTTGGCTCCTTGGGGCTTGGGCTCTTTTCAGTGGTCTTGGTTTGACACTTGGGCCTTTCTTTGATATATTGATTTTTGTTTTGCCTTTTGGATTGCTACCAGAACTGAAATCATTGAGTTGGCGTAATATTTGATCAGCACCATGTAAATTTTTAGCTTCACTTCTGGGTTTTCCTGCACAGATCTCAAAACAAGTGTTGCGCAATATAGGGATGATGCGATGCCATGAAATGCAGTCAATTTCCTTTATAGTGCCGGTTTTAGAGTCTAACACATGCAATCTGATATTTGACGACTGTTTTGCTAATATGTGCTATATGAATGCCGAACACTTCTATATGAATGCAAATGACAGGGAAATTGCCGGTTAAAAGATGCAATATTTTAGACTAATCAAATTCCCCCAAACTTAATTTCGATCGTCTCGAGCTAACTTTTTATTAAAAAGAGAAGGAGAAATTAAAGAAAGAAAAAAAAAACTAACTAGCACACTTTCGTAGGCAACACGATTGCACTGAGCACGTGCAACAGGCCTTTAAACCTCTAGGTGTCCCTAGTAGGAGGAGTGTTGTCTCCTGAGGGTTTTCAGCGGATTGCACCCACAAAATCCAATAATAAAAGGAAGATCATGAATATTACATTTAAAGAAAAGAATTGTAAAAGAAAAGCCTTGAAAATTAGGGTTTCCAACTAAGCTAGCTTTTCGGTTGTCATGAGCCTTATCTTAATGGTCATGAAAAGATGTCAGAAATCATGTCCTCCCTCAATAAAACATCATCTTATTCTTCATTCCTATCTTTATTCCAAACATCGATCATATCACCCTGCGTGTGTGTAAAGGACATCCCTACACCCGGAGAATTCAATTCAAGCTATCATACTCTTGCCCATCAGCCTCAGTACTTTTTAATTAATGAATATTTAGATGAGATTGCTCACACACTTTCATGCGACCATTAATACTTCTTGAGGTACTAACCGACCGATTACTCCTGTGCTTGCTTACTTGGTGTATTTTCCTCATCTTGCACCACCTCAGGCATAGCAGTGACTCCCAGACCAGTTGGCCTTAGGGCACTAGGTGAAGAAGCACCCTCGCTATACATTTTTATTGCCCTTGGTGATAACAAAACCAGTGTCCATTTTTCTCACCACTTTATATTTTTTTATTCACTTTTTTCTTTTTATTTCCTTCATACATCGGCTTTAAGACAAGAGCATTTCAAGGTATCCTCTACTATCCAAGGCTTCAAGACGTGTGTAAGTGCGAATAGCAGGGTAGCAACGTTCAAAATGTTTGGCTTCCAGAATAGAAACTATTTTTCAGACTTCGTTTTATCCTCAGATTAGTGACGTCCTTCATCTTACTAACCCTTGGGACAATGGCTCATAACTACTTATTACTAGTTCGTATAAGAAAACTTCCAATTTTCTTAGTTTTCTTAAATTTTTCTAATCTCATGGATGTAATTTTTCACTATCTAAACTTTTATTATCTTATTTATGTACAAAAAAGTGTAAATATTAAAATTATTTTTATAATTGAAAATTTTTAAATTTTTATGGGTTTTGAAAAATTTTAAATTTTTATAGATTTTTTTTTTAAAAAAATGTTTTGTGCTTATGCAAATGATATGCAAATGATGCAAAAATAAGCACAAACCTCCCCCAAACTTGTTTTCAACAGTGTCCTCACTGTTGCCAACTGCTAGATCTACAAAACCTGTAAGTCTGGGAGGAATTATTAGTGAGGGCAAAATATATAAGTGAAGAACTTCACGCAAACTTGCTCTTTTCACTCACCTCCATTCAAATGATGATGCAATGATATACAGGATATGAAGGTGAGACGGAGGAATTTTAATCCAAATAAACTGGCTCCTGTAAGAACAGGAGCTCCTCCGTGGGGTCAGTGGAAAAATACGGCTTTAGTCTATGTCCATTCACTTTTAAAAAGGTGTCGTTTTTAACATTTTCTACTTCTACTGCCCCGTGCGGGTAGATAGACCGCACAATAAAAGGTCCCTTTCACCGAGATCGGAGCTTACCCGCGTGAAGGTGTAATCATGAATCATAAAGAAGGACTTGTTGACCAGGTGAAAATGTTTTTCTCAAAATGTTTTTATCGTGAAAAACCTTAGTCCTATTCTTTACAATTACAGCGTTATCATAAGCTTCATCACGGAGTTCGCTTAGATCATTAAGTTGCAGCTTCCGAAAGGTGCAAGCTTCTTTGAGGTCAAAATTAATTACCTTAATAGCCCACAATGCTTTATGCTCTATCTCGACGGGTAAATGACATGCTTTCCCAAACACTATCCTATATGGAGACATCCCTAAGTTGGTTTTATATGCAGTTCGGAATGCCCAAAGAGCATCCGTCAGTTTGGTCGACCAGTCTTTTCTATTTTTAGCAACAGTCTTCTCCAGGATAAGTTTGATTTGTCTATTTAAGATTTTAGCCTGCCCGCTTGTTTGGGGATGATAGGGTGTAGAAAGTCGGTGGTTGATTCCGTATTTTTGCATCAGAGTCTCGAAAGATCTGTTGCAGAAATGTGTCCCATTATCGCTAATGATAGCGCGTGGGTGTCCAAATCGCGAGAAGATGTTCTCTTTTAAGAACTTAATGACAACTTTCTTGTCATTAGTGCGATATGGAATGGCTTCTACCCACTTTGAGACATAATCAACCGCCAGCAGTATGTACAAATTCCCAAAGGAGTTGGGAAAGGGACCCATAAAATCAATGCCCCAAACATCGAATATTTCAACAACCAGAATGGGTTGCTGAGGCATTTCATTCCTCTGGGAGATTCTACCCGTGTACTGACATTGTGTACAGGTTTTGTAATGCTCAAATGCGTCCTTGAACAAGGTAGGCCAATAAAATCCACATTGCAAACCCTTTTCCGCTGTCTTTTTAGGACCGAAGTGACCCCCACAGGCCTGATCATGACAAAAAGAAAGAACACTCTTGAACTCTTCATTCGGGACACACCAGTGAATGATCTGATCAGGACAATACTTAAACAAATATGGATCGTCCCAGTAAAAGTGTTTTACTTGGGATAAAAAGCGGTATTTGTCCTGTTTTGACCAATCGCTCGGTATAAGTCCCGTGATAAGATAGTTCACAATATCCCTGAACCATGGTTCATTGGATATGCTCAAGAGTTGTTCGTCAGGGAATGAGTCATCGATCGGCAGGGTCACAGGGGAAGAAGAGATGCATGAAAGATGGTCAGCTACTACGTTTTCACATCCTTTCTTATCTTTGATAACAAGATCGAATTCTTGTAACAGAAGGATCCAACGTATTAGTCGACCTTTTGCATCTTTCTTCGCCAGAAGATGTTTTAAGGCGGAATAGTCAGTATACACAACTATAAGTGAGCCAATTAAGTAAGGCCTGAATTTTTCTAATACAAACACAACCGCTAAAAGTTCTTTTTCGGTGGTTGTATAATTGATTTGAGCATCATTCAGGGTCTTACTTGCATAGTATATCACGTGTGGCATCTTTTCGATGTGATGTCCTAAGACTGCACCTACTGCAAAGTCGAATGCGTCACACATTAGCTCAAAGGGGTAGTCCCAGTTAGGAGACGATAACACGGGGGCTGAAGTGAGTGAGTGTTTAAGTGAGTCGAAAGCTGTCTCGCAGTCCGAGTCAAAATGGAAGGTCGAATCCTTGGCCAGGAGAAGAGTTAAAGGACTAGCAATTTTGCTAAAGTCCTTAATGAATCTTCTAGAAAAGCCCGCATGGCCAAGGAAAGATCGAATATCTTTGACGCTTTTGGGATGAGGGAGGTTTTGAATGACATCTATCTTAGCTCTGTCAACCTCAATGCCTTTCTGTGAAATAACATGTCCAAGAACAATTCCTTCTTGGACCATAAAATGGCATTTTTCCCAGTTCAAAGTTAAGTTCTTCTCTTTGCAACGAGTAAGAACTGCGTCAAGATTCGTAAGGCAATCGGAAAAAGAGTCTCCAAAAATTGAGAAATCGTCCATAAAGATCTCCAGAAAATTCTCTACCATATCAGAGAATATCCCCATCATACACCGCTGAAAGGTAGCGGGAGCATTGCATAACCCAAAGGGCATGCGACTGTAAGCAAAGGTACCAAAAGGACAAGTAAAAGTGGTTTTATCTTGATCCTTTTTGGCGATGGGACCTGATTATGGCCTGAGTATCCGTCCATAAAACAATAATACTCTCGTCCTGCTAAGCGTTCCAGCATTTGATCAATGAATGGTAGAGGAAAGTGGTCTTTCCTCGTAGCAGCATTGAGTTTTCTATAATCGATACATACATGCCACCCAGTTTGGGCGCGTGTCTGAATCAACTCATTTGCCTCATTGGTTATAACAGTGATGCCGGATTTCTTAGGAACGACATGTATAGGACTCACCCATTGGCTATCGGAGATGGGGTATATAATACCATTATCAAGGCATTTGACGATCTCTTTCATTACCGCTTTCTTCATGATGGGATTCAACTGTCTCTGTGGTTCTCGGGTTGGTCTGGCATCATCCATCATATGTATATGATGTTCAACAATCAAGGGACTAATCCCTTTGATGTCCGCTATACTCCAACCAAACGCCTCTTTGTTAGATCTCAATACCGATAAAAGTGCATTCTCTTGCTCTAATGCTAGAGAAGCGGATATTATAACCGGTAAAGACTCATTCTCACCTAAATAAGCATATTTAATATGAGAAGGCAAAATTTTTAGATCTAATTCGGGCGGAGAAATGATAGAAGGAGGGATCATTGAGTGATTTTTGGATTTACAAAGAAGCTCAGAGCCTGTGAAAGATACAGACTCGGGTGGAGAAAAGTCAGGAGTGCAGGACTCAAGTGTAGAAAAAATGTCCTCACTAAGATCTTGTGTGAAATCAAACAGAGATGTGGTAATGTCGTCGAGATTAGTAAAGCAAAGTTCCTCAGCTCCACAACTATCGGGAGCGATCTTGTGGACAGAGCACACATCTAGAATATGAGCAGACGGTTCTGATGGCTGACTTCCAACTTTGTAGATATTTAGTTCAATGGTCATATTTCCAAATGATAAGTTCATTGAACCGTTTCTACAGTTTATAACAGCGTTGGAAGTGGCAAGGAAAGGACGACCCAGAATCACCGGAATTTGGCCCCGGGGGTTTGCTACTGGCTGTGTGTCAAGCACAATGAAGTCTACAGGGAAAACAAATTCCCCGACCTTTATTAACACATCCTCTAATTCACCCCTTGGTTTGGTGATTGAACGGTCTGCCATTTGGAGAGTGCAGTGAGCAGGTTTCAGCTCTCCAATCCCTAATTGCTCATATACAGAATATGGAAGTAGGTTAACACTTGCGCCAAGGTCTAAAAGAGCACGATTTATGTTTTTACCCCCAATAAAAATCGAAATTGTAGGACATCCTGGGTCCTTTCGTTTCTTTGGTAGCTGTGGGATAAAAGCAGTGCTAATATTATTAGCCATGAAGACCTTCTTCGGCACTTGGGTCTTCCTCTTCCTAGTGCACAAGTCCTTAAGAATTTTCGCATATGCGGGGACTTGTTGAATCACATTTAGGAGAGGGATGTTGATGTTAACCTGTTTGAACATTTCCATAATTTTCTCCATATGAGGACTCGTTCTATTACCCCTTAACCGATTCGGGTAAGGAGCTTTCGCAATAAGCGCCGGGTCCATCACAGGAGAAGGAAGAGGGGGTAGATGAGGTCCCAAAAGAGGCGTGGGGACCGTCTGTGGAGAACTATAAGGGTTGGGTTCAGGTGTCGAGCCTAGTGGGAAATGGAGAATAGGCTCGCGAGAAGGTGGTGTGGTAGAAGAAGAAGGATCAGAAGGAGAAGTGTGTGTGTGTGGAAAGGTCTCAGCCGGGGTGTTGATATGATTTCCAATATCATCAACTTCTTCCCCAACATGGTTGTTCAGCACTCTTCCCGATCTCAACGTTGTGACGGCATTTACATTGTAATGCCCAGGATTCTGTAGAGGTTGAGAGGGAAGTTTCCCTTTTTCTCTCGCACTTATTTCGGCTTTAAGTCGAGCTATTTTAGCTTCCATCGATCTGATACTCTCAGCTTGGGACGCTGAGTTTTTTTTTTATCTCACTGACGGAAGATCTAACCTCAGTCAAAACCTCTATGAAATTTGATAAAAGTGATTTCATGGTTTGAGTGAATTGAGAGAATTCGTCAGTACAGGACAACTGCATAGGATTAGACTGTGCAGGATTGTTGACCTGATTTTGGAAATTTTGTGACTGATAGGGGTGCTGAGTGAGTTGAAGGGGTTGCTGTGGTGGAGGAAGAGCCCTTTGAAATTGATTCGTGTTTGGAACCGAGTTTTGAGATTGGTTTTGGTTCCAAGCGAAATTCAGGTGATTCCTCCAACCCTGATTGTACGTGGAAGAATATGGATCATTTCGAGGTCTTTGAAATGCGGCATTAGAATGCTCGTGACCTTGAAACGCAGAGTTTAATGGACATTCTTCCGTTAAATGAGACGGATCAGAACAGCACCCACAAACAGTTTTGGGGAGCGACACTGGGTTTAGGGAGGCTGCTGCAAATTTGTGTTCTATAGCGTCGAGCTTCTTTTGCATTGCTACCATCTCAGCTCGAACACCTATGGACACATCTATTTGGTGTACGCCACCCCTATTCAATGGTTGGGTTCCACTCTCCTACTGTAGTGATTTTTCAGCGAACTCTTCTAAATATTTCCACGCTTCCCCATTATCCTTAGTCATAAAAGTACCTTGACACATGTTTTCAAGGCTCTGTTTAGTGTTTGGGTTAATGCCTTCATAAATGATTCGGCACAATTCCCATCTCGGGATGCCGTGATGAGGACACTGAACCAATAGATCCTTGAAATGTTCAAAGCATTTAGAGAATGGTTCAATAGGGAGCTGGGCAAATTGATTCAGTTCGCTAGGGATTCGAGTTGTCTTTTGTATTGGGTAAAATTTCTTAAGGAATGCCGCTACGAATTCTTCCCAATTCGTGATTGAGTGTGCGGTGGTGTTATATAGCCACTTCTTGGCTATATCGCACAAAGTAAATGGAAGAAGTCGTAGACGCATAGCATCCACTGAAAGTTGTGACGTACCCATCATTGCGCATACGTTTTCAAATTTGGTAATGAAAACGTAAGCGTCCTCAGTCTCGAGTCCGTGGAATTTGGGTAAAAGGTTGATGTATTGGGGTTTTATCTCAAAGTTATCCCCGTTGGCTGGTGGTGCGGATAAGCAGGTCGAAAGAGGACCTCGCAGTGGATAGCACCTCTCCTGGAGAGAGATGCGAGGTGGATTCTGCGCACCAACGGACGGCGGCAGATTAGGGTTAAAGAAGTTTGATGGAGGTGGATCCATCGATGTGGGTGTGGTAGTGGGTAAATAAGAAGTAAATGGAGAAATACCGACTTTGGAGTCGATAAAGGGTACGCGGACTAAACGGGCACTAGAATCCCATGTCCAGCCTATCTTGTACTAAAAAGGGTTACTACAAGTGGCAGCGTTGACTTATAATTAGGGGTATGAATGAATGCGGTGTTTGCTTTGAAAAAGGGATGGATTTTTGAAAAAATGATGCGACACAACAAATGCAGCAACATAAACCCTAGAATTTAGTGGTCACCTAGGTCCGGTTCTAGACCGCTGCTAACTGCCAAAAGCCAAGTCGCAGGATAGAATCCTCCACTGCCTCTTTGTCCCCCTGTGGCCAGGTAAGTGCCAGGTAAGTGGGAAGGTACTCCACTACGTAAGTAGTGGGCCTAATTAATAACCACTAGCCTTCGACACACTTGCCTAGACACCACAAGAAAACGCGGATAAGCAATGAATTACCCACGGCCTTCTTCTGTCCTAAGTGAGCGCGACGGTCCTTAGAGTCATCTCTAGATATTTTTTAGTTAATGTGGGTCAATGCGGATGCAAGTTTTGTGGTTTTCGGGGCCTAGGAAGGGTAATGAACTCCCCACCTAATTTGGATTTTGCCGTGCCCCTTAATATCCGTATTTAGAATGCAAACAACCAAGAAACAAAATCACGCACAAATTTACTTTTGCAATTTGCGAGCTGTGATTATTTGCAAAGAAGCCTGCAGAAAATTATTAGTTGGAGCTAAAAAGAGGAGAGAGGAGAAGTTAAGAAGTCACCTGAAGCAAAATTTTCACAAAGAACCCTCAAACTAGCCGCCGTTCCGCCGCAATTGGGCCTTATTGCCTCCCTTCCGCGGTCGAATGATGGAATCACTGGACCAAAATTTTTCAGAGAGGCTCTGTAGACTCCCTCTGCTCTCTGGTATATTCCAAAAAATTTTCCAATTTCACAGCAATCTCCAGATCTCCTTGCAATGAACCACAACAAATCGTTTAGGGTTTGCACGAATTTTGATCTCAAAAAATTACAATGGAATAAATCTTTCAATTCAAACTTTAATATGAAACGAATTAGCACGTAATCCCCGGCAACGGCGCCATTTGGTTGATCGATTCTTTGTGTGTCGTTTTAGAAAATGAATAGAATTCACAATCAAAGAATTACCGCAATCAATTACGGTGTTGGTTGTAGATCGTAAGCGAGTGCGGATCGTCCACAGGGATTGTGCGATTCGTTTTTATGTTTGATTTTTTTGAATTGAAAAGTTAATCGAAAAGAAAAGAAAACATGATTCAAGAATTTATCGATTGATTCGGGTGTCACTGGTTTAATCAAGAATCAAGAAAATGATAAACAATCGAGAATCAGGGTTTCGATGATATTTCCAACCAAATGTCAAGAATCTAAATGAGGCTCGTAGGAATCGATCGGATCTATAGACGTGATGTAATCTCAAGATATCGTGTTCTTGTCATTCGAAGAATTGATACTAGATCGATGATGATCGATGAGAGTTAGGGCTTTCTCGTGAAACTAGGGTTTTATCATTTAACCCTTGTTCTTTCATCGATATCATTCATATTCTAGCCTCTAGCAATTTCAAGAAACGATCGTAACTCCCCAATTTCGAGCGATATCAATCAAGAAAGCATCGCAACGAACTGGGTCGTCGGTTCTTGAACTTGCTAGGGTTTACAAAACTCATAGGAATCAAGAATCGATTTAAGATATGTTACATCATCATTCTATTGATCGTCTCAACTCCTCGACGAGCGGAGTATTACTCAAACATCACAACAAGAACTACAACTAGAAATTGAGATCGAATCATGATCCAAGAATTTAAAGAAAACAAGATAAAAGAATATCACCTTTTATTTATATCAACAATTTGATTACAATCGCTCAAGAACTACAAGAGGAAGAATTAAATTGTCGATCTGGCGTCGCTTTTCTCCGTGAGTCGTGGGTCGGCTTGGACCACTTGCTCTGTTGAAGATCGGCTCTGCTCCTAAAAGGTTGAAGGGCTTCTTGCTTGATTTGGTACTCGGGAATCTTGGCTTTTGATTGGAATTAGGGTTAGGGTTTCACACAAGTCTTGTCACTAGACTTGTGGAAGAAGATGAAGAGAGTGAATGGATCTAGATTGATACTAGATTGGCTAAAGATGATTAGATTCATAACCCTAGGTCTAGGCTTCTATTTATAGACTTCCCAAACCCTAGGTCTAGGTTTGAAATTACAATTCCCTACAAAAGTTTGTTGAGGAGCTTCTAGAAAGAGTTTGTTGGGAGCTAGCTTAGGTTTTAAGCTAGGATTAATTAAGCTTAGAAAACCCTAGTTTGCTGATCTGGCAGAAATCTCTGGAATCTTCTGGAACTTGAAGTACATTTCTGAACTGTAGGAGCTGAGGTAAGAATTCTGCAGCAAAATTGGATGGATGATGTGGCAAGGCCGGCTCCGGCCGCGGTTCCGCGGCCATGTTGGCTCCTTAGGGCTTGGGCTCTTTTCAGTGGTCTTGGTTTGATACTTAGGCCTTTCTTTGATATATTGATTTTTGTTTTGCCTTTTGGATTGCTACCAGAACTGAAATCATTGAGTTGGCGTAATGTTTGATCAGCACCATGTAAATTTTTGGCTTTACTTCTGGGTTTTCCTGCACAGATCTCAAAACAGGTGTTGCGCAATATAGGGATGATGCGATGCCATGAAATGCTGTCAATTTCCTTTATAGTGCCGGTTTTAGAGTCTAACACATGCAATCTGATATTTGACGACTGTTTTGCTAATATGTGCTATATGAATGCCGAACACTTCTATATGAATGCAAATGACAGGGAAATTGCCGGTTAAAAGATGCAATATTTTCGACTAATCAAGTCCTATAAAGTTTATGAACTTTATCAAAAGAATCATTAACATCCTAATCGGGAGCGCTAACAATTCTTTGTTAGTTCCGACCGCGATTAGAGATTAGATTAATGATTATTTTGGTAAAGGCTAGATATGAACGGAGTTCCGTATCGAGATAATGGTTAAGAGTGGGATTCCTTTTCCCTCCAAAACCCTAATCTACACGCATCACCGTCGTTCTAGTTAGAAATCTATTAAAGGATAAAAAGGGTAACTTTTAATTAATCGTCCATAACTACTAAATCCTAACGAACCCTACAAGCCCTCTTATTATATTATCTACTTCTCTAAAGTAATCTAGATCTATATTTTTGCATTCTTGCTTAACGTAGATCTAGAAACTTTTCACAAAATTCTTATTTCCTCCTATCTTTTTCAACACATCTAAAGTAAGAGTAAAAGGTTCAACGTTTCCCTGAGGATGACCCGTACTCATCTCGGTCTAGCTACACGCGACACCGTTATTGATTGCGGTTAACTACTAAAAACACATTTTTTCGTATCAATCAAATGGCGCCATTGCCGGGGATACGTGCGTAATTTTTTTATTTTTACTATTTGTGTTGAATTCTTAGACGATTTATATTATTATTAACACAAAACTGCAAATTGCTTATTTAACGATTTGTGCGTGAATTTTGCAAGGTGATCTGGAGTCACAGAATTGAGGAAAACAGAAGACAGAGCCATTAATCGAGATCCAGAGGGACACAGAAAAATTTTCAGCAACTGAACAATCCACCTCGCGGCGGAACCGTGGCACAAAGGTGCTTCCGGCGGCGGAATCGCGGCAGGTTAGAGGGATTAGGGCTATAGAACTCTCTGGTAGGTTTCTCAACTCCTTCTCTCTCCTCTCAAATCCAATAAAATCTATCTCCTGCAGGATTCTTTGCAAAATAGCGCCGCTCAAAAATCTTTTTGCAAAAGTTTTGTGATTGGTTTTGTTTTGCATATTTTAATACGGACTCTAAGGGGCAAAGACCAAATCAAGATTAGGTGGGGATTTCATCACCCTTCCTAAGCCCCACAAATCATAAACCGAGCATCTGCATCAACCCTACAATAATTTAAAAAATATCTAGACCAGACTCTAAGGACTGTCGCGCTCATTAAGGACAGAGGAAGGTCGTGGGTAATCTATCATTTATCCGCATTACTTTTGTAGTGCCTAGGCAAGTGTGTCAAAGGCTAGTGGTTTTTAATTAGGCCCACTACTGTGGTTCCTTCCCACTTACCTGGCACTTACCTGGCTATAAGGGTAGTACGGAGGCGGTAGAGGATTGATCCTGCGGCTTGTCCTTTGGAAGTCTAGGAGCGGTCTAGAGACTGGACCTAGGTGACCTTAGTTCTAGGTTTGCTTGTGCATCTTAGGGAGATTTGTCTTGAGTCCTACTTTTTCAAAATAAGCCAATTTTAAATCACACACACGCTGCCACTTGCATTAAACCCGCTTAGTGCATGCTCGGCTGGACACGGGATCCTAATGCCTGTCTTGTCCGCGTTCCTGCTATCGACGCCGAAGTCGGTACTTCTTCATCTTCTTTTCCACCACCACACACCACGACCGAGATGGACGGCACTCCATCAAATTATAACACCACGCTGCCACCGCCCAAAGGTGCGCAGAATCCACCGCGCATTTCTCTCCAAGAGAGATGCTATCCTATCCGTGGTCCTCTTCCCACTTGTCTATCTCTTCCACCACCTAACGGGGATAATTTCGAAATTAAACCCCACTACATCAATCTGCTGCCCAAATTTCACGGGCTTGAGTCGGAAGACGCGTACGTTTTCATCACCAAATTCGAAAACGTATGCGCAATGATGGGTACTTCACAATTGACTTTAGATGCTATGCGCTTACGTCTTCTCCCATTCACACTGTGCGACTTGGCAGAAAAATGGCTTTACAATACTGCCGCACACTCTATCACTAATTGGGATGAATTTGTCATAGTATTTCTTAAGAAGTTTTACCCAAACCATAAGACTGCCCATATTAGGAGCGAGATCAACCAGTTCACCCAGCTTCCCAATGAACCATTTTGGAAGTGCTTTGAACGTTTCAAAGATCTGCTTGTCCAATGCCCCCATCACGGAATACAAAGATGGGATTTATGTCGGATTATATATGAGGGCATTAATCCAGCGACAAAGCAGATGCTTGAAACAATGTGTCAATGCAATTTCATGTCTAAAAATGACGGTGAAGCGTAGAAATATCTGGAAGACCTTGCTGAACACATGTTGCAGTGGGAAAGTGTAAGACCACCTTCAACTAAGGGAGGTATTCACCAGCTCGATGTTTCTATCGCAGTAAAAGCCGAAATGGCAGCGATACAGAAGAAACTCGACGCTATTGAAAACAAGTTCTCATCATTCTCCCTAAATCAGGTCATGCTTCCTAAGACCGTCTGTGGTTCCTGCTCGGATCCTTCACACTTAACGGAAGAATGTCCTATGAATGCATCGTTTCAAGCTAATGCTGCTTTTCAGCAGCGACCTAGAAACGACCCTTATTCTTCTACGTACAATCAAGGATGGAGGAATCATCCTAACTTTGCTTGGAATCAAAACCAACAAAGCAATTATCAAAGACCTCCTCCACAGCAACCACAACCACAAAATCAGCCCCCTTTCAGTCACAGAATTTCCAAAATCCGGCTAACATTTCTACACCACTAGTGGACGGTACTGACAACTCACTTGCACAAACTTTGGATATGTTCCTGAAACAATCCATGCAATTGTCAGCTGAGATGAAGTCTTCTATTGATACCATAACGAAAAACTCAGCCTCCCATGGTGAGAGTATTAAATCAATAGAAAACCAAATAGCACAGTTAAACGCCGCAATGAGTGCGAGAGAGAAAGGGAAACTCCCATCTCAACCCATACCTAATCCTGGCCACTCACAAAGTTATAATGTGAGTGCTGTTACCACGTTGAGATCGGGAAAAGTGCTGAATAACCGAGTGGGTGAGCAATGTGATGATAGTGACACCAATGATACCCCAGCTTCTTCTTCTTCCCCTAATTTGTCTAATCTCCCACCTTCACCCGAGCCTATTCTCCGTTTTCCCCAAGGCTCGAACATTTTGCCGAATCTATCTAAGTCGATTCTCGCTCCAATTTTGAGATCGAATCCATCTCCACAGTCTTCTCCACAAATGATGGACCCAAAACTTATTGATCAAGCACCTTATCCAAACAGGTTAAGGGGCAACAAACCAAGTCCACAAATGGAGAAGATTATGGAAATTTTTAAGCAAGTTAACATAAACATTCCTCTCCTAGATGCTATTCAACAAGTTCCGTCATATGCGAAAATCCTAAAGGACTTGTGCACTAGGAAGCGGAAAGTTCAAGTACCTAAAAAAGTTTTCCTTGCGAATAATGTGAGCACTGCTTTTACACAACAACTACCCAAGAAACGAAAGGACCACGGAAGTCCTACAATTTCAATTTCTATTGGGGGTAAAAATATCAATCGTGCTCTACTCGATCTAGGTGCTAGTGTTAACTTGCTTACGTATTCTGTTTATGAGCAATTAGGGATCGGAGAGTTAAAACCTGCACATTGCACTCTTCAGATGGCCGATCGATCTATCACCCAACCTTGGGGTGAGCTAGAGGATGTGTTAATCAAAGTCGGGGAATTCATATTCCCTGTGGACTTTATCGTTATAGATACACAACCTGTAGCAAACCCACGCAATCAAATCCCGGTGATACTCGGTCGACACTTTTTGGCCACTTCCAACGCAGTAATCATTTGTAGAAACGACTCTATGACCCTATCCTTTGGAAAGAAGTCAATTGAGCTTAACATTTACAAGTTGGGAAGTGAACCCTCCGAACCCTATGCTCATGTGTGTTCTGTCGAATTAATGGATGTCGACAGCAGCGAATTTGATCAACCTCATGATACTGACTCTTTTCATATGTTGTTGTTTGACCCAACCATGGACTCTTCCACCGAGTTGTCCGGGTCAACATCTAACGCTGATAAGGAACTTCTTATAGAGTCTGACGATCACCCCATTTTTTCTGATGACATTATTTTTCGGGGTATCGATGAAAGCTTTGAGGAAATTTTCGCTGATGAACTCGCATTTTTAAAAGATACGGGTGTTGAGATAAATCAACTCCAAGATGAAGAAATTGGACCTCCACCCCTTCTTTTAGACATTCATCATAATGCGAGTAATCCATCATCACTATCACTGTGTCGTCTCTCCAAATTGAGACGCAATCCTTTTCCATTACACCTCTTATCACCTCCCCATTTCTTCTAGTCGAAAGGTGACATGTTCTTCCACCAACCTTGGTGCTTCATCGATAAAATTTTTGAATGGTTGGTGTTGACCTTCGGTCTTTGCAAAGCTTGGCATTGACCAATAACCTTGACCCCCTCGTGAGATTTTAAAAGATTAAAATTGTTTAACTCAAGTTTTGGGGGGTGGTATATTTTGGCTCTTGAAAGAAAATGATTTTAACAAAATTGTGAGCCAAAAATAAGTTTGGGGGAGGATTTTCACTTTCATATATTCTTTCCCCCATTAATAATTTCCTCCCAAGTTTACATGTATTTGAGCTTAACAGATGAGAGGTTTGTGCTTATTTTCGCATCAATTTGCATCATACTTTGCATAAGCACAACATTTTCAAAAATTAAAAAAAAATTCTTTTATAACAAAAGAGTAGAAAGTGAAAAATTACATCCAAAAGATAGGAATAGTTTAAGAAAACCAAGAAAATTAGAAGTTTTCTTAAACGAACTAGTAATAAGTAGTTATGAGCTGTTGTCCTAAGGGTTAGAAAGATGAAGGAAGTCATTAATCTGAGAATAAAAATAAGTCTGAAAAATAGTTTCTATTCTGGAAGCCAAACATTTGAATATTGATACCCTACTATTTGCACTTACACACGTCTTGAAACTCGGGATAGTAGAGGATACCTTGAAATGCTCCTGTCTAAAAGCCAAAGTATGAAGGAAATGAAAAAAAATGAAGAAAATATAAAAATGGTGAAAAGAAAAATGAACACTGGTTTTGTTATCGCCAAGGCAGCAATAAAAAAATATAGCGAGGGTGCCTCTTCACCTAGTGTCCTAAGGCCAACTGGTCTGGGAGTCACTGCTAAGCCTTAGGTGGTGCAAGACGAGGAAAATATTATCACCGAATCAGCAAGCACATGAGTAATCGGTCGGTTAGTACCTCAAGAAGTATTAACGGTCGCATGAAAATGTGTGAGCAAATCTAAATATTCATCAAATTAAAAAGTACTGAGGTAGATGAACAAGAGTATGATAGCTTGAATTGAATTCTTCGAGTGTAGGGATGTCCATTTCACGCACGTAGGGGTATATGATCAATGTTTAGATGAAAGGTAGGAATGAAAAATAAAGACGATGTTTTATTGAGGGGTAATGTGATTTCTAACATCTTTTCATGACTATTAAGATAGGGCTCATAACAACTGAAAAGCTAGTGTAGTTGGAAACTCTTATTTTCAAAGTCTTTCTTTTATGGTTCTTATCTTTATATGTAAATTTCACTATCTCTCTTTTGTTATAGGATTTTGTGGGTGTAATCCGCTGAAAACCCTCAGGAGACAACACTCCTCCTACTAGGAACACCTAGAGGTTTAACGGCTTGTTGCACGTGCTCAGTGCAATCGTGTCTGCCTACGAAAGTATGCTTAGTTTTCTCCTTTCTTTTTCTCCTCTTGAATAAACTAGTTTGCTCGGGACGATCAAAGATAAGTTTAGGGGTATTTGTTCAGTTGATAAAACTGTACATTTGTTATTACATTTTTCCTATCATTTTCATATTAAAAGGACTTTATTATAATATATCATACATATGAGGGTTTATGTGTAATAATACTATTTTCCATGTGTTGATATATTATAATTAGCATTTGGTAGGAAAAATGTATGCAAATAAATTCATTGACCTAATCCGAGTAGAACTAAGTCTACTAAATATTATTTGGGATTATTGTGCAGAATTTTTCCAAGTTGTGCAGAATTTTTCAAGACTAGAATCAAGGAAATCAAGTTGTTGAAGAAGACTTGCCTAATTAAGAATCAAAACTTAGAGACCAAGTCTGAGAGCAACCATGAGAAGATTTCCATGATACAAAAGTTCCAAGGATCGCCAAATGTCATAAGGATAGAGCCCCAAAGTTTTGATGAAGGGAGGAGATTAAACGACCGCGGATCTGCGGCTTTACCCACCCTTGTGCCGCGGATCCGCGGCAAGATAGAAGGATTACTTGCCAAAATTTTGGGCGATGAATCTCTGCTATATTTTACCAAGTTTTCAATCAAAAGATTGTGGCTTTGGACTATAAAAAGGTACCGAGAGCCTCTTGGAAAATTCATCAAGACGACGCGATCACGAAGCCCCTGACGCTCATGCATCCAGGCTGATCATCAACTGTTCGTCCACCTCCTTAGGAAAGATCGAGAAGCAACTAGTTTGTAATCATTTTCTACGGAATAAAGTGTAGATTGTTCAAGTTGATTAATAAAGGTAGTTATTTTATTTAATTTTTGCATTTTACATTATGTTTTCCCTCTCTGTCTTTTCATCTTCTTCTCCCAACATGCGCGAGTAATTCTCTGCTTGTTAGGGTTCGTAGGATTAGGGTAGGCTAATGGATGATGAACATCCCTAAATCCTTTTTAAGTCCTATAAAGTTTATGAACTTTATCAAAAGAATCATTAACATCCTAATCGGGCGCGCTAACAATTCTTTGTTAGTTCCGACCGTGATTAGAGATTAGATTAATGATTGTTTTGGTAAAGGTTAGATATGAACGGTGTTCCATGTCGAGATAAGGGTTAAGAGTGGTATTCCTTTTCCCTCCAGAAACCCTAATCTACATGCATCACCGTCGTTCTAGTTATAAATCTATTAAAGGATAAAAAGGGTAACTTTTAATTAATCGTCCATAACTACTAAATCCTAACGAACCCTACAAGCCCTCTTATTATATTATCTACTTCTCTAAAGTATTCTAGATCTATATTTTTGCATTCTTTCTTAACGTAGATCTAGAAACTTTTCACAAAATTCTTATTCCTCCTCTCTTTTTCAACACATCTAAAGTAAGAGTAAAATGTTCAACGTTTCCCTGAGGACGACCCGTACTCATCTCGGTCTAGCTACACGCGACACCGTTATTGATTGCGGTTAACTACTAAAAACACACCTTTTCGTACCAATCACGTGGCAAACTAGACGATAAAGGCTGAATACGTTGCTACCAATGATACTGCCAGAGTGGCTGTCTGGGCATTTCATGTTCATGAAATGAACATGCTTCCTACCATTGATCGTCCAATAACTGTTATTGTGACAACAATGGAGTTGTGGCTTTAGCCTAGGAACGCCGGTCCCATCTGCGATCCAGACATATACTGAGGCAAGTATCACCTGATCAAGGAGATGGTTGATCTCCCGGGGATCGAGGTCAGGAGAGTTGACGCGAAGGATAACACGGCGGATCCACTTACAAAGGCTTTTCCCTAAAGTGACTTCTATAGGACGTTGAGTATGAGATACTGCAACAAATGGCCTTAGTGAAAGTGGGAGATTGTTAGTTACATGTATGCCCTAGAGGCCATTACTATACATGCGATTTATATTGTAGTGGATGCTTGGACATATATAGGGAGGACTTTCTTGCTCGACATGATAGTATGCTATCTGGTTGCTCTTTATCTTAACATGTACACTTATTGTCTCTCTATTACATGTTGATAAAGACCTTAGGATGAGTACTTGACTACCAGGATTATGATGCAGATCATACTAGTGGTGCAGAGGTAGTCTGTAAGTACATCCTTCAAATGTTCCTAGTCGTAGAGGTATCGAGACGGGGCATCGATATTCCAGAGTAGACTAGCATATACGCTTCTCGACCCATATGATGGACGATGGATGATCCCATATCCATTGGTGTTTGACATCAGAGAAGGTATACGGGTGCTCAATGGAGACTGGGTACACTGAACGGACTCGCCGAGAACTCCTAGATGGTATTATACCTATCGTCAGACAGCAGTTCTCTGGTGATACTGGTATAGGTTAGTCTGTCGACCCAAGATCGTCATAGAATCTTGTGTGATTCCCACTGTGCTTTGACTTCCACCATACCACGTTCAAGAGATCGTGCAAAAAGGTGGTTTATGGGTACAGTCCCGAGTCACATGGTGGCAATGAGCAATAGGAGGGAGTTCATCTCTTTCGGTATTGGGAGTTGATATTGCTCTATGCTCGATTGGCCATAACAGGAAATCCCTGGCCAGGGTAGCTGAGATCTACTGTTAAGGGTTATCAGTAGTTTCTCGAACCGTTATGGACCTTCCATCGACATGACTTATCAGGCTATTGGGGTCTGACGGTTACCACCCCCAGGCTGTGATATGCGACATATCAGACGAAAAGACCGGACTGTACGATAGTGTTTCTGGCTGGATTCGCAGGAGTATGAGAAGGCTTGCTTGTTGATCTTCTGATCGCTCAATACCTGGGTGGCCGTTATGTTTAGCAGACCGCTTGCAGCTTGTGGGTGTTTGATATGATCATCACCTATTGCCGGCGTATTGACGAGTCTTTAGAGTCCTACATAGAGATTTCCTGATTCATGCGAAACGAAGTAGGAGCACATATGTGATATGTGCGGGACCGAGATTAATACGTGTATGTGATACCGTATTCTATTCTCGCGATATGTGATATCGGTCAGTTATATGTGATATAGCCGGGTTATCGGATCAAGTGTTGATTCGAGAAGTTGATACATATGATATTAGTCGGTTGTATGTGATATAGGCGGATTATTAAATCAAGTGTTGATTTAATAATTTAATGTATAATTATATATGTGATATATTGAATTACATTAACTAATATTAGCTCACTTAAACATTTCTTTTTCTCACTTATGTATACTTAGTATATATGTGATATATATTAATGTACATTATTTTGTGTCATGCTAGATGCCACATGCTACATGGGTGTATGAGACTCATACCATACTTATGATAATCCTAGGGTTTTTATTTATCCAAGTTAATTGAAATTAGATGGAAAATTGTCATGGCTAGAAGCTTGGAGAAGCTTATGCTAACCATTGACTTGGTCCACTAACTTTGTTTTACTTGTAGATATTTATTAACCTAACCATTAATTTTAGCCATGGTTTATTCTCTACATGAGTTAGTGTATGACACTAACTCACCCATGGTTTCTATTCTCACCTCATGGTTTTCAGTCTCATCTCCACTTCATCTTCTTCTTCCTCATGAGAAAGTTTTCTAGCTTTTCTCATGGTGAAGAAATATTGTGAGAAAAATAAATCTAAAGTGAGCAAATATACTACTTCTTCATCCTCTACTATATTAGCCATTTACTTTAGGGTGTTTGCTTCACTAATCTACCGCTAGTGAAGACGTAGCATGAGCTTGAGTCTCCTCGATGTAGATCATCTTCGGCCTCGAAGACTTCGAGCAAGCTTGTTCATTTCTTCATATGAACCCTTACTAGAGTTCGGGTGTTCACTACATGGAGCGAAGGGACTACTACACGGAGCTTTATAATTGAAGGACCGGTCTACAAAGGTTGTATTTCTCATTCACTTAGATGTAAAGTTGTTTGCATTGCTAGTTCTTCTAAATCTCTAGTTAAGATTCTAGGGTTAGTGTTCTTTAGTACGGAAATTTTTTGAAATTGGCATGGATGATGCCTTACGAAACCTTGCTGTCGTGCTAGGTAACCCTGCAATATAGGCACAAAAAAATAATGAAATGCATAACCAGTGTGTTTATATGAGACTGGCGTTTAACTAGGTAAGGAAATTTGATAACTGAACTAGTAAGTGTGGTATGGGTTACTAAAAAGATAACTAAAATGCTACCGGTTATAAGGTGATATAGTAAAATAGCGATTTCTAATGTGTACGTGGCTGTCATGACCCGGAAAAAGGCACGTGACTGGAACTTGAATAATGTGAAGTCTATAGGACCCCGCCTTATTCAAGTAAATCAAAGCCCAGAAATCTAAACCTTTTAGGGAAAAAATAGTGGAGGTGCACTTTTTGAAATAAGGTTTTACTGAAATCAAGTTCTTTCTTTAAAACATATATAATAGTATACAAAATCACTATGTTTGTATATAACTTGAAAACATTTTCATCATTGAAAATTTGGGCAGCACCTCCTTTGAATAACCTAACCCAAAAACGGTACAAACAATATAATATAAGGCATCCCCAAGCGAGAGCTAGCTCTTTGCCAATTGGCGGAAACAACCATGCAAGTAATGCAAATATAAACGCCAAAGGCGAGGATGAAAACTCAGAAGGAATGTAAAGAAAAAAAGGCATTATCAAGAAAACCAGAAAACAATAATAAAAACATGAGCGTGACTCTAAGGCCGAAAGAATATACAATAGAGGTTTCTAAGTCTACTAAATACAGATAGTCTGGTTGATGGAGCTTTTTAAATAGATACAACTGGAATAAAATATACAAGTATAAAATAGCGGTCACGAGGCAATATGTCCCACCTACCAAAGCAATCACCCGGAAGAAAATGGTGTGCCAACGAAACCGTGACAGAACCTGTACGGCTAAACCTGCATGAAACTGTGGCACAATAGGGTTGAGTTACCAACTCATGAGTAGAAGACATCACCGAGTAGAAACCGAATGTATGACGATCTCCTAGATCTTATAGTACAAAAAAATAATAATTGTAGCACGATAACACTGAGTAACAGTAGATGTGATAATATAGACATATGTGAAGTACTCGTGTCCGTGTCATAAAATAACTACATGTCATGTATGCTATGCATGAATGCATCATCAATAGGTATGTCCAACATCGACATACAAAAATCATGATAAACCTGAGTGCCGAACATCGACACTCGAAAACATCAAGAAAACCGTGTCCATCAGTGACACATAAATCTCATATCTCGGGCTCCGTCTGAACGGATCGGCCTATATCATTATATCACACGACTGCGGTCGGTATCCTCCGGATGTTCGCCGAGCCAAAAATCACCGGTCGGTAGTGCTCCCCTGCCGGGCTCAACGTCTCTTTATAATTGAAGGACCGGTCTACAAAGGTTGTATTTCTCATTCACTTAGATGTAAAGTTGTTTGCATTGCTAGTTCTTCTAAATCTCTAGTTAAGATTCTAGGGTTAGTGTTCTTTAGTACGGAAATTTTTTGAAATTGGCATGGATGATGCCTTACGAAACCTTGCTGTCGTGCTAGGTAACCCTGCAATATAGGCACAAAAAAATAATGAAATGCATAACCAGTGTGTTTATATGAGACTGGCGTTTAACTAGGTAAGGAAATTTGATAACTGAACTAGTAAGTGTGGTATGGGTTACTAAAAAGATAACTAAAATGCTACCGGTTATAAGGTGATATAGTAAAATAGCGATTTCTAATGTGTACGTGGCTGTCATGACCCGGAAAAAGGCACGTGACTGGAACTTGAATAATATGAAGTCTATAGGACCCCGCCTTATTCAAGTAAATCAAAGCCCAGAAATCTAAACCTTTTAGGGAAAAAATAGTGGAGGTGCACTTTTTGAAATAATGTTTTACTGAAATCAAGTTCTTTCTTTAAAACATATATAATAGTATACAAAATCACTATGTTTGTATATAACTTGAAAACATTTTCATCATTGAAAATTTGGGCAGCACCTCCTTTGAATAACCTAACCCAAAAACGGTACAAACAATATAATATAAGGCATCCCCAAGCGAGAGCTAGCTCTTTGCCAATTGGTGGAAACAACCATGCAAGTAATGCAAATATAAACGCCAAAGGCGAGGATGAAAACTCAGAAGGAATGTAAAGAAAAAAAGGCATTATCAAGAAAACCAGAAAACAATAATAAAAACATGAGCGTGACTCTAAGGCCGAAAGAATATACAATAGAGGTTTCTAAGTCTACTAAATACACATAGTCTGGTTGATGGAGCTTTTTAAATAGATACAACTGGAATAAAATATACAAGTATAAAATAGCGGTCACGAGGCAATATGTCCCACCTACCAAAGCAATCACCCGGAAGAAAATGGTGTGCCAACGAAGCCGTGACAGAACCTGTACGGCTAAACCTGCATGAAACTGTGGCACAATAGGGTTGAGTTACCAACTCATGAGTAGAAGACATCACCGAGTAGAAACCGAATGTATGACGATCTCCTAGATCTTATAGTACAAAAAAATAATAATTGTAGCACGATAACACTGAGTAACAGTAGATGTGATAATATAGACATATGTGAAGTACTCGTGTCCGTGTCATAAAATAACTACATGTCATGTATGCTATGCATGAATGCATCATCAATAGGTATGTCCAACATCGACATACAAAAATCATGATAAACCTGAGTGCCGAACATCGACACTCGAAAACATCAAGAAAACCGTGTCCATCAGTGACACATAAATGTCATATCTCGGGCTCCGTCTGAACGGATCGGCCTATATCATTATATCACACGACTGCGGTCGGTATCCTCCGGATGTTCGCCGAGCCAAAAATCACCGGTCGGTAGTGCTCCCCTGCCGGGCTCAACATCTCTTTATACGGCCTTCTTACCGCGGGGTACCGCAATGGGTCCACCATGTACCTGCAGACGGTGCATGTCATGACCCGAAAGTACAGAACATGACCGGCACTTAGGCTACGAACGTCTCAAGGCGTACGTGCTCTAAGTAAGCCGAGCCCAGAAATCCAAACCAAGAAAAGTAGTGGAGTGAAGGAAAAACCATATGTAAATCAACCAGTTGCAATATAATATACAACGCCTAAAGGCGAGGATCACAACAGAAAAGGGAACTCAACAGCATGAAACCCAGAGAAATATAACGTGCGACTCAAAGGTCGAAAGAATGATCAATACTGGTCTTTATCTCAATAAATACATGTTTGGTTGATGGAACTTCTAGATACAACTGAAATAATATACAAAGTATAATGATGGGTATGATACAAATAACCCACCTACCAGCAAGTCACCTGAAGAAGCTATGCCCGCAAAGCCGTAATGGAACCCATACAGCAACACCTGTAAGAAACTGGGGCACAACGGGGGTGAGTTGCCAACTCGTGAATAGAAACACATCCACGAACAGAAAATCGCATGTATGATGCAATCCTAGGTCATACGATCATAATATACAATCCTCAAGTATATAACCAGCATTCTATAACCATGACTAGGGTAGCTATCTAACCCAAATGTAATCCTATGTACCCGTGTCAATGTCAGTGCCTCAGGTAGCAATGTATCATATGAATGATGTATGAATGCATGAAAAGTGTGATCAATGTAATCAAGTCTGTATGTGATCAATCTCTGTATATAGGTGGATCCCGTCCATGTATCACCCAATGACAATAAGCATCATGCATGTAAATATGAGGATATAGTCAAAATCATGAAAACATATCATGAAACCAGTGCCTAGCATCGGCACGAAACATAGCCTCAATCTCAATATCTCAATACCTCTGATAAGTCTCACCATCTAGGGCGCCGTCAATCCAGACCGGCCCCTACCATAAATCTCAAGACCATGATGGTATCCTCCGGATATCCGACGTGTCGGGTAAAATCACCGGTCGGTAGTGCTCCCCTGCCAGGCTCAACGCCATCTCCTGCGATCTTCTTGTCCCGGGGTACCGCACCGGGCCCACCATGTACCCGCAATCGGCCTCATCCGCCTCCTCGGATAGGGTTTCACATGTCACTCTTAGCACCGAGAAAACACATGGTGGACGCACTGAAATATCATATCAGGGGTAATCGAGTTTTTACAACAATTACATAATCTCTTTGAAATACCCACGGTTCCCAAATCCAGAAATATCATAGAACAACATATCTCAATGCGCATAATCAGAAAACATGATGTATGTGACATAAAAATGAAGCGCAAGTATAACAGTATATCATGCAACATGGAATAATAGTATGCACATACAAGGGTTATATCCTGCAGCAATAATACTATTGTGTAGTGACATGGCAATTACCGATAAAGATGTGTGTGAACTGGCAAGTAAGTGTACGTGGTACATACGCATCATCGGTAATGGTGCTGGTGTCCTAACAGTATGATGTCAACAATAGAATATGAATCACAATAAGTATGCGATGCAGAACAACAATAATAATAAGCGGGAGCTGAATACCAAATACCAGGATAATTAAACTGCATCTAATGTCATAAGAGTCGTATAGCTACACCACTATAAGGCTGAGCTAAAGCTAACAGTAGGTAAGGGAAACCGCCTAACCTCTGAGTCAATACATATATATACATATAGTCGGTGATCCCGCCTCGATAATATCACATCCGATACCGTATTGCTATAATCGGTTATCCCAAGTCAAGAGTGCGGATCAAACATCAATTACAGCTCGTACGTAAATCCGTCGTACGGCATCCTCAAATCTGGGTACGGGTCAATATCACATTCGTCATATAATCCATCTAGTATTCTCTATATCAAATATCATAATCTGGGTACTGACCTACGTCTAGTACAAAGCTAATATCATCACTATCATCATGATCTGACTACTGATCAACAGTCTCGTATGAATCGATATCATCATCACAATCGTCACAAGGAGTAACATCGCCGAATACGGCCTATCATACTAATCTTGTCATATCATATCATGTCACATCTCGTAACGTACTCACATGTCGATCATTTTGTATATATCACTATTCCTATGGCATCATCATCCCAAAAATCTGCTAAAGCATCAAGACATATCTCAAATATGAATTATACCATATCACCGACATCATAATCTCGGATCAAATATCATCGACTCATCTCAAACCCAAGTATCATCCTCAAATCCGTATGTGAACACATAGTCCCATACCCACGTGAACACATATCTAAATAGAATCCCATAACCACATATGTAATAAGGATGTATGCAAGTATGTATGTGTGAATATGTATGTGTAGTGCACCCACTACCGTAGGGTTCGTAACCTTTCACCAATCCAACACGCCAATATCCATTTTAACATTATTATCGATCCCGAATAACATATATTAAATGTAAGTGTGTATACGCATCCGTATACATCACGACGAATTGCGGGGTTGCTATACGCCATCTACCTGACTTCTCCCCGTAGATATAAATCTACTCACCTTTCTTTATGCGTGCCGGTACCGATGTTGCCATTCGCATCTCCAATGCTTCGACGCCACGTGGGGTACCTACAAGGATATCACACGCTAAAACACATGAAAATCATGTCGGAAACCAAAATGGTGCGCGCTACGCTCATAGGTAAAAACCTGTAGCCTTGCGTGCAAACACGGCCAACAACCTGCTGCCGTTGGCGTTCAAACGCCACCCGACAGAAACGAATCACCGAATACCCAAAATCTATACGAAAAGAAGTCGTAAATCATGCGCCAACTCAAGAAAATCAACCTAGATTCTACCCTAACTGGAATCAGTCAAAACTAGACATACCCAGGGTCAAGTTTACATGAAATAGGGCTGTGCACGCAAAACGAGGCGGTTTCATCCAAGTCTGGCCGCAAATTGCGGCCAGGGGGATTAAATTTGCGGCCTGAAAAATGAGGTGGGGGCTAGGGTTTTGGGTGATGGTTCCAGGGTGCCTGCACAGCCTACTGCCAAGTCAATTTTATTTTAGGGGATCCGGGTTGATAGCAGTTTCCAGAAAGGTCCAAAAGTCGACAAAATCGCTAAATTACGCCAAGTATAACAAATCTGGTATTTTGCTGGAATCTGGGGAAATTCTGGGGTGAACTGGTCTCAAACACATCTAATAAGGTTATACCAACCATCAAAACCAACATTTGGTCAAGTCTCACTCAACATCCCTAAACTAGCACTAGATTAAAGATATAACAGTAAATTTCAGCTAATTATCCATATCTTAACAAGATAGGAGTTGGGTTGCAAGATTATACCTCACGAAAATCCTAGAATGAAGGAGAAGGGAAGATGGAGGAGAGGAAAGGGGTTGCTGCTGCTGGGCTGCTCCTTTAGGGCTGTTTGTGTTGCTGTTATTGTGTGCTGAAGCTGTTTGCTTAGGATTTGTTTGGGTTTGCTGTAGCTTCAGCAGCTGCTGTTGTTGTTTTGTGGTGAGTTGTTGTGATTTTGGTGTGGGTATGGTGGTGTGGTGATGTTGCAATGATGCTAGGGGCTGTTTCTTGCTGCTGTAGCAGCTGATGCATTTGGGGCTGTTTCTAGTGTTTGCAAAGGTGCTAATACTGTTGTATTGAAGTTGTTGATGAGGGTGTATAGATGTGGGGCTAGTGGCTGCAGCTGCTGTAGCTGTTGTAGGAGGCTGTTGTTACAGCTTGTAGCAGCAGCTAGGGGGCTGATGTGTGGGTGAAGGGACCTGATGCAGCTGCTGCTGGAGTGTGCTGATGCAAGATTGGGGGCTGATGGATTGTTTCAGCTGAATTCAGGGGCTGATGTGCTGATGGTGGCTGAAGGGTTGATATAGGATGATGTGTGAGAGGGAGTAAAAGAGCACAAGGGTTTAAGGAGTGAAATGGATCATGGCACACCCGAACCATCTCTCTCTTTCTCTCTTTCCTACACAAGGTCAACTCCCATCCTAATCACCCTTAACAAACTAAAACCCTTAATTAACCTAATTAACATAATTAAATGGTTCAACCCACCATGGTCATCTAAACATGGTCCAACCCTAAGCTACCATGACCAAAACAAGAAATAAGTGTAACAAGTGTAGAAATGTTATGGTGCACAATTTCCACAAAAAGACCAATTAACAATTTTTAATCGCGACTAACACCAACATAGCATATATTTCATCATCAAAATGGTAAAATGGCAAATTTCCACAAAATAACCTATTTTAGAATTTCCATAAGTTTTTCCCAAAATTTTCCCCATTTATCGGTATTTAATTATACCGACTATTAAAATATTCATTAAAATTTAATATTAAATTATGAAAATTCCCAAAAATAATATTTTATTTTTTTTGAAATGTTACAGTGCATCCCCCTCCTTGAATCGGGTATATGTACACATATGGCTCAAGAATCGAGAAAACTCATGGTGGATGCCACACACATCATATCACGATAAACCACAATTTCTTTTAAGAAAATATAATCATGAGTTTAAAAATCACTTGCGGTTTTCCCAAATCCAGAAATCACATGAACATGGAAATCTCCAAAAGAATCGCAATCTATGAGTATATAATGAGATAGTAAATACCGACGTAAAGCAAATGATTTGTGCATAACTAGAATGTATGGGTGCAAATGCATGTGGTATCTAAGTAAGAAATACAATGTCTACACTAGCATTTAAGATCATGAATGTAAAACGATACTACTTCTACAGATTGTCAGATTATATGAATGGAGTAAAGGTTCTCTAGTGTGTACGTGGCATGGCAATTATCGATGATGATGTGTGTGAGACAACAAGCAAGTGTACGTGCAACATACGTATAATCGGTAATGGTGCAGGTTTCCTAGCAGAAAAGATCATAATAGCTAAAGAAAACACATGTATATATGAAATGCAATGAGAGCATTATGAATATAACGGAAAAGTGAATAGTAAATGTAACATTATAAAATATACATATCTTGTTGGATATGTATGCCCTAGAGGCCATTATTGTATAATACTAGTTTGTAGAATACATTTTGGAAGCTTGGGATATATATACGGGTTTACGACAGTCTTTCTCAATATAGTAGTATGCTACTTGGTTTGTTTCTATCTTAATATGTGTATATGTATCTTTTAACATATCGATAATACATATTGATGGAGCCCTTAGGAACTTTGCTTGACTACCGGTGTTGTGATGGCGATCACACTAGTGGGGGCTGGGTAGTCTATAAGCACATCCTTATTCTAGTCCCTAGTCGTAGGATTATCGAGATAGGGCATCGATACTCCAGAGTAGACTGGTGCATACGCTTCTTGTCCCAGCAGGGGAGATGGTCTGTCCCACAGCCATCAGTACGTCGTACTGGAGATAGTATGCAGGTGCTCGTTAGGTTACGAGTACACTGGACAGGACTCTTCGGGAACTGTTGGTTGGTATTATACCTATCGTCAGTTAAAAGTTTCTAGGTGACATGAGTACAGCTTAGTCCGTTGACTTGACACTGCCACTTCGCCTCAAGTGTGTTCCCACTATTCTTTGATTTCTACCCTACCACGGCTCTATTGAGTCGTGCAAACATGTAGTAGTTGGGTGCAGTCCCGAAGCACTTGGAGGCAATGACGGTTAGACAGGATTCGTCTCTCTCGGTATTTGGGGTTGATATCGCGCTGTGTCTAGGAGAGCCATTACACATAGTCGTCCCTGGCCAGGGCAAGCAAGATTTACTGGTAGTGTTTCGAGTAATTTCTCAAGGTGTTCTGGGCTACACTCCGACACCACTTATACCGCTATTAAGGGTCTGACGTTTACCACCCCCTAGGCCCGATATGCGATACTCTTAGACGAACAGACCGGACTGTACGGAGATTGTCAAAAATAGGCTCAGTAGGAGTTTGGATGAGCTTGCTCATCGACCTTCTTTTCGACAGACACCTGGGTAGCCATTACGCATAGCTAGTGCCGCTGGCATGCTTGTGGTTAAACCCACTGCCAGAGTACTGTCGAGTCTTTAGAGTCCCACACAGAGGGTTTCCCAGCCTCGAGCGAAATGAGTAGAGGTCGTATGGTTTTACGACAAGGCTCGATCACATACGTGCACTTGTGCACGTATGGTGTTCGAGCGGACTATACTAGTGGGCTTTGGTTTAAGCCAGATCCTAGTTTATGATTATTGTATTGGCTTCGTCTCAGGGCATTCGTGTTTTTCAGAACACGGATGCAGGTATGTATATACGATCGAGAGGGGGTACAGACGGAGATTTTCTCATTAGGGTTTTGACCATTGATTTGGACAAAACACAAATGAGGAAAAGAAAAGATTATGTTATTTTTGGATAAATGATAATTGTATTTGGAATGAATATTTTGTTGACCATTTGACTTTGTTGACCTTTGACTTTGGTTGACTTGTTGACCAAAGATATTATGGATGGATTTTTGTTTTGTGCTAGATCTTTCCATAGATTTTTTCTTCTCTCCAATAATTCAAATGGTCAATGATATATATTCCTATTTTCCAAATACTTTGATTATTCATCACAAAAGCATTCTCTCTCTTCATGCAAGCTCTCTCCTTCTTCTTCCTCTCTCAAACCCTAACCCTAATCTATCATGAGTTGATAATCAAGGGTTAGTGAGATTAAGCCATCCAAATCACTCTCTACTCTCTCTAGTTTAGTTGGATTAGCAAATCAAGTGTTCTAGTTACCTCAAGCTAGAGGTTTAGTTCATGGTTAGAGCTCTCGGGTGGATCATCATAGACAAAAGGAGGCCGGAGTTCAAGCAAGATCCATAGAACCATCGAGGAGCTTAAGTAGAGGATCGAAGACCCGAAGGACTTGTTTTCTTTAGGTATAACATCCTTCATAGTAGATAGATATCTTTATCAAGTGCTAACTAGGTTTATGGTAAAGATCCGGTTAGGGTTTTATATTAGCGCCAAGTTCGTTATCGCTACCAAATTTTTGTTCCGCATTTGGTCACGGAAGTTGGCCGGGACGTTAGTGTAACCCTTCATAGTATCAGAACCGGCCCATAAACCCTAGGTTAGAAAGTTTAAGCAACGTTAAAACAACGAAATCGAAACAACTACGCGAAACCAAATCCAAGTTCTGCAGTTTCTGTTGTTTTTGAAAAAGTCTCTGAAAATTTTTTAAACAAGTGCAGAGTGGTCCATACCCAATGAGATGTGCCCAGAACCAAAATAAGACATTTTGGCCTTGCTATAGCCGGCCACATAGGCCTCAAAACCGGCCACCCTGGTTTTTCTTGGGGTGTGTGCACATTTTTTTGGTGCTGGGTGCTTACCTCTGGGGGTTTGGTTTCCTGGTGTTGTTTAATTTTTGCCCAAATTTGATTCTCTGTAGATTTGAGTTTGAGGCAACTAGAGGTGTTTCGAATTCATTATATTTAACAGTGTTTAACAGTTTACAGTTCGTTCACTTTTATCTGCGACCGGGAATGTCACTCGAACGGTAAAACTCGTCTAATCGCTATATGTTCCTTTAGACGGGTTTTGCGAACGTGACATTCGCGTTGATATTGTGTGCTTGTTCTGTGATTGTGGTTGGATAATCATGATGGATAGCAAATGTCGCAATGTTTGTAGCGCAGTTTAAATTCTTTTGTATATTTGTTATTGCGGGGCAAGCGTCCAACATATGGACTGCCGTCTTTGCCGGGTTGTATATTATTTTGGGGCGCGACCGGGTTGAGGTCGATGTCACCGTTTGTACATATTATTTTATTCATATGTACTAGGGTTAGCCCGGGTAGAGTGCATGAATAGCCGGGTTCTAGAAAGGAAGTAAGCCCGCATCTCATGGCGTTGAGACAGAGGGGGCTTCTTTCTCATGGTGTTGAGACGAAGGGGGCTTCGTTCTAGAATTGGCGGGCTATTCGCCGCTATCGTAGGGGGTACAGGTTTTCATTGCACAGTCTATCCACACGACAGGGAACGTCGGGTTTTATTTTTGGCTCAAATGAAACCAGGGGCTCCAAAATTATCCACCATTCTGTACTGTTGGCTATGTTTCTGTGATGTTGTTTACTATAATGCCTGGGACGAATGTTATATATACTTATATATATATATATACTAGTAGATGTTGTATATGTTTTTCACCCGCGCTAGTCCAACCCCCGCTCTATCGTTAGTTAAGTAACCTAACGGGTGATGACGAGGCCCAGTGGCGAATACGGATGGCATATACGTACATCGTATTTTCATTCTTTTCTGGTGTGATCGGTTACTTTGATGGGACATCATTAATTTTGATTAATGCAAAGTAAAACAAACCGAAAAAGATGTTTTTGGAACCAAGTTTTAAAAACAGACATTACATATGCTCTCTTTTGCTTTGCACAGTGGTATTCAGTTTAGAATATCCAGCACCTCATTCGACGGGGAAAGGGCCGAGATCCCTTCATCGGGAGTGACCCCTTGAGTAAAAGTTTTCGTCAACGTAATAACTTCACTGTAGTCGATTATTCTTGCTTTGCATTGATGTATTCAGTTTGGAATATCCTGCACCTCATTCGACGAGGAAAGAGCCGAGATCCCTTCATAGGGAGTGACCTCTTTAGCAAAAGTTTTCGCCACTATTTTTTTAAAAATGCTATCAGGTTCCTTCAACGATATCAAGTTCATTACGTTAACGGGTTTTTCGCCAAAAACCCAGCCGTAGCCTTCCATGATTTCTTACAAATATTGCTTAGTATTCATACTGTATATGTTGACCTCTATCAAGGCATAGTGAATGGTAGCTAAGCAATGCTCGTATGTTGCATAGATAGATGCGATTATTTAGGACAGTCGCACGGTCCTTTTGACCTCTGTCAAGGACTTGTGCGGGTGGGTCTAAATCAATCCAGGACGATGACGGGATGAACTTGACTTGCGACATACGACATATTGACCTCTGTCAAGGTCATGAAGCCGCTTGGAGCAAAAACCACATCGGGAGTTTCAAACATACAGGAAACCTGCAGATTTAGCATACCTTCTGGAGTGTGTTGACTAGAGTGGATTCCATCTAGGTCATCACATAATAATAGTTGGATCCTGATCCCACTGATGAGTTGGATTACTCTCAGGAGATTATTTCACTTAATAATCAATGCTATAAACCAAGTAGGTGTCTAGAACGGTGTTAGCGGGGCTACGCCTCCACGGAAAAGAGGTTATGTAATTAAGGAATTTCACGAAAGCGTTGGAAAACCTCCCTCGATGCACCAACACTAGCTTGGCTGAAAGGTTAAGCAAGTATTGTGACGTGCGATTGATCCTGACTAGTTCTTCTTTTAAGGTTTGAAGAAGAATTTGAGGAAACAGTGGGAGTCATCCTGATTAAATAAATTAACAAACCAATCTAATCTTGCAAGAGCGCATGCTGAGTTGTTTCTTTTCTCTCTCTACAGGTAGCAACCATTTCACGCCCTAATCAAGATAATAAAATGTATCGTTTGACCGATCCAAATTCTTATTCGGGGCTGTAGAACGTCGGTTGGCTCTAACTTACGACAACAGTCATAAGTCTGAGCAAGGGAAAGAGGATTGTATGGATTCCAAGGAGACCCAGTTGAGGAAGAAGCATAGTATTGCATCTACTTCAGATGTTCTTATAATTGAGAACTGCTTTTCGGTCATCCCTACCTCCTGGGTACTTGATACCGGATCAGGATCTCATATCTGTAATTTATTGCAGGGACTGAGAAAAAGTAGAAAAGTTTCACTTGGTGATATGTCCCTCAGGGTAGGGAACGGAGCACAAGTTAATGCTGCAGCCGTCGGTGAATATCACCTAGTGTTGCCAAATGTCAATACAATGATTTTGAACAATTGCTACTATGTACCTTCCATGGTTTGCAACATCATACCAGTTTCTGTACTTGATGGATACAACATTGTTCTTAATAGAAATATTATGAACATTTACCTTGATAAGGTAATGGTTGCAGAAGGTACACTGTTTAATGGTATCTATGTTCTAAATCAGAAAATAGTTCTCAATATACAAAACACACGCAAGAGGAAGAGTTCAGATACGAACGAATCCTACTTGTGCCATTATAGACTTGGTCATATCAGAGAGAAAAGACTAAGTAAGTTTCATAAAGATGGACTTTTGAATACGTTCGATTTTTCGTCTTATGAAACTTGTCAGTCTTGTCTCAAAGGAAAAATGACCAAATCTCCGTTCACGGGACATGGAGAAAGGGCAGCAGAGCTCTTGGGACTCATACACAGTGATGTATGTGGTCCAATGTCTATACATGCAAGGGGTGGGTTCTCGTACTTCATCACATTCACTGACGATCTCTATAGGTTCGGATATGTGTATCTGATGAAACACAAATCTGAAACTTTTGAGAAATTCAAAGAATACAGAAACGAAGTACAGAACCAGACTGGCAAAAGTAATCAAGATCCTCCGATCTGATAGAGGAGGGGAGTACTTAAGCACTCAATTCAAAGACTTTCTAAATGAGAATTGTATTCTCTCTCAGCTTACTCCTCCATACACACCACAGCATAACGGTGTATCGGAGCGGAGGAACCGTACCCTATTGGACATGGTTCTCTCCATGATGAGAAATGCTGAGTTACCTCTTTCATTCTGGGGACTTGCGCTTGAAATAGCAGCGTACTTTTTGAATCAAGTTCCATCAAAATCTGTGCCTAAAACTCCATATGAAGTATGGAGTGGTAGAAAACCATGTCTCAAAAGGGTTAAGATATGGGGTTGTCCGGTATATGTGAAAAACCAGAACCCGGACAAACTTCAGGCACGATCAGTTTTATATAAGTTTGTGGGATATCCCAGGCATTCAAATGGATATCTATTCTACCACACCGAGGAACAGAAGGTGTTGTGGCTCAGCACGCCACCTTTTTAGAGTGGCAATTTCTTGCAAAAGAAATAAGTGGGAGCACGGTAGAACTGGATGAAATATCTGAACTACAAACTCAAACTGAAGATTTAATAGAACCAGAAAATTTAGTAGTCCCAGACGAACCTCAGCTACTCCGCAGATCTGGTAGGATTTCTCATCCGCCTGAGAGATACTACGGTTTTCTCATAGACCGGGATCGAGAGGATTGCATCTTGGAAGAAGATGACTCTACCAGTTTTAGTCAGGCCATTATCAGTAGGGACTCTGATAAGTGGCTGGATCCTATGCAATCCGAAATGGAGTCCATGTACACGAATAAAGTGTGGACCTTGGATATTGCTCCACTTGGGGTAAAACCCGTTGGATGCAAAGGGATCTACAAAAGGAAACTTGGTGTAGATGGGCAGGTGGAAACCTATAAAGCTAGACTCATTGCAAAAGATTTTCGTCAAATACCTGGTTTGGACTATGACGAAACTTTTTCCCCAGTGGCTATGCTCAAATCCATTCGGATCCAACTTGCCATTGCTGCCTTCTATGACTACGAGATCTGGCAGATGGACGTAAAAAACGGCTTTTCTAAACGATAGTTTAGAAGACTGCGTTTACATGGATCAACCAGAAGGTTTTGTAGACAGTGGGAGCAGCGGGAAGGTGTGCAAGTTTCTTAAATCCATTTATGGATTAAAGCAGGCATCGCGGAGCTGGAACATCTGTTTTGATGAGACAATCAAGAAATTTGATTTCATCAAGAACGAAGATGAACCTTGTATCTATAAGAAAATTGTAGGACGAAACTGTCGTGTTCCTAGTCTTGTACGTGGACGACATTATTTTGATAGGAAATGATATTCCTATGCTATAATCGATCAAGCTATTCTAGTCACAATGGTTCTCCATGAAGGACCTGGGTGATGCCGCATACATACTGGGGATCAAGATCTACAGAGATAGATCCAAGAGGTTACTGGGACTTTCGCAGTCTAGGTACTTAGAGACCGTACTAAAGAGATTTAATATGGAAGATTCCAAACCCTCTCCAAGAAGATTTCTCCCAAGACTGACGAAGAGAGGGTTCGCATGAGCATTATACCCTACGCTTCGACGGTAGGATCTATAATGTATGCGATGCTATGTACGAGACCAGATGTAGCTTACGCACTAAGCGTGGTGAGTCGGTATCAGTCAGACCCAGGTGAGAACCACTGGACGGCAGTGAAGAACATTCTTAAGTACCTGAGATGGACTAAGGAGATGTTCCTGGTTTACGGTAATGGAGACCTCAGGGTCGAGTCCTTTACCGATTCAAGCTTCCAAAGTAACAAGGACGACAGCAAGTCTGTCTCGGGTTTTGTGTTTACCCTCAACAGAGGGGCGGTATGTTTGGAGAAGTTCCAAACAGGATACCGTCGCAGACTCGACGATGGAGGCTGAATACATTGCTGCAAGCGATGCCGAAAAAGAGGCGGTCTGGATGAAGAAGTTCATTAGTGAACTTCAGGTGGTTCCGTCCATTGTTGACCCAATACCTTTGTATTGCGGATAACAATGGGGCTATAACTTTAGCGAAGGAACCCAGGTCCCATCAGAAGTCTAGACACATCTTAAGGCGGTATCACCTGATCAGGGAGATCATTGATCGCCAGGAGATCGAGGTACGGAGAGAGGACACTAAAGACAACACGGCGGATCCATTCACAAAGGCCCTCCCTCAAACACAGTTCGAGCGACTTTTTGAGCTATTGGGTATGCGGTACACCAGCAGCTGGCCATAGAGCAGACGTTGGGTATGCGGTACACCAGCAGCTGGCCATAGAGCAGACGTTGGGTATGCGGTACACCAATTGCTGGCATTTAGTGCAAGTGGGAGATTGTTGGATATGTATGCCCTAGAGGCCATTATTGTATAATACTAGTTTGTATAATACATTTTGGAAGCTTGGGATATATATACGGGTTTAAGACAGTCTTGCTCAATATAGTAGTATGCTTCATGGTTTGTTTCTATCTTAATATGTGTATATGTATCTTATAACATATCGCTAATACATATTGATGGAGCCCTTAGGATCTTTGCTTGACTACCGGCGTTGTGATGGCGATCACACTAGTGGGGGCTCGGTAGTCTATAAGCACATCCTTATTCCGGTCCCTAGTCGTAGGATTATCGAGACAGGGCATCGATACTCCAGAGTAGACTGGTGCATACGCTTCTCATCCCAGCAGGGGAGATGGTTTGTCCCACAGCCATCAGTACGTCGTACTGGAGATAGTATGCAGGTGCTCGTTAGGTTACGAGTACACTGGACAGGACTCGTCGGGAACTGTTGGTTGGTATTATACCTATCGTCAGTTAACAGTTTCCCAGGTGACATGAATACAGTTTAGGTCCGTTGACTTGACACTAGCCACTTCGCCTCAAGTGTGTTCCCACTGTTCTGTGATTGCTACCCTACCACGGCTCTATTGAGTCGTGCAAACAGGTAGTAGTTGGGTGAAGTGCCGAAGCACATGGAGGCAGTGACGGTTTGACAGGATTCATCTCTCCCGATATTGAGGGTTGATATCGCGCTGTGTCTAGGAGAGCCATTACACATAGTCATCCCTGGCCAGGGCAAGCGAGATTACTGGTAGTGTTTCCAGTAGTTTCTCAGGGTGTTCTGGGCTACACTCCTACACGATTTATATCGCTATTAGGGGTCTGACGTTTACCACCCCTAGGTCCGATATGCCATACTCTTAAACGAACAGACCGGACTGTACGGAGATTGTCACAGATAGGCTCAGTAGGAGTTTGGATGAGCTTGCTCGTCGACCTTCTTTTCGACAGATACCTGGGTAGTCGTTACGCACAGCTAGTGCCGCTGGCGTGCTTGTGGTTAAACCCACTGCCAGAGTACCGTCTTGTCTTTAGAGTCCCACACAGAGGGTTTCCCAGCCTCGAGCGAAATGAGTAGAGGTCATATAGTTTTACGGCAGGGCTCGATCGCATACGTGCACTTGTGCACGTATGGTGTTCGAACAGACTATACTAGTGGGATTTGGTTTAAGCCAGATCTTAGTATATGATTATTGGATTGGCTTCGTCTCAGGGCATTCGTGTTTTTCGGAACACGGATGCAGGTATGTATATACGATCGAGAGGAGGTACAGACGGAGATTTTCTCATTAGTGTTTTGACCATTGATTTGGACAAAACACAAATGAGGAAAAGAAAAGATTATATTATTTTTGGATAAATGATAATTGTATTTGGAATGAATATTTTGTTGACCATTTGACTTTGTTGACCTTTGACTTTGGTTGACTTGTTGACCAAAGATATTATGGATGGATTTTTGTTTTGTGCTAGATCTTTCCATAGATTTTTTCTTCTCTCCAATAATTCAAATGGTCAATGATATATATTCTTATTTTCCAAATACTTTGATTATTCATCACAAAAGCATTCTCTCTCTTCATGAAAGCTCTCTCCTTCTTCTTCCTCTCTCAAACCCTAACCCTAATCTATCATGAGTTGATGATCAAGAGTTAGTGAGATTAAGCCATCCAAATCACTCTCTACTCTCTCTAGTTTAGTTAGATTAGCAAATCAAGTATTCTAGTTACCTCAAGCTAGAGGTTTAGTTCAAGGTTGGTGCTCTCGAGTGGATCATCATGTTAGTTATATGTATGCCCTAGAGGCCATTGCTATACATAGGATGTATATTGTAGTGGATGCTGGGACATATATAGGGAGGACTTTCTTGCTCGACATGATAGTATGCTATCTGGTTACTCTTTACCTTAACGTGTATACTGATTATCTCTCTGTTACATGATGGTAAAGCCTTTAGGATGTGTACTTGACTACCTGGACTATGATGCGGATCATACTAGTGGGGACATGGTAGTCCATAAGTACATCCTTCAAGGTCCCTAGTCGTGGGTGTATCGAGACGGGGCATCGATATACCAGAGTAGACTAGCGTATACCTTCTCGACCCATACAGATGGGCGATGGATGATCCCATATCCATTGGTGTTTGACATCAGAGATGATATACGGGTGCTCAGTGGAGACTGGGTACACTGGACGGACTCGCCGAGAACTCCCAGATGGTATTATACCTTACGTCAGATGGCAGTTCTCTGGTGACACAGGTACAGAGTAGTCTGTTGACCCGAGATCGTCATAGAGTCTTGTGTGGTTCCCACTGTGCTTTGATTTCCACCTTACCACGTCCAAGAGGGCGTGCAAAACGGTGGTTTTTGGGTACAGTCCCGAATCACATGGAGGCAATGAGCGATAGGAGGGGATTCGTCTCTCCCGGTATAGGGAGTTGATGTTGCGCTGTGTTCGATTGGCTATAACCGGAAATCCCTGGCCAGGGTTGCTGAGATTTACTGGTAAGTGTTACCAGTAGTTTCTCAAACTGTTATAGACCTCATATCGACACGACTTATCGAGCTATTAGGGTCTGACGTTTACCACCCCTAGGCGAGATATGCGACATATCAGACGACGAGACTGGACTGTACGGTTAAGTGTTACTGGTTGGATTCACAGGAGTGTGAGCGGGCTTGCTCGTCGATCTTCTGATCGCTCAATACCCGGGTGGCCGTTACGTTTAGCAGACCGCTTGCGGCTTCTGGGTGTTTGATATGATCATCATCTGCTGCCGGCGTATTGACGAGTCTTTAGAGTCCTACACAGAGGTTTCCTGGCTCAAGCGAAACGAAATAAGAGCGCATATGAGATATGTGCTAGACCGAGAATAATGCGTGTATGTGATACCGTATTCTATTCTCGCGATGAATGTATCGATTGGTTGTATGCGATATAACCTAGTTATCGAATCGAGGATTGATTCGATAAATCGATACATTGGATATTAGTCGGTCATATGCGATATGACCAGATCATTGAATCAAGTATTGATTTAATGATTTAATGTATAATTATATATTTGATATATTACTTTGCATTAACTAGTATTGGTTCACTTTAAAAGTATTTTCTCACTTGTTTGTATCATGTTTGATGATACATGCATACTTTGTTAAGTGTATGATTAAACCATGGTTGTGTAATGGTTAGGGTTTTGATTTACTTATTCATTTATTTTGTTTATTTATTTTTGCAAAATAAATGAATGGAGGCTTTCTTTGTTTGCTAGTTGAAGCTTCATGAAACTTTGACTAAGTGACCTTTTTTGTTTTCATGCTTAACCCTAACCATTCCACTTAACCCTAGTTCATTCTCTACACTTGACCATGGTTGATATATGATAAGTATTCTATTTATTTTCTTTTTTTTGGATATACTTATTATATCATTATCTTCTTCTTCTTCTTCTTCTTCAAGAAGAAGCTTGCTACCAACAATGGCAACTTGAGAAAAAGAGTGAGAAATCCAATTCTAAAGTGAACCCACTTCCTATTTCTTCATCCTCTACCACTTGCCAAGTAGTATAGGGTGTTTTCTTCACAAGTTTCATGGCTTGGTGAAGTTGAAGCTTGATCTAGTGTTGCCTCGACGTAGATCATCTTCGGCATCGAAGCCGACGACCAAGCCCGCCCATTTTTCCGATGAAACCGACGCTAGAGCCCGGGATTCGATTTGGACAGCAAGGAGACTTCATTATGGAGCTATGGAGGTGGAGGACCGGATCTACAAAGGTTGTATTTCCGTTCACTTAGTTAAGTTGTTAACTAGTTGCTTGTTTTCGCCTAAATTTCTAGTTAACGATCCGTATTAGGGTTTCTCGGCACCCGTAAAATTTGAAATTGGCATGGTTGATGCCTTGTGAGACCTCTTGAGAGTGCCTAGGAACCCTACACATCATATGCAAAAGGATGCCGGAGTTCAAGCACGATCCATAGAACCATCGAGGAGCTTAAGGAGAGGATCGAAGACCCGAAGGACTTGGTTTCTTTAGGTATAACATCCTTCATAGTAGATAGATCTTTTTATCAAGTGCTAACTAGGTTTATGGTAAAGATCCGGTTAGGGTTTTATATTAGTGCCAAGTTCGTTATCGCTACGAAATTTTTATTCCGCATTTGGTCACGGAAATTAGCCGGGGCGCTAGTGTAACCCTTCATATCTGTATACGAGTCATACAATTTTAGTGTTTGAAATAGCACGAATCGTGATTTTTTTCTTAAAGTATGGGCTTGGTTGTTTTCGAGAAAAAAATATGTACTTTAAAAATCCATAGCATCCCTCGCATTGTCTTTTGAAAATACTCACGATTCGTTGGTTTTGGAAATAGGTATGACTCGAGCCTAGTCTAGCATCTACCTAAACAACTAAAAGACTAAACTAAGAACCCAGTCGGAATGATAAGAAAATCTAAACATATTCCGAGTCGATATATCTAGTAGTCGGCGATTCATACTCAAAGCGTTACGTCCTGTATAATACATCGTACGGCATCCTCGAGTCAAGAGTGCAGATCAATCATCATATATGCCTCGTATGGTAATATCCATCATACGACATCCTCAAAATTGAGGGTACGGGTCAAATATCATATGTATATCATATAATTCATACGGTATCAATCGTCGTACAAAATGATCATCAGGGTACGGATCAAACCATCTTTCATCAAGTCACGTGTTATCGCATGTTTGCATATATATATATATATATATATATATATATATATATATATATATATATATATATATATATATATATATATATATATATATCGCCCAACGATCCTCTATTATATCATATCAGAACAGTGTCTCGATTCAATCACATATCATAACCTCACGGCATCATGCCTGATCATATCGACTCATATCCATAAGCATATCATATCCTCATCTTACACGTGTATATATATATATATATATTTACGCATCCAGATATATATATACATATACACCCATATCATATCACTGGCGTGTGCGTGCGTGCGTGCGATAAAATAAACTAACGGGTCTCGACTATAGAAACTAAACTAAGGATAAACATTTCTTACAAGTATACCTATTCTAATCTAGAGTCCGCTAGAGCCCTACTTGCTAACTATCCATATCTCTCATTAACACATATATGTATATATAATATACGCATCCAAATCTATGAATTGCGGGGGTGCTATACGCCATCCATCCGACTTTCCCCGTAGATATACATCTACTCACCTTGATATTCGCTTGCCGAAATCAATGACGCCACGCTCTCCCTTGTCGTACGATGTCTACGTGGGGTACCTACAGTTTTCAAAACGTTATATCGTAAACACGAATCAAACACGAAAACTAAAGCGGCACGTAAAACGCACATAGGTTAGAACTTATGGTCTATGCGTGCAAAAACAACCAAACAACCCTCGTCGTCGACGTACAAACGTCCAACGACCGAGATAAAACACAATATCGAAACTCAAGTTATTAAAAAAAAAAAAAAAACTCAAAGCAGCAACTTAGAAAAATAGCTCTAGATTTTGACTCCGGAAATTAGGGACAAAACAAACAATATAGGGATAGATTAACAGGTAAGTGAGCTACAACCAAAACCCTTACACCAAAGTCCAAAGATGGCCTGGCGAGATACTCAATTTTTCCGGTGTCGCTGGCCAAGGGTTGGAATTTTGGGTTCGTCTTCTCTTGGTGGTCTCCTAGTGGTCTAACTGGGTTAATGTATATGTTTGATTTTCCTATAAAGGTCTCAGATTACTCCAGATATCCTGTAGGCATAACCAACCACAAAATATGATATCGGCCAAAAAAATCAGCTCAAGTCTTGGGTTTTGTCTCTGTTTTGGTCTATAATTCTAGCAATATGAAGGTTGTGGTCCCTAATAAAGCCTCGCATCTACCTTCATAAGTCATAACAATTCCTAAATCTCATCTTGGAAAATTCTAACATCACAAAACTCCACAAGTTTAACTGTAAACTACACTATAACATAAGGAAAACTAAAAACTTAACTAAGGGTATAGGAACTACCTCATTTGGCAACTCAAGAATTTTCTTGAGTTGCCCAAAGTCTTCAAAATCCACTTGAAGCATCTAAAAGGTTTGTGGTGAGCTTAAGATCAATTTTTGTGAAGTCGGAAAGGTGGTTTAAGGTGCTTTTGGAGATGGTAGAGGGTGGTAGCAGGAGGTGATGGAGGAGATTGAAGAGAAGAGATGAGGAAGAATGAAGAAGGAGATGTAGGAAGAAATATGATGATCCATGATTTGTGTACAATCCCCCCACTACTAAAATAGGGGGTTGCCCATACGGATAATGAAATCCGTAGGGGCAGATTTATTTTGGCCCTACGGATTAGTCCGTAGGGCCAGACGGTTGCCCCTAAGGTCCCAGACATTTAATTTAAAAATATTAAATCGTAATTTGCCCCTACGCAGCCGCAAACCAAGGACCTACGGACTAATCCGTAGGGGCATCTAAATATGGATTTAATAAAAAAGGCACATAATTTCCCTACGCTGATTATCTCCTCTCTCGAGCGCGCGAAACTTCTAAATCCCCAAATCTCGTCCTCGCATCGCCGATCTCGCCGTCGTTCTCTCTCTTTCGTCGCCGATCTCGTTCCCAATCCCGTCGCCGTTTTTCCTCATCGCCGATTGCATCGATTGTCTCCTCCACCGTGTGCACAGGTTAGTAATTAAATCTTCAATTAAAGAAATTTTTATTATTTTAGGGCAAAGGCTAAGGGTTTGGGTACCGATGACGGTTAGGGTTAGGCATCGGTTGGGGTTAACGTTAGGATTAGGGTTGGGGTTGCGGTTGGGGCTGGGGATGGGGTTATGGTTGGGGTTGGGGTTCAGCTGGTGTTGCGGTTGGGGTTGGGGTTGGGGTTAGGGTTAGGGTCCGACTGGGGTTGGGGCTGGGGCTTGGGCTGGGGTTAGGGTCATGAAAATAAAAAGAATAATGTCCCAAGCAGTTATATAAAATTTTCCATCAAAACGTATTATTGTGAACAATTTTCATTGCAAGTCATTGATCTGAAGATTTCATAATATCAGCCTGAACAGTAGATTCAACAAAAATCCAAATCTTATTAGACAAATTCCCCCATATTTGTGCAAAGCCTGTAGATTGAGCAATATATTTTGCTTTTGAGAAGTCCACCATAGGCTCCATAACACAGAAAATTTGAACTTCTCTATTTTTCTATATCATAGTGATTCCTCTCACAAACCAAAAATATGTATTCATCAATTAACAATCCTAAAAAAAAAAAAATCGGGGCTCTTTTGACCATTAACCTTGTTCTTTTAAGCATCGAGACTTGATTCTGTCTCCTAATTTTTGTTTTTCTGGTAACATCTTCAGCACCATCGAGACTTAATTGCATTTGAAAGGAGGATATATATTTTTTCAACTTGAATTTATATTATATTCATCTTGTTTATTGATTTCTTTTCTATGTTGAAGGTATGTATCTCAATCTCAAGTCTAATGCATCTTAGTTCTTTAATGCACAATTCTTCATATATCTTATTTTCAAGTTGCAACTTGCAAGTAACTAAGCAAGTATTATTTCATAAGTTTAAAATCATGTTATATCAGTTACTTTATATTTTATTTAAATACTTCGTATAGTCTATGTGACGAGAAGATTCAATCGTATGATAACCGATAGAAGCCTTACCCCCGACAGCCGAAACACACACATACAACAAGAATACACAACAAACGCATCATTAGAGAGTGATTCAAGATGTTCAAGTTAAAACCAATATATGATACTCCATGATAATATGAAACTCTCATATTCTCATCGATACTCATATATGAAACTAAAAGCGCCAATTTGTCCCCGTCTATCAGTTAACATACGTTCGATGTTCGTCGTGACATAGAACTATACGAAGGTTGTTAAATATCGGATGGTATAGCTCGATACTAACAACCGTCGTATAGTCTATGTAATGAGAAGATTCAATCGTATGATAACCGATAGATTTGTCCCGTGTGGACAAGTTAGAAATGTATAAAGCAAACACTTTCATTCACTTGTGTTTTCATCCGTTTCGAGATATTTTGTCGATACCTTTCCGTAGGTTCTCCGTGTACAAAGATAGATTAGATGTTCATTTCAACTTTGTTTCACATCTTTGAAATGATTATCTATTCTATTACAGTGTACTCGGAGAACAACGGGGAGGTGCTGCCGAAATTTACTCGAAACGGTTGAAAGCACAAGCGAATGGGTGTTTGCTCTATACATTCTTATTGGGATAGAATCCTTACCCCTGACAGCCAAAACACACACATACAATAAGAATACACAACAAACGCATCATTACAGAGTGATTTAAGATGTTCAAGTTAAAATCAATATATGATACTCGATGATAATATGAAACTACGGAACGTGACCGGCACTTAGATTACGAAGCGTCTAGAGGCGCCACGTGACCTAAGTAAGCCAAAGCCCAGAGATCTAAACCATAAAAGAAGAAAAAGAAGAAAAGAAAAGAAACAAGTATAAAAACATCAGCAAATTTTACCAAAAATTTCGGCAGAGTCTCCTCTGTAAAAGCTGGCCCCCAAACGGGTACAACAAGTATAATATGAATAAACAATAAAAAGCATCCCCAAACGGGTGCTAGCATCAACGCCAACAGGCGGAAACAACCACAACAAGCACAATAATATACAACGCCAGAGGGTGAGGCTCAAAACTCAAAAGAAAGCAAAACCCCCAGATTAGAATAATACAGGCGCGACTCTAAGGTCGAAGTAAAAGACTGGTCCAACAACTTATCAAGTAATACAAATATGGTTGATGGAGCTTACTAGATACAAATGAATGAATAAAAGTACAATGGTGGTTCGGATACAAATGAACCAACCTACCGTGCAAATCACCCTGAAGAAAAGATGTGCCAACAAGCTGCTACGGAAACCTGTACATCGAACCTGTAAAGAATTTGGCACAACGGGGGTGAGTTGCCAACTCGTGAGTAGAAGACATCTACGAAAAGAAATCGAATGCACGACGCTATCCTAGGTCATAATAATACACTACTATATCCCAAACATCTAGTAATAGCAGGGTAATACTACGTGTAGGTGCAAATACTCCGTGTCGTGTCAGTGCCTCATATAGTACTAAGTCATATGAAATGAAATGCATGCACCATGAATGTAAAGTCACAAATCCTGAAATCCAGATATATATGTATAAGAACCTTTAGCCGTTATCATAGTAAAGTGTGTATAAGCATCTGAAATCTCAACAATGAAATCCATGGAAATCCGTGTCAAGCATCGACACAACACATGTAACCTCAAGTATCAATGTGTCGGGCTCCGTCAGTCCGGATCGGCCCATATCATCAAATCCCACGACAACGGTCGGTATCCTCCGGATATCCGCCACGCCAGACATCACCGGTAGGTAGCCTTCCCCTGCCAGGCTCATCGTCTACAACTCGATCTTCTTGCCCCGGGGTACCATACCGGGCCCACCATGTACCCGAGACGGTTCATCCACTCCTCGAATCGGGTCTCGAAATCCAACAGAAAACATGAAATACTCATGGTGGACGACACATACATCACGAGAAAACCGCATCTTATTTAAAAAGAGAGGAGGAGAGAGAGAGAGAAGTTTTTATATATATTCTTGCGGTTTTCCCCAAAAATCCAGAAATCTTACAGAAATCCAAATCTCAAAATCATGAGTAGTATATGATAAATGTCGGTATATGCTCATAATACTGTGCGATAACATGAAAATATGAATGCAGGAATGTCTAAGTAATGAATATCATGTCTGTACTAATGTCAGAGAATAATCACAATATTATATCTGTCTGGTTGTTAACTGATTCTATCAACAAAAGATAATATGATCTAAAGTGTACGTGACATAGCAATTACCGATGATGATGTGTGTGAGCCGGCGAATAAGTGTGCGTGGAATATGCGCATCATCGGTAATAGTGCTGGTGTCCTAACAGGTAAAGTTTATACTGATTATGGCAACATATAAAAGAACATGCACCATGATGATTACAGTATGAATGTAAATACAGATGTGCATTATCCACTCCTCTGCGAGATATGAGTACAACTACCACTATGTGAGTCGAACCTAAACCAGTGTCCATCTAATATCCTAAGAAACTAACCTAAGAAACTAGTCAAAAAGAAACAAGCATCTACCTAAGGTCTGAACCAATATCTCTAATAGTCGGCGATCCCGCCTCAATAGCGTCACGTACGTAGTACGGCTTCCTCGAATCAAGAGTGCGGATCAATCCTGATATCTAAGCCTCGTACGGTAAAATCCATCGTACGGCATCCCAATATCGGGGTACGGTCAAGTATCTCCTAGGTGTCTCTTCATTCGTATAATGTCATTATCAACACATCTCATGATCATGGTGCTAAACTGTAATCGCATACATCAATCATATATCATTGCCATCATGGAATAATCATTAGTTTATCCTCAGAAACATCATGTCACATGTATCATATTGTGATTAAGTCATACCGATATCTTATCGTCATCAAGTCACAAACTACAGCCCCAGTACTATTTTAGAGTCTCATGTACCTCAATATCATCACCACCCATTATAATCTATGTATACCTGTTTATTATCTCATTCTCAATGATCCGCTAACACTTAATACGAATGTATAGCCAAGGATCACGGCATCAAGCCCAGTTACACTGTTTCATCATGTCTCAGATATCATATCACATCAATGAATCCCATGTACGTGTTGTATATATATATATATATATATATATATATATACCTATACCTAGTTCTATATATATATACACATACACGTATACACCATGTCGTGTTTCGGTGTGTGCGTGGGTGTGTTTCTACCTGAAACCTACGAACCTCTTCCAAGGTACTCATCCTCTGATATGGTTTTCCTAAATCAGTCTAGTCCAGCCTAGGGTCAATACTAGGGTCCTACTGATTAAGAATCTAGAGTCATATCTGGTTTCCTAATGTCAATACATACTATTCCTATCCTATGTTGCGGGGGTGCTAAACGCCATCCACCCGACTTCCCCCCGTAGATATGCATCTACTCACTTGGTCCATGTCTGCCGAAGACAGTGTCGCCATCCTCCTCTTCATCGCCCGCAGTCCACGTGAGGGTACCTAGACGCAAACATATAAATAGCATCGTAAACCGAATCACATACAAAAGTCAAACGATACGAAGAGCAAGCACAGGTTAAAACCTATGTCCCGTCCACGCAAAAGAACCAAATACCGCTCGATATCGGCGTACAAACTCCGATGGATCGAGATAACATCATCAAACAACTTGTAGTTTTAAAACACATTACTTATACCATAAAACACGATTAAATCCATCGAAACCCTAAAATCTATCAAACCGTCCAATTTCGCAAAAACCCGAAAATGCCAGTATACCGTTTTTCATCAAAACTTGACATCAAAATGAAACCAATGGTTATAAAACTCATTAAATAGCATAACTAGATTATACAAACAATTACTATATTTTTATTACACAAATTTGCATTATTTTGAAATTTCTAGTTTGCACCCTTTAACAATTTTAAACATTTTTCAAGCAAAATACCACAATTCCACCACAAAACATGATTTTGCATAAATTAATGACTTAAACCACAATTCATGATGATAATTATTTAATGAAACCATAAGTTATATTTTTAATCTCATTTATATAGAAATTTCTAAAATCTAGTTTACAAGAATAGCACATTTTGTCACAATTTATCCATTATCCATAGAAACTAGCAATCAATTTAAGTTTCCATTCCACCAACAAGTTAATACCCTTATTAAGACCAAAATCTAGTGTTACAAATATTAATTGAGATTTTATTCACCAAAAATTATATTTTAGAGAAACCTAGTTAGCAAAAATTCCAAATTTTAACAATTTTAAATGAAAATTTTACAATTCAACAACCATACAATATTTTCCAATTCTACAAGTGTTAAACTAACTATTATAACCCTAATTAATTAACAAAAATCATAACTTGAATTTACAAACCCTAACTTGAATTTTTTAAAAAAAACATAGAACTAATTCATTAAATCTAATTAAGCTTAAATGAACATCTAAAACAATAAATCAAAAGAAAGAAATTATACCTCCCCAAAATATGAAATCCAAACAAGAAATGAGCCTCCAAAATGCATGCTTTCCATCTCCAAAATCCATGTAAAAATGAGTAAGAATAGAAGGGTAGAAAATATATATGATTTTGTGGAATTTTAATTGAATTTTTGATGTATTTTTGATGATTTTTGAATAAAAATGAGGTGGAAAATGGGGGGGGCAGCCATGGGGGGGTTGTGGCCGGCCTAAGTGAGGGGAGTGAGAGAAAGAAGAGAGTGGAAAAAGTGTGTGGAAGTTTCAAGAGAAGAAACATCATAAAAAGTCTTTTCATGCTTATTTATTTATTTATTTATTTATTTACTATAGCAACTCAAGAAAGCTCTAGAAATTAGGAAAAATTTGCAAATAAATTTTGCATGATAAACACTAAATTATAATATGCCATGGCTCACTTTTACAAATTAAAACCATTTAAATTTGTAATTTACACTAATTTAGTGTAAAAATAAAGCTTATGTTAATATTTAAAATAATTAATTTAGGAAAAATATTTTATTAAACCAAAAATTTATAAGTGGCTAAATAAACACTATTTACTAGTAATTTCATAATTAAAATAGATATTTTTAAATTTATAGTGAAAAACAATCATGGTTTGGTTTTACGAAAAAAACATTTTACTTTACCGAAAATCCTAAAATTCACTTAAACACTTTTATTCATTTAATTATTTATTTAATTATTTTTAAAATGTTACAGTTATCGTGGAGCACCATCTTCAATTAGCCCTCAGGACTTCTCTCCCCGAATCGGTTGGTCTAGTAATCAACGACCTATGTTGTTTTTTTAGAGAGTTGTGTGGTAAAACACCGAAGGTTATGACCCTGGATAAACTAGAAAATTCTATTACGATGATACTTTGTAAGTTTGAGCATATTTTCCCACCATCATTCTTCGATATCATAGAACACTTGACGTTTCATCTTACAACTGAGGCTAAGTTAGCCGGACCGGTACAATATCGATGGATGTATCCCGTTGAGAGGTACGTGGAATTTTTCGTTTCGCGCAATTTTTAAAAGTACCGTTGTCCTGTATGCCCGTATTTATTTATTCAACATATTTTCTTAAGGTACCTCTACACTCTTAAAAAGTATATACGCAATAGAAGTCGACCAGAGGGTTATATCATGCAAGGTTATCTTCTTGATGAAGCAACCACATTTTGTTCCCGCTATCTAGACGAGAACATTGAGACGAGACTTAACCGGCCTCGAAGAATTCAAGACGGGCCATATGGTAAAACCGATTATAAGAGGGTAGACACTATGTTTATCAACATGATATACCGGTTTATCTTGCTTAATTGAGCATGTCTTGAACAAATTAGAGAGTAAGTTTTTTTGTATTAATTATTATATTTGTGTTTGTGTGTGTATGAAATGATATAATATTAATGCCACCCTTATTTGTCGAAAACAGAATTCATTTTAACGAGGTATGTGAGGGGTATCCTAATTGGAACGATGAACGATTGGAAAAATATTATCAGGATAACTTTTGCGATTGGGTCACAGATCATGTAAGTTATTCGAATAACATGTTATTGCTATCAGTTTTAATCTAAACTTATATCGTTATGTATTTGTCGTAAAATTTATTTTGTTAGATCCACGATCCGAACTTGTCTGCATCATTTGAGAGTGATTCAAGATGTTTAGCTCAATTTCTTAGTATGGAGGTTGCATAATATAAAAGATTCGGTATCCTTAGATACAAATTCGATGTTAAGGACATAGAAACATCTAGAACCACTCAGAATAGTAGGATTGTGACGGTAGGATCGGACGGTGTGATTTATTATGGGTACTTCAATTGTATACTCGGCATCAACTATCCCGGACGATCAGAACCCTTTTATATATTCCAATATACTTGGTACGATACGCGAACCGATACGGATAAGTGGAAAAGCAATCTTGGGACTTGGAAAGATGAATATGGGTTGACCAGTGTGAACACACTTCGATTTTACGGTCAGGAAGATTTGTTTATCTTTCCGAACCAAGCGTTCCAAGTATACTACTCACAGTGTTTGAAGCATCCGGGATGGTGTGTCGTATGCCGCTGGAAACTGTAACATTTTAGGGAAATAAAATATTGTTTTCGGGATTAAAATAATTTAAAATAATATATTTTACGAATTGAAGGGATGTATTTGAGGTGTATTTATTGGCCTCAACCCGAGTGTAAGTATTTTGGGACAAACCCGAGTCTTAGCCAAAAAAAAGGGGAGGTTACTAATTAATTTTTTTTCTTCTTTTCTTTAATTTCCTATCCCACCGCCACAGATCTGTTCCCTTCTTACATTTTTTTCCCTCATCCACACAATTTTCCTCCGTCCCCGAGAACCATCGAGAGATTCGAGACCCAAATCTCGATGGCGATCGTCGATCTTTCCTAGTCGTCGACGTTATCAGCCTCCTGGGCTTGATCTGAGCTGTGTCGGTGGAAATCGAGATGATAGAGGTCCGATCGAGCGCCCAATCATCCCCTTCGATGAGTTGGCCTCACCCAGGCCGGCCACCTCGAGCTCAACGTCACCGGCGTCGCAGCCTTCGAGTCTAGCCCGACCTCCACCTCTCCCAGCCCGGCTTCTTCCTCACCACTCACGACAAGTGGCTTCGTGTACTATAGCAGATCCAGGAGCTTGACGTCGCGTGCTCCTGTAGTCCAATCTCGTGAAACTCGTCTTCACCCTCGATCTCCTCCCTAAGTTCAGGGGCGTCCATGCGTCCAAGCTCGGCACGGTGTTCCTGTATCGAACCCGAGGCAGTACACACTGCTATTCGCAGCCAAGGGTCTCCATGTTCGTCAGGTCCGCCATGTACAATCTCGAGCCCCAGTCCAACATGAGGATTTACCTCTCCGCCGGCTCTGCCATCTTCCCGCAGGATATGGATGCGATAAACTGGGCTCTTTGCTCTCAAATGCTGCTTTCAATAACATCACTGGTGCAAATTGGGTTTTCTTTTGGGATAAGCAATTCGTTGGGTTTTCTTGGAGATTTAAATCGATTTCCCTACGATCCCTGTGACTGTTCTGACCTTGCGGCTTCATGTCATAACTCCATTTGTTCATAGAATTGTTGGGGATTCCATACACAATGCTTGCTTGGTGAACTTATGCCGCATCAATTTCCAAAAATATCTATTACTTCCAGTTGATTTTTCAGCAACGTTTCTAAATTTGTGTGGATTAACTTTCCAGCTCTAATTTGGAAATGTGAAGGGATTGCTATAGTTTTGATAAAATTTTAGATGAGGGTCCTAACTATCACCCATCACTATTTGTATGATGATAAATTTTAAGACGACCACTTTATCTGAAGACTATATTCATATATTTCTCGGCTCAACACAACTTCAGAGTTTTGCATAAATTTTAACACAGAGCAACAAGTGAATAAGTGATTCAACAACCAGATGAAACCTGGCATAAATCAACTAGCTAACAATGCTATGAGTTGTGTGATTCATAAGGAAAATACTTAATTTCAAATGAAAAGAACAGCTGGTGCATGAGCTCACACAAATACATGTGCACCACTACTTGCATGCACTTGGCAACACAAAAATATTGGAATTATGAATAAAGATATTCACCATATCAACCTTTACTAATATTTACCATCATTAGAAGATTAAAATCTATTCAGCAAATCTGATCAAATCATACAAAATATCATTCCTGATCTTAAAAGTGCGTGGATATTTCAGGCTTTGTAAGCTTGCACAAGAAGCCTTAGTGGCTTTGGGCGATGAGCACCCAATCGACTCGATTCTTTTAACAGGTGCATATGCATTGTTGCGGAAGTAGGCAGAAGTCAGAATAATAAGGGATTTGGATCGGAAAGGGATGAAGACGGTGGACAAGAAGGAGCCAGGGTACAGCTTGATTGAGATGGGTAGATAGATGATGAAGAGAAATAGGCAAGTGGATGTAAGGGCACCCTCATGTGGATTTTGAACATCAAGGATAAGCGTGGCGTCATCGACTTCGACAGACAAGGGCCAGGTGAGTAGATGTATATCTACGGGGGAAATCGGGTGGATGGAGTTTAGCACCCCCGCAAACGTAAATAGGGATATTACTTACTGTTATTAGAAATTCGGACGTGACCTTAGATTCTTGGCGAGTAGGATCCTATTAAAGACTTTAGGTTGGATTAGACCGATTTAGAAAGACTTAACTAGAGAATGAATGCCTTGGAGGGAATTCGTAGGTTTCAGGTAGACACACACGCACACACATACATTTGACTTGGTGTAGGGTTCTATAGATATATATATATATATATATATATACACACACATATAACATATACCCTTGATATGGGGAGGTTATATGATATCTGGAAAGGAGTCAGTATGATTGGGCGTGATGCCGTGAGTTAAAGATATACGATCGAATATGATATGAGATGTGCTATGATATTAGCGGATCGTTGGGAAATGAGATAATGGATATGTATATATATACAATAATAGGTGGTGATGATATTGAGGTACATGAGACTCTAAAATAGAACCCGGACTGTAACCTGTGACTGAATCACGATATGATATATGTGTGACTTGATTACGATATCATATAGGTGTGACTTGATTACGATGTGATATAAATGCGACTTAATCACGATATGATATATGTGACATGATATTTCTGAGGATAAATTGACGATGTATATTTATGTTGGCAATGATATATGATTGATGATATTGGGATGTATGCGATTACAGTACAGTACCTTTGATCATGACATTATTTGACGATGATATTAAACGAATGATGATGTACGTAAGTGATACTTAACCCGTGCCCCGATATTAGGATGCCGTATGATGGATTTTACCGTACGAGGCATTGATGTGATGATTGATCCGCACTCTTGATTCGAGGAAGTCGTACTACGTACGTAACGCTATTGAGGCTGGATCGCCGACTATTAGAGATATGGACTCAGACTTTAGGTGTACTCCTATTTCTTATCGACAAGTTTCTTAGGTTTAGTTCCTTAGGAGGTTAGATGGACACTGGTTAGGTTCATGTTATGTAGTTGTAGTTATACTTGTATATCATCAGATGAGTGGTTATTACACATCCGTCTTTACATTCATACCGTAATCATAATGTTGCATGTTCATATATATGTTTCTATAATCAGTATAAAACTCTGCCTGTTAGGACACCAGCACCATTACCGATGATGCGCATATTCCACGCACACTTATTTGCCGGCTCACACACATCATCATCGGTAATTGCTATGTCACGTATACTTTAGATCATATTATCTTTTATAGATAGAATTAGCTAACAGCTAGAACAATATAATATTGTGATTACTTTCTGGTGTTAGTATAGACATGGTATTTATTATTTAGACATTTCATGCATCCGCATTTTTATATTATCATGCAGTATTATGGGGCATATGCCGACACTTATCTTATATTTACTCATGATTTTGGGATTTTGGATTTCTATGAGATTTCTGGATTTTTGGGGAAAACCGCAAGAATATATAAAACCCCCTCTCTCTCTCTCTCTCCTCCTCTCTTTTTTAAACATAAGATGCGGTTATCTCGTGATGTATGTGTCGTCCACCATGAGATTTCATGTTTTCTGTTGGATTTCGAGACCCGATTCGAGGAGTGGATGAACCGTCTCGGATACATGGTGGGCCCGGTATGATATCCCGGGGCAAGAAGATCGAGTTGTAGACGATGAGCCTGGCAGGGGAGGACTACCTACCGGTGATGTCTGGCGCGGCGGATATCCGGAGGATACCGACCGTTGTCATGAGATTTGATGATATGGGCCGATCCGGACAGACGGAGCCCGAGATATTGAGACTATGAGATATTGAGATTATGAGGTATTGAGACTTGAGATTTATATGTTTTGTGTCGATGCTTGACACGGATTTCCATGAATTTCATCGTTGATGTTTCAGATTTCTATACAAATTTTATCCTGATAAAAGCTAAAGATTTCTTCTACAGATATATCCAGATTCAGGATTTATTGTTTTACATTCATGGTGCATGCATACTCATTCACATGACATATTACTATTGGAGGCACTGACACGGGCACGGAGCTTTTGCACTACACGTAGTTTATTACCCTGCCATTACTAGCTGATTAGTATTATATTAGTATAATATTATGACCTAGGATAGCGTCGTGCATTCGATTTCTTTTTGCAGATATCTTCTACTCACGAGTTGGAAACTCACCCCCGTTGTGCCAAATTTTATTACAGGTTCGATGTATAGGTTTTCCTGGCAGCTTGCTGGCACATCTTTTCATTCAGCGTGATTTGCACGGTAGGTTGGTTCACTTGTATCTGGACCGCCATTGTACTTTTATTGTTTCATTTGTATCTAGAAAGCCCCATCAACCAAACTTGTATTACTTGATAAGTTAAAAGACCAGCTATTTATTTCGACCTTAGAGTCGCGTTTGTATTTTTCCAGTATCTGGTGGATTTGTTTTCTTTTGAGTTTTGAGCCTCGCCCTTTAGCGTTGTATATTATTGTGCTTGGTGTGGTTTTTTCCGCCTGTTGGCGTAGAGCTAGCTCCCGCATGGGGGTGCCATTTTATCGTTTGTTTATATTATACTTGTTTGTACCCGTTTGGGGCCAGTTTTTACAAAGGAGACTCTGCCGAAATTTTTGAGAAAATTTGATCTTGTTTTTTTAAACGTGTGTTCCTATATGTTTTCCTGTACTTCTTCTTTTTATGGTTTAGATTTCTGGGCTTCGGCTTACTTAGATTACGTGGCGCCTCTAGACGCTTCGTAATTTAAGTGCCGGTCACGTTCCGTACCTTCGGGTCGTGACAAAGTTGGTATCAGAGCGTTAGGTTTAGCCTTTTATAAGTCTAGGGTGACACTTGGTTGATGGAGTAGGTGACTTAGGTAGAGTGACGTACCGTGGGTATGATCCGCGGCATACTTACGATACGCTACTCTGCCTAAGGAGCCTTAGGACATACATTTCTTTGCACCGTACTTCATTCGTTCCTTTGATCTATCTTCGTCGATATCGGATTGTGGTTTCTTTTACCACGGTCGCACGGGCAGAGGGAGCTGCGGTTCGAATGCGATAACCATTAGCGTATCGTTTATTCTTGAGGATTGAAGCATTGTTTAGCGTGCGGACGAAGGGTATTCACATGCCGTCCAGACGAAGTTAAAGGATTCGAACGATTGTCAGAAACCCATTTTCCCAAGTTTAAGGTATTCGGAAGTACATGCAGGTATTTCTATGGACCCTCTAGAAGAATGAAACCCTAACTCGACATAATGATCACGAGATCGCCCTTGAACCTTAGGGTTTACGGCAGTTCCGCGGTGCCATTAGTGAGGCTTGGGTTTGCCCTTCTACGGCTAGTCCGCAGATGCTGGGGTATGTACTGGATATTTTTAAACTGTATTTGAGCTTAGAAAGGGAATGATTCTTAAAAGCGATTATAATGCAATGCTCTGAACACGAAAGTGTTTCGATTTCAGTGCGCACCGGACGCACATGATATCTTTATGATGCGATTGGGATTGATTTCAGTTTGAGCAGTACGTTTTATAATCATTACTATTTGATTTAGTAACCAGGCGAGACGTGTATGTTAAATAAAAGATATATATGTATAGCTATTTTTTTAAAATAAACATCCGCTACTTATGCCATGACACATGCATCGCACGGCGATTTTAAAAAGGGGTTTTTGCATGCTTCTTTATTCAGATGTTTGGACGATTTTACTACAATGCGCACTATATATAAGTTATAGTTTTGATGTATATCATATTGGTTTTTGTATTGGGCTTTGATATTTTATTCTCACCATAACTCCGATAATTGCGTTATGTTTGACAGAGTTTTGAATTTGAGTTATGTATTCGTTTTTTTCATGCGCTTGCATTGCGCTAAGATGTGTTTTACGTATTGATAATTTCGGAGCCCCGACGATTTGAGTGTTTTGGCTGAATGTTTTAGTAAATAGGGGGAGTTTTAACTTAAATTTGGGGACCAAATTTATTTATGGGGGGAAGATTGTAACATTTTAGGGAAATGAAATATAGTTTTCGGGATTAAAATAATTTAAAATAATATATTTTACGAATTGAAGGGATGTATTTGAGGTGTATTTAGTGGCCTCAACCCGAGTGTCAGTATTTTGGGACAAACCCAAGTCTTAGCCAAAAAAAATGGGAGGTTACTAATTAATTTTTTTTCTTCTTTTCTTTAATTTCCTATCCCACCCCCACAGATCTGTTCCCTTCTCACATTTTTTTCTCTCATCCTCACAATTTTCCTCCGTCCCCGAGAACCATCGAGAGATTCGAGACCCAAATCTCGATGGCGATCGTCGATCTTTCCTAGTCGTCAATGTTATCAGCCTCCTGAGCTTGATCTGAGCTGTGTCGGTGGAAATCGAGACGATAGAGGTCCGATCGAGCGCCCAATCATCCCCTTCAACGAGTTGGCTTCACCCAGGCCGGCCTCCTCGAGCTCAACGTCACCGGCGTCGCAGCCTTCGAGTCTAGCCCGACCTCCACCTCTCCCAGCCCGGCTTCTTCCTCACCACTCACGACAAGTGGCTTCGTGTACTGTAGCAGATCCAGGAGCTTGACGTCGCGTGCTCCTGCAGTCCAATATCGTGAAACTCGTCTTCACCCTCGATTTCCTCCCTAAGTTCAGGGGCGTCCATGCGGCCAAGCTCGGTGCGGTGTTCCTGTATCGAACCCGAGGCAGTACACACTGCTATTCGCAGCCGAGGGTCTCCATGTTCGTCAGGTCCGCAATGTACAATCTCGAGCCCCAGTCCAACATGAGGATTTACCTCTCCGCCGGCTCTGCCATCTTCCCGCAGGATATGGATGCGATAAACTGGGCTCTTTGCTCTCTAATGCTGCTTTCTATAACATCACTGGTGCTAATTGGGTTTTCTTTTGGGATAAGCAATTCGTTGGGTTTTCGTGGAGATTTAAATCGATTTTCCCCACGATCCCTGTGACTGTTCTGACCTTGGGACTTCATGCCATAACTCCATTTGTTCATAGAATTGTTGGGGATTCCATACACAATGCTTGCTTGGTGAACTTATACCGCATCAATTTCCAAAAATATCTATTACTTCTAGTTGATTTTTCAGCAACCTTTCTAAATTTGTGTGGATTAACTTTCCAGCTCTAATTTGGAAATGTGAAGGGATTGCTATAGTTTTGATAAAATTTTAGATGAGGGTCCTAACTATCACCCATCACTATTTGTATGATGATAAATTTTAAGACGACCACTTTATCTGAAGACTATATTCATATATTTCTCGGCTCAACACAACTTCAGAGTTTTGCATAAATTTTAACACAGAGCAACAAGTGAATAAGTGATTCAACAACCAGATGAAACCTGGCATAAATCAACTAGCTAACAATGCTATGAGTTGTGTGATTCACAGGGAAAATACTTAATTTCAAATGAAAAGCACAGCTGGTGCATGAGCTCACACAAATACATGTGCACCACTACTCGCATGCACTTGGCAACACAAAAATATTGGAATTGTGAATAAAGATATTCACCATATCAACCTTTGCTAATATTTACCATCATTAGAAGATTAAAATCTATGCAGCAAATCTGATCAAATCATACAAAATATCATTCCTGATCTTAAAAGTGCATGGATATTTCAGGCTTTGTAAGCTTGCACAAGAAGCCTTAGTGGCTTTGGGCGATGAGCACCCAATCGACTCGATTCTTTTAACAGGTGCGCATGCATTGTTGCAGAAGTAGGAAGAAGTCAGAATAATAAGGGATTTGGATCGGAAAGGGATGAAGATGGTGGACAAGAAGGAGCCAGGGTACAGCTTGATTGAGATGGGTAGATAGATGATGAAGAGAAATAGGCAAGTGGATGTAAGGGTACCATCATGTGGATTTTGAACATCAAGGATGAGCGTGGTGTCATCGACTTCGACAGACAAGGTCCAGGTGAGTAGATGTATATCTACGGGGGAAATCGGGTGGATGGCGGTTAGCACCCCCGCAAACGTAAATAGGGATATTACTTACTGTTATTAGAAAGTCGGACGTGGCCTTAGATTCTTGGCGAGTAGGATCCTATTAAAGACTTTAGTTTGGATTAGACCGATTTAGAAAGACTTAACTAGAGAATGAATGCCTTGGAGGGAATTCGTAGGTTTCAGGTAGACACACACGCGCACACATACATTTGACTTGGTGTAGGGTTCTATATATATATATATATATATATATATATACATATAACATATACACTTGATATAGGGAGGTTATATGATATCTGGAAAGGAGTCAGTATGATTGGGCGTGATGCCGTGAGTTAAAGATATACGATCGAATATGATATGAGATGTGCTATGATATTAGCGGATCGTTGGGAAATGAGATAATGGATATGTATACATAAACAGGTGGTGATGACATTGAGGTACATGAGACTCTAAAATAGAACCCGGACTGTAACCTGTGACTGAATCACGATTTGATATATGTGTGACTTGATTACGATATCATATAGGTGTGACTTGATTACGATGTGATATAAATGCGACTTAATCACGATATAATATATGTGACATGATATTTCTGAGGATAAATTGACGATGTATATTTATGCTGGCAATGATATATGATTGATGATATTGGGATGTATGCGATTACAGTACAGTACCTTTGATCATGACATTATTTGACGATGATATTAAACGAATGATGATGTACGTAGGTGATACTTAACCCGTACCCCGATATTAGGATGCCGTACGATGGATTTTACCGTACGAGGCATTGATGTAATGATTGATCCGCACTCTTGATTCGAGGAAGTCGTACTACGTACGTGATGCTATTGAGGCTGGATCGCCGACTATTAGAGATATGGACTCAGACTTTAGGTGTACTCTTATTTCTTATTCCTTAGGTTTAGTTCCTTAGGAGGTTAGATGGACACTCGTTAGGTTCAAGTTATGTAGTTGTAGTTATACTTGTATATCATCAGATGAGTGGTTATTACACATCCGTCTTTACATTCATACCGTAATCATAATGTTGCATGTTCATACATATGTTTCTATAATCAGTATAAAACTCTGCCTGTTAGGACACCAGCACCATTACCGATGATGCGCATATTCCACGCACACTTATTTTCCGGCTCACACACATCATCATCGGTAATTGCTATGTCACGTACACTTTAGATTATATTATCTTTAATTGATAGAATCAGCTAACAGCTAGATTAATATAATATTGTGATTAGTCTCTGGTGTTAGTATAGACATGGTATTTATTATTTAGACATTTCATGCATCCGCATTTTCATATTATCATGCAGTATTATGGGGCATATGCCGACACTTATCTTATACTTACTCATGATTTGGGATTTGGGATTTCTATGAGATTTCTGGATTTTTGGGAAAAACCGTAAGAATATATAAAACCTTCTCTCTCTCTCCCCTCCTATCTTTTTAAACATAAGATGCAGTTATCTCGTGATGTATGTGTCGTACACCATGAGATTTCATGTTTTCTGTTGGATTTCGAGACCCGATTCGAGGAGTGGATGAACCGTCTCGGGTACATGGTGGGCCCGGTATGGTACCCCGGAGCAAGAAGATCGAGTTGTAGACGATGAGCCTAGCAGGGGAGGACTACCTACCGGTGATGTCTGGCGCGGCGGATATCCGGAGGATACCGACCGTTGTCGTGAGATTTGATGATATGGGCCGATCCGGACAGACGGAGCCCGAGATATTGAGACTATGAGATATTGAGATTATGAGGTATTGAGACTTAAGATTTATATGTTTTGTGTCGATGCTTGACACGGATTTCCATGGATTTCATCGTTGATGTTTCATATTTTTATACAAATTTTACCCTGATAAAAGCTAAAGATTTCTTATACAGATATATCCAGATTCAGGATTTATTGTTTTACATTCATGGTGCATGCATACTCATTCACATGACATATTACTATTGGAGGCACTGACACGGGCACGGAGCTTTTGCACTACACGTAGTTTATTACCCTGCCATTACTAGCTGATTAGTATTATATTAGTATATTATTATGACCTAGGATAGCGTCGAGCATTCGATTTCTTTTCGCAGATATCTTCTACTCACGAGTTGGCAACTCACCCCCGTTGTGCCAAATTTTATTACAGGTTCGTTGTACAGGTTTTCCTGGCAGCTTGCTGGCACATCTTTTCATTCAGGGTGATTTGCACGGTAGGTTGGTTCACTTGTATCTGGACCGCCATTGTACTTTTATTGTTTCATTTGTATCTAGAAAGCTCCATCAACCAAACTTGTATTACTTGATAAGTTAAAAGACCAGTTATTTATTTCGACCTTAGAGTCGCGCTTGTATTTTTCCAGTATCTGGTGGATTTGTTTTCTTTTGAGTTTTGAGCCTCGCCCTTTGGCGTTGTATATTATTGTGCTTGGTGTGGTTGTTTCCGCCTGTTGGCGTAGAGCTAGTTCCCGCTTGGGGATGCCATTTTATCGTTTGTTTATATTATACTTGTTTGTACCCGTTTGGGGCCAGTTTTTACAAAGGAGACTCTGCCAAAATTTTTAAGAAAATTTGATCTTGTTTTTTTAAACGTGTGTTCCTATATGTTTTCCTATACTTCTTCTTTTTATGGTTTATATTTCTGGGCTTCGGCTTACTTAGATTACATGGCGCCTCTAGACGCTTCGTAATTTAAGTGCCAGTCGCGTTCCATACCTTCGGGTCGTGACAGAAACCCAGGGATGTCTACGATGTTCCAGAATTCGAGGACAGCGATGAGGATGAAGAAGAGAGAAGGCTTAGAGTGCTCCGACCGTCTGTTTCGAAAGACGGGTTGTCTTCGGCCAACATGAAGTTACGTGGGTTAGAAATGATATCGATGATGAAATCCAAGTAGATTTGTCTAATGCGCCCACGAAACAAAAAAGGTTTTCAGTAATGTTATATTATTACTTCACATTTTACGGTCTATACTTATATAGTCAATACTTGTAATGATTGTCTAATGCGTCCACGAACCGTTTATCTAGATTTGATGACGATGACGGGAGCAGCGAGGGACGGCAGGAGCTCCAGCCGCGGCACCGGCAGAGGCAGAGGCAGAGCGGTTCTGCCGCTCGGAGAGCTGCGTAGGGAGCTTCAGAGGGCCGGTCTTGCACCCAGATCGGAGACCCCTTCGGATGCCTCCTTCCGTGTGGACTTTGCCACACCTACAGGTATATTGCACGCATATCCATTTTGTATGTAATATTATAGATATTCATGCATGTTCATGAAAAAATTACTTATATTGTCAATGTTTGATTGTCTAGCTGTTGGTGATGCGTCCACATCAGGGACAGAGGCCACTCCCGCGCCTCCAGGTATGTTTATATATTATATAGTGCATGTATATTGATTTACAATGCTATATCATAAATATACACACATTCCTTTTGCTCTTACTTAGATAATCATTTTTTTATTGTCTAGCTGTAGGTGGTGCCACCACCGCACTTGCGGGTATGTTTATGTATCCTATAGTGCATGCATATTGATTTAGAATGTTATATTATTGATCTACACATTATTTTTGTAATTACTTATATAATCTATTTTTAATTGTCTAATTATAGGTGGTGCGTCCACATCTGACGCAGGGGCCACTCCCGCCACTTCCGTACCCTCCGATCAGTCTGTAGGTAAGTATGAATAAACAAAAATATTTATTCATTTTACATATCCTCTAAAGAATAAATATGAACTTCATGGAAATTTAGCGTCAATGTTTATTTTCTAGTCGGAGGGGATGCGTCCGCATCCGAGACAACGGCTGTTCCTCACCGGAGGAACTATCGTCCCGCTCGTGCTGCTGCCCCGGCCCAGGCTCGTGCTTTAGTCACCGGAGGTATATATCACACTTCAATTTTCGTTTAATCTTGATTTCTGAATACAACTTTGTCTTAATATTGATTGTCTTGATATTTCTTGCAGACGCAAGACCTCCCCATCCCTAGAGGGGGACTCGAGGCCCGAATCAGTCCCACAGGCTGAGGCCTGACAGAGCTAGGGGAGTCAGCATTCCCCCTCTTTTTTACCCCTGATTATCGCTATACCGGCGATCATGCCGAGAGGTTCGGCCGGTATATGGGGGATGAGAGCCGGCTCGTGAAGAACTATCCACTTCACGTTGAGTGGGGCGACCAGCACCGGCGCTCATTCGCCCTCTTCTAGGATCAGGCTCGGGTATTAATATATATTTTCATTTGATTTATCCAATATATTTATTATTAACGCTTGCAATCTAATAACAATGTTTTTTTGTATTTTCAGTTGGATTACGATTTTCAGCCTTTACCCAACCCTGATCACTGTGGGAGGGTGCTCGATCTTCATGCTCTATACAATGGCCTGATGAAGAACATGCAGACCAAGGTCCGATACAACAGGAATGAGCTGAAGGCCGACTGCTACTCCCTGTGGATGGCGACCCCCGAGGCAGAGAGAGCGGCCTTCCTATCTACTCCGGCCTTTGCGAGAGTCGACGTAGAGACATCGCCTCTATTGTGCGAATATTTCGACTCTCAATGCAAACATGTATGTATTTTAAATGTAATTCATTATTTAGTATATAATTTATTTTTTTGTGTTCCTTAATTAGAAAACTAAATGTGAATGTGTTGTGCAGAAACAGGCCGCTCAAAATATAGAGAATAGGAAGTCGGCGAAGAGGGGTCGCCCCACTTATACAGGTGGTTTGAGGAATATTACTCGTGCCATGGAGTTATCGGTAAATTACAATAGACCGGCCTTTGTGATATAATGCAATATTAAGTGTTATTTTCTAATATATCTAATATTAAGAGTTATTTTCTAATATTGCAGAGAGCTCAGACCCTGGCGCAAAGTGGTACACCGAGCATGCTGTCCGCATATCTTGTCGTCCACGGCACCTCGACAGATCCCGCCATGGGCGAACTTCGATACCCCGACGCCGCTACCCAGGAGTATTGAGTATGTGTTAATATTTATTCAACCCCTATTTGAAATTTTAGTTTTGAAAGGTTCAAATTTAAATGATATACTTATATTTTACTGGTTAATGTTGGTGTAGGATTGGGTGGTTGAGCAGGCCGAGGCATCGGGGATCGATTTTACTGGAAAGAACGATCCGATGTTGCTAACCCCAGTCCTGGACGCCGCACACGGAGGGCACCACGGTGGTTGGGAGAGAGGCCAGGGACTGGGCCCTAGCAGGGCCCATATGAGGTTGGACTCCACCCCGGCGGTTACTTCCTCTGTCTCCAGTGAGCGGCGTTTCCAGCAGGAACTGGAGAGCTTGAAGGCCACCGTTCAAGAGTTGAAGGAGATGTTGGTATGTAAACTTCTTAATAGTAAAATATTATGTCATATTATATATAGCAACATATCCAATATTAGTACGTAGCCTGAGCTTATTTGGTTGTAGACTTAGCTTTGATTAATTATACATACATATCTAATTAAAATAAACTACGGTTTTCCAAATTAGATATCCAAACGAGGCCTAAGTCCCTAAGTATACATAGATTGGGGTTTCGAAATAACTTGATAATGATACGAATTCGAATAACACACAGTTCGTACTCGCTTATTACACACATAGGTCCAGACGCGACAGGGTACATCGGCCGAGCCTCCACACGCATCTCCTTCGGCTGCGGCTCCGCAAGCCACTACATCGGCTGCGGTTCCGCAGGCAGCTCTTATAGCTCTACTGCCCGCTCAGACTCCCGCAGCCACGGCTCCGCAAGCCACTACCTCAACGGCGGCTGCGCAGACCACAGCTACAGCTCCACAGACCTCTCAGACTCCCGCACGCTCTGCATTGCATGATTTATTGACTCAGGATATATCTGAGGAGCAGGCGTGCCAGATTCTGATGTTTATCAGAGGTGGAGCTGGACCGAGCTAGGGTAGCTTTTTTATTCTTATATTTTAAACATGTATTTATTTATATGATACATATTGTACAACATTTTGGACGATATTGATATTGGTGGTGTTTGCGTATTTATATTGATATCATATTCTGCTTATTGATTTCTTTTGTATATTATGCATGGGATGTGATTATGAATACTGCGATATATGTTCTGCGTGATGATTAATTTTATATATGATGTATATATTATTGTGCACAGGGCGATAAAAAAATAGGCAGCCCTTTTTTAAAAAAACCTGATAATATGTACCTACGGATTTCACCGTAGGGCCCACCATTGCCCCTACGGACAAATCCGTAGGGCCCAACAATGTACCTACAGATTTATCCGTAGGGGCAAAATATCAGGATACATGATATTTTGCCCCTATGATCTCAGTATTAGGGGTTACGCTTGTCCCTACGGATATATCTGTAGGGGCAAACAAATGCCCCTACATAGGTATCCGTAGGGACAAAATATCAGGATACCTGATATTTTGTCCCTACAGATTGTAAGTCCATGTTGCGACCCCCGGTTCTTACGGGGAGGCGGAAACGGTATAAAAATCAAATTTTTTGGCGCATGGGGCAACATGGACTAACAAAGTCGGGATCTTTTCCTAAACTAAAACTAGCAAACAAGCTAAAGAGAGTTAGCTACTCGGAAAGATGGTTATACCTAAACTTGAACTCCTTCTTCTTCAAACTTTTGTAGAGGTTGATGGTGCTTTCCTCGTTGCCTTCTTCCGTCAAAGATGGATCCACCTGAGGGTTCAACCTTCGGGCTCTTTCTCGAACTTTGAGAGAACTAGAATCTTCGGCTTGCTAAACCTTTGATCCTAGAGTGAGTAGAGAGTGTCTAAGGGGTGTTTTCTTTTCAAGGAGAGGGATTCTCAACACATGAGAAGGATTCTCCTTGAGCTTGAGGAAGAAGAAGATGAAGTGAGGAGAGAGAATGAATATGATAGAATGAGCTCTTTTTCTTCTTACAACCATAACAAAAAGAAAAAGATATATCTAATTAATAATAATAATTCAAAATGAAATAGTTCATGGTTGTATTTGGAATGACCATTACCATCACTACATTAAATGAATGTAAGCTAGAATCAAGGAGTATCCTTGCAAAGCAATGATGATGGTCAAACATTCAACCATGGTCAACAAGTCAACCATGGTCAACAAGTCAACAAAATCAACCATGACACAATTTCATTTAATTACTATTATTAATTGATATTTCATAAATCCATTAGGGTTTGGAAAAAGACGACTGTCAACTGTGCATACGCACCCGTTCCGAAACCCTAATGAAAAACCTCTTCCTCCATCTCAAAAAACTGTGCATACACACCTGCATTCTCGTTCCGAGGAACAAGAATACTGAGAGATAAAAGCAACCCCAAAACATATACCAGTATCTGACTCAAACCAGAGCCAGCCAGAAATATCCGTCCGGACTCCAAACGTGCACAAGTGCGCGGATGAGAACGAACCCTGTCGCAAAACCATGCGACCTCTACCCTGTTTTGCCCAGAGGCGAATACCCTCTGTGTGGGACTCTAAAGACTCGACACTACGCTGGCAGTGGGTTTAACCACAGACCGCAAGCGGCACTAGCTGTGCGTAACGGTCCCCAGGTAGATGCCGACAAGAAGGCTGACGAGGTGAACCCCATCTGAACTCCTACTGAGTCTGAATGTGACAGTCTCCGTACAGTCCGGTCTGTTCGTCTAATACATCGCATGTCGGGCCTAGGGGGCGGTAAAACGTCAGTCCCCTAATAGCGGTACAAGTCGTGTCGGAGTGAAGCCCAAAACACCCTGAGATAACACTGGAAGCCTACCAGTATATCTCTCTTGCCCTGGCCAGGGACTACTCGTGTAATGGCTCTCCTAGACACAGCGCGATGTCAACCCCCAATACCGGGAGAGACGAATCCTGTCTAACCGGCACTGCCTCCAAGTGCTTCGGGACTGCACCCAACTACCACCTGTTTGCACGACTCCTTTGAACCGTGGTAGGGTAGTAGTCAAAGTACAGTGGGAACACACTCGAGGCGAAGTGCCAGTGTCAAGTCAGCGGACTAAGCTGTACTCATGTCACCTGGGAACTGATAACTGACGATAGGTATAATACCAACCTGTCAGTTCCCGACGAGTCCTGTCCAGTGTACTCGTAACCCAACGAGCACCCGTATACTATCTCCAGTACGACGTACTGATGGCTGTGGGACAGACCATCTCCCATACTGGGATGAGAAGCACATACGCTAGTCTACTCCGGAGTATCGATGCCCTTTCTCGATAGTCCTGCGACTAGGGACCTGTATAAGGATGTGCTTACAGATTACCCAGCCCCCACTAGTGTGACTGCCATCACAATGCTGGTAATCAAGCAAAGATCCTAAGGGCTCCACTAATGCGTATAGGTGATATCGCAAAATAAACACATGTACACATTGAAGTAGAAACAAACCAAGTAGCATACTACTATATTGAGCAAGATTGTTTATACAAGGTGAATATCCCAAGCTTCCATTAAGTAATATACAAACTAGTTTGATACAGTAATGGCCTCTAGGGCATATACACTAACAATCTCCCACTTGCACTAAGGCCATGTACTGGCGTATCGAAGACCTATCATCTCGATCAGCCGCTCGAACTGAGTCTGGGGTAGGGCCTTGGTGAATGGATCTGCAGTGTTTTCTTCTGAAGCAACCCTCCGAACCTCGATCTCCTTGCGATCCACGATCTCCCTGATCAGGTGATACCGCCTCAAGATGTGCCTGGATCTCTGATGGGACCTGGGTTCCTTCGCTAAAGCTATAGCCCCGTTGTTGTCGCAATACAGAGGTATTGGGTCAACAATGGACGGAACCACCTGAAGTTCTTTCAAGAACTTCCTCATCCAGACAGCTTCTTTTGCGGCATCAGATGCAGCGATGTATTCCGCTTCCATCGTCGAGTCTGCAACGGTTTCCTGTTTGGAACTCTTCCAACACACCGCCCCTCCATTGAGGGTAAAGACAAAACCCGACATGGACTTGGAATCATCCTTGTCACTCTGGAAGCTGGAGTCAGCAAAGGCCTCGATCTGGAGGTCTTTTCCGCCATACACCAAGAACATCTCCTTAGTCCTTCTCAGGTACTTGAGAATGTTCTTTACTGGTATCCAGTGTTTCTCCCCAGGGTTTGACTGATACCGGCTTACTACACTCAGTGCATAAGCTAGATCCGGTCTGGTACACAACATCGCATACATTATAGAGCCTACCGTAGAAGCGTAGGGTATAATAGACATGCGATCCCTCTCCAAATCAGTCTTGGGAGACATCTCTTTAGAGAGGGTGATCCCGTGACAAGCCGGTAGGTTACCGCGCTTGGAATCTTCCATACTGAATCTCTTCAGTATAGTGTCGATGTACCTGGACAGTGAAAGTTCTAATATCCTCTTGGATCTATCACGATGGATCCGGATCCCCAGGATGTAAGAGGCATCACCCAGGTCTTTCATGGAGAACCTGTGTGACAAGAAACCCTTGACAGATTGTAGCATAGGAATGTCATTTCCTATTAAGAGAATGTCATCCACGTATAAAACGAGGAATACTACAGTTCTCGCTACAAATCTACTATAGATGCATGGTTTATCTGGATTTTTGAAAAAGCCAAATTCCTTGACCGTCTCATCAAAACAGATGTTCCAACTCCGCGATGCCTGCTTTAGTCCATAGATGGACTTAAGCAACTTGCACACCTTTCCGCTGCTCCCACTCTGAATGAAACCCTCTGGCTGATCCATATAGACACACTCCTCTAAATTTCCATTTAGAAAAGCGGTTTTTACGTCCATCTGCCAAATCTCATAATCGTGGAAGGCAGCAATGGCAAGAAGGATCCGAATGGATTTCAGCATAGCCACTGGAGAAAAGGTTTCGTCATAGTCCAAGCCAGGTCTTTGACGGAAACCCTTTGCTACAAGTTTAGCTTTATAGGTCTCAACCTGTCCATCTACACCAATCTTCCTTTTGAAGATCCACTTGCATCCTACGGGTTTTACCCCGTCTGGAGCAATGTCCAACGTCCATACTTTGTTGGTGTACATGGACTCCATTTCGGTCCGCATTGCATCCAGCCATTTTACCGAGTCAACGCTTTGAACGGCCTGTTGGAAGCAAGTAGGCTCATCATAATCTATGATGCAATCCTCTTTATCCCCGTCTATGAGAAAACCGTAGTATCTCTCGGGCGGATGAGACTGCCTACTACTCCTGCGGAGCGGCGTAGGAGTGTCCTGTTCATTTGAACCCTCTGGTTCCACCAAACTTTCAGTAATAGCTTGTGGTTCTGGAATTTCTTCCAGTTCTACTGTGCTCCAACTTATCTGGTTTTCCAAAAACTCAGTTTCCAAGAAGTAGGCATGACGAGAAACAAGAACTTTTTGTTCCTCTTCACAGTAGAAGAAATATCCCTTGGAGTTCTTTGGATATCCCACAAACTTGCACTGTACTGAGCGCGCCTCGAGCTTGTCCGCATGCTGCTTTTTAACAAAAGCTGGACTTCCCCAAGTCTTAATGTGACTGAGATGGGGCCTCTTCCCACACCACATCTCATATGGTGTGGTAGGCACAGTCTTAGTAGGAACTCGGTTCAAAAGGTACGCAGCTGATTCTAGCGCATACCCCCAGAATGATCGCGGTAACTCAGCGTAACTCATCATGGACCATACCATATCTAATAGGGTTTGGTTCTGTCTCTCCGATACACCGTGTTGTGTTGCGGAGTGTATGGAGGAGTAAGCTGAGAGAGAATCCCGTTCTCTTTTAAATAATTCAGGAACTCGGCACTTAAGTATTCTCCACCTTGATCCGATCTTAGAATCTTGATACTTTTGCCGGTTTGTTTTTCTACTTCATTCTTATATTCCTGGAACTTTTCAAAGGCTTCGGACTTATGTTTCATTAAGAAGACATAACCGTACCTTGAAAAGTCATCCGTAAAAGTAATGAAGTAAGAATAACCGCTTCGCGCATGTGTAGACATTGGACCGCACACGTCGCTGTGTACGAGTCCCAAGAGCTCGCTCGCTCTTACTCCGTGTCCAGTGAACGGAGTCTTTGTCATCTTTCCTTTGAGACAGGATTGACAAGTGGCATACGATTGATATTCGAACGGATCCAAATATCCTTCTGTATGTAACTTAGTCAACCTTCTCTCATTGATGTGACCCAGTCTACAATGCCATAAGAAAGTCTGATTGATATCTGGAGACTTTCTTTTGTGTGTATTCTGGACATTGAAAATCTGTGGTTGGTTCAACACGTATATACCATTGCTCAGTGTACCTGACCCAATCAGAACTTAATTAAGGTGAATGTTTACAACATTACTTACAAACGCAAATTCATAATCTTCTTTAGAAGCCAAAGATACAGAAATGATATTACAAGTTGTGTTGGGTACAAAAAAACAATTACGCAAAACCAAAACATGTCCATCTGACATTCCCAGGTGATAGTCCCCCACGGCTTTAGCATCCATGCTAGCTCCGTTCGCAACTCTGAGGGTCATGTCACCTGCCTTCAAAACCCTACGGTTTCTCAACGCCTGCAAAGAATTACAGATATGAGATCCTGATCCGGTATCCAATACCCAGGAAGTAGAGTTTATAGAAAGACAGTTTTCAATAACATACACACCTGAAGCTGAAGCCGCAACCTGCTTCAGTTCCTGTGTCCTGGCTTTCCAAGCCCTGCAATCTTTCTTCCAGTGTCCACTCTTGTGACAATAGAAGCATTCCTCTTTACCCACAAGCTTGCCCGCAATCTTTGTTGCCGTTTCTTTTCCCTTCGTACCCACTTTACTAACACCGCCCCTTGGTTTGGCGGGGGCTTTCTTCCTCTTTCCCTTGGCTTTCGCCTTGGACCTAGAAGAAGAAGATCCTCCTACAAACAAAGCGGGTGTTTCCCTACCTTTCTGTAGGGTGCCCTCTGCGCTCCTCAGCATGTTGAGGAGTTCTGAAAGTTCAACTTCCTTTTCTTGTAAGTTGAAGTTCAGTATAAACTGGGCGTAAGTGGATGGAAGGGACTGGAGAATTAAATCCGTATAGAGTTCACTTTCCAACGTGGTCCCAAGTTCCGCGAGCTCCTCAATGTAGCCAATCATCTTAAGCACGTGGTCCGCTACCGATGATCCGACGGCCAACTTTGCCGAAAATAACTTCTTCGACACTTCGTATCTTGCGATACGAGACTGCTCTCCATACAGTTCTTTTGTATGAAGAAATATGGATTCTAAGTCCATATTCTCGTGCCTCCTCTGATGTTCGTTGTCCATAGAGGCAAGCACGAGGCACCTGGCCTTCGCGCAGTCAATCTCCCAAGTCTTACGGATTTCCTTATCCGCGACGCTGGAGGTGGGACCTGGGACGGGGGGAGCTTTGGTGGTAAGAAGATACCCCAGCTTGTCGTAAGTGATTGCCATTTTGACATTCCTGAGCCAATCTTTGTAGTTTGGCCCTGTCAGTATGTTTTTATCTAGAAGTAACTTAAGTCCAGTCATTTCGATTTGGTCGCTGCAGGGGGGAGAGAAGAAACACTTTAGCATGATGCTCTTGCAAGTTTAGAATGGTTTTTAATTTGTCTAAACAGGATGGCTCCCACTGTCTCTCGAATCCCTCCTCAAACCACAAAGGAAGAATTAGCCGGGATCAATCCCACCGCACAATACTTGCTTAACCGTTCAGCCAGGCCAGTGTCGGTACTTCGAGGGAGGTTTTCCAACGCTTTCGCGAAGTTCCTTAATTTAAGAACCTCTTTTCCCTGGGGGCGTAGCCCCGCTAACACCTTTCTAGGCACCTACTAGGTTTATAGCATTGATCGTTTAGTGAGAAATTTCCCGAGGAGTAGCATATACTCACAGTAGGATCGGGATCCAAATATCATCGCGTGACGAAAATGAAGGAATCCTACCATAATCATCACACTCCAAATGGTATGCAAATCTAGCAAGTTTCAGTACTTATGAAACTCCCGATGTGGATTTTTTTGCCCCATGCTCTTATGACCTTGACTTTGGCCAACAAATCATATGTCACATGTCAAGTTCTGCCCGTCGTTCTCCAGGTTAATTTGAATCCATTCGTACCTACCCTTGACTTCGGCCAACAAGGTAGTGCGACTGTTCCAAATCAACGCATCTATCTATGCTGCACATGAATACCCAATAGCTACCAATCACTATGCCTTGACTTTGGCCAACAAACATAGCTTGAATACTATTGACTATTTATGTGAAACGACGGAGGGCTATGAATGGTTTTGGTAAAACCGTGAACGTAGTGAACTTGATATAATCGATGGAACGAGATAGCTTTTAGAAGGAGTGGCTCAAGCTCCGCATTTAAAAGTTAGTTTTGAAAAGAACCGAGTGGTTTTTCGAAAGTGTTCCAACGACTTTAACTTGGTTTATTATCTTGCATTAGTTCTTTTAATGCGTGATATTCTTGCATTAGTTCTTTTAATGCGTCCCATCATTTAATCCTACCATTGCAGAAAACAACCAAAATATGACGTACGCTTATACCATTCGCATTCGCCACGGGGTCCCGTCATCACCCGTTAGGTTACTTAACTAACGACAGAGCGGGGGCTGGGCTAGCGCGGCTGTAAAACATAAGCAACGCCTAAATATAAAGCAATGATAGACATTACAGATCACAGATGAATACATTGGATATACTAGGAATCCGCAGTCCGTTCGGGCCTGCAACGAAAAGTGGATTACATGGTCGCGGTGAGTAGCCAAACCCCACCCAAGACCCCTACGGGTGCGGCAAACTACCCGCCAAGTACCCGGTAGTTTGTGCACCCCTCCATGGGTCTATCCTAAGAGCAAAAACAGTAAAAAGAATTATACAATGACGGCTACAACCCCGACCCGGTTGTGCGGCCATACAAATAATATTATTACATCAATTTACATTTATAAATGAATGAAAGAAAAACAAAAGCTCATCTCACATCCACCCTGGCTATTCACCCGCGACAGTCCAACACATTCATATACACATTCCAATATCAAACACAGATCACAGAGATGTATAACCCCGACTAATCGACTTATAGCGATTAGCCGACGTTCAATACATACAAACATCACAGATATAACCAATATAGCCAAAGTGTAGCGAAGTTCGAAAAAAAATACTGATTTATAGGACCCCAAAAGTAAATTTCTTTTCTGGAAAATCTGGGCACATATAACATATTTGAAAAATCCCAAAACCCTACCAGAAGAACACTGCACAAAACACGATCACATGAAGAGCCCAAACGGCGGCGGATCCACGGCGACTAGAATGGCTGAGGCCGCGGATCCGCGGCGGTTTGAAGGATTCATGGGATCGTTTTTCGTGGGTGTTCTCACAAATCCCTGAGCCGATTTTAGGAGTAAAAAGTTTTACTTTTATAGCACAAAAAATTTCAACAGAAACTTAGGGTTTTTGTTTTTCCGGTTTTGCGATTTTTCGGTTTCGAACTTCCATACACTTTGCTACCAAGCTAGTTTAAGTTTAGTTAGGCTCTAATACCACTGTAAGTCCACGTTGCGACCCCCGGTTCTTACGGGGAGGCGGAAACGGTATAAAAATCAAATTTTTTGGCGCATGGGGCAACATGGACTAACAAAGTCGGGATCTTTTCCTAAACTAAAACTAGCAAACAAGCTAAAGAGAGTTAGCTACTCGGAAAGATGGTTATACCTAAACTTGAACTCCTTCTTCTTCAAACTTTTGTAGAGGTTGATGGTGCTTTCCTCGTTGCCTTCTTCCGTCAAAGATGGATCCACCTGAGGGTTCAACCTTCGGGCTCTTTCTCGAACTTTGAGAGAACTAGAATCTTCGGCTTGCTAAACCTTTGATCCTAGAGTGAGTAGAGAGTGTCTAAGGGGTGTTTTCTTTTCAAGGAGAGGGATTCTCAACACATGAGAAGGATTCTCATTGAGCTTGAGGAAGAAGAAGATGAAGTGAGGAGAGAGAATGAATATGATAGAATGAGCTCTTTTTCTTCTTACAACCATAACAAAAAGAAAAAGATATATCTAATTAATAATAATAATTCAAAATAAAATAGTTGATGGTTGTATTTGGAATGACCATTACCATCACTACATTAAATGAATGTAAGCTAGAATCAAGGAGTATCCTTGCAAAGCAATGATGATGGTCAAACATTCAACCATGGTCAACAAGTCAACCATGGTCAACAAGTCAACAAAATCAACCATGACACAATTTCATTTAATTACTATTATTAATTGATATTTCATAAATCCATTAGGGTTTGGAAAAAGACGACTGTCAACTGTGCATACGCACCCGTTCCGAAACCCTAATGAAAAACCTCTTCCTCCGCCTCAAACAACTGTGTATACACACCTGCATTCTCGTTCCGAGGAACAAGAATACTGAGAGATAAAAGCAACCCCAAAACATATACCAGTATCTGACTCAAACCAGAGCCAGCCAGTAATATCCGTCCGGACTCCAAACGTGCACAAGTGCGCGGATGAGAACGAACCCTGTCGCAAAACCATGCGACCTCTACCCTGTTTTGCCCAGAGGCGAATACCCTCTGTGTGGGACTCTAAAGACTCGACACTACGCTGGCAGTGGGTTTAACCACAGACCGCAAGCGGCACTAGCTGTGCGTAACGGTCCCCAGGTAGATGCCGACAAGAAGGCTGACGAGGTGAACCCCATCTGAACTCCTACTGAGTCTGAATGTGACAGTCTCCGTACAGTCCGGTCTGTTCGTCTAATACATCGCATGTCGGGCCTAGGGGGCGGTAAAACGTCAGTCCCCTAATAGCGGTACAAGTCGTGTCGGAGTGAAGCCCAAAACACCCTGAGATAACACTGGAAGCCTACCAGTATATCTCTCTTGCCCTGGCCAGGGACTACTCGTGTAATGGCTCTCCTAGACACAGCGCGATGTCAACCCCCAATACCGGGAGAGACGAATCCTGTCTAACCGGCACTGCCTCCAAGTGCTTCGGGACTGCACCCAACTACCACCTGTTTGCACGACTCCTTTGAACCGTGGTAGGGTAGTAGTCAAAGTACAGTGGGAACACACTCGAGGCGAAGTGCCAGTGTCAAGTCAGCGGACTAAGCTGTACTCATGTCACCTGGGAACTGATAACTGACGATAGGTATAATACCAACCTGTCAGTTCCCGACGAGTCCTGTCCAGTGTACTCGTAACCCAACGAGCACCCGTATACTATCTCCAGTACGACGTACTGATGGCTGTGGGACAGACCATCTCCCATACTGGGATGAGAAGCGCATACGCTAGTCTACTCCGGAGTATCGATGCCCTGTCTCGATAGTCCTGCGACTAGGGACCTGTATAAGGATGTGCTTACAGATTACCCAGCCCCCACTAGTGTGACTGCCATCACAACGCTGGTAATCAAGCAAAGATCCTAAGGGCTCCACTAATGCGTATAGGTGATATCGCAAAATAAACACATGTACACATTGAAGTAGAAACAAACCAAGTAGCATACTACTATATTGAGCAAGATTGTTTATACAAGGTGAATATCCCAAGCTTCCATTAAGTAATATACAAACTAGTATGATACAGTAATGGCCTCTAGGGCATATACACTAACACAGATTTATACCTACGGACTTATCCGTAGGGGCAACTTCTTGGCCCTACGGATAAGTCCATAGGGACACCTAATTTATTTTATAAAATCATAAATTAAATAAATTTTTCGTCATTACAGCCTAATCCGTAGGGACAACTGGACCTACACATTACTCCGTAGGGGCAAGTTTTTGACCGTAAGGGCATGTTCAAGGCTGGGACTTGTACCTACAGCGTTTGCACCCACAGGGTATTTTGTTGCCCCTACGGACATATCCGTAGGGGCAACCTTTATTTGTCTTCCTCTCTCTCTCTCTCTCTTACTAGCCATGCTCACTTGTCCCCACCTTACTTATGAAATTCTTTTCTTTTCTTTTTTAAACCAAAGCAAAGCACTTAAGGATATTTCAAAGCCATGGTTCAAAATAAAAATGTAACAAGTATTTTCAAAACATGGCATGTTACATGTCATAAACAAGATTAAGATTAATGGATAATTAGTGAAGTATTAATCAATGTTCAACACAATTTGCATATAATTAATTTATAAAATGTCTAAATCTCATAAATTCTTTCAAAATCAATATTTGATAAAAAATTTCAAATATTTTTCAAATTATCGGAATATAATTTTACTCTTTCATTAATATTAATTCTCATATTTAAAAATATTCATGTAATTTATTATTCTAATTATTTAAATTCCGAAAATAATATTTTTATTTTCATGAAATGTTATGATCGCCCCCCCTTTAATAAATTTGGTCACCGAATTAATATTTAAAACTCTCCCAAATACTAAAATATTTCAGCAAAACATTCAAGTCGTCGGAGCGCGGAATCATGAATACTTAAAACATAACATAGCGCAATGCATCCACAATGAGAATGAGTGTAAAATTCAAAATCAAAACTCCGTCAAGCATCGCGTAATTATCGGAATTATGGCGAAAATACAAATGTCAAAATCCAATATGAAAACCAACATGATATACTTAAAACGATAACATGTATATAGTACGCATCGTTGTAAAATCGTCAAAATATCCATGTAGAAATGCATGCAAAACTTTTTTCAAATCGCCGTGCGATGCGTGTATTACGGCACAAGTAGCGGACGTTCATTATAAAGAAAATAGCTATATATATATATATATATATATATATATATATATCTTTTGTTTAACATATACGTTCCACTTTTAAAAATGATTTTAGAAAGGTTTTCTTCGTGTCATCATGGACACGTAAGAAAATATTGAGACTATTGCTCATTTTTGGAAATCCCCTCGGCAATTATCGATGCATGCAAAAATACTCAGGTACTGTCCTCATACCAGACTTGTTCAGCTACTAAACCGTATAATATATATCATAAAAACATTATACTCGAAATGAAATCGATCTCAAATAAAGTATACAAAACGCCACGTGTGTCTGGTGCGCACGAAAATCCAAATCAAATACAGGTACCAAGAAAAGGCACAGAAACAAAACTAAGTGCAACGGTTGTGCACAAAAATATTTGTCGAGTGCAACAGGTGTGCACGACAACAAAAGTCAGGCGCATCTGATATGCACGAAAAATCTCGATCAAGCGCATCTAGTGTGCACAAAATCACATCAAGTGTGCCAAGTATGCATGCAGGAATCTCAATCAAGAGCATAAGGTGTACGAAAACATAAATCCAGCACATTATGATCCATGAAAACAATTATCGAGTATCGAATTCGAAATTGGCGGTATACAATATACACCAAATCAAATCAAGTATACCGCGATATATAAACTCACAAACATGTGCATCTGTGTGCACAAAACCATATCAAGTACAAAAAGCCCATGTAAATTACACCGAATGCATAAATCAAATCATGTGCAACCCATATGCACGAAATCAACTCAAATATATAAGAGTGTACGAAATCAAAATCAAATGCAATAGGTGTGCGTGAAAACGAACATCAGTATAACCGGCATACAAAAATGCGAATCAAGTGCAACTGTGGTGCACAAAATCTCAATCATGGAACAAAATCCTCAAAATACCGAAATCAAACAATGAAAACACGTTATCCAAATCATCAAGACGCAGATCATAAATAACTATCGTCGATGTAACCCTCCTTCAAGGTCGAAAGGTTCTGGTGCATCCAAAGCTGGCAGAGCAAGAACATCTACTTGCCTCTTGCCCACGGTCTAGCGCCTTCTGCCTTTAGGTTCTCGTCTCTCTCTGCAGATTACCAGTTATATGCCCCCTCGGCTCGACAACCCGATTCGGAGTACTGACGGAAACAGTCTTGTTCTGGCACTTCTCTGAAGATCTCCTGACCAATTAACACGGTCACAAATATTTTATCCTGTCAAATATGGCAGTCTCTGGCCCACTGAGTGTGCACGATACAATCGATCCTGGTTCAAGTCTTATCATGTAGTATTTCCGAAAGATCTTACTAGGGTCTCTTTCCCAATCTTGTCTCTGCAGAACTGCCCGAAAGTTGGCACTCTATGTTCAATCTATTTCATGTTCCGGGACAGTTTCATTCTTTTCATGACTTTTCTCTGGAATTAAGGCTGCATTCAATTCCTCTGCATAGGTATCAAATCCCTGATGTTAATGGAGTGGGACATCATCTTGTGAAGATCTAGTATGAACCTCTTACTTCGGTTTTCTTCAATGTGGAACAATTCGGAATTCTCCTCGTAGCGGTGTAGACTGAGCTCCAATTGGCTGTATACATAACTAGAGTCTCCTTCCAGAAACTATGAACTCGGCATCTCTAATATCTTGTAGTAAGCATCTGGCCAAAATCACCTCGGGAACTCTTCCAAATCATCGGAGTGATGCGCTTATGCTCATCCTATCTCGATCGACTCACCATATGTCTGAGTGAGGTCCTCTTCTAGCTGAATCTAGGCAATTGATGAATTCGCATTGGAGCATCTAAACGAACAAATTGTCCTAGTCATTTATCCAGGGGTTACTAGCAATCTTCTATCACATTCTTGAGTGTAACCTCATGCTGCAATAGCTTTCAAACGTCTAAGGGCGATATCTTGTCAATCGCAGCAACAACTGGCTCATCTGTCCGCACGGTAGACAACGTCTTAATCATCTGGAGTAGACGGTACATTAATAATCTTTACAATCTGGCTGTCCTCTAGCAATGGCCCGATCATCTGATATAGATCTCGAACGCTCGCGTCAATGAGAAATCTTAATAAAACAATATATCAATGCGCTCGTGTATCACCAGAATACATCTTGGTCGGTCCTCGTCCCTGACGAGCACGTGCTGACCGCATCTATAGCCGCAACTCTCTCTCTGTGCTCGTGTAACCATAGTAACGGAAACCACAATCCGACATTGATGAAGATAGATCATAGGAATGAATAAAAATTACAGTGCCTAAAAAATGTACATCCCAAGGCTTCTTAAGCAGAGTAGCGTATCGTAAGTATGCCGCGGAATATACACATGGTACATCACTCTACTTAAGTCACCTACTCCATCAACCAAGGTCAACCTACGCGACAAAAGTTCGGATCTAATACCCCCTCGGCCAAGTCTATGTTACATAAGGTCAAGCCTAGGTTCCGAAATATATATACGCCCTAAACTCCACATAGTCAAACCTAGAGTCGAACAAGGGTTAAACCTAATGCTCTGATACCAACTTTGTCACGACCCGAAAAAAGGCATATGACTGGCACTTGAATCATGTGAAATTTATATAACCCCACCTATTTCAAGCAAGCCAAAGCCCAGAAATCTAAACCTTCAAGGAAAATAAAAGTTGAGGTGCATTTTTTGAAATAAGGTTTGTAAGTCCATGTTGCCCACCCCGGTGCTTGCGGGGAGGCAGAAAACGGAATAAAAATCGGATTTTTATCGAACTAGGCAACATGGACTATGAAAAGGAGGATCTTTGCTAAACAAAAACTAACTAAAATCTAACTAGATTTAGCTACATGGAAGAAAGGTTATACCTTGGGCTTTATGTCCTTCTCTCCTTGCTCCTTGGAGTGGAAGAAAGAGATCACCTTGTCGCCTTCTCTAGTCGAACAAGGATCCACCCGAGAGCCTCAACCTTTGGCTTCAACTTCAAGCTAGAAGTAACTAAGGTGCTAGAAGTGCTAATCCTAGAACCTTAGATGAGAATAGAGATTACTTTGGAGAGGTTTATCTTAAGCTCAAGTGTTTCTCAACACATGAGAGGGGGAGGTTGAGAGAGAGGAAGAGGAGGAGAGAGAATCAATATGATAGAATGAATGAGAATAAAGAACCATTCTCACATATATGTGTGAATTATGTAAATTGATAATTAGCAAGATAATTGTCATGGCTTAATCACAACATGACCATTATCATTTCATATTTAATGCAAATTGTAAGGATCAAAGAGCATCTTTTATATGGAATGATGATGGTCAAAGTGTCAACCTAGGTCAACAAGTCAAGAATGGTCAAAAGGTCAACAACCCTAATCATGCACAATTATATATAACTAATATCAATTATTCATAATACACACATAAGCATTAGGGTTAACAAAAAGACAATGGTCATTAACCCTAATCAAAGTCCTCTACCTCTGTCTCGGTCAACTGTGCATACGCACCCGTATTCGTGATCCGAGGAACACGAATACAATGAGATAAAACCAATCCCAAATCATATACTAGGATCTGGCTTAAACCAAAGCCCGCTAGTATAAGCTGTCCGGACAGCAAACGTGCACAAGTGCGCGGATGTGAACGAACCCTGTCGCAAAACCATGCGACCTCTACTCATTTTGCCTAAAGGCGAATAACTCTCTGTGTGGGACTCTAAAGACTCGACACTACGCTGGCAGTGGGTTTAACTACAGACCGCAAGCGGCGCTAGCTGTACGTAACGGTCCGCAGGTAGATGCCGATAAGAAGACTGACGAGGTGACCCCATCTGAACTCCTACTGAGCCTGTATATGACAGTCTCTGTACAGTCCGGTCTGTTCGTCTAATACATCGCATAGCGGGCCTAGGGGGCGGTAAACGTCAGTCCCCTAATAGCGGTACAAGTCGTGTCGGAGTGTAGCCCAGAACACCCTGAGATAACACTGAAAACCTACCAGTATATCTCGCTTGCCCTGGCCAGGGACTACTTATGTAATGGCTCTCCTGGATACAGCGCGATGTCAACCCCCAATACCGGGAGAGACGAATCCTGTCTAACCGTTTCTGCCTCCAAGTGCTTCGGGACTGCACCCAACTACTACCTGTTTGCACGACTCTTTTGAGCCGTGGTAGGGTAGTAATCAAAGTACAGTGGGAACACACTCGAGGCAAAGTGACAGTGTCAAGTCAGCGGACTAAGCTGTACTCATGTCACCTGGGAACTGATAACTGACGATAGGTATAATACCAACCAACAGTTCCCGACGAGTCCTGTCCAGTGTACTCGTAACCTAACGAGCACCCGCATACTATCTCAAGTACGATGTACTGACGGCTGTGGGACAGACCGTCTCCCACGCTGGGATGAGAAGCGCATACGCTAGTCTACTCCGGAGTATCGATGCCCTGTCTCGATAGTCCAACGACTAGGACCTGTATAAGGATATGCTTATGGATTACCCAGCCCCCACGAGTGTGAGCACCATCACAACGCTGGTGATCAAGCAATGATCCTAAGGGCTCTACTAATATGTATATAAGCGATATGCTAAAAGAAATACATGCACATATTGAAGTAGAGACAAACCAAGTAGCATACTACCATTTCGAGCAAGATTGTATATACAACTGTGAATATCCCAAGCTTCCATCAAGTAATATACATACTAGTATGATACAGTAATTGCCTCTAGGGCATATACACTAACAATTTCCCACTTGCACTAAGGCCATGTACTGGCGTATCGAAAACCTATCATCTCGATCAGCCGCTCGAACTGAGTGTGGGGTAAGGCCTTCGTGAATGGATCTGCAGTGTTATCTTCTGAAGCAACCCTCCGAACCTCGATCTCCTGACGATCCACGATCTCCCTGATCAGGTGATACCGCCTCAAGATGTGTCTGGATTTCTGATGGGACCTGGGTTTCTTCGCTAAAGCTATAGCCCCGTTGTTGTCGTAATACAGAGGTATTGGGTCAACAATGGACGGAACCACCTGAAGTTCTTTCAAGAACTTCCTCATCCAGACAGTTTCTTTTGTGGCATCAGATTCAGCGATGTATTCCGCTTCCATAGTTGAGTCCGCAATAGTTTCCTATTTGGAGCTCTTCCAACACACCGCCCCTCCATTGAGGGTAAAGACAAAACCCGACATGGACTTGGAATCATCCTTGTCACTCTGGAAGCCGGAGTCAGCAAAGGCCTCAATCTGGAGGTCTTTTCCGCCATACACCAAGAACATCTCCTTAGTCCTTCTCAGGTACTTGAGAATGTTCTTTACCGCTATCCAATGTTTCAGGATTTGACTGATACTTGCTTACCACACTCAGTGCATAAGCCACATCTGGTCTGGTACACAACATCGCATACATTATAAAGCCTACCGCAGAAGCGTAGGGTATAATAGACATGCGATCCCTCTCTAAATCAGTCTTGGGAGACATCTCTTTGGAGTGGGTGATCCCGTGACAAGCCGGTAGATTACCGCGCTCGGAATCTTCCATACTGAATCTTTTCAGTATGGTGTCGATGTACCTGGACTGTGAGAGTCCTAAAATCCTCTTGGATCTGTTACGGTAGATCCGGATTCCCAGAATGTATGAGGCATCACCCAGGTCTTTTATGGAGAACCTGTGTAACAAGAACCCCTTGACAGATTGTAGCATAGGAATGTCATTTCCTATTAAGAGAATGTCATCCACGTATAAAACGAGGAATACTACAGTTCTCGCTACAAATCTACAATAGATGCATGGTTCATCTGGATTTTTGATAAAGCCAAATTCCTTGACCGTCTCATCAAAACAGATGTTCCAACTCCGCGATGCCTGCTTTAGTCCATAAATGGACTTAAGCAACTTGCACACCTTTCCGCTGCTCCCACTCTGAATGAAACCCTCTGGCTGGTCCATATAGACACACTCGTCTAAATTTCCATTTAGAAAAGCGGTCTTTACGTCCATCTGCCAAATCTCATAATCGTGGAAGGCAGCAATGGCAAGAAAGATCCGAATGGATTTCAGCATAGCCACTGGAGAAAAGGTTTCGTCATAGTCCAAACTAGGTCTCTGACGAAAACCCTTTGCAACCAGTCTAGCTTTAAAGGTCTCAACCTGTCCATCTACACCAATCTTCCTTTTGAAGATCCACTTGCATCCTACGGGTTTTACCCCATCTGGAGCAATGTCCAACGTCCATACTTTGTTGGTGTATATGGACTCCATTTCGGCCCGCATTGCATCCAGCCATTTTACCGAGTCAACACTCTGAATGGCTTGCTGGAAGCTAGTAGGCTCATCACAATCTATGATGCAATCCTCTCTATCCCCGTCTATGAGAAAACCGTAGTATCTCTCGGGCGGATGAGACTGCCTACTACTCCTGCGGGGTGGCGTGGGAATGTCCTGATCTTTCGAACCTTCTGGTTCTACTAAGCTTTCAGTAATAGCTCGTGGTTCTGGAATTTCTTCCAGTTCTATTGCACTCCCACTTATTTCTTTTTCTATGAACTGATGTTCTAGAAAGTGGGCATGTCGAGAAACAAAGACCTTTTGTTCCTCTTCGCAATAGAAGAAATATCCCTTGGAGTTCTTTGGATATCCCATAAACTTGCACTGTACTGAGCGTGCCCCGAGCTTGTCTGCATGCTGCTTTTTGACAAAAGCTGGACATCCCCATGTCTTAATGTGATTAAGATAGGGTCTCTTCCCATACCACATCTGATATGGTGTAGTAGGCACAGTCTTAGTTGGAACTCGGTTCAAAAGGTATGCAGCTGATTCTAGCGCATATCCCCAGAACGATCGCGGCAACTTAGCGTTACTCATCATGGACCGTACCATATCCAATAGGGTTCGGTTCCGTCTATCCGATACACCGTTATGTTGCGGAGTATGGAGGAGTGAGCTGAGAGAGAATTCCATTCTCTTTTAAGTAACCCAGGAACTCGGCACTCAAGTATTCACCAGCTCGATCAGATCTCAGTGCCTTGATACTTTTGCCTGTTTGTTTTTCTACTTCATTCTTATATTCCTGGAATTTTTCAAAGGCCTCGGATTTATGTTTCATTAAGAAGACATATCCGTACCTTGAAAAGTCATCCATAAAAGTAATGAAGTAAGAATAACCGCTTCGTGCATGCGTAGACATTGGACCGCACACGTCACTGTGTACGAGTCCTAAGAGCTCGCTCGCTCTTATTCCGTGTCCAGTGAACGGAGTCTTTGTCATCTTTCCTTTGAGACAAGATTGACAAGTTGCATACGATTGATATTCGAACGGATCCAAAGATCCTTCTGTATGTAACTTAGTCAACCTTCTCTCATTGATGTGACCCAGTCTACAATGCCATAAGAAAGTTTTATTGATTTCCGGAGACTTTCTATTGTGTGTATTCTGGACATTGAAAATCTGTGGTTGGTTCAATACGTATTTACCGTTGTTTAATGTTCCTGACCCAATCAAAACTTCATTAAGGTGAATGTTCACTACATTACTTACAAATGCAAATTCATAACCTTCTTTGGATAATAAAGATACAGAAATGATATTACAGGTTGCATTTGGTACAAAATAACAACTACGAAAAACCAAAAAGTGTCCATCTGACAATCCCAGGTGATAGTCCCCCACAGCCTCAGCATCCATGCTAGCTCCATTTGCAACTCTGAGGGTCATGTCACCTTCCTTCAAAACTCTACGCTTTCTCAACGCCTGTAAAGAATTACAGATATGAGATCCTGATCCGGTATCCAATACCAAGAATGTAGAGTTTATTGATAGACAATTTTGAATAACATACACACCTGAAGCTGAAGCCGCAACTCGCTTCAGATCCTGGGTTCTGGCCTTCCAAGCCTTGCAATCCTGTTTCCAGTGTCCACTTTTGTGACAGTAGAAGCATTCTTCCTTCCCCACCAGCTTTCCCGCTACCTTTGTTGCCTTTCCCTTTCCCTTCGTATCCACTTTACTGACACCGACCCTTGGTTTGGCGGGGGCTTTTTTCTTCTTTCCCTTGGCTTTCGCCTTGGACCTAGAAGAGGAAGATCCTCCTACAAACAAAGTGGATGTCTCCCTACCATTCTGTAGGGTGCCCTCAGCACTCCTCAACATGTTTAGAAGTTCGGAAAGTTCAACCTCCTTTCCTTGCATGTTGAAGTTAAGGATAAACTGGGCGTAAGTGGAAGGAAGGGACTGGAGAATCAAATCGGTGTAGAGTTCATTCTCCAACGTGGTCCCAAGGTCCGCGAGCTCCTCTATGTAGCCAATCATCTTAAGCACGTGTTCCGCTACCGATGATCCGACGGCCAATCTTGCCGAAAATAGCTTCTTCGACACTTCGTATCTTGCGATATGAGACTGCTCTCCATACAGTTCTTTTGTATGGAGAAATATGGACTCTAGGTCCATATTCTCATGCCTCCTCTGATGTTCGTTGTCCATCGAGGCAAGCACGAGGCATTTGGCCTTCGCGCAATCGATCTCCCATGTCTTACGGATTTCTTTATCCGCGACGCTGGAGGTGGGACCTGGGACAGGGGGAGCTTTGGTGGTAAGGACATACCCCAACTTGTCGTAAGTGATTGCCATCTTGACATTCCTGAGCCAATCTTTGTAGTTTGGCCCTGTCAGTATGTTTTTATCTAGTAATAACTTAAGTCCGGTCATGTTGAATGGTCGCTGCAATTAGGAGAGAGAAAAGAAACACTTTAGCATAATGCTCTTGCAAGTTTAGAATGGTTTTTAGTTTGTCTAAACAGGATGGCTCCCACTGTCTCTCGAATCCCTCCTCAAACCATAAAGGAAGAATTAGTCGGGATCAATCTCATCGTACAATACTTGCTTAACCGTTCAGCCAGGCCAGTGTCGGTACTTCGAGGGAGATTTTCCAACCCTTTCACGAAGTTCCTTAATTAAGTAACATCTTTTCCCTGTGGGCGTAGCCCCGCTAACACCTTTCTAGACACCTACTAGGTTTATAGCATTGATTGTTAAGTGAGAGTTTTCCCGAGGAGTAGCATATACTCACAGTAGGATCGGGATCCAAATATCATCTCGTGATAAAACCGAAGGAATCCTACCAGAATCATCACACTCCAAATGGTATGCAGCGCTAGCAAGTTTCAGTACTTATGAAACTCTCGATGTGGATTTTTGCCCCATGCTCTTATGACCTTAACTTTGGTCAAAATATCATAAGTCACATGTCAAGTTCTACCCGTCATTCTCGTGGTTAATTTGGACCCACCCGTACCTACCCTTGACTTTGGCCAAAATGGCAGCACGACTGTCCCAAACCAACGCATCTATCTATGCTGCACATGAATACCCAATAGCTACCAATCACTATGCCTTGACTTTGGCCAAAATACATAGCTTGAATACTTTTTTACCATTCATGTGGAATGACGGAGGGCTACGAATGGTTTTGGCGAAACCGTGAACGTAGTGAACTTGATATAATCGATGGAATGAGATAGCTTTTAAAAGGAGTGGTTCAAGCTTCGTGTTTAAAAGTTTAGTTTTGAAAAGAACCGAGTGGTTTTCAAAGTGTTTCAATCGACTTTTACTTGGTTTATTTTCTTGCATTAGTTCTTTTAATGCGTCCCATCATTTAATCCTACCATTGCAGAAAAAAACCAAAATATGACGTACGCTTATGACATTCGCATTCGCCACAGGGCCCCGTCATCACCCGTTAGGTTACTTAACTAACGACAGAGCGGGGGCTGGGCTAGCGCGGCTGTAAAACATAAGTAACGCCTAAATAGTTATAGTATATAGATATATATAGCAATGATAGACATTACAGATCACAGATGAATACATTGGATATACTAGGAATCCGCAATCCGTTCGAGCCTGCAACGAAAAGCGGATTACACGGTCGCGGTGAATAGCCAATACCCCATCCAAGACCCCTATGGGTGCGGCAAACTACCCGCCAAGTACCCGAAGCGAAGCAACCTCCCTCAACACCGTGAGTAGGCCACTCGGCACTTCGAGATACCCGGTATTTTGTGCACCCCCTCCATGGGTCTATCCTAGGAGCAAAAACAGTAAAAAGAATTATACAGTGACGGCTACAACCCCGACCCGGTTGTGCGGCCATACAAATAATATTACATCAATTTACATGTTACATGAATTGAAAAAAAAGAATACTCTCGTCTCACAAAACCCCCTGGCTATTCACCCGTGACAATCCAACGCATTCATATACACAAACCAATGAGCATTACAGATCACAGATATGTATAACCCCCACTAATCGACGTATAGCGATTAGCAGACGTTAAATACATATAAACATCACAGATATAACCCAATAGTCAAAGTATAATGAAGTTCGATCAAAAAAATACGGATTTATAGGCACCCCAAATACAAATTTCTTTTCTGGAAAATCTGGGCAGAAATAAACCATCTTAAAAATCCCAAAACCTTAACAGAAGAATATGTTGCGCCACGGCAGCGCACCGGCCGTCTATCCGAGGCCAAAATGCGGAATCAAAATTTTTCTTAACTTTAAACTGGCGCTACCGCGGACAATAAACCCGGATCGTAACCATTAACCGATACTAGCAAACAAGAGAAAGGGTGAGAGATATACCGAGTGATCCGAGTCCTCCGATCTTCTCGTCATCGTCCCGATCTCCCGCGGAAACTCCGGTCGTCGCATCCTTGCCGGAAGGGCACCACATCGTCTGTATCTTTTACGGGCTCCCACCTCAATACCGAGGCAACTCGGACGCGAAGTTGGCTAGCCGACGCGTCCAAGATTTGCTGTAGAAAGTGTAGTGTAGAGGCTATGTCTCGTTTGGGGTTTTGTTGCCATTTGAAGATGATGGAGGAATCAAGATAAGAAAAATGGTGCTTGCATTTTTCTAGCATGAAATGATATGAGATCAAGAATAATGCCACCATACCAAAATGAAAAACCCATACAAAAATTGTGGCCGGCCTTGATCTTGAAAGAATGGTGGAGGAAAGAATTTGTAGCATGAAGGGAGGTGATTGTAGGATAAAGCAAGAGGTGACCTTAAACAAAACATTATCATCACAAACTTACATCCAAACCATACCCTCTCAAATCACAATTAAAGCAAGTGATGGTGCAAAAGAAATGATGCTATCATAATCAAAGCATTTGCAAGAAACCCCTTCCCCAAAAGTTATTTGCACAATTGCAAATAACCCCCTCCATCGGAAAAGTCCGGCCGGGAAAGAACAAAGGAAAACCGGCCGGAACGGAATGCAAACTGGCAACTCCAGAAAACTGGTCCCGTAATAAATTACAGGAAAACACCGATACTGTGCATACACACCCGCATCTGTATTCCGTCCGGATACAAATGCAAAGAGACAAAACCTACACTGTACTAAACTAGGATCCGGCTTAAACCAAAGCCGGCTAGTAATGTTCGTCCGATCCTGATCCGTGCAATACCGCACGAATCTGATCGAACCGTGCCATATAACTATACGGCCTCTAGTACAAACCGTCCGATCCTGATCCGTGCAATACCGCACGTATCTGATCGGACCCTGCCATATCTCCATACGGCCTCTACAGCGTTTCGCCCGAAAGCTGAGTAACTGAAAGTGTGGTGGACTCTAAAGACTCGTCAATACTATGGCTGTGGATTTAACCACTAGCACGTCAGAGGTATAAGCCAATACGTAACGGGCCACCAGCTATTGAGCAAAAGGGACGTCGATGAGCGAACACATCCTGACACCCTACTGAGCCTGTCAGTGACAATATCCGTACAGTCCGGTCCGTTCGTCTATGAGCATCGCATGGCGGGCCTAGGGAGTTGGTAAAAGTCAGACCCCCAAAGGCGGTACAAGTCGTGTCGGAGTGTAGCCCAGAACGCCCTGAGATACTACTGGAATACCTACCAGTAAATCTCCTGCCTCGGCCGAGGGCTTTGCGTAATGGCTCTCCTAGACACAGCACGACCTCACCCCCAATACCGGGAGAGACAAACCCCTGCAGATCCGCTCACTGCCTCCATGTGGCTCGGGACTGTACCCAACTAAAACCTGTTTGCACGACTCCTTTGAGCCGTGGTAGGGTAGTAATCAAAGCACAGTGGGAACTCACACGAGACAAATGACGATCTCAGGTCGATGAACTAACCTGTACACATGTCACCTGGGAACTGCTATCTGACGTCTGGTATAATCCCAACTAGCAGGTTCCCGGCGAGTCCTGTCCGGTGTACTCATAACCCAATGAGCACCTGCATACATCTTAGGTGAACCAACTGACACCAGTGGCTTGTGAGACCGGCCACCGCCCCTCGTCGGGGTCTCTACTGTATACACTAGTCTACTAATGGAGTATCGATGCCCAGTCTCGAAACTCCCACGACTAGGGACCATTTAAGGATGTGCTTATAGACCCCAGCTCCCACGTATATGATCGCCATCATACTGCTGGTCGTCAAGCAAGAATCCTAGGGGCTCTATCAACGTGTAATAGCGACCTGTAAGGTCACCTGAAACAGTATACGATGATAAAGGTAAACCAGATAGCATACTATCATCTCGAGTAAGACTGTTCTACCGGGATAGGTCCTCCCTCAATCATTGCAATCACGTGCCTGTGATCCAATAATTGACTCTGAGGGCACTATCTCCAACAATCTCCCACTTGCACTCAAGGCTAATTATTGCGATGTCGCATACTCACAGCCCGTGTGATACCGAACACCCAACTCCTCTACTAGTCAGTCTCACAAAGCTCGTTTGCGAAACTATTGCGTTCGAGGAATAGCCTCAGTGAGTGGATCCGCTGTGATGTTTCTTTCTATGTCTCTCTATATCTCAAGTTCGCGGAGAAAGCCATCTCCCGAAATGAGCAATACCTGTCTTAGAGTATGTCTGGATATCTGATGGGACCTAGCTCATAAATGAACTCCAAATCCAAACTTCTTAGACTGTATCGATAACTGAACTTAATCAGTACCCAGGGCCATGCCTCCCTCAGTATTGCCTTGGACCACCTGTCCAAAATACTGCCCCTCGTCAGAAGGAGAATCTATGACTCTGACAGCCACTCTGCCATCCATGTCACCTTGGAAGCCTGGAATGATAACCGTCTCCTAAAAGAGGCTGTCGTTATCACATCCCTAGAACACGCACTATGTCCTAAAACTGCTTCCGATTGTTTCTCCAGGATTGGATTAATATCAACTTATTGCATCTACTTCAAGAACAACATCTGGTGTGGTACTTGACATCTCATGACTGACTCAATTGCCTAAGCAAGTGATCTGTCAATCATGCGTATCCCTCTCCACTTTAGTCTGTAAGACAGCTTTAGAGAGGGTGACTCCATTATCTGCAGGTGTACTACCGTGCCAGGAGTCGTTCATTCTAAATACTCATAGAATGCTGTCAAGGTACCCAGATTAGGAAACCACCGAAATCTAGATATAAAACTATAGATCTAGTAACCAGAATGTCTGATATAATATCCAAGTCCTGTGTGGAGAAACCACTGTGTGACAACCAAAGTATAACCGATCGTAGTATAGGAATATCACTTCCTACTCTGTGTATGTCATCCAAATACCAGGACATCACACCCTACTACCTTCTTAACAGATCCATCCCCTATTCTGATGACGTCAAACCTATGACTGTCACATCAGAAATAGATGATCTATCTCCGCTATATCTGCTTTAGTCTATAGACATAAGCCTGATGTCCACCAATGCTTCCGCTGCTCCCACTGACTACGACAACCCTCTGGCAGAGTCATATAGACGTGCACTTCTAAAGCTAGTTTAGAACGACGCTATACTCATCCTCCTGTCGGGTCTCGCAGCCTGGAACAACAACAATGGCAAGTGTGGGTAAACAAGAACTTCCCTGTCACCGTCCTTGAGGCTACCGGAGTACCTCTCGGGTGCCTGAAGTTACCCACCTTATCTGCGGAGTGGCCAATGGAATGTCAAATCAGATTGAATCTTTAGGTTCCCTATCAAATCTTCAGTAATCGTTTGCGGTTCTAGAATCGCTTCCAGTTCTACCATACTCCCACTGCTGTTTTCTGAAAAATCCATTTCTTTTAAAAATGTGGCGAGTGAAGAACAATATCACTATTGATCTTCCAGATGGTAGAAAATCAACCCTCGTCATAGCCTGGGTCAACCCACAAACAGCCATCACAGAAACGTGCCTTGAGTTGTCCAGTGTCTGGTTTTAATCATAAGCCGGACAACTCCCCGTACCTTAACATCGTTAAGATATGAACTGTTCTATATCCAATATAGAACCAGAGGCACTGATTTAAATGAACCAGATTCAAATCATGCAGCTATCTCCAGTGCATGTCAAATAAATGGAAGGAGGCCGATCAGCGTTACTCAACTTAGGAATGCTTCCAATTATGAGTAACCTGAAAGAGAAGCAATTTCTCTTTATCATTACTATCAACTGAATACCACACACAAGTATCTACATCTTCGATCACTTTGAAGAATCCCGATACTTGCTACACCTGGTACTCTACTCTATTCTTATACCAATAACTCCTCAAAACTCAGACCCTGTGTTTCTACGAAACACATGTCTAAGAACTAGAGAAGTTAAAAGTAAACAGAATATAGTATGAGGACCAACCCCTCTGTCCTAATGGACACTGGACAACATACAATACTCTGTATAAGTCCGCTGAGTCTAACAACTCTTTCACTGTGTGTCGTAGGTTGAAAACTGTACTTATGGTTAAGAAGAATTACACCGCTGTTTAATGCTCCTTACCTAACCATCCACTGATATAGGTAAATGTCATCGTCATAATATCAAAAGGTATATCTCACTTTATGAAAATAGACGTACAGATATATCAATTTGAAATTGGTGCACAACAGCGGATATTCAAAACCAAATATTTGCCGACCGGCAAACAGCCTAGATGGTCTCCTCAAATATCACCGATTACAACGAATCCCGATATAATGAGGATGATTACCCTATTCCCAATAACTTACTCCCACTCATCATCTGTAAAACCATACAGATGTGAGAATCAAACCTGGTAAATACATACCCTGGAGCAAGTGTCCAATCGGGAAATCAGTTTTCTTTTAACAGTACACAGTTGAACTGAAACATTGAAATGTTTCGATGGGGTATCCTGGTATTCCTAGTAATGCCTCTACCATTATCCAGATTCACAACTATAACCGTATAATTCTTTGCCATCTCTCCAAATCCCTTTATATGTCTTTACTCATTACCTTCTGCACACCCCTTTAGGCCAAATGGTTTTCTTCCTTCCCTACCGTTCGGCACCAGCCTATGGTTTGGAAGAAGACTATCCAATAAGCATAATGGGTGTACTGTCCTAATCCTAGGAGTACTCGCAAAGCGAGAGAAGGTGAAGATAAAAGACAACCGAATAAACCTTATTCCTATTTCTCCTGAACCAGAATCCATCCCCGAACTGGAACAAGTTCCTTTCGAGTTCGTATATAACCATACGATGGAGTATCCAAATAAACTGTGGATCTTCGCAGTGATACGGAGTGTCCTGGAGAAATACAAAGGTGATTTAGGTTTGGCGAAGATATACTCGGTTTGGTCGTGAATAGCAGTCGCAATTTACTTTGCTCTCTTACTAATCCCTTGCTTTGTCTTAACTTAATACTTTCTGCACACCATCGTTATGCTAATTGGTTTTTTTCATTCCCCACCGTTCGGCACCAGCCTAAGGTTTGGAAGAAGACTATCCAATTTGCATAATAGGTGTGCTATCTCCTAAACCAAGGAGTACTCACAATGAGAGAAGGTGAAAAGAAAAGACAACTGAATAATCCTATTCGTTTTCTCCAGAACCAGAAACCATCCTCGAAGTCCTTCGAGTTCGTATATAACCATTCGATGGTTTTGTCCAATGGAAGTGGACGTTCGTAGTAATACGGGTGTCCTGGAGAAAAGGGTAAAAGTAGGAGTGGCAATGAGGTTTGCAACTCTGACAATCCAAAAGCCAGTGTTAAGAAGGTTCGGTCAACATGGTCACTGAGTCATAGTCTAGGGTCGGGTCAATGGTCGCTGCCAAAGAGAGAGAAAAAAGAAACACTCAGCGTGCACTCTAACCTAGATCAGAATGGTTATCACTTTATCTAATCTGGAAACCTCCCACTGTACCGTCAAATTCTCCTCCAAACCTGAAAGAAGAACTAGTCGGGATCACCCGAGGAATAAACCAACTCATCAGCAGGAATCGGGATCCAACTATCATCGCATGATAACTTGACGGAATCCACTCAAGTCACCACACTCCAGAAGGTATGCGCATATCTGGAAAGTTTCAGTTCTTTTGAAACTCCCGATGTAATTTTTACCCCTAGGACCCAAGTGACCTTGACGAATAATCAACAAATCAAAAGGTCCTAGTCAAGTTCAGCCCGTCATTATCTTGATTGCGTTAAACCCACCCGCACGACCCTTGACGAATAATCAACAAAGTCGTACGACTGTCCTAACCAATCCACATATCCATGCGACAGAATAGCACAACAAAGCTACCGCACACTACGCCTCGGCGAATAGCAACGACAAACGCAGCGCGAATACTAAGCAATACTGATCTGAAATGACGGAGGGCTACGACTGGTTTTTGGCGAAAAACCTTTAACGTAATGAACTTGATATCGTTGAAGGAACTGGATAAATATTTATAAAAATATAGTGACGAAAACCTTTACTAAAGAGGTCACTCCCGGTGAAGGGATCTCGGCTCTTTCCCCGTAGAATGAGGTGCAGGATATTCCAACTGAATACCACGATGCAAAGCAAAAGTAATCGACTATAGTGAAGTTAATGCCCTGACGCAAACTTCTGTCCAAGGGGTCACTCCTGGGTGAAGGGATCTCGGCCCTTGCCTCGTCGACTGAGGAGCAGGATATTCCAAATGAATACCACGATGCAAAACAAAAGTGAACGTCCTTACAATAACAGCTTTTTGAAAAGTGTTCCAACAACATCAGAATAGGTTTGTTTAGCTTGCATTGATCTGAATCAATGCAGTCCCATCAATTGATCACACCACAAAGAACGAAAATATACTGACGTACGTATATGCCATCCGCATTCGCCACTGGGTCCCGTCATCACCCGTTAGGTTAGCTAACTAACGGCAGAGCGGGGACTGGACTAGTGCGGATGAAAACATATACAACATCTACTAATATATATACCAATATATTATATTTCGCTCAAGGCGTGAATAAAAGCAACATCACAGAAATGTACAGCATCACAGAACAATACAGATATCTGGAAGCCCCGGGTTTCACAGAGCCGCTGCTGAAACCCGACGTTTCCCTGGTCGTGTGGATAGCCTGTGCAATGAAATCCTAGACCCCTACGGGCGCGGCAAGTCACCCGCCAAAACCTGAAGCGAGGCAGCCCCCTTCAGTGCCGTGAATGGACCACCCAGCACTTCAAAGAATCCGGTAACTTGGGCACCCCTCCTGGGTCAAACTGTACCCCCTACGAGTGCGGCGAATAGCCCGCCAATCCTAGAGTGAAGCCCCTTCCGTCTCAATGCCATGAGATGCGGGCCCGTTGCCCTCTACAACCCGGCTATCCGTGCACCCCTCCGCGGGGTAATCCTAGTACAGAAAGTAAAAATATACATACAACGGGTACATCGACCGCAACCAGGTCGTGCCCCAAAAGAATAATACAAACAGGTAGTGACGGCAGCCCACATGTCGGACGCTCGCCCCGCAATATCAAATGTACATATAAAACAAAACTGTACTAGCATTACATCCAGGCTATCCCCACGACCGATCCGCAACATCACAGCATAAACACAGAACATCAACGTGAAAATCACGTTCGCAAATCCGTCTAACCGGGCTATAGCAGTTAGACCGGATTTACCGATCGAGTGACATTCACGATCGCAGATATAATGTAAATACTGTGAAATAATGTGTTTAAAATATCCAATCGATCAAAAATTAACAAGTTGGCCCCCAAGTAATACTGTAGCACTCACAGAAAATCTGGGCCCAATATTAATATTCCAAAACCCCAAAAATTAGCCCAGAAGCCCACTGGAAAAATATGCTACAGTGAAGACACCAATGCGCGGCGGAACCGCGGCCCAAGGGGGGGTTTGGCCGCGGTTCCGCGCTTGAGTTATCGACTGACTGTGTCAAATTTTTCCAGTAGTCTTATAATTTCCAGTACATTACTTTTTTACAACCTGAAAAATTTTTAGAGCCCGGAAAAAATCGACAGAAAACTGATGCACACGAAATGGGGTTTTTGGGATTTTGTTCGATCGGAAATGTAAAACACACTAGAACAAGCTAGGCAAGGTTAATGGCGTGGCTCTGATACCATGTTGCGCCACGGCAGCGCCCCGGCCGTCTATCCGAGGCTAAAATGCGGAATCAAAATTTTTCTTAACTTTAAACTGGCGCTACCGCGGACAATAAACCCGGATCGTAACCATTAACCGATACTAGAAAACAAGAGAAAGGGTGAGAGATATACCGAGTGATCCGAGTCCTCCGGTCTTCTCGTCATCGTCCCGATCTCCCGCGGAAACTCCGGTCGTCGCATCCTTACCGGAAGGGCACCACATCGTCTGTATCTTTTACGGGCTCCCACCTCAATACCGAGGCAACTCGGGCGCGAAGTTGGCTGGCCGACGCGTCCAAGATTTGCTGTAGAAAGTGTAGTGTAGAGGCTATGTCTCGTTTGGGGTTTTGTTGCCATTTGAAGATGATGGAGGAATCAAGATAAGAAAAATGGTGCTTGCATTTTTCTAGCATGAAATGATATGAGATCAAGAATAATGCCACCATACCAAAATGAAAAACCCATCCAAAAAATTGTGGCCGGCCTTGATCTTGAAAGAATGGTGGAGGAAAGAATTTGTAGCATGAAGGGAGGTGATTGTAGGATAAAGCAAGAGGTGACCTTAAACAAAACATTATCATCACAAACTTACATCCAAACCATAGCCTCTCAAATCACAATTAAAGCAAGTGATGGTGCAAAAGAAATGATGCTATCATAATCAAAGCATTTGCAAGAAACCCCCTCCCCAAAAGTTATTTGCACAATTGCAAATAACCCCCTCCATCGGAAAAGTCCGGCCGGGAAAGAACAAAGGAAAACCGGCCGGAACGGAATGCAAACTGGCAACTCAAGAAAACTGGTCCCGTAATAAATTACAGGAAAACCCCGATACTGTGCATACACACCCGCATCTGTATTCCGTCCGGATACAAATGCAAAGAGACAAAACCTACACTGTACTAAACTAGGATCCGGCTTAAACCAAAGCCGGCTAGTAATGTTCGTCCGATCCTGATCCGTGCAATACCGCACGAATCTGATCGAACCCTGCCATATAACTATACGGCCTCTAGTACAAACCGTCCGATCCTGATCCGTGCAATACCGCACGTATCTGATCGGACCCTGCCATATCTCCATACGGCCTCTACAGCGTTTCGCCCGAAAGCTGAGTAACTGAAAGTGTGGTGGACTCTAAAGACTCGTCAATACTATGGCTGTGGATTTAACCACTAGCACGTCAGAGGTATAAGCCAATATGTAACGGGCCACCAGCTATTGAGCAAAAGGGACGTCGATGAGCGAACTCATCCTGACACCCTACTGAGCCTGTCAGTAACAATATCCGTACAGTCCGGTCCGTTCGTCTATGAGCATCGCATGGCGGGCCTAGGGGGTTGGTAAAAGTCAAACCCCCAAAGGCGGTACAAGTCGTGTCGGAGTGTAGCCCAGAACGCCCTGAGATACTACTGGAATACCTACCAGTAAATCTCCTGCCTCGACCGAGGGCTTTGCGTAATGGCTCTCCTAGACACAGCGCGACCTCACCCCCAATACCGGGAGAGACGAACCCCTGCAGATCCGCTCACTGCCTCCATGTGGCTCGGGACTGTATCCAACTAAAACCTGTTTGCACGACTCCTTTGAGCCGTGGTAGGGTAGTAATCAAAGCACAGTGGGAACTCACACGAGACAAATGACGATCTCAGGTCGATGAACTAACCTGTACACATGTCACCTGGGAACTGCTATCTGACGTCTGGTATAATCCCAACTAGCAGGTTCCCGGCGAGTCCTGTCCGGTGTACTCATAACCCAATGAGCACCTGCATACATCTTAGGTGAACCAACTGACACCAGTGGCTTGTGAGACCGGCCACCGCCCCTCGTCGGGGTCTCGACTGTATATACTAGTCTACTAATGGAGTATCGATGCCCAGTCTCGAAACTCCCACGACTCGGGACCATTTAAGGATGTGCTTATAGACCCCAGCTCCCACGTATATGATCGCCATCATACTGCTGGTCGTCAAGCAAGAATCCTAGGGGCTCTATCAACGTGTTCGAATCCTGTTGGATGCTGAGTCGTAGCCTGAAGCTCAATTGCTGCTAACGTCCAGTGGAGGTTGGAAAGAAAAAATGTTCACATCCGTCCCGGCACATAGAATATCTCCTCGTGAGCCTTTCGCAGACTGGATGGACTTTAGCCTAGGTGTTCTCCGGAGGTGAGGTGATTTAGATAGAAGATAAAGATACATGGATCGCCCATAGCGACCTGTAAGATCACCTGAAACAGTACACGATGATAAAGGTAAACCAGATAGCATACTATCATCTCGAGTAAGACTGTTCTACCGGGATAGGTCCTCCCTCAATCATTGCAATCACGTGCCTGCGATCCAATAATTGACTCTGAGGGCACTATCTCCAACAGAATACTGCACCAAACTCGGTCCAGAACGGAGTCAAAATGGCCGCGGTTCCGCGGCAAGAAGAGGCATGCTTTTGCCGCGGAACCGCCGCGCTTTGAACTGTTCACTGGACCGTTTATGGTGTGCTTCTTGACAAAACCCTAAGCCGATTTTTGAAGTATGATTTATTAGATTCTGAGCAGAAAAAAAATCAACAGAAACTTAGGGTTTTGTAAACTTGGTTTTGCGATTTTTACCGATCGAACTTCTATACACTTTACTACCTAGCTAGTTTATATTTAGTTAAGCTCTGATACCACTGTAAGTCCATGTTGCCCACCCCGGTGCTTGCGGGGAGGCGGAAAACGGAATAAAAATCGGATTTTTATCGAACTAGGCAACATGGACTATGAAAAGGTGGATCTTTGCTAAACCAAAACTAACTAAAAGCTAACTGGATTTAGCTACATGGAAGAAAGGTTATACCTTGGGCTTTATGTCCTTCTCTCCTTGCTCCTTGGAGTGGAAGAAAGAGATCACCTTGTCGCCTTCTCTAGTCGAAGAAGGATCCACCCGAGAGCCTCAATCTTTGGCTTCAACTTCAAACTAGAAGTAACTAAGGTGCTAGAAGTGCTAATCCTAGAACCTTAGATAAGAGTAGAGATTACTTTGGAGAGGTTTATCTCAAGCTCAAGTGTTTCTCAACACATGAGAGGGGAGAGCTTGAGAGAGAGGAAGAGGAGGAGAGAGAATCAATATGATAGAATGAATGAGAATAAAGAACCATTCTCACATATATGTGTGAATTATGTAAATTGATAATTAGCAAGATAATTGTCATGGCTTAATCAAGACATGACCATTATCATTTCATATTTAATGCAAATTGCAAGGATCGAAGAGCATCTTTTATATGGAATGATGATGGTCAAAGTGTCAACCTAGGTCAACAAGTCAAGAATGGTCAAAAGGTCAACAACCCTAACCATGCACAATTATATATAACTAATATCAATTATTCATAATACACACACAAGCATTAGGGTTAACAAAAAGACAATGGTCATTAACCCTAATCAAAGTCCTCTGCCTCTGTCTCAGTCAACTGTGCATACGCACCCGTATTCGTGATCCAAAGAACACGAATACAAAGAGAAAAAACCAATCCTAAATCATATACTAGGATCCGGCTTAAACCAAAGCCCGCTAGTATAAACTGTCCGGACAGCAAACGTGCACAAGTGCGCAGATGTGAACGAACCCTGTCGCAAAACCATGCGACCTCTACTCATTTTGCCTAAAGACGAACAGCTCTCTGTGTGGGACTCTAAAGACTCGACACTACGATGGCAGTGGGTTTAACCACAGACCGCAAGCGGCACTAGCTGTACGTAACGGTCCCCAGATAGATGCCGATAAGAAGACTGACGAGGTGACCCCATCTGAACTCCTACTGAGCCTGTATGTGACAGTCTCCGTACAGTCCGGTCTGTTCGCCTGATACATCGCATGGCGGGCCTAGGGGGCGGTAAACGTCAGTCCCCTAATAGGGGTACAAGTCGTGTCGAAGTGTAGCCCAGAACACCCTGAGATAACACTGGAAACCTACCAGTATATCTCGCTTGCCCTGGCCAGGGACTACTTGAGTAATGACTCTCCTGGACACAGCGCGATGTCAACCCCAATACCGGGAGAGACGAATCCTGTCTAACCGTTACTGCCTCCAAGTGCTTCAGGACTGCACCCAACTACTACCTGTTTGCACGACTCCTTTGAGCCGTGGTATGGTCGTAATCAAAGTACAGTGGGAACACACTCGAGGCGAAGTGACAGTGTCAAGTCAGCGGACTAAGCTGTACTCATGTCACCTGGGAACTAATAACTGACGATAGGTATAATACCAACCAACAGTTCCCGACGAGTCCTGTCCAGTGTACTCGTAACCTAACGAGCACCCGCATACTATCTCAAGTACGACGTACTAACGGCTGTGGGACAGACCGTCTCCCACGCTGGGATGAGAAGCGCATACGCTAGTCTACTCCGGAGTATCGATGCCCTGTCTCGATAGTCCAACGACTAGGGACCTGTATAAGGATGTGCTTATGGATTACCCAGCCCCCACGAGTGTGAGCGCCATCACAACGCTGGTGATCAAGCAAAGATCCTAAGGGCTCTACTAATATGTATATAAGCGATATGCTAAAAGAAACACATGCACATATTGAAGTAAAGACAAACCAAGTAGCATACTACCATTTCGAGCAAGATTGTATATACAACTGTGAATATCCCAAGCTTCCATCAAGTAATATACATACTAGTATGATACAGTAATGGGCTCTAGGGCATATACACTAACAAGGTTTTACTGGAATCAAGTTCTTTCTTTAAAACATAGATAATAGTATACACAATCACTATGTTTGTATCTAACTTGAAAACATTTTGGTCATTGAAAATTTGGGCAGCACCTCCTTTGAATAACTTAACCCGAAAACGGTACAAACAATATAATATAAGGCATCCTCGAGCGAGAGCTAGCTCTTCGCCAATTGACGGAAACAACCACGCAAGTAATGCAAATATACAATGCCAAAGGAGAGGATCAAAACTCATAAGGAAAGTAAAGAAAAACAGGAATCATCAAGAAAAACAGAAAATAATAATAAATACATGAGTGTGGCTCTAAGGCCAAGAGAATATACAATAGAGGTTTCTAAGTCTACTAAATATACATAGTCTGATTGATGGAGCTTTTTTAATAGATACAACTGGAATAAAATATACAAGTATAAAATGGCGGTCACGAAGCAATATGTCCCACCTACCAAAGCAATCATCCGGAAGAAAATAGTGTGCCAACGAAGCCGCTACAGAACCTGTACGGCTAAACCTGCAAGAAACTCTGACATAACGGGGTTGAGTTGCCAACTCATCAGTAGAAGACATTACCGAGTAGAAACAGAATGTTTGACGATCTCCTAGATCTTACAGTAAAAAAAATAATAATAGTAGCACGATAACACCGAGTAACAGTAGGGGTGATAATATAGACATATGTATAAGGTCAAGTACTCGTGTCCGTGTCATAAAATAACCACATGTCATGTATACTATGCATGAATGCATCATCAATAGGTATGTCCAACATCGACATACAAAAATCATGATAAACCTGAGTGCCAAACATCGACACTCGAAAACATCAAGAAAAACGTGTCCATCAGCGACACATAAATCTTATATCTCGGGCTCCATCTGTCCGGATCGACCCATATCATCAAATCACACGACTGCGGTCGGTATCCTCCGGATGTCTGCCGAGCCAAAAATCACCGGTTGGTAGTGCTCCCCTGCCGAGCTCAACGTCTCTCTATACGTCCTTCTTGCCCTGGGGTACCGCACCGGCTCCACCATATACCCGTAGAAGGTGCATCCCCCTCCTCGAATCGGTTATGTGTACACATGTGGCTCATGAACTGAGAAAACTCACGGTGGACACCACACATATCATATCATGAGAAACCACATTCTTTTAAGAAAATATAATCATGAGTTTATAAATATCACTTGCGGTTTCCCCAAATCCAGAAATCACTTGAACACAGAAATCTCCAAAAGAATCACAATCTATGGGTTTATAATGAGATAGTAAATACCGACGTAAATCATATGATCAGTGCATACCTAGAATGTATGGGTGCAAATGCATGTGGTATCTAAGTAAGAAATACAATGTCTACACTAGCATTTAAGATCATGAATGTAAAACAATACTACTTCTACAGATTGTATGATTATGTGAATGGAGTAAAGGTTCTCTAGTGTGTACGTGGCATGGCAATTACCGATGATGATGTGTGTGAGCCGGCAAGCAAGTTTACGTCCAATATATGCATCATCGGTAATGGTGCAGGTGTCCTAGCAGACGAGATCATAATAGAAAAAGAAAACACGTGTATATATGAAATGCAATGAGAGCAACATGAATATAACGGAAAAGTGAATAGTAAACACAACATTATAAAATATACATATCTGTATACGAGTCATACAGTTTTAGTGTTTGAAATTGCACGAATCATAGTTTTTTTTTGAAAAGTAGTGGCTACTGTGTTTTTGAGAAAAAAATATGTCCTTTGAAAATCGGTAGCATCCCTCGGATTGTCTTTTGAAAATACTCACGGTTCGTTAGTTTTGAAAATAGGTACGACTCGAGCCTAGTCTAGCATCTAACTAAACAACTAAAAGACTAAACTAAGAACCTATTCGGAATGACAAGAAAATATAAATATATTCCGAGTCGATATATCTAGTAGCCGACGATCCAGCCTCATAGCGTCACGTACTGTATAATACATCATACAACATCCTCGAGTCAAGAGTGCGGATCAATCATCATATATGCCTCATACGGTAATATCCATCGTACGGCATCCTCAAAATTGAGGGTACGGGTCAAATATCATATGTATATCATATAATTCGTACGGTATCAATCGTCGTACAATATCATCATCTGGGGTACGGATCTAAGGTTTCGTACAATCTATCTTTCATCAAGTCACATGTTATTGCATGTTTGCATGTGTGTGTGTGTGTGTGTGTGTGTGTGTGTTGCCCAACGATCTTTTTTTATATAATACCGTAACGGTGCCTTGACTCAGTCACATATCATAACCTCACGGCATCATACCCGACCATATCGACTCATATCCATAAGCATATCATATCCGCATCTTACACGTATATGTATACTAAATATATATATATATATATATATATATATATATATATATATATATATCAACGCATCCATATATACATACATACATACATACATACATACATACATATATACATATACACGCATATCATATCACTGGCGTGTGTGTGTGTGGTGTGTGCGTGCGACAAAATAAACTAACGGGTTTCGACTATAGAAAATAAACTAAGGATAAGCACTTCTTACAAGTATACATATTCTAGCCTAGAGTCCTCTAGAGCCCAACTTGCTAACTATCTGTATCTCTCATTAACACATATATGTATATATAATATACGCATCCTAATCTACGAATTGCGGGGTGCTATACGCCATCCACTCGACTTCCCCCGTAGATATACATTTACTCACCTTGATCCTCGCTTGCCAAAGTCAATGACGCCACGCTCTCCCTTGTCGTACGATGTCCACGTGGGATACCTACAGTTTTCAATACGTTATATCGTAAACACGAATCAAACACGAAAACTAAAACGGCACGTGAAACGCACATAGGTTAGAACATATGGTCTATGCGTCCAATAACAACCAAATAACCCTCATCGTTGACGTACAAACGTCCAACGACCGAGATAAAACACAATATCAAAACTCAAGTTATTAAAAATCACAAAACTCAAAACAGCAACATAGAAAACTAGCTCCATATTTTGACTCAGGAAATTAGGGACAAAAAAAATAATATAGGGGATAGATTAACAGGTAAGTGAGCTACAATCAAAACCCCCACACCAAAGTCCAAAGATGGCCCGGCGAGATACTCAATTTTCCCTGTGTCTTCGGCCAAGGGTTGGAATTTTAGGTTCGTCTTCTCTTGGTGGTCTTCTAGTGGTCTAACTAGGTTAATATATATGTTTGATTTTCCTATAAAGGTCTTAGATTGCTCCAGATATCCTGTAGGCATCACCAACCATAAAATATGATATCGGCCAAAAAAATCAGCTCAAGTCTTGAGTTTTGTATCTGTTTTGGCCCATAATTCTAGCACTATGAAGGTTGTGGTCCCTAACTAAGCCTCACAACTACCTTCACAAGTCATAACAATTCCCAAATCTCATCTTCGAAAATTCCAGCATCACAAAACTCCACAAGTTTAACTCTAAACAACACTAGGGCATATGGAAAACTAAAAACTTAACTAAGGGTACAGGAATTACCTCATTTGGCAACTCAAGAATTTTCTTGAGTTGCCCAAAGTCTTCAAAATCTCTACTTGAAGCATCTATAGGGTTTGTGGTGAGCTTAAGATCAATTTTTGTGAAGGTGGCAAAGCAGTTTGAGGTGGTTTTGGAGGTGGTTGAGGGTGGTCGTAGGACGTGATGGAGGAGGCTAAAGAGAAGAGATGAGGATGAATGATGGAGATGAAGGAAGAGATACGATGAGCTATGGTTTGTGTAGAAGCTTTCCCCTTCTCTCTCCCTCTCTTTCTCTCTTACTAACAATGTTCACTTGTCCCCACCTCACTTATTAAATTCTTATTTATTTTTTAAAAAAACCAAACCAAATCAAATAACTTAAGGATATTTAAAAGCCATGGTTCAAAATAAAAATTTAACAAGTTTTTTCAAACATGACATGTTACATGTCATAAACAAGATTAAGATTAATGCATAATTAGTGAAGTATTAAACAATGTTCAACACAATTTGCATATAATTAATTTATAAAATGTCTAAATCACATAAATTCTTTCAAAATCAATATTTGATATAAATTTCCAAATATTTTCCAAATTATCGATATATAATTATAACCTTTCATTAATACTAATTCTCAAATTTAAAAATATTCATGTAATTTATTATTTTAATAATTTAAATTATTTAAATTCCAAAAATAATATTTTTTTTCTTGAAATGTTACAGTGGCATGGAAATTACCGATGATGAGTGTGTGAGCTGGAAAGTATGTGTACATGCAATATGCGTATCATCGATAATGGTGTGTATCCTAGAAGACGAAGTCATACAAAGATAAGGACAAGGAACGTTGTATGTATGTCGCAAAAGGAAAAAATGCGAGCGTATGCAGAAATAAGAAATCGTAGAGTGAGCGTAAATAGAATACGGAAAGTGTAAATGCAAACAGTTTAAAATACGTAACTACATATGAACCATGCAGTTATAGTTTAAAATAGTACGAATCGTTGTTTTTGAAAATGGGGGCTACGTGTTTTTGAGAAAAATATACTATTTGAAAATCCATAGCGTCCCTTAAGGTTGTCATTTAAAAGTGCATAACGATTCGTTAGTTTTGAAAATAGGTATGCTTCTGAATATATCTTAACATCAACTTAAGTGATTTAAAACAATATTTCTCGAGTCAATATATATATATATAAGTCGGAGATTCATCCTCATCATATCATATACGGTATAATTCGTTGTACGATATCATCAAATCAATAATATGGATCTATAGTCGCATACGTCATCATCTCATATCATATGTTATAACATCGCCTTATGACATCATATCCAATCATATCGACTCGTGTCATCATAACATATCATATTCTCATCACGGTATGTTGCATCATAAATATCCTCAAATTATATATATATATATATATATAAGCCGATGTCGCGCAGCCCACGGTTCGTGGGGAGGTGGAATTTTCAAAAACGATTAATATTTGACTACGCAACACCGGCTAAAATCCAGGATCTATTCGATAACCTTAACTAACATCTAACTAAGGATGTTTATCTATTATGGTAGAATATTATACCTCCAAGATCGAGTCCTTCGGGTTTTCCAGTGCTCCTCTCCATGGTTTCTCGGTGATCGAATGACAAAAGCTCCATCGGCCTCCTTGCGTCAAAGTTGATCCACCGTGAAGGATTAGGGTTTAGTCTTGAAGAAGAAGGAGATGGAGAAACTCAAGAGAGAGCGAGGAGAAGAAACTGAACCATCAAGAAAGCTATGTGTAGAGAATGGCTCATATATATTTCCTTATCTCACTTATTGAGCCATGGAATAAAAATCAATACAATATAGCACCCATGCCTCAATAGTGAGTCAAGAAGAATAAACAAATCTAAGAGCAATGCTATACACCATGCCATAAAAGTCTCCTCCATTTCCACATCATTAATCCATTTAGAAAATGTATAAAACAAAATAACGAGGTGGCTCCTTTTAGAAGCATGCCTTGCCAAATTACAAGAATGCCCCTCACCGTATATACATACCTGTATCCGTATTCCGAAAAATACGGATACATTAAGATGATAACAATCCAAAAATACAATACTAAGATCCGGCTTAAACCAAAGCCTACTAATATTGTCCGCTCGATCAATATCCGTGTACAAGTACACGTATATGATCAAACCCCTGCTGTAAAACCATACAACGTCTACATCAATTGCCTGAAGGGGGGAAACCTTCTGTATGGGACTCTAAAGACTCAACAGTATACTGGTAATGGGTTTAACTGTAGGGTTCCTAGGCACTCTTACAAGGGTTCATAAGGCATCAACCATGCCCGAATAAAATTTTAGACGTGCCAAACAACCCAAAGCCGGGATCTTTGCTAGATTATTAGGATTTAACATGCAAGTAAACATCTTAACAACTAAGTGTGAGGGATTACAACCTTTGTAGTCCGCTCCTTCGCTTCATGAGCTCCAAGTAGAAGTCCCTTCACCGCGATCCACGATCTCCCGGACTCATGAGAAACTCCACAACTCGAACGATCCATGCTAGCTTGTAGTCTTCCTTTTCTCCGATGATCTACCTCGAAGTTTCTATAACTCAAGCTCTCTCTCTCTAAAGAGGTGAACACCCTAATCTAATTGGCTAGATTAGATGAGGATGATGGAGTAGTATTTATACTTTCTTTTTATATCAAATTCACACACTATATCATCACATAAAGAAAACCTAGTAAGCTTTCTCAAAGCTCAAGGTTGAAGAAGAAGAAGAAATAATGCATAATCATGTTGTGATGAATAATGAAATGATATATCATTAATAATGCAACCATGGTCAAGGATGACAAGGATAACTCATGTAGAGAATTAATTAGGGCTAGGGTTTGGGTTGAGTTAAACAATGAGTCATAAGAAATTATCAACCATAATATCTTTCTCATGACAAAAGAAAAGCTTCTAGAATGATCATGAATGAACTAACCAAAATCAAACCCTAACCTTGTTTAATCTCCACTAAACTTGTTGCATTAGTAATCATATCATGTTACAATAATATATATCACATATATATTATATATTTGTAACAAAAGAAAATAATACAATTAATATATATCGTATATATATATATATATCAATGCATTATCCGGTGAGAAAATGAAATAATAAAGTGAGCCAATATTAGATAATGTAATGCAATATATCATATATATTATTATACATTAAATTATTGAATCAACACTTGATCCGACAATCCGGCTATATCGAATATAACTGACTAATATATCATGTAACGATTCATCGAATCAACACTTGATCCGATGACACGGCTCATATCTAAATATCGCGAGAATATAATACGGTATCTCATATCGCATTATCCTCGGTCGTGCACATATCACATATGTGCCCCTACTCCGTTTTGCCTGAGTCAAGAAACCTCTGTGTAGGACTCTAAAGAATCGTCAAACGCCGGTAGCGGGTGATGATCATATCAAACACCCACAAGCTGCAAGCGGTCAGCTAAACGTAACAGCCACCCAGGTATTGAGCGATCAGAAGATCAACAAGCTAGCATGTACATTCTCCTGTGAATCCAATCAGTAACACTCCCGTACAGTCCGGTCTCTTCGTATGATATGTCGCATATCTAGTCTAGGGGTGGTATATGTCAGACCCCAGTAACCGATAAGTCTTGTCGATGTGAGGCTCATAACGGGTCGAGAAACTATTGGTAACACTTACCAGTAAATCTCTATATCAGCCCTGGCCAGGGACTTCCAGTTATAGCCAATCGAACACAGCACAACATCAACTCCCTATACCGGGAGAGATGAATCCCCTCCTATCGCTCATTGCCTCCATGTAATTCGGGACTGCACCCAAAAGCCACCATTTTACACGCCCTCTTAGACGTGGTAAGGTGGAAATCAAAGCACAGTGGGAATCACACAAGACTCTATAACGATCTCGGGTCTACAGACTATCCTGTACCAGTGTCACCAAAGAACTGCCATCTGATGTGTGGTATATCACCATCTGGGAGTTCTCGGCGAGTCCGTCTAGTGTACCGAGTCTCCACTGAGCACCCATACACCATCCTTGATGTCATAACACCGATGGATATGGGATCATCCATCGCCCATCATATGGGTCAAGATGCGTATACGCTAGTCTACTCTGGTGTATCGATGCCCTGTCTCGACACGCCCTCGACTAGGAACAGTTATAGGATGTACCCATCGACTACCGTAGCCCCACTAGTATGATCTCATCATAGTCCCAGTAGTCGAGTACAGATCCTAAGGGCTTTATCAACATGTGAGAGTAAGACAGTAAACTAATATGTCAACATGTTAAGATAAAGGAAAACCAAATAGCATACTATCATGACGAGCAAGAAAGTCCTCTCTATATATATCCAAGCATCCATTATAATATACATCATATGTACAACAATGGCCTCTTGGGCATATACATAACTAACAATCTCCCACTTGCACTAAGGCCAGCTGCTGTAGTATCTCATACCTAGCATCCTGAATAATCTCTCAAACTGTATCTAGGAAATGGCCTTCGTGAGTGGATCCGCAGTGTTGTCCTTCGTATCTACTCTCCTGACCTCGATCTCCCGGCGATCAACTATCTCCCTGATCAGGTGATACCGCCTTAGAATATGTCTGGACTTTTGATAGGACCTGGGTTCCTTGGCCAAAGCCACAGCTCCATTGTTATCGCAATACAGAGGTATTAGATTTTCAATGGATGGAACCACACCAAGTTCAGTAATGAACATCTTTATCCAGACAGTCTCTTTGGCAGCATCGTTGGCAGCGATGTATTCAGCCTCCATCGTCGAGTCTGCAACGGTATCCTCTTTGGAACTCTTCCAACATACCGCCCCTCCATTGAGGGTAAAGACAAATCCCGAGTGCGACTTAGAGTCATCCTTATCACTTTGGAAGCTAGAATCGGTAAAGGACTCCACCTGGAGTTCTCCGTTATCAAACACCAAGAACATCTCTTTAGTCCTTCGTAAGTACTTGAGAATGTTCTTTATAGCTATCCAGTGACTCTCTCCAGGATCTGCTTGATACCGGCTCACTACACTTAGTGAGTATGCTACATAGGGTCTGGTACATAGCCTCGCATACATGATAGAGCCTACTGCCGAAGCATAGGGTATCCCTTGCATGCGAGCTCTCTCCAAATCAGTCTTGGGAGACATCTCTTTGGAGAGAGTGAGTCCAGAGATCGTGCGTTGGTTCCCACGCTTGGATTCTTCCATACTAAACCTCTTTAGTATGATATCAATGTACTTGGATTGGAACAATCCCAATATCCGTTTAGATCTATCTCTATAGATCATAATTCCCAGTATGCAGGAGGCATTACCAAGATCTTTCATTGAGAATCTTTGTGATAAGAAGAGCTTGACTGATTGCAGCATAGGAACATCATTTCCTATCAAGAGTATGCCATCGACGTACAATACGGGGAAGACAACATTACCCTGTGCAACCTTCTTATAGATACAAGGTTCATCTACATTTTTGATGATGTCAAACTCTTTAACTACAACATCAAAGCAGATGTTCCAACTCCGCGATGCTTTCTTTAACCCATAAATGGATTTAAGCAGCTTGCACACCTTTCCGCTTCTCCCACTATCTACGAAGCCCTCTGGCTGAGTCATGTACACGCACTCTTCTAAATCACCGTTTAGAAAGGCGGTCTTAACATCCATTTGCCAGATTTCGTAGTCATGGTATGCAGCAATGGCAAGTAAGATCTGAATGGACTTAAGCATAGCCACTAGAGAAAAGGTTTCGTCATAATCCACACCTGGTCGTTGACGAAACCCCTTTGCAACAAGTCTAGCTTTGAAAGTCTCAACTTTTCCATCTACACCAATTTTCTTTTTAAAGATCCACTTGCTCCCAATTGGTTTTACCCCTTCAGGAGCATTTTACAAAGTCCATACATTGTTGGTGTACATGGATTCCATCTTAGATCGCATTGCATCCAGCCATTTCACAGAGTCACCACTCGTAATGGCCTGCTCGAAACTAGTTGGGTCATCATCTTCCATGATTCAATCCTCACTCCCACCATCAATGAGAAAACCGTAGTATCTCTCAGGTGGATGAGAAACCCTACTAGATCGGCAGAGAGGCTGGGGTTCGTCGGGAACTACTGAATCTTCTGGTTCCATCAAATCATCTGCCGTAGTTTGTGTTGCTGGAACTTCTTCCAGTTCTACTTCAGAGCGACCAATCGACAAGACTGGACTTAAGTTACTTCTAGATAAAAACATACTGACAGAGCCAAACTACAAAGATTGGCTCAGGAATGTCAAGATGGCAATCACTTACGACAAGCTGGGGTATCTTCTTACCACCAAAGCTCCCCCTGTCCCAGGTCCCAAAACCAGCGTCGCGGATAAAGAAATCCGTAAGACCTGGGAACTAGACTTCGCGAAGGCCAAGTGCCTCATGCTTGCCTCTATGGACAATGAACATCATAAGAGGCACGAGAATATGGACCTCGAATCCATATTTCTCCATACAAAATAACTGTATGGAGAGAAATCTCGTATCGCAAGATACGAAGTATCGAAGAAGCTATTTTCAGTAAGGTTGGCCGTCGGATCATCGGTAGCGGAACACGTGCTTAAGATGATTGGTTACATAGAAGAGCCCGCGGACCTTGGGACCACGTTGGAGAATGAGCTCTGTACGGACTTGATTCTCCAGTCCCTTCCTTTCACTTACGCCCAGTTTATCCTGAACTTCAACTTACAAGAAAAGGAAGTTGAACTTTCAGAACTCCTCAACATGCTGAGGAGCGCAGAGTGCACCCTACAGAAAGGTAGAGAAACATCCACTTTGTTTGTAGGAGGATCTTCCTCTTCTAGGTCCAAGGCGAAAGCCAAGGGAAAGAAGAAGAAAGCCCCCGCCAAACCAAGGGGCGGTGTTAGTAAAGTGGATACGAAGGGAAAGGCAAAAGCAACAAAGAAAGTGGGAAAGCTTGTGGATAAGGAAGAATGCTTCTATTGTCATAAGAAGGGACACTGGAAGAATGATTGCAGGGCTTGGAAGGCCAGAACACAGGAACTGAAGCAGGTTGCGGCTTCAGCTTCAGGTGTGTATGTTATTGATAACTGTCTTTCAATAAACTCTACTTCCTGGGTATTGGATACCGGATCAGGATCTCATATCTGTAATTCTTTGCAGGCGTTGAGAAACCTTAGGTTTTTGAAGGCAGGTGACATGACCCTCAAAGTTGCAAACGGAGCTAGCATGGATGCTAAAGCCATGGGGGACTATCACCTGGGAATGTCAGATGGACATGTTTTGGTTTTGCGTAATTGCTTTTTTGTACCCAACGCAACTTGTAATATCATTTCTGTATCTTTGGTTTCTAAAGAAGGTTATGAATTTGCGTTTGTAAGCAATGTTGTAAACATTCACCTTAATCAAGTTATGATTGGGTCAGGTACATTGAGCAATGGTATATACGTATTAAACCAACCACAGATTTTCAATGTCCAGAATACACACAAAAGAAAGTCTTCGGAAATAAATCAGACTTTCTTATGGCATTGTAGACTGGGTCACATCAATGAGAGAAGGTTGACGAAGTTATATACAGAAGGATATTTGAATCCGTTCGAATATCAATCGTATGCCACTTGTCAATCCTGTCTCAAAGGAAAGATGACAAAGACTCCGTTCACTGGACACGGAGTAAGAGCGAGCGAGCTCTTGGGACTCATACACAGCGACGTGTGCGGTCCAATGTCTACACATGCGCGAAGCGGTTATTCTTACTTCATTACTTTTACGGATGACTTTTCAAGGTACGGTTATGTCTTCTTAATGAAACATAAGTCCGAAGCCTTTGGAAAATTCCAGGAATATAAGAATGAAGTAGAAAAACAAACCGGCAAAAGTATCAAGATTCTAAGATCGGATCGAGGTGGTGAATAGTTGAGTGCCGAGTTCCTGGACTATTTAAAAGAGAACGGAATTCTCTCTCAGCTTACTCTTCCATACACTCCGCAACATAACGGTGTATCGGAGAGACGGAACCGAACCCTATTGGATATGGTACGGTCCATGATGAGTAACGCTGAGTTACCGCGATCATTCTGGGGGTATGCGCTAGAATCAGCTGCATACCTTTTGAACCAAGTTCCAACTAAGACTGTGCCTACTACACCATATGAGATGTGGTGTGGGAAGAGACCCTATCTTAATCACATTAAGGCATGGGGATGTCCAGCTTTTGTCAAAAAGCTGCATGCGGACAAACTCGAGGCACGCTCAGTACAGTGCAATTTCGTGGGATATCCAAAGAACTCCAAGGGATATTTCTTCTACTGCGAAGAGGAACAAAAGGTTTTTGTTTCTCGTCATGCCTACTTCTTGGAAACTGAGTTTTTGGAAAACCAGATAAGTGGGAGCACAGTAGAACTGGAAGAAATTCCAGAACCACGAGCTATTACTGAAAGCTTAGTGAACCAGAGGGTTCAAAAGAACAGGACATTCCTACGCCGCTCCGCAGGAGTAGTAGGAAGTCTCATCCGCCCGAGAGATACTACGATTTTCTCATAGACGGGGATAGAGAGGATTGCATCATAAATTATGATGAGCCTACGAGATTCCAGCAGGCCGTTCAGAGCGTTGACTCGGTAAAATGGCTGGATGCAATGCGGACCGAAATGGAGTCCATGTACACCAACAAAGTATGAACGTTGGACATTGCTCCAGACGGGGTAAAACCCGTAGGATGCAAGTGGTTCTTCAAAAGGAAGATTGGTGTAGATGGACAGGTTGAGACCTATAAAGCTAGACTTGTTGCAAAGGGTTTTCGTCAAAGACCTAGTTTGGACTATAACGAAACCTTTTCTCCAGTGGCTATGCTGAAATCCATTCGGATCCTTCTTGCCATTGCTGCCTTCCACGATTATGAGATTTGGCAGATGGACGTAAAGACCGCTTTTCTAAATGGAAATTTAGAGGAGTGTGTCTATATGGACCAGCCAGAGGGTTTCATTCAGAGTGGGAGCAGCAGAAAGGTGTGCAAGTTGCTTAAGTCCATCTATGGACTAAAGCAGGCATCGCGGAGTTGGAGCATCTGTTTTGATGAGACGGTCAAGGAATTTGGCTTTATCAAAAATCCAGATGAACCATGCATCTATAGTAGATTTGTAGCGAGAACTGTAGTATTCCTCGTTTTCTACGTGGATGACATTCTCTTAATAGGAAATGACATTCCTATGCTACAATCTTTCAAGGGGTTCTTATCACACAGGTTCTCCATGAAAGACCTGGGTGATGCCTCATACATCCTGGGGATCTGAATCCATCGTGATAGATCCAAGAGGATATTAGGACTTTCACAGTCCAGGTACATCGACACCATACTGAAAAGATTCAGTATGGAAGATTCCAAGCGCGGTAACCTACTGGCTTGTCACGGGATCACCCTCTCTAAAGAGATGTCTCCCAAGACTGATTTGGAGAGGGATCGCATGTCTATTATACCCTACGCTTCTGCGGTAGGCTCTATAATGTATGCGATGTTGTGTACCAGACCGGATGTAGCTTATGCACTGAGTGTAGTAAGCCGGTATCAGTCAAACCCTGGGGAGAAACACTGGATAGCGGTAAAGAACATTCTCAAGTACCTGAGGAGGACTAAGGAGATGTTCTTGGTGTATGGCGGAAAAGACCTCCAGATCGAGGCCTTTGCTGACTCCAGCTTCCAGAGTGACAAGGATGATTCCAAGTCCATGTCAGGTTTTGTCTTTACCCTCAATGGAGGGGCGGTGTGTTGGAAGAGTTCCAAACAGGAAGCCGTTGCAGACTCTACGATGGAAGCGAAATACATCGCTGCATCTGATGCCGCAAAAGAAGCTTTCTGGATGAGGAAGTTCTTGAAAGAACTTCAGGTGGTTCCGTCCATTGTTGATCCAATACCTCTGTATTGCGACAACAACGGGGCTATAGCTTTAGCGAAGGAACCCAGGTCCCATCAGAGATCCAGACACATCTTGAGGCGGTATCACCTGATCAGGAAGATCGTGGATCGCCAGGAGATCGAGGTTCGGAGGGTTGCTTCAGAAGATAAAACTGCAGATCCATTCACCAAAGCCTTGCCCCAGACTCAGTTCGAGCGGCTGATCGAGATGATAGGTCTTAGATACGCCAGTACATGGCCTTAGTGCAAGTGGGAGATTGTTAGTGTATATGCCCTAGAGGCCATTACTGTATCATACTAGTTTGTATATTACTTAATGGAAGCTTGGGATATTCACCTTGTATATACAATCTTGCTCAAAATAGTAGTATGCTACTTGGTTTGTTTCTACTTCAATGTATACATGTGTTTATTTTAGTATATCACCTATACACATTAGTGGAGCCCTTAGGATCTTTGCTTGATTACCAGCGTTGTGATGGCAGTCACACTAGTGGGGGCTGGGTAATCTATAAGCACATCCTTATGCAGGTCCCTAGTCGCAGGACTATCGAGACAGGGCATCGATACTCCGGAGTAGACTAGCGTATGCGCTTCTCATCCCGGTGTGGGATATGGTCTGTCCCACAGCCATCAGTACGTCGTATTGGAGATAGTATGCGGGTGCTCGTTAGGTTACGAGTACACTGGACAGGACTCGTCGGGAACTGACCGGTTGGTATTATACCTATCGTTAGTTATCAGTTCCCAGGTGACATGAGTACAGCTTAGTCCGCTGACTTGACACTGTCACTTCGCCTCGAGTGTGTTCCCACTGTACTTTGATTACTACCCTACCACGGCTCAAAGGAGTCGTGCAAACAGGTAGTAGTTGGGTGCAATCCTGAAGCACTTGAAGGCAGTGACGGTTAGACAGGATTCGTCTCTCCCGGTACTGGGGGTTGACATCGCGCTGTGTCTAGGAGAGCCATTACACGAGTAGTCCCTGGCCAGGGCAAGCGAGATATACTGGTAGGTTTCCAGTGTTATCTCAGGGTGTTCTGGGCTTCACTCCGAAACGACTTGTACCGCTATTAGGGGACTGACGTTTACCGCCCCTCTAGGCCCGCCATGCGATGTATCAGACGAACAGACCGGACTGTACGGAGACTGTCACATTCAGGCTCAGTAGGAGTTCAGATGGGTTTCACCTCGTCAGTCTTCTTGTCGGCATCTACCTGGGGACCGTTACGCACAGCTAGTGCCGCTTGCGGTCTGTGGTTAAACCCACTGCCGGCGTAGTGTCGAGTCTTTAGAGTCCCATACAGAAAGCTATTCGCCTTTAGGCAAAAGAGTAGAGGTCGCATGGTTTTGCGACAGGTCGCATGGTTTTGCGACAGGGTTCGGTCACATCCGTGCACTTATGCACGTACAGTGTCCGGACAGTTAACACTAGCGGGCTTTGGTTTAAGCCAGATCCTAGTGTACGTTTTGGGATTGGTTTTATCCAGTATGTATTCGTGTTCCTCGGAACGCGGATGCGGGTGTATATGCACAGTTGACGGAGAGATAGAGGCAGAGGATTCTCATTAGGGTTGTTGACCGTTGACTGTTGACTATTGACTTTTTGCTCAACCCTAATGAGAATATGATATGTAATTAACAATAATATTAATTAAGTATTATAGTGACATGGTTGTTGAGGGGTTGACTTTGTTGACTTGTTGACTTTGTTGACCGGTTGACTAGGTTGGACTAGTTGACCATCATGATGACAATGGCTATCATTTCATGGCAAAGACTTTTGCTTGCTTGTTCTCTTGTGCAAAATCAGTGCATGAAATGATATGGCTATTGTAGCTTAAACCATCACTAATACTTGATTGCTATTATTGGTTATGGTGGTTTTGGATTATGAGAGCCAAGAGAGAAAAGTCTTGCTCATTCTTTCATTTCCTTTCTCTCTCTTGTGTTCTTGAGCTCTCATCTTCTTCCTCTTGCTCTCCCTCTCTTTAGTCTATGGTTCACTTGTCTCATGTGTTGAGAACCAAGAACCATAGAGAAAAATCCCAACATACTCTCCTCTACTCACTCTAGTTCACAAGGTTTAGCAAACCGAGTGAACTAGTTTCTTCAAAGCTCGAAGAAGAAGCTAAAGGTAGAAGCTTTCAGGTGGATCGATCTTCGGCGCAAGGAGATGAGGGGGTGAAGCCGATCCGGACAACCATCGAGGCTTGAAGACGAAGGAGTTCAAGAAAGAAAGGTATAACCCCCTAACCGAGTAGTTAGCAACTCCTAGTTAGGTTGTTAGTTAGATGTTTAACAAAGTTCTGGTTTTGAGTCCATGTTACCGCCTCTAGAAAATTATTTTTCATCAAATTCCGCATGCCCGAAAATACCGGGAGAGGTAGCATGGACTTACATACCTACCCTTGGATGATGAGGATAATGGATGATATTTGGAGATGAGTCGATGAGATTGGGCACGGTGCCATAAGATCGGTGATATGATGTGGTTCGTATGATGAGATACGACATGAGATTTTAGCGGGCCTTTGAACGTGTGTTTTACACACGCATTTATATTTATATGGGTGGTATCAGTTTGTACTAGACTTAGATCATTACCCCAGTTCATGAGATATGATGATAAGGATACCAGATAATTGATGAGATAAATGTGAGATTCGACCTGTACCCAGATTTGGGATGCCGTACGACGGATTTACGTACGAGCTATATATTGATGTTGGATCCGCACTCTTGACTCGAGGATGTCATATTGTATACTATATCGTACGTGATACTATTGAGGCGGGATCACCGACTATTATATGTTTATATAGATATCGACTCAGATTTAGGTGGTTTCCGTACCCTTTCGATTAGCTTGTTAGTTAGATCTGTAGTTTACTTAGTAGATGTTAAACTAGTCCCGAGTCATACCTATTTCAAAACTAACGAATCGTGAGTATTTTAAAAGACAGGTCAAGGGATTCTACAGATATTTTGAAAAGACGTATCTGTTCCTAAAAACACCGTAGCCCTTATTTTTCTAAACCCCACGATTCGTGTTATTTCAAATCGAAAAACTATATGATATATATATATATATATATATATATATATATATATATTGATGTAGATTCTGTAAGTCCACGTTGCGACCCCCGGTTCTTACGGGGAGGCGGAAACAGTATAAAAAACAAATTTTTAGCGCATGGGGCAACATGGACTAACAAAGTCGGGATCTTTTCTAAACTAAACTAGCTAACAAGCTAAGGAGAGTTAGGATAGATGGTTATACCTAAACTTGAACTCCTTCTTCTTGAAACCTTGTAGAGGTTGATGGTTCTCTTCTCGTCGCCTTCTTCCGTCGAAGATGGATCCACCTGAGGGTTCAACCTTCGGGCTCTTTCTCGAACTTTGAGTGAACTAGAATCTCCGGCTTGCTAAACCCTTGATCCTAGAGTGAGTAGAGAGTGTCTAAGGGGTGCTTTTCTTTTAAGGAGAGGGATTCTCAACACATGAGAAGGATTCTCCTTTGGCTAGAGGAAGAAGAAGATGAAGTGAGGAGAGAGAAGCTAAATGATAGAATGAGCTCTTTTCTTTTGCAACCATAACTAAAAGAAAAGGAATTATCTAATTAATAATAATAAATAAAAAATGAAATAGTTGATGGTTGTATTTGGAATGACCACTATCATAACTTTCAATAAATGAGTGTAAGCAAGAATCAAGGAGAATCCTTGCAAAGCATGATGGTGGTCAACATTCAACCATGGTCAACAAGTCAACCATGGTCAACAAGTCAACAAAATCAACCATAACAATATTTCATTTAATTACTATTATTAATTGATATTTCATAAATCTATTAGGGTTTGGAAAATGACGACTGTCGGCTGTGCATACGCACCCGTTCCGAAACCCTAATGAAATACCTCATCCTCTGCCTCAAGCAACTGTGCATACACACCTGCATTCTTGTTCCGAGGAACAAGAATACCGAGATATAAAAGCAACCCCCAAAACATATACCAGTATCTGGCTCAAACCAGAGCCCGCTGGCAATATCCGTCCGGACTCCAAACGTGCACAAGTGCGCGGATGAGAACGAACCCTGTCGCAAAACCATGCGACCTCTACTCTGTTTTGCCCAGAGGCGAATACCCTCTGTGTGGGACTCTAAAGACTCGACACTACGCTGGCAGTGGGTTTAACCACAGACCGCAAGCGGCACTAGCTGTGCGTAACGGTCCCCAGGTAGATGCCGACAAGAAGGCTGACGAGGTGAACCCCATCTGAACTCCTACTGAGTCTGAATGTCACATTCTCCGTACAGTCTGGTCTGTTCGTCTGATACATCGCATGTCGGGCCTAGGGGGCGGTAAAACGTCAGTCCCCCAATAGCGGTACAAGTCGTGTCGGAGTGAAGCCCAAAACACCCTGAGATAACACTGGAAGCCTACCAGTATATCTCGCTTGCCCTGGCCAGGGACTACTCGTGTAATGGCTCTCCTAGACACAGCGCGATGTCAACCCCCAAAACCGGGAGAGACGAATCCTGTCTAACCGTCACTGCCTCCAAGTGCTTCGGGACTGCACCCAACCACTACCTGTTTTCACGACTCCTTTGAGCCATGGTAGGGTAGTGATCAAAGTGCAGTGGGAACACACTTGAGGCGAAGTGCCAGTGTCAAGTCAGCGGACTAAGCTGTACTCATGTCACCTGGGAACTGATAACTGACGATAGGTATAATACCAACCTGTCAGTTCCCGACGAGTCCTGTCCAGTGTACTCGTAACCTAACGAGCACCCGTATACTATCTCCAGTACGACGTACTGATGGCTGTGGGACAGACCATCTCCCACACTGGGATGAGAAGCGCATACGCTAGTCTACTCCGGAGTATCGATGCCCTGTCTCGATAGTCCTGTGACTAGGGACCTGTATAAGGATGTGCTTATAGATTACCCAGCCCCCGCTAGTGTGACTGCCATCACAACGCTGGTAATCAAGCAAAGATCCTAAGGGCTCCACTAATGCGTATAGGTGATATCGCAAAATAAACACATGTACACAGTGAAGTAGAAACAAACCAAGTAGCATACTACTATATTGAGCAAGATTGTTTATACAAGGTGAATATCCCAAGCTTCCATTAAGTAATATACAAACTAGTATGATACAGTAATGGCCTCTAGGGCATATACACTAACAATCTCCCACTTGCACTAAGGCCATGTACTGGCGTATCGAAGACCTATCATCTCGATCAGCCGCTCGAACTGAGTCTGGGGTAGGGCCTTGGTGAATGGATCTGCAGTGTTTTCTTCTGAAGCAACCCTCCGAACCTCGATCTCCTTGCGATCCACGATCTCCCTGATCAGGTGATACCGCCTCAAGATGTGCCTGGATCTCTGATGGGACCAGGGTTCCTTTGCTAAAGCTATAGCCCCGTTGTTGTCGCAATGCAGAGGTATTGGGTCAACAATGGACGGAACCACCTGAAGTTCTTTCAAGAACTTCCTTATCCAGACAGCTTCTTTTGCGGCATCAGATGCAGCGATGTATTCCGCTTCCATCGTCGAGTCTGCAACGGTTTCCTGTTTGGAACTCTTCCAACACACCGCCCCTCCATTGAGGGTAAAGACAAAACCCGACATGGACTTGGAATCATCCTTGTCACTCTGGAAGCTGGAGTCAGCAAAGGCCTCGATCTGGAGGTCTTTTCCGCCATACACCAAGAACATCTCCTTAGTCCTTCTCAGGTACTTGAGAATGTTCTTTACTGCTATCCAGTGTTTCTCCCCAGGGTTTGACTGATACCGGCTTACTACACTCAGTGCATAAGCTACATCCGGTCTGGTACACAACATCGCATACATTATAGAGCCTACCGCAGAAGCGTAGGGTATAATAGACATGCGATCCCTCTCCAAATCAGTCTTGGGAGACATCTCTTTAGAGAGGGTGATCTCGTGACAAGCCGGTAGGTTACCGCGCTTGGAATCTTCCATACTGAATCTTTTTAGTACGGTGTCGATGTACCTGGACTGTGAAAGTCCTAATATCCTCTTGGATCTATCACGATGGATCCGGATCCCCAGGATGTATGAGGCATCACCCAGGTCTTTCATGGAGAAGCTTTGTGACAAGAACCCCTTGACAGATTGTAGCATAGGAATGTCATTTCCTATTAAGAGAATGTCATCCACGTATAAAACGAGGAATACTACAGTTCTCGCTACAAATCTACTTTAGATGCATGGTTCATCTGGATTTTTGATAAAGCCAAATTCCTTGACCGTCTCATCAAAACAGATGTTCCAACTCCGCGATGCCTGCTTTAGTCCATAGATGGACTTTAGCAACTTGCACACCTTTCCGCTGCTCCCACTCTGAATGAAACCCTCTGGCTGATCCATATAGACACACTCCTCTAAATTTCCATTTAGAAAAGCGGTTTTTACATCCATCTGCCAAATCTCATAATCTTGGAAGGCAGCAATGGCAAGAAGGATCCGAATGGATTTCAGCATAGCCACTGGAGAAAAGGTTTCGTCATAGTCCAAGCCAGGTCTTTGACGGAAACCCTTTGCTACAAGTCTAGCTTTATAGGTCTCAACCTGTCCATCTACACCAATCTTCCTTTTGAAGATCCACTTGCATCCTACGGGTTTTACCCCGTCTGGAGCAATGTCCAACGTCCATACTTTGTTGGTGTACATGGAATCCATTTCGGTCCGCATTGCATCCAGCCATTTTACCGAGTCAACGCTCTGAACGGCCTGCTGGAAGCTAGTAGGCTCATCATAATCTATGATGCAGTCCTCTCTATCCCCGTCTATGAGAAAACCGTAGTATCTCTCGGGCGGATGAGACTGCCTACTACTCCTGCGGAGCGGCGTAGGAATGTCCTGTTCTTTCGAACCCTCTGGTTCCACTAAGCTTTCAGTAATAGTCTGAGGTTCTGGAATTTCTTCCAGTTCTACTGTGCTCCCACTTATCTGGTTTTCCAAAAACTCAGTTTCCAAGAAGTAGGCATGACGAGAAACAAGAACTTTTTGTTCCTCTTCACAGTAGAAGAAATATCCCTTGGAGTTCTTTGGATATCCCACAAACTTGCACTGTACTTAGCGTGCCTCAAGCTTGTCCGCATGCTGCTTTTTAACAAAAGCTGGACATCCCCATGTCTTAATGTGACTGAGATGGGGCCTCTTCCCACACCACATCTCATATGGTGTAGTAGGCACAGTCTTAGTAGGAACTCGGTTCAAAAGGTATGCAGCTGATTCTAGTGCATAGCCCTAGAAAGATCGCGGTAACTCAGCGTTACTCATCATGGACCGTACCATATCCAATAGGGTTCGGTTCCGTCTCTCCGATATACCGTTGTGTTGCGGAGTGTATGGAGGAGTAAGCTGAGAGAGAATTCCATTCTCTTTTAAGTAATTCAGGAACTCGGCACTTAAGTATTCTCCACCTCGATCCGATCTTAGAATCTTGATACTTTTGCCGGTCTGTTTTTCAACTTCATTCTTGTAATCCCGAAATTTCTCAAAGGCCTCGGATTTGTGCTTCATTAAGAAGATATGTCCATACCTAGAGAAATCATCTGTGAAAGTAATGAAGTATGAATAACCGCTTCGCGCATGTGTAGACATTGGACCACACACGTCACTGTGTATGAGTCCCAAGAGCGAGCTCGCTCTTTCTCCGTGTCCAGTGAACGGAGTCTTTGTCATCTTTCCCATGAGACAAGATTCACAAGTGGCATAAGACTGATACTCGAACGGATCCAAGTATCCTTCTTTATGTAACTTAGTCAACCGTGTCTCATTGATGTGACCCAGTCTACAATGCCATAAGAAAGCCTGATTGATATCTGGAGACTTCCTTTTGTGTGTATTCTGGACATTGAAAATCTGTGGTTGGTTTAATACGTAAATACCATTTCTCAATGTACCTGACCCAATCAGAACTTGATTAAGGTGAATGTTTACAACATTTCTTACAAACGCAAATTCATAACCTTCTTTAGAAACCAAAGATACAGAAATGATATTACAAGTTGCGTTGGGTACAAAAAAGCAACTACGCAAAACCAAAACATGCCCATCTGTCATTCCCAGGTGATAGTCCCCCACGGCTTTAGCATCCATGCTAGCTCCGTTCGCAACTCTGAGGGTCATGTCACCTGCCTTTAAAAACCTACGTTTTCTCAACGCCTGCAAAGAATTACAGATATGAGATCCTGATCCGGTATCCAATACCCAGGAAGTAGAGTTTATAGAAAGACAGTTTTCAATAACATACACACCTGAAGCTGAAGCCGCAACCTGCTTCAGTTCCTGTGTCCTGGCCTTCCAAGCCCTGCAATCTTTCTTCCAGTGTCCACTCTTGTGACAATAGAAGCATTCCTCTTTACCAACAAGCTTTCCCGCGATCTTTGTTGCCTTTTCCTTTCCCTTCGTACCCACTTTACTAACACCGCCTCTTGGTTTGGCGGGGGCTTTCTTCCTCTTTCCCTTGGCTTTCGCCTTGGACCTAGAGGAAGAAGATCCTCCTACAAACAAAGCGGGTGTTTCCCTACCCTTCTGTAGGGTGCCCTCTGCGCTCCTCAGCATGTTGAGGAGTTCTGAAAGTTCAACTTCCTTTTCTTGCAAGTTGAAATTCAGTATGAACTGGGCGTAAGTGGATGGAAGGGACTGGAGAATTAAATCCGTATAAAGTTCACTGTCCAACGTGGTCCCAAGTTCCGCGAGCTCCTCAGTGTAGCCAATCATCTTAAGCACGTGGTCCGCTACCGATGATCCGACGGCCAACTTTGTCGAAAATAACTTCTTCGACACTTCGTATCTTGCGATACGAGACTGCTCTCCATACAGTTCTTTTGTATGGAGAAATATGGACTCCAAGTCCATATTCTCGTGCCTCCTCTGGTGATCGTTGTCCATAGAGGCAAGCACGAGGCACCTGGCCTTCGCGCAATCAATCTCCCAAGTCTTACGGATTTCCTTATCCGTGACGCTGGAGGTGGGACCTGGGACGGGGGGAGCTTTGGTGGTAAGAAGATACCCCAGCTTGTCGTAAGTGATTGCCATTTTGACATTCCTGAGCCAATCTTTGTAGTTTGGCCCTGTCAGTATGTTTTTATCTAGAAGTAACTTAAGTCCAGTCATTTCGATTTGGTCGCTGCAGGGGGAGAGAAGAAACACTTAGCACGATGCTCTTGCAAGTTTAGAATGGTTTTTAATTTGTCTAAACAGGATGGCTCCCACTGTCTCTCGAATCCCTCCTCAAACCACAAAGGAAGAATTAGTCGGGATCAATCCCACCGCACAATACTTGCTTAACCGTTCAGCCAGGCCAGTGTCGGTACTTCGAGGGAGGTTTTCCAACGCTTTCGCGAAGTTCCTTAATTTAAGAACCTCTTTTCCCTGGGGGCGTAGCCCCGCTAACACCTTTCTAGGCACCTACTAGGTTTATAGCATTGATCGTTTAGTGAGAAATTTCCCGAGGAGTAGCATATACTTACAGTAGGATCGGGATCCAAATATCATCGCGTGACGAAACTGAAGGAATCCTACCAGAATCATCACACTCCAAATGGTATGCAAATCTAGCAAGTTTCAGTACTTATGAAACTCCCGATGTGGATTTTTGCCCCATGCTCTTATGACCTTGACTTTGGCCAACAAATCATAAGTCACATGTCAAGTTCTTCCCGTCGTTCTTCAGGTTAATTTGAATCCACCCGTACATACCCTTGACTTTGGCCAACAAGGCAGTACGACTGTTCCAAATCAACGCATCTATCTAAGCTGCACATGAATATCCAATAGCTACCAATCACTATGCCTTGACTTTGGCCAACAAACACAGCTTGAATACCATTGACTATTTATGTGAAACAACGGAGGGCTACGAATGGTTTTGGTAAAACCGTGAACGTAGTGAACTTGATATAATCGATGGAACGAGATAGCTTTTAGAAGGAGTGGCTCAAGCTCCGCATTTAAAAGTTAGTTTTGAAAAGAACCGAGTGGTTTTTCGAAAGTGTTCCAACGACTTTAACTTGGTTTATTATCTTGCATTAGTTCTTTTAATGCGTGATATTCTTGCATTAGTTCTTTTAATGCGTCCCATCATTTAATCCTACCATTGCAGAAAACAACCAAAATATGACGTACGCTTATGCCATTCGCATTCGCCACGGGGTCCCGTCATCACCCGTTAGGTTACTTAACTAACGACAGAGCGGGGGCTGGGCTAGCGCGGCTGTAAAACATAAGCAACGCCTAAATATAAAGCAATGATAGACATTACAGATCACAGATGAATACATTGGATATACTAGCAATCTGCAATCCGTTCGAGCCTGCAACGAAAAGCGGATTACACGGTCGCGGTGAATAGCAAATACCCCACCCAAGACCCCTACGGGTGCGGCAAACTACCCGCCAAGTACCCGATAGTTTGAGCACCCCTCCATGGGTCTATCCTAGGAGCAAAAACAGTAAAAGAATTATACAATGACGGCTACAACCCCGACCCGGTTGTGCGGCCATACAAATAATATTATTACATCAATTTACATTTACAAATGAATGAAAGAAAAACAAAAGCTCATCTCACATCCACCCCGGCTATTCACCCGCGACAGTCCAACACATTCATATACACATTCCAATATCAAACACAGATCACAGAGATGTATAACCCCGACTAATCGACTTATAGCGATTAGCCGATGTTCAATACATGCAAACATTACAGATATAACCATCATAGTCAAAGTGCAGTGAAGTTCGGAAAAAAATACGGAATTATAGGACCCCAAAAGTAAATTTCTGTTCTGGAAAATCTGGGCACATATAACATATTTGAAAAATCCCAAAACCCTACCAGAAGAACACTGCACGAAACCCGATCACGAGAGGACCCCACACGGCGGCGGTTCCACGGCAAATACCTACCTCATGCCGCGGAAACGCGGCTGTTTGAAGGAATCAGGGGATCGTTTTTCTTGGGTGTTCACACAAAACCCTGAGCCGATTTTAGGTGTATAACAAATCTTGTTTTGACCAGAAATTTTTTTAACAGAAACTAGGGTTTTGTAAAAGTTTGGATTTTGGATTTTTTCGGTTCCGAACTTCGTTACACTTCACTACCAAGCTAGTTTAAGTTTAGTTAGGTTCTGATACCACTGTAAGTCCACGTTACGACCCCCGGTTCTTACGGGGAGGCGGAAACAGTATAAAAAACAAATTTTTAGCGCATGGGGCAACATGGACTAACAAAGTCGGGATCTTTTCTAAACTAAACTAGCTAACAAGCTAAGGAGAGTTAGGATAGATGGTTATACCTAAACTTGAACTCCTTCTTCTTGAAACCTTGTAGAGGTTGATGGTTCTCTTCTCGTTGCCTTCTTCCGTCGAAGATGGATCCACCTGAGGGTTCAACCTTCGGGCTCTTTCTCGAACTTTGAGTGAACTAGAATCTCCGGCTTGCTAAACCCTTGATCCTAGAGTGAGTAGAGAGTGTCTAAGGGGTGCTTTTCTTTTAAGGAGAGGGATTCTCAACACATGAGAAGGATTCTCCTTTGGCTAGAGGAAGAAGAAGATGAAGTGAGGAGAGAGAAGCTAAATGATAGAATGAGCTCTTTTCTTTTGCAACCATAACTAAAAGAAAAGGAATTATCTAATTAATAATAATAAATAAAAAATGAAATAGTTGATGGTTGTATTTGGAATGACCACTATCAAAACTTTCAATAAATGAGTGTAAGCAAGAATCAAGGAGAATCCTTGCAAAGCATGATGGTGGTCAACATTCAACCATGGTCAACAAGTCAACCATGGTCAACAAGTCAAAAAAATCAACCATAACAATATTTCATTTAATTACTATTATTAATTGATATTTCATAAATCTATTAGGGTTTGGAAAATGACGACTGTCGGCTGTGCATACGCACCCGTTCCGAAACCCTAATGAAATACCTCATCCTCCGCCTCAAGCAACTGTGCATACACACCTGCATTCTCGTTCCGAGGAACAAGAATACCGAGATATAAAAGCAACCCCCAAAACATATACCAGTATCTGGCTCAAACCAGAGCCCGCTGGCAATATCCGTCCGGACTCCAAACGTGCACAAGTGCGCGGATGAGAACGAACCCTGTCGCAAAACCATCCGACCTCTACTCTGTTTTGCCCAGAGGCGAATACCCTCTGTGTGGGACTCTAAAGACTCGACACTACGCTGGCAGTGGGTTTAACCACAGACCGCAAGCGGCACTAGCTGTGCGTAACGGTCCCCAGGTAGATGCCGACAAGAAGGCTGACGAGGTGAACCCCATCTGAACTCCTACTGAGTCTGAATGTGACATTCTCCGTACAGTCCAGTCTGTTCGTCTGATACATCGCATGTCGGGCCTAGGGGGCGGTAAAACGTCAGTCCCCCAATAGCGGTACAAGTCGTGTCGGAGTGAAGCCCAAAACACCCTGAGATAACACTGGAAGCCTACCAGTATATCTCGCTTGCCCTGGCCAGGGACTACTCGTGTAATGGCTCTCCTAGACACAGCGCGATGTCAACCCCCAATACCGGGAGAGATGAATCCTGTCAACCGTCACTGCCTCCAAGTGCTTCGGGACTGCACCCAACCACTACCTGTTTTCACGACTCCTTTGAGCCGTGGTAGGGTAGTGATCAAAGTGCACTGGGAACACACTTGAGGCGAAGTGCCAGTGTCAAGTCAGCGGACTAAGCTGTACTCATGTCACCTGGGAACTGATAACTGACGATAGGTATAATACCAACCTGTCAGTTCCCGACGAGTCCTGTCCAGTGTACTCGTAACCTAACGAGCACCCGTATACTATCTCCAGTATGACGTACTGATGGCTGTGGGACTGACCATCTCCCACACTGGGATGAGAAGCGCATACGCTAGTCTACTCCGGAGTATCGATGCCCTGTCTCGATAGTCCTGCGACTAGGGACCTGTATAAGGATGTGCTTATAGATTACCCAGCCCCCACTAGTGTGACTGCCATCACAACGCTGGTAATCAAGCAAAGATCCTAAGGGCTCCACTAATGCGTATAGGTGATATCGCAAAATAAACACATGTACACATTGAAGTAGAAACAAACCAAGTAGCATACTACTATATTGAGCAAGATTGTTTATACAAGGTGAATATCCCAAGCTTCCATTAAGTAATATACAAACTAGTATGATACAGTAATGGCCTCTAGGGCATATACACTAACAGATTCTTCACTGTTGTGTTTATCATTCTTTTTCCGCATATTCTTGCTGTTCGCATTGCATGTTTAAATGTGTTTATTATTATATTAAAACCATGCTGTCGGGACACCAGCACCGTTATCGATGATGCGTATGTTCCACGTATACTTACTTTCCGACTCACACACTTCATCATCGATAATTGCCATGTCACTACACTGTAGAATTGCTGCATTTTGATATGATACCTTGCATGAATTGTCTGTTATAGTTGCATGTATAAGTACATGTCACGCACCCCACGAACTTGCGGGGAGGCGGAATATATGAAAAACGATTATCAAAGCTTCGTAACACGGACTTGAGCGCATGAATCGTATCTAAACCGTTACTAGCAAACTACGAGAGGTTTAACTAATCGGATTTGAAGTTATACCTCACGTTACTTATCCTTAGGGTCTTCATCGCTGTCCTCCACTCCTCGTAGGCTCCTTGGAACATCGGCACCTCAACGGCCTCCTCGAGTCAAAGACGATCCACCAGAGAGCTCCTACACCAAGCTTGATCTCTAACTTGAGATAACTAGGTTGCTCAAAGTGCTAATCTAAGCTACCTAGGGGATATAGAGTGAGGTTATGGATGTATTAGTCTAGCTAACCCTTGATCTCAACATATGAGAGGTTAGGGTTAGGGTTTCAAGAATGAGAGAGCTTGAGGAGAGAGAAGGTAATGATAAGAATGAATATGAATAATGAGCTCATTTGAATTTAACAACTATAACAATTTATCAAATAAATAATATAAATGATTAATCATCATGGTTGATTCATTCACCTTGTGTGATTCATCATATGACTCATTAACTAATTAATGCAACATTTAATACCATGGATGAATCAAACAAATGAGTCATTAAGCAATAAATGCTTATGCCACCTTAACCCCCAAGTCACCATGCTTCTAGATGCTTCCCGGAAAATTACGAGAACGCCCCTCCAATCCGTGAAAACACGAAAAAACTTTAGACTGTATAAATCCAATAACCCGATACTAGAATCTGGCTAAAACCAAAGCCGGCTAGTAAAAACCGTCCGAACGTCGCACGTGCGTTTAAACACGTATGCGTCCGAACCCTTATCGTAAAACCATACGACCTCTATATCGTTTTGCCTGGAGCAGGGAAACTCTCTGTGTGGGACTCTAAAGACTCGACACTACGCTGGCAGTGGGTTTAACCACAGACCGTAAGCGGCACTAGCTGTACGTAACGGTCCTCAGGTAGATGTCGATAAGAAGGACGATGAGGAAACCCATCCGAAATCCTACTGAGCCTGATGTGACAATCTCCGTACAGTCTGGTCAGTTCGTCTAAGACTATCGCATATCTAGCCTAGGGGGCAGCAAGCGTCAGTCCCCTAATAGCGGTATAAGTCGTGTCGGAGGGTAGCCCATTACACCCTGAGAAACTACTGGAACCTACCAGTAAATCTCGCTTGCACTGGCCAGGGACTTTGCGTAATGGCTTTCTGACACAGCGCGATATCAACTCCCAATACCGGGAGAGACGAATCCTTTCTAACCGCCACTGCCTCCAAGTGCTCGGGGCTGCACCCAACTGCTACCTGTTTGCACGACTCCTTTGAGCCGTGGTAGGGTAGCAATCTAAGAACAGTAGGACACACTCGAGGCGAAGTAGCAGTGTCAAGTCTGCGGACTATGCTGTACTCATGTCACCTGGGAACTGTTAATTGACGACGGGTATAATACCAACCAACAGTTCCCCTGCGAGTCCTGTCCGGTGTACCTGTAACCTAACGAGCACCTGTATACTATCTCCAGTACGACGTACTGATGGCTATGGGATAGACCATCTCCCCAACTGGGATGAGAAGCGTACACACTAGTCTACTCTGGAGTATCGATGCCCAGTCTCGATTATCCTGCGACTAGGGACAAGTATAAGATGTTGCTTATAGACTACCCAGCCCCCACTAGTGTGACTGCCATCACAACGCTGGTAATCAAGCAAAGATCCTATGGGCTCTACTAATATGTATAAGTGATACGTTATAAGAAACATATGCACATATTAAAGTAGACACATACCAAGTAGCATACTACCATTTTTAGCAAGACTGTATATACAATTGTGAATATCCCAAGCTTCCATTAAGTAATATATATACAAGTATGATACAATAATGGCCCCTAGGGCATATACACTAACAATCTCCCACTTGCACTAGGGCCATGAGCTGGCATATCGTACACCTATCATCTCGAATAGCCTCTCGAACTGCGTCTGAGGAATGGCCTTTGTGAATGGATCAGCAATGTTATTCTCCGTCTCTACTTTTTTCACCTCGATCTTCCGGCGATCTACGACCTCCCTGATCAGGTGATATCGCCTTAAGATGTGTCTGGATTTCTGATGGGACCTGGCTTCCTTCGCTAAAGCTATAGCATCGTTGTTGTCACAATAAAGAGGTATTGGATCAACACTGGTAGGAACCACCTGAAGTTCTATGAGGAACTTCTTCATCCAGACAGCTTCTTTTGCGGCATCGCAAGCAGCTATGTACTTCGCTTCCATTGTTGAGTCAGCAACGATCTTCTGCTTGGAACTCTTCCAACAGACCGCCCCTCCATTGAGGGTAAAGACATAACCCGACATGGACTTGGAGTCATCCTTGTCGCTCTGGAAGCCGGAGTCGGCAAAGGCCTCAATCTGGAGGTCTTTTCCGCCATAAACCAAGAACATCTCCTTATTCCTCCTCAGGTACTTGAGAATGTTCTTTACTGCTATCTAGTGCTTCTCCCCTGGGTTTTCCTGATACCGGCTTACAACACTCAATGCGTATGCTACATCTGGTCTGGTACATAACATCGCATACATTATAGAGCCTACCGCAGAAGCGTAGGGTATAATCGACATGCGATCCCTTTCCAAATCAGTTTTGGGAGACATCTCTTTGGAGAGGGTGATTCTGTGACAAGCCGGTAGGTTACCGCGCTTAGAATCATCCATACTGAATCTCTTCAATATGGTGTCTATGTACCTGGACTGCGAAAGTCCCAACATCCTCTTTGATCTATCACGATAGATCCGGATCCCCAGAATGTAGGTGGCATCACCCAGGTCTTTCATGGAGAATTTCTGCGATAAGAATCTTTTGACTGATTGTAACATAGAAATATCATTTCCTATTAGGAGAATGTCATCCACCTATAATACGAGGAATACTACAGCTCTCCCTACAATCTTTCTGTATATGCATGGTTCATCTGGATTTTTAATAAAGTCAAATTCTTTGACGGCATCATCAAAACAGATGTTCCAACTCCGAGATTCTTGCTTTAGTCCATAAATGGACTTAAGCAACTTGCATACTTTACCGCTGCTCCCACTCTGAATGAATCCCTCTGGCTGATCCATATAGACGCTCTCTTCCAAATTTCCATTTAGAAAGGCCATCTTTACATCCATCTGCCAGATCTCATAATCGTGGAAGGCAGCAATAGCAAGAAGGACCCGAATGGATTTGAGCATAGCTACTGGAGAAAAGGTTTCGTCATAGTCCAAACCAGGTCTTTGACGGAAACCCTTTGCAATAAGTCTAGCCTTATAGGTTTCAACCTGTCTATCTACACCAATCTTCTTTTTGAAGATCCATTTGCATCCTACGAGTTTTACCCCATCTGAAGCAATGTCCAAAGTCCATACTTTGTTAGTGTACATGGACTCCATTTCGGTCCGCATTGCATCCAGCTATTTTATCGAGTCACCGCTCTAAATGGCTTGTTGGAAGCTAGTAGGGTCATCATCATCAATAACGCAATCCTCTATATCCCCGTCTATGAGAAAACCGTAGTATCTCTCAGGCGGATGAGACGGCCTACTACTTCTGCAGATAGGCACTGGTATGTCCCTTACTTCTTAATCCTCTGGTTCTACCATACTTTCAGTTGTAGTTTGTGGTTCTGGAATTTCTTCCAGTTCTATTTCGCTCCCACTTGTTTCTTTTTCTAAAAACTGATGTTCTAGAAAATGGGCATTACGAGAAATAAAAACCTTTTGTTCCTCTGCGTAATAGAAATAATATCCTTCGGAATTCTTCGGATATCCCACAAACTTACACTGTACCGATTGTGCCTCGAGCTAGTCCACATGCTGCTTTTTATCAAAGGCTGGACATTCCCATATCTTCAGATGCTGAAGATGGGGTTTCTTTCCACTCCATATCTGAGATGGCGTGGTAGGCACAGTCTTGGTAGGAGCCCTATTCAGAAGATATGCCGCTGATTCTAGCGCATAACCCCAGAAAGATTGCGGTAACTCAGCCTTACTCATCATGGAACGAACCATATCCAATAGGGTTCGATTCCTTCTTTCCGATACACCATTGTGTTGTAGTGTGTATGGAGGAGTAAGCTGAGAGAGAATTCCATTCTCTTTTAAGTAACCCAGGAACTCGACACTTAAGTATTCACCACCTCGATCAGATCTTAGTGTCTTGATACTTTTGCCTGTTTGTTTTTCCACTTCATTCTTGTATTCTTGGAATTTCTCAAAAGCCTAGGATTTATGCTTCATTAAGAAGACATATCCATACCTAGAGAAATCATCCGTAAAAGTAATGAAGTAAGAATAACCACCTCGCACATGTGTAGACATTGGATCGCACACGTCACTGTGTACGAGTCCCAAGAGCTCGCTTGCTCTTTCTCCGTGTCCAGTAAACGGAGTCTTTGTCATCTTTCCTATGAGACAAGATTTACAAGAAGCATAAGATTGATATTCGAACGGATTCAAATAACCTTCTCTATGTAACTTAGTAAACCTTCTCTCATTGATGTGACCTAGTCTACAATGCCATAAGAAAGCCTGATTTAATTCCGGAGACTTTCTTTTAAGTGTGTTCTGGACATTGAAAACCTGTGCTTGACTCAATACGTATATGCCGTTATCTAAAGTACCGGACCCAATCAAAACTTGATTTAGGTGGATGTGAACTAAATCGCTTAAGAATGTAAAATCATATCCCTCTCTTGAAAGTGAGGACACTGATATGATATTGCAAGTCATACTAGGTACATACAGACAGTTACGTAGAATCAATATCTGCCCACTTGTCAAACCTAGGAGATATTCTCCCACGGATTCAGCGTCCACGCTCATTCCGTTTGCAACTCTGAGAGACAAATCACCTACCTTCATAACTCTACGGTTTCTCAAAGCATGTAATGAATTACAGATATGAGATCCTGCTCCGGTATCTAGTACCTAGGAAGTAGAGTTAATTGACAAATAGTTCTCAATTACAAATACACTTGAGCCTGAAGCCACAACATGCTTCGTATCCTGGCTACTGGCTTCAAAAGCCCTGCAATCATTCTGCCAATGCCCAATCCCATAACAATAGGAATGTCCCACTTTTACTACATTCAGTCCTGAAACTATTTCCTTTCTCTTTCCTTCTACTTCCCTGGTTTCCTTCAAGGTAGAAGGTAGAGACTGTAGAACCAAGTCAGTATCTGACCTGTTTCCCAACGTGGTCTACAGGTCTTTGAGCTCATCAATACAGCTAGTCATTGTAAGGACGTTGTCCCCTACAGATGACCCCAAAGTCAACCTCGCTTGAATTAATTCGTTCGAGGTCTCATATCTTGCGATATGAGATTGCTCTCCATATAAATCTTTGTTATGGAGAAAAATGGAAACTGAGTCCATCTTCTCGAGCTGCTTCTGGTATACACCATCAACTGAAGCTAACACGAGAAGAAAGTGGAGGGGAATAAGGGATTCATCTTATAGCATCTTCCTCTTTTTGACTGATGCTACGCTTTGGAATTGACCAAGCAGACCAGCCCTTCCCGAGAGGAGCCAAAAGCGAAGGCTTTATCCTTTTCCCTTGTCTGGCGGATATCCATATCTGTGACGGTGGAAACTGGACCTGTAACGGCGGGATCTTGAGTAGTAATAGGGTGGTCCAGCTTGTCATAGGCAATGGCCATCTGGACAGACCTTTGCCAGTCATATAAGTCAGAATCAGTCAATTTGTTATCTAGATGTAACCTAGTCATGGTCACATGGTCGCTGCAATTAAGAGAGAGAGAAGAAAACATTTTTATGTCACGACCTAAAGTTTTCCCGTAACCGGCACTTAACCACGTAACGTCTACAGGCGTAACTCGACTAAGTGAACCGAAAACCCAGAAACCAAACCAGTAAAAATATAGAGTGTTTTAAGTTTTAAAAGGAAGCATTTAGAAGTGATAAGAAATCTTAAGTAAACAATCTCCAAGATAGCAATATACGACGCCATAGCGAAGATCAAGATCCACAAGTGGGAACATCACAGATAGAATAAACTGCAAGTACAGTCGGCTCACAACGAGCTCGACACCAGAACACAAATAATATACATCATCGTTCTCACACTGTCTCTAAGTTAAATACATACATGGTATATGGAGAATACTAGATACAACAATATACATAACTGAAAGATAAACAGAGCTAGTACAGGTAAAAGAGCTAGTACACCAACTATGGGGGTATCTGTGTCAAAAGATGCAAAACGCAGCCTGCCGCGACTACTCCGAAGGGCAACCTGTAAACACTGTGGCACAACGGGGGTGAGTTGCCAACTCGTGAATATAGATAACATATAAAGGTAATCGCGAGCATGCACGTACTGCGTTACTCTATCATATGCCAATAGATGATATCAATATATGATAAGCAGTATGTGCAATAATCATGCAAGTGCTCTATCAGGTAATATAATTACAGGATGAGATACAATAATGAATGCTGAGCATGGGAAGTATAACATCTATACGGAATGTCAACGTGGAATATGTAATCGGTGTCCATCAATGCACCCCAAATTCCAACAACCAAGACGCCGGCATTCCCATCGGCCCTCAAATCCTCTACATCACTGAGAATCACGAGTGCCCAACATCGGCACCCAAATATCATAAATACTCGTGTCTAGCATCGGCACGCAAATCTTCCTATATCGGGCATCCGTCAGTCCGGGTCAGCCCCCTCTCTCATATGTCTATCGGGCATCCGTCAGTCCGGGTCAGCCCTCTCTCTCATATATATCTATCGGGCATCCGTCAGTCCGGGTCAGCCCTCTCTATCTCATATATATCTTTCGGGCATCCGTCAGTCCGGGTCAGCCCTCTCTATCTCATATATATCTATCGGGCATCCGTCAGTCCGGGTCAGCCCCCTCTATCTCATATATATCTATCGGGCATCTGTCATTCCGGATCAGCCCTCTCTATCTCATATATATCTCGCTCTAGCACCGAGAAAACATAGGGTATACGCACCGAAATATAATATCAAGGGAACCGGTTTTTTAAATGATTACAGGTTTGAAATAGCCACGGTTCCCAAATCCAGAAATCACATGTAATCCAAACCAATATGCATGTCAATGTGATGTGATATGTGCATCAAGTATGAATATCATGTCAAGTCACATAAAGATGAGCTACAACATAATGATCCGATGTGATATATGCATCAAGTATGAATATCATGTCAAGTTCTACAGTGTAAGTGTCATGGCAATTACTTACGGTGTATGTGTAGCATGCAGGATAGTGCTCATGCAACATGAACCGTTATTAATGGTGCGGTGTTCTATCAATTCTAGTTTATATACATATATCAGGGAATGTGGTATGCACTAAATAATAGCTATGAACTGTCAATGTATGGAAATGTAGCTACAAGATCCTATCAGCCCTGACGTAGAACGCCATGAGGGCGATATCCCCGTAGATGTTAAATCTACTCACCGTAGTCTCTCGCTAGGTATAGCCGATAACTTGTTTCCCCTTCTTCGCGGCGTCCGTCGCACTCGCCTGCGAACCTAGAATTCCACAGAATATCACGCATAAGCTCAAAATCATACAAACACGACATTTAAGGTCAACTAGAAACCCGCGTCGCAAACCAAGCGCGCGTGTGCGCGATATGCTAAAACGTGTGATTACACGCCTGACGTCGCTCCGACGCGTCGCGATACGCAGAAACCCCAAACCCACACACACGTAACACGCGTGTCGCGAAAGATTAAAAAATACGGGAAATAGGGTATTCTACTCCAGATTTTTCTACAAAACAGATATTATAAAAATAGATATACCAAAATACTCCACATAGCAGCAGACTCCAGTGGCCCAAACCCCAACCCAAAACACCCCCATCTGGCCGCAAATTGCAGCCAAAATGCTTATTTCGGGGGCCTGGGTAGGGGGAGGGACTCCCAGGTTTTGTGTGTGCAGTCTATACCCCCTGTGTATGCTACAGTAATTCCAATTTCACTCTGAAACATCTCGGGTAGTAGCAGATCCTACAGAGCTTTATTTCAAGTTAAAAACCCCACTTTTTGCACTAAAATGAAACTTTATGGTATTTATGTGCAAACTGAACCCAAAACCTGGCCTAAATAGCTCTAATAGCACAAAATAGAGTTAATCAAGACAACAAAACCCCAATCTAACATAAGCATCACAAATATCCTTCAATATCACTAAAAATGCACAAAAATGAGATTTTTAATAAGGAATGCTACAAGTTTAAGGAAAAGGAGTGCTAACATGAGTTAATACCTTCTAAAAACCTTATAAAACACCAAAAGTCCCAGCTCTTCTCTCGAGTGTGCAGATTTGCCTTCAAACACCCCAAAAAGCCCCTTTTCCCATGGTTTTGTGAAGGAAATGTGTTGATTTGTGTAGGGTTTTGTTTGGGGATCAAAGGGAAATGAAAAGAAGAAGAAGAGATGAAGAAAATGATAGGGTTTTTTTGCTGGAGCTCCAGAATTCAGAAGTGAGGAGAAGAGAGAGAGAGAAGGTCAATAAAAGTCCAATTCTTACCTAACACCCATACCTCATTTTTTTATTAGGATTTGAATTATTCAAAGGGTCATGACATGATTAAGTGGTGGGGATAAAACAATAAACCATGCAAGAAAAGAATTGGCTAACACTTTAAACCTAGGTCTCAAAAATGGCTAAGTGTGCATGTGTACACTACAAAGGAAAATTTTCCAATTTATTAACACGACTAAATATAATTAGTAAACCCGACTAAAATAACTAATAATCCTATGTACACATATTTAATAACACGCACAATTACTAATTAACACGAAGAAACATTAAAACGAAATTTCAAAGTGTTACAATCTACTCCCCTTAAAGAAATTCGGTCCCCGAATTTAAAAATCTAACTACACGCACCTTCAAAAAGATGGGGATACCTCTTCCTCATCTCGCTCTCGGTCTCCCAAGTAACCTCCTCGCCGCTCTGGCCATGCCAAAGTATCTTGACTGACGGTATGTCCTTCGATCTCAATTTTTTCACTTGTCGATCCAAGATCATCACCGGCTGCTCTGCATAAGAAAGGTCACGCTCAAGCTGGATCGTCGGGTGCTGAATCGCATGCGAAGGATCATGAAGATATCTGCGGAGCATCGAAACATGAAATACGGGGTGCACATCTGGAAAACTGGGCGGAAGGGCCAACTGATACGCAACTGCACCAACACGCTCAAGGATCTCGAAGGGGCCCACATATCTGGGACTAAGCTTCCCCTTCTTCCCAAATCTCATCACACTTTTCATTGGGGAGACCCTCAAGAAAACATGGTCACCAACAGAAAACTCAAGTCTGCGCCGCCGACGGTCCGCATAAGATCTCTGCCTACTCTGGGCTGCTCTCATCCTATCACGAATCAACTGGATCTTCGCGGTTGTCTCCTCCACAATCTGCGGCTCTAAGATACTGCTCTCTCTGAGCTCTGTCCAACAGGTGGGCGATCTGTATCTCCTCCCATAAAGAGCCTCAAACGGTGCCATTTGAATGGTCTCCTGGTAGCTGTTGTTGTAGGAGAACTCTACTAAGGGTAAATGATGATCCCAGGTACCTCTGAAGTCTAATACGTATGCTCTGAGCATGTCCTTGAGAGTCTGAATAGTCCGCTCTGACTGTCCGTCGATCTGCGGATGGAATGCTGTGCTGAAACTCAAGCGAGTACCCAAAGCCTCCTGAAGCCTCTGCCATAGCCGGCTGGTAAACTGGGTGCCTCTGTCGGACATGATATATGTCGGAACTCCGTGCAGTCGTACAATCTCATCAATGTAAATCTGGGCATACTGAGAAAATCCGAAAGTCGTCTTCACCGGTAGGAAGTGAGCCGCTTTCGTCAAACGATCCACGATCACCCAGATGGAGTCATACCCTCGACTAGTCCTGGGTAGACCCACAATGAAGTCCATAGATATCTGTTCCTATTTCCACTCCGGAATGGGTAACGACTATAGCTCTCCCGCGGGCCTCTGATTCTCAGCCTTGACTTACTGACAAGTCAGGCATCTCGACACAAAATCTGCGATGTCTTTCTTCATTCCGTCCCACCAGTAAACACCTCTCATGTCATGGTACATCTTGGTGGAACCGGGATGAACACTATAAACTGATCGATGTGCCTCCTCAAGAATCTCGTGCCGCAATCCCTCAGCATCTGGTACGCACAGTCTAGTCCCGAATCGTAGTATCCCCTGATCATCGATCACGAACTTGGAAAATCTGCCATGTCCCATCTGTGTCCTGATCTCTGAACATCGGTCATCACTGTGCTGTGCCTCATGTATACGGTCAAGCAACAGTGGGCGTGCATGAACATGCGCAATCTGTCCTCCGATCGGCGTAAACTCGAACTGTCCCCGGCTGTCGCAAAATATCTGCCAATCTGCCGATAACTGCCTCTGTACTGCGCTCAAACAAGATAGACTACCACTGGGCCTCCTGCTCAAAGCATCCGCCACTACATTCGCCCTGCCCGGGTGATACAAGATCTCACAATCGTAGTCCTTCACTAACTCCATCCATCGGCGCTGTCTAAGGTTCAGGTCTCGCTGCTGGAATATATACTTTAAGCTCTTGTGATCAGTGAATATCTGGCACGACTCTCCATACAGGTAATGTCGCCAGATCTTAAGTGCAAAGACCACTGCAGCCATCTCCAAATCATGAGTGGGGTAATTCTGTTCATGTTTCTTTAATTGCCGCGAAGCATACACGATCACCCTGTCATGCTGCATCAAAATGCACCCTAGCCCCACTCGTGAAGCGTCACAGTAGACGACAAATCCGCCTGATCCTAAAGGCAATGATAGCACTGGTGTCGTAATCAGTAGAGCCCGTAGCTGCTGAAAGCTGTGCTCACACTCCTCCGTCCAATCGAAACGAACTCCCTTCCGGGTCAACCCGGTCAAAGGTGTAGCAATGCGAGAGAAGTCCTGCACGAATCGCCTGTAATAGCCTGCCAGCCCTAGAAAGCTGCAAACCTCCGTCACTGACGTGGGTCTAGGCCAACTCCGAACGGCCTCAATTTTCCTCGGGTTTACACATATACCATCTCGTGTAATCACATGCCCCAAGAAATCTACACTGTCGAGCCAGAAAGAACACTTGGAGAATTTGGCGAAAAGCCGATGCTCCCTCAAGGTCTGCAGTGTAATCCGCAGGTGCTGCTCGTGCTCCTCTCTACTCCGAGAATACACCAAGATATCGTCAATGAATACTATGATGAACAGATCAAGATATGGCCGAAAAATACGGTTCATCAAGTCCATGAATGCTGATGGTGCGTTGGTGAGTCCGAACGACATCACCAGAAACTCATAATGGCTGTAGCGCGTGCGGAAAGCTGTCCTAGAAATATCCTCATGTCGAACCCGCAGCTGATGGTAGCCTGATCGCAAATCGATCCTCGAAAAGTATCCTGCCCCCTGAATCTGGTCGAACAAATTGTCGATGAGTGGCAATGGATGTAGGGTTACTAGGCACACTCAAGAGGTTCCACAAGGCATCAACCATGCCAAAATCAAATTTTTCATGTGCCTAAGAATCCTATGCAAGATCGTTAACTAGAGATTAGGCGAAAAGAAAGCAAGCAAACAACTTTATTGCTAAGTGAATGGAAATACAACCTTTGTAGATCCGGTCCACCACTTCTTTAGCTCCGTGATGACGTCCCTTCGCTGCGATCACCGGGATCCCGGACTCTAGCGATGGTTTCGTCGGGGAAATGAGCGGGCTAGGTCGTTGACTTCAATGCCGAAGATGATCTACGTCGAGGCAACTCTAACTCAAGCTCCATCTTCACTAGGTCATGAAACTTGTGAAGAAAACACCCAATACAACATGGCAAGTGTAGAGGATGAAGAAATAGGAAGTGGGTTCACTTTGGATTTGTATTTCTCACTTGATTTCAACACTTGAAATTTTGTAGCAAGGTTTTCTTTTCTTTTTCAAGAAGAAGAAGAAGAAGAAAAGAATATATTATGAATAATGAAAAATTAAGTGAAGAGTTATCATAATGCAACCATGGGTGAGTTAACTTGTGTAGAGAATAAACTAGGGTTTAGGTGTAATGGTTAGGTTAAGGCAAAAAACAAAATGGCAAAGACATTCAAAGCTTCATGAAGCTTCATGAATAAAACAAAGCAAGCCTCCATTTTATTTTTGCCAAAATGAATAAAGAAAATAAATAAAACAAATGAAAACCCAACCATTAACCTAAAGATGGTATAAAGCAAACATACACCCAAGTTTGCATGTATCATCAAACATGATACAAACAAGTGCACAAATATATATCATATATACAATGTGCACAATCTAGTGAGAAAATAATCTTAAGTGAACCAATACTAGTTAATGTAAATTAATATATCAAATATATAATTATACATTAAATCATTAAATCAACACTTGATTTAATGATCCGGTCATACTGCATATAACCGACTAATATCAATAGTAACAACTTATCGAATCAACACTTGATCTGATAACTCGGCTATATCGCATATAACCGATCAATGTCACAAATCGCGAGAATAGAATACAGTATCACATACTGGTATTATTCTCGGTCCCGTACATATCTCATATGCGCTCCTATTTCGTTTCGCTTAAGCCAGGAAATCTCTGTGTAGGACTCTAAACACTCGTCAATATGCCGGCAGCAGGTGATGATCATATCAAACACCCACAAGCCGCAAGCGGTCTGCTAAACGTAACGGCCACCCGGGTATTGAGCGATCAGAAGATCAACGAGCAAGCCCGCTCACACTCCTGTGAATCCAACGAGTAACACTACCGTACAGTCCGGTCTGTTCGTCTGATATGTCGCATATCTCGTCTAGGGGTGGTAAACGTCAGACCCCAATAACTCGATAAGTCGTGTCGATATGAGGCTCATAACGGGTCGAGAAACTACTGGTAACACTTACCAGTAGATCCTTAAAGCAGCCTTGGCCAATGACTTCCTGTTATATCCAATCGAGCACAGCGCAACATCAACTCCCTATACCGGGAGAGACGAAACCCCTCCTATCGCTCATTGCCTCCATGTGATTCGGGACTGTACCCAAAAACCACCGTTTTGCACGCCCTCTTGGATGTGGTAAGGTGGAAATCAAAGCACAGTGGGAATCACACAAGACTCTATGATGATCTCGGGTCTACAGACTAACCTGCACCAGTGTCACCAGAGAACTGCCATCTGACGTAAGGTATAATACCAACTGGGAGTTCTCGACAAGTCCGTCCAGTGTACCCAGTCTCCACTGAGCACCCGTATATCATCTCTGATGTCAAACACCAATGGATATGGGATCATCCATCGCCTATCTGTATGGGTCGAGAAGGTATACGCTAGTCTACTCTGGTATATCGATGCCCCGTCTCGATACACCCACGACTAGGGACTTTGAAGGATGTACTTATGGACTACTATGTCCCCACTAGTATGATCCGCATCATATTCCAGGTAGTTAAGTACACATCCTAAGGGCTTTACCAACATGTAACAGCGAGACAATCAGTGTACACGTTAAGGTAAAGAGTAACCAGATAGCAAACAATTATCGAGCAAGAAAGTCATCCCTATATATGTCCAAGCATCCACTACAATATACATCCTACGTATAGTAATGGCCTCTAGGGCGTACATATAACTAACAATCTCCCACTTGCACTAGGGCCATCTGATAGCAGTAGTTGTAGTATCCCATACTCAACCATCCCATAATAGTCTCTCTCTGGGAAAAGGCCTTTGTGAGTGGATCCGCCGTGTTGTCCTCTGAGTCTGCTCTCCTAACCTCGATCCCCTGGAGATCAACCATCTACACGATCAGGTGACACTGCCTTAGAATATGTCTGGATCACTGATTGGACGGGCGTTCCTTGGCCTAAGCCACAACTCCATTGTCACGCAATGGGAGGAACGAAGTTCATCTTATGAACTAATATCACCCAAACTTCCTCTTTCGTAGCATCTTTGGTAGCGATGTATCTAGCCTTTATCGTCTAGTATGCCACGGTATCTAGCTTGGAACTCTTCCAACATACCGTCCCTTTACTGAGGGTAAAGACAATACCTGCGACTGACATTCATTCGTCCTTATCACCCTGGAACCTTTCCAGTGATTCTCCCCAGGATCAATTGATACCATCTCACTACAACTAGTGAGTATCCTAACATCCAATTAGATCTATCTCATAGATCCAAAACCCAGGATTTAGGAGGTATCACTTTAATCCTTTATGGAGAGTCCTTGTGATAAGCGGAGATTGACCGAGCGTAGCATAGGAAACTTCTTCCCTATCATGAGTATGTTATCCACGTACTCTAGGAGGATCACCACCATACTCCCAACTACCTTTTTTTATATACAAGGTTCATCTACCATTTTGATGATGTCAAACTCTTTGACTAACTCATCAAAACAGATGTTCCAACTCCGCGATGCCTGCTTTATCACATAAAACATCTTGCACACGTTTCCGCTGCTCCCATTGTCTACGAAGCCCTCTGACTGTGTACTTATAAACCCTCTCTTCTAAAACATCATTTAGAAAAGCAATCATGACACCCAACCGCCAGATATCGTAGTCAAGGTATGTAGCCGTGGCAAGTAGGATCTGGATGGACTTAAGCATAGGTACTTAGAAAAGGTTTCATCTCAATCCATAGCTAGTCAATGATGCAAACCTTTAACAAGTCTAGCTTTGAAAGTCTCAACTTTTCCATATACACCAAGTAATCTTCTCAAGATATACTTGCTCCTGATGGGGATTTAACCCTTCAGATAAAGCAACCAAAGTCCATACTTTGTTGGTGTAAAAGGATTCCATCTCAGATCGATTAACATCCAGCCATTCTTACAGAGTCCCACTCCTGATGGCCAGCTCGAAACTAGTTAGGTCATCATCCCATGATGCAATCCTCGCTCCCACTATTATAAAGAAACCGAAGTATCTCTCAGGTGGGTGAGGAACCCTACTAGATCAGCGGAGAGGCTGAGGTTCGTTGGTTGCTATTGAATCCTTTGGTTCTACCAAATCATCAGCTGCAGTTTGTATAGCTGGAATTATTTCCAGTTCTACCTTATGACCAATAATTTCTTCACAAGAAATTCCCTTTCACAAAGGTGGCATGCTGAGTAACAAAACATCTTTTGTTCATCGGCTAGGTAGAAGATATTCCCTTGCGTATGCCTGGGATATCCAACAAACTTCTACAGTCCTGACTTTGCCTTGAGCTTGTCCGGATTTTGCTTTTTAGACATAGGCCGGACAACCCCAAATCTTAACAAACTTAAGATATAGGCTCTTCCCTTTCCATATCAAATATGAAGTGGTAGGCAACTGATTTGATTTGAACCCTATTCAATAGGTATGCAACTTCTCAAGTGCATAACTCCCAAAAGGAAATAGGAAACTCAGTAGTACTCATCATAGAGCACACCTTATCACATAGGGTGTGATTGCTCCGCCCCGATACACCGAGGTGTTGTGGTGTATATGGAGGAGTAATGCTAAGAGAGAATCTCATTCTCCTTTAGAATAATCAAGGAATTCCGTGCTCAAGTATTCTCCTCCTTGATCTCATCAAGGGACATAATACTTATACCCGTTGTTGGTTCTCTACTTCTTAATTATATTCTGTGAATATCTCAAAAGCTTCGGACTTGTGTTTCAACAGGAACATATGTCTAAATCTCGAAAGATCATCAGAGAATTTAATGAAGTACAAAGAACCGGTCTTGGCATGTGTAGACAAGGGATCTTCATACATCAATATGTATCATCCCAAGAGTTTACCAACTCTTTCTCTGTTTCCAATAAATAGAGCTATGGTCATCTTATCTTTGTGACATGACTGGCAAGTTTCATAAGATATAAATTCAAACTAATTTAAATATGCATCTTAATGTAACTTCAGCTAGTTGGGTCACATTGATATGACCTAGTCTGCAATGCCTCAAGAAGGATTCGTTCATTTCTGAACTTTTCCTCTTATGTGTGTTCTGTATACTAAGAACTGTAGTTTGATTTAGAACGTTAATGCTTTTAGATAACGTGGCTGAACCGATCAATTCTTGATTTAGGAAATGTTCAAAACATTATACAACAATACAAAATTATATCCTTCTTTATCTAAATAAAGAGACTGATATGATTTTGTATATCAGGTTCGGTATCTAATAACATTTGTTCAGAATCAATGTATTCTGGTAATACAGGGTGACAGTGACCAACAGACTTGGCTGCAACACTTGCACCGTTTTCTGCCTCATGAAACTTATCACCCGTTCTCAGTTCTCTACCTTTCTGTAGCCCTATGTAACAGATTACATATCTGGGATCCTGATCCGGTATCAAATACCCAGGACGTAGAGGATACAGAGAAACAGTTCTTTGTAATGAACACACCCGAAGGAGATGCATCATATGCACTTTCTTCGTTTGGACGGCATAGGAATTCTGGTAATCCCCAATTTCCTGCTCTGTCTTATAACATTTATAAGTTGGAGCGGGACCAATGTTCCCCATCTCAGTATAACAAGCGGGTTCGGTCAATATATCCGTTTTATTATCTTGATTAAGGCGTGACATAGTCGCTACCTGGAGAGAGAGAGAGAGAAGAAACACTCAGCGTGCGCTCTTGCAAGATCAGATTGGTTATTATTTTATCTAATTAGGATGGCTCCCACTGTTTTTATCAAATCTTCCTTCAAGCCCTAAAAGGAAATACTAGCCGGGATTAATTACACGCTACAAGTTTGCCAATCTTTCATCCAGGCTAGTGTCGGTACTTTGAGGGAGGTTCTCTGTGCTTTCGCACGGACCTAATTAAAGTAAACCTCATTTTCCCAGAGGCGTAACCCCGTTGACACCTTTATAGACACCTACTTGATCGGCTAATCGTAATGTGTAAAACTCTCTCAGGAGTAACAATAACTCGCAGCGGTATCGGGATCCAACTATCTCATAGAAGGTATGCAATCTCATTGCAAATTTCAACACTTGAAATTCCCGATAATTTTGCCCCTAGCACCCTATGACCTTGACGGAGGTCAACAAACCATAGGCTACTAGTCAAGTTCAACCCGTCATTTCTTGATTGAATCAAACCCACCCGCACGACCCTTGACGGAGGTCAACAAGGCCGTACGACTACCCTAACCCAATCTGCATCATATGCATAAGCAGATAAATACTAGTTAGCTACCGCACACTACGCCTTGACGGAGGTCAACAAACGTAGCACGAATACTAAGTAGGACTTATCGGAAATGACGGAGGGCTACGACAGGTTTTTCTGAAAACCTATTGCGTAATGAACTTGATATCGTTGTAGAATCAAATGATTTTAAAATGGAGTGTTTTTGAGGCTTTTCTAGTTTTGCTAAAGGGGTCACTCCCGGTGAAGGGATCATCGGCCCTTTCCTCATCGAATAAGGTGCAGGATATATCATATATACCGCTGTGCAAAGCAAGAACTATAGGAGCAATCAAAAGACAAAACGAGGGCTGTAGCATCTGCCAGTTATTGCTAAAGGGGTCACTCCCGGTGAAGGGATCTCGGCCCTTTCCTTATCGAATAAGGTGCAGGATGTTCTACAAGGAAACCGCGATGCAAAGCAAGAACTGTAGCTACCTGTTTTCGAAAATTCGATTCCATAACATCTTTTAGGTTTCTTTTAATTTCATTAATCATATTAATGAAGTCCCATCATTTAAGTCACCTAAACATCATAGATAAATACGACGTACACTTATGCCATCCGCATTCGCCTCGATGTCCCCTCGTGCACCGTTAGGTTAGGTAACTAACGACAGAGCGGGGCAGGGCTAGTGCGAGTGCAAAACATACGTAACGTCTATATAATATATCATATATACTATATACAGTATCCATCACAACATATCAAATGATTGTTGGATATATGTATGCCCTAGAGGCCATTATGTGATAGTGGTTGTATCTGTACATGTATATATATTCAGTTTGCATTCTTGCTCGACATGATAGTACGCTATCTGGTACTTCTTTATCTGACATGTTTATTTGATCATGCTTCTATTCATTCATACATGCTGATAAAGCCCTAAGGATATCGGCTTGACTACTCTGATTATGATGGAGATCATACCAGTGGGACATCTGTAGTCTATAAGCATATCCTGAAATGTCCCTAGTCGGAGGTGTATCGAGACGGGGCATCGATATACCAGAGTAGACTAGCGTATATGATACTAGACCCATGTGATGGGCGATGGATGTTCCCACATTCATCGATGTTTGACATCAAGATCATATACGGGTGCTCAGTGGTGACTGGGTACACTGGACGGACTCGCCGAGAACTCCTATATGGAATTATATCTATCGTCGGATAGCAGTTCTCAGGTGACACTGGTACAGGTTAGTCTGTAGACCCGAGATCGTCATAGAGCCTTGTGTGTTCTCCCACTGTACTTTGATTGCCACCCTACCACGGCTCTACTGAGTCGTGCAAACAGGTGGCCGTTGGGTACAGTCCCGAGACACATGAAGGCAATGAGCGATAGGAGGGGTTTCGTCTCTCCCGGTATTGGGAGTTGATGCTGTGCTGTGCTCGACTGGTTATAACAGCAAGTCCCTGGCCAGGGCTGCTGAGATTTGCTGGTAAGTGTTATCAGTAGTTTCTCGATCTGTTACAGACCATTCACCGACACGACTTATTGAGTTATTGGGGTCGACGTGACCATCCTTAGGCTCGATATGCAGCATATCTGACGAAGAGACCGGACTGTACGGTAGTGTTGCCGGATGGCTCGACAGGAGTTGTAACAGGTTCGCTTGTTTTCTTCTAATCGCTCAATACCCGGGTGGCCGTTACGTTTAGCTGACCGCTTGCGGCTTGGGGGTGCTTGATATGATCATCACCCACTGCCGGCGTATTGACGAGTCTTAGAGTCCCACATAGGAGTTACCTGGTCCAGGCGAAAAGTTGTGGTGCGCATATGCGATATGCGCTTGGACCCGATTAAAATGCGTGTATGGGATACCGTATATTAATTGGGCGGCTTGCTAATGGTCGGGTCATATGTGATATGACCGGATTAGTGAATCAAGTGTTGATTCATCATTAGTTTCTCACTACAAATCCTATCTAGTTTATGTTGGATGTATGCATGCATGTGTGCATTCATTCTTGTTCATGCACATATGAATGTGCAAGCACACATGCATACATACATCATATATTATCATGGTTGTTTATACAATGAGAATGGTGGATGTATAAGAATTACACCATGGTTGTATTTGGATAATTGTTGGATTTAAATTAAAGCAAAAGAAAATGAAAAATGGGTTAAATCACTTAAGAGTTTCTACACTCTTCTAACTCAACCATGCTCACCTAACATTTAACCCATAGTTTATTTTCTTATCATGCTTTTAATTTAAAATAAAATGATATCTAAATACCTAACCATGGTTGGTTAAGAGAGAGGAAAATATATATAGCTATTTTTCTTTTCTCTTTCACAAGATAATTCATTCTCTTCTTCTAAAATCCACCATCTTCATCAACCTCCATGCTTATGCTCTCTAGTTCTTATAAGAGAGTAAAATACTCATAAAAATAGGATTTTGAAGTGAGATCCATAACCACAACATCATTCTAATCAAGTTTAGCCAACTTGATTAGAGTGTTCTCTTTGTTTTTCAAAGTTGCAAGCTTGGACGGGAAAACTCCGGGTGGATCGTCGTGGACGGAAGAGGACGACGAGTGAACCTTCTTCCAACACCCTAGAGCCTAAGGAGTGAAGCAAAAACGGGAGCTACAAAGGTTGTAGCCTTCAAACCCTAATCTTTACTTACTTATAGTTAGCAAACCCTAATTTCTAGGATCGATCCGCTTGCATGTTAGTTTAGCACCTTAAAAATTAAAACTTTGGGTCATGTGATGCTTCAAAACTCTTCATAGGGTGCTATACTAACCTTACATTGGTATCAGAGCCGACCTTTTTGCGAAGTAAAAAGTCCGATCGAAACAAAATACGACTTTTAAAGATGCTCTCTGGAAATTTTTTAAAAACTGACTTTTTTCAGAATTAAAAATTCTCAAAAAATAGAGCAGGTAAAAATAAGACAATCTGGAAAATTCATACCCATGAACAGTACATTTGGCCGTGGAAGCGCGGCATAAGTAAGCTTAGGCCGCGGAAGCGCGGCCATATAAGGGGATCTTTGACCAATTTTTGCACAGTGTTTTTCTTTACCTGCTATAGTATATTTTGAGTATGTTTAATCTGAATCTGCTGTTGAAAAATTCTGGAGATATTTTTGGACTCGTGGTTTCGATCGGAATTTTCATTTCGTTTTCTTTTCCGGGTAAACTAGAAAGTATTGAAGTGTTTGAACGAATATAATTTACTCAATATTCACGGGGTTTAAATAGTTTGGAGATGCGTGCAAGTCTTTTTGCGCTGGTCCCTCTAGAAGACAACAAACCTTAACTCGATTATGTGACCGTCTCGAACTGCCCTTTGAACCCTTGGGTTTGGGGCAGTACGGCGTGCCACATGTGAGGCGTTGGCTTGACCCTTCTACGGCTGGACCGCCGCTACTGTATCACACTCCAGATTTTTGAACCCTGCTCAAGTGTTGAGCTTTAGTGAATCTTAGGTGCTTGATAGTTCGTTCGAAAACTTTAATACTGTCTGTTTATCTGGAATGTGATACAATATGTGGAATTCATATAGTGTAGGCATGAAATACGAAATATGTGATATTTCGCATTTATGATGTCTAAAGTGAATCTGGATTCCAAATATTGTAGTTTTACACTTTCTTTTCTGTGACCGTAAGTGTAGTATGTTAGATATCGCCGGTTTCGTTGCTATACATCAACGACAATCGGGATACGCATACTTACTTACGTTGATGATATGTGATATTATGTGTTGCTGAGATATGATGTGCAGGATTGTCGCGATCGAATAGCCGGGGGGTTTTTGTGAGATGAGAGTTTTATATTTTCATTCATGTAAATTCAAATGTAATGTAATATTCTTTTATTTGGGGCACTTCCAGGTTGCGGTTGTGTCACCAGTATTGTATATTATTTACTTTTCCGCATTAGGATGGACCCAAGGAGGGGAGCACAGGTGACCGGGTTCTGGGGTTCAGTGGGAGGCCATCTCGAGGAGTCGAGACCGGGTCTCCTAAACTCCAGGATTGGTAGGGTCACTTGCCGCTCTCGTAGGGGTCCAGGGTGTGGGCTTGGCTATTCATCGCGACTGTGGAATCCGTATTTTCTATTCTGGCTAAATACTAAATACGGACGTCCTAGTATATCCCACGTTATATCTATTTTTCTGCTGCCTTTGTTCTGTGATATCTGAGACGAATGACTTATTATATATATGATATATAGTAGACGTTGCTTATGTTTTACACCCGCGCTAGTCCCGTCCAGGTATGCCGTTAGTTAAGTAACCTAACGGTGCATAACGGAACATTGCGGTGAATGCGGATGGCATAAGCGTACGTGTTATTTTCGTTTCTTTTCTGTGATTGGCTTTAGGACTTAAATGATGGGATTACATTAATGTGATTAATGTAAAGAAAATAAACCTAAAAAGATGTTGTAGAATCGGATTTAAAAACTACTCGGCTATTTATGAAAAAGCTACATTTCAAAACTGCGGAGCTTAAGCCACTCCTTTTGAAAAACTGTTTGATTCTACAACGATATCAAGTTCAAAGCATTAAAGATTTTCTTAAAAATCATTCGCAACCCTCCGTCATTTTAGGAAGTAGAGTACTTAGTATTCGTGCTACGTTTGTTGACTTTAGTTAAGGCGTAGTGTACGGTAGCTAAGTGATGTCTTCCTACACTGCATATGATGCAGATTAATTAGGACATTCATGCGACTTTGTTGACCATAGTTAAGGGTCATATGGGTGGGTCTAATTGATCAAGAAATGACGGGTAGAACTTGACTGGTACTTATGATTTGTTGACCATAGTTAAGGTCATAAGTACTAGGGGTGAAAATTACATCGGGAATTTCAAGTGTTGAAATTTGCAATGAGATTGCATACCTTCCATGTGATGGTTGGATCCCGATCCCACTGTGGGCAATAGTTGCTCCTAGGAGAGTTTTACAGTTTACAATTAGCTAACTCATTAGGTGTCTAGAAAGGTGTTAACGGGGCTCCGCCTCTGGGAAAACGAGGTTTACTCTAATTAGGTCCGTGCGAAAGCACGGGGAACCTCCCTCAAAGTACCGACACTGGCCTGGCTGAACGGTTAGCGAAGTTGTAGACTGTAATTAATCCTGGCTAGTTTTTCTTTTTAAGGTTTGAAAGAAAAACTTGATAAAAAGCAGTGGGAAACATCGATTAGACAAGATAATAAACCAATCTAATCTATGCAAGAGCTTTCGCTGAGTGTATTCTTTTCTCTCTCTTAATGGCAGATACCAATGACTGGACTTAAGCTTCTACTAGATAAAAACAAACTGAATGAGACCAACTATAAAGACTGGCTAAGGAATCTGAAGATCACCTTGACTTATGATAAAGTATCATATGTCCTCACGGCTTCAGCCCCGCCCGTCCCAGGCCCAAAATCCTCAGTTGCGGACATTGAAGTCCGCAAGACATGGGACGCTGACTGTGCCACGGCCACATGCCTCGCGCTTGCATCGATGGATAACACACATCAAAAGCAGCACGAGGACATGGACATTCACGGGATACTGCTCCATACAAAGGAGTTGTATGGGGAGCAATCCCGCGTATTACGATACGAAGCATCAAAGAAACTGTTTCAGATGCGAATGGCCCCTAGCACACCAGTAGGAGACCATGTGTTGAAGATGATCGCTCTTATAGAAGAGCTTGAGGACCTTGGATGGACAATGGAAAATGAACAATATATAGATATTATTCTGCAGTCCCTCCCCTCCACCTTTGCTCAGTTCATAGTGAACTTCAACATGCATGGCATGGAGAAGGACCTCCCTGAACTCCTTAATATGTTAAGGAGTGCAGAGAGCACCATGAAGTCAGCAAAGACTCCCGTTATGACCATTGGACAGTCTTCTTCTTCTCGCCCAAAAGCTAAGGCCAAGGGAAAGAAAAAGAAGAAACCCACCAATCCTAAGGGCGGAGTCAAAAATGTGAAAGGAAAGGGAAAATCCACGGCTGGAGACCCAGGGAAAGGCGAGTGTTTTCATTGCCACAAGATAGGACATTGGAAGCGCAACTGCACGGAGTACCTAAGTCTCAAGAAGAAGCATGGTGATGCTTCTGCTTCAGGTGCGTTTGTGACTGAAAACTGTTTTTCTATAAACTCTGCTTCCTGGGTATTGGATACCGGTTCAGGTTCTCACATTTGCAATTCTATGCAGGGGCTGAGAAATAGCAAGGTTTTGAGGACAGGTGACCATACTCTCCGCGTTGGAAATGGTTCCAATGTACATACAGTCGCAGTGGGAGAGTATCACTTGGGGTTGCCATCTGGATGTATTTTGATTTTGAATCCATGTTATTTTGTACCAACTATGCTATGTAATATAATATCCGTTTCTTTGTTGGACAATGAAGGGTATAATTTTGTGTTGCAGAACAATGTTATGAACATTCACCTAAATCAAATGTTGGTTGGGTATGGTACACTTAATAACGGAATATATGTCCTAAATCAACACACAGTTTTCAATATACAACACACTAATAAAAGAAAACTTTCAGAATTAAATGAAGCTTTTCTTTGGCACTGTAGACTTGGTCATATTAACGAAACAAGACTAAACAAGTTACACAAATATGGATATTTAAATTCTTTTGAATATAAATCTTATGCGACTTGCCAGTCTTGTATCAAGGGTAAAATGACCAAAACTCCGTTTACCGGACACGGAGAAAGAGCTACTAAGCTCCTGGGCCTCATACATAGTGATGTATGTGGGCCTATGTCTACACAGGCTAGAGGCGGTTTTTCATACTTCGTTACATTCACCGATGATTTCTCAAGATTCGGTCATGTATTTTTATTAAAACACAAGTCCGACGCTTTCGAGAAATTCGTTGAATATAAACAAGAAGTAGAAAAACAAACCGGCTTGAGTATTAAGATGCTTCGATCAGATCGAGGTGGAGAGTATCTCAGTACAGAATTTGCAAACTTCCTAAAAGAGAATGGGATTCTCTCTCAGCTCACTCCTCCTTACACACCACAGCACAACGGTGTGTCAGAACGATAGAACAGGACCCAATTGGATATGGTCCGGTCTATGATGAGTGACGCTGAGTTACCAGTCTCATTTTGGGGACATGCATTGGAGACTGCAACGTTTCTGCTAAACAGGGTTCCAACCAAAGCCGTGTCTACCACGCCATATGAGATATGGAATGGGAAGAGACCATCTCTTAAGAGAGTTAAGATTTGGGGTTGCCCGGCCTATGTTAAAAAACAGAATCCGGACAAACTCGAGACACGGTCAGTCATGTGTAACTTTGTGGGATATCCAAAGAATTCTTATGGATATCTGTTCTACCACAAAGAGGAACAAAAAGTGCTTGTTTCTCAGTATGCCACATTCTTGGAAAAAGAGTTTTTCACAGATAAAGATGATGGCAAGGTGGTAGATCTAGAAGAGGTTCTGGAGACACAAATTACAAATGACGATTTGGTTGAACCGGCTGTTGCAACAGAAACTGAAGAACCTCGGCCACTCCGTAGGTCTGGTAGGACTTCTCGCCCACCGGAGAGGTACTACGGTTTCCTCATTGATGGTAACGGAGAAGATTGCATCATGGATGATGATGATCCTACCAGTTTTCAGCAGGCTATCACAAGTGGTGACTCTGTGAAGTGGCTGGATGCCATGAGATCCGAAATGGAGTCTATGTACACCAACAAAGTATGGACTTTGGACGTTGTACCCCCTGGGGTAAAACCTGTAGGGTGCAAATGGATCTTTAAAAGAAAGATTGGTGTGGATGGGCAGGTAGAGACCTATAAGGCAAGACTTGTGGCAAAAGGCTTTCGTCAAAGACCAGGTTTGGACTATGACGAAACTTTTTCGCCCGTAGCCATGCTTAAATCTATTCGGATCCTACTTGCTATTGCTACTCACTACGACTATGAAATCTGGCAGATGGACGTTAAAACAGCATTTCTAAATGGAGATTTAGAAGAATGCGTTTATATGGATCAGCCAGAGGGCTTCGTTGACAGTGGGAGCAGCGGGAAAGCATGTAGATTGCTTAAATCCATATATGGGTTAAAGCAGGCATCTCGGAGTTGGAACATCTGTTTCGATGATGTCATCAAAGAGTTTGATTTCATCAAAAATCCAGATGAACCTTGTGTTTATAAGAAGGCTGTAGGAAGAGCTGTCACATTCCTCGTATTGTACGTGGATGACATTCTTCTGATAGGAAATGATATTCCTATGCTACAGTCGGTCAAATCATTCTTATCACTGAGGTTCTCCATGAAGGACCTGGGTGATGCCACATACATCCTGGGCATAAGGATCTATAGGGATAGATCCAAAAAGTTATTGGGACTGTCCCAAACCAGGTACATCAACACCATCCTAAAGAGGTTTAGTATGGAAGACTCCAAGCGGGGTGCCTTACCCGCTTGCCATGGAGTCACTCTCTCCAAGGATTCTTGTCCAAAGACCGATGAAGAGAGAGCCCGCATGAGCATTATACCTTATGCTTTGGCAGTAGGATCTATAATGTATGCGATGTTATGTACACGCCCAGATGTAGCTTATGCACTTAGTGTTGTAAGCAGGTATCAATCCAACCCAGGGGAGAACCACTGGACAGCTGTGAAGAACATTCTTAAGTACTTACGAAGGACTAAAGAATTGTTCTTGGTGTATGGTAATAAAGATCTCCAAATGGAGGCCTTTACCGATTCGAACTTCCAGAGCGATAAGGATGACAGCAAATCTATCTCAGGGTTTGTATTTACCCTCAATGGAGGGGCGGTAAGTTGGAAGAGTTCCAAACAAGATACCGTTGCAGACTCTACGATGGAAGCTGAGTATATTGCTGCAAATGATGCCGCCAAGGAAGCCGTCTGGATGAAGAAGTTCGTCTCGGAGCTAGGAGTAGTTCCAACCATTATTGATCCAATACCCTTGTATTGTGATAATAATGGGGCTATGGCGTTAGCCAAGGAGCCCAGATCCCATCAGCGGTCCAGACATATCCTGAAGCGCTTTCATTTGATCCGGGAGATTGTAGATCGCCGCGAGATCGAGATTAAGAGAGTTGACACAAAGAACAACGCCGCGGATCCATTCACCAAGGCCCTCCCTCAGCCGCAGCATGAGCGACTTTTTGAGATGTTGGGTATGAGATACGCCAATAATTGGCCTTAGTGCAAGTGGGAGATTGTTGGATATACGTATGCCCTAGAGGCCATTATGTGATAGTGGTTGTATCTGTACATGTATATATATTCATTTTGCATTCTTGCTCGACATGATAGTATGCTATCTGGTACTTCTTTATCTGACATGTTTATTTGATCATGCTTCTATTCATTCATACATGCTGATAAAGCCCTAAGGATATCGGCTTGACTACTCTGATTATGATGGAGATCATACCAGTGGGACATCTGTAGTCTATAAGCATATCCTGAAATGTCCCTAGTCGGAGGTGTATCGAGACGGGGCATCGATATACCAGAGTAGACTAGCGTATATGATACTAGACCCATGTGATGGGCGATGGATGTTCCCACATTCATCGATGTTTGACATCAAGATCATATACGGGTGCTCAGTGGTGACTGGGTACACTGGACGGACTCGCCGAGAACTCCTATATGGAATTATATCTATCGTCGGATAGCAGTTCTCAGGTGACACTGGTACAGGTTAGTCTGTAGACCCGAGATCGTCATAGAGCCTTGTGTGTTCTCCCACTGTACTTTGATTGCCACCCTACCACGGCTCTACTGAGTCGTGCAAACAGGTGGCCGTTGGGTACAGTCCGGAGACACACGAAGGCAATGAGCGATAGGAGGGGTTTCGTCTCTCCCGGTATTGGGAGTTGATGCTGTGCTGTGCTCGACTGGTCATAACAGCAAGTCCCTGGCCAGGGCTGCTGAGATTTGCTGGTAAGTGTTATCAGTAGTTTCTCGATCTGTTACAGACCATTCACCGACACGACTTATTGAGTTATTGGGGTCGACGTGACCATCCCTAGGCTCGATATGCAGCATATCTGACGAAGAGACCGGACTGTACGGTAGTGTTGCCGGATGGCTCGACAGGAGTTGTAACAGGTTCGCTTGTTTTCTTCTAATCGCTCAATACCCGGGTGGCCGTTACGTTTAGCTGACCGCTTGCGGCTTGGGGGTGCTTGATATGATCATCACCCACTGCCGGCGTATTGACGAGTCTTAGAGTCCCACATAGGAGTTACCTAGTCCAGGCGAAAAGTTGTGGTGCGCATATGCGATATGCGCTTGGACCCGATTAAAATGCGTGTATGGGATACCGTATATTAATTGGGCGGCTTGCTAATGGTCGGGTCATATGTGATATGACCGGATTAGTGAATCAAGTGTTGATTCATCATTAGTTTCTCACTACAAATCCTATCTAGTTTATGTTGGATGTATGCATGCATGTGTGCATTCATTCTTGTTCATGCACATATGGATGTGCAAGCACACATGCATACATACATCATATATTATCATGGTTGTTTATACAATGAGAATGGTGGATGTATAAGAATTACACCATGGTTGTATTTGGATAATTGTTGGATTTAAATTAAAGAAAAAGAAAATGAAAAATGGGTTAAATCACTTAAGAGTTTCTACACTCTTCTAACTCAACCATGCTCACCTAACATTTAACCCATAGTTTATTTTCTTATCATGCTTTTAATTTAAAATAAAATGATATCTAAATACCTAACCATGGTTGGTTAAGAGAGAGGAAAATATATATAGCTATTTTTCTTTTCTCTTTCACAAGATAATTCATTCTCTTCTTCTAAAATCCACCATCTTCATCAACCTCCATGCTTATGCTCTCTAGTTCTTATAAGAGAGTAAAATACTCATAAAAATAGGATTTTGAAGTGAGATCCATAACCACAACATCATTCTAATCAAGTTTAGCCAACTTGATTAGAGTGTTCTCTTTTTTTTTCAAAGTTGCAAGCTTGGACGGGAAAACTCCGGGTGGATCGTCGTGGACGCAAGAGGACGACGAGTGAACCTTCTTCCAACACCCTAGAGCCTAAGGAGTGAAGCAAAAACGGGAGCTACAAAGGTTGTAGCCTTCAAACCCTAATCTATACTTACTTATAGTTAGCAAACCCTAATTTCTAGGATCGATCCGCTTGCATGTTAGTTTAGCACCTTAAAAATTAAAACTTTGGGTCATGTGATGCTTCAAAACTCTTCATAGGGTGCTATACTAACCTTACAATGATCACATCACAGATATCGCAGCAGAAGAAACATATGAAACATTGGATATACTAGGACGTCCGTGTTTTCAATACGAGCCTGTATAAAACACGGATTCCACGGTCGCGATGAATAGCCAAACCCACACCCCTAGACCCCTACGAGAGCGGCAAGCAACCCTACCAATTCTAGAGTTAGGAGACCCGGACTCGACTCCTTGAGTTGGTCTCCCACTGGACTCTAGAACCCGGTTACTTGTACCCTCCTCCTTGGGTCTATCCTAGTGCGGAAAAGTAAATAATATACAAAAGGTGACATCTTCCGCAACTTGGAAGTGCCCCAATAAAAGAATATTACATACAAGTTTTTACATGAATGAAAATAAAAACTCTCATCTCACATAAAACCCCTGGCTATTCAAAACGCGACGATCCAATATAACATATCCAGCAACACATAACATCGCATGTCATCAACGTAAGTAAACATGCGTATCCCAATTGTCGTTGACATATAGCAACGAAACCGGCGATATCACATATTACACTTACGGTCACAGAAAAGAAAGTGTAAAACTACAACAGTTGGAATCCGCAACCTCCTTAGACATCGCATGCCTAACCATCTGAATTCCTTAGAAATTACATGCCTAACAATTATAAACCCCGCATTTTAGTCTCATTATTGAAAACACTTTTCAATATCAAGTCGGGCAATTCAACAAGATTCCCGGCATTTTGATCGAATGCTCGTCGCAAACTTTAGTAGGCGGCCGCACCCCCGATGCCGTCGACGAAGTGCACTAAGGCGGAACACCACTGCCGCGAGCACCCGAACGGATGCTTTCAGCGAAGGGGTTCTCCTACAGTCACTTGGTCGGGGCTATGGGGCATGGCTGTCTATTAAGTTTACCCGGCGAGTATCCGTGTACGCTACGTGATTGCGACGGACTTTTGATCACATCAAAATTCCGTGGCAACCGATCAAGTGAGACTAAAGTGCTATGTTTATAACATTCAAATCAGTTATCTCATAACTCCTTGTGGATTCCAAATATTGTATCATATTCCGGATAAATAGAAAATGTTAAACTTTCCGATCGAACAATCAAACGCCCAAGTTTTCCCGAAACAGCTCAACACATGAAATAAGTTTAAAAACATTCACTTCATGCCACAGTACCAACGGTCCAGCCGTAGAAGGGTCAAGCCAACGCCTCACATGTGGCACGCCGTACTGCCCCAAACCCTAAGGTTCAAAGGGCAGTTCAAAACGGTCACATAATTGAATTAAAGTTTGTTGTCTTCTAGAGGGTCCATCACGTTACTTGCACTACTTAGAACGTTTTCAAAATACGGAAAAGTCCAACACTTGGAAATTTTCCGGCAGGAAAAAATTGGGTATTTATATCAGGTCGAACTTTTTAACATATTCAAAAATTATCCAGAAAAACAAATAGACGAAGTTAAATAAACCGATCGAATCATCGAATCCCCAATACAACCCAGAAAATTCAACTGTTGAATATAAGTTAAAATTACCAAGAAAACACAGGAATTAATATAGGACATTACTGTGCAAAGCACGTGCCAAGAATCACCTTTATGGCCGCGGAACCGCCGCACATGCTAGGGTGGGGCTGCGGTTCCGCGGCGCTTTGGTTGACTTGGGATCACGTGCTTCACAGTAACTCTTATAATACCCTGCTGTATTTTTTGGATATTTTTAATTTGGAAAAATCCACATTTTCAGAAAATGTACAGAGAGGGTTAAAAGTTAGGGTTTCGGGGTTCTATCGGATTTCTAACATCGTCTACTCTTCACCTAAAGCTCTAGCTTGGCTCTGATACCACTGTAGGGTTACTAGGCACACTCAAGAGGTTCCACAAGGCATCAACCATGCCAAAATCAAATTTTTCATGTGCCTAAGAATCCTATGCAAGATCGTTAACTAGAGATTAGGCGAAAAGCAAGCAAGCAAACAACTTTATTGCTAAGTGAATGGAAATACAACCTTTGTAGATATGGTCCACCACTTCTTTAGCTCCGTGATGACGTCCCTTCGCTGCGATCACCGGGATCCCGGACTCTAGCGATGGTTTCGTCGGGGAAATGAGCGGGCTAGGTCGTTGACTTCGATGCCGAAGATGATCAACGTCGAGGCAACTCTAACTCAAGCTCCATCTTCACTAGGTCATGAAACTTGTGAAGAAAATACCCAATACAACATGGCAAGTGGTATAGGATGAAGAAATAGGAAGTGGGTTCACTTTGGATTTGTATTTCTCACTTGATTTCAACACTTGAAATTTTGTAGCAAGGTTTTCTTTTCTTTTTCAAGAAGAAGAAGAAGAAGAAGAAGAAAATATATTATGAATAATGAAAAATCAAGTGAAGAGTTATCATAATGCAACCATGGGTGAGTTAACTTGTGTAGAGAATAAACTAGGGTTTAGGTGTAATGGTTAGGTTAAGGCAAAAAACAAAATGGCAAAGACTTTCAAAGCTTCATGAAGCTTCATGAATAAAACAAAGCAAGCCTCCATTTTATTTTTGCCAAAATGAATAAAGAAAATAAATAAAACAAATGAAAACCCAACCATTAACCTAAAGATGGTATAAAGCAAACATACACCCAAGTTTGCATGTATCATCAAACATGATACAAACAAGTGCACAAATATATATCATATATACAATGTGCACAATCTAGTGAGAAAATAATCTTAAGTGAACCAATACTAGTTAATGTAAATTAATATATCAAATATATAATTATACATTAAATCATTAAATCAACACTTGATTTAATGATCCGGTCATACTGCATATAACCGACTAATATCAATAGTAACAACTTATCAAATCAACACCTGATCCGATAACTCAGCTATATCGCATATAACCGATCAATGTCATAAATCGCGAGAATAGAATACAGTATCACATACTGGTATTATTCTCGGTCCCGCACATATCTCATATGCGCTCCTATTTCGTTTCGCTTGAGCCAGGAAACCTCTGTGTAGGACTCTAAAGACTCGTCAATACGCCGGCAGCAGGTGATGATCATATCAAACACCCACAAGCCGCAAGCGGTCTGCTAAACTTAACGGCCACCCGGGTATTGAGCGATCAGAAGATCAACGAGCAAGCCCGCTCACACTCCTGTGAATCCAACGAGTAACACTACCGTACAGTCCGGTCTGTTCGTCTGATATGTCGCATATCTCGTCTAGGGGTGTTAAACGTCAGACCCCAATAACTCAATGAGCCGTGTCAATATGAGGCTTATATCAGGTCGAGAAACTACTGGTAACACTTACCAGTAAATCCCTAAAGCAGCCTTGTCCAAGGACTTCCTGTTATAGCCAATCAAGCACAGCGCAACATCAACTCCTTATACCGGGAGAGATGAAACCCCTCCCATCGCTCGTTGCATCCATGTGATTCGGGACTGTACCCAAAAACCACCGTTTTGCACGCCCTCTTGGACGTGGTAAGGTGGAAATCAAAGCACAGTGGGAATCACACAAGACTCTATGACGATATCGGGTCTACAGACTAACCTGCACCAGTGTCACCAGAGAACTGCCATCTGACGTAAGGTATAATACCAACTGGGAGTTCTCGGCGAGTCCGTCCAGTCTACCCAGTCTCCACTGAGCACCCATATATCATCTCTGATGTCAAACACCAATGGATATGGGATCATCCATCGCCCATCTGTATGGGTCGAGAAGGTATACGCTAGTCTACTCTGGTATATCGATGCCCCGTCTCGATACACCCACGACTAGAAACTTTGAAGGATGTACTTATGGACTACCATGTCCCCACTAGTATGATCCGCATCATAGTCCAGGTAGTTAAGTACACATCCTAAGGGCTTTACCAACATGTAACAGAGAGACAATCAGTGTACACGTTAAGGTAAAGAGTAACCAGATAGCATACTATCATATCGAGCAAGAAAGTCATCCCTATATATGTCCAAGTATCCACTACAATATACATCCTATGTATAGTAATGGCCTCTAGGGCATACATATAACTAACAAAGGATACCTGTTCCGCACTGTCACCATGTTCAGCTGACGGTAGTCGATACACAAACGCATACTATCGTCCTTCTTCTTGACAAACAGGACTGGAGCACCCCAAGGAGAAACACTGGGTCGAATGAGTCCCTTATCCAGTAAATCTTGCAACTGACCCTTCAATTCTCTAAGTTCCGCCGGGGCCATCCGATAAGGCGGTACAGAAATAGGCCCCGTGCCAGGAACCAAATCAATACAGAAAGAAATATCACGCTCGGGCGGTAACCCAGGAAGCTCATCAGGGAACACATCAGGAAACTCGCTAACAACCGGAATCTGATCCATCGGAACCTCTGTAGCTCTAGTATCGCAAACATAGGCGAGAAATCCCTGACATCCCTTCCTCAAAAGCTGTCCAGCGCGAAAAGAAGAAATCACACTGTGAGGGGTGGCACCACGGTCCCCCAACACAACAAAAACTGACTCGCCGGGAAAACAAAATCTAACTGTCTTCTCGCGGCAGTCAACAGAAGCATAGCACGTGGCTAACCAATCCATGCCCAAAAGAACGTCGAAGTCCAACATCTCAAGAAAGATCAAATCGACCGGCAACTCTCTCTCGCCAATACGGACGGTACAGGATCGGAACACGTGACTAGCGACAAACGACTCTCCCACAGGAGTAGTCACAACAAGCGGCTGATCAAGCAAACCGGACTCTCTACCCAAACTCGGCATAAAATGTGTGGATACGTACGAGTGCGTGGATCCGGGAGCGAATAACACATGTGCACCAACAGAACATACTGGAAGGATACCTGAGACCACCGCATTGGACGCCTGCGCGTCCTGATGCGTCAAAGCAAAAACTCGCGCCTGTCCTCCACCTGCGACTGACTGTCCCCTGCTAGCCGCTGCCTGTCCTCTGCCTCGATCACCTCGTCCTATATGAACAAATCCTCCATGACCGTGACCTCTCTGTGCATGAGTATGGCGCGGAGTAACAGTAGGTACAATAGGCAACGCCGTCTGGGGTGGTGAAGGTGGTAATGTAACGTGCGGTGCTGCTGCCTCCCTCCGGGGTATCTCAGGAAAATCTCGTACACGATAATAAGAACACCCGCAATGGAAACATCTCGATGATGGTCGCTGACCCTCCTGGGGATAGGAGCTAAACAACCTGCCTCGCCCCGAATCTCTGCTACCTGCAAGACGTCTATCACGACGCCGAAAAACCTGTCTCTGCGCTGATGTATCCGCACGAACTCTCTTCGTCTCTGGAACTACCGAAGTCTCAGCAAGGCGCTCCTCGACTAATAGGGCTGCATCTACAGCTGCTGCATATGTCTCGTAATGTTGTGCGCTGATCGCTAGAAACAGTGGTGTAAGCAAGCCTCGGACAAATCTCTTGACTCGCAACTCCTCAGTAGACACTAGGTACGGAGCATACACTGACAGCTCGGTGAACAGGACGTCATACTCTGCCACTGACATCTCCGGAGTCTGACGTAAGGACTCGAACCGGCGAGCTCTAGCATCTCTGACGCTTAGTGGAAGAAAACGGCCAAGGAAAAGCGCCACGAAATCTGTCCAGGTCATAGGAGGAAGACCTGCTGCTCTACCCTTCTCGACTGATTCACCCCATTTCTGCGCGAGACCTTCCAGGAGAAAGCTCGTGAACTCAACCCATCTTGCATCTGCGCATCTAAGTGAACGACATATCCGCGCCATCCTATCAATGAAAGACTGTGGTTCCTCGGCCACATCAGTGCCTGTGAAGACCGGAGGCTTCAGCTTCATAAACTCTGATAACGATACCGAGATAACCTCTGTAGCTGCAGGGGCGACTGCCTGTACTGTGGGTACCACCGCGGTCTCTGCAATGGGTGGAACTACCTCTGGTCGCTGCGCTCGAAGTGTCTCAACTAGAGATCCCATCATCTGGCGCATCTCCTGCATACCGGATCCCATCGTCTGGCGCATCTCCTGCACACCAGCCCCTAACATAGCAATCTGATCTGTCACGGCAGGAACAGCCTGCTCGGGCACAACCGGTGTACTATCTGGATCAGTCCTCGTCTCGGATGAGTCAACTCGAATCTCGGCCCTCGCGGCCGCTCTCTACGCCCTCGTAGTCTTTGGCGGCATAATGGCTGAAAGGAACAATAGAATTCGATAAGGATACGGAAATCGAATCGCAAGAATGCATATACTCAAGAAGGAATTTAAATCAACAAGTCCTAAGGTCGCTTTGGCGGAGTACCGTGTCGTGAGTATGCCGCGGAACATACGCACGCTACGCCACACTGCTTCAGCTACCTACTCCATCATACCAGGGTCATCCTAGGAACACTCCGAAAGGTAAAACCTAGGCTCTAATACCAACTTTGTCACGACCCAAAGTTTGGCCCGTAACCGGCACTTAACCGCGTAACGTCTACAGGCGTAACGCGACTAAGTGAACCAAAAACCCAGAAACCAAACCAGTAAAAATATAGAGTGTTTTAAGTTTTAAAAGGAAGCATTTAGAAGTGATGAGAAATCTTAAGTAAACAATCTCCAAGATAGCAATATACGACGCCGTAGCGAAGATCAAGATCCACAAGTGGGAACATCACAGATAGAATAAACTGCAAGTACAGTCGGCTCACAACGAGCTCGACACCAGAACACAAATAATATACATCATCGTCCTCACACTATCTCTAAGTCAAATACATACATGGTAGATGGAGAATACTAGATACAACAATATACATAACTGAAAGATAAACAGATACCGCACAAAACCCACCTATCAGCAAAAGAGCTAGTACACCAACTATGGGGGTAACTGTGTCAAAAGATGCAAAACGCAGCCTGTTGCGACTACTCCGAAGGGCAACCTGCAAACACAGTGGCACAACGGGGGTGAGTTTCCAACTCGTGAATAGAGATAACATATAAAGGTAATCGCGAGCATGCACGTACTGCGCTACTCTATCATATGCCAACAGATGATATCAATATGGGATAAGCAGTAGTGCAACAATCATGCAAGTGCTCTATCAGGTAATATAACTACAGGATGAGATACAATAATGAATGCTGAGCATGGAAAGTATAATATCTACACGGAATGTCAACATGGAATATGTAATCGGTGTCCATCAATGCACCCCAAATTCCAACAACCCAGACGCCGGCACTCCCATCGGCCCTCAAATCCTGTACATCACTGAGAATCACGAGTGCCCAACATAGGCACCTAAATATCATAAATACTCATGTCTAGCATCGACACGCAAATCTTCCTATATCGGGCATCCGTCAGTCCGGATCAGCCCCCTCTCTCATATGTCTATCGGGCATCTGTCAGTCCGGGTCAGCCCTCTCTCTCATATATATCTATCGGGCATCCGTCAGTCCGGGTCAGCCCTCTCTATCTCATATATATCTATCGGGCATCCGTCAGTCCGGGTCAGCCCTCTCTATCTCATGTATATCTATCGGGCATCCGTCAGTCCGGGTCAGCCCCCTCTATCTCATATATATCTATCGGGCATCCGTCAGTCCGGGTCAGCCCTCTCTATCTCATTTATATCTCGCTCTAGCACCGAGAAAACATAGGGTAGACGCACCGAAATATCATATAAGGGGAACCGGGTTTTTAAATGATTACAGGTTTGAAATAGGCGCGGTTCCCAAATCCAGAAATCACATGTAATCCAAACCAATATGCATGTCAATGTGATGTGATATGTGCATCAAGTATGAATATCATGTCAAGTCACATAAAGATGAGCTACAACATAATAATCCGATGTGATATATGCATCAAGTATGAATATCATGTCAAGTTCTACAGTGTAAGTGCCATGGAAATTACTAACGGTGTGTGTGTAGCATGCAGGATGGAGCTCGTGCAACATGAACCGTTAGTAATGGTGCGGTGTTCTATCAATTCTAGTTTATATACATATATCAGGGAATGTGGTATGCACTAAATAATAGCCATGAACAGTCAATGTATGGAAATGTAGCTACAAGATCCTATCAGCCCTGATATAGAACGCCATGCGGGCGATATCCCCGTAGATGTCAAATCTACTCACCGTAGTCTCTTGCTAGGTATAGCCGATGACTTGTTTCCCCTTCTTCACGGCGTCCGTCGCACTCGCCTGCGAACCTAGAATTCCACAGAATATCACGCATAAGCTCAAAATCATACAAACACGACATTTAAGGTCAACTAGAAACCCGCGTCGCAAACCAAGCGCGCGTGTGCGCGATACGCTAAAACGTGCGATTACGCGCCTGATGTCGCTCCGACGCGTCGCGATACGCAGAAACCCCAAACCCACACACACGTATCACGCGTGTCGCGAAAGATTAAAAAGTACGGGAAATAGGGCATTCTACTCCAGATTTTGCTACAGAACATATATTATAAAAATAGATATACCAAAACACTCCACATAGCAGCAGACTCCAGTGGCCCAAACCTCAACCCAAAACACCTCCATCTGGCCGCAAATTGCGGCCAGAATGCTTATTTCGGCGGCCTGGGTAGGGGGGACTCCCAGGTTTTGTGTGTGCAGTCTATACCCCCTGTGTATGCTACAGTAATTCCAATTTCACTCTTAAACATCTCGGATAGTAGCAGATCCTACAGAGCTTTATTTCAAGTTAAAAACCCCACTTTTTGCACTAAAATGAAACTTTATGGTATTTATGTGCAAACTGAACCCAAAACCTGGCCTAAATAGCTCTAATAGCACAAAATAGAGTTAATCAAGCCAACAAAACCCCAATCTAACATAAGCATCACAAATATCCTTTAATATCACTAAAAATGCACAAAAATGAGATTTTTAATAAGGAATGCTACAAGTTTAAGGAAAAGGAGTGCTAACATGAGTTAATAGCTTCTAAAACCTTATAAAACACCAAAAGTCCCAGCTCTTCCCTCAAGTGTGCAGATTTTCCTTCAAACACCCCAAAAAGCCCCTTTTTCCATGGTTTTGTGAAGGAAATGTGTTGATTTGTGTAGGGTTTTGTTTGGGGATCAAAGGGAAATGAAAATAAGAAGAAGAGATGAAGAAAATGATAGGGTTTTTCTGCTGGAGCAGCAGAATTCAGAAGTGAGGAGAAGAGAGAGAGAGAGAAGGTCAACAAAAGTCCAATTCTTACCTAACACCCATACCTCATTTTTTTATTAGGATTTGAATTATTCAAAGGGTCATGACATGATTAAGTGGTGGGGATAAAACAATAAACCATGCAAGAAAAGAATTGGCTAACACTTTAAACCTAGGTCTCAAAAATGGCTAAGTGTGCATGTGCACACTACAAAGGAAAATTTTCCAATTTGTTAACACGGCTAAATATAATTAGTAAACCCGACTAAAATAACTTATAATCCTTTGTACACATATATAATAATATGCACAATTACTAATTAACACGAAAAAACATGAAAACGAAATTTCAATGTGTTACATTTTAGCATGATGCTCTTGCAAGTTTAGAGTGGTTTTTAATTTATCTAAACAGGATGGCTCCCACTGTTTCTCGAATCCCTCCTCAAACCATAAAAGAAGAATTAGCCAGGACTATTCTCACCGTACAATTCTTGCTTAACCGTTCAGCCAGGTCAGTGTCAATACTTCGAGGGAGGTTTTCCAACACTTTCGTGAAGTTCCTTAATTAAATAACCTCTTTTCTCTGGGGGCGTAGCCCCGCTGACACCTTTCTCGTCACCTACTTGGTTTATAGCATTGATCATTAAGTGACGAATCTCCTGATAAGTAGTATATACTCACAGTAGGATCGGGATCCAAAATATCATCGTATGATAATGTTGAAGGAATCCTACCAAAATTCATCAAACTCCAAAATGGTATGCTCTCTCTGCAAATTTCAGTTTCTTTAGAAATTCCCGATATAAATTTTTTCCCCATGCTCTTATGACCTTGGCTTTGGTCAAAATGTCATAAGTCACATGTCAAGTTCTACCTATCATTATCCAGGTTAATTTGAACCCATCCGTACATACCCCCTGACTTTGGTCAAATGATAATACGACTGCCCCAAACTAACTCATCTAACTATGCAACAAATGAATACCCAGCAGCTACCAAACACTATGCCTTGACTTTGGCCAAAATACATAGCTTGAATACTACTGAATACCCAAATGAAATGACAGAGGGCTACGAATGGTTTTGGCAAAAACCGTGAACGTAGTGAACTTGATATAATCGAAGGAACCTGATAGCTTTTTAAAAGGAGTGGTTAAAGCTCCGCAATTAAAAAATTCTTCTCTTTTTAAAATAACCGAGTGGTTTCTTTTAAATTTGTTCCAACGATTGAACTATGGTTTATTTTCTTTGCATTATAATAATGTGTCCCATCATATATCCTATCATTCCAGAAAACAACGAAAATACCACGTCCTCTTATGCCATCTGCATTCGCCACTGGGTCCCGTCATCACCCGTTAGGTTACTTAACTAACGACGGAGCGGGGGCTGGGCTAGCACGGGTGTAAAACATAAGTACGTCTAATAGCTGTCATATATAGATATTGTACATTCGTTAGACGCAATAATAAGCATTCCAGATCACAGACGAACTTTATTGGATATACTAGCAATCCGCATTTGCTTTGAGCCTGCAATAAAAGACGGATTACACAGTTGTGATGAATAGCCATTACCCCAACCCTAGACCCCTACGGGTACGGCAAACTACCCGCCAAGTACCCGAAGTGAAGCGGTCTCCCTCAACAACGTGAGCAGGCCACTAAACACTTCAACGTACCCGGTAGTTTGTGTACCCCGCCTTGGGTCTATCCTAGGAGCAAAAAACAGTAAAAAGAAATAATACAACGGTGGCTACAACCGCAACCTAGATGCGCCCCGCAAAAGAATATTACATCATATTACATTTACATCGAATGAATGAATATTAAACCCATCTAAAACCCCGGCTAATCGTCACAACACTTCAATCAAGTCCATATACACAAACAGTAAACATTACAGAAATGTGCAACCCCCTGCCAACCGACATACTAGCAGTTAGGGAAGGTTTACGAACACATTAAACATTACAGATAAAAACCCAATTAGCAAATAACTTAGAACATCGATCAACAACCTTTTTCCGTGTCTACCCCAAAAGCAAACCAGCACTGAAGTAACCTAGGCAGAAATAGAATATACAGGAAAACAGAACACCACAAAATATGAATTATTGAGCAAATCGGAATTGACTCCGCCGCGGATCCGCGGCCAAAAGCACACTCTTTCCGCGGATCCGCGGCCATCAGGCCGAGTTAAAACTTCGTATTTTCCCAGAATTCTTATATTTACCTGCTGTGAATTTTAAGGCATATCAAATATTTTTTTAGACATGTTTAAAATTAACAGAGCTGTTAGGGTAACCGGGGTTTCGTTTTCGCGTTTTCTGACGATCGAAGTTCTAATCAGTTGCTAACAAGCTAGTAATGGTTTAGTTGGCTCTGATACCACTATAAGTCCATATCACGCACCCTACGAACTTGCGGGGATGCGGAATATATGAAAAACGATTATCAAAGCTTCGTAACACGGACTTGAGCGCATGAATCGTATCTAAACCGTTACTAGCAAACTACGAGAGGTTTCACTACTTGGATTCGAAGTTATACCTCACGTTACTTGTCCTTCAGGTCTTTATCGCTGTCCTCCACTCCTCGTAGGCTCCTTGGAACATCGGCACCTCAACGGCCTCCTCGAGTCAAAGACGATCCACCCGAGAGCTCCTACGCCAAGCTTGATCTCCAACTTGAGATAACTAGGTTGCTCAAAGTGCTAATCTAAGCTACCTAGGGGATATAGAGTGAGGTTATGGATGTATTAGTCTAGCTAACCCTTGATCTCAACACATGAGTGGTTAGGGTTAGGGTTTCAAGAATGAGAGAGCTTGAGGAGAGAGAAGGTAATGATACGAATGAATATTAATAATGAGCTCATTTGAATTTAACAACCATAACAATTTATCAAATAAATAATATAAATGATTAATCATCATGGTTGATTCATTCACCTTGTGTGATTCATCATATGACTCATTAACTAATTAATGCATCATTTAATACCATGGATGAATCACACAAATGAGACATTAAGCAATAAATGCGTATGCCACCTTAACCCCCAAGTCACCATGCTTCTAGAAGCTTCCCGGAAAATTACGAGAACGCCCCTCCAATCCGTGAAAACACGGAAAAACTTTAGACTGTATAAATCCAATAACCCGATACTAGAATCTGGCTTAAACCAAAGCCGGCTAGTAAAAACTGTCTGAACGTCGCACGTGAGTTTAAACACGTATGCGTCCGAACCCTTGTCGTAAAACCATACGACCTCTATATCGTTTCTCCTGGAGCAGAGAAACTCTCTGTGTGGGACTCTAAAGACTCGACAATACACTGGCAGTGGGTTTAACCACAGACCGCAAGCGGCACTAGCTGTATGTAACGGTCCCCAGGTAGATGTCGATAAGAAGGCCGATGAGGAAACCCATCCGAACTCCTACTGAGCCTGATGTGACAATCTCCGTACAGTCTGGTCTGTTCGTCTAAAACTATCGCATATCTAGCCTAGGGGGAGGCAAGCGTCAGTCCCCTAATAGCGGTATAAGTCGTGTCGGAGCGTATCCCATTACACCCTGAGAAACTACTGGAACCTACCAATAAATCTCGCTTGCCCTGGCCAGGGACATTGCGTAATAGCTCTCTGACACAGCGCGATATCAACTCCCAATACTGGGAGAGACGAATCCTTTCTAACCGCCACTGCCTCCAAGTGCTCGGGACTGCACCCAACTGCTACCTGTTTGCACGACTCCTTTGAGCCGTGGTAGGGTAGCAATCTAAGAACAATGGGACACACTCGAGGCGAAGTAGCAGTGTCAAGTCTGCGGACTATGCTGTATTCATGTCACCTAGGAACTGTTAACTGACGACGAGTATAATACCAACCAACAGTTACCCTGCGAGTCCTGTCCGGTGTACCCATAACCTAAAGAGCACCCGTATACTATCTCCAGTACGACGTACTGATGGCTGTGGGATAGACCATCTCCCCAACTGGGATGAGAAGCGTACACACTAGTCTACTCTGGAGTATCGATGCCCAGTCTCGATAATCCTGCGACTCGGGACAAGTATAGGATGTTGCTTATAGACTACCCAGCCCCCACCAGTGTGACTGCCATCACAACGCTGGTAATCAAGCAAAGATCCTATGGGCTCTACTAATATGTATAAATGACACGTTACAAGAAACATATGCACATATTAAAGTAGACACAAACCAAGTAGCATACTACCATTTTTAGCAAGACTGTATATACAATTGTGAATATCTCAAGCTTCCATTAAGTAATATACATACAAGTATGATACAATAATGGCCCCTACGGCATATACACTAACAGCATGCACCTTTATATGATATTGCTTTTGACTTGGAGTAAATTGGGAACCGCAGGATATATTTCAAAACTGGATTCATTTAAAAGAGCGGTTTTCCCTTGATACGTGCATAGTATTGTTCCATGTTATATGACATACGGATATGCTTACATTTCCGTTACATGTAGTCTACATCATGCTTTATGATTATACGCATTGAGATATGCTGTTTTCATGGGATTTCTGGATTTGAGAACCATGGCTATTTCAAAAGAAAGTAAGAACTGTTTTAAAAACCCGGTTTCTCTTGATATGATATTTCAGTGCATCCACCATGTGTTTTCTCGGTTCTGAGTGTGACATGTGAAACCCGATTCGAGGAGGCGGATGAGGCCGATTGCGGGTATATGGTGGACCCGGTATGGTACCCCGGGGAGAGAACGGATCTGTCGTGGAGCAGGCGATAAGCCTGGCAGAGGGACCACTACTTACCGGTGATAGTATTTGGGCTTGGCGAATATCCGGAGGATACCGACCGGAGTCGAGAGATGATGTGGGCCGATACAGACTGACGGAGCCCGATATATGAGGATTTATGTGTAGGGTTGCTAGGCACGCTCACAAAGGTCTACGAGGCATCAACCATGCCCGATTAAAAAATTAGCCGTGCCGAACAACCAGAAGCCGGATCTTTAAACTAGGGTTTAGGCGAAAACAAGTATGTTAAACACTTTAACACTAAGTGAGAGGGATTACAACCTTTGTAGATCCGGTCCTTCACTTCTTAAGCTCCGTGTTGAAGTCCCTTCGATGCGATCATCGTGTTACGGACTCTCGAGAGGTTCCACGAAGAGAAAGATGCAGTCTTGCTTCCGATCTTCGATACAAAGATGATCTACCTTGAAGTTTCGTTAATACAAGCTAACACTCATAATATGAAGTGAACACCTTCATCTAAATGGCAATGATAGATCAGGATGATGAAGTAGGATTTTAGCTCTCTTTTATTTTCATTTACTCACTCATTTTTCATCACAAATAAAAAGCAAGAAAGCTTTACAAAAGGAGGAAGAAGAAGAAGAATAAGAATAGTGATCAAATCCTTTTGTGATGAATAATGAAAGGATAATTATGATGAATAATACAACCATGGTCAAGTAACCTTTGTAGAGATTGAACTAGGGTTAAGGGGTGTGGTTGGGTTAAGAAATATCACGCAAAAATATCTAAACAAATATCTTTGCACAAAACAAAAAGAAAGCTTCTAGAAACATCTAGAAAAGCTTAACCCTAATCAAACCCTAACCATGTTTAATCTCCACTAAATATGTTGCATTAGTAATCATATCATGTTACAATATTATATATTACATATATAATATTTATTGTAACCAAATAAAATAATACAATTAACATATATCGCATATATATCAATGTATTACCCGAGGGAGAAAAAGAATCTTTTAGTGAGCTAATATTAGTTAATGTAATTTAATATATCATATATATTATTATACATTAAATTATCGAATCAACACTTGATCCGACAATCCGGCTATATCGCATATAACCGACTAATATTTATCCGTACCGATTCATCGAATCAACACTTGATCCGATGACCCGGCTGATATCAAATATCGCGAGAATAGAATACGGTATCTCATATCGTATTATCCTCGGTCCCGCACATATCACATATGTGCTCCTAATCCGTTTTGCCTGAGTCAAGAAACCTCTGTGTAGGACTCTAAAGAATCGTCAATACGCCGGCAGTAGGTGATGATCAAATCAAACACCCACAAGCTGCAAGCGGTCAGCTAAACGTAACAGCTACCCAGGTTTTGAGCGCTCAGAAGATCAACAAGCAAGCCTGTACATTCTTCTGTGAATCCAAACAGTAACACTCTCGTACAGTCCGGTCTCGTCATTTGATATGTTGCATATCTCGCCTAGGGGTGGTAAACGTTAGACCCCAGTAGCTTGATAAGTCGTGTTGATATGAGGTCTATAACAGTTCGAGAAACTATTGATAACAGTTACCAGTAAATCTCAGCAACCCTGGCTAGGGATTTCCGGTTATAGCTAATCGAACACAGCACAACATCAACTCCCTATACCGGGAGAGACGAATCCCCTCCTATTGCTCATTGCCTCCATGTGATTCGGGACTGTACCCAAAAGCCGCCTTTTTGCACGCCCTCTTGGACTTGGTATGATAGAAATCAAAGCACAGTGGGAATCACACAAGACTCTATGATGATCTCGGGTCAACAGACTACTCTGTACCAGTGTCACCGGAGAACTGCCATCTGACGTGAGGTATAATACCATCTGGGAGTTCTCGGCGAGTCCGTCCAGTGTACCCAGTCTCCACTGAGCACCCATACACCATCCTTGATGTCAAACACCGATGGATATAGGATCATCCATCGCCCATCATATGGGTCAAGATGCGTATACGCTAGTCTACTCTGGTGTATCGATGCCCTGTCTCGATACACCCTCGACTAGGAACAGTTATAGGATGTACTCATCGACTACCGTGGCCCCACTAGTATGATCTCATCATAGTCCCAGTAGTCGAGTACATATCCTAAGGGCTTTATCAACATGTAACATAGAAACAATCAGAGTACATGTTAAGATAAAGTACAACCAGATAGCATACTATTTTGTCGAGCAAGAAAGTCCTCCCTATATATGTCCTAGCATCCACTACAATATACATCGTATGTACAGTAATGGCCACTAGGTCATACATATAATAAACAATCTCCTACTTGCACTAGGGCCATCTGTTGTGGTATCGCATACCCAACAATTAGCTGCGGTTGAAGTATCTATACTCAAGTATCCCATAAAAGTCTCTACTGGGAAAAAGGCCTTTGTGAGTGGATCCGCGTTGTCGCCCTCTGTGTCTACTCTCCTAACCTCGATCTCCCGGGAGATCAACCATCTCCATGATCAGGTGATACTGCCTAAGAATTACATCCGAATTTCTGATGGGACGGTAGTTCCTTGGCTAAAGCCACAACTCCATTGTCACACAATGGTAGGAACGAAGTTCATCTCATGAACTTATATATATCCAGACTGTCTCTTTGGTAGCATCCTTGGTAACGATGTATCTTGCCTTTAATCGTCTAGTATGTCACGGTATCTAGCTTGGAACTCTTCCAACATACCGTCCCTCCACTGAGGGTAAAGACAATGCCTGCGACTGACATTCAGTCGTCCTTATCACCCTGGAACCTTTCTAGTGATTCTCCCCAGGATCGATTGATACCATCTCACTACAACTAGTGAGTATCCTAACATCCAATTAGATCTATCTCATAGATCCAAAACCCAAGATTTAGAAGGTATCACTTTGATCCTATATGGAGAATCCTTGTGATAAGCGGAGATTGACCGAGCGTAGTATAGGAAACTCCTTCCCTATCAAGAGTATGTCATCCACGTACTCTACGAGGATCACCACCATACTCTCTACTACCTTTTTGTATATACAAGGTTCATCTACCATTTTGATGAAGTCAAACTCTTTAACTACCACATCAAAACAGACATTCCAACTCCGCGATTCCTGCTTTATCACATAAAACATCTTGCACCAAATACTGAGCATATCGGGATAACTGTGTAAACTGGATGTCATACTCAGACACCGTCATCCCAGGTGTCTTGACTAAGGCCTCGAAGCTATGAGCTCTGGCGTCACGAACGCTCTCTGGAAGGAAACGGGCTAGAAAGACCGCTGTAAACTCGACCCAAGTCATAGACGGTAGACCTGCAGCTCGACCTCTCAAGACTGACTCCCACCATGTCTGCGTGAGACCCTCTAGTCGGAAACTCGCAAGCTCTACCCATCGATCATCCGAACATCTCAGCGAACGGCAGATCCTGGCTAAACTGTCAAGGAACGTCTGTGGGTCCTCCGCTGCCTCGGTGCCGGTGAATACTGGAGGTCTCAGCCTCATGAAATCCTGTAGTGAAACCGGAATGGCCACGGTGGTAGTAGTAGGAGCAGGTATCATGGTCGTCTGTGATGTAGTAGGTACGTCATCCGGCCTCGGTGTACGACTGGCTGCAACTAGGGATCCTACCATCTGACGTAGCTCCTGCATGCCTCCCATCATCTGTCGCAACTCCTCCATACCGGTCTCGAGCCTATCCATACGGCCTGGGGAAGGTGGATCGGTCTGTCCCCGCGGCGTAGGCATACCACCCTGCTCAGTCCTAGTCTCGGACGAGCCAGCTCGAATCTCGTCTCTGGCGGCAGCCCTCTGTGCCCTCGTAGCCTTCGGCGGCATAGTGGCTGTTACAGGAAAACGGATAGTAAGAACAGTGCAATAGGATCATAGGATACACGGAATTGAAGAATAATTTCAAGCAAGTATCCTAAAGTCACTTAGGCGGAGTATCGTATCGCAAGTATGCCGTAGACATACGCACGCTACGTTACCCTGCTTAAGTCACTTACTCCATCTACCAAGGGTCATCCTACACTCACAAAGGTAAAACCTATCGCTCTGATACCAACTTTGTCACGACCCGCAGGGTACGGAACGTGACTGGCACTTAAGTTTACGAAACGTCTAAAGACGTCCGTAAAATAAGTAAGCCAAAGCCCAGAAAACAAAACCAATTAAGCAAAAGAGTGAAGAAAACCCAATCAATTGAAAGCGAGTTTATCAAATAAGTCATGTAAAACCCTTTTTTAAAAACAATACCAATTTTTCCGAAAATTTCGGCAGAGTCTCCTTTGTAAATACTGGCCCCCAAAATGGGTACAACAAAATATATATGAATCCAACAAAATAGGGCATTCCCAAGCGGGAGCTAGCTCTTCGCCACAAGGCGGTCACAAATCCCACGTAATATAAAACGACAGGATGCAAAATAATCATAATGAAGCATAAGAAAAACAGCATGTCGACTCAAGTGAGCTCGACCCCAAAATACAGCACAAAAGTCTACAAATCTCACAGTCTCATCTCTAGGTCAATATACAATAAAACTGGTAGAAACAGTAGATGGAGTACACTAGATACAAAGAATATACAAGGTGGTACAAAATAGTAACATAACCCACCTATGAGCAAAACCTCGAGTCCAGGCAAAGGAGGCAAAAGAGCAAGTGCGCCCGCCGCTACTGAACTGACGGAGCGGACCTGCAAAAGACTGTGGCACAACGGGGGTGAGTTGCCAACTCGTGAGTAATAAATAACACCTACAAAGGCTATCGTATGCATGCACACAAGCATGCTAGCATCTAAAATACAGGTATGAATGGATGCACTAGCAGGTGTGTATACAACATCAGTGTACGAATATGTATGCAACATGAATATCTGAGGTCTCATTAGGTATCTATAAGAAACATTTTATCTCTTTTTGTTTTTGAAACTCTTTTAGAATGCCAGCATAATACTCAAGGAATCGACGAGAACCGGTGTCCAGCAACGACACCTAAAAGCTGTCTCAAATCTCATAAATCCATGTCATAGTGTCTCTGGCCTCAGCCGTCCGGCTGACCCATCTCAAATATCAATATCTCATCATCTAGCGGCCACGGTCGGTATCCTCTGGATATCCGCCGTCCCAAACAGTCACCGGTAGGTAATCCGTCCCCTGCCAGGCTCAACGTCAATACCACATTCCTCTTGCCCCGGGGTACCTTACCGGGCCCACCATGTACCCGTGTCGGTTCCTCCACTCCTCGACACGGATTTACAAAACCACAGCAAACTCATGGTGGACGAAACTTACATCACTAGAAAACCGCAATTTACATATTTAAAAAAAATATAATAAGTTTAGAAATTTTGCGGCTTTCCCCTGAAATCCAGCAATATCATAAAATCTCAAGAAATCCTCATAAGTGCATATATCAGTGATAATGAATGCATATGGTATCAATAATCAAGTTGCGATGTGTGATTAATGGATTAAGCATGAACAATTAATATGATGAAGTACATGCACATGAATAGCAATCCTACGGTTTCATTTTAAGGAATTAAAGGTAATAGCACAAGTTTAAGTATCAATTAGTAAAAGGTTTAAATTTAAAGGTTATCTAGTGTGGTGGCATGGCAATTACCAGGGTGTGTGTGTAAGCATGAATAGTGCTCGTGCTGCATATAAAAACCCTGGCAATGGTGCAGGTGTCCTATAAAATGGTTTCGTATAGGTATGTCAATATAATGCATGGATGCAGCAAATAGTCAAATAAGTATTTCACCCCTAATTACTAACATCACTAAGGATCTTGTAAGTTACTAAAACTACCGGGCGGCTTGTGCCATCCAACGATAGTCCCCCGTAGATGTTACATCTACTCACCGGAATCCCTGGCTAGCTGTGCCCACTCACCGCCTTTCCCTTTCGCGCCGCGTCTGACGTCTCCGCGACCGAACCTGGAATTTACATCAATACCAAACATAAGGTTACATATCAAGAACGACGCAAAACCCCAACGAAACTACTAAAGTTCGCTAGCTAGGTACAACGTGCACAAAGTGCGCGGAACACACGCGAAAATTGCAAAAACTGCCAAAAAAACGCCGATTTGGTCGCCGGCAAAACTAAAACCCGACTACCCAAAAATCCGCACTCACGCATCCTAAACGTCAAAGGAGATGCTAAAAATATCCCCAAGGTATCACAAATAATTCACCAAATAATTTTAATAAAAAACCTAGTAAGCACAAACTAGCAATTTTGGTGCAAAAAATCGAAATTTAGCGATACGGTTATCACAATCCAATCACACAACAAGCAATCTACAAACACTATAATTACAACACATAGCAAAGATTCAAAAACCTATTTTCCATAAGCAACCATTACTTGAATTATATAACCTAGCAATTCTTAATCCAAACTTTATATGAAAACCTTAAATTAACACTAATTTTATAACTCAATTAGCAAGTTAAGCTTCTAGATTAGGTTAGCAAAACAACTAGATAACAAATTAGATTTAATCAACTAAATAATGGTTTCTAAACCCTAATTCAACTCACTAATCATGCTTCACAACCCATTTTCCAAACATAAACCCTTTCTAAATTTTGGTAATTTAGCAAACCTAATGCAATTTCACACAAGTTTAACATAGATTAGGTTAATAGTAAGCCGCATAAGCAAGGTAACCATATAGATTAGTTAATTAACAACTAGATTAACTACAAAACAATTTAATTAACTATCATGGCTTCAAAAACCCTAGTTTAATACAAACTATTCTTTTATAAACTAGATTAGAAATTAGTTAAACTTTTAACACTAAAACCATATACTTAAGGAATTTAGCCAAAAGAAATTAACTTGATGGAAATTATACCTCAAGATCTATGGATCAACCATGTGATTTGCCTCTAAGGATGGCTTCCTAGCTCCAAGATTCAAGCAAGAATGGCTAAGGATAAATGATAGCATAAGGATTTTGTTTGGATTTTTGAATAAATTGTGGATTTTGATGTGTTTTTTTGAAGAAATTTGAAGCAAATGAAAAGAAAAGAGATGAAGAAGAGGGGGGTGCAGGTTTCGGCCATTATGAGGTAAGGGGGAGGGGTGTGGGTGTGTGGGAAAGGTCAAGGGTCAAGTCTCCAAAGTCAATGCACCATACCTTATCAACTATATTTAAAATAAATTCATAAACAACCCCATTTTCAACACAAGAAAGAAACCAACATGAGGCCAGAAATTTCTGGACTTGCACAAGGTGGGGCTGTCCTAGGGCTGAGGGAAAAGAGAGAGGGGTTTTACAAAAGAAATTTTATGCAAAAAGGCCCCCTACAAGTCAAAAATTGCAAGTTTTAGCTTAAAATTCAATAAATTCGTTTCCTATCATAAAAATTTGTTAAAAATCAAAATAAAATACTAAAAATTTATGTTACCACTAGATTTTAATTAACATAATTTTAAAGATTAAAATTAGCCCGGAAAAATTTGTATTTATCGCTAAATTAATGTATTTTCTTACCGGCTTAAAATAATATTAAAAAATTGAAAAATTAGGGAAAATTTTTAAACGACCAGAATTTCATAATTAACTCATTATCTACTAAAAACAAGCAATTACCTATCCATTTTAGGTATAATTAGCCCTAAACTGCAAAGTAACGAGAAAGACGGTTTTCGGAAAAATACCGAATTTTCACCGAATTTCAGGAAAACACCAAAACGACTTTTCAAGACGCTACACATAGAGACAATCAGAGCATATGTTAAGATAAAGTACAACCAGATAGCATACTATCATGTCGAGCAAGAAAGTCCACCCTATATATGTCCTAGCATCCACTACAATATACATCGTATGTACTGTAATGGCCACTAGGGCATACATATAACTAACATTATGTGCTGATACTGGGCATGAGTTTCATTATGTTTTCGAGTGTCGATGCTGGACACTTAGGTTCCATGATTTTGCTGTGTCTCGAGGGACACACGTTGATTTACATCCTCATACTTCCATGCATATGCTTTATGATATTTACCTGCATGATGTTTTGTGTCATTGGGTGACACGTGGACGAGATCCACATACATACAGACATTGATTACATAGTTGGATAATATCCACATACTTTTAGACTTCATGATATAGTTGACATTGATTCATGTTTCTATCTGAGGCACTGGCACGAGCACTTGGTACTACACTTATGTATAGATGTTTACTCTTGCCACCTTAGCATGCTTCAGACTTATTCTTATTGAGGATATATTTTACTGATCGTATTGACCTAGGATTGTATCATACATATGATTTCTGCTCTATGATGTTTTCTATTCATGAGTTGGCAACTCACTCCCGTTGTGCCACAGTTCTTGCAGGTTTTGCCGTACAGGTTTCGTTACGGCTTTGCTGGCACACTGCTTCCTTTTTAGGTGATTATTTGGTAGGTGGGTTCACTAGCATCGTGACCACCCTTGTATTTAATTTAATCAGTTGTATCTAGTAATTCCATCAACCAAACAAGTATATTTATTTCAGACTTAGAAAACCAATGGTGTATTATTTCGACCTTAGAGTCGCGCGTTGTAGTATTATGGTTTTCTTGAGGATTTTGAGTTTCCTTTTGAGTTTTTGAAAGGTTCCTAGGCACTCTAGTGAGGTCTCACAAGGCATCAACCATGCCAATTTCTTATTTAACGGGTGCCGAGAAACCCTAATACGGATCGTTGGCTAGAAGTTTAGGCGAAAAAGAAACTAGTTAACAACTTAACTAAATGGTAAACGGAAATACAACCTTTATAGATCCGGTTCTACACCTCCATGGCTCCGCGATGAAGTCTCCTCGCTGTACAAATCGGATCTTGGGCTCTAGCGTCGGCTTCATCGGAGAAAAGCGGGCTAGGTCATCGACGACGATGCCGAAGATGATCTACGTCGAGGCATCGCTAGATCAAGCTCCAACTTCACCAAGTCAAGAAAACTTGTGAAGGAAACACCCTATACTACTTGGCAAGAGGTAGAGGATGAAGAAATAGGAAGTGGGTAGACTTTAGATTTGGATTTCTCACACTTTTTCATCAATCACCATTGATGTAGCAAGCTTCTTTTCATGGAAGAAGAAGATGAAGAAGAAGAAGAAGATATGATAAGTGTTCAATAATTGGATAAATAAATCAATACTTATCATATATTAACCCTTGGTTAATTGTAGAGAATGGACCATGGTTAACTTGAATGGTTAGGGTTAAGCATGAGACAAGAATGGTGACTTAGTCAATGCTTCATGAATCTTCAACTAAAAACAAACATAGCCACCATTCATTTCTTATCTTTTCCAAAAATAAATAAATAAATAAATAAGTGAGAAAAAGGAAAACCCTAATCATTAACTTAACCATGGTTTAATTCTTTACAATTAACCAAGTAGACATGTATCATCAAACATGATACAATCAAGTGCACAAAAGTATATCACATATACAACTTGTGATATTCAAGTGAGAAAATCCATTTAAAGTGAACCAATACTAGTTAATGCAAAGTAATATATCAAATATATATAATTATACATTAAATCATTAAATCAACACTTGATTTAACGATCCGGTCATATCGCATATAACCGACTAGTATCCTATGTATCGGCTTATCGAATCAATCCTTGATTCGATAATTAGGTTATATCGCATATAACCAATCGATACATTCATCGCGAGAATAGAATACGATATCACATACATGAATTATTCTCGGTCCCGCACATATTTCATATGCGCTCCTATTTCGTTTCTCTTGAGCTAGGAAACCTCTGTGTAGGCCTCTAAAGACTCGTCAATACGCCGGCAGCAGATGATGATCATATCAAACACCCACAAGCCGCAAGCGGTCTGCTAAACGTAACGGCCACCCGGGTATTGAGCGATCAGAAGATCGACGAGCAAGCCCGCTCACACTCCTGTGAATCCAACCAGTAACACTTACCGTACAGTCCGGTCTGTTCGTCTGATATGTCGCATATCTCGCCTAGGGGTGGTAAACGTCAGACCCCAATAGCTTGATAAATCATGCCGACGTGAAGTCCATGACATGTGTGAAACTACTGATAACACTTACAAGTAGGTCACTGCAACCCTGGCCAGGGATTTCCTGTTATGGCCAGTCGAGCATAGCGCAACATCAACCCCCAATACCGGGAGAGACGAATCCCCTCCTATCGCTCATTGCCTCCATGTGAATCGGGACTGTACCCAAAAACCACCTGTTTGCACGACTCAGTAGAGCCGTGGTAGGGTGGAAATCAAAGCACAGTGGGAGACACACAAGACTCTATGACGATCTCGGGTCAACAGACTAAGCTGTACTGAGGCTCTAGCTAGTCTCTGATACCACTGTAGGGTTCCTAGGCACACACTAGTGAGGTCTCACAAGGCATCAACCATGCCAATTTCAAAAATTACGGTGCCGAGAAACACGACTACGGATCGTTGGCTAGAATTTTAGGTGAAAATGAAACTAGTTAACAACTTAACTAAATGGTAAACGGAAATACAACCTTTGTAGATCCGGTTCTCTACCTCCATGGCTCCGCGATGATGTCTCCTCGCTGTACAAATCGTATCTTGGGCTCTAGCGTCGGCTTCATCGGAGTAAAAGCGGGCTAGGTCATCGACGACGATGCCGAAGATGATTTACGTCGAGGCATCACAAGATCAAGCTCCAACTTCACCAAGTCATGAAACTGGTGAAGAAAACACCCTATACTACTTGGCAAGTGGTAGAGGATGAAGAAATAGGAAGTGGGTTCACTTTAGAATTGGATTTCTCACTCTTTTCATCAAGTTGCCATTGATGAAGTCTAGGTTTTCTTCTTGAAGAAGAAGAAGAAGAAGATAGAAATATTATGATAAGTTCTTTAAAATGAAATGGAAAATGAATACTTATCATAATACTAACCTTAGTTTAGTGTAGAGAATAGACCATGGTTAGATATGATGGTTAGGGTTAAGTAAGAGACAAGAATGGTGGACAACGTCAAAGTTTCATGAAGCTTCAACTAAACTACAAATAAAGCCACCATTCTTTTCTCTTTATGCCATTTATTTTCCAAAATGTATAAACAAATAAATAAATGAATAAATAAGTAATGGAAAAATAAAACCCTAATTATATGTTTAACCATGGTTTAATTCTTTACACTTAACCAAGTAAACATGTATCATCAAACATGATACAATCATTTGCACAAAAAGTATATCACATATACAACTTGTACATCCAAGTGAGAAAATCCATTTAAAATGAACCAATACTAGTTAATGCAAAGTAATATATCAAATATATAATTATACATTAAATCATTATATCAACACTTGATTCAATGATCCGGTCATGTCGCACATAACCGACTAGTATCCAATGTATCGGCTTATCGAATCAATCCTTGATTCGATAACTAGGTTATATCGCATACAACCATTTGATACATTCATCGCGAGAATGAAATACGGTATCACATACACACATTATTCTCGGTCCCGCACATATCTCATATGCGCTCCTATTTCGTTTCGCTTGAGCCAGGAAACCTCTGTGTAAGACTCTAAAGACTCGTCAATACGCCGGCAGCAGGTGATGATCATATCAAACACCCACAAGCCGCAAGCGGTCTGCTAAACGTAACGGCCACCCGGGTATTAAGCAATCAGAAGATCGACGAGCAAGCCCGCTCACACTCCTGTGAATCCAACCAGTAACACTTACCGTACAGTCCGGTCTGTTCGTCTGATATGTCGCATGTCTCGCCTAGGGGTGGTAAACGTCAGACCCCAATAGCTCGATAAGTCGTGTCGATATGAGGTCTATAACAATTCGAGAAACTACTGGTAACACTTACCAGTAAATCTCAGCAACCCTGGCCAGGGATTTCCTGTTATAGCCAATCGAACACAGCGCAACATCAACTCTCTATACCGGGAGAGACAAATCCCCTCCTATCGCTCATTGCCTCCATGTGATTCGGGACTGTACCCAAAAACCACCGTTTTGCACGCCCTCTTGGACGTGGTAAGATGGAAATCAAAGCACAGTGGGAACCACACAAGACTCTATGACGATCTCGGGTCAACAGACTACTCTGTACCAGTGTCACCAGAGAACTGCCATCTGACGTAAGGTATAATACCATCTGGGAGTTCTCGGCGAGTCCATCCAGTGTACCCAGTCTCCACTGAGCACCCGTATATCATCTCTGATGTCAAACACCAATGGATATGGGATCATCCATCGCCCATCTGTATGGGTCGAGAAGGTACACGCTAGTCTACTCTGGTATATCGATGCCCCGTCTCGATACACCCACGACTAGGGAATTTGAAGGATGTACTTATGGACTACCATGTCCCCACTAGTATGATCCGCATCATAGTCCAGATAGTCAAGTACACATCCTAAGGGCTTTACCAACATGTATCAGAGAGACAATCAGTGTACACGTTAAGATAAAGATCAACCAGATAGCAAACTATCATGTCGAGCAAGAAAGTCCTCCCTATATATGTCCAAGCATCCACTACAATATACATCCAATGTACAGTAATGGCCTCTAGGGCATACATATAACTAACATTAACTTCTAGGTTTGATGATTTTACCTTGGTCTTGAACTCCTTCTCTTCTTGTGTTGCTTCCTCTTCTTGTGAGCTCCTTGGAGTGGTGTAGATGGCTCCTCCTCACCGTGTTCTCTTTGCCAAAGAAAGATCCACCCGAAAGCCTCTACCTTGAGCTGCTACCTCAATAATGAAGTAACTAGAGTACTTGGTTTTCTAGACTAAGAACCCTAGAGTGATTAGAGAAGTGTTTTGGTGGTTTGATCTCACAAAGCTCTTGATTTTCAACTCATGAAACAAGAGAGAGCTTTGAGAGAGGAAGAGGAGAGAGCTTGCAAGAAAGAGAATGTGCCATGATAAAATGAGGAGATAGCTCTCATATCACCAAAAAGAATAATGACAATTTTAATTAGGTTAAATTGTCAAGATTGATGTTGATTTGACCATTATCATGTCATAATTAATGCTAAGCATGCTCACAAAAATATTTAAGTCAACATGGGTCAACTTAGTCAAATAGTCAAACCAATTAACCATGATACAATTATCTCTAATTAAAACTCGGTAATCAATTTCCTCCATCTCATTATGGTTTTAATCAAGTTAATGGTCAAAACCCTAATGAGGTTCCTCTGCCTCTGTCAACTGTGTATACACACCTGCATCCGTGTTCCGAGGAACCCAAATACTATGGGACCGAACACACCCAAAAACCAAATACTAGGATCTGGCTTAAACCAAAGCCCACTAGTATCAACTGTCCGAACACTGAACATGCACAAGTATGCATATGTGAACGAACCCTGTCGTAAAACTATACGACCTCTATCTCATTTCTCCCAAAGGTGAACAACCCTCTGTGTGGGATGATTAGTCGAAAATATTGCATATTTTAGTCGGCAACTTCCTCATCATTTGCATCCATATAGAAGTGTTCGGCATTCATATTTCACATATTAGCAAAACTGTCGCAAAATATCAGATTACATGTATTAGACTCTAAAACCGACACTATAAAGGAAATTGACTGCATTTCATGGCATCGCATCTTCCCTATATTGCGCAACACTTGTTTTGAGATCTATGCAGGAAAATCCAGCAGAAAGGCCAAAATTTATAGGGTACAACTAAAACGTTACGCCAACTCAATGATTTCAATTCTGGTATCAATCCAAAGGGTCAAATACAAATAAACACATTGGATAAAGCCCCAAATATCATCCCAAAACCACTGCAAAGAGCCCAAGCCCCAAGGAGCCTACTTGGCCGCGGAACCGCGGCCTAAGCCGCCTTGTGCCGCGGTTCCGCGGCGGATCTGCCACGTCAGCACCAAATATTTGCACCATAACTCTTCATTCAAGGCCCACATTCAGCTCATGTACTTCAAGTTCCAGAAGACTCCAGAGGTTTCTGCCAGATCAGCAAACTAGGGTTTCTAAGCTTAATTAATCCTAGCTTAAAGCCTAAGCTAAACTCCTAACAAACTATCTTCTAGAAGTCTTTCAACAAACTTTTGGAGGGAACTCAAAGGCTTAGGGTTTGGGTGTTCTATAAATAAGACCCTAGGCTCACTTGTAAAATATATAATTCATGAGCTTGGAAAAATCAATCCATTAGTTCATTTGAGAGCCATTCTATCTCTTTCTTTATCTTCTTCTTCCACAAGTCTAGTGAGAGGACTTGTGTGAAACCCTAACCCTAAATTCCAATCAAAAGCCAAGATCCCGAGTACCCATCAAGCAAGAAGCCTTGCAACCTTTTAGGAGCCGAGCCGATCTTCAACGGAGCAAGTGGTCAAAGCCGATCCGCGACTCAAGGAGCCGAGCAACGCCAATTCAACAATTTAGTTCTTCCTCTTGTAGTTCTTGAGCGACTGTAATCAAATTGTTGATATAAATAAAAGGTGATATTCTTTTATCTTGTTTACTTTAAATTCTCGCATCATGATATCTTTTCAATTCTTGAATACTTTCTGTGTGATGATGTTTGAGTAATACTCCGCTCGTCGAGGAGTCGAGATGATCAATAGAATGATGATGTAATATATCTTAAATCGATTCTTGAGTCCTACGAGTTTTGTAAACCCTAGCAAGTTCAAGAATCGACGACCCAATTCGTTGCGATGCTTTCTTGATTGATATCGCTCGAGATTGGGGAGTTACGATCGTTTCTTGAAATTGTTAGAGGCTAGAATGCAAATGATGTCAACGAAAGAACAAGGGTTTAAAAGATGAAACCCTAGTTTCATCAAGAAAGCCCTAACTCTCGTCGATCATCATCAATCTAGTATCAATCCTTCGAAGGACAAGAACACGAAATCTTGAAATTACATCACGTCTATAGATCCGATCGATTCCTACGAGCCTCATTTAGATTCTTGACATTTTGGTTGGAAATATCATCGAAACACCGATTCTTGATTTGTTTATCAGTTTTTGATTCTTGATTAAACATCGTGACACCTGAATCAATCAATAAATTCTTGAATCATATTTTCTTTCCTTTTCGATTAACTTTTCGATTCAAACAAATTAAATACATAAACGAATCGCACAATCCCTGTGGACGATCCGCACTTGCTAACGAAATCCACACGACACCGTTATTGATTGCGGTCAAATATAATTTTTTGATTGTGATTTCTTTATACAATTTTCTAAATACCGATACAAGATACTGTTATCGATCACATGAAACCGACATCGGGAAACAATTGATTCGATACTTGCTTTTACACACAATCGAGAAAAAAATGAAAATCAAAATGGTGTCGTTGCCGGGGATCGCGCGCTAATTCGTTTCATATTATAGTTTGAATTGAAAGAATTATTCCATTGTTATTTTGAGATCAAAATTCGTGCAAACCCTAAACGATTTGTTGTGGTTCATTGCAAGGAAATCTGGAGCTGTTTGGCATTTGAAAAAAAAATTTGGAATATACCAGAGAGCTGAGGGAGTCCACAGAAGCTCCCTGAAGAATTTTGGTTCAGTGATCCCACACTTCAACCGCGGAAGGGCGGCATTAGAGGGAATTTGCGGCGGAACCGCGGTGGCCTTGAGGGGTCTCTGCAAAATTTTTCTTTCAGGTGATTTCTTACCTTCTCCTCTCTCCTCTTTTTAGCTCCAACTAACAATTTCTGCAGCCTTCTTTGCAAATAATCGCAGCGCCGCAAAAGCAAAATTAAATTTGTGCGTGATTTTGATTTCTTGGTTGTTTGCATTCTAATACGGATATTAAGGGGCACTGCCAAATCCAAATTAGGTAGGGATTTCATTACCCTTCCTAGGCCCCGAAAATCGCAAAACTTGCATCCGCATTGACCCACATTAACTAAAAGAAATCTAGAGAAGACTCTAAGGACTGTCGCGCTCAATTAGGACAAGAGAAGGCCGTGGGTAATTCATTGCTTATCCGCGTTTTCTTGTGGTGCCTAAGGCGAGTGTGTCTAAGGCTAGTGGTTTTTAATTAGGCCCACTACTTAGGTAGTGGAGTACCTTCCCACTTACCTGGCACTTATCCGGCCACAGGGGGACAAAGAAGCAGTGGAGGATTCTATCCTGCGACTTGTCTTTTGGCAGTTAGGAGCGGTCTAGAGCCGGACCTAGGTGACCACTAGATTCTAGGGTTTGTGTGCTGCATTTGTTTTGTCGCATCATTTTTTCAAAAATCCGTCCCTTTTGCAAAAGCAAGCACCGCATTCATTCATTACCCCTAATTATAAGTCAACGCTGCCACTTGTACTAACCCATTTTAGTGCAAGATAGGCTGGACACGAAATCAAAGTCCCGGGCATCTAAATGCACAACATACGTAACACTGCACTGCAAGCATATATGAACTATACCGCGTGCAAAAGCCAAATCGTGTGCGTATATACGCACAAAATCAACTCAAATGTCTAAAACCGTAAAATCGCAAACATGTGAAACCAAGCACGAAAACGATATCAAGTGCAACACTGTGCAAAGATCGTAAATCCTCAATCATCAAAATCAAATCATGCGAATCAATCACCCAAAACATCGAAATCAATAATGGCGGAATAGTACCGCTCAAGTGCATCCTCTAAGAATCTCGGACCAACTGTCGCGGTCACTAGTGGGACGTCTCGTCGATGATCATAAACTCTGGCCTGCTGGTATGCGTAACACGACCACTCCTGGGTCCAAGTCTTCTCGTAATTTGTCCCAGAAAGGTCCTCTCGAGGTCTCTCCCAAATCTCGCCTCTGCCGAACTGTCCGAAAGTCATCGTTCCTTACTAGATCTGTTCTCGCTCCAGAACGGCTGCATACTCATCACGGCTCCTTCTGGAAGGTAAATCCAAGTACCCTGCCTCGGCATGCGCATCGCATCTCTGATGTCGGTGGAGTGGAACGTCATCTCATCTAGATCTGGTACGAACCTCTTACTTCACTTTCCTCTAATGTCGTCTTCTTTGGACTCGTCTCGTCGCGGCTGCATGGACTGAGCTCCAACGGCTATCGTCGTATCTGGAGTCTCCCAAGAAATGCATCTCACCACCTAGCATCCGAATTAAGTCGAGCCATCCGATCGATTCGTCAAAACCTCATAATCCCCCAAGAGCTCAACATCTTGGGCACGGTTTAATAGTATCGAGTACATACCACAGTATCGGTGGTCCAGCCGTAGAAGGGCACACCCAAGCCTCACTAATGGCGCCGTAGAACTGCCGCAAACCCGAAGGTTCAAAGGCTTTCACATGGTCATTAAGTCGAGTTAGGGTTTCATTCTTCTATAGGGACCATAGAATAGCCTGCATGTCTTTCCGACTACTTTAAACTTGGAATAATAGGTTTCTGACATTCGATGGTCTCTGTCGACTCCCAACGTCTCCGCGTGAAGTCGTCTCTAGCTGGAATCAATCTATCTGATGACCTCGCATCGGGGTAGGCGAACGATCCACATGTCCTAGTCATTCATCCTCGATGACTAGCGACCTTCTATCATCTTTTAGTACAACTCGTTCTGCACTAACGCCAGCATCTGGGGCAATATCTCGTCGTTCGCAGCAATAACTGGCTCGCTCGTCTGCACGCTGAACAGTGCCTCGACCATCATGAATAAGCAACACACCAACGGTCATCAAAATCTGGCTGGCCTCTGTCAGTGGCCCAATCCTCTGATACTGATCGGCACGTCCGAGAAATCTCATAAAGGCGATCCGCCAAACGCTCGTGGCACGGAAACACAGTAAAAAGACACATCTCCGCAATCGAGTGTCGCCGGAATTTCGCCCCGGTCAGTCCTCGTTCGTGACGAGCTCGTGCTAACCGCAACTCTAGCCGTAGCTCTCCCTGCCCGTAATCATGGCAGCAAAACCATAACTGGTACTGATGAGGCTAGATCGGAATGAATATAATACTGAGCAAAGAAATATACAACCTAAGGCTTCTTAAGTGGAGTAGCGTATCGTAAATATGCCGCGGAACATACCCACGGTACGTCACTCTACTTTAGTCACCTATTCCATCAACCAAGGGTCATCCTACGCTCCGAAGGTAAAACCTAACGCTCTGATACCAACTTTGTCACGACCCGAAAGTACGGAACATGACCGTCACTTAAACTACGAACGTCTCGAAGCGTACGTAATCTAAGTAAACCGAAAACCCAGAAATCCAAACCAAGAAAGATGTAGAGTGCAGGAAAAACCAACTTAAAGCAAGTAGTTTCAATAGCATAAGCCGAATTAGGCGGTTTTAAAAACATCAAAAATTTCCCGAAAATTTCGGCAGAGTCTCCTTTGTAAATACTGGCCCCCAAATGGGATACAACATGAATAGTATACGAAATCAATAAAAAGGCATCCCCAAGCAGGAGCTAGCTCTTCGTCAATCGACGGTCACAACCACACAAGCAATATAATATACAACGCCAAGGGCGAGGATCAAAATTCAAAAGGAAACTCAAAAACCACAGGAAAACCACAGAAATACAACGCGCGACTCTAAGGTCGAAAGAATAAACATCACTGGTCTCTATCTCAAATAAATACATGTTTGGTTGATGGAACTTTTAGATACAATAGAATAACAATATACAAGATATAAAATGGGGGTACGATACAAGTAAACCCACCTACTAGCAAATCACCCGAAGGAAACTATGCCCGCAAGCCGTAAAGAAACCTGTACGGCAAACCTGCAAGAAACTGGGGCACAACGGGGGTGAGTTGCCAACTCGTGAATAGAAAAATATCTACGCACAGAAATCGCATAAATAACGCAACCTAGGTCAATGATCATAATATATCCTCAAATATATGAATAACACGTAGCCTATAACAAGGCTAGGGTAAATATCTAACCCGAGTGTAATCTCATGTGCCCGTGTCAGTGCCTCAAGTAGCAATATATCATATGAATGAGGTATGAATGCATGAAAACGGAATACATGTAAATGAAGAACCGTTTTCATAATTTAGTGAGATTTCCTTTGTATTTTTAAAATGAGGTATCATAATGAAATCAGCATAAAACAGTGCCTAGCATCGGCACAAAACGTAATCCCAATATCTCGATATCTCTGTATCACAGTCTCTGTACCTCAATATCTCGAAATCTCAATGTCTCAATCACAATATCTAGGGCGCCGTCAGTCCAGACCGGCCACTACCATCCATCTCAAGACCACGACGGTATCCTCCGGATATCCGACACGTCGGATAAAATCACCGGTAGGTAGTGCTCCCCTGCCAGGGTCACATCGTCATCATCACGCGCTTCTTGCCCCGGGATACCTTACCGGGTCCACCATGTACCCGAAACGGTTCATCCGTCTCCTCGAATCAGGTCTCGAAATCCATCAGCAAACTCATGGTGGACGACTCATACATCATGGGAAAAACCGCACTTTTTATTTAAAAAGAGAGAAATCAGTTTATATAAGTTTTGCGGTTTTCCCCCCAAATACAGAAAATTTCATGGAAATCCGAATCCAAATCATCAATAGCATGTAAAAACCATGAATATAGGCATAACAATGAATAACAGTATGCATGAAGTGACAAGTAATAACTACAATGTTAAGCTGGCATATAAGGCAGGCACACTAATATCATGTCAAATTACTAACTAACAAGCTAAGTCAAGCGATAATATTTTCTAAGGTGTACGTGACATGGCAATTACCGATGAAGATGTGTGTGAGCCGGCAAGTAAGTGTACGTGGTACATACGCATCATCGGTAATGGTGCTGGTGTCCTAACAATATGATATCAACATTGCAATAAGAAATTATAACATAAGTATGCGATGCGAAGCGAACCACAATAATAAGCGGGAGATGAATACTAAACGCAACTGTAACTAACCTGCATTAATCTAATATAAGTCCTACAAATGGTGCCTTTTGAAATAACACGAATCATGGGGTTTTGAAAATAGGGGCTACGGTGTTTTTATGAAAAGATACGTCTTTTGAAATATCCGTAGGATCCCTTGGGCTGTCTTTTAAAATACCCACGATTCGTTAGTTTTTGAAATAGGTAAGAATCGAATCTAATCTAACAACTAAAGTAAACTAAAGGGCTAAGCTAACAAGCTGGACTACAGGTAAGGAAACCGCCTAACATCTGAGTCGATCCATATACATACCTGTATATATATTAGTCGGTGATCCCGCCTCAATAATATCATATCCGATACCATATCTACAATCAGTCATCCCAAGTCAAGAGTGCGGATCAATCATCAAGATATAGCTCGTACGTAAATCCGTCGTACGGCATCCCCAAATCTGGGTATGGGTCAATATCATATTCCTCACACCATTCCTCTGGTATCCTCTTTATTCAAGATCATAGTCTAGGGTACTGACCTATGTCTAGTACAATACTAATATCCTCAATATACTCATGATCTGACTACAGATCGACAATCTCGTACAAACCGATACCGTCAGCACATAGCATCATCAAGGGTATACATCGCCCGATACGGCCTAATATCAATATCCTAGCATATCATGCCTCATATCACGATCATATGTCGACCATTTTATTTATAACACTATTCACCCGTATCGCTGCCCCAAGATCCGCTATAACACCAGGGCGTACCTTAAGTACGAATCCTGCCATATCATCGATATCACAACCACAAAACAAATCTCATCGACTCAGCCCAATCCCAAGTATCATCCTCAAATCCGTATGTGAACACATAGTCCCATACCCATGTGATCACATAACTATAAAGAATCCCATGAGCACATATAAATAGGAATGTATGCAAGTATGTAGGTGTGTATGTGTAGTGCAACACTACCCTAGGGTTCGCAACAATAAAATAATCCAACACACTAATATCCATCCTAAACATCGTTATTAATCCCAAATAACATATAATAAATTGTTGGTGTGTATACGCATCCGTATACACCACCACGGACTGCGGTGGTTCTATACGCCATCCACCCGACTTCTCCCCGTAGATATAAATCTACTCACCTGGTCCTCGTTCGCCGGTGCCGACGTCGCCACGCGCTTTCTTGTCGTCTCGAAGTCCACATGGGGTACCTACATATCATAACGCACCATACCGCATTAAAATCCGACTCATGACCAAAACGACGCACGAATCCCACATAGGTCAAAACCTATGGTTTCTTTCACAAATCGACCCAAAAACCCTCGACGACGGCGTACAAACGCCAAACCATCGAGAAAACTCCCAGCACACTCATTTGTACAATTACAAGCACTAATTATAATATAAAACAGCTTAAAATTCACAAAAACCCCAATTTCACTTAAAAAGTCATTTTTCCGAAAATCTAGCAAGCACAAATCACTGTTTTAGTACAAAACACGATGTATAAACGAACCTAGCATCCACAATATTCACTAAATATCATAACAAAGTCATATAAACCATTCCTATAATTTATTCTCATCAATTTGCATAAATTCCAAAATCCTAGTTTGCAAAAATATCAATTTTTAACACATTTTAAAGCAAAATTCACAATTCAACAATTAAACTTGGTTTTGCATAACCTAAGATATTAAACCACTCATAATAATGTTAATGATGTCATAAAAACATAATTACATTTTTAACCCAATTATTTAACCAATTTTAAATAGCTAGTTAGCAAATTAGCGTAATTATCATAATTTTTAAACTAACAATTAACAACTAGCTACTGACTTTGTTTTAACAAGCCATAAAAGCCTAATACATTACACAACCATACACCAATTTCACAAAACCCTAACTTGCATTCAAACCCTTTCTTGAATTTTATAACTAATAAAATCCAACCCAAACTATACATGAAACACTAAATTAGCACTAATTTGAAGCCCAAAAAGCAAGTTAAACCCTTAGATTTGGTTTGTATAAAACACTAGATAGCAAAAAAGAATAATTAACTTAATAATGGTGTGCTAAAAACCCTAGTTTAACTCAAACCATTCTCTTGAAGATCCTAGATGAAAATAGCACCAATATTAACACTAAAACAACTCATTTAAAGAAATCTAACCATAAGAATTTAAATGGGTAAGAATTATACCTCTAGATCTAGAGATCTAGCAAGAAATTTTGACTCCAATGATGGCCTCCTAGCATCCAAAATCCATGCAAGAAAGGTTAAGAAGAATGAATGAAGGATGGGCTTGAAATTGTGAAGTTTAAATGGAATTTTGATGGAATTTTGATGAGTTTAGAAGAAAAATGAGAGGGGAAATTTTGGGGCTGTTTATTACAGGAATTTCGGCTGAGGATGGAGTGGGGAGAGGTGTGGGGGAGTTGTGGAAAAGAATCCAAGTCAAAGCCCCTCCCAAATTACCATAATACCCCCACCTACTTTACTATATATAAAAACCTTATGTTAACCCATTTCTCACATGATTTAAGGTCAAAAAGAGGGAAATAAAATTCTTGGGCTGCTACAATAGTGTGGGGCCGGCCAAGGAGAGTGAGGGTGAGTGTGAGAGACTTTACAAAAAAATTCTATGCAAAAAGACCCCCCACAATACCACATTTGCAAGTTTTAGTTCAAAATAACTATATTTTTGTTTTCCATAAAATAAATCAATTAAAACTTGAAATAAAATACTAAAAAATTATATTACAACTAGATTTTAATTAACATGATTTTAAAGATTAAAATTAGCCCATTTAAATTTGTATTTATCGCTAATTTAATGTATTTTCTTACCGGCTTAAAATAATATTAAAATAATTAATTTCGGAAAAAAATTCAGAAAATTTGAAATTTCAGCAGTGGCTCAATAAACACCAAATACTAGAAATTACATAGCTAGAATATGTATATTTAATTTTACAATAAAGATATTTGCATTTTGACTTTTTACAAAAAAAACCCTTATTTTACCGTTTTTTCGAAATTTCACCGAAACGATTTTCAAAACGTTACAATCTTCCCACCTTAAAGAAATTCGGTCCCCGAATTTAAATTAAAACTTCCCCCAAATACTAAAATATTTCAGCCAAAACCATCAAATCGCCGGGGCTCCGAAATCATAAATACATAAAACAAATCGTAGCGCAACGCATGCGCATGAAAAATGAGCATATAACTCAAATCAGAACTCCGTCAAGTATCCCGCAATCATCGGAGTCATGGGGAAGACATCAATACCAAATCCAAAGCAAAACCAATATGATATAACTCGAAACTATACATGTAAAATATATTCAGGTACTGTCCTCTGACTAGTCCTGCTCAGTACGAAAACACATAGCAATATCAAAAAAACGTACTGCTCTATAAGAAAAATCAATCCCCAAAAAACGCGTATGAATACTACGTGCGTCTTGTGCGCACGGAAATCGAAATCCAAATATGTGCCATACATATGCACAGAAACAACATCTAAGTGCATCGGGTGTACACGAAACATCTGTCATAGGCAACATGTGTGCTTGACAGCAAAATCAGGTGCATCTGACATGCACGAAAAATTTCGATTTAGTGCATCTGGTGTGTACCAAAATCACACTTCAAAACATAAGCCCAACATACGCGAAAATCCAAATCAGGTGCATCCATCGTGCACGAATCATGAAATCCAATATCAAGTGCCGAACATGCGCAAAATCAAATCAGGTGCACAAGGTGCACAAAACAAATATCGAACATCACCATCGAAATCAAAGTCCCGGGCATCTAAATGCACAACATACGTAACACTGCACTACAAGCATATATGAACTAAACCGCGTGCAAAAGCCAAATCGTGTGCGTATATACGCACAAAATCAACTCAAATGTCTAAAACCGTAAAATCACAAACATGTGAAACCAAGCACGAAAACGATATCAAGTGCAACACTGTGCAAAGATCGTAAATCCTCAATCATCAAAATCAAATCATGCGAATCAATCACCCAAAACATCGAAATCAATAATGGCGGAATAGTACCGCTCAAGTGCATCCTCTAAGAATCTCGGACCAACTGTCGCGGTCACTAGTGGGACGTCTCGTCGATGATCATGAACTCTGGCCTGCTGGTGTGCGTAACATGACCACTCCTGGGTCCAAGTCTTCTCGTAATTTGTCCCAGAAAGGTCCTGTCGAGGTCTCTCCCAAATCTCGCCTCTGCCGAACTGTCCGAAAGTCATCGTTCCTTACTAGATCTGTTCTCGTTCCAGAACGGCTGCATACTCATCACGGCTCCTTCTGGAAGGCAAATCCAAGTACCATGCCTCGGCATGCGCATCGCATCTCTGATGTCGGTGGAGTGGAACGTCATCTCATCTAGATCTGGTATGAACCTCTTACTTCACTTTCCTCTAATGTCGTCTTCTTTGGACTCGTCTCGTCGCGGCTGCATGGACTGAGCTCCAACGGCTATCCTCGTATCTGGAGTCTCCCAAGAAATGCATCTCACCACCTAGCATCCGAATTAAGTCGAGCCATCCGATCGAGTCGTCAAAACCTCATAATCCCCCAAGAGCTCAACATCTTGGGCACAGTTTAATATTATCGAGTACATACCACAGCATCGGTGGTCCAGCCGTAGAAGGGCAAACCCAAGCCTCACTAATGGCGCCATAGAACTGCCGCAAACCCGAAGGTTCAAAGGCTTTCACACGGTCATTAAGTCGAGTTAGGGTTTCATTCTTCTAGAGGGACCATAGAATTGCCTGCATGTCTTTCCGACTACTTTAAACTTGGAATAATAGGTTTCTGACATTCGATCGTCTCTGTCGACTCCCAACGTCTCCGCGTGAAGTCGTCTCTAGCTGGAATCAATCTATCTGCTGACCTCGCATCGAGGTAGGCGAACGATCCACATGTCCTAGTCATTCATCCTCGATGACTAGCGACCTTCTATCATCTCTTAGTACAACTCGTTCTGCACTAACGCCAGCATCTGGGGCAATATCTCGTCGTTCGCAGCAATAACTGGCTCGCTCGTCTGCACGCTGAACAGTGCCTCGTGTAAGTCCATGTTGCGACCCCCGGTTCTTACGGGGAGGCGGAAACGGTATAAAAATCAAATTTTTTGCGCATGGGGCAACATGGACTAAACAAAGTCGGGATCTTTTCCTAAACTAGAACTAGCATACAAGCTAAAGAGAGTTAGCTACTCGGAAAGATGGTTATACCTAAACTTGAACTCCTTCTTTTTGAAATCTTGTAGAGGTTGATGGTTCTCTTCTCGTCGCCTTCTTCCGTCGAAGATGGATCCACCTGAGGGTTCAACCTTCGGGCTCTTTCTCGAACTTTGAGTGAACTAGAATCTCCGGCTTGCTAAACCCTTGATCCTAGAGTGAGTAGAGAGTGTCTAGGGGGTGCTTTTCTTTTAAGGAGAGGGATTCTCAACACATGAGAAGGATTCTCCTTTGGCTAGAGGAAGAAGAAGATGAAGTGAGGAGAGAGAAGCAATATGATAGAATGAGCTTTCTTTTTCCTTTTTGCAACCATATCAAAAGAAAAAGAATTATCTAATTAGTAATAATAATTCAAATGAGAATAGTTGATGGTTGTTTTGGAATGACCACTATCATACTTCAATAAATGAATGTTGGCAAGAATCAAGGAGCATCCTTGCAAAATAATGATGATGGTCAAACTTTCAACCATGGTCAACAAGTCAACCATGGTCAACAAGTCAACAAAACCAACCATAACATAATTTCATTTAATTACTATTATTAATAGATATCTCACTAATTCATTAGGGTTTGGAAAAAAAGACGACTGTCAACTGTGCATGCGCACCCGTTCCGAAACCCTAATGAAAAACCTCTTCTTCCGCCTCAAACAACTGTGCATACACACCTGTATTCTCGTTCCGAGGAACAAGAATACCGAGAGATAAAAGCAACCCCAAAACATATACCAGTATCCGGCTCAAACCAGAGCCTGCTGGCAATATCCGTCCGTACTCCAAACGTGCACAAGTGCGCGGATGAGAACGAACCCTGTCGCAAAACCATGCGACCTCTACTCTGTTTTGCCCAGAGGCGAATACCCTCTGTGTGGGACTCTAAAGACTCGACACTACGCTGGCAGTGGGTTTAACCACAGACCGCAAGCGGCACTAGCTGTGCGTAACGGTCCCCAGGTAGTCGCCGACAAGAAGGCTGACGAGGTGAACCCCATCTGAACTCCTACTGAGTCTGAATGTGACATTCTCCGTACATTCCGATCTGTTCGTCTGATACATCGCATGTCGGGCCTAGGGGGCGGTAAAACGTCAGTCCCCCAATAGCGGTACAAGTCGTGTCGGAGTGAAGCCCAAAACACCCTGAGATAACACTGGAAGCCTACCAGTATATCTCGCTTGCCCTGGCCAGGGACTACTCGTGTAATGGCTCTCCTAGACACAGCGCGATGTCAACCCCCAATACCGGGAGAGACGAATCCTGTCTAACCGTCACTGCCTCCAAGTGCTTCGGGACTGCACCCAACCACTACCTGTTTGCACGACTCCTTTGAGCCGTGGTAGGGTAGTGGTCAAAGTACAGTGGGAACACACTCGAGGCGAAGTGCCAGTGTCAAGTCAGCGGACTAAGCTGTACTCATGTGACCTGGGAACTGATAACTGACGATAGGTATAATACCAACCTGTCAGTTCCCGACGAGTCATGTCCAGTGTACTCGTAACCCAACGAGCACCCGTATACTATCTCCAGTACGACGTACTGATGGCTGTGGGACAGACCATCTCCCACACTGGGATGAGAAGCGCATACGCTAGTCTACTCCGGAGTATCGATGCCCTGTCTCGATAGTCCTGCGACTAGGGACCTGTATAAGGATGTGCTTATAGATCACCCAGCCCCCACTAGTGTGACTGCCATCACAACGCTGGTAATCAAGCAAAGATCCTAAGGGCTCCACTAATGTGTATAGGTGATATCGCAAAATAAACACATGTACATATTGAAGTAGAAACAAACCAAGTAGCATACTACTATATTGAGCAAGATTGTTTATACAAGGTGAATATCCCAAGCTTCCATTAAGTAATATACAAACTAGTATGATACAGTAATGGCCTCTAGGGCATATACACTAACAATCTCCCACTTGCACTAAGGCCATGTACTGGCGTATCGAAGACCTATCATCTCGATCAGCCGCTCGAACTGAGACTGGGGTAGGGCCTTGGTGAATGGATCTGCAGTGATTTCTTCTGAAGCAACCCTCCGAACCTCGATCTCCTTGCGATCCACGATCTCCCTGATCAGGTGATACCGCCTCAAGATGTGCCTGGATCTCTGATGGGACCTGGGTTCCTTCGCTAAAGCTATAGCCCCGTTGTTGTCGCAATACAGAGGTATTGGGTCAACAATGGACGGAACCACCTGAAGTTCTTTCAATAACTTCCTTATCCAGACAGCTTCTTTTGCGGCATCAGATGCAGCGATGTATTCCGCTTCCATAGTCGAGTCTGCAACGGTTTCCTATTTGGAACTCTTCCAACACACCGCCCCTCCATTGAGGGTAAAGACAAAACCCGACATGGACTTGGAATCATCCTTGTCACTCTGGAAGCTGGAGTCAGCAAAGGCCTCGATCTGGAGGTCTTTTCCACCGTACACCAAGAACATCTCCTTAGTCCTTCTCAGGTACTTGAGAATGTTCTTTACTGCTATCCAGTGTTTCTCCCCAGGGTTTGACTGATACCGGCTTACTACACTCAGTGCATAAGCTACATCCGGTCTGGTACACAACATCGCATACATTATAGAGCCTACCGCAGAAGCGTAGGGTATTATAGACATGCGATCCCTCTCCAAATCAGTCTTGGGAGACATCTCTTTAGAGAGGGTGATCCCGTGACAAGCCGGTAGGTTACCGCGCTTGGAATCTTCCATACTGAATCTTTTCAGTATAGTGTCGATGTACCTGGACTGTGAAAGTCCTAATATCCTCTTGGATCTATCACGATGGATCCGGATCCCCAGGATGTAAGAGGCATCACCCAGGTCTTTCATGGAGAACCTGTGTGACAAGAAACCTTTGACAGATTGTAGCATAGGAATGTCATTTCCTATTAAGAGAATGTCATCCACGTATAAAACAAGGAATACTACAGTTCTCGCTACAAATCTACTATAGATGCATGGTTCATCTGGATTTTTGATAAAGTCAAATTCCTTGACCGTCTCATCAAAACAGATGTTCCAACTCCGCGATGCCTGCTTTAGTCCATAGATGGACTTAAGCAACTTGCATAACTTTCCGCTGCCCCCACTCTGAATGAAACCCTCTGGCTGATCCATATAGACACACTCCTCTAAATTTCCATTTAGAAAAGCGGTTTTTACGTCCATCTGCCAAATCTCATAATCGTGGAAGGCAGCAATGGCAAGAAGGATCCGAATGGATTTCAGCATAGCCACTGGAGAAAAGGTTTCGTCATAGTCCAAGCCAGGTCTTTGACGGAAACCCTTTGCTACAAGTCTAGCTTTATAGGTCTCAACCTATCCATCTACACCAATCTTCCTTTTGAAGATCCACTTGCATCCTACGGGTTTTACCCCGTCTGGAGCAATGTCCAACGTCCATACTTTGTTGGTGTACATGGACTCCATTTCGGTCCGCATTGCATCCAGCCATTTTACTGAGTCAACGCTCTGAACGGCCTGCTGGAAGCTAGTAGGCTCATCATAATCTATGATGCAATCCTCTCTATCCCCGTCTATGAGAAAACCGTAGTATCTCTCGGGCGGATGAGACAGCCTACTACTCCTGCGGAGCGGCGTAGGAATGTCCTGTTCATTTGAACCCTCTGGTTCCACTAAGCTTTCAGTAATAGTCTGTGGTTCTGGAATTTCTTCCAGTTCTACTGCGCTCCCACTTAATTCTTTTTCTAAGAACTGGTGTTATAGAAAGTGGGCATGACGAGAAACAAGAACTTTTTGTTCCTCCTCGTAGTAGAAGAGATATCCCTTGGAATTCTTTGGATATCCCACAAACTTACACAGTACTGAGCGCGCCTCGAGCTTGTCCGCATGCTGCTTTTTAACAAAAGCTGGACTTCCCCAAGTCTTAATGTGACTGAGATGGGGTCTCTTCCCACACCACATCTCATATGGTGCAGTAGGCACAGTCTTAGTAGGAACTCGGTTCAAAAGGTACGCAGCTGATTCTAGCGCATACCTCCAGAATGATCGCGGTAACTCAGCGTTACTCATCATGGACCGTACCATATCCAATAGGGTTCGGTTCCGTCTCTCCGATACACCGTTGTGTTGCGGAGTGTATGGAGGAGTAAGCTGAGAGAGAATTCCATTCTCTTTTAAGTAATTCAGGAACTCGGCACTTAAGTATTCTCCCCCTCGATCCGATCTTAGAATCTTGATACTTTTGCCGGTCTGTTTTTCCACTTCATTCTTATATTCCTGGAACTTTTCAAAAGCTTCGGACTTATGTTTCATTAAGAAGACATAACCGTATCTTGAAAAATCATCCGTAAAAGTAATGAAGTAAGAATAACCGCTTCGCGCATGTGTAGACATTGGACCGCACACATCGCTGTGTACGAGTCCCAAGAGCTCGCTCGCTCTTACTCCGTGTCCAGTGAACGGAGTCTTTGTCATCTTTCCTTTGAGACAGGATTGACAAGTGGCATATGATTGATATTCGAACGGATCCAAATATCCTTCTGTATGTAACTTAGTCAACCTTCTCTCATTGATGTGACCCAGTCTACAATGCCATAAGAATGTCTGATTGATATCTGGAGACTTTCTTTTGTGTGTATTCTGGACATTGAAAATCTGTGGTTGGTTTAATACGTAGATACCATTGCTCAGTGTACCTGACCCAATCAGAACTTGATTAAGGTGAATGTTTACAACATTACTTACAAACGCAAATTCATAACCTTCTTTAGAAACCAAAGATACAGAAATGATATTACAAGTTGCGTTGAGTACAAAAAAGCAATTACGCAAAACCAAAACATGCCCATCTGACATTCCCAGGTGATAGTCCCCCACGGCTTTAGCATCCATGCTAGCTCCGTTCGCAACTCTGAGGGTCATGTCACCTGCCTTCAAAAACCTACGGTTTCTCAACGCCTGCAAAGAATTACAGATATGAGATCCTGATCCGGTATCCAATACCTAGGAAGTAGAGTTTATAGAAAGACAGTTCTCAATAACATACACACCTGAAGCTGAAGCCGCAACCTGCTTCAGTTCCTGTGTCCTGGCCTTCCAAGCCCTGCAATCCTTTTTCCAGTGTCCACTCTTGTGACAATAGAAGCATTCCTCTTTACCAACAAGCTTCCCCGTAATCTTTGTTGCCTTTTCCTTTCCCTTCGTACCCACTTTACTAACACCGCCTCTTGGTTTGGCGGGGGCTTTCTTCCTCTTTCCCTTGGCTTTCGCCTTGGACCTAGAGGAAGAAGATCCTCCTACAAATAAAGCGGGTGTTTCCCTACCCTTCTGTAGGGTGCCCTCTGCGCTCCTCAGCATGTTGAGGAGTTCTGAAAGTTCAACTTCCTTTTCTTGTAAGTTGAAGTTCAGTATAAACTGGGCGTAAGTGGATGGAAGGGACTGGAGAATTAAATCTGTATAGAGTTCACTGTCCAACGTGGTCCCAAGTTCCGCGAGCTCCTCAGTGTAGCCAATCATCTTAAGCACGTGGTCCGCTACCGATGATCCGACGGCCAACTTTGTCGAAAATAACTTCTTCGACACTTCGTATCTTGCGATACGAGACTGCTCTCCATACAGTTCTTTTGTATGGAGAAATATGGACTTCAAGTCCATATTCTCGTGCCTCCTCTGGTGATCGTTGTCCATAGAGGCAAGCACGAGGCACCTGGCCTTCGCGCAATCAATCTCCCAAGTCTTACGGATTTCCTTATCCGGGACGCTGGAGGTGGGACCTGGGACGGGGGGAGCTTTGGTGGTAAGAAGATACCCCAGCTTGTCGTAAGTGATTGCCATTTTGACATTCCTGAGCCAATCTTTGTAGTTTGGCCCTGTCAGTATGTTTTTATCTAGAAGTAACTTAAGTCCAGTCATTTCGATTTGGTCGCTGCAGGGGGAGAGAAGAAACACTTAGCACGATGCTCTTGCAAGTTTAGAATGGTTTTTAATTTGTCTAAACAGGATGGCTCCCACTGTCTCTCGAATCCCTCCTCAAACCACAAAGGAAGAATTAGCCGGGATCAATCCCACCGCACAATACTTGCTTAACCGTTCAGCCAGGCCAGTGTCGGCACTTCGAGGGAGGTTTTCCAACGCTTTCGCGAAGTTCCTTAATTTAAGAACCTCTTTTCCCTGGGGGCGTTGCCCCGCTAACACCTTTCTAGGCACCTACTAGGTTTATAGCATTGATCGTTTAGTGAGAAATTTCCCGAGGAGTAGCATATACTCACAGTAGGATCGGGATCCAAATATCATCGCGTGACGAAAATGAAGGAATCCTACCATAATCATCACACTCCAAATGGTATGCAAATCTAGCAAGTTTCAGTACTTATGAAACTCCCGATGTGGATTTTTGCCCCATGCTCTTATGACCTTGACTTTGGCCAAAATATCATAAGTCACATGTCAAGTTCTACCCGTCACTTTCCAGGTTAATTTGGATCCATCCGTACATACCCTTGACTTTGGCCAAAATGGCAGCACGACTGTCCCAAACCAACGCATCTATCTATGCTACACATGAACACCCAATAGCTACCAATCACTATGCCTTGACTTTGGCCAAAATACACAGCTTGAATACTATTGCCTATTCATGCGAAACGACGGAGGGCTACGAATGGTTTTGGTAAAACCGTGAACGTAGTGAACTTGATATAATCGATGGAACGAGATAGCTTTTAGAAGGAGTGGCTCAAGCTCCGCATTTAAAAGTTAGTTTTGAAAGGAACCGAGTGGTTTTTCGAAAGTGTTCCAACGATTTTAACTTGGTTTATTATCTTGCATTAGTTCTTTTAATGCGTGATATTCTTGCATTAGTTCTTTTAATGCGTCCCATCATTTAATCCTACCATTGCAGAAAACAACCAAAATATGACGTACGCTTATGCCATTCGCATTCGCCACGGGGTCCCGTCATCACTCGTTAGGTTACTTAACTAACGACAGAGCGGGGGCTGGGCTAGCGCGGCTGTAAAACATAAGCAACGCCTAAATATAAAGCAATGATAGACATTACAGATCACAGATGAATACATTGGATATACTAGCAATCCGCAATCCGTTCGAGCCTGCAACGAAAAGCGGATTACACGGTCGCGGTGAATAGCAAATACCCCACCCAAGACCCCTACGGGTGCGGCAAACTACCCGCCAAGTACCCGGTTGTTTGTGCACGCCTCCATGGGTCAATCCTAGGAGCAAAAACAGTAAAAAGAATTATACAATGACGGCTACAACCCCGACCCGGTTGTGCGGCCATACAAATAATATTATTACATCAATTTACATTTACAAATGAATGAAAGAAAAACAAAAGCTCATCTCACATCCACCCCGGCTATTCACCCGCGACAGTCCAACACATTCATATACACATTCCAATATCAAACACAGATCACAGAGATGTATAACCCCGACTAATCGACTTATAGCGATTAGCCGACGTTCAATACATGCAAACATCACAGATATAACCATCATAGTCAAAGTGCAGTGAAGTTCGGAAAAAAATACGGAATTATAGGACCCCAAAAGTAAATTTCTGTTCTGGAAAATCTGGGCACATATAACATATTTGAAAAATCCCAAAACCCTACCAGAAGAACACTGCACGAAACCCGATCACGAGAGGACCCCACACGGCGGCGGTTCCGCGGCAAATACCTACTTCATGCCGCGGAAACGCGGCTGTTTGAAGGAATCAGGGGATCGTTTTTCTTGGGTGTTCACACAAAACCCTGAGCCGATTTTAGGTGTATAACAAATCTTGTTTTGACCAGAAAAATTTTTAACAGAAACTAGGGTTTTGTAAAAGTTTGGTTTTTGGATTTTTTTCGGTTCCGAACTTCGTTACACTTCACTACCAAGCTAGTTTAAGTTTAGTTAGGCTCTGATACCACTGTAAGTCCACGTTGCGACCCCCGGTTCTTACGGGGAGGCGAAAACGGTATAAAAATCAATTTTTTGGCGCATGGGGCAACATGGACTAAACAAAGTCGGGATCTTTTCCTAAACTAGAACTAGCATACAAGCTAAAGAGAGTTAGCTACTCGGAAAGATGGTTATACCTAAACTTGAACTCCTTCTTCTTGAAATCTTGTAGAGGTTGATGGTTCTCTTCTCGTCGCCTTCTTCCGTCGAAGATGGATCCACCTGAGGGTTCAACCTTCGGGCTCTTTCTCGAACTTTGAGTGAACTAGAATCTCCGGCTTGCTAAACCCTTGATCCTAGAGTGAGTAGAGAGTGTCTAGGGGGTGCTTTTTTTTTAAGGAGAGGGATTCTCAACACATGAGAAGGATTCTCCTTTGGCTAGAGGAAGAAGAAGATGAAGTGAGGAGAGAGAAGCAATATGATAGAATGAGCTTTCTTTTTCCTTTTTGCAACCATATCAAAAGAAAAAGAATTATCTAATTAGTAATAATAATTCAAATGAGAATAGTTGATGGTTGTTTTGGAATGACCACTATCATACTTCATTAAATGAATGTTGGCAAGAATCAAGGAGCATCCTTGCAAAATAATGATGATGGTCAAACTTTCAACCATGGTCAACAAGTCAACAAAACCAACCATAACATAATTTCATTTAATTACTATTATTAATAGATATCTCACTAATTCATTAGGGTTTGGAAAAAAAGACGACTGTCAACTGTGCATGCGCACCCGTTCCGAAACCCTAATGAAAAACCTCTTCTTCCGCCTCAAACAACTGTGCATACACACCTGTATTCTCGTTCCGAGGAACAAGAATACCGAGAGATAAAAGCAACCCCAAAACATATACCAGTATCCGGCTCAAACCAGAGCCTGCTGGTAATATCCGTCCGTACTCCAAACGTGCACAAGTGCGCGGATGAGAACGAACCCTGTCGCAAAACCATGCGACCTCTACTCTGTTTTGCCCAGAGGCGAATACCCTCTGTGTGGGACTCTAAAGACTCGACACTACGCTGGCAGTGGGTTTAACCACAGACCGCAAGCGGCACTAGCTGTGCGTAACGGTCCCCAGGTAGTCGCCGACAAGAAGGCTGACGAGGTGAACCCCATCTGAACTCCTACTGAGTCTGAATGTGACATTCTCCGTACAGTCCGGTCTGTTCGTCTGATACATCGCATGTCGGGCCTAGGGGGCGGTAAAACGTCAGTCCCCCAATAGCGGTACAAGTCGTGTCGGAGTGAAGCCCAAAACACCCTGAGATAACACTGGAAGCCTACCAGTATATCTCGCTTGCCCTGGCCAGGGACTACTCGTGTAATGGCTCTCCTAGACACAACGCGATGTCAACCCCCAATACCGGGAGAGACGAATCCTGTCTAACCGTCACTGCCTCCAAGTGCTTCGGGACTGCACCCAACCACTACCTGTTTGCACGACTCCTTTGAGCCGTGGTAGGGTAGTGGTCAAAGTACAGAGGGAACACACTCGAGGCGAAGTGCCAGTGTCAAGTCAGCGGACTAAGCTGTACTCATGTGACCTGGGAACTGATAACTGACGATAGGTATAATACCAACCTGTCAGTTCCCGACGAGTCCTGTCCAGTGTACTCGTAACCCAACGAGCACCCGTATACTATCTCCAGTACGACGTACTGATGGCTGTGGGACAGACCATCTCCCACACTGGGATGAGAAGCGCATACGCTAGTCTACTCCGGAGTATCGATGCCCTGTCTCGATAGTCCTGCGACTAGGGACCTGTATAAGGATGTGCATATAGATCACCCAGCCCCCACTAGTGTGACTGACATCACAACGCTGGTAATCAAGCAAAGATCCTAAGGGCTCCACTAATGTGTATAGGTGATATCGCAAAATAAACACGTGTACATATTGAAGTAGAAACAAACCAAGTAGCATACTACTATATTGAGCAAGATTGTTTATACAAGGTGAATATCCCAAGCTTCCATTAAGTAATATACAAACTAGTATGATACAGTAATGGCCTCTAGGGCATATACACTAACACCTCGACCATCATGAATAAGCAACACACCAACGGTCATCAAAATCTGGCTGGCCTCTGTCAGTGGCCCAATCCTCTGATACTGATCGGCACGTCCGAGAAATCTCATAAAGGCGATCCGCCAAACGCTCGTGGCGCGGAAACACAGTAAAAAGACACATCTCCGCAATCGAGTTTCGCCGGAATTTCGCCCTGGTCAGTCCTCGTTTGTGACGAGCTCGTGCTGACCGCAACTCTAGCCGTAGCTCTCCCTGCCCGTAATCGTGGCAGCAAAACCATAACTGGTACTGATGAGGCTAGATCAGAATGAATATAATACTGAGCAAAGAAATGTACAACCTAAGGCTTCTTAAGTGGAGTAGCGTATCGTAAATATGCCGCGGAACATACCCACGGTACGTCACTCTATTTTAGTCACCTATTCCATCAACCAAGGGTCATCCTAACGCTCCGAAGGTACGAAATCAATAAAAAGGCATCCCCAAGCGGGAGCTAGCTCTTCGTCAATCGACGGTCACAACCACACAAGCAATACAATATACAACGCCAAGGGCGAGGATCAAAATTCAAAAGGAAACTCAAAAACCACAGGAAAACCACAGAAATACAACGCGCGACTCTAAGGTCGAAAGAATAAACATCACTGGTCTCTATCTCAAATAAATACATGTTTGGTTGATGGAACTTCTAGATACAACAGAATAACAATATACAAGATATAAAATGGGGGTACGATACAAGTAAACCCACCTACTAGCAAATCACCCGAAGGAAACTATGCCCGCAAGCCGTAAAGAAACCTGTACGGCAAACCTGCAAGAAACTGGGGCATAACGGGGGTGAGTTGCCAACTCGTGAATAGAAAAATATCTACGCACAGAAATCGCATAAATAACGCAACCTAGGTCAATGATCATAATATATCCTCAAATATATGAATAACACGTAGCCTATAACAAGGCTAGGGTAAATATCTAACCCGAGTGTAATCTCATGTGCCCGTGTCAGTGCCTCAAGTCGCAATATATCATATGAATGAGGTATGAATGCATGAAAACAGAATACATGTAAATGAAGAACCGTTTTCATAATTTAGTGAGATTTCCTTTGTATTTTTAAAATGAGGTATCATAATGAAATCAGCATAAAACAGTGCCTAGCATCGGTACAAAACGTAATCCCAATATCTCGATATCTCTGTATCACAGTCTCTGTACCTCAATATCTCGAAATCTCAATGTCTCAATCACAATATCTAGGGTGCCGTCAGTCCAGACCGGCCCCTACCATCCATCTCAAGGCCACGACGGTATCCTCCGGATATCCGACGCGTCGGGTAAAATCACCGGTAGGTAGTGCTCCCCTGCCAGGGTCACATCGTCATCATCACGCGCTTCTTGTCCCGGGGTACCTTACCGGGTCCACCATGTACCCGAAACGGTTCATCCGTCTCCTCGAATCAGGTCTCGAAATCCATCAGTAAACTCATGGTGGACGACTCATACATCATAGGAAAAACCGCACTTTTTATTTAAAAAGAGAGAAATCAGTTTATATAAGTTTTACGGTTTTCCCCCCAAATCCAGAAAATTTCATGGAAATCCGAATCCAAATCATCAATAGCATGTAAAAACCATGAATATAGGCATAACAATGAATAACAGTATGCATGAAGTGACAAGTAATAACTACAATGTTAAGCTGGCATATAAGGCAGGCACACTAATATCATGTCAAATTACTAACTAACAAGCTAAGTCAAGCGATAATATTTTCTAAGGTGTACGTGACATGGCAATTACCGATGAAGATGTGTGTGAGCCGGCAAGTAAGTGTACGTGGTACATACGCATCATCGGTAATAGTGCTGGTGTCCTAACAATATGATATCAACATTGCAATAAGAAATTATAACATAAGTATGCGATGCGAAGCGAACCACAATAATAAGCGGGAGCTGAATACTAAACGCAACTGTAACTAACCTGCATTAATCTAATATAAGTCCTACAAATGGTGCCTTTTGAAATAACACGAATCATGGGGTTTTGAAAATAGGGGCTACGGTGTTTTTATGAAAAGATACGTCTTTTGAAATATCCGTAGGATCCCTTAGGCTGTCTTTTAAAATACCCACGATTCGTTAGTTTTTGAAATAGGTAAGAATCGAATCTAATCTAACAACTAAACTAAACTAAAGGGCTAAGCTAACTGTTAGGTCCACGTTACCTCTCCCGGTACTTTCGGGGTTGCGGAAACGGTAAATCAAAATTTTTCTAAACTTTGTAACATGGACCGTAAAAGCCGGATCTTTGCTAAACTAAACTAGCAAACTTGCAAAGAAGAGTTAACTACTATGTAAAGTGGTTATACCTCAACTTGAACTCCTTCTCTTCTTGTTGTTCTTCTTCTTTCTTGCTCTTTGTAGTAGCTTGAATGGCTTTCCCTCCTCATCTCCTCTTTGCCGAAGATAGATCCACCTGAGGGCTTCATCCTTGGGCTCCTTTCTCGATCTTGAGAGAACTAAGGTATTCGGCTTGCTAGACCTTCTACCTTAGAGTGAGTAGAGTGTGCTTTGGGGTGTTATATCTTCAAGGAGATGATTCTCAACACATGAGATTTGCTCTCCTTGAACAAGAGGAGGAAGAAGATGAAGTGAGGAGAGAGAATCAATATGATAGAATGAGCTCTCTTTTTCCTTTTTTGCAACCATATCAAAAAGAAAAAGAATTATCTAAATCATAATAATAATTCAAATGAGAATAGTTGATGGTTGTTTTGGAATGACCACTATCATACTTCATTAAATGAAATGTAAGCTAGAATCAAGGAGCATCCTTGCAAAGTAATGATGATGGTCAAACATTCAACCATGGTCAACAAGTCAACTATGGTCAACAAGTCAACAAAACCAATCATAACATAATTTCATTTAATTACTATTATTAATTGATAATCCATAATTCCATTAGGGTTTGGAAAAAGACGACTGTCAACTGTGCATACGCACCCGTTCCGAAACCCTAATGAAAAACCTCTTCCTCCGCCTCAAACAACTGTGCATACACACCTGCATTCTCGTTCCGAGGAACAAGAATACCAAGAGATAAAATCAACCCCAAAACATATACCAGTATCTGACTCAAACCAGAGCCTACTAGTAATATCCGTCCGGACTCCAAACGTGCACTAGTGCGCGGATGAGAACGAAACCTGTCGCAAGACCATGCGACCTCTACTCTGTTTTTCCCAGAGGCGAATACCCTCTGTGTGGGACTCTAAAGACTCGACACTACGCTGGCAGTGGGTTTAACCACAGACCGCAAGCGGCACTAGCTGTGCGTAACGGTCCCCAGGTAGATGCCGATAAGAAGACTGACGAGGTAAAAACCCATCTGAACTCCTACTGAGTCAGAATGTGACATTCTCCGTACAGTCCGGTCTGTTCGTCTGATATATCGCATGTCGGGCCTAGGGGGGCGGCAAGCGTCAGACCCCTAATAGCGGTACAAGTCGTGTCGGAGTGAAGCCCAGAACACCCTGAGATAGCACTGGAACCTACCAGTATATCTCGCTTGCCCTGGCCAGGGACTACTTGTGTAATGGCTCTCCTAGACACAGCGCGATGTCAACCCCCAATACCGGGAGAGACAAATCCTGTCTAACCGTCACTGCCTCCAAGTGCTTCGGGACTGCTCCCAACTACTACCTGTTTGCACGACTCAGAAGAGCCGCGGTAGGGTAGTAATCAAAGAACAGTGGGAACACACTCGAGGCGAAGTGACAGTGTCAAGTCAGCGGACTAAGCTGTACTCATGTCACCTGGGAACTGATAACTGACGATAGGTATAATACCAACCATCAGTTCCCTACGAGTCCTGTCCAGTGTACTCGTAACCTAACGAGCACCCGCATACTATCTCAAGTACGACGTACCGACGGCTGTGGGACAGACCGTCTCCCGTGCTGGGATGAGAAGCGCATACGCTAGTCTACTCCGGAGTATCGATGCCCTATCTCGATACTCCCACGACTAGGGACGTGTATAAGGATGTGCTTTGTAGATTACCCAGCCCCCACGAGTGTGATCGCCATCACAACGCCGGTAATCAAGCAAAGATCCTAAGGGCTCTACTAATGCGTATAGGTGATAAATAAACACACAAGTACACATTAAAGCAGAGACAAACCAAGTAGCATACTACTATATTGAGCAAGATTGTCTGTACAACTGTGAATATCCTAAGCTTCCATCAAGTAATATACATACTAGTATGATACAGTAATGGCCTCTAGGGCATATACACTAACAATCTCCCACTTGCACTAAGGCCATGTACTGGCGTATCGAAGACCTATCATCTCGATCAGCCGCTCGAACTGAGTCTGGGGTAAAGCCTTCGTGAATGGGTCCGCAGTGTTGTCCTTTGTGTCCACTCTCCGCACCTCGATCTCCTGTCGATCAATGATCTCCCTGATCAGGTGATACCGCCTTAAGATGTGCCTGGATTTCTGATGGGACCTTGGTTCCTTTGCTAAAGCTATAGCCCCATTGTTATCGCAATACAAAGGTATTGGGTCAACAATGGACGGAACCACCTGAAGTTCACTAATGAACTTCTTCATCCAGACTGCCTCTTTTGCGGCATCGCTTGCAGCAATGTATTCAGCCTCCATCGTCGAGTCTGCGACGGTATCCTGCTTGGAACTCCTCCAACATACCGCCCCTCCGTTGAGGGTAAACACAAAACCCGAGACAGACTTGCTGTCATCTTTGTCACTCTGGAAGCTTGAATCGGTAAAGGACTCGACCCTGAGGTCTCCATTACCGTAAACCAGGAACATCTCCTTAGTCCTTCTCAGGTACTTGAGAATGTTCTTCACTGCTGTCCAGTGGTCCTTCCCTGTGTCTGACTGATACCGGCTTACCGTGCTCAATCCGTAAGCTACATCTGGTCTTGTACATAGCATCGCATACATTATAGATCCTACCGCCGAAGCGTAGGGTATAGTGCTCATGCGAACCCTCTCCTCGTCAGTCTTAGGAGACATCTTCTTGGAGAGGGTAATTCCGTGCAATGCGAGTATGTTACCGCGCTTGGAACCCTCCATACTAAATCTCTTTAGTACGGTCTCTATGTACCTGGACTGCGAAAGTCCCAGTAGTCTCTTGGATCTATCTCTATAGATCTTGATCCCCAGAATGTACGAGGCATCACCCAGGTCTTTCATGGAGAACCTTTGTGACAAAAATAGCTTGACCGATTGTAGCATAGGAATATCATTTCCTATCAAAAGAATGTCGTCCACGTACAAGACTAGGAACACGACAGTTCGTCCTACAATCTTCTTATATACACAGGGTTCATCTTCGTTCTTGATGAAATCAAATTCCTTGATTGCCTCATCAAAACAGATGTTCCAGCTCCGCGATGCCTGCTTTAATCCATAAATGGATTTAAGCAACTTGCACACCCTTCCGCTGCTCCCACTGTCTACGAAACCTTCTGGTTGATCCATGTAAACGCACTCTTCCAAACAACCGTTTAGGAAAGCCATCTTAACATCCATCTGCCAGATTTCATAGTCATGGAAGGCAGCAATGGCAAGTAGGATCCGAATGGATTTGAGCATAGCCACCGGAGAAAAAGTTTCATCATAGTCCAAACCAGGTCTTTGACGAAAACCTTTTGCAACGAGTCTAGCTTTATAGGTTTCCACCTGCCCATCTACACCAAGTTTCCTTTTGTAGATCCATTTGCATCCAACGGGTTTTACCCCAGGTGGAGCAATATCCAAGGTCCACACTTTATTGGCGTACATGGACTCCATTTCGGATTGCATTGCTTCCTGCCACTTATCAGAGTCCCTACTGATAATGGCCTGCCTGAAACTGGTAGGGTCATCTTCTTCCAAGATGCAATCCTCTCGATCCCCGTCAATGAGAAAACCGTAGTATCTCTCGGGCGGATGAGAAATCCTACCAGATCTGCGGAGTGGCTGAGGTTCGTTTGGGGTTATTGAATCTAGCGGTTCCTCCAAATTTTCTGTTAAAGCTTGTGTTTCTGGAATTTCATCCAGTTCTACCGTGCTGCCACTAATGTTTTTAACAAGAAATTCTTTTCCTAAAAATGTGGCATTTCTTGAAACAATTATCTTCTGTTCCTCTGCATGGTAGAATAGATACCCACTTGAATCTTTTGGGTATCCCACAAACTTACACAAAACTGCCCGTGCCTCAAGTTTGTCTGGGTTCTGCTTTTTGACATAAGCTGGGCAACCCCAAATCTTAATACGTTTAAGATACAAACTTTTACCACTCCATATTTCATACGGAGTCTTAGGCACGGATTTGGATGGAACTTGATTCAATAGATGTGCTGCAGTTTGAAGTGCATATCCCCAGAATGAAAGAGGTAACTCAGCACTACTCATCATGGAGCGAACCATATCCAATAGGGTACGATTCCTCCGCTCCGAAACACCGTTATGCTGTGGTGTATAAGGAGGAGTAAGCTGAGAGAGAATACCATTCTCTTTTAAGTAATCTAGGAATTCCGTGCTTAAGTACTCCCCTCCCCTGTCAGACCGGAGGATCTTGATACTTTTGCCTGTCTGGTTCTCTACTTCGTTTCTGAATTCCTTGAATTTCTCAAAAGCTTCAGATTTGTGTTTCATCAGATACACATATCCGAACCTAGAGAGATCGTCAGTGAATGTGATGAAGTACGAGAACCCACCCCTTGCATGTATAGACATCGGACCACATACATCACTATGTACGAGTCCCAAGAGCTCTGCTGCTCTTTCTCCATGTCCGGTGAACGGAGATTTGGTCATCTTCCCTTTGAGACAAGACTGATAAGTTTCATAAGATGAAAACTCGAATGTATCCAAGAGTCCATCTTTATGCAACTTACACAGTCTTTTCTCTCCGATATGACCAAGTCTACAATGCCACAAGTAGGATTCATTCGTATCTGAATTCTTCCTCTTCCGTGTGTTTTGTATGTTGAGAACTGTATTCTGATTTAGAACGTAGATACCATTAAACAGTGTACCCTCTGCAACCAGTACCTTATCATGGTAAATGTTCATGATATTCTTTTCAAGAACAAAGTTATATCCATCTTTATCGAGTAAAGAAACTGATATGATGTTGCAAACCATGGAGGGTACATAGTAGCAATCGTTCAAAATCATAGTCTTGCCATTTGGCAATACTAGGTGATATTCACCGACGGCTGCCGTATTAACTTGTGCTCCGTTCGCTACTCTGAGCGACATATCACCCGGTGCAACTTTCCTACTTTTTCTCAGTCCCTGTAATAAATTACAGATATGAGATCCTGATCCGGTATCAAGTACCCAGGAGGTAGGGCTGACCGTAAAACAGTTCTCAATTACAAGAACACCCGAAGTAGATGCAAAACCATGCTTCTTCTTCGACTGGGTATCCTGGAAATCCATACAATCCCCTTTCCCATTCTCATACTCATGACTGTTGTCACAAGTTAGAGCTGAACCAACTTTCCCCAGTCCCGAATAAGAATTCGGATCGGTCAAGCGATACATTTTATTATCTTGATTAGGGCGTGAAAAGGTTGCTGCCTGGAGAGAGAGAAAAGGAACACTCAGCGTATGCTCTTGCAAGATTAGATTGGTTTATTAATTTATCTAACCAGGATGTCTCCCACTGTTTACTCAAATTCTTCTTAAAACCTTTTTTAAAAGAAGAACTAGCCGGGTTTTAATTCACGTCACAATACTTGCTTAACCTTTCAGCCAGGCTAGTGTCGGTACTTCGAGGGAGGTTTTCCAACGCTTTCGCGAAGTTCCTTAATTCAAGAACCTCTTTTCCCTGGGGGCGTAGCCCCGCTAACACCTTTCTAGGCACCTACTAGGTTTATAGCATTGATCGTTAAGTGAAAGTAATTTCCCGAGAGTAATCCAACTCATCAGTGGGATCGGGATCCAACTGTCATTGTGTGATAGCCTAGATGGAATCCACTCTAGCTACCACACTCCAGAAGGTATGCGAAATCTGCAAGTTTCAGTTCTTTTGAAACTCCCGATGCGGTTTTTGCCCCTAGGACCCAAGTGATCTTGACACAGTCAACAAATCAAAAAGTCCTAGTCAAGTTCATCCCGTCATTATCTTGATTTCATTAAACCCACCTACATAACCCTTGACACAGTCAACAAGGTTCTACAAATGTCCTAACCAATCACATTGTATCCAGCAAATAAGCTACACTTAGCTACCGTTCACTGCGCCTTGACACGGTCAACAAACGTAGCACGAATACTAAGTATAACTTATAAGAAACGACGGAGGGCTACGGCTGGGTTTTTGGCGAAAAACCCATTAACGTAATGAACTTGATATCGTTGAAGGAACGTGATACATCCTTTTGAAAAACATAGTGGCGAAAACTTTTGCTAAAGAGGTCACTCCCTGCGAAGGGATCTCGGCTCTTTCCTCGTCGAGTGAGGTGCTGGGCATTCGTAAGATGAATACCTCGATGCAAAGCAAGAATAATCGACTATGGTGAAGTTATTACCCTGACGCAAACCTTTTGTCCAAGGGGTTGTAAGTCCACGTTGCGACCCCCGGTTCTTACGGGGAGGCGGAAACGGTATAAAAATCAAATTTTGGCGCATGGGGCAACATGGACTAAACAAAGTCGGGATCTTTTCCTAAACTATAACTAGCAAACAAGCTAAAGAGAGTTAGCTACTCGGAAAGATGGTTATACCTAAACTTGAACTCCTTCTTCTTCAAACTTTGTAGAGGTTGATGGTTCTTTCCTCGTCGCTTCCGTCGAAGATGGATCCACCTGAGGGTTCAACCTTCGGGCTCTTCCTCGAACTTTGAGTGAACTAGAATCTCCGGCTTGCTAAACCCTTGATCCTAGAGTGAGTAGAGAGTGTCTAGGGGTTGTTTTCTTTTCAAGGTGAGGGATTCTCAACACATGAGAAGGAATCACCTTGAGCTTGAGGAAGAAGAAGATGAAGTGAGGAGAGAGAATGATTATGATAGAATGAGCTCTTTTCTTTTGCAACCATAACTAAAAGAAAAGGAATTATCAAATTAATAATAATAAATCAAAAATGAAATAGTTGATGGTTGTATTTGGAATGACCACTATCATAACTTTCAATAAATGAGTGTAAGCATGAATCAAGGAGAATCTTTCAAAGCATGATGGTGGTCAACATTCAACCATGGTCAACAAGTCAACCATGGTCAACAAGTCAACAAAATCAACCATAACAATATTTCATTTAATTACTATTATTAATTGATATTTCCTAAATCTATTAGGGTTTGGAAAATGACGACTGTCAACTGTGCAAACGCACCCGTTCCGAAACCCTAATGAAATACCTCATCCTCCGCCTCAAGCAACTGTGCATACACACCTGCATTCTCGTTCCGAGGAACAAGAATACCGAAATATAAAAGCAACCCCAAAACATATACCAGTATCTGGCTCAAACCAGAGCCCGCTGGAAATATCCGTCCGGACTCCAAACGTGCACAAGTGCGCGGATGAGAACGAACCCTGTCGCAAAACCATGCGGCCTCTACTCTGTTTTGCCCAGAGGCGAATACCCTCTGTGTGGGACTCTAAAGACTCGACACTACGCTGGCAGTGGGTTTAACCACAGACCGCAAGCGGCACTAGCTGTGCGTAACGGTCCCCAGGTAGATGCCGACAAGAAGGCTGACGAGGTGAACCCCATCTGAACTCCTACTGAGTCTGAATGTGACATTCTCCGTACAGTCCGGTCTGTTCGTCTAATACATCGCATGTCGGGCCTAGGGGGCGGTAAAACGTCAGTCCCCCAATAGCGGTACAAGTCGTGTCGGAGTGAAGCCCAAAACACCCTGAGATAACACTGGAAGCCTACCAGTATATCTCGCTTGCCCTGGCCAGGGACTACTCGTGTAATGGCTCTCCAAGACACAGCGCGATGTCAACCCCCAATACCGGGAGAGACGAATCCTGTCTAACCGTCACTGCCTCCAAGTGCTTCGGGACTGCACCCAACCACTACCTGTTTGCACGACTCCTTTGAGCCGTGGTAGGGTAGTGATCAAAGTGCAGTGGGAACACACTCGAGGCGAAGTGCCAGTGTCAAGTCAGCGGACTAAGCTGTACTCATGTCACCTGGGAACTGATAACTGACGATAGGTATAATACCAACCTTTCAGTTCCCGACGAGTCCTGTCCAGTGTACTCGTAACCTAACGAGCACCCGTATACTATCTCCAGTACGACGTACTGATGGCTGTGGGACAGACCATCTCCCACACTGGGATGAGAAGCGCATACGCTAGTCTACTCCGGAGTATCGATGCCCTGTCTCGATAGTCCTGCGACTAGGGACCTGTATAAGGATGTGCTTATAGATTACCCAGCCCCCACTAGTGTGACTGCCATCACAACGCTGGTAATCAAGCAAAGATCCTAAGGGCTCCACTAATGCATATAGGTGATATCGCAAAATAAACACATGTACACATTGAAGTAGAAACAAACCAAGTAGCATACTACTATATTGAGCAAGATTGTTTATACAAGGTGAATATCCCAAGCTTCCATTAAGTAATATACAAACTAGTATGATACAGTAATGGCCTCTAGGGCATATACACTAACAATCTCCCACTTGCACTAAGGCCATGTACTGGCGTATCGAAGACCTATCATCTCGATCAGCCGCTCGAACTGAGTCTGGGGTAGGGCCTTGGTGAATGGATCTGCAGTGTTTTCTTCTGAAGCAACCCTCCGAACCTCGATCTCCTTGCGATCCACGATCTCCCTGATCAGGTGATACCGCCTCAAGATGTGCCTGGATCTCTGATGGAACCTGGGTTCCTTCGCTAAAGCTATAGCCCCGTTGTTGTCGCAATACAGAGGTATTGGGTCAACAATGGATGGAACCACCTGAAGTTCTTTCAAGAACATCCTCATCCAGACAGCTTCTTTTGCGGCATCAGATGCAGCGATGTATTCCGCTTCCATAGTCGAGTCTGCAACGGTTTCCTGTTTGGAACTCTTCCAACACACCGCCCCTCCATTGAGGGTAAAGACAAAACCCGACATGGACTTGGAATCATCCTTGTCACTCTAGAAGCTGGAGTCAGCAAAGGCCTCGATCTGGAGGTCTTTTCCGCCATACACCAAGAACATCTCCTTAGTCCTTCTCAGGTACTTGAGAATGTTCTTTACTGCTATCCAGTGTTTCTCCCCAGGGTTTGACTGATACCGGCTTACTACACTAAGTGCATAAGCTACATCCGGTCTGGTACACAACATCGCATACATTATAGAGCCTACCGCAGAAGCGTAGGGTATAATAGACATGCGATCCCTCTCCAAATCAGTCTTGGGAGACATCTCTTTAGAGAGGGTGATTCCGTGACAAGCCGGTAGGTTACCGCGCTTGGAATCTTCCATACTGAATCTTTTCAGTACGGTGTCGATGTACCTGGACTGTGAAAGTCCTAATATCCTCTTGGATCTATCACGATGGATCCGGATCCCCAGGATGTACGAAGCATCACCCAGGTCTTTCATGGAGAAGTTTTGTGACAAGAACCCCTTGACAGATTGTAGCATAGGAATGCCATTTCCTATTAAGAGAATGTCATCCACGTATAAAACGAGGAATGCTACAGTTCTCGCTACAAATCTACTATAGATGCATGGTTCATCTGGATTTTTGATAAAGCCAAATTCCTTGACCGTCTCATCAAAACAGATGTTCCAACTCCGCGATGCCTGCTATAGTCCATAGATGGACTTAAGCAACTTGCACACCTTTCCGCTGCTCCCACTCTGAATGAAACCCTCTGGCTGATCCATATAGACACACTCCTCTAAATTTCCATTCAGAAAAGCGGTTTTTACGTCCATCTGCCAAATCTCATAATCGTGGAAGGCAGCAATGGCAAGAAGGATCCGAATGGATTTCAGCATAGCCACTGGAGAAAAGGTTTCGTCATAGTCCAAGCCAGGTCTTTGACGGAAACCTTTTGCTACAAGTCTTGCTTTATAGGTCTCAACCTGTCCATCTACACCAATCTTCCTTTTGAAGATCCACTTGCATCCTACGGGTTTCACCCCGTCTGGAGCAATGTCCAACGTCCATACTTTGTTGGTGTACATGGACTCCATTTCAGTCCGCATTGCATCCAGCCATTTTACCGAGTCAACGCTCTGAACGGCCTGCTGGAAGCTAGTAGGCTCATCATAATCTATGATGCAGTCCTCTCTATCCCCGTCTATGAGAAAACCGTAGTATCTCTCGGGCGGATGAGACTGCCTACTACTCCTGCGGAGCGGCGTAGGAATGTCCTGTTCTTTCGAACCCTCTGGTTCCACTATACTTTCAGTAATAGTCTGAGGTTCTGGAATTTCTTCCAGTTCTACTGTGCTCCGACTTATCTGGTTTTCCAAAAACTCAGTTTCCAAGAAGTAGGCATGACGAGAAACAAGTATTTTTTGTTCCTCTTCACAGTAGAAGAAATATCCCTTGGAGTTCTTTAGATATCCCACAAACTTGCACTGTACTGAGCGTGCCTCAAGCTTGTCCGCATGCTGCTTTTTAACAAAAGCTGGACATCCCCAAGTCTTAATGTGACTGAGATGGGGCCTCTTCCCACACCACATCTCATACGGTGTAGTAGGCACAGTCTTAGTAGGAACTCGGTTCAAAAGGTATGCAGCTGATTCTAGTGCATAGCCCCAGAAAAATCGCGGTAACTCAGCGTTACTCATCATGGACCGTACTATATCCAATAGGGTTCGGTTCCGTCTCTCCGATACACCGTTGTGTTGCGGAGTGTATGGAGGAGTGAGCTGAGAGAGAATTCCATTCTCTTTTAAGTAATTCAGGAACTCGGCACTTAAGTATTCTCCACCTCGATCCGATCTTAGAATCTTGATACTTTTGCCGGTCTGTTTTTCAACTTCATTCTTGTAATCCCGAAATTTCTCAAAGGCCTCGGATTTGTGCTTCATTAAGAAGACATGTCCATACCTAGAGAAATCATCTGTGAAAGTAATGAAGTATGAATAACCGCTTCGCGCATGTGTAGACATTGGACCACACACGTCACTGTGTATGAGTCCCAAGAGCTCGCTCGCTCTTTCTCCGTGTCCAGTGAACGGAGTCTTTGTCATCTTTCCCATGAGACAAGATTCACAAGTGGCATAAGACTGATACTCGAACGGATCCAAGTATCCTTCTTTATGTAACTTAGTCAACCGTGTCTCATTGATGTGACCCAGTCTACAATGCCATAAGAAAGCCTGATTGATATCTGGAGACTTCCTTTTGTGTGTATTCTGGACATTGAAAATCTGTGGTTGGTTTAATACGTAAATACCATTGCTCAATGTATCTGACCCAATCAGAACTTGATTAAGGTGAATGTTTACAACATTTCTTACAAACGCAAATTCATAACCTTCTTTAGAAACCAAAGATACAGAAATGATATTACAAGTTGCGTTGGGTACAAAAAAGCAACTACGCAAAACCAAAACATGCCCATCTGTCATTCCCAGGTGATAGTCCCCCACGGCTTTAGCATCCATGCTAGCTCCGTTCGCAACTCTGAGGGTCATGTCACCTGCCTTCAAAAACCTACGGTTTCTCAACGCCTGCAAAGAATTACAGATATGAGATCCTGATCCGGTATCCAATACCCAGGAAGTAGAGTTTATAGAAAGACAGTTTTCAATAACATACACACCTGAAGCTGAAGCCGCAACCTGCTTCAGTTCCTGTGTCCTGGCCTTCCAAGCCCTGCAATCTTTCTTCCAGTGTCCACTCTTGTGACAATAGAAGCATTCCTCTTTACCAACAAGCTTCCCCGCAATCTTTGTTGCCTTTTCCTTTCCCTTCGTACCCACTTTACTAACACCGCCTCTTGGTTTGGCGGGGGCTTTCTTCCTCTTTCCCTTGGCTTTCGCCTTGGACCTAGAGGAAGAAGATCCTCCTACAAACAAAACGGGTGTTTCCCTACCCTTCTGTAGGGTGCCCTCTGCGCTCCTCAGCATGTTGAGGAGTTCTGAAAGTTCAACTTCCTTTTCTTGTAAGTTGAAGTTCAGTATAAACTGGGCGTAAGTGGATGGAAGGGACTGGAGAATTAAATCTGTATAGAGTTCACTGTCCAACGTGGTCCCAAGTTCCGCGAGCTCCTCAGTGTAGCCAATCATCTTAAGCACGTGGTCCGCTACCGATGATCCGACGGCCAACTTTGTCGAAAATAACTTCTTCGACACTTCGTATCTTGCGATACGAGACTGCTCTCCATACAGTTCTTTTGTATGGAGAAATATGGACTCCAAGTCCATATTCTCGTGCCTCCTCTGGTGATCGTTGTCCATAGAGGCAAGCACGAGGCACCTGGCCTTCGCGCAATCAATCTCCTAAGTCTTACGGATTTCCTTATCCGCGACGCTGGAGGTGGGACCTGGGACGGGGGGAGCTTTGGTGGTAAGAAGATACCCCAGCTTGTCGTAAGTGATTGCCATTTTGACATTCCTGAGCCAATCTTTGTAGTTTGGCCCTGTCAGTATGTTTTTATCTAGAAGTAACTTAAGTCCAGTCATTTCGATTTGGTCGCTGCAGGGGGAGAGAAGAAACACTTAGCACGATGCTCTTGCAAGTTTAGAATGGTTTTTAATTTGTCTAAACAGGATGGCTCCCACTGTCTCTCGAATCCCTCCTCAAACCATAAAGGAAGAATTAGCCGGGATCAATCCCACCGCACAATACTTGCTTAACCGTTCAGCCAGGCCAGTGTCGGTACTTCGAGGGAGGTTTTCCAACGCTTTCGCGAAGTTCCTTAATTTAAGAACCTCTTTTCCCTGGGGGCGCAGCCCCGCTAACACCTTTCTAGGCACCTACTAGGTTTATAGCATTGATCGTTTAGTGAGAAATTTCCCGAGGAGTAGCATATACTCACAGTAGGATCGGGATCCAACTATCATCGCGTGACGAAAATGAAGGAATCCTACCATAATCATCACACTCCAAATGGTATGCAAATCTAGCAAGTTTCAGTACTTATGAAACTCCCGATGTGGATTTTTGCCCCATGCTCTTATGACCTTGACTTTGGCCAACAAATCATAAGTCACATGTCAAGTTCTTCCCGTCGTTCTCCAGGTTAATTTGAATCCACCCGTACATACCCTTGACTTTGGCCAACAAGGCAGTACGACTGTTCCAAATCAACGCATCTATCTATGCTGCACATGAATATCCAATAGCTACCAATCACTATGCCTTGACTTTGGCCAACAAACACAGCTTGAATACTATTGACTATTTATGTGAAACGACGGAGGGCTACGAATGGTTTTGGTAAAACCGTGAACGTAGTGAACTTGATATAATCGATGGAACGAGATAGCTTTTAGAAGGAGTGGCTCAAGCTCCGCATTTAAAAGTTAGTTTTGAAAAGAACCTAGTGATTTTTCGAAAGTGTTCCAACGATTTTAACTTGGTTTATTATCTTGCATTAGTTCTTTTAATGCGTGATATTCTTGCATTAGTTCTTTTAATGCGTCCCATCATTTAATCCTACCATTGCAGAAAACAACCAAAATATAACGTACGCTTATGCCATTCGCATTCGCCACGGGGTCCCGTCATCACTCGTTAGGTTACTTAACTAACGACAGAGCGGGGGCTGGGCTAGCGCGGCTGTAAAACATAAGCAACGCCTAAATATAAAGCAATGATAGACATTACAGATCACAGATGAATACATTGGATATACTAGCAATTCGCAATCCGTTCGAGCCTGCAACGAAAAGCGGATTACACGGTCGCGGTGAATAGCAAATACCCCACCCAAGACCCCTACGGGTGCGGCAAACTACCCGCCAAGAACTCGGCAGTTTGTGCACCCCTCCATGGGTCTATCCTAGGAGCAAAAACAGTAAAAAGAATTATACAATGACGGCTACAACCCCGACCCGGTTGTGCGGCCATACAAATAATAATATTACATCAATTTACATTTACAAATGAATGAAAGAAAAACAAAAGCTCATCTCACATCCACCCCGGCTATTCACCCGCGACAGTCCAACACATTCATATCCACATTCCAATATCAAACACAGATCACAGAGATGTATAACCCCGACTAATCGACTTATAGCGATTAGCCGACGTTCAATACATACAAACATCACAGATATAACCATCATAGTCAAAGTGCAGTGAAGTTCGAAAAAAAATACGGAATTATAGGACCCCAAAAGTAAATTTCTGTTCTGGAAAATCTGGGCACATATAATATATCTTAAAAATCCCAAAACCCTACCAGAAGAACACGGCACTAAAAACGATCACAGGAGGAAACAAAACGGCGGCGGTTCCGCGGCCTAAGCCACCTATTGCCGCGGAACCGCGGCGCTTTAAGGGAATCATGCGATCGTTTTTCTTGGGTGTTCTCACAAAACCCTGAGCCGATTTTAGGTGTATAACAAATCTTGTTTTGACCAGAAAAAAATTTAACAGAAACTTAGGGTTTTGGTTTTTCCGGTTTTGCGATTTTTCGGTTCCGAACTTCGTTACACTTCACTACCAAGCTAGTTTAAGTTTAGTTAGGCTCTGATACCACTGTAAGTCCACGTTGCGACCCCCGGTTCTTACGGGGAGGCGGAAACGGTATAAAAATCAAATTTTGGCGCATGGGGCAACATGGACTAAACAAAGTCGTGATCTTTTCCTAAACTATAACTAGCAAACAAGCTAAAGAGAGTTAGCTACTCGGAAAGATGGTTATACCTAAACTTGAACTCCTTCTTCTTCAAACTTTGTAGAGGTTGATGGTTCTTTCCTCGTCGCCTTCTTCCGTCGAAGATGGATCCACCTGAGGGTTCAACCTTCGGGCTCTTCCTCGAACTTTGAGTGAACTAGAATCTCCGGCTTGCTAAACCCTTGAGCCTAGAGTGAGTAGAGAGTGTCTAGGGGTTGTTTTCTTTTCAAGGTGAGGGATTCTCAACACATGAGAAGGAATCACCTTGAGCTTGAGGAAAAAGAAGATGAAGTGTGGAGAGAGAATGATTATGATAGAATGAGCTCTTTTCTTTTGCAACCATAACTAAAAGAAAAGGAATTATCAAATTAATAATAATAAATCAAAAATGAAATAGTTGATGGTTGTATTTGGAATGACCACTATCATAACTTTCAATAAATGAGTGTAAGCATGAATCAAGGAGAATCTTTCAAAGCATGTTGGTGGTCAACATTCAACCATGGTCAACAAGTCAACCATGGTCAACAAGTCAACAAAATCAGCCATAACAATATTTCATTTAATTACTATTATTAATTGATATTTCATAAATCTATTAGGGTTTGGAAAATGACGACTGTCAACTGTGCAAACGCACCCGTTCCGAAACCATAATGAAATACCTCATCCTCCGCCTCAAGCAACTGTGCATACACACCTGCATTCTCGTTCCGAGGAACAAGAATACCGAAATATAAAAGCAACCCCAAAACATAAACCAGTATCTGGCTCAAACCAGAGCCCGCTGGAAATATCCGTCCGGACTCCAAACGTGCACAAGTGCGCGGATGAGAACGAACCCTGTCGCAAAACCATGCGACCTCTACTCTGTTTTGCCCAGAGGCGAATACCCTCTGTGTGGGACTCTAAAGACTCGACACTACGCTGGCAGTGGGTTTAACCACAGACCACAAGCGGCACTAGCTGTGCGTAACGGTCCCCAGGTAGATGCCGACAAGAAGGCTGACGAGGTGAACCCCATCTGAACTCCTACTGAGTCTGAATGTGACATTCTCCGTACAGTCCGGTCTGTTCGTCTAATACATCGCATGTCGGGCCTAGGGGGCGGTAAAACGTCAGTCCCCCAATAGCGGTACAAGTCGTGTCGGAGTGAAGCCCAAAACACCCTGAGATAACACTGGAAGCCTACCAGTATATCTCGCTTGCCCTGGCCAGGGACTACTCGTGTAATGGCTCTCCTAGACACAGCGCGATGTCAACCCCCAATACCGGGAGAGACGAATCCTGTCTAACCGTCACTGCCTCCAAGTGCTTCGGGACTGCACCCAACCACTACCTGTTTGCACGACTCCTTTGAGCCGTGGTAGGGTAGTGATCAAAGTGCAGTGGGAACACACTCGAGGCGAAGTGTCAGTGTCAAGTCAGCGGACTAAGCTGTACTCATGTCACCTGGGAACTGATAACTGACGATAGGTATAATACCAACCTTTCAGTTCCCGACGAGTCCTGTCCAGTGTACTCGTAACCTAACGAGCACCCGTATACTATCTCCAGTACGACGTACTGATGGCTGTGGGACAGACCATCTCCCACACTGGGATGAGAAGCGCATACGCTAGTCTACTCCGGAGTATCGATGCCCTGTCTCGATAGTCCTGCGACTAGGGACCTGTATAAGGATGTGCTTATAGATTACCCAGCCCCCACTAGTGTGACTGCCATCACAACGCTGGTAATCAAGCAAAGATCCTAAGGGCTCCACTAATGCGTATAGGTGATATCGCAAAATAAACACATGTACACATTGAAGTAGAAACAAACCAAGTAGCATACTACTATATTGAGCAAGATTGTTTATACAAGGTGAATATCCCAAGCTTCCATTAAGTAATATACAAACTAGTATGATACAGTAATGGCCTCTAGGGCATATACACTAACAGGGGTCACTCCCGATGAGGGGATCTCGGCCCTTGCCTCGTCGATTGAGGTGCTGGGCATTCATAACCGAATACCTCGATGCAAAACAAAAAGATGAACGTCCTTGTAATAACAGCTTTTTGAAAAACTTGTTCCAACAACGTCTTTTAGGTTTATTTTCTTGCATTAGTTCTTTTAATGCGTCCCATCATTTAAATCCTACCATTGCAGAAAACAACCAAAATATAACGTACGCTTATGCCATTCACATTCGCCACGGGGTCCCGTCATCACCCGTTAGGTTACTTAACTAACGACAGAGCGGGGGCTGGGCTAGCGCGGCTGTAAAACATAAGCAACGCCTAAATAGTAAAGCAATGATAGACATTACAGATCACAGATGAATACATTGGATATACTAGGAATCCGCAATCCGTTCGAGCCTGCAACGAAAAAGCGGATTACACGGTCGCGGTGAATAGCCAAAACCCCACCCAAGACCCCTACGGGTGCGGCAAACCACCCGCCAAGTACTCGGTAGTTTGTGCACCCCTCCATGGGTCTATCCTAGGAGCAAAAAACAGTAAAAAGAATTATACAATGACGGCTACAACCCCGACCCGGTTGTGCGGCCATACAAATAATATTATTACATCAATTTACATTTACAAATGAATGAAAGAAAAACAAAACCTCATCTCACATCCACCCCGGCTATTCACCCGCGACAGTCCAACACATTCATATACACATTCCAATATCAAACACAGATCACAGAGATGTATAACCCCGACTAATCGACTTATAGCGATTAGCCGACGTTCAATACATGCAAACATCACAGATATAACCTTTATAGTCAAAGTATATTGAAGTTCGGAAAAAATACGGAATTATAGGCCCCCAAAAACAAATTTCTATTCTGGAAAATCTGGGCACATATAATATATCTGGAAAATCCTAAAACCAGGTTAGAAACACTCTGCACCAAAAACGACACAGCAACTCACCAAGTTGGCCGCGTTTCCGCGGCAATAGCAAGCTATTGCCGCGGAAACGCGGCTCTTTGGTCGAGTCGCTGTCTCGTTTTTGGTGGCTTTCTTCTAAAAACCCTGAGATGATTTTTGGAGTATAACAAATTTTGTTTTGACCAAAAAAAATTTTAACAGAAACTCAGGTTTTTATAACTTGGTTTTTCCGATTTTTCCGTTTCGAACTTCGATACACTTTACTACCAAGCTAGTTTATGTTTAACCTGGCTCTGATACCACTGTTAGGTCCACGTTACCTCTCCCGGTACTTTCGGGGTTGCGGAAACGGTAAATCAAAATTTTTCTAAACTTTGTAACATGGACCGTAAAAGCCGGATCTTTGCTAAACTAAACTAGCAAACTTGCAAAGAAGAGTTAACTACTATGCAAAGTGGTTATACCTCAACTTGAACTCCTTCTCTTCTTGTTGTTCTTCTTCTTTCTTGCTCTTTGTAGTAGCTTGAATGGCTTTCCCTCCTCATCTCCTCTTTCCCGAAGATAGATCCACCTGAGGGCTTCATCCTTGGGCTCCTTTCTCGGTCTTGAGAGAACTAAGGTATTCGGCTTGCTAGACCTTCTACCTTAGAGTGAGTAGAGTGTGCTTTGGGGTGTTATATCTTCAAGGAGATGATTCTCAACACATGAGATTTGCTCTCCTTGAACAAGAGGAGGAAGAAGATGAAGTGAGGAGAGAGAATCAATATGATAGAATGAGCTCTCTTTTTCCTTTTTTGCAACCATATCAAAAAGAAAAAGAATTATCTAAATCATAATAATAATTCAAATGAGAATAGTTGATGGTTGTTTTGGAATGACCACTATCATACTTCATTAAATGAAATGTAAGCTAGAATCAAGGAGCATCCTTGCAAAGTAATGATGATGGTCAAACATTCAACCATGGTCAACAAGTCAACCATGGTCAACAAGTCAACAAAACCAACCATAACATAATTTCATTTAATTACTATTATTAATTGATAATCCATAATTACATTAGGGTTTGGAAAAAGACGACTGTCAACTGTGCATACGCACCCGTTCCGAAACCCTAATGAAAAACCTCTTCCTCCGCCTCAAACAACTGTGCATACACACCTGCATTCTCGTTCCGAGGAACAAGAATACCAAGAGATAAAATCAACCCCAAAACATATACCAGTATCTGACTCAAACCAGAGCCTACTAGTAATATCCGTCTGGACTACAGGTAAGGAAACCGCCTAACATCTGAGTCGATCCATATACATACCTGTATATATATTAGTCGGTGATCCCGCCTTAATAATATCATATCCGATACCATATCTATAATCAGCCATCCCAAGTCAAGAGTGCGGATCAATCATCAAGATATAGCTCATACGTAAATCCGTCGTACGGCATCCCCAAATCTGGGTACAGGTCAATATCATATTCCTCACACCATTCCTCTGGTATCCTCTTTATTCAAGATCATAGTCTAGGGTACTGACTGTAGGGTTGCTAGGCACGCGCACAAGGGTCTACGAGGCATCAACCATGCCCGATTTAAAATTTAGCCGTGCCGAACAACCCGAATACGGAACTTTAAACTAGAGATTAGGCGAAAACTAACATGCTAAACATTTTAACACTAAGTGAGAGGGATTACAACCTTTGAAGATCCGGTCCTTCACTTCATATGCTCCGTGTTGTGGTCTCTTCGCAGCGATCATCGGGATCCGGACTCTCGAGAGGTTCCACGAAGAGAAAGACGCAACCTTTGCTTCCGATCTTCGATACTAAGATGATCTACCTTGAAGTTTCTTTAACACAAGCTAACACTCATGAAATGATGTGAACACCCTCATCTAAATGGCAAGGGAAGATGAGGATGATGAAGTAGGATTTTTGCTCTTTTTATTTATCTTTTTCTCATATTTATCCATCACAAAAATCAAAGCAAGAAACCATTTCAAGCAAAGAAGAAGAAGGAAGAAGATGAACAATATTAGAATTCATTTTTGTGATGAATAGAAAATGAAATGATATGAAGAATAATGCAACCATGGTTGACTTAACCATTGTAGAGAATTGACTAGGGTTAGGGTTTGGGTTGGGTTAAAGCATGAGTCACTTGTAAATATCTTTATCATGACAAAAAGAAAACCTTCTAGAAACATCTAGAAAGCTTAACCCTAATCCAAACCCTAATCATGTTTAAACTCCACTAAACATGTTGCATTAGTTATCATATCATGTTACAATATTATATATCATATATATAATATTTATTGTAACAAAATAAAATAATACATTTAACATATATCGCATATATATCAATGTATTACCCGAGTGAGAAAAAGAATCTTTTAGTGAGAAAATATTAGTTAATGCAATTTAATATATCATATATATTATTATACATTAAATTATCGAATCAATACTTGATCCGACAATCCGGCTATATCGCATATAACCGACTAATATTTATCCGTACAGATTCATCGAATCAACACTTGATCCGATGACCCGGCTGATATCAAATATCGTGAGAATAGAATACGGTATCTCATATCGCATTATCCTCGGTCCCGCACATATCACATATGTGCCCCTACTCCATTTTGCCTGAGTCAAGAAACCTCTGTGTAGGACTCTAAAGAATCGTCAATACGCCGGCAGTAGGTGATGATCATATCAAACACCCACAAGCTGCAAGCGGTCAGCTAAACGTAACAGCTACCCAGGTATTGAGCGCTCAGAAGATCAACAAGCAAGCCTGTACATTCTCCTGCGAATCCAAACAGTAACACTCCCGTACAGTCCGGTCTCGTCGTCTGATATGTTGCATATCTCGCCTAGGGGTGGTAAACGTCAGACCCCAGTAGCTCGATAAGTCATGTCGATATGAGGTCTATAACAGTTCGAGAAACTACTAATAACACTTACCAGTAAATCTCAGCAACCCGGGCCAGGGATTTCCGGTTATAGCCAATCGAACACAGCACAACATCAACTCCCTATACCGGGAGAGACGAATCCCCTCCTATCGCTCATTGCCTCCATGTGATTCGGGACTGTACCCAAAAGCCACCTTTTTGCACGCCCTCTTGGACGTGGTATGATGGAAATCAAAGCACAGTGGGAACCACACAAGACTCTATGACGATCTCGGGTCAACAGACTACTCTGTACCAGTGTCACCGGAGAACTGCCATCTGACGTATGGTATAATACCATCTGGGAGTTCTCGGTGAGTCCGTCCAGTGTACCCAGTCTCTACTGAGAACCCGTACACCATCCTTGATGTCAAACACCGATGGATATGGGATCATCCATCGCCCATCATATGGGTCAAGATGCGTATATGCTAGTCTACTCTGGTGTATCGATGCCCTGTCTCGATACATCCTCGACTAGGAACAGTTATAGGATGTACTCGTCGACTACCGTGGCCCCACTAGTATGATCTCATCATAGTCCCAGTAGTCGAGTACATATCCTAAGGGCTTTATCAACATGTAACATAGAGACAATCAGAGTACATGTTAAGATAAAGTACAACCAGATAGCATACTATCATGTCGAGCAAGAAAGTCCTCCCTATATATGTCCTAGCATCCACTACAATATACATCGTATGTACAGTAATGGCCTCTAGGGCATACATATAACTAACAATCTCCCACTTGCACTAGGGCCATCTGTTATGGTATCGCATACCCAACAATTAGCTGGAGTTGAAGTATCTCATACTCAACCATCCCATAAAAGTCTCTACTGGGAAAAAGGCCTTCGTGAGTGGATCCGCGCCGTTGTCCTCTGTGTCTACTCTCCTAACCTCGATCTTCCTGGAGATCAACCATCTCCATGATCAGGTGATACTGCCTAAGAATTATATCTGGATTTCTGATGGGACGGTAGTTCCTTGGCTAAAGCCACAACTCCATTGTCACACAATGGTAGGAAAGAAGTTCATCTTATGAACTTATATATATCCAGACTGCCTCTTTGGTAGTATCCTTGGTAACGATGTATCTTGCCTTTAATCGTCTAGTATGTCATGGTATCTAGCTTGGAACTCTTCCAACATACCGTCCCTCCACTGAGGGTATAGACAATGCCTGCGACTGACATTCAGCCGTCCTTATCACCCTGGAATCTTTCCAGTGATTCTCCCCAGGATCGATTGATACCATCTCACTACAACTAGTGAGTGTCCTAACATCCAATTAGATCTATCTCATAGATCCAAAACCCCGGATTTAGGAGGTATCACTTTGATCCTATATGGGGAATCCTTGTGATAAGCGGAGATTAACCGAGCGTAGCATAAGAAACTCCTTCCCTATCAAGAGTATGTCATCCACGTACTCTACGAGGATCACCACCATACTCTCTACTACCCTTTTTATATATACAAGGTTCATCTACTATTTTGATGAAGTCAAACTCTTTGACTACCACATCAAAACAGATGTTCCAACTCCGCGATGCCTGTTTTATCATATAAAACATCTTTCGCACGTTTCCGCTGCTCCCACTGTCTACGAAGCCCTCTGGCTGTGTACTTATAGACGCTGTCTTCTAAATCATCATTTAGAAAAGCAGTCATGACACCCAACCACCAGATATCGTAGTCATGGTATGTAGCCGTGGCAAGTAGGATCTGGATGGACTTAAGCATAGATCTTTAGAAAAGGTTTCATCTTGATCCATACCTGGTCAATGATGCAAACCTTTAACAAGTCTAGCTTTGAAAGTCTCAACTTTTCCATGTACACCAAGTAATCTTCTCAAGATATACTTACTCCTGATGGGGATTTAACCCTTCAGATAAAGCAACCAAAGACCATACTTTGTCGGTGTATAAGGATTCCATCTCAGATCGCTAAGCATCCAGCCATTCTTACAGAGTCCCACTCCTGATGGCCAGCTCGAAACTAGTTGGGTCATCATCTCATGATGCATTCCTCGCTCCCACTGTCATAGAGAAACCGAAATATCTCTCAGGTGGGTGAGGAACCCTACTAGATCGGCGGAGAAGGCTGAGGTTCGTTGGAAACAATTGAATCCACATTCAATAGGTATGCAGCTTCTCAAGTGCATAACTCCCAAAAGGAAATAGAAAACTCAGTAGTACTCATCATAGAGCATACCATATCACATATGGTGCTATTGCTCCGCCCCGATATCCCATCGTGCTATGGTGTATACGGAGGAGTAATGCTGAGAGAGAATCTCATTCTCCTTTAGAATAGTCCAGGTAGTTCCGTGCTCAAGTATTCTCCTCCTTGATCTCATCAAAGGACATAATACTTATACCCGTATTTTGGTTCTCTACTTCTAACTTATATTCTGTGAATATCTCAAAAGCTTCGGACTTATGTTTCAACAGGAACACATGTCTGAATCTTGAGAGATTATCAGAGAACGTAATGAAGTAAAAAGAACCGGTCTTGGCATGTATAGACAGGGGACCTTCATACATCAGCATGTATCAATCCCAAGAGTTCACTAACTCTTTCTCTGTTTCCAATAAACAGAGCAGTGGTCATCTTATCTTTGTGACATGACCGGCAAGTTTCATAAGATGTAAATTCAAACTAATTTAAATATGCATCTATATGTAACTTCAGCCAGTCGGGTCGCATTGATATGACCTAGTCTACAATACCTCATGAAGGATTCATTCATTTCTGAACTCTTCCTCTTGTGTATGTTCCTTATACTAAGAACTGTAGTTTGATTTAGAACGTCAATGCTTTTAGATAACGTGCCTGAACCGATCAACTCTTGATATAGGAAATGTTCAAAACATTATCCAACAATACAAAATTATATCCTTTCTTTACTAATAAAGAGACTGATATGATTTTGTATATCAGGTTCGGTATCTAATAACATTTGTTTAGAATCAATGTGTTCTGGTAATACAGGGTGACAGTGACCAACAGACTTGGCTGCAACACTTGCACCGTTTTCTGTCTTATGAAACTTATCACCCGTTCTCAGTTCTCTACCTATCTGTAGCCCATGAAACAGATTACATATACGGGATCCTGATCCGGTATCACATACCCAGGACGTAAAGAATACTGAGAAACAATTCTGTGTAATGAACATACCCGAAGATGATGTATCAACATGCACTTTCTTCGTTTGGGCGGCACGGGAATTCTGGTAATCCCCAATTTCCTGCTCTGTCTTATAACAATTATAAGTTGGAGCGGGACCAACGTTCCCTAGCTCATTATAACAAGCGGGTTCGGTCAAATATATCCGTATTATTATCTTGATTAAGGTGTGATATGGTCGCTACCTGGAGAGAGAGAGAAGAAAACACTCAGCGTATGCTCTTGCAAGATTAGATTGGTTATATAATATATCTAATCAGGACGTCTCCCACTGTTTTAATCAAATCTTCCTTCAATCCCTAAAAGGAAAGATTAGCCGGGATTAATTACACGCTACAAGTTCGCCAATCTTTCAGCCAGGCCAGTGTCGGTACTTTGAGGGAGGTCCCCCGTGCTTTCGCACGAACCTAATTAAAGTAAACCTCGTTTTCCCAGGGGCGTAATCCCGTTAACACCTTTCTAGACACCTACTTGATCGGCTAATTGTAATGTGTAAAACTCTCCCAGGAGTAACTCTTACTCGCAGCGGGTATCGGGATCCAACTATCTCATAGAAGGTATGCAATCTCATTGCGAATTTCAACACTTGAAATTCCCAATAATATTTTACCCCAAGTGACTTATGACCTTAACTATGGTCAACAAATCATAAGCACTAGTCAAGTTCTACCCGTCATTTCTTGATTAATTAGACCCACCCACATGACCCTTAACTAAGGTCAACAAAGTCATATGATTGTCCTAACTAATCGCATCATATGCTATATAGGAAGACATCACTTAGCTACCGTACACTGTACCTTAACTATGGTCAACAAACACAGCACGAATACTAAGTACTCTACTTCCTAAAATAACGGAGGGTTACGACAGGTTTTTAAGAAAACCTTTTGCGTAATGAACTTGATATTGTCGTAGAATCGAGTGATTTTAAATGGAGTGTTTTGAGGCTTTTCAAGTTTTGCTAAAGGGGTCACTCCCAGTGAAGGGATCGTCGGCCCTTTCCTCATCGAATAAGGTGCAGGATATATCATATATACCACTATGCAAAGCAAGAACTATAGAAGCAATCAAAAGACAAACCGAGGGGTGTAGCAACTGCCAGTTATTGCTAAAGGAGTCACTCCCGGTGAAGGGATCTCGGTCCTTTCCCTATCGAATAAGGTGCAGGATGTTCTACAAGGAACACCGCGATGCAAAGCAAGAACTGTAGCTACCTGTTTTAATTTTGAAATTCGATTCCACAACATCTTAGGTTTCTTTTATTTCATCAATCTCATTAATGAAGTCCCATTTTAATATGCTTCATAAGCATCTCTTTTGAAACGAAATCTGCAATATAACATATATCTCATATATATAATATAAACATTCGTCTCAGGCAGTAATATGATCTCATCACAGAACATTGCAGCAGAAGAAACATATATGAAATATTGGATATACTAGGACGTCCGTGTTTTTAATACGAGCATGTATAAAACACAGATTCCACGGTCGCGATGAATAGCCAAACCCACATCCCTAGACCCCCACGAGAGCGGCAAGTAACACTGCCAATTCTAGGGTTAGGAGACCCGGTCCCGACTCCTCGAGATGGTCTCCCACTGGACCCTAGAACCCGGTTACTTGTGCTCCCCGCCTTGGGTCTACCTAATGCAGAAAAGTAAATAATATACAACGGTGACATCTTCCGCAACCTGGAAGTGCCCCAATAAAAGAATATTACATACAAATGAATTTTACATGAATGAAAAAGAAAAACTCTCATCTCACATAAAACCCCCGGCTATTCAAAAGCGACGATCCAACAACATATCACAGCAACACATAATATCTCATATCATCAACGTAAACAAGTATGCGTATCCCGATTGTCGTTGATGTATAGCAACGAAGCCGGCGATACACCACATACTACGCTTACGGTCACAGAAAAGAAAGTGTAAAACTACAACAGTTGGAATCCGCAACCTCTTTGGACATCACTTGCCTAACCAAATGAATTCTTTAGACATCGCATGCCTAACAATTATAAAACCCGCATTTTAGTCTCTTTATCGAAAACTCTTTTCAATGTCAAGTCGGGGAATTCAACAAGATTCCCGATATTCTGATCGAATGCTCGTCGCAAACTTTAGTAGACGGCCGCACCCCAGATGCCGTCAACGAAGTGCACTAAAGCGGAACACCGCTTCCGCGAGCACCCGAACGGATGCTTTCGGCGACGGGGTTCTCCTACAGTCACTTGGTCGGGGCTATGGGGCGTAGCTGTCTATTAAGTTTACCCGGCGAGTATCCGCGTACACTACGTGATTGCGACAGACTTTTGATCATATCAAAATTCCGTAGCAACTGATCATCTGAGACTGAACTGCTAGATTTATAATATTCAAATTAGTTATCTCATAACTACCTGTGGATTCCAAATATTGTATCACATTCCAGATAAATAGACAAAGTTAAACTTTTCGATCGAATCATCAAACACCCAAGATTTTCCCAATATATCTCAACACTTGAAATCAGTTTAAAAACATCCATCACATGCCACAGTACCAATGGTCCAGCCGTAGAAGGGTCAAGCCAACGCCTCACATGTGGCACGCCGTACTGCCTCAAACCCTAAGGTTCAAAAGGCAGTTCAAGACGGTCACATAATCGAGTTAAGGTTTGTTGTCTTCTAGAGGGTCCACCGAGTTACTTGCACGACTTAGAACATTCTTAAACACGAGAAAAAATCCAACTTTTGAAAAATTTTCCGACAGGGGAAAAAGTGAGTTATTGATATCCGTTCGAACTTTTTAACAGTTTCTAAAATTTATCCGGAAAGCCACATAGGCAAAATCTAATACTCCGATCGAAATATCGAATCCCCAAAACAACCTCAGAAAACTCAACTGTAGAATAAAAATTAAAAATTCCCAGAGAACTCAGCACTGTGTAATAGGAATTACTGTGCAAAATAGGAAGGGTGACGTCATCAAATGGCCGCGGAACCGCCGCAGAAGCCAGGCTTCTGCCGCGGTTCCGCCGTACTTTTGACGAATTAGCCCCTCGAATTTCACAGTAATTCTAATAAGACCCTGCTGAATTTTTTAGAAATTTTTAATTGACAAAAATCCAAATTTTCAGAAAATTTCCAGAGAGCATTTTGGAGTCGGGGTTTCGGGTTCGATCGGACTTTAAACTTCGTCTAGACTTCGCCTAAAGCTCTAGCTTGTCTCTGATACCACTGTAGGGTTGCTAGGCACGCGCACAAGGGTCTACGAGGCATCAACCATGCCCGATTTAAAATTTAGCCGTGCCGAACAACCCGAATACGGAACTTTAAACTAGAGATTAGGCGAAAACTAACATGCTAAACATTTTAACACTAAGTGAGAGGGATTACAACCTTTGTAGATCCGGTCTTTCACTTCATATGCTCCGTGTTGTGGTCCCTTCGCAGCGATCATCGGGATCCGGATTCTCGAGAGGTTCCACGAAGAGAAAGACGCAACCTTTGCTTCCGATCTTCGATACTAAGATGATCTACCTTGAAGTTTCTTTAACACAAGCCAACACTCATGAAATGATGTGAACACCCTCATCTAAATGGCAAGGGAAGATGAGGATGATGAAGTAGGATTTTTGCTCTCTTTATTTATCTTTTTCTCATATTTATCCATCACAAAAATCAAAGCAAGAAACTATTTCAAGCAAAGAAGAAGAAGGTAGAAGATGAACAATATTAGAATTCATTTTTGTGATGAATAGAAAATGAAATGATATGAACAATAATGCAACCATGGTTGACTTAACCATTGTAGAGAATTGACTAGGGTTAGGGTTTGGGTTGGGTTAAAGCATGAGTCACTTGTAAATATCTTTATCATGACAAAAAGAAAACCTTCTAGAAACATCTAGAAAGCTTAACCCTAATCCAAAACTAATCATGTTTAAACTCCACTAAACATGTTGCATTAGTTATCATATCATGTTACAATATTATATATCATATATATAATATTTATTGTAACAAAATAAAATAATACATTTAACATATATCGCATATATATCAATGTATTACCCGAGTGAGAAAAAGAATCTTTTAGTGAGCAAATATTAGTTAATGCAATTTAATATATCATATATATTATTATACATTAAATTATCGAATCAATACTTGATCCGACAATCCGGCTATATCGCATATAACCGACTAATATTTATCCGTACCGATTTATCGAATCAACACTTGATCCGATGACCCGGCTGATATCAAATATCGCGAGAATAGAATACGGTATCTCATATCGCATTATCCTCGGTCCCGCACATATCACATATGTGCCCCTACTCCGTTTTGCCTGAGTCAAGAAACCTCTGTGTAGGACTCTAAAGAATCGTCAATACGCCGGCAGTAGGTGATGATCATATCAAACACCCACAAGCTGCAAGCGGTCAGCTAAACGTAACAGCTACCCAGGTATTGAGCGCTCAGAAGATCAACAAGCAAGCCTGTACATTCTCCTGCGAATCCAAACAGTAACACTCCCGTACAGTCCGGTCTCGTCGTCTGATATGTTGCATATCTCGCCTAGGGGTGGTAAACGTCAGACCCCAGTAGCTCGATAAGTCATGTCGATATGAGGTCTATAACAATTCGAGAAACTACTGATAACACTTACCAGTAAATCTCAGCAACCCTGGCCAGGGATTTCCGGTTATAGCCAATCGAACACAGCACAACATCAACTCCCTATACCGGGAGAGACGAATCCCCTCCTATCGCTCATTGCCTCCATGTGATTCGGGACTGTACCCAAAAGCCACCTTTTTGCACGCCCTCTTGGACGTGGTATGATGGAAATCAAAGCACAGTGGGAACCACACAAGACTCTATGACGATCTCGGGTCAACAGACTACTCTGTACCAGTGTCACCGGAGAACTGCCATCTGACGTATGGTATAATACCATCTGGGAGTTCTCGGGGAGTCCGTCCAGTGTACCCAGTCTCTACTGAGCACCCGTACACCATCCTTGATGTCAAACACCGATGGATATGGGATCATCCATCGCCCATCATATGGGTCAAGATGCGTATATGCTAGTCTACTCTGGTGTATCGATGCCCTGTCTCGATACACCCTCGACTAGGAACAGTTATAGGATGTACTCGTCGACTACCGTGGCCCCACTAGTATGATCTCATCATAGTCCCAGTAGTCGAGTACATATCCTAAGGGCTTTATCAACATGTAACATAGAGACAATCAGAGTACATGTTAAGATAAAGTACAACCAGATAGCATACTATCATGTCGAGTAAGAACGTCCTCCCTATATATGTCCTAGCATCCACTACAATATAAATCGTATGTACAGTAATGGCCTCTAGGACATACATATAACTAACACTGACCTATGTCTAGTACAATAATAATATCCTCAATATACTCATGATCTGACTACAGATCGACAAACTCGTACAAACCGATACCGTCAGCACATAGCATCATCAAGGGTATACATCGCCCGATACGGCCTAATATCAATATCCTAGCATATCATGCCTCATATCACGATCACATGTCGACCATTTTATTTATAACACTATTCACCCATATCGCTGCCCCAAGATCCGCTATAACACCAGGGCGTACCTTAAGTACGAATCCTGCCATAACACCGTTATCACAACCACAAAACAAATCTCATCGACTCAGCTCAATCCCAAGTATCATCCTCAAATCCGTATGTGAACACATAGTCCCATACCCATGTGATCACATAACTATAAAGAATCCCATGAGCACATATAAATAGGAATGTATGCAAGTATGTAGGTGTGTATGTGTAGTGCAACACTACCCTAGGGTTCGCAACACTAAAATAATCCAACACACCAATATCCATCCTAAACATCGTTATTAATCCCAAATAATATATAATAAATTGTTTGTGTGTATACACATCCGTATACACCACCACGGACTGCGGGGGTGCTATACGCCATCCACCCGACTTCTCCCCGTAGATATAAATCTACTCACCTGGTCCTCGTTCGCCGGTGCCGACGTCGCCACGCGCTTGCTTGTCGTCTCGAAGTCCACATGGGGTACCTACATATCATAACGCACCATACCACATTAAAATCCGACTCATGACCAAAACGACGCACGAATCCCACATAGGTCAAAACCTATGGTTGCTTTCGCAAATCGACCCAAAAACCCTCGACGTCGGCGTACAAACGCCAAACCATCGAGAAAACTCCCAACACACTCATTTGTACAATTACAAGCACTAATTATAATATAAAACAGCTTAAAATTCACAAAAACCCCAATTTCACTTAAAAGTCATTTTTCCGAAAATCTAGCAGGCACAAATCACCGTTTTAGTACAAAACTCGATGTATAAATGAACCTAGCATCCACAATATTCACTAAATATCATAACAAAGTCATATAAACCATTCCTATAATTTATTCTCATCAATTTGCATAAATTCCAAAATCCTAGTTTGCAAAAATATCAATTTTTAACACCTTTTAAAGCAAAATTCACAATTCAACAATTAAGCTTGGTTTTGCATAACCTAAGATATTAAACCACTCATAATAATGTTAATGATGTCATAAAAACATAATTACATTTTTAACCCAATTATTTAACCAATTTTAAATAGCTAGTTAGCAAATTAGCGTAATTATCATAATTTTTAAACTAACAATTAACAACTAGCTACTAAGTTTGTTTTAACAAGACATAAGAGCCTAATACATTACACAACCATACACCAATTTCATAAAACCCTAACTTGCATTCAAACCCTTTCTTGAATTTTATAACTAACAAAATCCAACCCAAACTATACATGAAACACTAAATTAGCACTAATTTGAAGCCCAAAAAGCAAGTTAAACCCTTAGATTTGGTTTGAATAAAACACTAGATAGCAAAATAGAATAATTAACTTAATAATGGTGTGCTAAAAACCCTAGTTTAACTCAAACCATTCTCTTGAAGATCCTAGATGAAAATAGCACCAATATTAACACTAAAACAACTCATTTAAAGAAATCTAACCATAAGAATTTAAATGGGTAAGAATTATACCTCTAGATCTAGAGATCTAGCAAGAAATTTTGACTCCAAAGATGGCCTCCTAGCATCCAAAATCCATGCAAGAAAGGTTAAGAAGAATGGATGAAGGATGGGCTTGAAATTGTGAAGTTTAAATGGAATTTTGATGGAATTTTGATGAGTTTAGAAGAAAAATGAAAGGGGAAATTTTGGGGCTGTTTATTACAGGAATTTTGGCTGAGGAGAGAGTGGGGAGAGGTGTGGGGGAGTTGTGGAAAAGAATCCAAGTCAAAGCCCCTCCCAAATTACCATAATACCCCCACCTACTTTACTATATATAAAAACCTTATTTTAACCCATTTCTCACATGATTTAAGGTCAAAAAGAGGGAAATAAAATTCTTGGGCTGCTACAATAGTGTGGGGCCGGCCAAGGGGAGTGAGGGTGAGTGTGAGAGACTTTACAAAAAAATTCTATGCAAAAAGACCCCCCACAATACCATATTTGCAAGTTTTAGTTCAAAATAACTATATTTTTGTTTTCCATAAAATAAATCAATTAAAACTTGAAATAAAATACTAAAAAATTATATTACAACTAGATTTTAATTAACATGATTTTAAAGATTAAAATTAGCCCATTTAAATTTGTATTTATCGCTAATTTAATGTATTTTCTTACCGGCTTAAAATAATATTAAAATAATTAATTTCGGAAAAAATTTCAGAAAATTTGAAATTTCAGCAGTGGCTCAATAAACACCAAATACTAGCAATTACATAGCTAGAATATGTATATTTAATTTTATAATAAAGATATTTGCTTTTTGACTTTTTACAGAAAGCCCCCTTATTTTACCGTTTTTTCGAAATTTCACCGAAACGATTTTCAAAACGTAACACAAGTCAATGGACCAAGCTTACTCATGTCACCTGGGAACTGTTATCTGACGACAGGTATAGTACCAACCAACAGTTCCCAGTGAGTCCAGTTTAGTGTACTCGTAACCTAACGAGCACCTGCATACAATCTCTAGTACGACGTACCGATGGATATGGGTCATACCATCTCCCCTCCTGGGATGAGAAGCGTATACACTAGTTTACTCTAGAGTATCGATGCCATGTTTCGATAATCCTATGACCAGGGACCTGTATAAGTATGTGCTTGTAGACTACCCAGCCCCCACTAGTGTGACTGCCATCACAACGCTGGTAGTCAAGCAAAGATCCTAAGGGCTCTATCAATATCTATTAGCAATATGTTAAAAGAAACACATACACATATTAAGATAGATACAAACCAAGTAGCATACTACTATATTGAGCAAGAATGTCAATCCGTGTATATATCCCAAGCTTCCAAAATGTAATATACAAACTAGTACTATATAATAATGGCCTCTAGGGCATATCACACTGACAATCTCCCACTTGCACTAAGGCCATGTGCTGGCAAATCATAGACCTATCATCTCGAATAGCCTCTCAAACTGCGTCTGAGGAATGTCCTTTGTGAATGGATCTGTAGTGTTATCCTCTGTAGCAACCCTCCGAACCTCGATCTCCCGGCGATCCACGATCTCCCTGATCAGGTGATACCGCCTCAAGATGTGTCTGGACTTTTGATGGGACATGGGTTCCTTCGCTAAAGCTATAGACCCGTTGTTGTCACAATACAGAGGTATTGGTGTTAGTGTATATGCCCTAGAGGCCATTACTGTATCATACTAGTTTGTATATTACTTAATGGATGCTTGGGATATTCACCTTGTATATACAATCTTGCTCAAAATAGTAGTATGCTACTTGGTTTGTTTCTACTTCAATGTGTACATGTGTTTATTTTTGTATATCGCCTATACACATTAGTAGAGCCCTTAGGATCTTTGCTTGATTACCAGCGATGTGATGGCCGTCACACTAGTGGGGCTGGGTAATCTATAAGCACATCCTTATGCAGGTCCCTGGTCGCAGGACTATCGAGACAGGGCATCGATACTCCGGAGTAGACCAGCGCATGCGCTTCTCATCCCAGTGTGGGAGACGGTCTGTCCCACAGCCGTCAGTACGTCGTACTTGAGATAGTATGCGGGTGCTCGTTAGGTTACGGGTACACTGGACAGGACTCGTCGGGAACTGACTAGTTGGTATTATACCTATCGTCAGTTATCAGTTCCCAGGTGACATGAGTACAGCTTAGTCCGCTGACTTGACACTGTCACTCCGCCTCGAGTGTGTTCCCACTGTACTCTGATCACTACCCTACCACGGCTCAAAGGAGTCGTGCAAACAGGTAGTGGTTGGGTGCAGTCCCGAAGCACTTGGAGGCAGTGGCGGTTAGACAGGATTCGTCTCTCCCGGTATTGGGGGTTGACATCGCGCTGTGTCTAGGAGAGCCATTACACGAGTAGTCCCTGGCCAGGGCAAACGAGATATACTGGTAGGTTTCCAGTGTTATCTCAGGGTGTTTTGGGTTTCGCTCCGGCACGACTTGTACCGCTATTGGAGGACTGACGTTTACCGCCCCCTAGGCCCGCCATGCGATGTATCAGACGAACAGACCGGACTGTACGGAGAATGTCACACTCAGGCTCAGTAGGAGTTCAGATGGGTTTCGCCTCGTCGGTCTTCTTGTCGGCATTACCTGGGGACCGTTACGCACAGCTAGTGCCGCTTGCGGTCTATGGTTAAACCCACTGCCAGCGTAGTGTCGAGTCTTTAGAGTCCCACACAGAAAGCTTTTCGCCTTTAGGCAAAAGAGTAGAGGTCGCATGGTATTGCGACAGGTCGCATGGTTTTGCGACAGGGTTCGGTCACATCCGTGCACTTGTGCACGTACAGTGTCCGGACAGTTTACACTAGCGGGCTTTGGTTTAAGCCAGATCCTAGTGTACCGTATGGGATTGGATTTATCCAGTGTGCATTCGTGTTCCTCGGAACGCGGATGCGGGTGTGTATGCACAGTTGACAGGGAGGCAGAGGCAGCGGATTCTCATTAGGGTTGTTGACAGTTGACCGTTGACTATTTGACTTTTTGCTCAACCCTAATGAGAATATGATATGTGATTAACTATTATATTAATTAAGTATTATGGTGATATGGTTGTTGACTTTGTTGACTTGTTGACTTTTGTTGACTTGTTGACTTTGTTGACTTGTTGACTTTTGTTGACTTGTTGACCGGTTGACTAGGCTTGACTAGTTGACCATCATGATAACCATAGCCATCATTTCATGGCAAAGACTTTTGTTTACTTGCTCATTTGTGTAAAATGAGTGCATGAAATGATATGGTTATGGTTGCTTCAAACCATCACATAAGACTTTTTTGATATGATGAGTTATGATCACTTTGGATTATGAGAGGGTGAAAGACAAAAGAGAGCCTCATTCTTTCTTGCTCATTCTCTCTGTTGTTCTTGAGCTCTCCTCTTGCTCTCACCCTCAACCTCTTGCTCCCTCTCTTGATCTATGGTTCTCTTGTCTCATGAGTTGAGAATCAAGAACCATAGATAAAATCCCATTCTATTTCCTCTCTACTCATTCTAGTTCACTAGGTTTAGCAAACCAAGTGAACTAGTTTCTTCAAAGAACGAAGAAGGAGCTAAAGGTTGGAGCTTTCAAGTGGATCTATCTTCGGCGTACGGAGACGACGAGAAGGAGCCATCGGACCACCATCGGAGCTTGAAGAGAAGGAGTTCAAGACAAGCTAGGTATAACCCCCTAACCGAGTAGCTAGAATCTCTTAGTTAGGATGTTAGATAGATGTTTAACCAAGATCCGGGTTATAGGTCCATGTTACCATCTTTAAGAAAATCGTTTTTTACCAAATTCCGCATTCCCGAAAGTACCGGGAGAGGTAGCATGGACTTACAGTGGTATCAGAGCCTAGTTAAACTCTATCTAGCATGTTAGCAAGTAACTAGAAGATCGATCAACGAAAAAGTCCCGAAACAAACCCCAAAAATTTTGCAGTTTCTGTCGATTTTTCCACTGTTCAAAAGTTGATTATTTTAACACCTAAAATCGGCTCAGGCTTTTCTGTGAACACCCACCAAAATTGGTCGCACGATCGAGTCAAAGCGCCGCGGATCCGCGGCGGGAGCACGCTCCCGCCGCGGATCCGCGGCCGAGTTGACTCGGCTGTGGTCCCTTTTTGGTGCAGTGTTCTTCTGGGGGTATTTTGGGATTTTTGGAATATATATTTTCTGCCCAGATTTTCCAGAACGAAAATTTTATTTTGGGGTCCCGAAAATCCGTATTTTTGATCGAACTTCTAAAAGACTTTAGCTAACGGGTTTTTTCTGTAATGTGATATTTGTATTGAACGTCTACTAATCGCTATATGTCGATTAGTGGGGGTTATACAAATCTGTGATCTGTAATGTGCTGGAATGTGTATATGATGTTGGAGATAGTGCCCTCAGAGTCAATTATTAGGTCACAGGTACGTGATTGTAATGATTGAGGGAGGACCTATCCCGGTAGGACAGTCTTACTCGAGATGATAGTATGCTATCTGGTTTACCTTTATCATCGTGTACTGCTTTAGGTGACCTGACACGTCGCTATTACACGTTGATAGAGCCCCTAGGATTCTTGCTTGACCACCAGCAGTATGAGGGCGATCATATAAGTGGGAGCTGGGGGTCTATAAGCTTATCCTTAAAAGGTCCCTAGTCGTGGGAGTTTCGAGACTGGGCATCGATACTCCATTAGTAGACTAGTGTATACAGTCGAGACCCCGACGAGGGGCGGTGGTCGGTCTCACAAGCCACTGGTGTCAGTTGGATCACCTAAGATGTATATAGGTGCTCATTGGGTTATGAGTACACCGGACAGGACTCGCCGGGAACCTGCTAGTTGGTCATATACCAGACGTCAGATGGCAGTTCCCTGGTGACATGTGTGCAGGTTAGTTCATCGACCTGGGGATCGTCATTTGTCTCGTGTGAGTTCCCACTGTACTTTGATTACTACCCTACCACGGCTCAAAGGAGTCGTGCAAACAGGTTTTAGTTGGGTACAGTCCCGAGCCACATGGAGGCAGTGAGCGTATCTTCAGGGGTTCGTCTCTCCCGGTATTGGGGGTGAGGTCGTGCTGTGTCTAGGAGAGCCATTACACAAAGTCCTTGGCCAAGGCAAGGAGATTTACTGGTAGGTATTCCAGTAGTATCTCAGGGTGTTCTGGGCTACACTCCGACACGACTTGTACCGCTTTTGGGGGTCTGACTTTTACCAACCCCCTAGGCCCGCCATGCGATACTCATAGACGAACGGACCGGACTGCACGGATATTGTCACTGACAGGCTCAGTAGGGTTGTCAGGCTGAGTTCGCTTACAGACATCCCTTTTAGTCAGTACCTGGTAGCCCGTTACGTATTGGCTTATACCTCTGACGTGCTGGTGGTTAAATCCACAACCAAGGTGTTGATGAGTCTTTAGAGTCCCCCACATTTCAGTTACTCAGCTTTCGGGCGAAAGGTTGTAGAGGCCGTATGGAGATATGGCAAGGTCCGATCAGATACGTGCGGTATTGCACGGATCAGGATCGGACAGTTTGTACTATAGGCCGTATGGTTATATGGCAGGGTTCGATCAGATACGTGCGGTATTGCACGGATCAGGATCGAACAGATATTACTAGCCGACTTTGGTATAAGCCGGATCCTAGTATAGTACAGTGTAGATTTTGTCTCACTGCATTTGTATTTCGGTCGAAATACAGATGCGGGTGTGTATACACAGTATCGGGGTTTTCCTGTAATTTATTACGGGATCAGTTTTCTGGAGTTGCCAGTTTGCTTTCCGTTTCGGCCAATTTCCTTTGTTCCGTTCATTGGCCGAAGATTGGTGGAGGAAGGTTTATTTGCATTGTTGCAAATAGGCTTTTGTGGAGGGGGTCTTTGCTTATTGTAGCATCATGATGGTTTTCATGATGTGCACCATCATTGACTTTTCTTTTCTCATCATGGTTGGACTTTGGGAGGTGATGATGGTGGTGTTGAGTGTGGGTTTGTTTTTGTGATGATTCTTTTTGCATGATGGCATTCCTTTCTCTCTCCATTGTATTATTGGATGGCTTTCTCATTCTACCACACCTCTCCCTCATTCTCACTCACCCTCTCACATGCATGGCCGGCCAAATCCTATAGGGGGCTGTCCAAAAATTGTAGTGTGGGTTGTGTGGTTCATTTCATGTTCCAAAATCCAAAAACTCCTCCACATACTCCTTGTATCATTCCTCCACCAAAAGGGTGATTCCGATAACCCCAAAAGTGAGACACAAGTTCTACTAAACATTCTACAGCAAATCTTGGGCACGTCGAGTAGCCGGCTTCGTGCCCGAGTTGCCTCGGCATTGAGGTGGGAGCCCGTAAACAAAGTAGGCGATGTGGTTCATTTCCGGCGACGAGGAGGAGGCAGGATTTTCCGCAGGAGATCGGGACCATGACGAGAAGACCGGAGGACTTGGATCGTCGGTATATCTCTATTCCCTTTCTTGTAGTTAGCTAGGACTAGTTAATGGTTCGATCCGGGTATTAGTGCGCGGCGGTTTGCCAGTTCAAGAAAAATTTAAGTTATTCACCGCTTCCGCATTTGGCCGTCGGATTGACGGCCGGGGCGCCGCCGTGCACTTACAGTGGTATCAGAGCCTCCCCATTAACTTAGTCTAGCTTTGTGTAATGTGTTTTTCAGTTCCGATCGATCGAAATGTTCAAAAACCCGTATTTGCCCACATCAGTTTTCTGTTGAAATTTTTTGGTCCCCAAAAATTTTTCAGGTTGTAAAATATTGATGTACTGGAAAATCTAAGAGCTCTGTAAAAATTCGACGAAGTAACTCCACAATGGGAGCGCGGAACCGCCGCGAAAACCCCCTTCCCGCCGCCCTTCCGCCGCACACTGTGGAGATCACTTCACCAATTTTTTACAGAGGCCTTCTGGGCTTAAAATATGGGTTTTGGAATATTAAAATTGGGCTCATGTTTTCTGTGAGTGCTACAGTTTTGATTGGGGGCCCACTTGTTAATATTCGATCGGTCGGATATTTTAAACACATTTTTCACAGTATTTACATTATATCTGCGACCGTGAATGTCACTTGATCGGTAAATCCGGTCTAACTGCTATAGCCCGGTTAGACGGATTTGCGAACGTAACTTTCACGTTGATGTTTTGTTTTTGCTGTGATGTTGCGGATCGGTCGTGGGGATAGCCTGGTTGCAATGCTAGTACAGTTGTGGTTGTATTATGTACATTTGATATTGCGGGGCGAGCGTCCGACATGTGGACTGCCGTCACTGCCTGATTGTATTATTCTTTTGGGGCACGACCTGGTTGCGGTCGATGTACCCGTTATATGTATATTTTACTTTCTGTACTAGGATTGCCCCGCGGAGGGGTGCACGGATAGCCGGGTTCTGGAGGGCAACAAGCCCGCATCTCATGGCATTGAGACGGAGGGGGCTTCACTCTAGGATTGGCGGGCTATTCGCCGCACTCGTAGGGGGTACAGGTTGACCCAGGAGGGGTGCCCAAGTTACCGAATTCCGTGAAGTGCTGGGTGGTCCATTCACGTTGCTGAAGGGGGCTGCCTCGCTTCAGGTTTTGGCGGGTAACTTGCCGCGCCCGTAGGGGTCTAGGATTTCATTGCACAGGCTATCCACACGACCAGGGGAACGTCGGGTTTCAGCGGCTCTGTGAAACCCGGGGATCCCAGATATCTGTATTGTTTCTGTGATGCTGTACATTTTCTGTGATGTTGCATTTCTATCACGCCTTGAGCGAATATAATATATTGGTATATATATTAGTAGATGTTGTATATGTTTTGCATCCGCGCTAGTCCAGTCCCCGCTCTGTCGTTAGTTAGCTAACCTAACGGGTAATGACGGGACCCAGTGGCGAATGCGGATGGCATATACGTACATCAGTATATTTTCGTTCTTTTTGGTGTGATCAATTGATGGGACTGCATTGATTCGGATTAATGCAAGTTAAAAACAAACCTAATCTGATGTTGTTGGAACACTTTTCAAAAAGCTGTTATTGCAAGGACGTTCACTTTTGTTTTGCACCGTGATATTCGGTTATGAATATCCTGCTCCTCAGTCGACGAGGCAAGGGCCGAGATCCCTTCACCGGGAGTGACCCCTTGGACAGAAGTTTGCGTCAGGGCATTAACTTCACTATAGCCGATTACTTTTGCTTTGCACCGTGGTATTCATTTGGAATATCCTGCACCCCATTCTACGGGGAAAGAGCCGAGATCCCTTCACCGGGAGTGACCTCTTTAGCAACGGTTTTCGTCACTATATTTTAAAAAGCTATCCGTTCCTTCAACGATATCAAGTACATTACGTTAAAGGTTTTCGCCAGAAACCATTCGTAGCCCTCCGTCGTTTCATATGGGTAGTCAATAGTATTCAAGCTGTGTTTGTTGGCCAAAGTCAAGGCACAGTGTTTGGTAGCTGTTGGTTATTCATATGCAGCATAGATAGATGCGTTGGTTTGGAACAGTCGTATAGCCTTGTTGGCCAAAGTCAAGGGCTTGTGCGGGTGGATTCGAATCAACCTGGAGAATGACGGGTAGAACTTGACATGTGACTTATGATTTGTTAGCCAAAGTCAAGGTCATAAGAGCATGGGGCAGAAATCACATCGGGAGTTTCAAAAGAACTGAAACTTGCCAGATATGCGCATACCTTCTGGAGTGTGATACCGTGAGCGGATTCCGTCACGTTGTCATGCGATGAGAGTTGGATCCCGATTCCCACTGATGAGTTAGTTTACTCCTCGGGTATCCCGACTAATTCTTCTTTCAGGTTTGGAGGAGAATTTGAGGTACAGTGGGAGGATTCCAGATTAGATAAATTGGTAACCATTCTGATCTAGGTTAGAGTGCACGCTGAGTGTTTCTTTTCTCTCTCTCTTTGGCAGCGACCATTGACCCGACCCTAAGACTATGACTCAGTGACCAAGTTGACCGAACCTTCTTAACACTGGCTTTTGGATTGTCAGAGTTGCGAACCTCATTGCCACTCCTACTTTTACCCTTTTCTCCAGGACACCCCGTTTTACTACGAACGTCCACTTCCATTGGACAAAACCATCGTATGGTTAGATACGAACTCGAAGGAATTTATTCGAGGATGGTTTCAGGTTCTGGAGAAAACGGATAGGATTATTCAGTTGTCTTTTCCTTTTACCCTCTCTCAGGTTACGAGTACTCCTTGGTTTAGGGGTAGTACACCTATTACGCAAATTGGATTGTCTTCTTCCAAACCTTAGGCTGGTGCCGACCGGTAGGGAATGAAGAAAACCAATTAGCATAACGATGGTGTGCAGAAGGTATTAAGTTCAGACAAAGCAAGGGATTAGTAAGAGGGCAAAGAAAATTGCAACAGATATTCACGACCAAACCAAATATTTCGTTACCACTCCCACATCACCTTTGTATTTCTCCAGGACACTCCGTATCACTACGAAGATCCACAGTTTATTTGGATACTCCATCGTATGGTTATATACGAACTCGAATGGAACTGGTTCCAGTTCGGGGATGGATTCTGGTTCAGGAGAAATAGGAAAAAGGTTTATTCGGTTGTCTTTTATCCTCACCCTCTCTCATTGTGAGTGTTCCTAGGATTGGGACAGTACACCCATTATGCTTATTGGATAGTCTTCTTCCAAACCATAGGCTGGTGCCGAACGGTAGGGAAGGAAGAAAACCATTTGGCCTAAAAGGGTGTGCAGAAGGTAAAGACTAAAGACACATGAAGGGATTTGGAGAGGTGGCAAAGAACTATACGGTTACAGTCGTGAATCTGGAAGAGGCATTACTAGGAATACCAGAATACCCCATCGGAACATTTCAATGTTTCAGTTTCACTGTGTAATGTTAAAGGAAAACTGATTTCCCGATTAGATACTTACTCCAGGGTATGTATTTACCAGGTACGATTCTCACATCTGTATGGTTTTACAGATGATGAGTGGGAGTAAGTTATTGGGAATTGGGTGATTATCCTCATTATATCGGGATTCGTTGTAATCAGTGATATTTGAGGAAATCACCTGGGCTGTTTGCCGGTCGGCAAATATTTGGTTTTGAATATCCGCTGTTATGCACCAATTTCAAATTGATATATCTGTACGTCTATTTTCATAGAGTGAGATATACCTTTCTGAAATTATGTCTACGACATTTACCTATATCAGTGGATGGTTAGGTAAGGAGCATTAAACAGCGGTGTAATTCTTCTTAACCATAAGTACAGTTTTCAACCTACGACACACAGTGAATGAGTTATCAGACTCAAGAGACTTATACAAAGGATTGTATGTTGTCCAGGGTCCATCAGGACAGAGGGCTTGGTCCTCGTACTATATTCGGTTTACTTATGACTTCTCTAGTTTTTAGACAGGTGTTTCGCGGAAACACAGGGTCCAAATTTTGAGAAGTTATAGGTATATGAATAGAGTAGAGAACCAGGTATAGCAAGTATCGGGATTCTTCAAAGAGATCGAAGATGTAGATACTTGTGTATGGTATTCAGTTGATAGTAATGATAAAGAGATCTTGCTTCTCTTTCAGGTTACTCATAATTGGAAGTATTCCTAAGTTGAGTAACGCTGATCGGCCTCCTTCCATTTAGTTGACATGCGCTGGGACAGCTGCATGATTTGAATCTGGTTCAATTAAATCAGTGCCTCTGATTCTATATTGGATATAGAACAGTTCATAACTTAACGATGTTAAGGTACGGGGAGTTGTCCGGATTATGCTTAAAACCAAACTCTGGATAACTCAAGGCACGTTTTCTGTAATGGCTGTTTGTGGGTTGACCCAGGCTATGACGAGGGTTGACTTTCTACCATCTGGATGAACAATAGCGATATTGTTCTACACTCGCCACAGTTTTATTAAAAATGGACTTTTTCAGAAAACAGTAGTGGGAGTATGGTAGAACTGGAAGTGATTCCAGAACCACAAACGATTACTGAAGATTTGATAAGGAACCTAAAGATTCAATCTGGATTGACATTCCATTGGCCACTCCGCAGATAAGGTGGGTAACTTCAGGCACCCGAGAGGTACTACGGTAGCCTCAAGGACGGTGACAGGGAAGTTCTTGTTTACCCACAATTGCCATTGCTGTTGTTCTAGGTTACGAGACCCGGCGGGAGGATGAGTATAGCGTCGTTCTAAACCAGTTTTAGAAGTGTACGTCTATATGACTCTGCCAGAGGGTTGTCGTAGTCAGTGGGAGCAGCGGAAGCATTGGTGGACAGGTAGCTTATGTCTATTTATAGACTAAAGCAGGTGTAGCGGAGATAGATCATCTATTTCTGACGTGACAGTCATGGGTTTGACTTCATCAGAATAGGGGATGGATCTGTTGAGAAGGTAGTAGGGTGTGATATCCTGGTATTTGGATGACATACACAGAGTAGGAAAGGAAACTCCTATACTACAATCGGTTATACCTTGGTCGTCACACAGTGGTTTCTCCACAAAGGAAATGGATTTTAAATCAGACATACTGGTTACTAGATCTATGGTTTTAGATCTAGATTTGGGTGGTTTCCCAATCAGGGTACTTGACAGCATTCTAAGAGTATTTAGGATGGACGACTCCTGGCACGGTAGTGTACCTGCAGGTAATGGAGTCACCCTCTCCAAAGGTGTCTTACAGACTAAAGGGGAGAGGGACGGGCATGATTGGCAGATCACTTGCTCAGGCAATTGAGTCAATCGTGAGATGTCAAGTACCACACCAGATGTTGTTCTTGCACTAGATGCAATAAGTTGACATTAATCCAATCCTGGAGAAACAGTCGGAAGCAGTTTTAGAACATAAGTGGATGTTCTAGGGATACGATAACGACAGCCTCATTCAGGAGACAGTTATCATTCCAGGCTTCCAAGGTGACATGGACGACAAGGAGGTTGTCAGAGTTATAGTTTTCCTTCTGATGAGGGGCAGTATTTTGGACAGGTGGTCCAAGGCAATACTGAGGGATGCATGGCGCGCAGGATACTGATTAAGTTCAGTTGACGATACAGTCTAAGAAGTTTGGATTTGGAGTTCATTTATGAGCTAGGTCCCATCAGACATCCAGATATATTCTGAGACAGGTATTGCTCTTTTCGAGAGATGGCTTTCTCCGCGAACTTGAGATTTAGAGAGACATAGAAAGAAACATCAAAGCGGATCCACTCACTGAGGCTATTCCTCGAACGCAATAGTTTCGCAAACGAGCATTGTGAGACTGACTAGTAGAGGAATTGGGTGTTCGGTATCACACGGGCTGTGAGTATGCGACATCGCAATAATTAGCCTTGAGTGCAAGTGGGAGATTGTTGGAGATAGTGCCCTCAGAGTCAATTATTAGGTCACAGGTACGTGATTGTAATGATTGAGGGAGGACCTATCCCGGTAGGACAGTCTTACTCGAGATGATAGTATGCTATCTGGTTTACCTTTATCATCGTGTACTGCTTTAGGTGACCTGACACGTCGCTATTACACGTTGATAGAGCCCCTAGGATTCTTGCTTGACCACCAGCAGTATGAGGACGATCATATAAGTGGGAGCTGGGGGTCTATAAGCTTATCCTTAAAAGGTCCCTAGTCGTGGGAGTTTCGAGACTGGGCATCGTTACTCCATTAGTAGACTAGTGTATACAGTCGAGACCCCGACGAGGGGCGGTGGTCGGTCTCACAAGCCACTGGTGTCAGTTGGATCACCTAAGATGTATACAGGTGCTCATTGGGTTATGAGTACACCGGACAGGACTCGCCGGGAACCTGCTAGTTGGTCATATACCAGAAGTCAGATGGCAGTTCCCTGGTGACATGTGTGCAGGTTAGTTCATCGACCTGGGGATCGTCATTTGTCTCGTGTGAGTTCCCACTGTACTTTGATTACTACCCTACCACGGCTCAAAGGAGTCGTGCAAACAGGTTTTAGTTGGGTACAGTCCCGAGCCACATGGAGGCAGTGAGCGTATCTTCAGGGGTTCGTCTCTCCCGGTATTGGGGGTGAGGTCGTGCTGTGTCTAGGAGAGCCATTACACAAAGTCCTTGGCCAAGGCAAGGAGATTTACTGGTAGGTATTCCAGTAGTATCTCAGGGTGTTCTGGGCTACACTCCGACACGACTTGTACCGCTTTTGGGGGTCTGACTTTTACCAACCCCCTAGGCCCGCCATGCGATACTCATAGACGAACGGACCGGACTGCACGGATATTGTCACTGACAGGCTCAGTAGGGTTGTCAGGCTGAGTTCGCTCACAGACATCCCTTTTAGTCAGTACCTGGTAGCCCGTTACGTATTGGCTTATACCTCTGACGTGCTGGTGGTTAAATCCACAACCAAGGTGTTGATGAGTCTTTAGAGTCCCCCACATTTCAGTTACTCAGCTTTCGGGCGAAAGGTTGTAGAGGCCGTATGGAGATATGGCAAGGTCCGATCAGATACGTGCGGTATTGCACGGATCAGGATCGGACAGTTTGTACTATAGGCCGTATGGTTATATGGCAGGGTTCGATCAGATACGTGCGGTATTGCACGGATCAGGATCGAACAGATATTACTAGCCGACTTTGGTATAAGCCGGATCCTAGTATAGTACAGTGTAGATTTTGTCTCACTGCATTTGTATTTCGGTCGAAATACAGATGCGGGTGTGTATACACAGTATCGGGGTTTTCCTGTAATTTATTACGGGATCAGTTTTCTGGAGTTGCCAGTTTGCTTTCCGTTTCGGCCAATTTCCTTTGTTCCGTTCATTGGCCGAAGATTGGTGGAGGAGGGTTTATTTGCATTGTTGCAAATAGGCTTTTGTGGAGGGGGTCTTTGCTTATTGTAGCATCATGATGGTTTTCATGATGTGCACCATCATTGACTTTTCTTTTCTCATCATGGTTGGACTTTGGGAGGTGATGATGGTGGTGTTGAGTGTGGGTTTGTTTTTGTGATGATTCTTTTTGCATGATGGCATTCCTTTCTCTCTCCATTGTATTATTGGATGGCTTTCTCATTCTACCACACCTCTCCCTCATTCTCACTCACCCTCTCACATGCATGGCCGGCCAAATCCTATAGGGGGCTGTCCAAAAATTGTAGTGTGGGTTGTGTGGTTCATTTCATGTTCCAAAATCCAAAAACTCCTCCACATACTCCTTGTATCATTCCTCCACCAAAAGGGTGATTCCGATAACCCCAAAAGTGAGACACAAGTTCTACTAAACATTCTACAGCAAATCTTGGGCACGTCGAGTTGCCGGCTTCGTGCCCGAGTTGCCTCGGCATTGAGGTGGGAGCCCGTAAACAAAGTAGGCGATGTGGTGCATTTCCGGCGACGAGGAGGAGGCAGGATTTTCCGCAGGAGATCGGGACCATGACGAGAAGACCGGAGGACTTGGATCGTCGGTATATCTCTATTCCCTTTCTTGTAGTTAGCTAGGACTAGTTAATGGTTCGATCCGGGTATTAGTGCGCGGCGGTTTGCCAGTTCAAGAAAAATTTAAGTTATTCACCGCTTCCGCATTTGGCCGTCGGATTGACGGCCGGGGCGCCGCCGTGCACTTACATATGAATATGTTGGATTGTCGCGGGTGAATAGCCGGGGGTTGTGAGACGAGAGTTTTCTTTTCTTTCAATTCATGTAAATTTGTAAATTGATGTAATAATTATTTGTATGGCCGCACAACCGGGTCGGGGTTCTAGCCGTCATTGTATAATTTCTTTTTACTGTTTTTGCTCCTAGGATAGACCCATGGAGGGGTGCACAAACTACCGGGTATGCCAAAGTGTCGAGTGGCCTACTCATGGAGATAAGGGAGGTTGCTACGCTTCGGGTACTTGGCGGGTAGTTTGCCGCACCCGTAGGGGTCTTGGGTGGGGTTTTGTCTATTCACCGCGACCGTGTAATCTGTTTGTCGTTACAGGCTCGTGCGAATTACAGATTCCTAGTATATCCAATGTATTCATCTGTGATCTGAAATGTTTTATCATTGCAGTATATCTATATATGATATTATTTAGGCGTTGCTTATGTTTTACAGACGCGCTAGCCCAGCCCCCGCTCTGTCGTTAGTTAAGTAACCTAACGGGTAATGACGGGGCCCCGTGGCGAATGCGAATGGCATAAGCGTACGTCATATTTTGGTTGTTTTCTGCAATGGTAGGATTAAATGATGGGACGCATTAAAAGAACTAATGCAAGAATATCACGCATTAAAAGAACTAATGCAAGATAATAAACCAAGTTAAAGTCGTTGGAACACTTTCGAAAAACCACTCGGTTCTTTTCAAAACAACTTTTAAATGCGGAGCTTGAGCCACTCCTTTTAAAAGCTATCTCGTTCCATCGACCAAATCAAGTTCACTACGTTCACGGTTTTGCCAAAACCATTCGTAGCCCTCCGTCGTTTCGTATGAATATTCAATAGTATTCAAGCTGTGTTTGTTGACCTTCGTCAAGGCATAGTGATTGGTAGCTATTGGGTATTCATATGTAGCATAGATAGATGCGTTGGTTTGGAACATTCGCATTACCTTGTTGACCTTCGTCAAGGGTATATACGGGTGGATTCAAATTAACCTGGATAATGACGGGCAGAACTTGACATGTGACTTATGATTTGTTGACCTTCGTCAAGGTCATAAGAGCATGGGGCAAAAATCCACATCGGGAGTTTCATAAGTACTGAAACTTGCTAGATTTGCATACCATTTGGAGTGTGATGATTCTGGTAGGATTCCTTCAGTTTCGTCACGCAATGATATTTGGATCCCGATCCTACTGTGAGTATATGCTACTCCTCGGGAAATTTCTCACTTAACGATCAATGCTATAAACCTAGTAGGTGCCTAGAAAGGTGTTAGCGGGGCTACGCCCCCAGGGAAAAGAGGTTCTTTAATTAAGGAACTTCGCGAAAGCGTTGGAAAACCTCCCTCGAAGTACCGACACCGGCCTGGCTGAACGGTTAAGCAAGTATTGTGCGGTGGGATTGATCCCGGCTAATTCTTCCTTTATGGTTTGAGGAGGGATTCGAGAAACAGTGGGAGCCATCCTGTTTAGACAAACTAAAAACCACTCTAAACTTGCAAGAGCATCATGCTGAGTGTTTCTTCTTCTCTCTCCTAATTGCAGCGACCTAATCGACATGACTGGACTTAAGTTACTCCTAGATAAAAACAAACTGACAGGGCCAAACTACAAAGATTGGCTCAGGAATGTCAAGATAGCAATCACTTACGACAAGCTGGGGTATCTTCTTACCACCAAAGCTCCCCCTGTCCCTGGTCCAACTTCCAGCGTCGCGGATAAGGAAATCCGCAAGACTTGGGAGATTGATAGCGCGAAGGCCAAATGCCTCCTGCTTGCCTCGATGGACAACGAACATCAGAGGAGGCACGAGAATATGGACATGGAATCCATATTGCTTCATACAAAAGAACTGTATGGAGAGCAAACTCGTATCGCAAGATACGAAGCGTCGAAAAAGTTATTTTCAACAAGAATGGCCGTCGGATCATCAGTAGCCGAGCACGTGCTAAAGATGATCGGCTTCATTGAGGAGCTCGCTGACCTAGGGATCACATTGGAGAGTGAGCTATATACGGATATAGTTCTCCAGTCCCTTCCTTCCACTTACGCCCAGTTTATACTGAACTTCAACTTACAAGAAAAAGAGGTTGAACTTTCAGAGCTCCTCAACATGCTGAGGAGCGCAGAGGGCACCCTACAGAAAGGTAGGGATACATCCACTTTGTTTGTAGGAGGATCATCTTCTTCTAGGTCTAAGGCGAAAGCCAAGGGAAAGAAGAAGAAGGCCCCCGCCAAACCAAGGGGCGGTGTTAGTAAAGTGGATACGAAGGGAAAAGGTAAAGCAACAAAGATAGCGGGGAAGCTTGTGGATAAGGAAGAATGCTTCTATTGTCATAAGAAAGGACACTGGAAGAATGATTGCAGGGCCTGGAAGGCCAGAACACAGGAATTGAAGCAGGTTGCAGCTTCAGCTTCAGGTGTGTATGTTATTGAAAACTGTCTTTCAATAAACTCTACTTCCTGGGTATTGGATACCGGATCAGGATCTCATATCTGTAATTCTTTGCAGGCGTTGAGAAACCGTAGGGTTTTGAAGGCAGGTGACATGACCCTCAGAGTTGCGAACGGAGCTAGCATGGATGCTAAAGCCGTGGGGGACTATCACCTGGGAATATCAGATGGACATGTTTTGGTTTTGCGTAATTGCTTTTTTGTACCCAACGCAACTTGTAATATCATTTCTGTATCTTTAGTTTCTAAAGAAGGTTATGAATTTGCGTTTGTAAGTAATGTTGTAAACATTCATCTTAATCAAGTTTTGATTGGGTCAGGTATATTGAGTAATGGTATATACGTGTTAAACCAACCACAGATTTTCAACGTCCAGAATACACACAAAAGAAAGTCTCCGGATATGAATCAGACTTTCTTATGGCATTGTAGATTGGGTCACATCAATGAGAGAAGGTTGACTAAGTTACATACAGAAGGATATTTGAATGCGTTCGAATATCAATCATATGCCACTTGTCAATCTTGTCTCAAAGGAAAGATGACAAAGACTCCGTTTACTGGACAAGGAGTAAGAGCAAGCGAGCTCTTGGGACTCGTACACAGTGACGTGTGCGGTCCAATGTCTACACATGCCCGAAGCGGACATTCTTACTTCATTACTTTTACGGATGACTTCTCAAGGTACGGTTATGTCTTCTTAATGAAACATAAGTCCGAGGCCTTTGGAAAATTCCAGGAGTATAAGAATGAAGTAGAGAAACAGACCGGCAAAAGTATTAAGATTCTAAGATCGGATCGAGGTGGAGAATACTTAAGTGCCGAATTCCTGAATTACTTAAAAGAGAATGGTATTCTCTCTCAGCTTACTCCTCCATACACTCCGCAACATAATGGTGTATCGGAGAGACGGAACCGAACCCTATTGGATATGGTTTGGTCCATGATGAGTAACGCTGAGTTACCGCGATCATTCTGAGGATATGCACTAGAAGCAGCTGCGTATCTCTTGAACAAGGCTCCCACCAAGACTGTGCCTACCACCCCATATGAGATGTGGACTAGGAAGAAACCCTGTCTAAAGTATCTTAAGGTATGGGGATGTCCAGCTTTTGTAAAGAAGCAGCATGCGGACAAGCTTGAGGCACGTTCAGTACAGTGTAAGTTTGTGGGATACCCAAGGAACTCCAGGGGGTATCTTTTCTATTTCGCTGAGGAACAAAAGGTCTTTGTTTCTCAGCATGCCCGCTTCTTGGAAACTGAGTTTTTGGAAACCCAGATAAGTGGGAACACAATAGAACTGGAAGAAGTTCCAGAACCACAGACTGTTACTGAAAGCTTAGTGGAACCAGAGGGTTCAACAGAACAGGACATTCCTGCGCTACTCCGCAGGAGTAGTAGGCAGTCTCATCCGCCCGAGAGATACTACGGTTTTCTCATAGACGGGGATAGAGAGGATTGCATCATAGATTATGATGAGCCTACTAGCTTCCAGCAGGCCGTTCAGAGCGTTGACTCAGTGAAATGGCTGGATGCAATGCGGACCGAAATGGAGTCCATGTACACCAACAAGGTATGGACGTTGGACATTGCTCCAGACGGGGTAAAACCCGTAGGATGCAAGTGGATCTTCAAAAGGAAGATTGGTGTAGATGGACAGGTTGAGACCTATAAAGCTAGGCTGGTAGCAAAGGTTTCCGTCAAAGACCTGGCTTGGACTATGACGAAACCTTTTCTCCAGTAGCCATGCTGAAATCCATTCGGATCCTTCTTGCCATTGCTGCCTTCCACGATTATGAAATCTGGCAAATGGACGTGAAGACAGCTTTTCTAAATGGAAATTTAGAGGAGTGTGTCTATATGGACCAACCAGAGGGTTTCATTCAGAGTGGGAGCAGCGGAAAGGTGTGCAAGTTGCTTAAGTCCATCTATGGACTAAAGCATGCATCGCGGAGTTGGAACATCTGCTTTGATGAGACAGTCAAAGAATTTGGCTTTATCAAAAATCCAGATGAACCATGCATCTATAGTAGATTTGTAGCGAGAACTGTAGTATTCCTCGTTTTATACGTGGATGACATTCTCTTAATAGGAAATGACATTCCTATGCTACAATCTGTCAAGGGGTTCTTGTCACACAGGTTCTCCATGAAAGACCTGGGTGATGCCTCGTACATTCTGGGTATCCGGATCTACCGTGACAGATCCAAGAGGATATTAGGACTATCACAGTCCAGGTACATCGACACCATACTGAAGAGATTCAGTATGGAAGATTCCAAGCGCGGTAACCTACCGGCTTGTCACGGGATCACCCTCTCTAAAGAGATGTCTCCCAAGACTGATTTGGAGAGGGATCGCATGTCTATTATACCCTACGCTTCTGCGGTAGGCTCTATAATGTATGCGATGTTGTGTACCAGACCGGATGTAGCTTATGCACTGAGTGTGGTAAGCCGGTATCAGTCAAACCCTGGGGAGAAACACTGGATAGCGGTAAAGAACATTCTCAAGTACCTGAGAAGGACTAAGGAGATGTTCTTGGTGTATGGCGGAAAAGACCTCCAGATCGAGGCCTTTGCTGACTCCAGCTTCCAGAGTGACAAGGATGATTCCAAGTCCATGTCGGGTTTTGTCTTTACCCTCAATGGAGGGGCGGTGTGTTGGAAGAGTTCCAAACAGGAAACCGTTGCAGACTCGACGATGGAAGCGGAATACATCGCTGCATCTGATGCCGCAAAAGAAGCTGTCTGGATGAGGAAGTTCTTGAAAGAACTTCAGGTGGTTCCGTCCATTGTTGATCTAATACCTCTGTATTGCGACAACAACGAGGCTATAGCTTTAGCGAAGGAACCCAGGTCCCATCAGAGATCCAGGCACATCTTAAGGCGGTATCACCTGATCAGGGAGATCGTAGATCGCCAGGAGATCGAGGTTCGGAGAGTCGCTTCAGAAGATAACACTGCAGATCCATTCACCAAGGCCCTGCCCCAGACTCAGTTTGAGCGGCTGATCGAGATGATAGGTCTTCGATACGCCAGTACATGGCCTTAGTGCAAGTGGGAGATTATTAGTGTATATGCCCTAGAGGCCATTACTGTATCATACTAGTTTGTATATTACTTAATGGATGCTTGGGATATTCACCTTGTATATACAATCTTGCTCAAAATAGTAGTATGCTACTTGGTTTGTTTCTACTTCAATGTGTACATGTGTTTATTTTTGTATATCGCCTATACACATTAGTAGAGCCCTTAGGATCTTTGCTTGATTACCAGCGATGTGATGGCCGTCACACTAGTGGGGCTGGGTAATCTATAAGCACATCCTTATGCAGGTCCCTGGTCGCAGGACTATCGAGACAGGGCATCGATACTCCGGAGTAGACCAGCGCATGCGCTTCTCATCCCAGTGTGGGAGACGGTCTGTCCCACAGCCGTCAGTACGTCGTACTTGAGATAGTATGCGGGTGCTCGTTAGGTTACGGGTACACTGGACAGGACTCGTCGGGAACTGACTAGTTGGTATTATACCTATCGTCAGTTATCAGTTCCCAGGTGACATGAGTACAGCTTAGTCCGCTGACTTGACACTGTCACTCCGCCTCGAGTGTGTTCCCACTGTACTTTGATCACTACCCTACCACGGCTCAAAGGAGTCGTGCAAACAGGTAGTGGTTGGGTGCAGTCCCGAAGCACTTGGAGGCAGTGACGGTTAGACAGGATTCGTCTCTCCCGGTATTGGGGGTTGACATCGCGCTGTGTCTAGGAGAGCCATTACACGAGTAGTCCCTGGCCAGGGCAAACGAGATATACTGGTAGGTTTCCAGTGTTATCTCAGGGTGTTTTGGGCTTCGCTCCGGCACGACTTGTACCGCTATTGGAGGACTGACGTTTACCGCCCCCTAGGCCCGCCATGCGATGTATCAGACGAACAGACCGGACTGTACGGAGAATGTCACACTCAGGCTCAGTAGGAGTTCAGATGGGTTTCGCCTCGTCGGTCTTCTTGTCGGCATTACCTGGGGACCGTTACGCACAGCTAGTGCCGCTTGCGGTCTGTGGTTAAACCCACTGCCAGCGTAGTGTCGAGTCTTTAGAGTCCCACACAGAAAGCTTTTCGCCTTTAGGCAAAAGAGTAGAGGTCGCATGGTATTGCGACAGGTCGCATGGTTTTGCGACAGGGTTCGGTCACATCCGTGCACTTGTGCACGTACAGTGTCCGGACAGTTTACACTAGCGGGCTTTGGTTTAAGCCAGATCCTAGTGTACCGTATGGGATTGGATTTATCCAGTGTGCATTCGTGTTCCTCGGAACGCGGATGCGGGTGTGTATGCACAGTTGACAGGGAGGCAGAGGCAGCGGATTCTCATTAGGGTTGTTGACCGTTGACTATTTGACTTTTTGCTCAACCCTAATGAGAATATGATATGTGATTAACTATTATATTAATTAAGTATTATGGTGATATGGTTGTTGACTTTGTTGACTTGTTGACTTTTGTTGACTTGTTGACTTTGTTGACTTGTTGACTTTTGTTGACTTGTTGACCGGTTGACTAGGCTTGACTAGTTGACCATCATGATAACCATAGCCATCATTTCATGGCAAAGACTTTTGTTTACTTGCTCATTTGTGTAAAATGAGTGCATGAAATGATATGGTTATGGTTGCTTCAAACCATCACATAAGACTTTTTTGATATGATGAGTTATGATCACTTTGGATTATGAGAGGGTGAAAGAAAAAAGAGAGCCTCATTCTTTCTTGCTCATTCTCTCTGTTGTTCTTGAGCTCTCCTCTTGCTCTCACCCTCAACCTCTTGCTCCCTCTCTTGATCTATGGTTCTCTTGTCTCATGAGTTGAGAATCAAGAACCATAGATAAAATCCCATTCTATTTCCTCTCTACTCATTCTAGTTCACTAGGTTTAGCAAACCAAGTGAACTAGTTTCTTCAAAGAACGAAGAAGGAGCTAAAGGTTGGAGCTTTCAAGTGGATCTATCTTCGGCGTACGGAGACGACGAGAAGGAGCCATCGGACCACCATCGGAGCTTGAAGAGAAGGAGTTCAAGACAAGCTAGGTATAACCCCCTAACCGAGTAGCTAGAATCTCTTAGTTAGGATGTTAGATAGATGTTTAACCAAGATCCGGGTTATAGGTCCATGTTACCATCTTTAAGAAAATCGTTTTTTACCAAATTCCGCATTCCCGAAAGTACCGGGAGAGGTAGCATGGACTTACAATTGGATCAACAATGGACGAAACTACCTGAAGTTCTGTTAAGAACTTCCTCATCCAGACAGCTTCTTTTGCGGCATCTGAAGCTGCGATATACTCCGCTTCCATTGTCGAGTCAGTAACGGTCTCCTGTTTGGAACTCTTCCAACAAACCGTCCCTCCATTAAGGGTAAAGACATAACCTGACATGGACTTGGATTCATCCTTGTCACTCTAGAAGCTGGAGTCAGCAAAGGCCTCGATCTGGAGGTCCTTTCCGCCGTAAACCAAAAATATATCCTTAGTCCTTCTCAGGTACTTCAGAATGTTCTTTACCGCTATCCAGTATTTCTCCCTAGGGTTTGACTGATACCGGCTTACCACACTCAGTGCATAAGCTACATCTGGTCTGGTACACAACATCGCATACATTATAGAGCCTACCGCAGAAGCGTAGGGTATAATAGATATGCGATCCCTTTCCATATCAGTCTTGGGAGACATCTCTTTGGAGAGGGTGATTCCGTGACAAGCCGGTAAATTACCGCGCTTTGAATCTTCCATACTGAATCTTTTCAATATGGTGTCGATGTACCTGGACTGCGAAAGTCCCAACATCCTTTTAGTTCTATCACGATAGATCTGGATCCCCAGAATGTAAGAGGAATCACCATGTCATTCATGGAAAATCTGTATGACAAGAACCTTTTGACAAATTGTAGCATAGGAATGTCATTTCCTATCAAGAGAATGTCATCCACGTATAAAACAAGGAATAAGACAGTTCGCGCTACAATCTTACTATAAATGCATGGTTCATCTGGATTTTTGATAAAGCCAAATTCTTTGACCGTCTCATCAAAACAGATGTTCCAACTCCGTGATGCCTGCTTTAGTCCATAAATGGACTTCAGCAACTTGCACACTTTTCCGCTGCTCCCACTCTTAATGAATCCTTCTGGCTGGTCCATATAGACACACTCCTCTAAATTTCCATTTAGAAAAGCGGTTTTTACGTCCATCTGCCAAATCTCATAATCGTGGAAGGAAGCAATTGCAAGAAGGGTTCGAATGGATTTGAGCATACCCACTGGAGAAAAGGTTTCGTCATGGTCCAAACCAGGTCTTTGACGAAAACCCTTTGCAACAAGTCTAGCCTTATAGGTTTCAACCTATCCATCTGCACCAATCTTCTTTTTGAAGATCCATTTGCAGCCTACGGGTGTTACCCTTTCTGGAGAAAAGTCCAAAGTCCATACTTTGTTGGTGTACATGGACTCCATCTCGGTCCGCATTGCATCTAGCCATTTTACTGTGTCAGTGCTCTGAATGGCCTGCTGGAAGTTAGTCGGCTCATCATTATTAATGATGCAATCCTCTCTATCCCCGTCTATGAGAAAGCCGTAGTATCTCTCAGGTGGATGAGATGCCTACTACTCCTGCAGAGCGGTGCGGGAATGTCCTCTTCTTTTGAAACTTCTTGTTCCACCAAGCTTTCAGTAATAGCTTGTGGTTCTGGAATTTCTTCCAGTTCTATTGCGCTCCCACTTGTTTCTTTTTCTAAGAACTGATGTTCCAGAAAGTGGGCATGACGAGAAACAAAACCTTTTGTTCCTCTGCGTAATAGAAAAGATACCCCATGGAGTTCTTTGGGTATCCCACAAACTTACACAGTACCGAGCATGCCTCGAGTTTGTCCGCAAGCTACTTTTTTACAAAAGCCGGACATCCCCATATCTTCAGATATTGAAGATAAGGATTCTTCCCACTCCACATCTGATATGGTGTGGTAGGCTCAGTCTTAGTAGGAACCTTGTTTAAAAGATATGCAGCTGATTCTAGTGCATAGCCCCAGAATGATCGCCGTAACTCAGCGTTACTCATCATGGAATGTACCATATCCAATAGGGTTTGGTTCCGTATCTCCGATACACCGTTATGTTTTGGAGTGTATGGAGGAGTAAGCTGAGAGAGAATTCCATTCTCTTTTAGGTAATCCAGGAACTCGGCACTTAAGTATTCACCACCTCGATCAGATCTCAGTGTCTTGATACTTTTTCCGGTTTGGTTTTCTACTTCATTCTTATATTCCTGGAATTTCTCAAAGGCCTCGGATTTATTCTTCATTAAGAAGACATGTCCATACCTAGAGAAATCGTCCGTAAAGGTAATGATATATGAAAAACCACTTCTTGCATGTGTTGACATTAGACCACACACGTCGCTGTGTACGAGTCCCAAGAGCTCGCTCGCTCTTACTCCGTGTCCAGTGAATGGAGTCTTTGTCATCTTTCCTTTGAGACATGATTGACAAGTTGCATAAGAATGATATTCGAACGAATCCAAATATCCTTCTTTATGTAACTTAGCTAACCTTGTCTCATTGATATGACCCAGTCTACAATGCTATAAGAAAACATGATTTAATTCTGGAGACTTTCTTTTGTGTGTATTCTGGATATTGAAAATCTGCGGTTGGTTTAAAACCTATATACCGTTGCTTAATGTACCCGACCCAATCAAAACAAGATTAAGGTGAATATTTACAACATTGCTTACAAATGAAAAATCATAACCTTCTTTAGACATTAAAGATACAGACATGATATTACAAGTCGAACTGGGTACAAAATAACAGTTGTGCAAAACCAAAACATGTCCATTTGTCAATCCTAAGTGATAGTCCCCCAAGGACTCAGCATCCATGCTTGCTCCATTTGCAACTCTGAAGGTCATATCACCCGCCTTCAAATACATACGGCTTCTCAGTGCCTACAAAGAATTATAGATATGAGATCCTGATCCGGTATCCAATACCCATGAAGTAGAGTTTATTGATAAACAGTTTTCAATAACATATACACCTGAACCTGAAGCTACAACTTGCTTCGGGTCCTGGTTCTTGGCCTTCCAAGCCCTGCAATTTTTCTTCCAGTGTCATTTTTTATGACAATAAAAGCATTCTTCCTTCCCCACAATCTGTCCCGCTACCTTTGCTTTTCCCTTGGCTTCCACCTTACTAACACCGCTCCTTGGTTTGGTGGGGACCTTCTTCTTCTTTTCTTTGGCTTTCTACATGGACCTAGAAGAGGAAGCTCCTCCAACAAACAAAGCGGGTGTTTCCCTGACTTTCTGCAGGGTGCCCTCTGTAAGTCCACGTTGCCCACCCCGGTGCTTACGGGGAGGCGGAAAACATAGTAAAAATTGGATTTTTATGGACTTAGGCAACATGGACCAAGCTTGTGAGGATCTTTGCTAAACATAAACTTGCTAGAGCTAACTACAAAGTAGCTAAGTGATGGAAAGGTTATACCTTTGGTCTTTAGTCCTTCTCTCCTTGCTCCTAGGAATGGTAGAAAGAGGTCACCTTGCTTGTCTTCTCCCGTCAAAGAAGGATCCACCCGAAAGCCTCGACCTTTAGCTTCAACTCCAAGCTAGGAGTAACTAGAGTGCAAGAAATGCTAAGACTTGAACCCTAGAAGAGAGTAGAGAAGATCAAGTGAAGGTTTTTCTCAAGCTTTTTTGTTTCTCAACACATGAGAGGGAGAGAGCTTGAGGGAGAGGATGAGCAAGAGAGAGAAATGATATGAGAGAATGAGAAAATAATAGAGCCCTTCTCACTAATATGTGTGAATTAATTTAATTGAATAATTAGCTAGATAATTATCATGGTAAATCATGACATGACCATTATCATTTCAATTTGCAAAGATCAAAAAGCATCTTCCAAAAGAAATGATGATGGTCAAAGTGTCAACCTAGGTCAACAAGTCAAAGAAGTCAAATGGTCAACAACCACAACCATGGACAATTATTAAACTAATTACTAATTAACAATAACACACACATAAACATTAGGGTTAATAAAATGACAATAGCCATTAACCCTAATCAAGGTCCTCTCCTTCAATCTCAAGCAACTGTGCATACGCACCCGCATTCGTGATCCGAGGAACACGAACACAATGAGAAAAACCAATCTCAAATCATATACTAGGATCCGGCTTAAACCAAAGCCCGCTAGTATAAACTGTCCGGACAGCAAACGTGCACAAGTGCGCGAATGTGAACGAACCCTGTCGCAAAACCATGCGACCTCTACTCATTTAGCCTAAAGGCGAATAGCTCTCTGTGTGGGACTCTAAAGACTCGACACTACGCTGGCAGTGGGTTTAACCACAGACCGCAAGCGGCACTAGCTGTACGTAACGGTCCCCAGGTAGATGTCGATAAGAAGACTGACGAGGTGAACCCCATCTGAACTCCTACTGAGCCTGTATGTGACAATCTCCGTACAGTCCGGTCTGTTCGTCTGATACATCGCATGGCGGGCCTAGGGGGGCAGTAAACGTCAGTCCCCTAATAGCGGTACAAGTCGTGCCGGAGTGAAGCCCAGAACACCCTGAGATAACACTGGAAACCTACCAGTATATCTCGCTTGCCCTGGCCAGGGACTACTCGTGTAATGGCTCTCCTAGACACAGCGCGATGTCAACCCCCAATACCGGGAGAGACGAATCCTGTCTAACCGTCACTGCCTCCAAGTGCTTCGGGACTGTACCCAAAAACTACCTGTTTGCACGACTCCTTTGAGCCGTGGTAGGGTAGTAATCAAAGTGCAGTGGGAAGACACTCGAGGCGAAGTGACAGTGTCAAGTCAGCGGACTAAGCTGTACTCATGTCACCTGGGAACTGATAACTGACGATAGGTATAATACCAACCAACTGTTCCCGACGAGTCCTGTCCAGTGTACTCGTAACCCAACGAGCACCCGTATACTATCTCAAGTACGACGTACTGACGGCTGTGGGACAGACCGTCTCCCACACTGGGATGAGAAGCGCATACGCTAGTCTACTCCGGAGTATCGATGCCCTGTCTCGATAGTCCAACGACTAGGGACCTGTATAAGGATGTGCTTATAGATCACCCAGCTCCCACGAGTGTGAGCGCCATCACCACGCTGGTAATCAAGCAAAGATCCTAAGGGCTCTACTAATATGTATATCAGCAATATGCTAAAAGAAACACATGCACATATTAAAGCAGAGACAAACCAAGTAGCATACTACCATTTTGAGCAAGATTGTATATACAACTGTGAATATCCCAAGCTTCCATCAAGTAATATACAAACTAGTATGATACAGTAATGGCCTCTAGGGCATATACACTAACAATCTCCCACTTGCACTAAGGCCATGTACTGGCGTATCGAAGACCTATCATCTCGATCAGCCGCTCGAACTGAGTCTGGGGCAAGGCCTTGGTGAATGGATCTGCTGTGTTATCCTCTGATGCAACTCTCCGGACCTCGATCTCCTGGCGATCCACGATCTTCCTGATCAGGTGATACCGCCTTAAGATGTGTCTGGATCTCTGATGGGATCTGGGTTCCTTTGCTAAAGCTATAGCCCCGTTGTTGTCGCAATACAGAGGTATTGGGTCAACAATGGACGGAACCACCTGAAGTTCTCTCAAGAACTTCCTCATCCAGACAGCTTCTTTTGCGGCATCAGATGCAGCGATGTATTCCGCTTCCATCGTCGAGTCAGCAACGGTTTCCTGTTTGGAGCTCTTCCAACACACCGCCCCTCCATTGAGGTTGAAGACAAAACCCGACATGGACTTGGAATCATCCTTGTCACTCTGGAAGCTGGAGTCAGCAAAGGCCTCAATCTGCAGGTCTTTTCCGCCATACACCAAGAACATCTCCTTAGTCCTTCTCAGGTACTTGAGAATGTTCTTTACTGCTATCCAATGTTTCTCCCCTGGGTTTGACTGATACCTGCTTACCACACTCAGTGCATAAGCCACATCCGGTCTGGTACACAACATTGCATACATTATAGAGCCTACCGCAGAAGCGTTGGGTATAATAGACATGCGATCCCTCTCCAAATCATTCTTGGGAGACATCTCTTTGGAGAGGGTGATCCCGTGACAAGCCGGTAAATTACCACGCTTAGAATCTTCCATACTGAATCTCTTCAGTATGGTGTCGATGTACCTGGACTGCGAAAGTCCTAATATCCTCTTGGATCTGTCACGGTAGATCCGGATACCCAGAATGTAAGAGGCATCACCCAGGTCTTTCATGGAGAACCTGTGTGACAAGAACCCCTTGACAGATTGTAGCATAGGAATGTCATTTCCTATTAAGAGAATGTCATCCACGTATAAAACGAGGAATACTACAGTTCTCGCTACAAATCTACAATAGATGCATGGTTCATCTGGATTTTTGATAAAGCCAAATTCCTTGACCGTCTCATCAAAACAGATGTTCCAACTCCGCGATGCCTGCTTTAGTCCATAAATGGACTTAAGCAACTTGCACACCTTTCCGCTGCTCCCACTCTGAATGAAACCCTCTGGCTGATCCATATAGACACACTCCTCTAAATGACCATTTAGAAAAGCTGTCTTTACGTCCATCTGCCAAATCTCATAATCGTGGAAGGCAGCAATGGCAAGAAGGATCCGAATGGATTTCAGCATAGCTACTGGAGAAAAGGTTTCGTCATAGTCCAAACCAGGTCGCTGACGAAAACCCTTTGCTACCAGTCTAGCTTTATAGGTCTCAACCTGTCCATCTACACCAATCTTCCTTTTGAAGATCCACTTGCATCCTACGGGTTTTACCCCGTCTGGAGCAATGTCCAACGTCCATACTTTGTTGGTGTACATGGACTCCATCTCGGTCCGCATTGCATCCAGCCATTTTACCGAGTCAACGCTCTGTATGGCTTGCTGGAAGCTAGTAGGCTCATTACAGTCTATGATGCAATCCTCTCTATCCCCGTCAATGAGAAAACCGTAGTATCTCTCGGGCGGATGAGACTGCCTACTACTTCTGCGGAGTGGCGTGGGAATGTCCTGATCTTTCGAACCCTCTGGATCAACCAAGCTTTCAGTAATAGCTCGTGGTTCTGGAATTTCTTCCAGTTCTATTGCGCTCCCACTTGATTCTTTTTCTATGAACTGGTGTTCTAGAAAGTGGGCATGGCGAGAAACAAGGACTTTTTGTTCCTCTTCGCAATAGAAGTAATATCCCTTGGAGTTCTTTGGATATCCCACAAACTTGCACTGTACTGAGCGTGCCTCGAGCTTGTCCGCATGCTGCTTTTTTTCAAAAGCTGGACATCCCCATGTCTTAATATGATTAAGATAGGGTTTCTTCCCACACCACATCTGATATGGTGTAGTAGGCACAGTCTTAGTTGGAACCCGGTTCAAAAGGTATGCCGCTGATTCTAGCGCATATCCCCAAAACGATCGCGGCAACTCAGCATTACTCATCATGGACCGTACCATATCCAATAGGGTTCGGTTCCGTCTCTCCGATACACCATTATGTTGCGGAGTGTATGGAGGAGTAAGCTGAGAGAGAATTCCATTCTCTTTTAAGTAACACAGGAACTCGGCACTCAAGTATTCACCACCTCGATCAGATCTCAGTGTCTTTATACTTTTGCCTGTTTGTTTTTCTACTTCATTCTTATATTCCTGGAATTTTTCAAAAGCCTCGGATTTATGTTTCATTAAGAAGACATAACCGTACCTTGAAAAGTCATCCGTAAAAGTAATGAAGTAAGAATAACCGCTTCGCGCATGTGTAGACATTGGACCGCACACGTCGCTGTGTACGAGTCCCAAGAGCTCGCTCGCTCTTTCTCCGTGTCCAGTGAACGGAGTCTTTGTCATCTTTCCCTTGAGACAGGATTGACAAGTTGCATACGATTGATATTCGAACGAATCCAAATATCCTTCTGTGTGTAACTTAGTCAACCTTCTCTTATTGATGTGACCCAGTCTACAATGCCATAAGAAAGTTTTATTAATTTCTGGAGACTTTCTTTTGTGTGTATTCTGGACATTGAAAATCTGTGGTTGGTTTAATACGTATATACCGTTGTTCAATGTACCTGACCCAATCAAAGCTTGATTAAGGTGAATGTTCACTACATTACTTACAAATGCAAATTCATAACCTTCTTTAGATAATAAAGATACAGAAATGATATTACAGGTTGCATTTGGTACATAATAACAACTACGCAAAACCAAAAAATGTCCATCTGACAATCCCAGGTGATAGTCCCCCACGGCCTCAGCATCCATGCTAGCACCGTTCGCAACTCTGAGGGTCATGTCACCTGCCTTCAAAACTCTACGCTTTCTCAACGCCTGCAAAGAATTACAGATATGAGATCCTGATCCGGTATCCAATACCCAGGAAGTAGAGTTTATTGATAGACAGTTTTCAATAACATACACACCTGAAGCTGAAGCTGCAACTCGCTTCAAATCCTGTGTTCTGGCTTTCCAAGCCTTGCAATCCTGTTTCCAGTGACCACTTTTGTGACAATAGAAGCATTCTTCCTTCCCCACCAGCTTCCCCGCTATCTTTGTTGCTTTACATTTTCCCTTCGTATCCACTTTACCGACACCTCCTCTTGGTTTGGCGGGGGCTTTCTTCTTCTTACCCTTGGCTTTCGCCTTGGATCTAGAAGAGGAAGATCCTCCTACAAACAAAGCGGATGTCTCCCTACCTTTCTGTAGGGTGCCCTCAGCACTCCTCAACATGTTCAGAAGTTCGGAAAGTTCTACCTCCTTTCCTTGCATGTTGAAGTTTAGAATAAACTGGGCGTAAGTGGAAGGAAGGGACTGGAGAATCAAATCAGTATAGAGCTCATTCTCCAACGTGGTCCCAAGGTCCGCGAGCTCCTCAATGTAGCCAATCATCTTAAGCACGTGTTCCGCTACCGATGATCCGACGGCCAACCTTGCCGAAAATAGCTTCTTCGACACTTCGTATCTTGCGATACGAGACTGCTCCCCATACAGTTCTTTTGTATGAAGAAATATGGACTCTAGGTCCATATTCTCGTGCCTCCGCTGATGTTCATTGTCCATCGAGGCTAATACGAGGCATTTGGCCTTCGCGCAATCTATCTCCCATGTCTTACGGATTTCCTTATCCGCGACGCTGGAGGTGGGACCTGGGACAGGGGGTGCTTTGGTGGTAAGGACATACCCCAACTTGTCGTAAGTGATTGCCATCTTGACATTCCTGAGCCAATCTTTGTAGTTTGGCCCTGTCAATATGTTTTTATCTAGTAATAACTTAAGTCTGGTCATCTTGAATGGTCGCTGCAATTAGGAGAGAGAAAAGAAACACTTTAGCATGATGCTCTTGCAAGTTTAGAGTGGTTTTTAATTTGTCTAAACTGGATGGCTCCCACTGTCTCTCGAATCCCTTCTCAAACCGTAAAGTAAGGATTAGTCAGGATTACTCTCACCGTACAATACTTGCTTAACCGTTCAGCCAGGCCAGTGTCGGTACTTCGAGGGAGGTTTTCCAACGCTTTCGCGAAGTTCCTTAATTAAGTAACCTCTTTTCCCTGTGGGCGTAGCCCTGCTAACACCTTTCTAGACACCTACTAAGTTTATAGCATTGATCGTTAAGTGAGAGTTTTCCCGAGGAGTAGCATATACTCACAGTAGGATCGGGATCCAAATATCATCGCGTGATAAAACCGAAGGAATCCTACCAGAATCATCACACTCCAAATGGTATGCAAAGCTAGCAAGTTTCAGTACTTATGAAACTCCCGATGTGGATTTTTGCCCCATGCTCTTATGACCTTGACTTTGGCCAAAATATCATAAGTCACATGTCAAGTTCTACCCGTCATTCTCCTGGTTAATTTGGACCCACCCGTACCTACCCTTGACTTTGGCCAAAATGGCAGCACGACTGTCCCAAACCAACGCATCTATCTATGCTGCACATGAATACCCAATAGCTACCAATCACTATGCCTTGACTTTGGCCAAAATACATAGCTTGAATACTTTTTGACCATTCATGTGGAATGACGGAGGGCTACGGATGGTTTTGGCGAAACCGTGAACGTAGTGAACTTGATCTAATCGATGGAACGAGATAGCTTTTAAAAGGAGTGGTTCAAGCTCCGCGTTTAAAAGTTTTAGTTTTGAAAAGAACCGAGTGGTTTTCAAAGTGTTCCAATCGACTTTTACTTGGTTTATTTTCTTGCATTAGTTCTTTTAATGCATCCCATCATTTAATCCTACCATTGCAGAAAACAACCAAAATATGACGTACGCTTATGCCATTCGCATTCGCCACGGGGCCCCGTCATCACCCGTTAGGTTACTTAACTAACGACAGAGCGGGGGCTGGGCTAGCGCGGCTGTAAAACATAAGCAACGCCTAAATAGTTATTATATATAAGTATATAGCAATGATAGACATTACAGATCACAGATGAATACATTGGATATACTAGGAATCCGCAATGCGTTCGAGCCTGCAACGTAAAGCGGATTACACAGTCGCGGTGAATAGCCAATACCCCACCCAAGACCCCTACGGGTGCGGCAAACTACCCGCCAAGCACCCGAAGCGAAGCAACCTCCCTCACCACCGTGAGTAGGCCACTCGGCACTTCGAGATACCCGGTAGTTTGTGCACCCCCTCCATGGGTCTATCCTAGGAGCAAAAACAGTAAAAAGAATTATACAATGACGGCTACAACCCCGACCCGGTTGTGCGGCCATACAAATAATATTATTACATCAATTTACAGGTTACAAATGAATGAAAGAAAAAATAACGCTCATCTCACATCCACCCCGGCTATTCACCCGCGACAATCCAATCCATTCATATCCACAAACCAATAACAATCACAGATCACAGAGATGTATAACCCCGACTAATCGACTTATAGCGATTAGCCGACGTTCAATACATACAAGCATCACAGATATAACCGATATAGTTAAAGTGTAGTGAAGTTTCGAAAAAATACGGATTTATAGGCCTCCAAAAGTAAATTTTAGTTCTGGAAAATCTGGACACATATAACATATCCTAAAAATCCCAAAACCAACACAGAAACATACTGCACCAAAAACGATGCAGAGAGGGGACAATACGGCCGCGCTTCCGCGGCAAGAGCTTCCTATTGCCGCGGATCCGCGGTCCTTTAGTCGCCTCTCTGGTTCGTCTTTGGTGGTTTTTTACACAAAACCCTGAGATAATTTTTGGTGTATAACAAATTTTATTTTGACCAGAAAAAATATTAACAGAAACTAGGGTTTTGCGAGTTTGGTTTTTCGATTTTCCGGCTTCGAAACTTCGTTACACTTAACTACTTAGCTAGTTTAGGTTTAGTTAGGCTCTGATACCACTGTAAGTCCACGTTGCCCACCCCGGTGCTTACGGGGAGGCGGAAAACATAGTAAAAATTGGATTTTTATGGACTTAGGCAACATGGACCAAGCTTGTGAGGATCTTTGCTAAACATAAACTTGCTAGAGCTAACTACAAAGTAGCTAAGTGATGGAAAGGTTATACCTTTGGTCTTTAGTCCTTCTCTCCTTGCTCCTAGGAATGGTAGAAAGAGGTCACCTTGCTTGTCTTCTCCCGTCAAAGAAGGATCCACCCGAAAGCCTCGACCTTTAGCTTCAACTCCAAGCTAGGAGTAACTAGAGTGCAAGAAATGCTAAGACTTGAACCCTAGAAGAGAGTAGAGAAGATCAAGTGAAGGTTTTTCTCAAGCTTTTTTGTTTCTCAACACATGAGAGGGAGAGAGCTTGAGGGAGAGGATGAGCAAGAGAGAGAAATGATATGAGAGAATGAGAAAATAATAGAGCCCTTCTCACTAATATGTGTGAATTAATTTAATTGAATAATTAGCTAGATAATTATCATGGTAAATCATGACATGACCATTATCATTTCAATTTGCAAAGATCAAAAAGCATCTTCCAAAAGAAATGATGATGGTCAAAGTGTCAACCTAGGTCAACAAGTCAAAGAAGTCAAATGGTCAACAACCACAACCATGGACAATTATTAAACTAATTACTAATTAACAATAACACACACATAAACATTAGGGTTAATAAAATGACAATAGCCATTAACCCTAATCAAGGTCCTCTCCTTCAATCTCAAGCAACTGTGCATACGCACCCGCATTCGTGATCCGAGGAACACGAACACAATGAGAAAAACCAATCTCAAATCATATACTAGGATCCGGCTTAAACCAAAGCCCGCTAGTATAAACTGTCCGGACAGCAAACGTGCACAAGTGCGCGAATGTGAACGAACCCTGTCGCAAAACCATGCGACCTCTACTCATTTAGCCTAAAGGCGAATAGCTCTCTGTGTGGGACTCTAAAGACTCGACACTACGCTGGCAGTGGGTTTAACCACAGACCGCAAGCGGCACTAGCTGTACGTAACGGTCCCCAGGTAGATGTCGATAAGAAGACTGACGAGGTGAACCCCATCTGAACTCCTACTGAGCCTGTATATGACAATCTCCGTACAGTCCGGTCTGTTCGTCTGATACATCGTATGGCGGGCCTAGGGGGGCAGTAAACGTCAGTCCCCTAATAGCGGTACAAGTCGTGCCGGAGTGAAGCCCAGAACACCCTGAGATAACACTGGAAACCTACCAGTATATCTCGCTTGCCCTGGCCAGGGACTACTCGTGTAATGGCTCTCCTAGACACAGCGCGATGTCAACCCCCAATACCGGGAGAGACGAATCCTGTCTAACCGTCACTGCCTCCAAGTGCTTCGGGACTGTACCCAAAAACTACCTGTTTGCACGACTCCTTTGAGCCGTGGTAGGGTAGTAATCAAAGTGCAGTGGGAAGACACTCGAGGCGAAGTGACAGTGTCAAGTCAGCGGACTAAGCTGTACTCATGTCACCTGGGAACTGATAACTGACGATAGGTATAATACCAACCAACTGTTCCCGACGAGTCCTGTCCAGTGTACTCGTAACCCAACGAGCACCCGTATACTATCTCAAGTACGACGTACTGACGGCTGTGGGACAGACCGTCTCCCACACTGGGATGAGAAGCGCATACGCTAGTCTACTCCGGAGTATCGATGCCCTGTCTCGATAGTCCAACGACTAGGGACCTGTATAAGGATGTGCTTATAGATCACCCAGCTCCCACGAGTGTGAGCGCCATCACCACGCTGGTAATCAAGCAAAGATCCTAAGGGCTATACTAATATGTATATCAGCAATATGCTAAAAGAAACACATGCACATATTAAAGCAGAGACAAACCAAGTAGCATACTACCATTTTGAGCAAGATTGTATATACAACTGTGAATATCCCAAGCTTCCATCAAGTAATATACAAACTAGTATGATACAGTAATGGCCTCTAGGGCATATACACTAACACCCTCTGCATTCCTCAACATGTTGAGGAGTTCCGGAAGTTCAACTTCTTTTCCTTGCATGTTGAAATTCAGGATAAACTGGGCGTTGGTGGAAGGAAGGGATTGGAGAATCAAGTCAGTGTAGAGCTCGTTCTCTAACTTGGTGCCGAGGTTCGCGGGCTCCTCAATGTAGCCAATCATCTTAAGCACGTGTTCCGCTACAGATGATCCGACGGCCAACCTCGCTGAAAATAGCTTCTTCGAGGTCTCGTATCCTGCGATACGGGATTGCTCTCCATATAGTTCCTTAGTATAGAGAAATATGGATTCAAGATCCATATTCTCATGCCTCCTCTAATGTTCATTGTCCATAGAGGAAAGCATAAGGCACTTGGCCTTCGTGCTGTCAATCTCCCAGGTCTTACGGATTCCTTTATCCGCGACACTGGATCCTGGACCAGGGACGGTGGGGACCTTAGTGGTAAGGAGATACCCCAACTTATCATAACTGATTGCCATTTTGACATTCCTTAACCAATCTTTGTAGATTGGCCCTGTCAGTATATTTTTATCTAATAGTAACTTAAGGCCCGTCATGTTGTTTGGTTGCTGCAACTAGGAGAGAGAGAAGAAACACTTTAGCATGATACTCTTGCAAGTTTAGTGTGGTTTTTAGTATGTCTAAACAGGATGGCTCCCACTGTTTCGCGAATCCTTCCTCAAACCATAAAAGAAGAACTAGTCAGGATTGATCTCACCATACAATACTTGTTTAACCGTTCAGACAGGCCGGTGTCGGTACTTCGAGGGAGGTTTTACGATGCTTTCGCGAAGTTCCTTAATTAAATAACCTCTTTTCCCTGTGGGCGTAGCCCCGCTAACACCATTCTAGACATCTACTTGTTTTATAGCATTGATCGTTAAGTGGAAAAAATCTCCCGAGGAGTAGCATATGTTAGTTATATGTATGCCCTAGAGGCCATTACTGTACATAGGATGTATATTGTAGTGGATGCTGGGACATATATAGGTAGGACTTTCTTGCTCGACATGATAGTACGCTATCTGGTTGCTTTTTATCTTAATATGTATACTTACTGTCTCTCTAAATCTGGATTTTTGATAAAGTCAAATTCTTTGACAGCATCATCAAAACAGATGTTCCAACTCCGCGATGCCTGCTTTAGCCCATAAATGGACTTAAGCAGCTTGCATACTTTACCGCTGCTCCCACTCTGAATGAATCTTTCTGGCTGATCCATATAGACGCTCTCTTCTAAATTTCCATTTAGAAAGGCCGTCTTTACGTCCATCTGCCAGATCTCATAATCGTGGAAGGCAGCAATAGCAAGAAGGACCCGAATGGATTTCAGTATAGCCACTGGAGAAAAGGTTTCGTCATAGTCCAAAACAAGTCTTTGACGGAAACCCTTTGCAACAAGTCTAGCTTTATAGGTTTCAACATGTCCATCTATACCAATCTTCTTTCTGAAGATCCATTTGCATCCTACGGGTTTTACCCCTTCTGGAGCAATGTCCAAAGTCCATACTTTGTTAGTGTACATAGACTCCATTTCGGTCCGTATTGCATCCAGCCATTTTACTTAGTCATCGCTCTGAATGGCTTGCTGGAAGCTAGTAGACTCATCATAGTCAATATTGCAATCCTTTCTATCCCCGTCTATGAGAAAACCGTAGTATCTCTCGGGCGGATGAGATTGCCTACTACTTCTGCGGAGTGGCGTCGGGATGTCCTGTTCTTCTAGAACTTCTGGTTCTACCAAACTTTCAGTAGTAGTTTGTGCTTCTGGAATTTCTTCCAGTTCTATTTCGCTCCCATTAGTTTCCTTTTCTAAAAACTGATGTTCCAGAAAGTGGGCATGACGAGAAACAAAAACTTTTTGTTCCTCTGCGTAATAGAATAGATACCCCTTGGAGTTCTTTGGATATCCCACAAACTTACAATGTACTGATCGTGCCTCGAGCTTTTCCGCATGCTGTTTTTTAACAAAAGCCGGACATCCCCAAATCTTTAGATACTGAAGATAGGGTTTCTTCCCACTCCACATCTGATATGGTGTGCTAGGCACAGTCTTGGTAGGAACTAGGTTCAAAAGATATGCAGCTGATTCTAGTGCATATCCTCAGAATGATCGCGGTAACTCAGCGTTACTCATCATGGAACGAACCATATCTAATAGGGTTCGATTCCTTCTTTCCGATACACCATTATGTTGTGGTGTGTATGGAGGAGTAAGCTGAGAGAGAATTCCATTCTCTTTTAAGTAACCCAGGAACTCAGCACTTAAGTATTCACCACCTCGATAAGATCTCAGTGTTTTTATACTCTTGCCTGTTTATTTTTCTACTTCATTCTTGTATTCTTGGAATTTCTCAAAGGCCTCGGATTTATGCTTCATCAAGAAGATATATCCATACCTAGAGAAATCATCCGTAAAAGTAATGAAGTAGGAATAACCACCTCGCGCATGTGTAGACATTGGACCGCACACGTCACTGTGTACGAGTCCTAAGAGCTCGCTTTCTCTTACCCCGTGTCCAGTAAACGGAGACTTTGTCATTTTTCCTATGAGACAAGATTCACAAGTAGCATAAGATTGATATTCGAATGGATTCAAATATCCTTCTCTATGTAACTTAGTCAACCTTCTCTCATTGATGTGACCTAGTCTACAATGCCACAAGAAAGCCTGATTTAATTCCGGAGACTTTCTTTTAAGTGTATTCTGGACATTGAAAACCTGAGCATGACTTAATACGTATATACCGTTATCTAATGTACCTGACCCAATCAGAACTTGATTTAGGTGGATGTTAACTATATCGCTTACAAATGTGAAATCATATCCCTCTCTTGAAAGTGAGGATACTGATATGATATTGCAAGTCATACTGGGTACATATAGACAGTTACGTAGAATCAATATCTGCCCACTTGTCAATCATAGGCGATATTCTCCCACGGATTCAGCGTCCACGCTCATTCCGTTTGCAACTCTGAGAGACAAATCACCTACTTTCATAACTCTACGATTTCTCAAAGCATGTAATGAATTATAGATATGAGATCCTGCTCCGGTATCTAGTACCCAGGAAGTAGAGTTAATTGACAAACAGTTCTTAATTACAAATACACTAGAGGCTGAAGCCACAACATGCTTCATATCCTGGCTACTGGCTTCTAAAGCCCTGCAATCATTCTGCCAATGCCCAATCCCATAATAATAGGAACGCCCCACTTTTACTACATTCAGTCCTGAAACTTTTGCCCTTCTCTTTCCTTCTACTTCCCTGGTATCCTTCAGGGTAGAAGGCAGAGGCTGTAGAATCAAGTCGGTATCTGACTCGTTTCCCATCGTGGTCTCCAGGTCCTGGAGCTTATTAACACAGCTAGTCATTGTAAGGACGCTGTCTCCTACAGATGACCCGTCAGCCAACCTCGCTTGAATTAATTCGTTCGAGGTCTCATATCTTGCGATATGAGATTGCTCTCCATATAAATCTTTGTTATGGAGAAAGATGGAAACTGAGTCCATCTTCTCGTGCTGCTTCTGGTATACACCATCAACTGAAGCTAACTGTCACGACCCGAAAGAGCATGTGACTGGCCCTTGAACCATATGAAGTCTATAGGACCCCATCTGATCCAAGTAAGCCAAAAGCCCAGAAATCTAAAACCATTTAAAGAGTAAATAAGGAAAACTGGTTTTAAGAAGTAAAGAAATCATGTTTCGAAAATCAATGTTTTTAAATAACTAAGCCGAATATGCATTTTTAAAATGTGTAACCTTTCCTGAAAATTTCGGCAGAGTTTCCTTTGTAAAAACTGGCCCCGAACGGGGTAAAACAAGAATAATATATATGAAATGATAAAAGGCATCCCCAAGCGGGAGCTAGCTCTTCGTCAATCGACGGTCACAACCACGCAAGCAATAATAATATACAACGCCAAAGGGCGAGGATCAAAACCCAAAAAGAAACTCAAAACAGCCAGAAAACCGTAATACTACAAGCGCGACTCTAAGGTCGAAATAATACAACACTGTTTTCTAAGTCTGAAACAATATACAAGTTTTGGTTGATGGAATGACTAGATACAAAGAATAATACAGAAGCAATGGCGGTTCTGATACAAAAGAACCCACCTACCAACGCAAGTCACCCATATGGAAGCAGTGTGCCAAAAATGCCGCTATGGAATCTGTACGGCAAAAACCTGCAAGGACTGTGGCACAACGGGGGTGAGTTGCCAACTCGTGAATAGAAAATATCTACAAGCAGAGATCGAATGTATGACCCATCCTAGGTCAATACGATCAGATATTAATAAACCTCAATATGAATAAGTCTGAAGCATGCTAAACTGGAAATGTAATCTCTATACATGAGTGTAGTGCCAAGTGCTCGTGCCAGTGCCTCAAGTAATAGCATATCATGAATATGAGGTATGATCAATGTAATCAAATCTGTGTAAGTCCATGCTACCTCTCCCGGTACTTTCGGGCATGCGGAATTTGGTGAAAAACAATTTTCTAAAGGCGGTAACATGGACTCAAAACCGGATCTTTGTTAAACATCTAACTAACAACCTAACTAGGAGTTGTTAACTACTCGGTTAGGGGGTTATACCTTTCTTTCTTGAACTCCTTCGTCTTCAAACCTCGATGGTTGTCCGGATCGGCTTCACCCCGTCGTCTCCTTGCGCCGAAGATCGATCCACCTGAAAGCTTCTACCTTTGGCTTCTTCTTCGAACTTTGAAGAAACTAGTTCACTCGGTTTGCTAAACCTTGTGAACTAGAGTGAGTAGAGGAGAGTGTGTTGGGATTTTTCTCTATGGTTCTTGCTTCTCAACACATGAGACAAGTGAACCATAGACTAGAGAGAGGGAGAGCAAGAGGAAGAAGATGAGAGCTCAAGAACACAAGAGAGAGAAAGGAAATGAAAGAATGTGCAAGACTTTTCTCACTTGGCTCTCATAATCCAAAACCATCATAACCAATAATAGCAATCAAGTATAAGTGATGGTTTAAGCTACAATAGCCATATCATTTCATGCACTCATTTTGCACAAGAGAACAAGCAAGCAAAAGTCTTTGCCATGAAATGATAGCCATTGTCATCATGATGGTCAACTAGTCCAACCTAGTCAACCGGTCAACAAAGTCAACAAAGTCAACCCCTCAACAACCATTTCACTATAATACTTAATTAATATTATTGTTAATTACATATCATATTCTCATTAGGGTTGAGCAAAAAGTCAATGGTCAACAGTCAATGGTCAACAGTCAACAGTCAACAACCCTAATGAGAATCCTCTGCCTTTGTCTCTCCGTCAACTGTGCATACACACCCGCATCCGCATTCCGAGGAACACGAATACATACTGGATAAAACCAATCCCAAAACGTACACTAGGATCTAGCTTAAACCAAAGTCCGCTAGTGTTAATTGTCCGGACACTGTACGTGCATAAGTGCACGGATGTAACCGAACCCTGTAGCAAAACCATGCGACCTGTCGCAAAACCATGCGATCTCTACTCTTTTGCCTAAAGGCGAATAGCTTTCTGTGTGGGACTCTAAAGACTCGACACTACGCTGGCAGTGGGTTTAACCACATACCGCAAGCGGCACTAGCTGTACGTAACGGTCCCCAGGTAGATGCCGACAAGAAGACTGACGAGGTGAAACCCATCTAAACTCCTACTGAGCCTGAATGTGACAGTCTCCGTACAGTCCAGTCTGTTCGTCTGATACATCGCATAGCGGGCCTAGGGGGACGGTAAACGTCAGTCCCCTAATAGCGGTACAAGTCGTGTCGGAGTGAAGCCCAAAACACCCTGAGATAGCACTGGAAGCCTACCAGTATATCTCGCTTGCCGTGGCCAGGGACTACTCGTGTAATGGCTCTCCTAGACACGGCGTGATGTCAACCCCCAATACCGGGAGAAACGAATCCTGTCTAACCATCACTGCCTCCAAGTGCTTCGGGACTGCACCCAACTACTACCTGTTTGCACGACTCCTTTGAGCCGTGGTAGGGTAGTAATCAAAGTACAGTAGGAACACACTCGAGGCGAAGTGACAGTGTTAAGTCAACGGACTAAGCTGTACTCATGTCACCTGGGAACTGATAACTGACGATAGGTATAATACCAACCGGTCAGTTCCCGACGAGTCATGTCAAGTGTACTCGTAACCTAACGAGCACCCGCATACTATCTCCATTACGACGTACTGATGGATGTGGGACAGACCATCTCCCACTCTGGGATGAGAAGCGCATGCGCTAGTCTACTCCGGAGTATCGATGCCCTGTCTCGATAGTCCTGCGACTAGGGACCTGCATAAGGATGTGCTTATAGATTACCCAGCCCCCACTAGTGTGACTGCCATCACAACGCTGGTAATCAAGCAAAGATCCTAAGGGCTCCACTAATGTGCATAGGTGATATACTAAAATAAACACATGTACACATTGAAGTAGAAACAAACCAAGTAGCATACTACTATTTTGAGCAAGATTGTATATACAAGGTGAATATCCCAAGCTTCCATACAAACTAGTATGATACAGTAATGGCCTCTAAGGCATATACACTAACAATCTTCCACTTGCACTAAGGCCATGTACTGGCGTATCGAAGACCTATCATCTCGATCAGCCGCTCGAACTGAGTCTGGGGCAAGGCCTTGGTGAATGGTTCTGCAGTGTTATCTTCTGAAGCAACCCTCTGAACCTCGATCTCCTGGCAATCCATGATCTCCCTGATCAGGTGATACCGCCTCAAGATGTGTCTGGATCTCTGATAGGACCTGGGTTCCTTTGCTAAAGCTATAGCCCCGTTGTTGTCGCAATACAGAGGTATTGGATCAACAATGGACGGAACCACTTGAAGTTCTTTCAAGAAATTCCTCATCCAGACAGCTTCTTTTGCGGCATCAGATGCAGCGATGTATTCCGCTTCCATCGTCGAGTCTGCAACGGTTTCCTGTTTGGAACTCTTCCAACACACCGCCCCTCCATTGATGGTAAAGACAAAACCCGACATGGACTTGGAATCATCCTTGTCACTCTGGAAGCTGGAGTCAGCAAAGGCCTCGATCTGGAGGTCTTTTCCTCCATACACCAAGAACATCTCCTTAGTCCTTCTCAGGTACTTGAGAATGTTCTTTACCGCTATCCAGTGTTTCTCCCCAGGGTTTGACTGATACCGGCTTACCACACTCAGTGCATAAGCTACATCCGGTCTGGTACACAACATTGCATACATTATAGAGCCTACCGCAGAAGCGTAGGGTATAATAAACATGCGATCCCTCTCCAAATCAGTCTTGGGAGACATCTCTTTAGAGAGGGTGATCCCGTGACAAGCCGGTAGGTTACCGCGCTTGGAATCTTCCATACTGAATCTTTTCAGTATGGTGTCGATGTACCTGGACTGTGAAAGTCCTAATATCCTCTTGGATCTATCACGATGGATCCGGATCCCCAGGATGTATGAGGCATCACCCAGGTCTTTCATGGAGAACCTGTGTGACAAGAACCCCTTGACAGATTATAGCATAGGAATGTCATTTCCTATTAAGATAATGTCATCCATGTATAAAATGAGGAATACTACAGTTCTCGCTACAAATCTACTATAGATGCATGGTTCATCTGGATTTTTGATAAAGCCAAATTCCTTGACCGTCTCATCAAAACAAATGTTCTAACTCCGCGATGCCTGCTTTAGTCCATAGATGGACTTAAGCAACTTGCACACCTTTCCGCTGCTCCCACTCTGAATGAAACCCTCTGGCCGGTCCATATAGACACACTCCTCTAAATTTCCACTTAGAAAAGCGGTCTTTACGTCCATCTGCCAAATCTCATAATCATGGAATGCAGCAATGGCAAGAAGGATCCGAATGGATTTCAGCATAGCTACTGGAGAAAAGGTCTCGTCATAGTCCAAACGAGGTCTTTGACGAAAACCCTTTGCAACCAGTCTAGCTTTATAGGCCTCAACCTGTCCATCTACACCAATCTTCTTTTTGAAGATCCACTTGCATCCTACGGGTTTTACCCATCTGGAGCAATGTCCAACGTCCATACTTTGTTGGTGTACATGGACTCCATTTCGTTCCGCATTGCATCCAGCCATTTTACCGAGTCAACGCTCTGAACGGCCTGATGGAAGCTAGTAGGCTCATCATAATCTATGATGCAATCCTCTCTATCCCCGTCTATGAGAAAACCGTAGTATCTCTCGGGCAGATGAGACTGCCTACTACTCCTACGGAGCGGTGTAGGAATGTCCTGTTCTTTTGAACCCTCTGGTTCCACTAAGCTTTCAGTAATAGTCTGTGGTTCTGGAATTTCTTCCAGTTCTACTGCGCTTGTTAGTGTATATGCCCTAGAGGCCATTACTGTATCATACTAGTATGTACATTACTTGATGGAAGCTTGGGATATTCACAGTTGTACAGACAATCTTGCTCAATATAGTAGTATGCTACTTGGTTTGTCTCTGGTTTAATATGTACATGTGTGTTTATTTATCACCTATACGCATTAGTAGAGCCCTTAGGATCTTTGCTTGATTACCGGCGTTGTGATGGCGATCACACTCGTGGGGGCTGGGTAATCTACAAGCACATCCTTATTCACGTCCCTAGTCATGGGAGTATCGAGATAGGGCATCGATACTCCGGAGTAGACTAGCGTATGCGCTTCTCATCCCAGCATGGGAGACGGTCTGTCCCACAGCCGTCAGTACATCGTACTTGAGATAGTATACGGGTGCTCGTTAGGTTACGAGTACACTAGACAGGACTCGTCGGGAACTGATGGTTGGTATTATACCTATCGTCAGTTATCAGTTCCCAGGTGACATGAGTACAGCTTAGTCCGCTGACTTGACACTGTCACTTCGCCTCGAGTGTGTTCCCACTGTTCTTTGATTACTACCCTACCACGGCTCTACTGATTCATGCAAACAGGTAGTAGTTGGGTGCAGTCCAGAAGCACTTGGAGGCAGTGACGGTTAGACAGGATTCGTCTCTCCCGGTATTGGGGGTTGACATCGCGCTGTGTCTAGGAGAGCCATTACACGAGTAGTCCCTGGCCAGGGCAAGCGAGATATACTGGTGGGTTTCCAGTGTTATCTCAGGGTGTATTGGGCTTCACTCCGACACGACTTGTACTGCTTTTAGGGGACTGACGTTTACCGCCCCCTAGGCCTGACATACGATGTATCAGACGAACAGACCGGACTGTACGGAGATTGTCACATACAGGCTCAGTAGGAGTTCGGATGGGTTTACCTCAACGGCCTTCTTATCGACATCTACCTGGGGACCGTTACGTACAGCTAGTGCTGCTTGCGGTCTGTGGTTAAACCCACTGCCAGCGTAGTGTCGAGTCTTTAGAGTCCCACACAGAGAGTTTCCCTGCACTGAGCGAAACGTGTAGAGGCCGTATGGTTTTACGGCAGGGCTGCGATCATTTACGTACACTTGTGTGCGTATGGTGTTCGGGCAGGCAGTACTAGTGGGCTTTGGTTTAAGCCGGATCCTAGTATTGCATGGATGGATTTGTTTTGTCTTCTGCGCATCCGCATTCTACGGAATGCGGATGCAGGTATGTATGCACAGTTTTCCGGAGCGATGAAGGAGGAGGTGCCTCATTAGGGTTTTGGCAGTTGGTTCGGCCAAAACCGTTATGTGGCAGGCTCATTAGGGTTTTGACAGTTGATTCGGTCAAAACCATTTTGAGGCGGACTCATTAGGGTTTTGACAGTTCGTTTGGTCAAAACCATTATGAGCCGGGAACATTATTTACTAATCCTTTCATTGATAATTATGTTATGGCTAATTACATTGACCATTTGACCATCTTGACTTTGTTGACCATTTGACCAAAGTTGACTAGGATCTTCTTGAATGATCTAAAATATTCTTTGGTTTTCTTTTTCTTTTGTGATGATAATGGTCATGTCATTTGTAGCCATCAACTTTATCTTGATGGGATTAGTAATGATAATGTTTTTGCATTATTGCAACCATGGTTGTGTTTTTCCTTGGTTAAGTTTTTCATTTACTCATTCTCATTCTCTCTCTTGGAATGAGAAGCTCCATGGTTGTTAGCTAGCTCCTCCTTCTTCCTCCTCTTGATTCATCTTTTGATCTCATATGTTGAGAGATAAAGATCCCATAAAGACAAAACCATCCATTGATCATCTCTACACAACCTAGGGCTTCTAGATTAGCAATCTCTTTGCCCTAGTTACCTCGGCTCGAGGTGGAGCTCGGTGTACATCTCTCGGGTGGATCGTCTTTGACTCAAGGAGGCCGCGGTGGTGACCAAAGTCCGGATCAACCACCGAGCAAGCAAAAAGAAGAACAACAAGAAAAGAAGAACAACAAGAAGAGAAGAACAACAAGAAGAGAAGGAGTTCAAGTTGAGGTATAACCCCTAACCGAGTAGATAACATCTCTAGTTAGGTTGCTAGTGTGTTGTTTAGTAAAGATCCGGCTTTTACGGTCCATGTTGCCAAGTCCAGAAAAATTTTTGTTTTACCGTTTCCGCAACCCCGAAAGTACCGGGAGAGGTAACGTGGACCTAACAGTGGTATCAGAGCCTAACTAAACACACCCTAGCATGTTAGCAAAGTATTAAGAATATCGACCGGACGAAAACCCGCAAAATTACCCTGGAAATTTCAGTTTCTGCCGAATTTTAGAACTGTTCCAAAATTAAAAATTTATACACTAAAAATCGGCTCAGGCTTTTGTTAGAACAGGCAAGAAAAATGATCGCACGAGTCGACCAACTCACCGCCGTTCCGCGGCAGAAGCTTGCTTCTGCCGCGGAACCGCGGCCGAGTTGACTCGGCCGTGGATCATTTTTGTTGCAGTGTTTTTCTGGTGGGTTTTTGGGATTTTTGGAATATGACTTTTTTGCCCAGATTTTCCAGAAAGCAAAATTTGTTTTCGGGGCTTAAAAATCCGTATTTTTGGTCGATGTTCTGTAGACTTTGGCTAATGGTTATATCTGTAATGTTATATGTGTATTGAACGTCTACTAATCGCTATACGTTGATTAGTGGGGGTTATACATATCTGTGATCTGTGTTGTTGATGGTTTGTGTATATGAACTCGTTGGATTGTCGCGGATGAATAGCCGGGGTGGATGTGAGATGAGAGTTTCTTTTTCTTTCATTCATGTAATAAATTTGTAAATTGATGTAATATTATTTGTATGGCCGCACAACCGGGTCGGGGTTGTAGCCGTCATTGTATAATTCTTTTTACCATTTTTGCTCCTAGGATAGACCCATGGAGGGGGTGCACAAACTACCGGGTATCTCGAAGTGCCGAGTAGCCTACTCACGGCGTTGAGGGAGGTTGCTTCGCTTCGAGTACTGGCAGGTAGTTTGCCGCATCCGTAGGGGTCTTGGGTGGGGTGTTGGCTATTCATCGCGACCGTGTAATCCGTTTTTCGTTGCAGGCTTGAACGAATCGCGGGTTCCTAGTATATCCAAAGTGTTCATCTTTGATCTGGATTGGCTATCATTGCAGTATATCTATATATAATAACTATTTAGGCGTTGCTTATGTTTTACAGCCGCGCTAGCCCAGCCCCCGCTCTGTCGTTAGTTAAGTAACCTAACGGGTGATGACGGGGCCCCGTGGCGAATGCGAATGGCATAAGCGTACGTCATATTTTGGTTGTTTTCTGCAATGGTAGGATTTAAATGATAGGACGCATTAAAAGAACTAATGCAAGAAAATAAACCTAAAAGACGTTGGAACAAGTTTTTCAAAAAGCTGTTATTGCAAGGACGTTCAATTTTTGTTTTGCATCGAGGTATTCGGTTATGAATGCCCAGCACCTCAGTCGACGAGGCAAGGGCCGAGATCCCTTCATCGGGAGTGACCCCTTGGACAAAAGTTTGCGTCAGGGTAATAACTTCACTATAGTCGATTATTCTTGCTTTGCATCGAGGTATTAAGTTTGGAATATCCTGCACCTCATTCGACGAGGAAAGAGCCGAGATCCCCTCACAGTGAGTGACCTCTTTAGCAAAAGTTTTCGCCACTATATTTTCAAAAAGGTGCAATCATGTTCCTTCAACGATATCAAGTTCATTACATTAACGGGTTTTTCCGCCAAAAACCCAGCCGTAGCCCTCCGTCGTTTCGGATTAATATTATTTAGTATTCGTGCTGCGTTTGTTGACCTAGTCAAGGCGTAGTGAACGGTAGCTAAATAATATTTTTCTGTGGATTGCAAATGTGATTGGTTAGGACAGTCGTGCGGCCTTGTTGACCTAGTCAAGGGCACGTACGGGTGGGTCTAATGCAATCAGGATAATGACGGGTAGAACTTGACTGACAGTTTGTGGCTTGTTGACCTAGTCAAGGTCATGAACCGTTAGGGGCAAAAATCACATCGGGAGTTTCAAAAGAACTGAAACTTGCAGATTTAGCATACCTTCTGGAGTGTAGTGACTAGAGTGGATTCCATCTAGGTTATCACACAATGACAGTTGGATCCCAATCCCACTGATGAGTTGGATTACTCTCGGGAGATTATTTCACTTAACGATCAATGCTATAAACCTAGTAGGTGTCTAGAAAGGTGTTAGCGGGGCTACGCCCCCAGGGAAAAGAGGTTCTTAAATTAAGGAACTTCGCGAAAGCGTTGGAAAACCTCCCTCGAAGTACCGACACTAGCCTGGCTGAAAGGTTAAGCAAGTATTGTGACGTGAATTAAATCCTGACTAGTTCTTCTTTTAAAAAGGTTTTAAGAAGAATTTGAGGAAACAGTGGGAGACATCCTGGTTAGATAAACTAATAAACCATTCTAATCTTGCAAGAGCATACGCTGAGTGTTTCTTTTCTCTCTCTCCAGGCAGCAACCTTTTCACGCCCTAATCAAGATAATAAAATGTATCGCTTGACCGATCCAAATTCTTATTCGGGACTGGGGAAAGTTGGTTCAGCTCTAACTTGTGACAACAGTCATGAGTATGAGAATGGGAAAGGGGATTATATGGATTTACAGGATACCCAGTTGAAGAAGAAGCATGGTTTTGCATCTCCTTCAGGTGTTCTTGTAATTGAGAACTGTTTTACGGTCAGCCCTACATCCTGGGTACTTGATACCGGATCAGGATCTCATATCTGTAATTTATTGCAGGGACTGAGAAAAAGTAGGAAAGTTGCACCGGGTGATATGTCGCTCAGAGTAGCGAACGGAGCACAAGTTAATGCGGCAGCCGTCGGTGAATATCACCTAGTATTGCCAAATGGCAAGACTATGATTTTGAACGATTGCTACTATGTACCCTCCATGGTTTGCAACATCATATTAGTTTCTTTACTCGATAAAGATGGATATAACTTTGTTCTTGAAAAGAATATCATGAACATTTACCTTCATAAGGTACTGGTTGCAGAGGGTACACTGTGTAATGGTATCTACGTTCTAAATCAGAATACAGTTCTCAATATACAAAACACACGCAAGAGGAAGAATTCAGATACGAATGAATCCTACTTGTGGCATTGTAGACTTGGTCATATCGGAGAGAAAAGACTGAGTAAGTTGCATAAAGATGGACTCTTGAATGCGTTCGAGTTTTCATCTTATGAAACTTGTCAGTCTTGTCTCAAAGGGAAGATGACCAAATCTCCATTCACCGGATATGGAGAAAGAGCAACCGAGCTCTTGGGACTCGTACATAGTGATGTATGCAGTCCGATGTCTATACATGCAAGGGGTGGGTTCTCGTACTTCATCACATTCACTGACGATCTCTCTAGGTTCGGATATATGTATCTGATGAACACAAATCTGAAGCTTTTGAGAAATTCAAGGAATTTAGAAACGAAGTAGAGAACCAGACAGGCAAAAGTATCAAGATCCTCCGGTCTGACAGGGGAGGGGAGTACTTAAGCACGGAATTCCTAGATTACTTAAAAGAGAATGGTATTCTCTCTCAGCTTACTCCTCCTTATACACCACAGCACAACGGTGTATCGGAGAGGAGGAATCGTACCCTTCTGGATATGGTTCGCTCCATGATGAGTAATGCCGAGTTGCCTCTTTCATTTTGGGGACATGCGCTATTGACAGCGGCATACCTATTGAATGATGTTCCGTCTAAATCAGTGCCTAAGACTCCGTTCGAGATATGGAATGGAAAAAGGCCATATCTTAAAATATTTAAGATATGGGGTTGTCCGGCTTATGTTAAAACGCATAAACCGGATAAACTAGAGGCACGGTCAGTTTTATGTAAGTTTGTGGGATATCCAAAGAATGGTTATGGATATCTATTCTACCACACCGAGAAACAGAAGGTGTTTGTTGCTCAGCATGCCGTTTTCTTAGAAACAGAATTTCTTGCAAAAGAAATTAGTGGGAGCACGGTAGAATTGGAGGAAATTCAGCGACCACAAACTGAAACTGAAAATTTGACAGAACCTCAGGATTCAATAACCCCAGACGAACCTCAGCCACTCCACAGATCTGGTAGGATTTCTCATCCGCCCGAGAGATACTACAGTTTTCTCATAGACGGGGATCGAGAGGATTGCATCTTGGAAGAAGATGACCCTACCAGTTTCAGGCAGGCCATTATCAGTAAGGACTCTGATAAGTGGCAGGAAGCAATGCAATCCGAAATGGAGTCCATGTACGCCAATAAAGTGTGGACCTTGGATATTGCTCCACCTGGGGTAAAACCCGTTGGATGCAAATGGATCTACAAAAGGAAACTTGGTGTAGATGGGCAGGTGGAAACCTATAAAGCTAGACTCGTTGCAAAAGGTTTCCGTCAAAGACCTGGTTTGGACTATGACGAAACTTTTTCTCCGGTGGCTATGCTCAAATCCATTCGGATCCTACTTGCCATTGCTGCCTTCCATGACTATGAAATCTGGCAGATGGATGTTAAAATGGCTTTCCTAAACGGTTGTTTGGAAGAGTGCGTTTATATGGATCAGCCAGAAGGTTTCATAGACAGTGGGAGCAGCGGGAAGGTGTGCAAGTTGCTTAAATCCATTTATGGATTAAAGCAGGCATCGCGGAGCTGGAACATCTGTTTTGATGAGGCAATCAAGGAATTTGATTTCATCAAGAACGAAGATGAACCCTGTGTCTATAAGAAGATTGTAGGACGAACTGTCGTATTCCTAGTCTTGTACGTGGACGACATTCTTTTGATAGGAAATGACATTCCTATGCTACAATCGGTCAAGCTATTTTTGTCACAAATGTTCTCCATGAAGGACCTGGGTGATGCCTCGTACATTCTGGGGATCAAGATCTATAGAGATAGATCCAAGAGACTACTGGGACTTTCGCAGTCCAGGTACATAGAGACCGTACTAAAGAGATTTAGTATGGAGGATTCCAAGCACGGTAACATACCCGCATTGCACGGAATTACCCTCTCCAAGAAGATGTCTCCTAAGAATGGCGAGGAGAGGGTTCGCATGAGCACTATACCCTACGCTTCGGCGGTAGGATCTATAATGTATGCGATGCTGTGTACAAGACCAGATGTAGCTTACGCGCTGAGCGCGGTAAGCCGGTATCAGTCAGACCCAGGGGAGGACCACTGGACAGCAGTGAAGAACATTCTCAAGTACCTGAGAAGGACAAAGGAGATGTTCCTGGTTTACGGTAATGGAGACCTCAGGGTCGAGTCCTTTACCGATTCAAGCTTCCAGAGTGACAAAGATGACAGCAAGTCTGTCTCGGGTTTTGTGTTTACCCTCAACGGAGGGGCGGTATGTTGGAGGAGTTCCAAACAGGATACCGTCGCAGACTCGACGATGGAGGCTGAATACATTGCTACAAGCGATGCCGCAAAAGAGGAGGTCTGGATGAAGAAGTTCATTAGTGAACTTCAGGTGGTTCCGTCCATTGTTGACCCAATACCTTTGTATTGCGATAACAATGGGGCTATAGCTTTAGCGAAGGAACCAAGGTCCCATCAGAAATCCAGGCACATCTTAAGGCGGTATCACCTGATCAGGGAGATCATTGATCGCCAGGAGATCGAAGTGCGGAGAGTGGACACAAAGGACAACACAGCGGACCCATTCACGAAGGCCTTACCCCAGACACAGTTCGAGCGGCTGATCGAGATGATAGGTCTTCGATACGCCAGTACATGGCCTTAGTGCAAGTGGGAGATTGTTAGTGTATATGCCCTAGAGGCCATTACTGTATCATACTAGTATGTACATTACTTGATGGAAACTTGGGATATTCACAGTTGTACAGACAATCTTGCTCAATATAGTAGTATGCTACTTGGTTTGTCTCTGCTTTAATGTGTACATGTGTGTTTATTTATCACCTATACGCATTAGTAGAGCCCTTAGGATCTTTGCTTGATTACCGGCGTTGTGATGGCGATCACACTCGTGGGGGCTGGGTAATCTACAAGCACATCCTTATTCACGTCCCTAGTCGTGGGAGTATCGAGATAGGGCATCGATACTTCGGAGTAGACTAGCGTATGCGCTTCTCATCCTAGCATGGGAGACGGTCTGTCCCACAGCCGTCAGTACGTCGTACTTGAGATAGTATACGGGTGCTCGTTAGGTTACGAGTACACTGGACAGGACTCGTCGGGAACTGATGGTTGGTATTATACCTATCGTCAGTTATCAGTTCCCAGGTGACATGAGTATAGCTTAGTCCGCTGACTTGACACTGTCACTTCGCCTCGAGTGTGTTCCCACTGTTCTTTGATTACTACCCTACCACGGCACTACTGAGTCGTGCAAACAAGTAGTAGTTGGGTGCAGTCCCGAAGCACTTGGAGGCAGTGACGGTTAGACAGGATTCGTCTCTCCCGGTATTGGGGGTTGACATCGCGCTGTGTCTAGGAGAGCCATTACACGAGTAGTCCCTGGCCAGGGCAAGCGAGATATACTGGTGGGTTTCCAGTGTTATCTCAGGGTGTATTGGGCTTCACTCCGACACGACTTGTACCGCTTTTAGGGGACTGACGTTTACCGCCCCCTAGGCCTGACATGCGATGTATCAGACGAACAGACCGGACTGTACGGAAATTGTCACATACAGGCTCAGTAGGAGTTCGGATGGGTTTACCTCATCGGCCTTCTTATCGACATCTACCTGGGGACCGTTACGTACAGCTAGTGCCGCTTGCGGTCTGTGGTTAAACCCACTGCCAGCGTAGTGTCGAGTCTTTAGAGTCCCACACAGAGAGTTTCCCTGCACTGAGCGAAACGTGTAGAGGCCGTATGGTTTTACGGCAGGGCTGCGATCATTTATGTACACTTGTGTGCGTATGGTGTTCGGGCAGGCAGTACTAGTGGGCTTTGGTTTAAGCTGGATCCTAGTATTGCATGGATGGATTTGTTTTGTCTTCTGCGCATCCGCATTCTACGGAATGCGGATGCAGGTGTGTATGCACAGTTTTCTGGAGCGATGAAGGAGGAGGTGCCTCATTAGGGTTTTGGCAGTTGGTTCGGCCAAAACCGTTATGTGGCAGGCTCATTAGGGTTTTGACAGTTGATTCGGTCAAAACCATTTTGAGGCGGACTCATTAGGGTTTTGACAGTTTGTTTGGTCAAAACCATTATGAGCCGGGAACATTATTTACTAATCCTTTCATTGATAATTATGTTATGGCTAATTACATTGACCATCTTGACTTTGTTGACCATTTGACCAAAGTTGACTAGGATCTTCTTGAAAGATCTAAAGTATTCTTTGGTTTTCTTTTTCTTTTGTGATGATAATGGTCATGTCATTTGTAGCCATCAACTTTATCTTGATGGGATTAGTAATGATAATGTTTTTGCATTATTGCAACCATGGTTGTGTTTTTCCTTGGATAAGTTTTTCATTTACTCATTCTCATTCTCTCTCTTGGAATGAGAAGCTCCATGGTTGTTAGCTAGCTCCTCCTTCTTCCTCCTCTTGATTCATCTTTTGATCTCATGTGTTGAGAGATAAAGATCCCACAAAGACAAAACCATCCATTGATCATCTCTACACAACCTAGGGCTTCTAGATTAGCAATCTCTTTGCCCTAGTTACCTCGGCTTGAGGTGGAGCTCGGTGTACATCTCTCGGGTGGATCGTCTTCGACTCAAGGAGGCCGCGGAGGTGACTAAAGTCCGGATCAACCATCGAGCAAGCAAAGAGAAGAACAACAAGAAGAGAAGAACAACAAGAAGAGAAGGAGTTCAAGTTGAGGTATAACCCCTAACCGAGTAGATAACATCTCTAGTTAGGTTGCTAGTGTGTTGTTTAGTAAAGATCCAGCTTTTACGGTCCATGTTGCCAAGTCCAGAAAAATTTTTGTTTTACCGTTTCCGCAACCCCGAAAGTACCGGGAGAGGTAACGTGGACCTAACAGCGCTCCCACTAATTTCCTTTTCTAAGAACTGGTGTTCTAGAAAGTGGGCATGACGAGAAACAAAAACCTTTTGTTCCTCTTCGCAGTAGAAGAAATATCCCTTGGAGTTTTTTGGATATCCCACAAACTTGCACTGTACTGAGCGTGCCTCGAGCTTGTCCGCATGCTGCTTTTTGACAAAAGATGGACTTCCCCATGTCTTAATGTGATTGAGATGGGGCCTCTTCCCACACCACATTTCATATGGTGTGGTAGGCACAGTCTTAGTGGGAACTCGGTTCAAAAGGTATGCAGCTGATTCTAGCGCATACCCCCAGAATGATCGCGGTAACTCAGCGTTACTCATCATGGACCGTACCATATCCAATAGGGTTCAGTTCCGTCTCTCCGATACACCGTTATGTTGCGGAGTGTATGGAGGAGTAAGCTGAGAGAGAATTCCGTTCTCTTTTAAATAGTCCAGGAACTCGGCACTCAAGTATTCACCACCTTGATCCGATCTTAGAATCTTGATACTTTTGCCGGTTTGTTTTTCTACTTCATTCTTATATTCCTGGAATTTTCCAAAGGCTTCGGACTTATGTTTCATTAAGAAGACATAACCGTACCTTGAAAAGTCATCCGTAAAAGTAATGAAGTAAGAATAACCGCTTCGCGCATGTGTAGACATTGGACCGCACACGTCGCTGTGTACGAGTCCCAAGAGCTCGCTCGCTCTTACTCCGGGTCCAGTGAACGGAGTCTTTGTCATCTTTCTTTTAAGACAGGATTGACAAGTGGCATACGATTGAAATTCGAACGGATTCAAATATCCTTCTGTATGTAACTTCGTCAACCTTCTCTCATTGATGTGACCCAGTCTACAATGCCATAAGAAAGTCTGATTTATTTCCGGAGACTTTCTTTTGTGTGTATCCTGGACATTGAAAATCTGTTGTTGGTTTAATACGTATATACCATTGCTCAATGTACCTGACCCAATCAGAACTTGATTAAGGAGAATGTTTACAACATTGCTTACAAACGCAAATTCATAACCTTCTTTAGAAACCAAAGATACAGAAATGATATTACAAGTTGCGTTGGGTACAAAAAAGCAATTACGCAAAACCAAAACATGTCCATCTGACATTCCCAGGTGATAGTCCCACACGGCCTTAGCATCCATGCTAGCTCCGTTTGCAACTTTGAGGGTCATGTCACCTGCCTTCAAAACCCTACGGTTTCTCAACGCCTGCAAAGAATTACAGATATGAGATCCTGATCCGGTATCCAAAACCCAGGAAGTAAAGTTTATTGAAAGACGGTTTTCAATAACATACACACCTGAAGCTGAAGCCGCAACCTGCTTCAGATCCTGTGTTCTGGCCTTCCAAGCCCTGCAATCATTCTTCCAGTGTCCCTTCTTATAACAATAGAAGCATTTTTCCTTATCCACAAGCTTTCCCACTTTCTTTGTTGCTTTTGCATTTCCCTTCGTATCCACTTTACTAACACCGCCCCTTGGTTTGGCGGGGGCTTTCTTCTTCTTTCCCTTGGCTTTTGCCTTGGACCTAGAAGAGGAAGATCCTCCTACAAACAAAGTGGATGTTTCCCTACCTTTCTGTAGGGTGCCCTCTGCGCTCCTCAGCATGTTGAGAAGTTCTGAAAGTTCAACTTCCTTTTCTTGTAAGTTGAAGTTCAGGATAAACTGGGCGTAAGTGGAAGGAAGGGACTGAAGAATCAAGTCCGTATAGAGCTCATTCTCCAACGTGGTCCCAAGGTTCGCAAGCTCTTCTATGTAGCCAATCATCTTAAGCACGTGTTCCGCTACCGATGATCCGACGGCCAACCTTGCCGAAAATAACTTCTTCGACACTTCGTATCTTGCGATACGAGACTGCTCTCCATACAGTTCTTTTGTATTGAGAAATATGGATTTGAGGTCCATATTCTCGCGCCTCCTCTGATGTTCATTATCCATAGAGGCAAGCACGAGGCATTTGGCCTTCGCGCAGTCTAGTTCCCAGGTCTTACGGATTTCCTTATCTGCGACGCTGGTTTTGGGACCTGGGACAGGGGGAGCTTTGGTGGTAAGAAGATACCCCAGCTTGTCGTAAGTGATTGCCATCTTGACATTCCTGAGCAAATCTTTGTAGTTTGGCCCTGTCAGTATGTTTTTATCTAGAAGTAACTTAAGTCCAGTCATGTCGATTGGTCGCTGCAATTAGGAGAGAGAAAAGAAACACTCAGCATGATGCTCTTGCAAGTTTAGAATGGTTTTTAGTTTGTCTAAACAGGATGGCTCCCACTGTTTCTCGAATCCCTCCTCAAACCAAAAAGGAAGAATTAGTCAGGATCAATCTCACCGTACAATACTTGCTTAACCATTCAGCCAGGCTAGTGTCGGTACTTCGAGGGAGGTTTTCCAATGCTTTCGCGAAGTTCCTTAATTTAAGAACCTCTTTTCCCTGGGGGCGTAGCCCCGCTAACACCTTTCTAGACACCTACTAGGTTTATAGCATTGATCGTTAAGTGAGAAATTTCCCGAGGAGTAGCATATACTCACAGTAGGATCGGGATCCAAATATCATCGCGTGACGAAACTGAAGGAATTCTACCAGAATCATCACACTCCAAATGGTATGCAACACTAGCAAGTTTCAGTTCTTTTGAAACTCCCGATGTGGATTTTTGCCCCATGCTCTTATGACCTTGACTTTAGCCAAAATATCATAAGTCACATGTCAAGTTCTACCCGTCATTCTCCAGGTTAATTTAGATCCACCCGTACCTACCCTTGACTTTGGCCAAAATGGCAGTACGACTGTCCCAAACCAACGCATCTATCTATGCTACACATGAATACCCAATAGCTACCAATCACTATGCCTTGACTTTGGCCAACATACATAGCTTGAATACTATTGACTATTCATGTGAAACGACGGAGGGCTACGAATGGTTTTGGCAAAACCGTGAACGTAGTGAACTTGATATAATCGATGGAACGAGATAGCTTTTAAAAGGAGTGGCTCAAGCTCCGCATTTAAAAGTTGGTTTTGAAAAGAACCGAGTGGTTTTTCGAAAGTGTTCCAACGACTTTTACTTGGTTTATTTTCTTGCATTAGTTCTTTTAATGCGTGTTATTCTTGCATTAGTTCTTTTAATGCGTCCCATCATTTAATCCTACCATTGCAGAAAACAACCAAAATATGACGTACGCTTATACCATTCGCATTCGCCACGGGGCCCCGTCATTACCCGTTAGTTACTTAACTAACGACAGAGCGGGGGCTGGGCTAGCGCGGCTGTAAAACATAAGCAACGCCTAAATAATATCATATATAGATATATTGCAATGATAGCCATTTCAGATCACAGATGAACACATTGGATATACTAGGAACCCGCAATTCGTACGAGCCTGTAACGAAAAGCAGATTACACGGTCGCGGTGAATAGCCAATACCCCACCCAAGAACCCTACGGGTATGGCAAACTACCCGCCAAGTACCCGAAGCGAAGCAACCTCCCTCAACTCCGTGAGTAGGCCACTCGGCACTTCGGCATACCCGGTAGTTTGTGCACCCCCTCCATGGGTCTATACTAGGAGCAAAAACAGTAAAAAGAAATTATACAATGACGGCTACAACCCCGACCCGGTTGTGCGGCCATATAAATAATTATTACATCAATTTACAAATTTACATGAATTGAAAGAAAAGAAAACTCTCGTCTCACAACCCCCGGCTATTCACCCGCGATAATCCAATGAATTCATATACACATTCCAATAACATTACAGATCACAGATTTGTATAACTCCCACTAATCGACATATAGCGATTAGCAGACATTCAATACAAATATCACATCACAGATAAAAAACCCGTCAGCTTAAGTCTTTAGAAACTCGATCAAAATACGGTTTTTAAAGCCCCAAAAACAAAATTTTCTTTCTGGAAAATCTGGGCTGAAAAAACATATACCATTCCGAAAATACCCCATAGAACAAACTGCAGTGAAGACGATCCAGAGAGGAGCTTAATCGGCCGCGGAACCGCGGCAATAGCAAGCTATTGCCGCGTTTCCGCGGTGGTTTGGTGAGATCTCTGGACCGTTTTTCTACAGTAGACTATAAAAACCCTGAGTCGATTTTTAAAGCATGATTTATTACTTTTACAGTACATTGAAAATCGACAGCAAGTTTGATTTTTTGTGTATTTCATGACTTTTTTTGTTTGATCGATCTTCTAGTTACTTTGCTAACATGTTAGATAGAGTTTAACTAGGCTCTGATACCACTGTAAGTCCATGCTACCTCTCCCGGTACTTTCGGGCATGCGGAATTTGGTGAAAAACAATTTTCTAGAGGCGGTAACATGGACTCAAAACCGGATCTTTGTTAAACATCTAACTAACAACCTAACTAGGAGTTGTTAACTACTCGGTTAGGGGGTTATACCTTTCTTTCTTGAACTCCTTCGTCTTCAAACCTCGATGGTTGTCCGGATCGGCTTCACCCCGTCGTCTCCTTGCGCCGAAGATCGATCCACCTGAAAGCTTCTACCTTTGGCTTCTTCTTCGAACTTTGAAGAAACTAGTTCACTCGGTTTGCTAAACCTTGTGAACTAGAATGAGTAGAGGAGAGTGTGTTGGGATTTTTCTCTATGTTTCTTGGTTCTCAACACATGAGACAAGTGAACCATAGACTAGAGAGAGGGAGAGCAAGAGGAAGAAGATGAGAGCTCAAGAACACAAGAGAGAGAAAGGAAATGAAAGAATGAGCAAGACTTTTCTCTCTTGGCTCTCATAATCCAAAACCATCATAACCAATAATAGCAATCAAGTATAAGTGATGGTTTAAGCTACAATAGCCATATCATTTCATGCACTCATTTTGCACAAGAGAACAAGCATGCAAAAGTCTTTGCCATGAAATGATAGCCATTATCATCATGATGGTCAACTAGTCCAACCTAGTCAACCGGTCAACAAAGTCAACAAGTCAACAAAGTCAACCCCTCAACAACCATGTCACTATAATACTTAATTAATATTATTGTTAATTACATATCATATTCTCATTAGGGTTGAGCAAAAAGTCAATGGTCAACAGTTAACAGTCAACAACCCTAATGAGAATCCTCTGCCTCTGTCTCTCCGTCAACTGTGCATACACACCCGCATCCGCGTTCCGAGGAACACGAATACATACTGGATAAAACCAATCCCAAAACGTACACTAGGATCTGGCTTAAACTAAAGCCTGCTAGTGTTAACTGTCCGGACACTGTACGTGCATAAGTGCACGGATGTGACCAAACCCTGTCGCAAAACCATGCGACCTGTCGCAAAACCATGCGACCTATACTCTTTTGCATAAAGGCGAATAGCGTTCTGTGTGGGACTCTAAAGACTCGACACTACGCTGGCAGTGGGTTTAACCACAGACCGCAAGCGGCACTAGCTGTGCGTAACGGTCCCCAGGTAGATGCCGACAAGAAGACTGACGAGGTGAAACCCATCTGAACTACTACTGAGCCTGAATGTGACAGTCTCCGTACAGTCCGGTCTGTTCGTCTGATACATCGCATGGCGGGCCTAGGGGGGCGGTAAACGTCAGTCCCCTAATAGCGGTACAAGTCGTGTCGGAGTGAAGCCCAAAACACCCTGAGATAGCACTGGAAGCCTACCAGTATATCTCGCTTGCCCTGGCCAGGGACTACTCGTGTAATGGCTCTCCTAGACACAGCGCGATGTCAACCCCCAATACCGGGAGAGACGAATCATGTCTAACCGTCACTGCCTCCAAGTGCTTTGGGACTGCACCCAACTACTACCTGTTTGCACGACTCCTTTGAGCCGTGGTAGGGTAGTAATCAAAGTACAGTGAGAACACACTCGAGGCGAAGTGACAGTGTCAAGTCAGCGGACTAAGCTGTACTCATATCACCTGGGAACTGATAACTGACGATAGGTATAATACCAACCGGTCAATTCCCGACGAGTCCTGTCCAGTGTACTCGTAACCTAACGAGCACCCGCATACTATCTCCAGTACGACGTACTGATGGCTGTGGGACAGACCATCTCCCACTCTGGGATGAGAAGCGCATGCGCTAGTCTACTCGGGAGTATCGATGCCCTGTCTCGATAGTCCTGCGACTAGGGACCTGCATAAGGATGTGCTTATAGATTACCCAGCCCCCACTAGTGTGACTGCCATCACAACACTGGTAATCAAGCAAAGATCCTAAGGGCTACACTAATGTGCATAGGTGATATACTAAAATAAACACATGTACACATTGAAGTAGAAACAAACCAAGTAGCATACTACTATTTTGAGCAAGATTGTATATACAAGGTGAATATCCCAAGCTTCCATTAAGTAATATACAAACTAGTATGATACAGTAATGGCCTCTACGGCATATACACTAACAATCTGCATGTACGTGGATCCTGTCCACTCGTCACCCAATGACAATAACCATCATGCATGTAAATATCATCAGCATATGCATGGAAATAATATGAGGATATAAACCATCTGTGTCCCTCACGACACGTCAAAATCATGGAACCGGAGTGCCCAGCATCGACACTCGAAAACATCATGAAAATTGTGCCCAGCATCGGCACGTAAATCCTCATATATCGGGCTCCGTCAGTCCGGATCGGCCCACGGGCTCAGTCTGCGGTATCGGCCCTCGGCCCCGGCAGTACGCCTATATCCATCTATCGACTCTGGTCAGTATCCTCCGGATAACCGCCAGGTCCAACCAATCACCGGTAGGTACTCGCCACCCTGCTAGGCTCATCGTCTACTCCACGAAAAACATTTCTTGCCCCGGGGAACCATACCGGGTCCACCATGTACCCGCAATCGGCCTCATCCGCCTCCTCGAATCGGGTTTCACATATCGCTCTCAGCACCGAGAAAACACATGGTGGACGCACTGAAATATCATATCAAGGGTAACCGGGTTTTAAAACAATTACATATTCTCCTTTTGAAACACCCACGGTTCCCAAAACCCAGAAATATCATGGAAACAACATATCTCAATGCGTATAATCAGAAGCATGATGTATGCGACATGTACAGAAATGTAAGCAACATACACTGAATGCAACAGTACTACAGTGTGGCGACATGGCAATTATCAATGATGAAGTGTGTGAGCCGGCAAACAAGTGTACGTGGAACATACGCATCATCGATAATGGTGCTGGTGTCCTAACAGCATGACTGAAATATATCAACAATACAAGCGATGCAATGCAAATAGCATGAATATGCGGAATCGAATAATCAACGCAACAGTAATGAACCTGCCTCAATAAATATATCATGCATCCTTGACTTTTGAAATAAGATGAATCGGGGTTTTTAATAAAATAAGGGTTACGGTGTTTTAAGAAAAGATGCTTCGTTTGAAAATACCCGTAGAATCCCTTTTTGCCTATCTTTAAAATATCCCCGATTCGTTAGTTTTGAAATAGGTATGACTCGGGTCAGTCTAATGTCTACTAAGTAATCTAAACAGGAGGGGTATGGAACCACCTACATCTGAGTCGATATACATATATATATACAATAGTCGGTGATCTCGCCTCAATAGTATCACATACGATACGGTATATCATATAACATCCTCGAGTCATGAGTGTGGATCTAACATCAATATAAAGCTCGTACGGTAAATCGTCGTACGGCATCCCAATAGCTGGGTACGGGTCAATATCACATTCATCTCATCACCTATCCGGTATCACTACCATCATATCACATCTCAAATACGAACTCTGTCATATCGCCGAATCTCACGGCCTCAATCAAACCTCATCAACTCATCTCAATCCCATGTATCATCCTCAATCCCGTATATGAACACATAGTCCCATACCCATGTGTAGATATACACACCTCTATATGTGCACAGATAAATGAAAGAATGCATGCAAGTATATGTGTACGTGTATGTGTAGGTATAACCACTACTCTAGGGTTTCGCACTATACTAAACCAATACATCCTTATCATCAATAATCCATTATTACCATCAATAATCCTAAACAACACATAATAAATATATGTGTGTATACGTATTCGTATGCATCACCACGAACTGCGGGGGTGCTATACGCCATCCACCCGACTTCTCCCCGTAGATATAAATCTACTCACCTTGTTTCTCATGTGTCGGTGCCGATGTCGCCATCTTCATCTTCTTTGCCTCAACATCACGTAGGGTACCTACAAGTATATCACAACGCTAAAGCACATGAAAATCACATCGGCAACCAAAATAGCACACGCTACTCGCATAGGTAAAAACCTATTGTCTCGCATGTAAACACGTTCAATATCCACTTGTCGTTGACGTCCAAACGCCACCCGACAGAAACGAATCACCAAATACCAAAATCCATGCTAAAACAAGTCGTAAATCATACGCCAACTCAAGCAAATCAACCCAGATTTTAGCCTAACAGGAATCAGTCAAAACTAGACATACCCAGGGTCAAGACTAGAGGAAATAAGGCCATACACCAAAATCGAGATGGTTCCCTCCTGCTCTGGTCGCAAATTGCGGCCAGAAGGAATTAATTGGCTGCCAAGGGAATGAGTTGGGGGCTAGGGTTTGGTGTGGTGGTTCTATGGTGCCTGCACATCTCACTGTCAACTCAGTTTTATTTTTGAGGTCTTGGGGTGATAGCAGATTACAGAAAACACTCCCAGATTTACAGTTTTTCTCCGACATCGTCTCATAAATCCGTATTCTGGTTCTAGTTCCAGGTTTGGGTCTAAAATAACATCACACCAGGGTTTCTAAGGTCACCACAATCCTCAATTTCATCTTTAATCTCAGATCTCATATAAACCCTAACTTAAAGTTTCACAAATCCACCAAACGACAACATATCGACATGAAACTAGAATGGATGAAATAAGAATTGAAATACTAAACTAGGGGTGCAGAAATTACCTTCTTTGGCAACTCAAGAAAATTCTTGAGTTGCTCAAAGTCCTCCAAATCCAATCTTGCTAGGTTCAATGTGTAGCTAGTGAGCTTGGGAGCAAGTTTTGTGAAGTGGGAATGGGGTTTTGGGGTTAATTTCATTGTGGATCTAGGGTTTCATGAAGAGGGAGAGAGAGAGGGAGAGGGAGCAGCAGCAGCTCAGTCTTGAAGAGGGGAGAGAAAATGAGAAAGGAAATGATGGGGGGGCATGGGTCAAAAGAGGTTTGACCTAGACATTCTCTCTCATCATCATACTTACTCTTTCTTTTCTTTTCTTTTCCCTTTCTTTTCCTTCTCACTCCAATAGTGAATCCAAAAGAACAACCATAGCAATAGAAATGTAACACAAGTGTAACAAGTGTGGAAAATGATATGTGCACATTTTTGCACAAAAATGCTAAAAATCCAATTAGCGATTTTTAATCGCGATTAACACTAAATTAGCATATAACTAGTCTTAAAAATTTTTAAATGGCATAATTCCATAAAATACCCTATTTTAGAATTTTCCAAAATTTTTCCCTATTTATTTGTATTTAATTATACCAGAATATTAAAATATTCATTAAAATAATATTAAATTATAAAAATTCCCAAAAATCATATTTTATTATTTTGAAACGTTACAATCTACCCCCTTAAAGAAATTCGGTCCCCGAATTTAAATTTAAAACCCCCAAATACTAAAACATTTCGATACAAATTCCAAGTCGTCGGGGCGCCGAAATCAGCAATACATAAAACGTATCATAGCGCAATGCATGCGCATGAGTACTGAGCAGATAACTCAAAAGAAACACTCCATCAAGCATCTCGCAATCGTCGGAGTCATGGTAAAGACACAAATGTCAAATCCAATACAAAACCAATATGATATAGATCAGAACTATACATGTAGACATCCAATCTATACATGTGAATAGCTGATGTAAATGCATGCCAAATTTTTTTAAGTCTCTGTGCGATGCGCATAACACTGCACAGTGGCGGACGTTTTTCATAAGAAAATAACTATATACGTATATATATATCCTTTGTTTAATAGGTACGTTCCGCCGTTTTGAAAACAATTTAGAAGGGTTTCCTTATTTTTAAAACGTTTCGTGTCATATCGGACACGTGGGTATATATATATTGAGACCATAGCTCGCTCTTTGGAAATCCCTTCGAACTATCAATGCGTGCAAAATATATCCAGGTACTGTCCTCTGACTAGTCCGGCTCAGTATGAAAACAAATATCCAATATCATAAAAATGTACTGCTCCAAAAGGAATAAATCCCAAAAGAAAAGAATGCACATAACACCACCCTGTGCGTCTGGTGCGCACGGAAATCAAAATCCATATATGTGCCATACAGGTGCACAAAACCACATTTAGGTGCAACGGGTGTGCACGAAGCATCTGTCATAGGCAACGTGTGTGCCTGACAGCCAAAATCCGGTGCATCCACGAAGAATCTCGATTTAGTGCATCGGGTGTGCACCAAAATCGTATCTCAAAACATGCGCCCAACATGCGCAAAAATCCAAATCGGTGCATCCATCGTGCACGAATGAAAATCTAAACCCTGCGCACTCAACATGCACGGAATCACAAAATCCAATAGCAAACGCCGAACATGCGTAAGCCCAGTCGAAAGCACGGAGTGCAAGAATCATAAATATCAGGGTCAAGTCGACGATATATAATGCGGTTCAATCAAAATCAAGTGTACCGCGATGGAAAATCTTACAACCGTGTGCATCAGCGTGCACAAATCAAATCAAAACACTAAAAGTGCATGCAATCACCATCAATACCTCAAGAATAATAACTATGCGCAAGGTATAAATACCCAGTAGGTGCAACCATGGTGCACAAAATCAAATATCATGGAACTCAGTCATCAAGACTAAATCATGCAAATAGATCGCCCAAAATACCGAAATCCAAAGCGACGGATACGTGATAGTCAAATCACAAAATCACAAATCATAAATCATAAATCATAAATACTGTCGTCGGTATATCCTCCTTCGAGTCGAGAAGGTGACGGTACATCCAATGCTAACGGCGCAAGATATCTACTTGCCTCATGCTCGCGGCTGGCGTCCTCTGCCTCTGGTTCCTTATCTTCCCTGTGGATTACCAATCTCGCAATCCATCGGCTCATCGGCCCGGTCAGGCGTGCTAACAGGAGTGATTCCGTTCTGGCACTTTCCTGGTCAACTCTCGGTCAATCCTCACGACCACTCGTAAATCAGTACATCTCTGGCGCCGACCTCTGGTCCTCTGAATGCACATCACACATCGGCTCCTGGTGCAAATTTTATTGCAGCAGTGTACTGGAAGGAATCCTGCTCAAGGTCTCTTCTGATCTTTCCTAAGCCAAACCGTACGGAGGCTGGTACTCTGGCATAATCTTTTCTCGCTCTCTGGACATCTGCGTCCTTAGTACAACATCTCCTCGGAAGCTGGTCGTATCCCTGTGCCTCTGTATGCATATCTGACCTTTAATCTTAACGGGGTGTAGTAACAGCTCGTCTGCATCTCGCACGAACTTCTTGTCCCACTTGTCTGTATCATCGACCATTTCGACATCGCGCCTCTATCTGCGCACTGCAATGTCCTCGGCTACGGTCCATCCGAAGTCTCTAACACGGACTCGAAATCACAAACTCGGTATCTTCGTCACACAGTAGGAGATATCTAGCCGATCGCGTCCTCAGCATGCGTATCACATCTCTAATATCAACGGGGTGGAACGTCATCTCGTCAAAATCTCGTGCGAACTCTTTTACTTCCTCTGCTTCAGTATCGACTGATTCGGACTCATCTCATCGTGGCTACACAGACTGTGCTCCAACGGCTATGCTCGTATCTGGAGTCTCCTGTTCAGACCATAATATTGCATTATTCATTCCCCTATTCTTATCCGTTTTATAAATAAACAGGTACTCTTAACGCACGTTTGTTGCATATTACAGGATACAGGTTCTTGGAGCAAATACAGTGAAAAAGACAAAAGATGATACAGAAGAAAGACTTTTGACCCACAAGTAAAAGGATTCTAGTCAAGCCTAGACGAAGAACAATTCACAACTGTATAAGGCAATGCAAGGTCCAAAATGTCATAGTGTGCGGTTAAAAGATCATTACAAGTTTTCACTGAAGATCTGGAGAAGACCCAGAAGTCAAATGAATAAAAGAACCATAAAAATAGAAAGCCCAAACCATCATGAACAAGTACACAAAATTGCACCAACTGATCTCATCATTGGGCCGCGGAACCGCGGCCCAAACCCCACATTTGCCGCGGTTCCGCGGCCATTCAGAGCCCGTGTCGGTGCATTTTTCGGGTGTCGGTGCGTCGATGCGGGGGTTTGGATTTTTCGTGGGCAAATCTGTAATTGCACATGTGCGAATCTACCCTAAATTCTCTTGTTTGCTTATAAATTGTAATCAAAAATTGTAGAAACCCTATGCCTCTTTTCAATAAATAAAATTCAGATCTGTTCTGTATTCTTACTTGGAGGGAGCCATCAAATTAGTAAGTAATTTTATTTTTGTGCTTTTAATTCTCTTTTAATTAGTATGTTTTATCATCCCCTAATGAGCGAGTAATCTCCTCACTTGTTAGGGTTAGCCTTAGGGAATGGTTTGAGAGATGAGATCTCTCACCCCTTTCATGCCCCTTCATAAGAATTAGAACTCCATGCATACACGCACAACCGCTCCCTACGGCACCCTACCCCTCGAGATAACGGTGACACCGTAGTATAAAGGCCCGGTTGCGCGTGTTTTCCATGAGGGTTAGGATAATTATCAATAAAGGAAGGATAAGAATCTAGAGGAAAAAACATCTTCCCAAAAGATTCTAATCCACTTTATTGACAATTACCACAACATCTAATAGATCAAAAATAGGGCAATGAAAGCGGTGAGGAAACCTTTAATCTCCAAACTTCTCCTAAACCTAACCCTAGCAAGACTTCAAATTAGATTAATTTAGTTTATTAATAGATCTAGGTTTTATAGATTTAATAAACCAACCAAAACAACATTTGGAATCAACTCGTTAAAACACATTAAGAAAATTACCCATCTCTGTGGATCGACCCGTACTCACCGGCTAGCTGCAAAGCGACGCCGTTTCTGATTACGGTAAACTTAATATTTTTGGACAAATCAAATGGCGCCGTTGCCGGGGATGGCGTAAAATTTCTTTCTGTGTAATTTCGGGTTGATAAAAATTTTAAAAAAATTATAAAAATCTGAAAATAAAAAAAATAAAAAAAATTATCAATTTAGATCTGTTTGAAGGGTTATCTATTGAATTTTGCAGGAATAGCGAAGATTCGCGGATCTGAAAAATTTACAGAGGGTAAACCAGGAAATATTACATCAGAACAGAAGGGAATTGGTGAGCAGAACCTACACAAATTTTTTCAGAGGCCGAACCCACTTCCAGACCGCGGAACCGCGGCCCAGGAGCACCCCAGACCGCGGAACCGCGGCTGTTTGGCCACGTCACCACTTAAAAATTAGTTGGTTTGTTTCTCTTTCCTCCCCTCTGCAACCTACCATATATCTTTTGTGAAAATTTTCTGCAGGATTTCTTTGCGCTAAAAATCTTCTCTCCCCTTCTAAATAACAGATTTTCTGCAGTTTTCTTTGCGCTGCGCTAAAAAATTTGATTGCAAGTGAATTTTATTGTTTTGCATAATTTAATCGGACTTTAAGGGGCTAATTGACCAAACTCAGATTGGGTGGGGGTTTCATCACCCTTCCCAGGACCGCAGAAAACACCTAAAGCATTTGCATTGACCACAATTAATTAAAAAATACTAGACTCAGCCCTAAGGACATCGAGCTCAATAGGAAAAGGACTAGTATAGGTATCCTAACTTACTTTGCGGTGTCTAGGCTAGTGGTTTTTAATTAGGCCCACTACTGTGGTTCCTTCCTACTTACCTGGCCGTACTTGTCGGTGAAGAGGCGGTTTGAGGTCCTATTTCTAGCCCTAGTTAGGAACTGTCTAGCAGACCTAGGTGACCCTAGATCTAGGCCTGATTGTGCATGTGTGGTTGATACATTTGGGTCACGGGTCTCTTTTCAAAACTTCTTTGCAAAACTCTCACATAAAAAAAAAGGAAAAAATCTTTTCAAAACTTGCAACTTGTCGCTAAGAAAACTTGCAACTCACTTCCACCACTTCCCTCCATTGACGTTATCTTACCCCCACATTCTATTTTTCTATTTTTCTGACTACACTACTCCTTTAGTGTATGTCACTTTGGACTAGGGATACTAACGCCCGATTAGTCCGTGTTTCGTTGGTACCGACCGACGAACCTTTCGTCGACATTCCGTCCATTTCCTTACCTCCACCTTCAAATTCTTCTTTCGAAGGTATGTCGGGATTCAACCCCAACGATACCTTACCGACGGGAATGATTCCACCTCCGTTAGGTGCGAATAACCCGAATCTTCCGCCTGTTGTAGCGCCCGCACGAGTTGCGCTCCAGGATCTCTTCTACCCCGTCCGCACTTCTTTACCTACATGTCTTTCACCCCCACCGGCAAATGGGGACAACTTTGAAATAAAACCACATTTCATCAATATGCTGCCAAAATTGCATGGTTTGGAATCTGAAGATGCATATATCTTTATTAATAAATTCCAAAATGTGTGCGCTATGATGAAAACGACCCAATTAAGTGATGACGCTATAAGGCTAAGGGTCATTTCTTTCACCTTATGTGACCTAGCTGAGAAGTGGCTATACAGCACCGCATCACATTCCATTAGAAATTGGGACGAGTTTGTGAGAGCTTTTCTGAAAAAGTTCTATCCTCATCACAAAACTGCTAGAATCCGTAACGAGATTATACAATTTTCACAGCTTCCTTCCGAACCATTTTAGAAGTGCTTCGAGAGATTTAAAGACCTACTCGTTCAATGCCCTCATCATGGGATCGAATGTTGGCAACTTTGCCAAACATTATACGAAGGATTGAACTCGGCAACGAAGCAGTTGCTAGAAACCATATGTCAAGGTCATTTTCTCTCCAAGTCTAGCGACGAAGCTTGGCAGTTTCTTGAGGATCTTAGTGAGCAAACAATTCAGTAGGAGAGTACCAAGACCACATCATCTTCTTTTGTTGGTCAATCTAGGGCAGGCATACATCAAGTAGATATGTCGATTGCTATGAAGGCCGAGATGGCCGCACTTATGAAAAAGCTAGAAGCCATTGAGACCAAAATCTCATCGTCTTCTCCTGCCCCTGTTATGCCCACACGAACTGTTTGTGCTTGTTGTTCGAATCCATCGCATCTAACCGAAGAGTGTCCTTATAATGCACCTGTTAGTTATATGTATGCCCTAGAGGCCATTACCATACATAGGATGTATATTGTAGTGGATGCTGGGACGTATATAGGGAGGACTTTCTTGCTCGACATGATAGTATGCTATCTGGTTACACTTTACCTTAACGTGTATACTGATAGTCTCTCTGTTACATGTTGGTAAAGCCCTTAGGATGTGTACTTGAATACCTGGACTATGATGCAGATCATACTAGTGGGGACATGGTAGTCCATAAGTACATCCTTCAAGGTCCCTAGTCGTGGGTGTGTCGAGACGGGGCATCGATATACCAGAGTAGACTAGCGTATACCTTCTCGACCCATACAGATGGGCGATGGATGATCCCATATCCATTGGTGTTTGACATCAGAGATGATATACGGGTGCTCAGTGGAGACTGGGTACACTGGACGGACTCACCGAGAACTCCCAGATGGTATTATACCTTACGTCAGATGGCAGTTCTCTGGTGACACTGGTACAGAGTAGTCTGTTGACCCGAGATCGTCATAGAGTCTTGTGTGATTCCCACTGTGCTTTGATTTCCACCTTACCACATCCAAGAGGGCGTGCAAAACGGTGGTTTTTGGGTACAGTCCCGAATCACATAGAAGCAATGAGCGATAGGAGGGGATTCGTCTCTCCCGGTATAGGGGGTTGATGTTGCGCTGTGTTCGATTGGCTATAACTGGAAATCCCTGGCTAGGGTTGCTGAGATTTACTGGTAAGTGTTACCAGTAGTTTCTCGAATTGTTATAGACCTCATATCGATACGACTTATCGAGCTATTGGGGTCTGACGTTTACCACCCCTAGGCGAGATATGCGACATATCAGACGACGAGACCGGACTGTACGGTAAGTGTTACTGGTTGGATTCACAGGAGTGTGAGCGGGCTTGCTCGTCGATCTTCTGATCGCTCAATACCCGGGTGGCCGTTACGTTTAGCAGACCGCTTGTGGCTTGTGGGTGTTTGATATGATCATCATCTGCTGCCGGCGTATTGACGAGTCTTTAGAGTCCTACACAGAGGTTTCCTGGCTCAAGCGAAACGAAATAGGAGCGCATATGAGATATGTGCAGGACCGAGAATAATGCGTGTATGTGATATCGTATTTCATTCTCGCGATGAATGTATCGATTGGTTATATGCGATATAACCTAGTTATCGAATCGAGAATTGATTCAATAAGCCGATACATTGGATATTAGTCGGTCATATGCGATATGACCGGATCGTTAAATCAAGTGTTGATTTGATGATTTAATGCATAATTATATATTTGATATATTACTTTGCATTAACTAGTATTGGTTCACTTAAATTGGATTTTCTCACTTGATGTGCACATTGTATATGTGATATACTTTTGTACACTAGTTTGTATCATGTTTGATGATACATGCTAACTTGAGTATGTGTAAAGATTAAACCATGGTTGTGTAATGGTTAGGGTTTTCCTTTTATTTATTTATTCATTTATTTATTTATTTATTTATGGAAAAGATAATGAAAGAAAATGGTGGCTTATTTTGTTTGATATTGAAGCTTCATGAAGCTTTGACTAAGTGACCATTTTGTCTCATGCTTAACCCTAACCATTCCACTTAACCATAGTCCTCTCTCTACACTTAACCATGGTTGTAGTTATGATAAGTATTCCTTTTATTTTTCTATTTTAACTTAACTTATCATAATATTCATCTTCTTCTTCTTCTTCTTGAAGATGAAGAAGCTTGATTCCATCAATGGTGATTTGATGAAATGAGTGAGAAATCCAATTCTAAAGTGAACCCACCTCCTATTTCTTCATCCTCTACCTCTTGCCAAGTAGTAAAGGGTGTTTTCTTCACAAGTTTCATGACTTGGTGAAGTGGGAGCTTGATCTAGTGATGCCTCGACGTAGATCATCTTCGGCATCGTAGTCGATGACCTAGCCCGCCCATTTCTCCGATGAAGCCGACGCTAGAGCCCGGGATCCGATGATCGCAGCGAGGGGACTTCATCACGGAGCTATGGAGGTGGAGAACCGGATCTACAAAGGTTGTATTTCCGTTCACTCATAGTTAAGATGTTAACTAGTTATATGTTTTCGCCTAAACTCTAGTCAACGATCCGTATTAGGGTTTCTCGGCACTTGTAATTTTTTAAATTGGCATGGTTGATGCCTTGTGAGACCTCATTAGTGTGCCTAGTAACCCTACAGTGGTATCAGAGCCTAGCTAGAGCCTTAGGCGATGTGTAGACGACGTTTGAAATCCGAATGAACATCGAAACCCTAACCCAAATTGCTCTCTGGACAATTTTCAAAAATGTGGATTTTTGTGAATTAAAAATATGCAGAAATATCAGCAGGAAATTATAAGAATTACAGTGAAGTTCGATCACCTGATTCCATCAAAGTGCGGCGGAACCGCGGCATTAGCATGGCTAATGCGGCGGTTCAGCGGCCGTTTTATCTCTTCTCCCATTTATCTTTGCACAGTAATTCTGATATATTGGTGCTATATTTTCTGGGAATTTTTAATATGCACTCAAGAGTTGAGTTTTCTGGGTTGTATTGGGAATTCGTAGATTCGATCGGATTATCAGACTTTGTCTATGTGTCTTTCCGGGTAATTTTTGAATATGTTAAAAAGTTCGACCGGATATAAATACCCACTTTTTCCCCTGCCGGGAAATTTCCAATTGTTGGATTTTTCCATAGTTTAATGACGTTCTAAGTAGTGCAAGTAATGCGATGGTCCCTCTAGAAGACAACAAACATTAACTCGATTATGTGACCGTCTTGAACTGCCCTTTGAACCTTCGGGTTTGGGGCAGTACGGCGTGCCACATGTGAGGCGTTGGCTTGACACTTCTACGGCTGGACCGTTGGTACTGAGGCATGAACTGGATGTTTTTAAACTTGTTTCATGTGTTGATCTGTTTCGGGAAAACTTGGGTGTTTGACTGTTCGATCGAAAAGTTTAACATTTTCTATTTATCCGGAATGTGATACAATATTTGGAATCCACAAGTACTTATGAGATAACTGAATGAATGTTATAAACATAGCAGTTTAGTCTCACTTGATCGGTTGCCACGGAATTTTGATGTGATCAAAAGTCCGTCGCAATCACGTAGCGTACGCGGATAATCGCCGGGTAAACTTAATAGACAGCCTCACTCCATAGCCCCGACCAAGTGACTGTAGGAGAACCCCGTCGCCGAAAGCATCCGTTCGGGTGGTCGCGGTAGCGGTGTTCCGCCTTGGTGCACTTCGTCGACGGCATCGGGGGTGCGACCGTCTACTGAAGTTTGCGACGAGCGTTCGATCAGGATGTCAGGAATCTTGTTGAATTACCCGACTTGATATTGAAAAGAGTTTTTGATAATGAGACTGAAATGCGGGGTTTATAATTGTTAGGCATGCGATGTCTAAGGAATTCATTTGATTAGGCATGCGATGTCTATGCAGGTTGCGGATTCCAATTATTGTAGTTTTACACTTTCTTTTCTGTGACCGTAAGTGTAATATGTGATATCGCCGGTTTCGTTGCTATATGTCAACGACAATTGGGATGCGCATGTTTACTTACGTTGATGACATGTGATGTTATGTGTTGCTGGATATGTTATATTGGATCGTCGTGATTGAATAGCCGGGGGTTTTTATGTGAGATGGGTGTTTTTCATTTTCATTCATGTAAAAGCTTGTATGTAATATTCTTTTAATTGGGGAACTTCCAGGTTGCGGAAGTTGTCACCGTTGATGTATATTATTTACTTTTCCACACTAGGATAGACCCAAGGAGGAAGGCACAAGTAACCGGGTTCTGGGGTCCAGTGGGAGACCAACTCGAGGAGTCGAGTCCGGGTCTCCTAACTCTAGAATTGGTAGGGTTACTTGCCGCTCTCGTAGGGGTCTAGGCGTGTAGGTTTGTCTATTCATCGCGACCGTAGAATCCGTGTTTATACTGGCTCGTATTGAAAACACGGACGTCCTAGTATATCCAATATTTCATATGTTTCTTCTGCTGCGATATCTGTGATGTGATCATGTGATGTTCTGTGATGGATACTGTATATAGTATATATGATATATTATATAGACGTTACTTATGTTTTACACCCGTGCTAGCCCTGCCCCGCTCTGCCGTTAGTTACCTAACCTAACGGTGCACGAGGGGACATCGAGGCGAATGCAGATGGCATAAGTGTACGTCGTATTTATCTGTGATATTTAGGTATTTAAATGATGGGACTTCATTAATAAGATTAATGAAATAAAAGAAACCTAAAGATGTTGTAGAATCGAATTTCAAAAATAAAACAGGTAGCTACAGTTCTTGCTTTGCACAGCGGTATATATGATATATCCTGCACCTTATTCGATAAGGAAAGGACCGAGATCCCTTCACCGGGAGTGACTCCTTTAGCAATAACTGGCTGATGCTACACACTCGGTTTGTCTTTTGATTGCTTTTAAGAGTTTTTGCTTTGCACAGTGATATATATGATATATCCCGCACCTCATTCGACGAGGAAAGGACCGACGATCCCTTCACCGGGAGTGACTCCTTTAGCAAAACTAGAAAAGCCTAAAAAAACACTCCATTTTAAAATCATTTGATTCTACAACGATATCAAGTTCATTACGCAATAGGTTTTCAGAAAAACCTGTCGTAGCCCTCCGTCATTTCAGATAAGTTGTATATAGTATTCGTGCTGCATTTGTTGGCTTTCGTCAAGGTGCAGTGTGCGGTAGCTATATGCTGCTTATCTGCTGCATACGATGCGATTGGATTAGGGTAGTCGTGCGGCTTTGTTGGCTTTCGTCAAGGGTCGTGCGGGTGGGTTTAATTCAATCAAGAAATATACGGGTTGAACTTGACTAGCGGGCTATGGTTTGTTGGCTTTCGTCAAGGTCATAGCACGTTAGGGGCAAAATTATCGGGAATTTCAAGTGTTGAAATTTGCAATGAGATTGCATACCTTCTATGAGATAGTTGGATCCCGATACCCGCTGCGAGTAAGAGTTACTCCAGGGAGAGTTTTACACATTACAATTAGCTGATCAAGTAGGTGTCTAGAAAGGTGTTAATGAGGTTACGCCTCTGGGAAAACGAGGTTTACATTAATTAGGTTCGTGCGAAAGCACGGGGGACCTCCCTCAAAGTACCGACACTGGCCTGGCTGAAAGATTGGCGAACTTGTAGTGTGTAATTAATCCCGGCTAGTCTTTCCTTTTAGGGTTTGAAGGATGATTTGATAAAAACAGTGGGAGCCATCCTGATTAGATAAAATAATAACCAATCTATTCTTGCAAGAGCGCACGCTGAGTGTTTTCTTCTCTCTCTCTCCAGGTAGCGACCATATCACGCCTTAATCAAGATAATAATACGGATGTATTGACCGAACCCGCTTGTTATATTGAGCTGGGGAACGTTGGTCCCGCTCCAACTTATAATTGTTATAAGACAGAGCAGGAAATAGGGGATTACCAGAATTCCTGTGCCGCCCAAACGAAGAAAGTGCATATGATGCATCTCCTTCGGGTGTGTTCATTATAAAGAACTGTTTCTCAGTATCCTCTACGTCCTGGGTATTAGATACCGGATCAGGATCCCGCAAATGTAATCTGTTACATGGGCTACAGAAAGGTAGAGAACTGAGAACGGGTGATAAGTTTCATGAGGCAAAAAACGGGGCAAGTGTTGCAGCCAAGTCTGTTGGTCACTGTCACCCTGTATTACAATACATTGATTCTGAACAAATGCTATTAGATACCGAACCTGATATACAAAATCATATCAGTTTCTTTATTAGTAAAGAAATGATAAAATTTTGTAATGTTGGATAATGTTTTGAACATTTCCTATATCAAAAGTTGATCGGTTCAGGCACGTTATCTAAAAGCATTGACGTTCTAAATCAAAATACAGTTCTTGGTATACGGAACACACACAAGAGGAAGAGTTCAGAAATGAACGAATCCTTCTTGAGGTATTGTAGACTAGGTCATATCAATGCGACCCGACTAGCTAAGTTGCACATAGATGCATATTTAAATCTGTTTGAATTTACATCTTGTGAAACTTGCCAGTCATGTCACAGAGATAAGATGACCACAGCACTGTTTATTGGAAACAGAGAAAGAGTTAGTAAACTCTTGGGATTGATACATGTTGATGTATGTAAGGTCCCCTGTCTACACATACCAGGAGCGGTTCTTTATACTTCATTAAATTCTTTGATGGTCTCTTTTGATTCAGACATATGTTCTTGTTGAAACACAAGTCCGAAACTTTTGAGATATTCACAGAATATAAGTTAGAAGTAGAGAACCAAAATACGGGTATAAGTATTATGTCCTTTGATGAGATCAAGGAGGAGAATACTTGAGCACGGAATTCTTGGACTATTCTAAAGGAGAATGAGATTCTCTCTCAGCATTACTCCTCCGAATACACCATTGCATGATGGTATATCGGGGCGGAGCAGATACACCCTATTTGATATGGTGTGCTCTATGATGAGTACTACTGAGTTTCCTATTTTCCTTTTGGGAGTTATGCACTTGAGAAGCTGCATACCTATTGAAAAGAGTTCGAATCAAATCAGTTGCCTACCACTCCATATGAGATATGGTAAGGGAAGAGCCCATGTCTTAAGCTAGTTAAGATTTGGGGTTGACCGGCCTATGTCTAAAAACAAAATCCGGACAAGCTCGAGGCAAGGTCTGTAATGTAGAACTGGAAAGGTTCCAGCTATACAAACTACAGCAGATGATTTGGTAGAACCAAAGGATTCAGTAGATGCCAATGAACCTCAGCCTCTCCGCCGATCTAGTAGGGTTCCTCACCCACCTGAGAGATACTTATGTTTCTCTATGACAGTGGGAGCGAGGATTGCATCATGAGATGATGACCCAACTAGTTTCGAGCTGGCCATCAGGAGTAAGACTCTGTAAGAATGGCTGGATGCTTAGTGATCTGAGATGGAATCCATGTACACCAACAAAGTATGGACTTTGATTGCTATATCTGAAGGGTTAAATCCCCATCAGGAGCAAGTATATCTTGAGAAGGTTGCTTGGTGTAGATGGAAAAGTTGAGACTTTCAAAGCTAGACTTGTTAAAGGTTTTCGTCATCGACCAGGCATGGATAATGATGAAACCTTTTTCCAGTGCCTATGCTTAAGTCCATCCGGATCCTACTTACCACGGCTACATACCATGACTACGATATCTGGTGGTTGGGTGTCATGACAGCTTTTCTAAATGATGTTTTAGAAAAAGGCGTCTATAAGTACACAGCCAGAGGGCTTCGTAGACAGTGGGAGCAGCGGAAACGTGTAAAAGATGCTTTATAGGATAAAGCAGGCATCGCGGAGTTGGAACGTCTGTTTTGATGAAGTAGTTAAAGAGTTTAACATCATCAAAATGGTAGATGAACCTTGTATAAACAAAAAGGTAGTATGGAGTATTGTGATGATCCTCGTAGAGTACGTGGATAACATACTCTTGATAGGGAAGAAGTTTCCTATGCTACGCTCGATCAATCTCCGCTTATCACAATGATTCTCCACATAGGATCAAAGTGATACCTACTAAATCCTGGGTTTTGGATCTATGAGATAGATCTAAATGGATGTTAGGATTCTCACTAGTTGGAGTGAGATGGTATCAATCGATCCTGGGGAGAATCACTGGAAGGGTTCCAGGGTGATAAGGCAGACTGAATGTCAGTCACAGGCATTGTCTTTACCCTTAGTAAAGGGACGGTATGTTGGAAAAGTTCCAAGCTAAATACCGTGGCATACTAGATGATAAAGGCTGGATACATCGCTACTTAAGATGCTACCAAAGAGGAAGTCTGGATGTATATGTTAGTGTTTATGCCCTAGAAGGCCATTACTGTATCATACTAGTTTGTATATTACTTAATGGAAGCTTGGGATATTCACATGTATATAACAGTCTTGCTAAACATGGTAGTATGCTACTTGGTTTTTCTATCTTAATACGTGAGTGTACGTATTGATAGAGCTCTTAGGATCTTGCTTGTCTACCAGCGTTGTGATGGCAGTCACACTAGTGGGGGCTGGGTAGTCTACAAGCACATCCTTATTCAGGTCCCTGGTCGTTGGATTATCGAGACAGAGCATCGATACTCCGGAGTAGACTAGTGTGTACGCTTCTCATCCCAGTTGGGGAGATGGTCTGCCCCACAGCCGTCAGTACGTCGTACTGGAGATAGTATGCAAGTGCTCGTTAGGTTACGGGTACACCGGACAGGACTCACAGGGAACTGTTGGTTGGTTTTATACCAGTCGTCAGTGAACAGTTCCCAGGTGACATGAGTACAGCATAGTCCGCAGACTTGACACTGCTACTTCGCCTCGAGTGTGTCCCACTGTTCTTAGATTGCTACCCTACCACGGCTCAAAGGAGTCGTGCAAACAGGTAGCAGTTGGGTGCAGTCCCGAGCACTTGGAGGCAGTGGCGGTTAGACAGTATTCGTCTCTCCCGGTATTGGAAGTTGATATCGCGCTGTGTCAGAGAGCCATTACGCAAAGTCCCTGGCCAGGGCAAGCGAGATTTGCTGGTAGGTTCCAGTAGTTTCTCAGGGTGTAATGGGCTTCGCTCCGACACGACTTATACCGCTATTAGGGGACTGACGCTTGCCGCCCCCCTAGGCCCGATATGCGATAGTTTAAGACGAACGGACCGGACTGTATGGAGATTGTCACAGCAGGCTCAGTAGGAGTTCGGATGGGTTTCCTCATCGGCCTTCTTATCGACAACTACCTGGGGACCGTTACGTACAGCTAGTGCCGCTTGCGGTCTGTGGTTAAACCCACTGCCAGCGTAGTAGTCGAGTCTCTAGAGTCCCACACAGAGAGTTTCCTACTCCAGGCGAAACGATATAGAGGTCGTATGGTTTTACGACAAAGGGTTCGGACGCGTATGTGTGTTTACACACTTACGTCGTTTGGACAGTTTTTACCAGTCGGCTTTGGTTTAAGCCAGTTACTGGTATCCGGTTATTGGATTTATACAGTCTAAAGTTTTTCCGTATTTTTGCGGATCGGAGGGGCGTTCTCGTAATTACGCGAGAAGCTTCTAGAAGATGGTGACTAAGGAGGTTTAGGTGGCATATACATTGAATGAGATTAGTGAGTCATGAGAGTGATTCATCATGGTCATTAATGCATCATAAATGCTTAATGACTCATGATAATGAATCACCACTTGATATTTGTGAAGCATGATTATTCATCACTTCTTTTTCTTTTCTTGAAAAATGTAAATGCTTCATATATATTATGATAACTTACTATTCTCACTTCATAATATCATTCACATTCTCTCTCCTCAAGCTCACTCTCTTCAAACTCTAATCCTCACCTCTCATGTGTTGAGAACAAGGATTAGTTAGACTAAACAATCCATAACCCTCACTCTATCTCATCTATCTTCTTTGATTAGCAATCCAAGAAGGTTAGTTGCCTCAAGTTTAGAGGCTAAGCTTGGAGTTTTGCTCTCGGGTGGATCATCTACTACATCGAGAAGGCCGAGGAGGACGAGGAGATCGTAAAGCCGAAGGACTTGGTTCGATAGGTATAATCCCTAAGCATAGTAGTTTAGAACAACTATGTGTTTGGTTAGTTATCGTTTAGCTTCGATTCAAGCGGTTAGTCGATGTTTGTTCACTAAACAAGTTCGTTTTTGAAATTTCCGCCTCCCCACAAGTATTGGGGTGTAGTACATCGACTTACAGTGGTATCAGAGCCTCGCTAAACAATAAATAACCTTTTTGCAAATTTGTATGAATTTCGAACGGAAAAAATGAAACCGGAAAACCCCGAAAACTTCAGTTTCTGTCGATTTATAAATGAAGTCCAAAAATTTTTCAGGGATGTTCAGAAAGCTTACAATGACAGTAGTAGAACACACAAAAAATTTGGTCCCCTGAATCGCCTACGGCGCCGCGGATCCGCGGCGGCTAACAAAGATCCCGCCGCGCTTCCGCCGCCGATTTGACGATCCAGGGACCCATTTTTCTTGTGTTGGTTCTCTGTAATATTTGGGATTTTCTGGAATATTTTAATTTTGCTCAGGTTTCAAGTTTACAGAGCAGTATTGGAGCAATGTTAAAAATGTTTAATCGATCGAAATTATACAGTATTTGCTTGTTGGATTATATCTGTGATTGTATAATGTGTTCGTAAACCTCCCCTAACTGCTAGTATGTCGGTTGGCAGGGGGTTGCACATTTCTGTAATGGATTTTATCTGTTTGTGCATATGAACTGTGTTGGACTGTTGTGATGTATAGCCAGGGTTATGTGATGGGTTATTATTTAATTCATTTGATGTAAATGTAATTTGTTGTAATATTATTTTGCGGGGCACATCCAGGTTGCGGTTGTAGCCACCGTTGTATTATTTCATTTTACTGTTTTTGCTCCTAGGACAGACCTAAGGTGGGGTGCACAAACTGCCGGGCGGGTAGTTTGCCGCACCCGTAGGGGTCGAGGGTGGGGTAATGGCTATTCATCACAACTGTGTAATCCGTATTTTGTTGCAGGCTCAAAACAAACACGGATTGCTTGCAAATCCAATTAAGTTCATCTGTGATCTGGAATGAATATCATTGCGTCAGACGAATGTAAAATATCTATATATATGATAGCTATTTAGACGTCACTTATGTTTTACACCCGCGCTAGCTCAGCCCCCGCTCTGTCGTTAGTTAAGTAACCTAACGGGTGATGACGGGACCCCGTGGCGAATGCGGATGGCATAAGAGGACGTTGTATTTTCGTTGTTTTCTGCAATGATAGGTTAATGATGGGACGCATTATTTATAATGCAAAGAAAAACAAACCAAAGTTTAAATCGTTGGAACAATTTAAAAGAAACAACTCGGTTAATTTTAAAAACAGATATTTTTAAATGCGGAGCTTTAACCACTCCTTTTAAAAGCTATCAGGTTCCTTCGGTTATATCAAGTTCACTACGTTCACGGTTTCGCCAAAACCAGTCGTAGCCCTCCGTCATTTCTTATGGATGGTCAGTAGTATTCAAGCTGTGCTTGTTGGCATACGTCAAGGCATAGTGTTTGGTAGCTGCTGGGGTATTCATTTGTTGCATAGATAGATGTGTTGGTTTGGGACAGTCGCATTACCTTGTTGGCATACGTCAAGGGTATATACGGGTGGGTTCAAATTAACAAGATAATGATGGGCAGAACTTGACATGTGACTTATGATTTGTTGGCATACGTCAAGGTCATAAGAGCATGGGGCAAAAACTTATATCGGGAATTTCTAAAGAAACTGAAATTTGCAAAGAGATGCATACCATTTGGAGTTTGATGAATGTTGGTAGGATTCCTTCAACATTATCATACGGTGATATTTGGATCCCGATCCTACTGTGAGTATATGCTACTTATCAGGATATTCGTCACTTAACGATCAATGCTATAAACCAAGTAGGTGTCCAGAAAGGTGTCAGCGGGGTTACGCCCCCAGAGAAAAGAGGTTATTTAATTAAGGAACTTCGCGAAAGCATTGGAAAACCTCCCTCGAAGTACCGACACCAGCCTGGCTGAACGGTTAAGCAAGTATTGTACAGTGAGAATAGTCCTGGCTAATTCTTCTTTTATGGTTTGAGGAAGGATTCGAGAAACAGTGGGAGCCATCCAGTTTAGACAAAACTAAAAACCACTCTAAACTTGCAAGAGCATCATGCTAAAGTGTTTTCTTCTCTCTCTCCTAATTGCAGCGACCCTGAAAATGACTGGACTTAAGTTACTTTTAGAGAAAAATATACTGACAGGGCCAAACTATAAAGATTGGCTGCGGAATGTCAAAATGGCTTTGACCTATGACAAATTGGGGTACATCCTCACCGCTACGGCACCTGCTGTCCCTGGTCCCAAATCCAGCAATGCGGATAAGGAAATCCGCAAAACCTGGGATTTAGATTGCGCGAAAGCCAAGTGCATCGTGCTTGCCTCAATGAACAATGAACATCAGAGGAGGCACGAGGATATGACCCTAGATGGCATATTTCTCCATACAAAGGAACTTTATGGAGAGCAATCTCGTATAGCAAGATACGAGACCTCTAAGAACTTGTTTCGAGCGAGGTTGGCTGTCGGGTCATCAGTAGGAGAACATGTCCTAAAGATAATCGGCTATATTGAAGAGCTCGCAGACCTTGGGACGACTTTGGATAATGAGCTCTATACAGACCTTATTCTCCAGTCCCTTCCTCCCACCTACGCCCAGTTTATCCTGAACTTCAACCTTCAAGGAAACGAAATTGAACTTGCGGAACTCCTGAACATGTTAAGGAGTGCAGAGGGCACCTTGCAGAAAGCAAGGGAAACACCCGCTATGTTTGTTGGCGGTGCATCTTCTTCCGGGTCCAAGGCTAGGGCCAAAGGAAGGAAGAAGAAGGCCGCACCCAAACCTAGAGGAGGTGTAAGTAAGGTGGGAGGGAAGGGAAAGAAAAAGTTTTCGGTACCGGTAGTGGGCCAGGATGAGTGCTTCCATTGTCACAGGAAAGGGAACTGGAAGAAGGATTGCAAGGCGTGGAACGCCAAGAACCAGGAACCGAAGCAAGCTGTGGCTTCGACTTCAGGTGTGTTTGTAATTGAGAATTGTCTGTCGATCAACTCTACATCCTGGGTATTGGATACCGGATCAGGATCTCATATTTGCAATTCATTGCAGGCACTGAGAAACCGTAGAGTGTTGAAGGAAGGTGATATGACCCTAAAGGTTGCTAACGGAGCTAGCGTGGGAGCTGCGTCCGTCGGGGATTATCACCTAGGATTGACGAATGGACACATTTTGGTTTTACATAACTGTTATTTTGTACCAAGCTTAACGTGTAATATCATATCAGTTTCCTTGTTATCAAATAAAGGTTATGATTTCACGTTTGTAAGAGATGTTGTCAACATCCACCTTAATCATGGTTTGATTGGGTCCGGTACCCTAAATAACGGTATATATGTTTTAAACCAACTCCAAATTTTCAATGTCCAGAACACACTAAAAAGAAAGTCTCCAGATTTAAATAAAGCTTTCTTATGGCATTGTAGACTGGGTCACATTAATGAGAGAAGGTTGACTAAGTTGCATAGAGAAGGATATTTGGACTCGTTCGAATATCAAACTTATGACACTTGTCAATCCTGTCTCAAAGGAAAGATGACAAAGACTCCATTTACTGGACAAGGAGTAAGAGCGAGCGAGCTCTTAGGACTCATACACAGCGATGTATGTGGTCCAATGTCTACACATGCGAGAGGTGGTTATTCCTACTTCATTACTTTTACAGATGATTTCTCTAGGTTTGGACATGTTTTCTTAATGAAGCATAAATCCGAGGCCTTTGAGAAATTCCTGGAATATAAGAGTGAAGCGGAAAACCAAACAGGCAAAAGTATTAAGACACTGAGATCTGATCGACGTGGAGAATACTTAAGTGCCGAGTTCCTAGGTTACCTAAAAGAGAAAGGAATTCTCTCTCAGCTTACTCCTCCATACACTCCACTGCACAACGGTGTATCGGAGAGACGGAATCGAACCCTATTGGATATGGTACGATCCATGATGAGTAATGCTGAGTTACCGCGATCTTTCTGGGGTTATGCGCTAGAATCAGCGACACATCTTTTGAACAGAGTTCCAACCAAAACTGTGCCTACCACACCATATCAGATATGGAGTGGGAAGAAACCCTATCTTCAGTACCTGAAGACATGGGGATGTCCAGCTTTTGTAAAAAAGCAGCATCCGGACAAGCTTGAGGCACGCTCAGTAGAGTGTAAGTTTGTGGGATATCCAAAGAACTCTACAGGGTATTGTTTCTATTACGCAGAGGAACAAAAGGTTTTTGTTTCTCGTCATGCCCGCTTCTTAGAAACTGAATTTTTGGAAAATCAGAAGAGTGGGAGCGCAGTAGAACTGGAAGAAATTCCAGAACCACAAGCTGTTACTGAAAGTTTGGTAGAACCAGAAGTTCAAAAAGAACAGGACATTCCCGCACCCCTCCGCAGGAGTAGTAGGCCGTCTCATCCGCCTGAGAGATACTACGGTTTTCTCATAGATGGGGATAGAGAGGATTGCATCATAGATGATGATGAACCTACTGACTTCCAGCAGGCCATCCAGAGCGGCGACTCGGTACGATGGCTAGATGCAATGCGGACCGAAATGGAGTCCATATACACCAACAAAGTATGGACTTTGGACTTTGCTCCAGATGGGGTAAAACCCATAGGATGCAAATGGATCTTCAAGAAAAAGATTGGTGTAGATGGACAGGTGGAAACCTATAAGGCTAGACTTGTTGCAAAGGGTTTTCGTCAAAGACCTGGTTTAGACTATGACGAAACTTTTTCTCCAGTGGCTATGCTCAAATCCATTCGGGTCCTTCTTGCTATTGCTGCCTTCCATGATTATGAAATCTGGCAGATGGACGTAAAGACGGCTTTTCTGAATGGAAATTTAGAAGAGTGCGTCTATATGGATCAGCCAGAGGGTTTCAATCAGAGTGGGAGCAGCGGGAAAGTATGCAAGCTGCTTAAGTCCATTTATGGATTAAAGCAGGCATCGCGGAGTTGGAACATCTGTTTTGATGAGACAGTCAAAGAATATGACTTTATCAAAAATCCAGATGAACCCTGCATATATAGTAAAGTTGTAGCCAGAAGTGTCGTATTCTTCGTCTTGTACGTGGATGACATTCTATTGATAGGAAATGACATTCCTATGCTACAATCTGTCAAAGGATTCTTATCACACAGGTTCTCCATGAAAGACCTGGGTGATGCCTCTTACATTCTGGGGATCCGGATCTATCGTGATAGATCCAAGAGGATGTTGGGACTTTCGTAGTCCAGGTATATCGACACTGTACTGAAAAGATTCAGTATGGAAGATTCTAAGCGCGGTAATCTACCGGCTTGTCACGGAATCACCCTCTCCAAAGAGATATCTCCCAAGACTGATTTGGAAAGGGAACGCATGTCTATTATACCCTACGCTTCTGCGGTAGGCTCTATAATGTATGCGATGTTGTGCACCAGACCAGATGTAGCTTACGCACTAAGCGTGGTAAGCCGGTATCAGTCAGACCCAGGGGAGAAGCACTGGATAGCAGTAAAGAACATTCTCAAGTATCTGAGAAGGACTAAGGAGATGTTCTTGGTTTACGGCGGAAAAGACCTCAGGTTGGAGGCCTTTGCTGATTCCGGCTTCCAGAGTGATAAGGACGATTCCAAGTCCAAGTCGGGATATGTCTTTACCCTCAATGGAGGGGCGGTGTGCTGGAAGAGCTCCAAGCAGGACACCGTTGCTGACTCGACGATGGAAGCGGAGTATATAGCTGCTTGCGATGCCGCAAAAGAAGCAGTCTGGATGAAGAAGTTCCTAACAGAACTTCAGGTGGTTCCTACCATAGTTGATCCAATACCTCTGTATTGCGACAACAACGGAGCTATAGCTTTAGCAAAGGAACCAAGGTCCCATCAGAAGTCCAGACACATCTTAAGGCGGTATCACCTGATCAGGGAGATCATTGATCGTCAGGAGATCGAGGTTCGGAGAGTTGCTTCTGAAGAGAACATTGCTGATCCATTCACGAAGGCCCTACCCCAGATTCAGTTCGAGAGGCTACTCGAGATCATTGGTCTACGATACGCCAGTACATGGCCCTAGTGCAAGTGGGAGATTGTTAGTGTTTATGCCCTAGAAGGCCATTACTGTATCATACTAGTTTGTATATTACTTAATGGAAGCTTGGGATATTCACATGTATATAACAGTCTTGCTAAACATGGTAGTATGCTACTTGGTTTTTCTATCTTAATATGTGAGTGTACGTATTGATAGAGCTCTTAGGATCTTGCTTGTCTACCAGCGTTGTGATGGCAGTCACACTAGTGGGGGCTGGGTAGTCTACAAACACATCCTTATTCAGGTCCCTGGTCGTTGGATTATCGAGACAGAGCATCGATACTCCGGAGTAGACTAGTGTGTACGCTTCTCATCCCAGTTGGGGAGATGGTCTGTCCCACAGCCGTCAGTACGTCATACTGGAGATAGTATGCAGGTGCTCGTTAGGTTACGGGTACACCGGACAGGACTCACGGGGAACTGTTGGTTGGTTTTATACCAGTCGTCAGTGAACAGTTCCCAGGTGACATGAGTACAGCATAGTCCGCAGACTTGACACTGCTATTTCGCCTCGAGTGTGTCCCACTGTTCTTAGATTGCTACCCTACCACGGCTCAAAGGAGTCGTGCAAACAGGTAGCAGTTGGGTGCAGTCCCGAGCACTTGGAGGCAGTGGTGGTTAGACAGGATTCGTCTCTCCCGGTATTGGGAGTTGATATCGCGCTGTGTCAGAGAGCCATTACGCAAAGTCCCTGGCCAGGGCAAGCGAGATTTGCTGGTAGGTTCCAGTAGTTTCTCAGGGTGTAATGGGCTTCGCTCCGACACGACTTATACCGCTATTAGGGGACTGACGCTTGCCGCCCCCCTAGGCCCGATATGCGATAGTCTAAGACAAACGGATCGGACTGTATGGAGATTGTCACAGCAGGCTCAGTAGGAGTTCGGATGGGTTTCCTCATCGGCCTTCTTATCGACAACTACCTGGGGACCGTTACGTACAGCTAGTGCCGCTTGCGGTCTGTGGTTAAACCCACTGCCAGCGTAGTAGTCGAGTCTCTAGAGTCCCACACAGAGAGTTTCCTACTCCAGGCGAAACGATATAGAGGTCGTATGGTTTTACGACAAAGGGTTCGGACGCGTATGTGTGTTTACACACTTACGTCGTTTGGACAGTTTTTACCAGTCGGCTTTGGTTTAAGCCAGTTACTGGTATCCGGTTATTGGATTTATACAGTCTAAAGTTTTTCCGTATTTTTGCGGATCGGAGGGGCGTTCTCGTAATTACGCGAGAAGCTTCTAGAAGATGGTGACTAAGGAGGTTTAGGTGGCATATACATTGAATGAGATTAGTGAGTCATGAGAGTGATTCATCATGGTCATTAATGCATCATAAATGCTTAATAACTCATGATAATGAATCACCACTTGATATTTGTGAAGCATGATTATTCATCACTTCTTTTTCTTTTCTTGAAAAATGTAAATGCTTCATATATATTATGATAACTTACTATTCTCACTTCATAATATCATTCACATTCTCTCTCCTCAAGCTCACTCTCTTCAAACTCTAATCCTCACCTCTCATGTGTTGAGAACAAGGATTAGTTAGACTAAACAATCCATAACCCTCACTCTATCTCATCTATCTTCTTTGATTAGCAATCCAAGAAGGTTAATTGCCTCAAGTTTAGAGGCTAAGCTTGGAGTTTTGCTCTCGGGTGGATCATCTACTACATCGAGAAGGCCGAGGAGGACGAGGAGATCGTAAAGCCGAAGGACTTGGTTCGATAGGTATAATCCCTAAGCATAGTAGTTTAGAACAACTATGTGTTTGGTTAGTTATCGTTTAGCTTCGATTCAAGCGGTTAGTCGATGTTTGTTCACTAAACAAGTTCGTTTTTGAAATTTCCGCCTCCCCACAAGTATTGGGGTGTAGTACATCGACTTACAGTATATTTGTTCATGAGATGAACTTAGTTCTTCCCATTGTGTGACAATGAAGTTGTGGCTTATGCCAAGGAACGTCCGTCCCATCAGTGATCCAGACATAATCTAAGGCAGTAGCACCTGATCATGGAGATGGTTGATCTCCAGGGTGATCAAGGTTAGGAGAACAGACTCAGAGGACAACACGGCGGATCCACTCACAAAGGCCTTTTTCCCAGAGAAAGAATTTTATGGGATTGTTAAGTATGAGATACTACAACCACTGCTATCAGATGGCCCTAGTGCAAGTGGGAGATTGTTAGTTATATGTATGCCCTAGAGGCCATTACCATACATAGGATTTATATTGTAGTGGATGCTGGGACGTATATAGGGAGGACTTTCTTGCTCGACATGATAGTATGCTATCTGGTTACACTTTACCTTAACGTGTATACTGATAGTCTCTCTGTTACATGTTGGTAAAGCCCTTAGGATGTGTACTTGAATACCTGGACTATGATGCAGATCATACTAGTGGGGACATGGTAGTCCATAAGTACATCCTTCAAGGTCCCTAGTCGTGGGTGTATCGAGACGGGGCATCGATATACCAGAGTAGACTAGCGTATACCTTCTCGACCCATACAGATGGGCGATGGATGATCCCATATCCATTGGTGTTTGACATCAGAGATGATATACGGGTGCTCAGTGGAGACTGGGTACACTGGAAGGACTCGTCGAGAACTCCCAGATGGTATTATACCTTACGTCAGATGGCAATTCTCTGGTGACACTGGGACAGAGTAGTCTGTTGACCCGAGATCGTCATAGAGTCTTGTGTGATTCCCACTGTGCTTTGATTTCCACCTTACCACGTCCAAGAGGGCGTGCAAAACGGTGGTTTTTGGGTACAGTCCCGAATCACATGGAGGCAATGAGCGATAGGAGGGGATTCGTTGTAGGGTTCCTAGGCACTCTCAAGAGGTCTCACAAGGCATCAACCATGCCAATTTCAAATTTAACGGTGCCGAGAAACCCTAAACTACGGATCGTTGGCTAGAAAACTAGGCGAAATAGAAGCTAGTTAACAATTTAACTATAAGGAAACGGAAATACAACCTTTGTAGATCCGGTGCTCCACCTCCATAGCTCCGCAACGAAGTCCCTTCGCTGTCCAAGTGAACTCCCGGGCTCTAGCGTCGGCTTCGTCGAAGAATAAGCGAGCTAGGTCGTCGATGTCCATGCCGAAGATGATCTACGTCGAGGCATCGCTAGATCAAGCTCCGACTTCACCAAGTCAAGAAACTTGTGCAGAAAACACACTCTACTACTTGGCAAGAGGTAGAGGATGAAGAAATAGGAAGTGGGTAGACTTTAGAATTGGATTTCTCACTTGTTTCCATCAATCACCATTGATGGAGCTTGCTTTCTTCACTTGAAGAAAGGAAGAAGAAGATGAAATTGTTATGATAAGTTTTTTTAGAAAATAGAAAATAATAGAATACTTATCATAATCAACCATGGTTAAGTGTAGAGACTAAACTCAAGTTAAGTGAATGGTTAGGTTAGGTATGAAGACAAAAATGGTGACTAAGTCAAAGCTTCATGAAGCTTCAACATATATCCAAATAAAGCCACCATTTTTCTTTTCATTTTCCAAAAAGAAAATAAATAAATAAATGAATAAATAGATATGAAAATGAAAACCCTAACCATTACATAACCATGGTTTAAACTTTACACAAAACACAAGTTAGCATGCATCATCAAACATGATACATACAAGTGCACAAAAATATATCACATATACAATGTGCACAATCCAAGTGAGAAAATCCATTTAAAGTAAACCAATACTAGTTAATGCAAAGTAATAGATCAAATATATAATTATACATTAAATCATTAAATCAACACTTGATTTAACGATCCGGTCATATCGCATATAACCGACTAGTATCCAATGTATCGGCTTATCGAATCAATCCTTGATTCGATAACTAGGTTATATCGCATACAACCATCCGATACATTCATCGCGAGAATAGAATACGGTATCACATACACGCATTATTCTCGGTCCCGCACATATCTCATATGCGCTCCTATTTCGTTTTGCTTGAGCCAGGAAACCTCTGTGTAGGACTCTAAAGACTCGTCAATACGCCGGCAGCAGATGATGATCATATCAAACATCCACAAGCCGCAAGCGGTCTGCTAAACGTAACGGCCACCCGGGTATTGAGCGATCAGAAGATCGACGAGCAAGCCCGCTCACACTCCAGTGAATCCAACCAGCAACACTACCGTACAGTCCGGTCTGATCGTCTGATATGTCGCATATCTCGCCTAGGGGTGGTAAACGTCAGACCCCAATAGCTTGATAAGTCGTGTCGATATGAGGTCTATAACAATTCGAGAAACTACTGGTAACACTTACCAGTAAATCTCAGCAACCCTGGCCAGGGATTTCCTGTTATAGCCAATCGAACACAGCGCAACATCAACTCCCTATACCGGGAGAGACGAATCCCCTCCTATCGCTCATTGCCTCCATGTGACTCGGGACTGTACCCAAAAACCACCGTTTTGCACGCCCTCTTGGACGTGGTAAGATGGAAATCAAAGCACAGTGGGAACCACACAAGACTCTATGACGATCTCGGGTCAACAGACTACTCTGTACCAGTGTCACCAGAGAACTGCCATCTGACGTGAGGTATAATACCATTTGGGAGTTCTCGGCGAGTCCGTCCAGTGTACCCAGTCTCTACTGAGCACCCGTATATCATCTCTGATGTCAAACACCAATGGATATGGGATCATCCATCACCCATCTGTATGGGTCGAGAAGGTATACGCTAGTCTACTCTGGTATAGCGATGCCCCGTCTCGATACACCCACGACTAGGGACTTTGAAGGATATACTTATGGACTACCATGTCCCCACTAGTATGATCCACATCATAGTCCAGGTAGTCAAGTACACATCCTAAGGGCTTTACCAACATGTAACAGAGAGATAAACAGTATACACGTTAAGGTAAAGATCAACCAGATAGCATACTATCATGTCGAGCAAGAAAGTCCTCCCTATATATGTCCCAGCATCCACTACAATATACATCCTATGTATAGTAATGGCCTCTAGGGCATACATATAACTAACAATCTCCCACTTGCACTAGGGCCATCTGTAGCAGTGGTTGTAGTATCTCATACTCAACCATCCCATAAAAGTCTCTCTCTGGGAACAGGCCTTTGTGGGTGGATCCGCTGTGTTGTCCTCTGAGTCTACTCTTCTAACCTCGATCTCCCTGGAGATCAACCATCTCCATGATCAAGTGATACTGCCTTAGAATATGTCTGGATCACTGATGGGACCGGCGTTCCTTGGCATAAGCCACAACTCCATTGTCACACAATAGGAGGAACATAGTTCATCTCATGAACCAATATACATCCAAACAGCCTCTTTGGTAGCATCTTAAGTAGCGATGTATCCAGCCTTTATCTTCTAGTATGTCACGGTATCTAGCTTGGAACTCTTCCAACATACCGTCCCTGCACTGAGGGTAAAGACAATGCATGTGACTGACATTCAGTCGTCTTTATCATCCTGGAACCCTTCCAGTGATTCTCCCCAGGATCAATTGATATCATCTCACTACAACTAGTGAGAATCCTAACATCCAATTAAATCTATCTCATAGATCCAAAATCCAGGATTTAGTAGGTATCACTTTGATCCTATATAGAGAATTCTAAGCGGAGATTGACCGAGCGTAGCATAAGAAACTCTTTTCTTATCAAGAGTATGTCATCCACGTACTCTACGAGGATCGTCACCATACTCCCTACTACCTTTTTGTATATACAAGGTTCATCTACCATTTTGATGATGTCAAACTCTTTGACTATTTCATCAAAACAGATGTTCCAACTCCGCGATGCCTGCTTTAATCCTATAAAGCATCTTGCACACGTTTCCGCTGCTCCCACTGTCTACGAAGCCCTCTGGCTGTGTACTTATAGACTCTCTCTTCTAAAACATCATTTAGAAAAGCAGTCATGGAACCCAACCGCCAGATATCGTAGTCATGGTATGAAGCCGTGGCAAGTAGGATCTGGATGGACTTAAGCATAGTTGTCGGAAAAAGGTTTCATCATTATCCACGCCTGGTCGATGACGAAAACCTTTAACAACTCTAGCTTTGAAAGTCTCAACTTTTCCATGTACACCAAGTAATCTTCTCAAGATATACTTGCTCCTGATGGGGATTTAACCCTTCAGATATAGCAACTAAAGTCCATACTTTGTTGGTGTACATGGATTCCATCTCAGATCACTAAGCATCCAGCCATTCTTACAGAGTCTTACTCTTGATGGCCAGCTCGAAGCTAGTTGGGTCATCATCTCATGATGCAATCCTCGCTCCCACTGTCATAGAGAAACCGAAGTATCTCTAAGGTGGGTGAGGAACCCTACTAGATGGCGGAGAGGCTGAGGTTTGTTGGAATCTACTGAATCCTTCGGTTCTGTCAAATCATTAGCTGCAGTTTGTATAGATGGAACATTTCCAGTTCTACATAACAGACCTTACCTCGAGCTTGTCCGGATTTGGCTTTTAGACATAGGCCGGACAACCCCAAATCTTAACTATCTAAAGAGATGGGCTCTTCCCTTTCCATATCACATATGAAGTGGTAGGCAACTGATTTGATTGGAACCTTATTCAATAGGTATGCAGCTTCTCAAGTGCATAACACCCTTAAGGAAATAGGTGACTCAGTAGTACTCATCATAGAGCACACCATACCAAATAGGGTGTATCTGCTCCGCCCCGATATACCATCGTGCTATGGTGTATACGGAGGAGTGATGCTGAGAGAGAATCTCATTCTCCTTTAGAAAAGTCCAGGAATTCCGTGCTTAAGTATTCTCCTCCTTGATCTCATCATAGGACACAATACTTATACCCATATTTTGGTTCTCTACTTCTAACTTATATTCTGTGAATATCTCAAAAGGTTCGGACTTGTGTTTCAACAGGAACATAGGTCTGAAACTCGAAAGATCATCAGAGAATGTAATGAAGTATAAAGAACCAGTCCTGGCATATGTAGACAGGGGACCTATATACATCAACATGTATCATCCCAAGAGTTCACTAACTCTTTCTCTGTTTCCAATAAACAGTGCTATGGTCATCTTATCTCTGTGACATGACTGGCAAGTTTCATAAGATGCAAATTCAAACAGATTTAAATATGCATCTAAATGTAACTTAGCTAGTCGGGTCGCATTGATATGACCTAGTCTACAATACCTCAAGAAGAATCCGTTCATTTCTGAACTCTTCCTCTTGTGTGTGTTCTGTATACTAAGAACTGTAGTTTGATTTAGAACATCAACGCTTTTAGATAACGTGCCTGATACGATCAACTTTTGATATAGGAAATGTTCAAAACATTGTCCAACAATACAAAATTTTATCGTTTCTTTACTAATAAAAAGACAGATATGATTTTGCATAACAGGTTCGGTATCTAATAACATTCGTTCAGAATCAATGTATTTGTAATACAGAGTGACAGTGACCAACAGACTTGGCTGCAACATTTGCCCCGTTTTCTGCCTCATGAAACTTATCACCCGTTCTCAGTTCTCTACCTATCTGTAGCCCTATGTAACAGATTACATATCTGGGATCCTGATCTGGTATCACATACCCAGGACGTAAAGGATACTGAGAAACAGTTCTGTATAATGAACACACCCGAAGATGATGCATCAGCATGTACTCTCTTCGTTTGGGCGGCACGGGAATTCTGGTAATCCCTAATTTCCTGCTCTGTCTTATAACAATTATAAGTTGGAGCGGGACCAACGTTCCCCAGCTCAGTATAATAAGCGGGTTTGGTCAATAATCTGTATTATTATCTTGATTAAGGCGTGATATGGTCGCTACCTGGACAGAGAGAGAAGAAAACACTCAGCGTGCGCTCTTGCAAGAATAGATTGGTTATTATTTTATCTAATCAGGATGGCTCCCACTGCTTTTTATCAAATCTTCCTTCAAACTCTAAAAGGAAAGACTAGCCGGGATTAATTACACACTACAAGTTCGCCAATCTTTCAGCCAGGCCAGTGTCGGTACTTTGAGGGAGGTCCCCTGTGCTTTCGCACGAACCTAATTAATGTAAACCTCGTTTTCCCAGAGGCGTAACCCCGTTAACACCTTTCTAGACACCTACTTGATCGGCTAATTGTAATGTGTAAAACTCTCCCAGGAGTAACTCTTACTCGCAGCGGGTATCGGGATCCAACTTGTACGTCGATGTACTACACCCCAATACTTGTGGGGAGGCGGAATTTTCAAAAACGAACTTGTTTAGTGAACAAACATCGACTAACCGCTTGAATCGAAGCTAAACGATAACTAACCAAACATATAGTTGTTCTAAACTACTATGCTTAGGGATTATACCTTTCGAACCAAGTCCTTCGTCTTTACGATCTCCTCGTCCTCCTCGGCTTTCTCTTTGTAGTAGACGATCCACCCGAGAGCAAAACTCTAAGCTTAGCCTCTAAACTTGAGGCAACTAACCTTCTTGGATTGCTAATCAAAGAAGATAGATTGAGATAGAGTGATGGTTATGGATTGTTTAGTCTAACTAATCCTAGATCTCAACACATGAGGGGTGAGGATTAGTCTTTTGAAGAGAGTGAGCTTGAGGAGAGAGAATGTGAATAATATTATCAGTGAGAATAGTAAGTTATCATAATATATATGAAGCATTATCTTTTAACAAGAAAAAGAAAATAAATGATGAATAAGCTTGCTTCATAAATATCTAATGGTGATTCATTATCATGAGTCATTAAGCATTTATGATGCATTAATGACTATGATGAATCACTCTCATGACTCACTAATCTCATTCAATGCATATGACACATAACCCTCCTTAGTCACCATCTTCTAGAAGCTTCTCGAGTAATTACGAGAACGCCCCTCCGATCCGTAAAAATACGGAAAAACTTTAGACTGTATAAATCCAATAACCGGATACCAGTAACTGGCTTAAACCAAAGCCGACTGGTAAAAACTGTCCGAAAGTCGTACGCGCGTAAACGCACGTATGCGTCCGAACCCTTTGTCGCAAAACCATGCGACCTCTATATCATTTCGCCTGGAGTAGGAAACTCTCTGTGTGGGACTCTAGAGACTCGACTACTACGCTGGCAGTGGGTTTAACCACAGACCGCAAGCGGCACTAGCTGTACGTAACGGTCCCCAGGTAGTTGTCGATAAGAAGGCCGATGAGGAAACCCATCCGAACTCCTACTGAGTCTGATGTGACAATCTCCATACAGTCTGGTCCGTTCGTCCAAGACTATCGCATATCGGGCCTAGGGGCCGGCAAGCGTCTGTCCCCTAATAGCGGTATAAGTCGTGTCGGAGCGAAGCCCATTACACCCTGAGAAACTACTGGAACCTACCAGTAAATCTCGCTTGCCCTGGCCAGGGACTTTGCATAATGGCTCTCTGACACAGCGCGATATCTACTCCCAATACCGGGAGGGACGAATCCTGTCTAACCGCCACTGCCTCCAAGTGCTCGGGACTGCACCCAACTGCTACCTGTTTGCACGACTCCTTTGAGCCGTAGTAGGGTAGCAATCTAAGAACAGTGGGACACACTCGAGGCGAAGTAGCAGTGTCAAGTCTGCGGACTATGCTGTACTCATGTCACCTGGGAACTGCTCACTGACGACCGGTATCAAACCAACCAACAGTTCCCTGTGAGTCCTGTCCGGTGTACCCGTAACCTAACGAGCACCTGCATACTATCTCCAGTACGACGTACTGACGGCTGTGGGACAGACCATCTCCCCAACTGGGATGAGAAGCGTACACACTAGTCTACTCCGGAGTATCGATGCTCTGTCTCGATAATCCAACGACCAGGGACCTGAATAAGGATGTGCTTGTAGACTACCCAGCCCCCACTAGTGTGACTGCCATCACAACGCTGGTAGACAAGCAAGATCCTAAGAGCTCTATCAATACGTACACTCACATATTAAGATAGAAAAACCAAGTAGCATACTACCATGTTTAGCAAGACTGTTATATACATGTGAATATCCCAAGCTTCCATTAAGTAATATACAAACTAGTATGATACAGTAATGGCCTTCTAGGGTATAAACACTAACAATCTCCCACTTGCACTAGGGCCATGTACTGGCATATCGTAGACCGATGATCTCGAGTAGCCTCTCGAACTGAATCTGAGGTAGGGCCTTCGTGAATGGATCAGCAATGTTCTCTTCAGAAGCAACTCTCCGAACCTCGATCTCCTGACGATCAAGGATCTCCCTGATCAGGTGATACCGCCTCAAGATGTGTCTGGACTTCTGATGGGACCTTGGATCCTTTGCTAAAGCTATAGCTCCGTTGTTGTCGCAATACAGAGGTATTGGATCAACTATGGTAGGAACCACCTGAAGTTCTGTTAGGAACTTCTTCATCCAGACTGCTTCTTTTGTGGCATCGCAAGCAGCTATATACTCCGCTTCCATCGTCGAGTCAGCAACGGTGTCCTGCTTGGAGCTCTTCCAGCACACCGCCCCTCCATTGAGGGTAAAGACATAACCCGACATGGACTTGGAATCGTCCTTATCACTCTGAAAGCCGGAATCAGCAAAGGCCTCCAACCTGAGGTCTTTTCCGCCGTAAACCAAGAACATCTCCTTAGTCCTTCTCAGGTACTTGAGAATGTTCTTTACTGCTATCCAGTGCTTCTCCCCTGGGTCTGACTGATACCGTCTTACCACGCTCAGTGCGTAAGCTACATCTGGTCTGGTACACAACATCGCATACATTATAGAGCCTACCGCAGAAGCGTAGGGTATAATAGACATGCGTTCCCTTTCCAAATCAGTCTTGGGAGACATCTCTTTGGAGAGGGTGATTCCGTGACAAGCCGGTAAACTACCGCGCTTAGAATCTTCTATACTGAATCTTTTCAGTACAGTGTCGATATACCTGGACTGCAAAAGTCCCAACATCCTCTTGGATCTATCACGATAGATCCGGATCCCCAGAATGTACGAGGCATCACCCAGGTCTTTCATGGAGAACCTGTGTGATAAGAATCCTTTGACAGATTGTAGCATAGGAATGTCATTTCCTATCAATAGAATGTCATCCACGTACAAGACGAGGAATACGACACTTCTTGCTACAACTTTACTATATATACACGGTTCATCTGGATTTTTGATAAAGTCATATTCTTTGACTGTCTCATCAAAACAGATGTTCCAACTCCGCGATGCCTGCTTTAGTCCATAAATGGACTTAAGCAGCTTGCATACTTTCCCGCTGCTCCCACTCTGATTGAAACCCTCTGGCTGATCCATATAGACGCTCTCTTCTAAATTTCCATTCAGAAAAGCCGTCTTTACGTCCATCTGCCAGATTTCATAATCATGGAAGGCAGCAATAGCAAGAAGGACCCGAATGGATTTGAGCATAGCCACTGGAGAAAAAGTTTCGTCATAGTCCAAACCAGGTCTTTGACGAAAACCCTTTGCAACAAGTCTAGCCTTATAGGTTTCCACCTGTCCATCTACACCAATCTTTTTCTTGAAGATCCATTTGCATCCTATGGGTTTTACCCCATCTGGAGCAAAGTCCAAAGTCCATACTTTGTTGGTGTACATGGACTCCATCTCGGTCCGCATTGCATCTAGCCATCGTACCGAGTAGCCGCTCTGGATGGCCTGCTGGAAGTCAGTAGGTTCATCATCATCTATGATGCAATCCTCTCTATCCCCATCTATGAGAAAACCGTAGTATCTCTCAGGCGGATGAGACGGCCTACTACTCCTGCAGAGGGGTGCGGGAATGTTCTGTTCTTCTTGAACCTCTGGTTCTACCAAACTTTCAGTAACAGCTTGTGGTTCTGGAATTTCTTCCAGTTCTACTGCGCTCCCACTCTTCTGATTTTCTAAAAATTCAGTTTCTAAGAAGTGGGCATGACGAGAAACAAAAACCTTTTGTTCCTCTGCGTAATAGAAATAATATCCCTTGGAGTTCTTTGGATATCCCACAAGCTTACACAGTACTGAGCGTGCCTCGAGCTTGTCCACATGCTGCTTTTTTACAAAAGCTGGACACCCCCATGTCCTAAAATGTTTTAGACAGGGTTTCTTCCCACTCCACATCTGATATGGTGTGGTAGGCACAGTCTTGGTTGGAACCTGGTTTAAAAGATATGCCGCTGATTCTAGCGCATAACCCCAGAAAGATCGCGGTAACTCAGTATTACTCATCATGGATCGTACCATATCCAATAGGGTTCGATTCCGTCTCTCCGATACACCGTTATGCTATGGAGTGTATGGAGGAGTAAGCTGAGAGAGAATTCCTTTCTCTTTTAGGTAACCTAGGAACTCGGCACTTAAGTATTCTCCACCTCGATCAGATCTCAGTGTCTTAATACTTTTGCCTGTTTGGTTTTCCGCTTCACTCTTGTATTCCTTGAATTTCTCAAAGGCCTCGGATTTATGCTTCATTAAGAAGACATGTCCAAACCTAGAGAAATCATCTGTAAAAGTAATGAAGTAGGAATAACCACCTCTTGCATGTGTAGACATTGGACCACATACATCGCTGTGTATGAGTCCTAAGAGCTCGCTCGCTCTTACTCCTTGTCCAGTAAATGGAGTCTTTGTCATCTTTCCTTTGAGACAGGATTGACAAGTGTCATAAGTTTGATATTCGAACGAGTCCAAATATCCTTCTCTATGCAACTTAGTCAACCTTCTCTCATTGATGTGACCCAGTCTACAATGCCATAAGAAAGCTTTATTTAAATCTGGAGACTTTCGTTTTAGTGTGTTCTGGACATTGAAAATTTGGAGTTGGTTTAAAACATATATGCCGTTATTTAGAGTACCGGACCCAATCAAACCATGATTAAGGTGGATGTTAACAACATCTCTTACAAACGTGAAATCATAACCTTTATTTGATAACAAGGAAACTGATATGATATTACACGTTAAGCTTGGTACAAAATAACAGTTATGCAAAACCAAAATATGTCCACTCGTCAATCCTAGGTGATAATCCCCGACGGACGCAGCTCCCACGCTAGCTCCGTTAGCAACCTTTAGGGTCATATCACCTTCCTTCAGCACTCTACGGTTTCTCAGTGCCTGCAAAGAATTGCAAATATGAGATCCTGATCCGGTATCCAATACCCAGGAAGTAGAGTTGATTGACAGACAATTCTCAATTACAAACACACCTGAAGTCGAAGCCACAGCTTGCTTCGGTTCCTGGTTCTTGGCGTTCCACGCCTTGCAATCCTTCTTCCAGTGCCCTTTCCTGTGACAATGAAAGCACTCATCCTGGCCAACTACCGGTGCTGCAAACTTTTTCTTTCCCTTCTTTCCCACCTTACTAACACCTCCTCTAGGTTTGGGTGCGGCCTTCTTCTTCCTTCCTTTAGCCCTAGCCTTGGACCCGGAAGAAGATGCACCGCCAACAAACATAGCGGGTGTTTCCCTTGCCTTCTGCAAGGTGCCCTCTGCACTCCTTAACATGTTCAGGAGTTCCGCAAGTTCAACTTCTTTTCCTTGAAGGTTGAAGTTCAGGATAAACTGGGCGTAGGTGGGAGGAAGGGACTGGAGAATAAGGTCTGTATAGAGCTCATTATCAAAAGTCGTCCCAAGGTCTGCGAGCTCTTCAATATAACCGATCATCTTTAGGACATGTTCACCAACCGATGACCCGACAACCAACCTCGCTCGAAACAAGTTCTTAGAGGTCTCGTATCTTGCTATACGAGATTGCTCTCCATAAAGTTCCTTTGTATGGAGAAATATGCCATCTAGGGACATATCCTCGTGCCTCCTCTGATGTTCATTGTTCATTGAGGCAAGCACGATGCACTTGGCTCTCGCGCAATCTAAATCCCAGGTTTTGCGGATTTCCTTATCCGCATTGCTGGATTTGGGACCAGGGACAGCAGGTGCCGTAGCGGTGAGGATGTACCCCAATTTGTCATAGGTCAAAGCCATTTTGACATTCCGCAGCCAATCTTTATAGTTTGGCCCTGTCAGTATATTTTTCTCTAAAAGTAACTTAAGTCCAGTTATTTTCAGGGTCGCTGCAATTAGGAGAGAGAGAAGAAAACTCTTTAGCATGATGCTCTTGCAAGTTTAGAGTGGTTTTTAGTTTATCTAAACTGGATGGCTCCCACTGTTTCTCGAATCCTTCCTCAAACCATAAAAGAAGAATTAGCCAGGACTATTCTCACCGTACAATACTTGCTTAACCGTTCAGCCAGGCCAGTGTCGATACTTCGAGGGAGGTTTTCCAACGCTTTCGCAAAGTTCCTTAATTAAATAACCTCTTTTCTCTGGGGGCGTAACCCCGCTGACACCTTTCTGGACACCTACTAGGTTTATAGCATTGATCGTTAAGTGACGAATATCCTGATAAGTAGCATATACTCACAGTAGGATCGGGATCCAAATATCATCGTATGATAATGTTGAAGGAATCCTACCAACATTCATCAAACTCCAAATGGTATGCATCTCTTTGCAAATTTCAGTTTCTTTAGAAATTCCCGATATTTATTTTTGCCCCATGTTCTTATGATCTTGACTAAGGGCCAACAAATCATAAGTCACATGTCAAGTTCTGCCCATCATTATCCTGTTGATTTGAACCCATCCGTATATACTCTTGACTAAGGGCCAAACAAAGTAATACGACTGTCCCAAACCAACTCATCTATCTATGCAACAAATGAATACCCCAGCAGCTACCAATCACTATGTATTGACTAAGGGCCAAACAAACATAGCTTGAATACTACTGACCATCCATAAGAAATGACGGAGGGCTACAACTGGTTTTGGCGAAACCGTGAACGTAGTGAACTTGATATAACCGAAGGAACCTGATAGCTTTTAAAAGGAGTGGTTAAAGCTCCGCATTTAAAAATATCTATTTTTAAAATTAACCAAGTGGTTTCTTTTAAATTGTTCCAACGATTTAAACTTTGGTTTGTTTTTCTTTGCATTATAGATAATGCGTCCCATCATTAACCTATCATTGCAGAAAACAACGAAAATACAACGTCCTTTTATGCCATCCGCATTCGCCACGGGGTCCCGTCATCACCCGTTAGGTTACTTAACTAACGACAGAGCGGGGCCTGGGCTAGCGCGGGTGTAAAACATAAGTGACGTCTAAATAGCTATCATATATATAGATATTTTACATTCGTCTGACGCAATGATATACATTCCAGAACACAGATAAACAATATTGGATTTGCAAGCAATCTGTATTTCTTTTGAGCCTGCAAGAAAAGACAGATTACACAGTTGTGATGAATAGCCGTTACCCCACCCTCGACCCCTACGGGTACGGCAAACTACCCGCCCGGCAGTTTGTGTACCCCACCTTGGGTCAGTCCTAGGAGCAAAAACAGTAAAATGAAATAATACAACGGTGGCTACAACCGCAACCTGGATGTGCCCCGCAAAAATAATATTACAACAAATTACATTTACAACAAATGAATTAAATAATAACCCATTGCTAAACCCCGGCTATACACCACAACAGTCCAATACAGTTCATATGCACAAACAGATATAACAATTACAGAAATGTGCAACCCCCTGCCAACCGACATACTAGCAGTTAGGGGAGGTTTACGAACACATTAAACAATCACAGATATAATCCAATATGCAAATACTGTACAATTTCGATCGATTAAACATCTTTAATATTTCTCCAAAAACTGCTCTGTAAAACTGAAACCTGAGCAAATATTAAATAACCCAGAAAATCCCAAATAACCCAGAGAAGCAGCACATGAAATTTGAGTTCCTGACTCGGCAACTCGGCGGCGGAAGCGCGGCGAATCGGTGCGATCCGCCGCGGTTCCGCGGCCGTGTTGCCGATTCAGGAGCTCAAATTTCTTGGGTGTTCTTCTGGTGTCTTTTCAAGCTCTCTGAACTTACCTGAAAAAATTTTGGACTTCATTTAAATTACGACAGAAACTTGACAGTTTTAGGGTTTTCCGGCTTCGTTTTTCCGTTCGAAATTCATACAAATTTGCAATTAAGTTATTTATTATTTAGCGAGGCTCTGATACCACTGTACGTCGATGTACTACACCCCAATACTTGTGGGGAGGCGGAATTTTCAAAAACGAACTTGTTTAGTTGACAAACATCGACTAACCGCTTGAATCGAAGCTAAACGATAACTAACCAAACATATAGTTGTTCTAAACTACTATGCTTAGGGATTATACCTTTCGAACCAAGTCCTTCGTCTTTACGATCTCCTCGTCCTCCTCGGCCTTCTCTTTGTAGTAGACGATCCACCCGAGAGCAAAACTCCAAGCTTAGCCTCTGAACTTGAGGCAACTAACCTTCTTGGATTGCTAATCAAAGAAGATAGATTGAGATAGAGTGATGGTTATGGATTGTTTAGTCTAACTAATCCTAGATCTCAACACATGAGGGGTGAGGATTAGTCTTTTGAAGAGAGTGAGCTTGAGGAGAGAGAATGTGAATAATATTATCAGTGAGAATAGTAAGTTATCATAATATATATGAAGCATTATCTTTTAACAAGAAAAAGAAAATAAATGATGAATAAGCTTGCTTCATAAATATCTAATGGTGATTCATTATCATGAGTCATTAAGCATTTATGATGCATTAATGACTATGATGAATCACTCTCATGACTCACTAATCTCATTCAATGCATATGACACATAACCCTCCTTAGTCACCATCTTCTAGAAGCTTCTCGAGTAATTACGAGAACGCCCCTCCGATCCGTAAAAATACGGAAAAACTTTAGACTGTATAAATCCAATAACCGGATACCAGTAACTGGCTTAAACCAAAGCCGACTGGTAAAAACTGTCCGAAAGTCGTACGCGCGTAAACGCACGTATGCGTCCGAACCCTTTGTCGCAAAACCATGCGACCTCTATATCATTTCGCCTGGAGTAGGAAACTCTCTGTGTGGGACTCTAGAGACTCGACTACTACGCTGGCAGTGGGTTTAACCACAGACCGCAAGCGGCACTAGCTGTACGTAACGGTCCCCAGGTAGTTGTCGATAAGAAGGCCGATGAGGAAACCCATCCAAACTCCTACTGAGTCTGATGTGACAATCTCCATACAGTCTGGTCCGTTCGTCCAAGACTATCGCATATCGGGCCTAGGGGGGCGGCAAGCGTCAGTCCCCTAATAGCGGTATAAGTCGTGTCGGAGCGAAGCCCATTACACCCTGAGAAACTACTGGAACCTACCAGTAAATCTCGCTTGCCCTGGCCAGGGACTTTGCGTAATGGCTCTCTGACACAGCGCGATATCTACTCCCAATACCGGGAGGGACGAATCCTGTCTAACCGCCACTGCCTCCAAGTGCTCGGGACTGCACCCAACTGCTACCTGTTTGCACGACTCCTTTGAGCCGTGGTAGGGTAGCAATCTAAGAACAGTGGGACACACTCGAGACGAAGTAGCAGTGTCAAGTCTGCGGACTATGCTGTACTCATGTCACCTGGGAACTGCTCACTGACGACCGGTATCAAACCAACCAACAGTTCCCTGTGAGTCCTGTCCGGTGTACCCGTAACCTAACGAGCACCTGCATACTATCTCCAGTACGACGTACTGACGGCTGTGGGACAGACCATCTCCCCAACTGGGATGAGAAGCGTACACACTAGTCTACTCCGGAGTATCGATGCTCTGTCTCGATAATCCAACGACCAGGGACCTGAATAAGGATGTGCTTGTAGACTACCCAGCCCCCACTAGTGTGACTGCCATCACAACGCTGGTAGACAAGCAAGATCCTAAGAGCTCTATCAATACGTACACTCACATATTAAGATAGAAAAACCAAGTAGCATACTACCATGTTTAGCAAGACTGTTATATACATGTGAATATCCCAAGCTTCCATTAAGTAATATACAAACTAGTATGATACAGTAATGGCCTTCTAGGGCATAAACACTAACACAACTATCTCATAGAAGGTATGCAATCTCATTGCAAATTTCAACACTTGAAATTCCCGATAATATTTTGCCCCTAACCTCCTATGACCTTGACAAAGGCCAACAAACCATAGGATGCTAGTCAAGTTCAACCCGTCATTTCCTGATTGAATTAAACCCACCAGCACGGCCCTTGACAAAGGCCAACAAGGTCGCACGACTACCCTAACTCAATCTGCATCATATGCATAAGCAGATAAGCACCAGTTAGCTACCGCACACTGCGCCTTGACAAAGGCCAACAAACGCAGCACGAATACTAACTACTACTTATCTGAAATGACGGAGGGCTACGACAGGTTTTTCTAAAAACCTATTGCGTAATGAACTTGATATCGTTGTAGAATCAAATGATTTTTAAATGGAGTGCTTTTGAGGCTTTTCTAGTTTTGCTAAAGGAGTCACTCCCGGTGAAGGGATCGTCGGTCCTTTCCTCGTCGAATGAGGTGCGGGATATATCATATATATCACTGTGCAAAGCAAAAAACACTTAAAAGCTTTCAAAAGACAAACCGAGTGTGTAGCATCTGCCAGTTATTGCTAAAGGAGTCACTCCCGGTGGAGGGATCTCGGTCCTTTCCTCATCGAATAAGGTGCAGGATATATCATATATACCGCTATGCAAAGCAAGAACTGTAGCTACCTGTTTTATTTTGAAATTCGATTCTACAACATCTTAGGTTTCTTTTACTTTCATTAATCATATTAATGAAATCCCATCATTTATATACCTAAACATCACAGATAAATACGACGTACACTTATGCCATCCGCATTCGCCTCGATGTCCCCTCATGCACCGTTAGGTTAGGTAACTAACGGCAGAGCGGGGCAGGGCTAGCGCGGGTGTAAAACATAAGTAACGTCTATATAATATATCATATATACTATATACTGTATCTATCACAGAACATCACATGATCACATCACAGATATCGCAGCAGAAGAATCATATGAAATATTGGATATACTAGGACATCCGTGTTTTCAATACGAGCCAGTATAAAACACGGATTCCACGGTCGTGATGAATAGCCAAACCCACACCCCTAGACCCCTACGAGAGCGGCAAGCAACCCTACCAATTCTGGAGTTAGGAGACCCGGACCCGACTCCTCGAGTTGGTCTCCCACTGGACTCCAGAACCCGGTTACTTGTGCTCCCCTCCTTGGGTCTATCCTAGTGCGGAAAAGTAAATAATATACAACAACGGTGACAACTTCCGCAACCTGGAAGTGCCCCAATAAAAGAATATTACATACAGGTTTTTACATGAATGAAAATGAAAAACACTCATCTCACATAAAAAAAACCCGGCTATTCAAACACGACGATCCAATATAACATATCCAGCAACACATAACATCACATGTCATCAACGTAAGTAAATATGCCCATCCCAATTGTCGTTGACATATAGAAACGAAACCGGCGATATCACATATTACACTTACGGTCACAGAAAAGAAAGTGTAAAACTACAACAGTTGGAATCCGCAACCACCTCAGACATCGCATGCCTGACTAAATGAATTACTTAGAAATCGCATGCCTAACAATTATAAACCCCGCATTTTAGTCTCAAAATCGAAAACTCTTTTCAAAATCAAGTCGGGCAATTCAACAAGATTCCCGACATTTTGATCGAATGCTCGTCGCAAACTTCAGTAGACGGCTGCACCCCCGATACCGTCGACGAAGTGCACCAAGGCGGAACACCGCTGCCGCGAGCACCCGAACGGATGCTTTTGGCGACGGGGTTCTCCTACAGTCACTTGGTCGGGGCTATGGAGTGAGGCTGTCTATTAAGTTTACCCGGCGAATATCCGCGTACGCTACGTGATTGCGACGGACTTTTGATCGCATCAAAATTCCGTGGCAACCGATCAAGTGAGACTAAAGTGCTATGTTTATAACATTCATTCAGTTATCTCATAACTTCTTGTGAATTCCAATTATTGTATCGCATTCCGGATAAATAGAAAATGTCAAACTTTCCGATCGAACAATCGAACACCCAAGTTTTCCCGAAACAGGTCAACACATGAAATAAGTCTAACAACATTCAGTTCGTGCCTCAGTACCAACGGTCCAGCCGTAGAAGGGTCAAGCCAACGCCTCACATGTGGCACGCCGTACTGCCCCAAACCCGAAGGTTCAAAGGGCAGTTCAAGACGGTCACATAATCGAGTTAAGGTTTGTTGTCTTCTAGAGGGTCCATCGAGTTACTTGCACTACTTAGAACGTCGTTAAACTACGGAAAAATCCAACACTTGGAAATTTCCCGACAGGGGAAAAATTGGGTATTTATATCCGGTCGAACCTTTTAACATATTCTAAAAATTATCCGGAAATGCACAAAGACGAAATTTGATACCCCGATCGAAACACAGAATCCCCAAAACAACTCCAGAAAAATTCAACTCTTGAAAAAATATTAAAAATACCCAGGAAAACCAGCACTGTTAAATAGGAGTTACTGTGCAAACATCACCTCACAACACGACAAACAGGCCGCAGTTCCGCCGCACGAGCCATGCTCGTGCCGCGGAAGCGCGGTGCTTTAATGGAATTAGGGCATCGAAATTTACAGTAACTCTTAGATATTCCTGCTGATATTTCTACATATTTTTAATACTGAAAAATCCCTGTTTTTAGAAAAAGTCCAGAGAGCCATTTTGTGATCGGGTTTCGGGTTCGTTCGGACTTCAAATTCCGTCTAGACTTCGCCTAAGGCTCTAGCTAGGCTCTGATACCACTGTAGGGTTCCTAGGCACTCCCAAGAGGTCTCACAAGGCATCAACCATGCCAATTTCAAATTTAACGGTGCCGAGAAACCCTAAACTACGGATCGTTGGCTAGAAAACTAGGCGAAATAGAAGCTAGTTAACAATTTAACTATAAGGAAACGGAAATACAACCTTTGTAGATCCGGTGCTCCACCTCCATAGCTCCGCAACGAAGTCCCTTCGCTGTCCAAGTGAACTCCCGGGCTCTAGCGTCGGCTTCGTCGAAGAATAAGCGAGCTAGGTCGTCGATGTCCATGCCGAAGATGATCTACGTCGAGGCATCGCTAGATCAAGCTCCGACTTCACCAAGTCAAGAAACTTGTGAAGAAAACACACTCTACTACTTGGCAAGAGGTAGAGGATGAAGAAATAGGAAGTGGGTAGACTTTAGAATTGGATTTCTCACTTGTTTCCATCAATCACCATTGATGGAGCTTGCTTTCTTCACTTGAAGAAAGGAAGAAGAAGATGAAATTGTTATGATAAGTTTTTTTAGAAAATAGAAAATAATAGAATACTTATCATAATCAACCATGGTTAAGTGTAGAGACTAAACTCAAGTTAAGTGAATGGTTAGGTTATGTATGAAGACAAAAATGGTGACTAAGTCAAAGCTTCATGAAGCTTCAACATATATCCAAATAAAGCCACCATTTTTCTTTTCATTTTCCAAAAAGAAAATAAATAAATAAATGAATAAATAGATATGAAAATGAAAACCCTAACCATTACATAACCATGGTTTAAACTTTACACAAAACACAAGTTAGCATGCATCATCAAACATGATACATACAAGTGCACAAAAATATATCACATATACAATGTGCACAATCCAAGTGAGAAAATCCATTTAAAGTAAACCAATACTAGTTAATGCAAAGTAATATATCAAATATATAATTATACATTAAATCATTAAATCAACACTTGATTTAACGATCCGGTCATATCGCATATAACCGACTAGTATCCAATGTATCGGCTTATCGAATCAATCCTTGATTCGATAACTAGGTTATATCGCATACAGCCATCCGATACATTCATCGCAAGAATAGAATACGGTATCACATACACGCATTATTCTCGGTCCCGCACATATCTCATATGCGCTCCTATTTCGTTTCGCTTGAGCCAGGAAACCTCTATGTAGGACTCTAAAGACTCGTCAATACGCCGGCAGCAGATGATGATCATATCAAACATCCACAAGCCGCAAGCGGTCTGCTAAACGTAACGGCCACCCGGGTATTGAGCGATCAGAAGATCGACGAGCAAGCCCACTCACACTCCAGTGAATCCAACTAGCAACACTACCGTACAGTCCGGTCTGATCGTCTGATATGTCGCATATCTCGCCTAGGGGTGGTAAACGTCAGACCCCAATAGCTCGATAAGTCGTGTCGATATGAGGTCTATAACAATTCGAGAAACTACTGGTAACACTTACCAGTAAATCTCAGCAACCCTGGCCAGGGATTTCCTGTTATAGCCAATCGAACACAGCGCAACATCAACTCCCTATACCGGGAGAGACGAATCCCCTCCTATCGCTCATTGCCTCCATGTGACTCGGGACTGTACCCAAAAACCACCGTTTTGCACGCCCTCTTGGACGTGGTAAGATGGAAATCAAAGCACAGTGGGAACCACACAAGACTCTATGACGATCTCGGGTCAACAGACTACTCTGTACCAGTGTCACCAGAGAACTGCCATCTGACGTGAGGTATAATACCATTTGGGAGTTCTCGGCGAGTCCGTCCAGTGTACCCAGTCTCTACTGAGCACCCGTATATCATCTCTGATGTCAAACACCAATGGATATGGGATCATCCATCGCCTATCTGTATGGGTCGAGAAGGTATACGCTAGTCTACTCTGGTATATCGATGCCCCGTCTCGATACCCCCACGACTAGGGACTTTGAAGGATGTACTTGTGGACTACCATGTCCCCACTAGTATGATCCACATCATAGTCCAGGTAGTCAAGTACACATCCTAAGGGCTTTACCAACATGTAACAGAGAGATAAACAGTATACACGTTAAGGTAAAGATCAACCAGATAGCATACTATCATGTCGAGCAAGAAAGTCCTCCCTATATATGTCCCAGCATCCACTACAATATACATCCTATGTATAGTAATGGCCTCTAGGGCATACATATAACTAACATTCGTCTCTCCCGGTATAGGGGGTTGATGTTGCGCTGTGTTCGATTGGCTATAACTGGAAATCCCTGGCCAGGGTTGCTGAGATTTACTGGTAAGTGTTACCAGTAGTTTCTCGAATTGTTATAGACCTCATATCGACACGACTTATCGAGCTATTGGGGTCTGACGTTTACCACCCCTAGGCGAGATATGCGACATATCAGACGACGAGACCGGACTGTACGGTAAGTGTTACTGGTTGGATTCACAGGAGTGTGAGCGGGCTTGCTCGTCGATCTTCTGATCGCTCAATACCCGGGTGGCCGTTACGTTTAGCAGACCGCTTGCGGCTTGTGGGTGTTTGATATGATCATCATCTGCTGCCGGCGTATTGACGAGTCTTTAGAGTCCTACACAGAGGTTTCCTGGCTCAAGCGAAACGAAATAGGAGCGCATATGAGATATGTGCAGGACCGAGAATAATGCGTGTATGTGATATCGTATTTCATTCTCGCGATGAATGTATCGATTGGTTATATGCGATATAACCTAGTTATCGAATCGAGGATTGATTCGATAAGCCGATACATTGGATATTAGTCGGTCATATGCGATATGACCGGATCGTTAAATCAAGTGTTGATTTGATGATTTAATGCATAATTATATATTTGATATATTACTTTGCATTAACTAGTATTGGTTCACTTAAATTGGATTTTCTCACTTGATGTGCACATTGTATATGTGATATACATTTGTACACTAGTTTGTATCATGTTTGATGATACATGCTAACTTGAGTATGTGTAAAGATTAAACCATGGTTGTGTAATGGTTAGGGTTTTCCTTTTATTTATTTATTCATTTATTTATTTATTTATTTATGGAAAAGATAATGAAAGAAAATGGTGGCTTATTTTGTTTGATATTGAAGCTTCATGAAGCTTTGACTAAGTGACCATTTTTTCTCATGCTTAACCCTAACCATTCCACTTAACCATAGTCCTCTCTCTACACTTAACCATGGTTGTAGTTATGATAAGTATTCCTTTTATTTTTCTATTTTAACTTAACTTATCATAATATTCATCTTCTTCTTCTTCTTCTTGAAGATGAAGAAGCTTGATTCCATCAATGGTGATTTGATGAAATGAGTGAGAAATCCAATTCTAAAGTGAACCCACCTCCTATTTCTTCATCCTCTACCTCTTGCCAAGTAGTAAAGGGTGTTTTCTTCACAAGTTTCATGACTTGGTGAAGTGGGAGCTTGATCTAGTGATGCCTCGACGTAGATCATCTTCGGCATCGTAGTCGATGACCTAGCCCGCCCATTTCTCCGATGAAGCCGACGCTAGAGCCCGGGATCCGATGATCGCAGCGAGGGGACTTCATCACGGAGCTATGGAGGTGGAGAACCGGATCTATAAAGGTTGTATTTCCGTTCACTCATAGTTAAGATGTTAACTAGTTATATGTTTTCGCCTAAACTCTAGTCAACGATCCGTATTAGGGTTTCTTGGCACTTGTAATTTTTAAAATTGGCATAGTTGATGCCTTGTGAAACCTCATTAGTGTGCCTAGTAACCCTACAGCACCTATTCAAGGACAAGATCAAGTCAATGCTGCATTTCAGCAACGACAAAGAAACGATCCATACTCTTCGATATACAATCCGGGGTGGAGAAGTCACCCAAATTTCGCTTGGAACCAAAATCAACAAGTCCAAGGAAATAACAATTTTCAAAGACCTCCTCCTCCACAACAACAACAAGCACCTCCACAAACTCAAAACCAGCAACCTTTCCAACAACAACCTTATACAAATCAAACGAACAATTTGGTTCAACCAAATAATGATATGGTTATCTCGCTAGAAAAAAGTCTAGATGCATTTCTTAAGCAATCTACAGAATCCGCAGCAAGATTTGAAAATTATGTTCAGTCTTTGATGCATAACAATGCTTCACACGATCAAAGTATCAAATCTATTGAGGCACAAATTGCACAATTAACTGCTGCGTTGAGCGAGTGAGAAAAGGGAAAGCTTCCATCTCAACCATTGCCAAATCCCGGTCACACTCAAAACGCATATCACAATCACAATGTAAATGCGGTGACCACGTTGAGATCCGGAAGAGTGTTGCAAAATAATGTGGGAACTAGTGATGACATCCCCGCCGGTGGTTCTTCTTCTTCTTCTTCTTTTTCTCCATCGTCATCTTCCCCTTCTTCATTTTCTTCACTTTCTTCTTCACCTTTTTCTTTAGAGCCTATTCTCCACCCTTCACACGGCTCTACTTCTTCTAGCTCGAACGGACCCATTTCTCACAACATGAACACATCTACACCGGGATCCGTTCCTACTCCACATTTTACTCCACAGACATTTGACTCAACAAATTTTCAAAATGCTCCATTTCCCAACAGGTTGAGTCCCAATAAACCAACTGCACAAGTGGAGAAGATTGTGGAGTTATTTAAGCAGGTTAGCATAAATATACCTCTCTTGGATGCAATCCAACAAGTCCCTTCATACGGAAAAATCTTAAAGGGCTTATGCACCTCGAAGAGAAAGGCATCTCAAGTACCCAAGAAAGTGCTAGTGGCTAGTGCAGTGAGCAATGCTATTAACCACCCTCAAACCTTACCCCAAAAACGAAAGGACCCAGGCTGTCCTACGATTTCAATCACAATTGGGGATAAGAAAATTAATCGAGCACTTTTAGATCTTGGGTCTAGTGTTAACCTGATTCCCTACTCCGTGTATAAACAATTAGGGGTTGGAGAGTTGAAACCCACTCGTTGTACTCTCCAAATGGCTGATCGATCAATCACCCATCCAAGGGGTCAACTAGAGGATGTGTTGATCAAAGTTGGGGAGTTCATATTCCCCATTGATTTTATTGTTATGGATACACAACCTGTTGCTAACCCAAGAAACCAAATTCCGGTGATTCTCGATCGACCATTTTTGGCCACTTCCAATGCCGTAATAAATTGTCGCAATGGCTCCATGACTCTATCCTTTGGGAAGATGTCTAGTAAGTTCAATATTTATAAGATGGGAAGTCTGCCCCCCATGCCTAAAACTAGTACACGAGAAGTTTGCTCTATTCACGAAATCACGCAGGAGGACTGCGAGTTTGAAAGATTTTGTTAGTTATACGTATGCCCTAGAGGCCATTACAGTACATAGGATGTATATTGTAGTGGATGCTGGGACATATATAGGGAGGACTTTCTTGCTCGACATGATAGTACGCTATCTGGTTACACTTTACCTTAACGTGTATACTGATTTTCTCTCTGTTACATGTTGGTAAAGCCCCTAGGATGTGTACTTGACTACCTGGACTATGATGAGGATCATACTAGTGGGGACATGGTAGTCCATAAGTACATCCTTCAAGGTCCCTAGTCATGGGTGTATCGCGACGGGGCATCGATATACCAGTGTAGACTAGCGTATACCTTCTCGACCCATACAGATGGGCGATGGATGATCCCATATCCATTGGTGTTTGACATCAGAGATGATATACGGGTGCTCAGTGGAGACTGGGTACACTGGACGGACTCGCCGAGAACTCCCAGATGGTATTATACTTTACGCCAGATGGCAGTTCTCTGGTGACACTGGTACAGAGTAGTCTGTTGACCCGAGATCGTCATAGAGTCTTGTGTGGTTCCCACTGTGCTTTGATTTCCACCTTACCACGTCCAAAAGGGCATGCAAAACGGTGGTTTTTGGGTACAGTCCCGGATCACATGGAGGCAATGAGCGATAGGAGGGGATTCGTCTCTCCCGGTATAGGGAGTTGATGTTGCGCTGTGTTCGATTGGCTATAACCGGAAATCCCTGGCTAGGGTTGCTGTGATTTACTGGTAAGTGTTACCAGTAGTTTCTCGAATTGTTATAGACCTCATATCGACACGACTTATCGAGCTATTGGGGTCTGACGTTTACCATTCCTAGGCGAGATATGCGACATATCAGACGACGAGACCGGACTGTACGGTAAGTGTTACTGGTTGGATTCACAGGAGTGTGAGCGGGCTTGCTCGTCAATCTTCTGATCGCTCAATACCCGGGTGGCCGTTACGTTTAGCAGACCGCTTGCGGCTTGTGGGTGTTTGATATGATCATCACCTGCTGCCGGCGTATTGACGAGTCTTTAGAGTCCTACACAGAGGTTTCCTGGCTCAAGCGAAACGAAATAGGAGCGCATATGAGATATGTGCGGGACCGAGAATAATGCGTGTATGTGATACCGTATTCTATTCTCGCGATGAATGTATCGATATGGTTGTATGCGATATAACCTAGTTATCGAATCAAGGATTGATTCGATAAGCCGATATATTGGATATTAGTCGGTCACATGCGATATGACCGGATCGTTAAATCAAGTGTTGATTTAATGATTTAATGCATAATTATATATTTGATATATTACTTTGCATTAACTAGTATTGGTTCACTTTAAATGGTTTTTCTCACTTGTTTGTGCACATTGTATATGTGATATATTTTTGTGCACAAGTTTGTATCATGTTTGATGATGCACACTTACTTGAGTTTTGTGTAAAGATTAAACCATGGTTATTTAAATGGTTAGGGTTTTGATTTTCATATCTATTTATTTATTTATTTATTATGGATAAGATAATGAGAAAAATGGTGGCTTTCTTTGTTTGTTCATGAAGCTTCATGAAGCTTTGACTAAGTGACCATTTTGTCTCATGCTTAACCCTAACCATTCCACTTAACCATAGTTCTCTCTCTACACTTAACCATGGTTGTAGTTATGATAAGAATAATCTATTTTCTATTTTCTCATTTATTCTTATCATATTCTATGATCTTCTTCTTCTTCTTCTTCAAAGAAGAAAAGCTTGCCTCCATCAATGGCAACTTGAGAAAAAGAGTGAGAAATCCAATTCTAAAGTGAACCCACTTCCTATTTCTTCATCCTCTACCTCTTGCCAAGTAGTATAGGGTGTTTTCTTCACAAGTTTCATGACTTGGTGAAGTGGGAGCTTGATCTTGTGATGCCTCGACGTAGATCATCTTCGGCATCGTAGTCGATGACCTAGCCCGCCCATTTCTCCGATGAAGCCGACGCTAGAGCCCGGGATTTGATTTGGACAGCAAGGAGACTTCATAATGGAGCTATGGAGGTGGAGAACCGGATCTACAAAGGTTGTATTTCCGTTCACTTAGTTAAGTTGTTAACTAGTTGCATGTTTCGCCTAAAATCTAGTCAACGATCCGTATTAGGGTTTCTCGGCACTTGTAATTTTTGAAATTGGCATGGTTGATGCCTTGTGAGACCTCATTAGTGTGCCTAGGAACCCTACAGATTTCTATTTGATGAAAACAGTTTTGACGCCACTAGTGCGTCCCTCCTTGAGCCTACCACAGTTGACACAACCGATATGGATTATGAATGTTTCACTTTTTCGGATGATGACGACTCACAGCCCGAATATGAGTCTTTTGAATTTGTGGATGAGTTAGTTGAACCATCCGAATCGGTTGTTTGCAGTGATTTCGAACTTGTGTTGGAGTCCTTTGAGTTCGAGGTAGATTCCGCAATGATTCTTTCGCCTCCGAAACTCGAACTCATGTCCTTACCGCCTCACCTTAAACATGCTTACATAGGTGAGAATGAGACCTTTCCCATTATCATATCGGCTTCTTTAGCCCTTGAGCAAGAGAACGCCCTTTTGATGGTCTTACAAGATAGGCGGAAAGTTTTTGGTTGGACTATGGCGGACATCGAGGAGATCAGTTCCCTTATAATTGAATATCATATGAAATTGATGGATGATGCCAAGTCAATAGAGGACCCACAGGAACATTTTGGGGGTATTGTGGTTAGTCAACCTCCTCCTTTAGAAGTTGAACCACCCCCATTTCTTTTAAGAAGCTACGAGAATACCAACATTCCACTGATTGCTGATCATTCGCATTCTCGTTCTGATTCATCACCACCTCCTGTCTATTCACCTCCATACCTTCCATACCACCGCTTCTATCTTCCCCAATTCTTTATGGATTGCTACGACCTATTCTTCCATCAACCGATACACTTTACTGATAAATTTTTCAAATGGTTGGTGTTGACGTTTGGTCTATGCAAAGTTTGGCAATAATGTTTAACATAGTTTAAATGAAGTTTGGGAGGGGCTTTCTGTATATATTTTTGTTTTCCTTAACAATAAAAAAAATTATAAATAAATAAACAGGGAAGTGCCGGTAATTTGACCCTATTGGTTTAGTATGACAGTGATGACACTGTCAAGTTCAAGTTTGGGGGTATGCCCGGTACGTCTTCTTCCTTCGCATTCATTTGTACATATTTTTGCATTTGCATATTTATTTGAAAACCCATAAAAATTTGAAAAATTTCAAAAATTATAAATGCATATTTATTTGAAAACCCATAAAAATTTGAAAAATTTCAAAAATTATAAAAATAATTGTATTCAATTTTGGCCATATTTGACTTAAGTTTGACAAATAGGTTAACTGGCTAGGAACAACTAGATCTTAGACTTAGTAAATTAAAAACCCTAAAGATAACCTTCTTTAAAAGTTTAACGGTAGAGAGTATATGCCTTGTAGTTTATTTAGAAATAGGCAAATTTTGGGTTCACTTCTTGGTCTAAGTCAAAACAAGGGAAGAGTATTGATGTTCTTATTAGAGTATAAGTTTGAAAAATAGTTCCTAGCTTAAGTCTAGATTCTGAAAATGTATACCCGACAATTTGCACAATCACGCACCTTGAAATTTGGAATAGTAGAAGAGACCTTGAAATGCTCTTGTCTAAAGTCCTTAGTACGATGAAAATAAAAGAAAAAAATGTAAATAAAAAAATGGACACTGGTTTTTGTGATTACTTAAGGCTGCAAAAATAGAAAAATATTTAGCGAGGGTGCTTCATCACCTAGTGCCTTAGACCAACTGGTTTGGGAGTCACTGCTAAAGCCTTGGGTGTTGCAAAACTAGGAAGTACGCTTTAAAGTGTTGACGCATCTTGTAATCGGTTGTTGGTACCTCAAGAAGTATTAACGGTCGCATGAAGGATGTGTAAGCGAAATTCAAAATTAACGAATTAATAAGTGCTTTGGACAATAGACGAGAGTACGATTGCTTGATTTGAATTTCCAAGTGTAAGGGTGATATTTACACACACGTGGGGATATGTGATTAGAGTTTAGATGAGAGAAAGGAATGAAAGATAGAACTTGTATCTTTAGTAGAGTTGATAGAAATTCCTAAGTAGAGATGAAACCCTAGAAGGAAGACTTAAGAGATGCCGAAAGCTAAGTAAATCTATAGAACATATATAATCTTAAGTTAGATGATAAGGAAGTGTGAAGAATGTGGGTGGATGATTCGCGAGTCAAAAGATAATAGAATTCCTTCTTAGAAAACCTAATTGGTGAACAAAAGTCAATGGGCCGAGTTGATAGGATTTTGTGGGTGTAATCTGCTGAAAACCCTCAGGAGACAACACTCCTCCTACTAGGGACACCTAGAGGTTTAACGGCTTGTTGCACGTGCTCAGTGCAATCGCGTTTCCCTGCGAAAGTGTGGTTAGGATTTTAGTGAATAAAATAATAAGTTTGCTCGAGGACGAGCAAAAGATAAGTTTGGGGGTATTTGTTCAGACCATAATATTGTATTATTCATTCCCCTATTCTTATCCGTTTTATAAATAAACAGGTACTCTTGACGCAAGTTTGTTGCATATTACAGGATACAGGTTCTTGGAGCAAATACAGTGAAAAAGACAAAAGATGATACAGAAGAGAGACTTTTGACCCACAAGTAGAAGGATTCTAGTCAAGCCTAGACGAAGAACAATTCACAACTGTACAAGGCAATGCAAGGTCCAAAGTGTCATAGTGCGCGGTTAAAAGATCATTACAAGTTTTCACTGAAGATCTGGAGAAGACCCAGAAGTCAAATGAATAAAAGAACCATAAAAATAGAAAGCCAAAACCATCATGAACAAGTACACAAAATTGCACCAACTGATCTCATCATTGGGCCGCGGAACCGCGGCCCAAACCCCACATTTGGCGCGGTTCCGCGGCCATTCAGAGCCCGTGTCGGTGCATTTTTCGGGTATCGGTGCGAGGGTTTGGATTTTTCGTGGGCAAATCTGTAATTGCACATGTGCGAATCCCGTAACCCTAAATTCTCCTGTTTGCTTATAAATTGTAATCAAAAATTGTAGAAACCCTATGCCTCTTTTCAATAAATAAAATTCAGATCTGTTCTGTATTGTATTCTTGCTTGGAGGGAGCCATCAAATTAGTAAGTAATTTTATTTTTGTGCTTTTAATTCTCTTTTAATTAGTATGTTTTATCATCACCTAATGAGCGAGTAATCTCCTCGCTTGTTAGGGTTAGTGTAACGTTTTGAAAATCGTTTCGGTGAAATTTCGAAAAAACGGTAAAATAAGGGGATTTTCTGTAAAAAGTCAAAATACAAATATCTTTATTATAAAATTAAATATACATATTCTAGCTATGAAATTGCTAGTATTTGGTGTTTATTGAGCCACTGGTGAAATTTCAAATTTTCCGAAAAAAAATATTTTTAATATTATTTTAAGCCGTCACTAATACATTTAATTAGGGAAAATTACAAACTGGAATGGGTTGAAACAAATTTTGTGCATCATATTACATTAAGGAAAATTTTAATATGTGTTGTTTTGAAACAAAATGAATCTGCCAAACGGTGTCAGAAATTATTGAAGAAAAAAGGCTTTTTGGTGAAATTAGCAAAAGCTTGCAATTTGGTAACATGAGAGGGTCTTTTTGCACAAAATTTCCTTGCAAACTTTCACAAGTCCTCACCCCAACTTGTGCTCCGTTCGCTACTCTGAGCGACATATCACCCGGTGCAACTTTCCTACTTTTTCTCAGTCCCTGCAATAAATTACAGATATGAGATCCTGATCCGGTATCAAGTACCCAGGAGGTAGGGCTGACCGTAAAACAGTTCTCAATTACAAGAACACCTGAAGTAGATGCAAAACCATGCTTCTTCTTCAACTGGGTATCCTGGAAATCCATACTTTCCTCTTTCCCATTCTCATACTCATGACTGTTGTCACAAGTTAGAGCTGAACCAACTTTCCCCAGTCCCGAATAAGAATTCGGTTCGGTCAAGCGATACATTTTATTATCTTGATTAGGGCGTGATAAGGTTGCTGCCTGGAGAGAGAGAAAAGAAACACTCAGCGTATGCTCTTGCAAGATTAGATTGGTTTATTAATTTATCTAACCAGGATGTCTCCCACTGTTTACTCAAATTCTTCTTAAAACCTTTTAAAAGAAGAACTAGCCGGGTTTTAATTCACGTCACAATACTTGCTTAACCTTTCAGCCAGGCTAGTGTCGGTACTTCGAGGGAGGTTTTCCAACGCTTTCGCGAAGTTCCTTAATTAAATAACCTCTTTTCCCTGGGGGCGTAACCCCGCTAACACCTTTCTAGACACCTACTAGGTTTATAGCATTGATCGTTAAGTGAAATAATCTCCCGAGAGTAGACCAACTCATCAGTGGGATCGGGATCCAACTGTCATTGTGTGATAACCTAGATGGAATCCACTCTAGTCACCACACTCCAGAAGGTATGCTAAATCTGCAAGTTTCAGTTCTTTTGAAACTCCCGATGTGGTTTTTGCCCCTAGGACCCAAGTGATCTTGACGGAGTCAACAAATCAAAGAGTCCTAGTCAAGTTCAACCTGTCATTATCTGGATTGCATTAAACCCACCCGCATAACCCTTGACGGAGTCAACAAGGTTATACGACTGTCCTAATCAATCCCATATACCGATACAAACAAGCAGTACTTAGCTACCGTACACTACGCCTTGACGGAGTCAACAAACGCAGCACGAATACTAAGTGTTACTTATAAGAAATGACAGAGGGCTACGGCTGGGTTTTTGGCGAAAAACCCGTTAACGTAATGAACTTGATATCGTTGAAGGAACCTGGTAATCTTTTTGAAAAACATAGTGGCGAAAACTTTTGCTAAAGAGGTCACTCCCTATGAAGGGATCTCGGCTCTTTCCTCGTCGAGTGAGGTGCTGGGCATCCGTAAGATGAATACCTCGATGCAAAGCAAGAATAATCGACTATGGTGAAGTTATTACCCTGACGCAAACCTTTTGTCCAAGGGGTCACTCCCGATGAGGGGATCTCGGCCCTTGCCTCGTCGATTGAGGTGCTGGGCATTCATAACCGAATACCTCGATGCAAAACAAAAAGATGAACGTCCTTGTAATAACAGCTTTTTGAAAAATTGTTCCAACAACGTCTTTTAGGTTTATTTTCTTGCATTAGTTCTTTTAATGCGTCCCATCATTTAAATCCTACCATTGCAGAAAACAACCAAAATATGACGTACGCTTATGCCATTCGCATTCGCCACGGGGCCCCGTCATCACCCGTTAGGTTACTTAACTAACGACAGAGCGGGGGCTGGGCTAGCGCGGCTGTAAAACATAAGCAACGCCTAAATAGTTATTATATATAGCAATATAGCAATGATAGCCAATCCAGATCACAGATGAACACTTTGGATATACTAGGAATCCGCAATTCGTTCGAGCCTGCAACGAAAAACGGATTACACGGTCGCGATGAATAGCCAAACCCCACCCAAGACCCCTACGGGTGCGGCAAACTACCCGCCAAGTACCCGAAGCGAAGCAACCTCCCTCAATGCCATGAGTAGGCCACTCGGCACTTCGAGCTACCCGGTAGTTTGTGCACCCCTCCATGGGTCTATCCTAGGAGCAAAAACAGTAAAAAGAATTATACAATGACGGCTACAACCCCGACCCGGTTGTGCGGCCAAACAAATAATATTACATCAATTTACAAATTTATTACATGAATGAAAGAAAAAGAAACTCTCATCTCACATCCACCCCGGCTATTCATCCGCGACAATCCAACGAGTTCATATACACAAACCATCAACAACAATCACAGATCACAGATATGTATAACCCCGACTAATCGACATATAGCGATTAGCCGACGTTCAATACATAAGAACATCACAGATATAACCTTTATAGTCAAAATATATTGAAGTTCGGAAAAATACGGAATTATAGGCCCCCAAAAACAAATTTCTATTATGGAAAATCTGGGCACATATAATATATCTGAAAAATCATAAAACCATGTCAGAAACACACTGCACCAAAGACGACACAGTAACTCACCTAGTTGGCCGCGCTTCCGCGGCAATAGCTTGCTATTGCCGCGGAAGCGCCGCTCTCTGGTAGAGTTGCTGTCTCGTTTTTGGTGGGTTTCTTATAAAAAGCCTGAGATGATTTTTGGGATATAACAAATTTTGTTTTGACCAGAAAAAATTTTAACAGAAACTCAGATTTTTACAATTTGGTTTTTTTCGATTTTTCCGTTTCGAACTTCGATACACTTTACTACCAAGCTAGTTTATGTTTAGTTAGGCTCTGATACCACTGTTAGGTCCGTGTTGCCCACCCCGGTGCTTACGGGGAGGCGGAAAACATAATAAAAATTGGATTTTTATGGACTTAGGCAACATGGACCAAGCTTGTGAGGATCTTTGCTAAACGTAAACTCGCTAACCCTAACTACAAAGTAGCTAAGTGATGGAAAGGTTATACCTTTGGTCTTTAGTCCTTCTCTCCTTGCTCCTAGGAATGGTAGAAAGAGTTCACCTTGCTTGTCTTCTCCCGTCAAAGAAAGATCCACTTGAAAGCCACCACCTTTAGCTTCAACTCCAAGCTAGGAGTAACTAGAGTGCAAGAAATGCTAAGACTTGAACCCTAGAAGAGAGTAGAGAAGATCAAGTGAAGGTTTTTCTCAAGCTTTTTGTTTCTCAACACATGAGAGGGAGAGAGCTTGAGGGAGAGGATGAACAAGAGAGAGAAATGATATGAGAGAATGAGAAAATAATAGAGCCATTCTCACTAATATGTGTGAATTAATTTAATTGAATAATTAGCTAGATAATTATCATGGTAAATCATGACATGACCATTATCATTTCAATTTTCAAAGATCAAAAAGCATCTTCCAAAAGAAATGATGATGGTCAAAGTGTCAACCTAGGTCAACAAGTCAAAGAAGTCAAATGGTCAACAACCATAACCATGGATAATTATTAAACTAATTACTAATTAACAATAACACACACATAAATATTAGGGTTAATAAAATGACAATAGCCATTAACCCTAATCAAGGTCCTCTCCCTCAATCTCAAGCAACTGTGCATACGCACCCGCATTCGTGATCCGAGGAACACGAACACAATGAGAAAAACCAATCTCAAATCATATACTAGGATCCGGCTTAAACCAAAGCCCGCTAGTATAAGCTGTCCGGACAGCAAACGTGCACAAGTGCGCGAATGTGAACGAACCCTGTCGCAAAACCATGCGACCTCTACTCATTGAGCCTAAAGGCGAATAGCTCTCTGTGTGGGACTCTAAAGACTCGACACTACGCTGGCAGTGGGTTTAACCACAGACCGCAAGCGGCACTAGCTGTACGTAACGGTCCCCAGGTAGATGTCGATAAGAAGACTGACGAGGTGAACCCCATCTGCACTCCTACTGAGCCTGTATGTGACAGTCTCCGTACAGTCCGGTCTGTTCGTCTGATACATCGCATGGCGGGCCTAGGGGGGCGGTAAACGTCAGTCCCCTAATAGCGGTACAAGTCGTGTCGGAGTGAAGCACAATACACCCTGAGATAACACTGGAAACCTACCAGTATATCTCGCTTGCCCTGGCCAGGGACTACTCGTGTAATGGCTCTCCTAGACACAGCGCGATGTCAACCCCCAATACCGGGAGAGACGAATCCTGTCTAACCGTCACTGCCTCCAAGTGCTTCGGGACTGCTCCCAACTACTACCTGTTTGCACGACTCAGTAGAGCCGTGGTAGGGTAGCAATCAAAGAACAGTGGGAACACACTCGAGGCGAAGTGACAGTGTCAAGTCAGCGGACTAAGCTGTACTCATGTCACCTGGGAACTGATAACTGACGATAGGTATAATACCAACCATCAGTTCCCGACGAGTCCTGTCCAGTGTACTCGTAACCTAACGAGCACCCGCATACTATCTCAAGTACGACGTACTGACGGCTGTGGGACAGACCGTCTCCCGTGCTAGGATGAGAAGCGCATACGCTAGTCTACTCTGGAGTATCGATGCCCTATCTCGATACTCCCACGACTAGGGACGTGTATAAGGATGTGCTTGTAGATTACCCAGCCCCCACGAGTGTGATCGCCATCACAACGCCGGTAATCAAGCAAAGATCCTAAGGGCTCTACTAATGCGTATAGGTGATATAATAAATAAACACACATGTACACATTAAAGCAGAGACAAACCAAGTAGCATACTACTATATTGAGCAAGATTGTCTGTACAACTGTGAATATCCCAAGCTTCCATCAAGTAATATACATACTAGTATGATACAGTAATGGCCTCTAGGGCATATACACTAACAATCTCCCACTTGCACTAAGGCCATGTACTGGCGTATCGAAGACCTATCATCTCGATCAGCCGCTCGAACTGAGTCTGGGGTAGAGCCTTCGTGAATGGGTCCGCAGTGTTGTCCTTTGTGTCCACTCTCCGCACCTCGATCTCCTGTCGATCAATGATCTCCCTGATCAGGTGATACCGCCTTAAGATGTGCCTGGATTTCTGATGGGACCTTGGTTCCTTCGCTAAAGCTATAGCCCCATTGTTATCGCAATACAAAGGTATTGGGTCAACAATGGACGGAACCACCTGAAGTTCACTAATGAACTTCTTAATCCAGACCGCCTCTTTTGCGGCATCGCTTGCAGCAATGTATTCAGCCTCCATCGTCGAGTCTGCGACGGTATCCTGCTTGGAACTCCTCCAACATACCGCCCCTCCGTTGAGGGTAAACACAAAACCCGAGACGGACTTGCTGTCATCTTTGTCACTCTGGAAGCTTGAATCGGTAAAGGACTCGACCCTAAGGTCTCCATTACCGTAAACCAGGAACATCTCCTTAGTCCTTCTCAGGTACTTGAGAATGTTCTTCACTGCTGTCCAGTGGTCCTCCCCTGGGTCCGACTGATACCGGCTTACCGTGCTCAACGCGTAAGCTACATCTGGTCTTGTACATAGAATCGCATACATTATAGATCCTACCGCCGAAGCGTAGGGTATAGTGCTCATGCGAACCCTCTCCTCGTCAGTCTTAGGAGACATCTTCTTGGAGAGGGTAATTCCGTGCAATGCGGGTATGTTACCGCGCTTGGAATCCTCCATACTAAATCTCTTTAGTACGGTCTCTATGTATCTGGACTGCGAAAGTCCCAATAGTTTATTGGATCTATCTCTATAGATCTTGATCCCCAGAATGTACGAGGCATCACCCAGGTCCTTCATGGAGAACCTTTGTGACAAAAACAGCTTGACCGATTGTAGCATAGGAATGTCATTTCCTATCAGAAGAATGTCGTCCACGTACAAGACTAGGAATACGACAGTTCGTCCTACAATCTTCTTATAAACACAGGGTTCATCTTCGTTCTTGATGAAATCAAATTCCTTGATTGCCTCATCAAAACAGATGTTCCAGCTCCGCGATGCCTGCTTTAATCCATAAATGGATTTAAGCAACTTGCACACCTTTCCGCTGCTCCCACTGTCTACGAAACCTTCTGGTTGATCCATGTAAACGCACTCTTCCAAACAACCGTTTAGGAAAGCCGTTTTAACATCCATCTGCCAGATCTCATAGTCATGGAAGGCAGCAATGGCAAGTAGGATCCGAATGGATTTGAGCATAGCCACCGGAGAAAAAGTTTCGTCATAGTCCAAACCAGGTCTTTGACGGAAACCTTTTGCAACGAGCCTAGCTTTATAGGTTTCCACCTGCCCATCTACACCAAGTTTTCTTTTGTAGATCCATTTGCATCCAACGGGTTTTACCCCAGCTGGAGCAATATCCAAGGTCCACACTTTATTGGCGTACATGGACTCCATTTCGGATTGCATTGCTTCCTGCCACTTATCAGAGTCCCTACTGATAATGGCCTGCCTGAAACTGGTAGGGTCATCTTCTTCTAAGATGCAATCCTCTCGATCCCCGTCTATGAGAAAACCGTAGTATCTCTCGGGCGGATGAGAAATCCTACCAGATCTGCGGAGTGGCTGAGGTTCGTCTGGGTTTATTGAATCTAGCGGTTCCTCCAAATTTTCAGTTACATTTTGTGGTCGCTGAATTTCTTCCAGTTCTACCGAACTCCCACTAGTTTCTTTTGCAAGAAACTCCCTTTCTAAGAAGGTAGCGTGGCGAGATACAAACACCTTCTGTTCCTCAGTGTGGTAGAACAGATATCCTAGTGAGTCTTTAGGATATCCCACAAATTTACAAAGAACTGACCGTGCCTCTAACTTGTCCGGTTTCTGTGTTTTCACATAGGCCGGACAACCCCATATCTTAAATCGCTTAAGATACGGATTTCTTCCACTCCATATTTCATATGGAGTCTTAGGCACTGATTTGGATGGAACATAGTTCAATAGGTACGCCGCTGTCTGAAGCTCATGTCCCCAGAATGAAAGAGGCAACTCAGCACTACTCATCATGGACCGAACCATATCCAATAGGGTACGATTCCTCCGCTCCGAAACACCGTTGTGCTGTGGTGTATAAGGAGGAGTAAGCTGAGAGAGAATACCATTCTCTTTTAAGTAATCTAGGAATTCCGTGCTTAAGTACTCCCCTCCTCTATCAGACCGGAGGATCTTGATACTTTTGCCAATCTGGTTCTCTACTTCCTTTCTGAATTCCTTGAATTTCTCAAAAGCTTCAGATTTGTGTTTCATCAGATACACATATCCGAACCTAGAGAGATCGTCAGTGAATGTGATGAAGTACGAGAACCCACCCCTTGCATGTATAGACATCGGACCACACACATCACTGTGTATGAGTCCTAAGAGCTCTCTTGCTCTTTCTCCATGTCCGGTGAACGGAGATTTGGTCATCTTCCCTTTGAGACAAGACTGACAAGTTTCATAAGATGAAAATTCGAACGTATTCAAGAGTCCATCTTTATGCAACTTACTCAGTCTTTTCTCTCCGATATGACCAAGCCTACAATGCCACAAGTAGGATTCATTCGTATCTGAATTCTTCCTCTTGCGTGTGTTTTGTATATTGAGAACTGTATTCTGATTTAGAACGTAGATACCATTACACAGTGTACCCTCTGCAACCAGTACCTTATGAAGGTAAATGTTCATGATATTCTTTTCAAGAACAAAGTCATATCCATCTTTATCGAGTAAAGAAACTGATATGATGTTGCAAACCATGGAGGGTACATAGTAGCAATCGTTCAAAATCATAGTCTTGCCATTAGGCAATACTAGGTGATATTCACCGACGGCTGCCGCATTAACTTGTGCTCCGTTCGCTACTCTGAGCGACATATCACCCGGTGCAACTTTCCTACTTTTTCTCAGTCCCTGCAATAAATTACAGATATGAGATCCTGATCCGGTATCAAGTACCCAGGAGGTAGGGCTGACCGTAAAACAGTTCTCAATTACAAGAACACCTGAAGTAGATGCAAAACCATGCTTCTTCTTCAACTGGGTATCCTGGAAATCCATACTTTCCTCTTTCCCATTCTCATACTCATGACTGTTGTCACAAGTTAGAGCTGAACCAACTTTCCCCAGTCCCGAATAAGAATTCGGTTCGGTCAAGCGATACATTTTATTATCTTGATTAGGGCGTGATAAGGTTGCTGCCTGGAGAGAGAGAAAAGAAACACTCAGCGTATGCTCTTGCAAGATTAGATTGGTTTATTAATTTATCTAACCAGGATGTCTCCCACTGTTTACTCAAATTCTTCTTAAAACCTTTTAAAAGAAGAACTAGCCGGGTTTTAATTCACGTCACAATACTTGCTTAACCTTTCAGCCAGGCTAGTGTCGGTACTTCGAGGGAGGTTTTCCAACGCTTTCGCGAAGTTCCTTAATTAAATAACCTCTTTTCCCTGGGGGCGTAACCCCGCTAACACCTTTCTAGACACCTACTAGGTTTATAGCATTGATCGTTAAGTGAAATAATCTCCCGAGAGTAGACCAACTCATCAGTGGGATCGGGATCCAACTGTCATTGTGTGATAACCTAGATGGAATCCACTCTAGTCACCACACTCCAGAAGGTATGCTAAATCTGCAAGTTTCAGTTCTTTTGAAACTCCCGATGTGGTTTTTGCCCCTAGGACCCAAGTGATCTTGACGGAGTCAACAAATCAAAGAGTCCTAGTCAAGTTCAACCTGTCATTATCTGGATTGCATTAAACCCACCCGCATAACCCTTGACGGAGTCAACAAGGTTATACGACTGTCCTAATCAATCCCATATACCGATACAAACAAGCAGTACTTAGCTACCGTACACTACGCCTTGACGGAGTCAACAAACGCAGCACGAATACTAAGTGTTACTTATAAGAAATGACAGAGGGCTACGGCTGGGTTTTTGGCGAAAAACCCGTTAACGTAATGAACTTGATATCGTTGAAGGAACCTGGTAATCTTTTTGAAAAACATAGTGGCGAAAACTTTTGCTAAAGAGGTCACTCCCTATGAAGGGATCTCGGCTCTTTCCTCGTCGAGTGAGGTGCTGGGCATCCGTAAGATGAATACCTCGATGCAAAGCAAGAATAATCGACTATGGTGAAGTTATTACCCTGACGCAAACCTTTTGTCCAAGGGGTCACTCCCGATGAGGGGATCTCGGCCCTTGCCTCGTCGATTGAGGTGCTGGGCATTCATAACCGAATACCTCGATGCAAAACAAAAAGATGAACGTCCTTGTAATAACAGCTTTTTGAAAAATTGTTCCAACAACGTCTTTTAGGTTTATTTTCTTGCATTAGTTCTTTTAATGCGTCCCATCATTTAAATCCTACCATTGCAGAAAACAACCAAAATATGACGTACGCTTATGCCATTCGCATTCGCCACGGGGCCCCGTCATCACCCGTTAGGTTACTTAACTAACGACAGAGCGGGGGCTGGGCTAGCGCGGCTGTAAAACATAAGCAACGCCTAAATAGTTATTATATATAGCAATATAGCAATGATAGCCAATCCAGATCACAGATGAACACTTTGGATATACTAGGAATCCGCAATTCGTTCGAGCCTGCAACGAAAAACGGATTACACGGTCGAGATGAATAGCCAAACCCCACCCAAGACCCCTACGGGTGCGGCAAACTACCCGCCAAGTACCCGAAGCGAAGCAACCTCCCTCAATGCCATGAGTAGGCCACTCGGCACTTCGAGCTACCCGGTAGTTTGTGCACCCCTCCATGGGTCTATCCTAGGAGCAAAAACAGTAAAAAGAATTATACAATGACGGCTACAACCCCGACCCGGTTGTGCGGCCAAACAAATAATATTACATCAATTTACAAATTTATTACATGAATGAAAGAAAAAGAAACTCTCATCTCACATCCACCCCGGCTATTCATCCGCGACAATCCAACGAGTTCATATACACAAACCATCAACAACAATCACAGATCACAGATATGTATAACCCCGACTAATCGACATATAGCGATTAGCCGACGTTCAATACATAAGAACATCACAGATATAACCTTTATAGTCAAAATATATTGAAGTTCGGAAAAATACGGAATTATAGGCCCCCAAAAACAAATTTCTATTATGGAAAATCTGGGCACATATAATATATCTGAAAAATCATAAAACCATGTCAGAAACACACTGCACCAAAGACGACACAGTAACTCACCTAGTTGGCCGCGCTTCCGCGGCAATAGCTTGCTATTGCCGCGGAAGCGCCGCTCTCTGGTAGAGTTGCTGTCTCGTTTTTGGTGGGTTTCTTATAAAAAGCCTGAGATGATTTTTGGGATATAACAAATTTTGTTTTGACCAGAAAAAATTTTAACAGAAACTCAGATTTTTACAATTTGGTTTTTTTCGATTTTTCCGTTTCGAACTTCGATACACTTTACTACCAAGCTAGTTTATGTTTAGTTAGGCTCTGATACCACTGTTAGGTCCGTGTTGCCCACCCCGGTGCTTACGGGGAGGCGGAAAACATAATAAAAATTGGATTTTTATGGACTTAGGCAACATGGACCAAGCTTGTGAGGATCTTTGCTAAACGTAAACTCGCTAACCCTAACTACAAAGTAGCTAAGTGATGGAAAGGTTATACCTTTGGTCTTTAGTCCTTCTCTCCTTGCTCCTAGGAATGGTAGAAAGAGTTCACCTTGCTTGTCTTCTCCCGTCAAAGAAAGATCCACTTGAAAGCCACCACCTTTAGCTTCAACTCCAAGCTAGGAGTAACTAGAGTGCAAGAAATGCTAAGACTTGAACCCTAGAAGAGAGTAGAGAAGATCAAGTGAAGGTTTTTCTCAAGCTTTTTGTTTCTCAACACATGAGAGGGAGAGAGCTTGAGGGAGAGGATGAACAAGAGAGAGAAATGATATGAGAGAATGAGAAAATAATAGAGCCATTCTCACTAATATGTGTGAATTAATTTAATTGAATAATTAGCTAGATAATTATCATGGTAAATCATGACATGACCATTATCATTTCAATTTTCAAAGATCAAAAAGCATCTTCCAAAAGAAATGATGATGGTCAAAGTGTCAACCTAGGTCAACAAGTCAAAGAAGTCAAATGGTCAACAACCATAACCATGGATAATTATTAAACTAATTACTAATTAACAATAACACACACATAAATATTAGGGTTAATAAAATGACAATAGCCATTAACCCTAATCAAGGTCCTCTCCCTCAATCTCAAGCAACTGTGCATACGCACCCGCATTCGTGATCCGAGGAACACGAACACAATGAGAAAAACCAATCTCAAATCATATACTAGGATCCGGCTTAAACCAAAGCCCGCTAGTATAAGCTGTCCGGACAGCAAACGTGCACAAGTGCGCGAATGTGAACGAACCCTGTCGCAAAACCATGCGACCTCTACTCATTTAGCCTAAAGGCGAATAGCTCTCTGTGTGGGACTCTAAAGACTCGACACTACGCTGGCAGTGGGTTTAACCACAGACCGCAAGCGGCACTAGCTGTACGTAACGGTCCCCAGGTAGATGTCGATAAGAAGACTGACGAGGTGAACCCCATCTGCACTCCTACTGAGCCTGTATGTGACAGTCTCCGTACAGTCCGGTCTGTTCGTCTGATACATCGCATGGCGGGCCTAGGGGGGCGGTAAACGTCAGTCCCCTAATAGCGGTACAAGTCGTGTCGGAGTGAAGCCCAATACACCCTGAGATAACACTGGAAACCTACCAGTATATCTCGCTTGCCCTGGCCAGGGACTACTCGTGTAATGGCTCTCCTAGACACAGCGCGATGTCAACCCCCAATACCGGGAGAGACGAATCCTGTCTAACCGTCACTGCCTCCAAGTGCTTCGGGACTGCTCCCAACTACTACCTGTTTGCACGACTCAGTAGAGCCGTGGTAGGGTAGCAATCAAAGAACAGTGGGAACACACTCGAGGCGAAGTGACAGTGTCAAGTCAGCGGACTAAGCTGTACTCATGTCACCTGGGAACTGATAACTGACGATAGGTATAATACCAACCATCAGTTCCCGACGAGTCCTGTCCAGTGTACTCGTAACCTAACGAGCACCCGCATACTATCTCAAGTACGACGTACTGACGGCTGTGGGACAGACCGTCTCCCGTGCTGGGATGAGAAGCGCATACGCTAGTCTACTCTGGAGTATCGATGCCCTATCTCGATACTCCCACGACTAGGGACGTGTATAAGGATGTGCTTGTAGATTACCCAGCCCCCACGAGTGTGATCGCCATCACAACGCCGGTAATCAAGCAAAGATCCTAAGGGCTCTACTAATGCGTATAGGTGATATAATAAATAAACACACATGTACACATTAAAGCAGAGACAAACCAAGTAGCATACTACTATATTGAGCAAGATTGTCTGTACAACTGTGAATATCCCAAGCTTCCATCAAGTAATATACATACTAGTATGATACAGTAATGGCCTCTAGGGCATATACACTAACAGTATATGCTAATTTAGATATTAGAAGTGTTAAATTAGATGTGGTGGCTTATTTTAGGAAAATCAAGAGAAGGGTTAAATTAAAGTTATGGTTGTGAAAATTTATTCATGGTTGTGTGATGTATTTTAGCATCTTATGATATGCAAAACCTAATCTTGTAGCTAATTTGCAAATTGTTATATTTATATTTCCCAAATTGTGATGATTATGCTAAATTGCTAACTAGGTTTTAGAAATTTAATTAAAATGTGGGATTAAAATCTAGTTAGGGTTTTTAGCACATCATTAAGGTTTCCATGTGTGGTTTAACCATTTAAAATATGCAAAACCAAGCTTAATTGTTAAATTATGAATTTCGCTTTAAAAATTGTTAAAATTGGTTGTTTTTGCAAACTTGAATTTTGGGTTAATGATAATTAGTGAGATTAAAAATATGGAAATGGTGTATATGACCTGGTTTTGATACTTAGTGAATAATATGGCTATTAGTTGGGTTAAAACATCAAGTTTCGAATTAAAACAGTAATTAAGTGTTTTCTAGGTTTTGTGAAATAAATCGATTTGAGCAAATTTAAGGTTTTTATGAATTGCACCATATTTTCAATTAAATTCTAGTGCATTATGAACACGTGATTGGTATTGGGTTTTTCTCGATTGGTTGACGTTTGTACATCGACATCGAAGGTTGGTTTGGCTATTTGGCATGTGTAGACGATAGGTTTTGACCTATGCGTGATACGCGTGCCGATTTGATTTTCGTGTGCCGTTTCGATTTCGAATTTGGTTTTAATGCGATACGATGCATTATGATATGTAGGTACCCCATGTGGACTTCGAGACGACAAGCAAGCGCATGACGACGTTGGCACCGGCGAGCGAGGACCAGGTGAGTAGATTTTTATCTACGGGGAGAAGTCGGGTAGATGGCGTATAGCACCCCCGCAGTCCGTGGTGGTGTATACGGATGCGTATACACACCAACAATTATTATATGTTATTTGGGATTAATAACGATGTTTAGGATGGATATTGATGTGTTGGATTATTTTAGTGTTGCGAACCCTAGGGTAGTGTTGCACTACACATACACACATACATACTTGCATACATTCCTATTTATATGTGCTCATGGGATTCTTAATAGTTATGTGATCACATGGGTATGGGACTATGTGTTCACATACGGATTTGAGGATGATACTTGGAATTGAGCTGAGTCGTTGAGATTTGTTTTGTGGTTGTGATATCGGTGATATGCAGGATTCGTACTTGAGGTACGTCCTGGTGTTATAGCGGATCTTGGGGCGGCGATACGGGGGAATAGTGTTATAAATAAAATGGTCGACATGTGATCGTGATATAAGATATGATATGCTAGGATATTGATTCTAGGCCGTATTGGGCGATGTATACCCCTTGATGATGATATGTGCTAATGATATCGGTCTGTACGAGATTGTCAATCAGTAGTCAGATCATGACTATATTGATGATATTGGTATTGTATTAGACATAGGTCAGTACCTTAGACTATGATGTTTGATAAAGAGGATACCGGATGAATAGTGTGATGAATATGATTTTAACCCGTACCCAGATCTGGGGATGCCGTACGACGGATTTACGTACGAGCTATATCTTGATGATTGATCCGCACTCTTGACTAGGGATGCCTGATTGTAGATATGGTATCGGATATGATATTATTGAGGCGGGATCACCGACTAATATATATACAGGTATGTATATGGATCGACTCAGAGGTTAGGCGGATTCCTTACCTGTAGTCCAGCTTGTTAGCTTAGCCCTTTAGTTTAGTTTAGTTGTTAGATTCGATTCGATTCTTACCTATTCCAAAAACTAACGAATCGTGGGTATTTTAAAAGACAGCCCAAGAGATCCTACGGATATTTCAAAAGACGTATCTTTTCACAAAAACACCGTAGCCCCTATTTTCAAAACCCCATGATTCGTGTTATTTCAAAAGGCACCATTTGTAGGACTTATATTAGATTAATGCAGGTTAGTTACAGTTGCGTCTAGTATTCAGCTCCCGCGTATTATTGTGGTTCGCTTCGCATCGCATACTTATGTTATAATTTCTTATTGCAATGTTGATATCATATTGTTAGGACACCAGCACCATTACCGATGATGTGTATGTACCACGTACACTTGCCGGCTCACACACATCTTCATCGGTAATTGCCATGTCACGTACACCTTAGAAAAATATTATTGCTTGACATAGCGTACTTGTCTTATATGTTAGTTTAGACATTGTAGTTATTACCTGCTACTTCATGCATACTGTTATTCATTATTATGCCGCATTCATGGATTCTCATGCATATATTCACTATTTTACGTGTTATTGAGGTTTTGGATTTGGATTTCCATGAGATTTTCTGGATTTGGAGGAAAACCGCAAAAACATAAATAAACCTTTTCTCTCTTTTAAAATAAAAATTGCGGTTTTTCCCATGATGTATGAGTCGTCCACCATGAGTTTGCTGATGGATTTCGAGACCCGATTCGAGGAGACGGATGAACCGTTTCGGGTACATGATGGACCCGGTAAGGTACCCCGGGGCAAAAAGCGCGTGATGATGACGATGTGAGCCTGGCAGGGGAGCACTACCTACCGGTGATTTTACCCGACGCGTCGGATATCCGGAGGATACCGTCGTGGTCTTGAGATGGATGGTAGGGGCCGGTCTGGACTGACGGCGCCCTAGATATTGTGATTGAGACATTGAGATTTCGAGATATTGAGGTACAGAGACTGTGATACAGAGATATCGAGATATTGGGATTACGTTTTTTGCCGATGCTAGGCACTGTTTTATGCTGATTTCATTATGATACCTCATTTTAAAAATACAAGGAAATCTCACTAAATTATGAAAACAGTTCTTCATTTACATGTATTCTGTTTTCATGCATTCATACCTCATTCATATGATATATTGCTACCTGAGGCACTGACACGGGCACATGAGATTACACTCGGGTTAGATATTTACCCTAGCCTTGTTATAGGTTGCTTGTTATATATATAATTGAGGATATATTATGATCATTGGCCTAGGTTGCGTTATTTATGTGATTTCTATTCGTAGATGTTTTTCTATTCACAAGTTGGCAACTCACCCCCGTTGTGCCCCAGTTTCTTGCAGGTTTGCTGTACAGGTTTCATTACGGCTTTGCGGGCATAGTTTCCTTCGGGTGATTTGCTAGTAGGTGGGTTTACTTGTATCGTACCCCCATTATATATCTTGTATATCATTATTCTGTTGTATCTAGAAGTTCCATCAACCAAACATGTATTTATTTTGAGATAGAGACCAGTGATGTTATTCCTTCGACCTTAGAGTCGCGCGTTATATTTCTGCGGTTTTCTTGTGGTTTTGAGTTTCCTTTTGAATTTTGATCCTCGCCGTTGGCGTTGTATATTATATTGCTTGTGTGGTTGTGACCGTCGATTGACGAAGAGCTAGCTCCTGCTTGGGGATGCCTTTTTATTGATTTCGTATACTATTCATGTTCTATTCCGTTTGGGGGCCAGTATTTACAAAGGAGACTCTGCCGAAATTTTTAGTAAATTTTGATGTTCTTAAAAACCGCATAATTCGACTTATGCTATTAAAACTACTTGTTTTAAATTGGTTTTCCTTCACTCTACTACTTTTCTTGGTTTGGATTTCTGGGTTTTCGGCTTACTTAGATTACGTACGCCTCGAGACGTTTCGTAGTTTAAGTGCCGGTCATGTTCCATCTTTCGGGACGTGACAAAGTTGGTATCAGAGCATTAGGTTTTACCTTCGGAGCGTAGGATGACCCTTGGTTGATGGAATAGGTGACTAAAGTAGAGTGACATACCGTGGGTATGTTCCGCGGCATACTTACGATACGCTACTCCACTTATGAAGCCTTAGGATGTACCTTTCTTTGCTCAGTATTATATTCATTCCGATCTAGCCTCATCAGTACCAGTTATGGTTTTGCTGCCATGATTACGGGCAGGGAGAGCTACAGCTAGAGTTGCGGTCAGCACGAGCTCGTCACGAACGAGGACTGACCAGGGCGAAATTTCGGCAACACACGATTGCAGAGATGTGTCTTTTTACTGTGTTTCCGCGCCACGAGCGTTTGGCGGATCGCCTTTATGAGGTTACTCGGATGTGCTGATCGACACTAGAGGATTGAGCCAATGATAGAGGCCAGCCAGATCTTGATGACCGTTGGTGTGTTGCTTATTCAAGATGATCGAGGCACTGTTCAGCGTGCAGACGAGCGAGCCAGTTATTGCTGCGAACGACGAGATATTGCCCCAGATGCAGGAATTAGTGCAGAACGAGTTGTACTAAGAGATGATAGAAGGTCGCTAGTCATCGAGGATGAATGACTAGGACATGTGGATAGTTCGCCTACCCCGATGCGAGGTCATCAGATAGATTGATTCCAGCTAGAGACGACTTCATGCGGAGACGTTGGGAGTCGACAGAGACGATCGAATGTCAGAAACCTATTATTCCAAGTTTAAAGTAGTCGGAAAGACATGCAGGCAATTCTATGGTCCCTCTAGAAGAATGAAACCCTAACTCGACTTAATTACCGTGTGAAAGCCTTTGAACCTTCGGGTTTGCGGCAGTTCTACGGCGCCATTAGTGAGGCTTGGGTTTGCCCTTCTACGGCTGGACCACCAATGCTGTGGTATGTACTCGATACTATTAAACTGTGCCCAAGAGGTTGAGCTCTTGGGGGATTATGAGGTTTTGACGACTCGATCAGATGGCTCGACTTAATTCGGATGTTAGGTGGTGAGATGCATTTCTTGGGAGACTCCCGATACGAGGATAGCCGTTGGAGCTCAGTCCATGTAGCCACGATGAGACGATTCTGAAGCAGTCGACATTAGAGAAAGTGGAGTAAAGAGGTCCGTACAATATCTGGATAAGACGACGTTCCACTCCGCCGACATCAGAGATGCGATACGCATGCCGAGGCAGAGTACTGGATATACCTTCCAGAAGGAGTCGCGATGGGTATGCAGCCGTTCCGGAGCAAGATGCAGATATAGGAAAGGACGATGACTTCCGGACAGTTGGCAGAGACGAGACATGGAAGAGACCGTGAGCAGGATTCCTTCCAGGACACTGCTGCAATGATACTTGCACCCAGGATCAGATGTGCTACGTACATTCAGAGAGCCAGAGGCCGACGCCAGTGATATGCTGTCTTACGAGTGTGTCGCGATGATTGACCGGGAGATGACAAGAGGCGTGCCAGAATGGGATCATCCCCATTAGCACACCTGACAAGGCCGATGAGCCGATGGACCGAGAGATTGGTAATTCCCAGTGAAGACCTTGACCCAGGAGTGGTCATTGTTACGCACACCAGCAGGCCAGAGTTCATGATCATCGACGAGACGTCCCATTAGTGACCGCGACGGTTGGCCCGAGATTCTTAGAGGATGCGCTTGAGCGGTACTATGCCGCCATTATTGATTTCGATGTTTTGGGTGATTCATGCGAATGATTTGATTTTGATGATTGAGGATTTACGATCTTTGCACAGTGTTGCACTTGATATCGTTTTCGTGCTTGGGTTTCACATGTTTGTGATTTTACGGTTTTAGACATTTGAGTTGATTTTGTGCGTATGCACGCACACGATTTGGTTCCTGCACTCTGTATAGTTTATATATGCTTGCAGTGCAGTGATACGCCTTTTGTGCACTTAGATGCATTGGACTTTGATTTCGATGGTGATGTTCGATATTTGTTTTGTGCACCTTGTGCACCTGATTTGATTTTGCGCATGTTCGGAACTTGATATTGGATTTCAAGATTTCGTGCACGATGGATGCACCTAATTTGGATTTTCGCGCATGTTGGGCGCATGTTTTGAAGTGTGATTTTGGTGCACACCAGATGCACTAAATCGAGATTTTTCGTGCACGTTAGATGCACCTGATTTTGCTGTCAGGCACACATGTTGCCTACGACAAATGTTTCGTGCACACCCGATGCACTTAGATGTTGTTTCTGTGCATATGTATGGCACATATTTAGATGTTGATTTCCGTGCGCACCAGACGCGCGTAGTATTCATACGCGTATTTTGGGATTGATTTTTCTTATAGAGCAGTACGTTTTTATGATATTGCTATGTGTTTTCGTACTGAGCAGGGCCAGTCAGAGGACAGTACCTGAATATATTTTACATGTATAGTTTCGAGTTATATCATATTGGTTTTGCTTTGGATTTGGTATTGATGCCTTCCCCATGACTCCGATGATTGCGGGATGCTTGACGGAGTTCTGATTTGAGTTATATGCTCATTTTTTTTCATGCGCATGCGTTGCGCTACGATTTGTTTTATGTATTTATGATTTCGGAGCCCCAGCGATTTGATGGTTTTGGCTGAAATATTTTAGTATTTGGGAAAAGTTTTAATTTAAATTCGGGGACCGAAATTCTTTAAAGGGGGAAGATTGTAACGTTTTGAAAATCGTTTCGGTGAAATTTCGAAAAAACGGTAAAATAAGGGGGTTTTCTGTAAAAAGTCAAAATACAAATATCTTTATTATAAAATTAAATATACATATTCTAGCTATGAAATTGCTAGTATTTGGTGTTTATTGAACCACTGGTGAAATTTCAAATTTTATGAAAAAAAATATTTTTAATATTATTTTAAGCCGTCACTAATACATTTAATTAGGAAAAATTACAAACTGGAATGGGTTGAAACAAATTTTGTGCATCATATTACATTAAGGAAAATTTTAATATGTGTTGTTTTGAAACAAAATGAATCTGCCAAACGGTGTTAGAAATTATTGAAGAAAAAAGGCTTTTTGGTGAAATTAGCGAAAGCTTGCAATTTGGTAACATGAGAGGGTCTTTTTGCACAAAATTTCCTTGCAAACTTTCACAAGTCCTCACCCCAACCCCTTGGCCGAGCCCACCATGGCAGCAGCCCAAATTTTTCCCCTCCAATTTTGCTTCTTCAACTCATTTTAAAGTGGTTGGAAATGATAAGGTTTAATATATTATAGTGAGGTATGGGTTTTAAGTGATTGGATGGGCCTTGACTTGGACTTTTTCACACAAATCCCTCACTCTTCCCCACCTCCTCCCTGCTGGCCGAAACTGCCCTCTTCCCCCCCTCCTTGTTCCATCTCTTCTCACATCAATTTCTTCACAAAATTCAAATGAAAAATCTACAAATTTCTTCTCAAATTCTAAGCAAATCCTCATGCTATTCCCTTCTTAAGCCAAAATTGCTTTTAAGTATGGAGAATGATGGTGTCTATGGAGGCTAGGGAAACCTAGGATTTCAATCTTGGGAGGTAAAACTCTAACCTAATGTTTAAATTATAGTTTGTATATGCTAATTTAGATATTAGAAATGTTAAATTAGTTGTGGTGGCTTATTTTAGGAAAATCAAGAGAAGGGTTAAATTAAAGTTATGATTGTGATAATTTATTCATGGTTGTGTGATGTATTTTAGCATCTTATGATATGCAAAACCTAATCTTGTAGCTAATTTGCAAATTGTTATATTTATATTTCCCAAATTGTGATGATTATGCTAAATTGCTAACTAGGTTTTAGAAATTTAATTAAAATGTGGGATTAAAATCTAGTTAGGGTTTTTAGCACATCATTAAGGTTTCCATGTGTGGTTTAACCATTTAAAATATGCAAAACCAAGCTTAATTGTTAAATTATGAATTTCGCTTTAAAAATTGTTAAAATTGGTTGTTTTTGCAAACTTGAATTTTGGGTTAATGATAATTAGTGAGATTAAAAATATGGAAATGGTGTATATGACCTGGTTTTGATACTTAGTGAATAATATGGCTATTAGTTGGGTTAAAACATCAAGTTTCGAATTAAAACGGTAATTAAGTGTTTTCTAGGTTTTGTGAAATAAATCGATTTGAGCAAATTTAAGGTTTTTATGAATTGCACCATATTTTCAATTAAATTCTAGTGCGTTATGAACGCGTGATTGGTATTTGGTTTTTCTCGATTTGTTGACGTTTGTACATCGACATCGAAGGTTGGTTTGGCTATTTGGCATGCGTAGGCGATAGGTTTTGACCTATGCGTGATACGCGTGCCGATTTGATTTTCGTGTGCCGTTTCGATTTCGAATTTGGTTTTAATGCGATACGATGCGTTATGATATGTAGGTACCCTATGTGGACTTCGAGACGAAAAGCAAGCGCATGACGACGTCGGCACCGGCGAGCGAGGACCAGGTGAGTAGATTTATATCTACGGGGAGAAGTCGGGTGGATGGCGTATAGCACCCCCGCAGTCCCTGGTGGTGTATACGGATGCGTATACACACCAACAATTATTATATATTATTTGGGATTAATAACGATGTTTAGGATGGATATTGATGTGTTGGATTATTTTAGTGTTGCGAACCCTAGGGTAGTGTTGCACTACACATACACACATACATACTTGCATACATTCCTATTTATATGTGCTCATGGGATTCTTAATAGTTATGTGATCACATGGGTATGGGACTATGTGTTCACATACGGATTTGAGGATGATACTTGGGATTGAGCTGAGTCGTTGAGATTTGTTTTGTGGTTGTAATATCGGTGATATGCAGGATTCGTACTTGAGGTACGTCCTGGTGTTATAGCGGATCTTGGGGCGGCGATACGGGGGAATAGTGTTATAAATAAAATGGTCGACATGTGATCATGATATAAGATATGATATGCTAGGATATTGATACTATGCCGTATTGGGCGATGTATACCCCTTGATGATGATATGTGCTAATGATATCGGTCTATACGAGATTGTCGATCAGTAGTCAGATCATGACTATATTGATGATATTAGTATTGTATTAGACATAGGTCAGTACCTTAGACTATGATCTTTGATAAATAGGATACCGGATGAATAGTGTGATGAATATGATTTTGACCCGTACCCAGATCTGGGGATGCCGTACGACGGATTTACGTACGAGCTATATCTTGATGATTGATCCGCCCTCTTGACTTGGGATGTCTGATTGTAGATATGGTATCGGATATGATATTATTGGGGCGGGATCACCGACTAATATATATACAGGTATGTATATGGATCGACTCAGAGGTTAGGCGGATTCCTTACCTGTAGTCCAGCTTGTTAGCTTAGCCCTTTAGTTTAGTTTAGTTGTTAGATTAGATTCGATTCTTACCTATTCCAAAAACTAACGAATCGTGGGTATTTTAAAAGACAGCCCAAGGGATCCTACGGATATTTCAAAAGACTTATCTTTTCACAAAAACACCGTAGCCCCTATTTTCAAAACCCCATGATTCGTGTTATTTCAAAAGGCACCATTTGTAGGACTTATATTAGATTAATGCAGGTTAGTTACAGTTGCGTCTAGTATTCAGCTCCCGCGTATTATTGTGGTTCGCTTCGCATCGCATACTTATGTTATAATTTCTTATTGCAATGTTGATATCATATTATATGATAGGACACCAGCACCATTACCGATGATGCGTATGTACCACGTACACTTGCCGGCTCACACACATCTTCATCGGTAATTGCCATGTCACGTACACCTTAGAAAATATTATTGCTTGACATAGCGTACTTGCCTTATATGTTAGTTTAGACATTGTAGTTATTACCTGCTACTTCATGCATACTGTTATTCATTATTATGCCGCATTCATGGATTCTCATGCATATATTCACTATTTTACGTGTTATTGAGGTTTTGGATTCGGATTTCCATGAGATTTTCTGGATTTGGAGGAAAACCGCAAAAACATAAATAAACCTTTTCTCTCTTTTAAAATAAAAAGTGCGGTTTTTCCCATGATGTATGAGTCGTCCACCATGAGTTTGCTGATGGATTTTGAGACCCGATTCGAGGAGACGGATGAACCGTTTCGGGTACATGATGGACCCGGTTAGGTACCCCGGGGCAAAAAGCGTGTGATGATGACGATGTGAGCCTGGCAGGGGAGCACTACCTACCGGTGATTTTACCCGACGCGTCGTATATCCGGAGGATACTGTCGTGGTCTTGAGATGGATGGTAGGGGCCGGTCTGGACTGACAGCGCCCTAGATATTGTGATTGAGACATTGAGATTTCGAGATATTGAGGTACAGAGACTGTGATACAGAGATATCGAGATATTGGGATTACGTTTTGTGCCGATGCTAGGCACTGTTTTATGCTGATTTCATTATGATACCTCATTTTAAAAATACAAAGAAATCTCACTAAATTATGAAAACAGTTCTTCATTTACATGTATTCTGTTTTCATGTATTCATACCTCATTCATATGATATATTGCTACCTGAGGCACTGACACGGGCACATGAGATTACACTCGGGTTAGATATTTACCCTAGCCTTGTTATAGGTTGCATGTTATATATATAATTGAGGATATATTATGATCATTGGCCTAGGTTGCGTTATTTATGCGATTTCTATTCGTAGATGTTTTTCTATTCACGAGTTGGCAACCCACCCCCGTTGTGCCCCAGTTTCTTGCAGGTTTGCCATACAGGTTTCATTACGGCTTTGCGGGCATAGTTTCCTTCGGGTGATTTGCTAGTAGGTGGGTTTACTTGTATCGTACCCCCATTATATATCTTGTAGATCATTATTCTGTTGTATCTAGAAGTTCCATCAACCAAACATGTATTTATTTTGAGATAGAGACCAGTGATGTTATTCCTTCGACCTTAGAGTCGCGCGTTATATTTCTGCGGTTTTCTTGTGGTTTTGAGTTTCCTTTTGAATTTTGATCCTCGCCGTTGGCGTTGTATATTATATTGCTTGTGTGGTTGTGACCGTCGATTGACGAAGAGCTAGCTCCCGCTTGGGGATGCCTTTTTATTGATTTCGTATACTATTCATGTTGTATTCCATTTGGGGGCCAGTATTTACAAAGGAGACTCTGCCGAAATTTTCAGTAAATTTTGATGTTCTTAAAAACCGCATAATTCGGCTTATGCTATTAAAACTACTTGTTTTAAATTGGTTTTCCTTCACTCTACTACTTTTCTTGGTTTGGATTTCTGGGTTTTCGGCTTACTTAGATTACGTACGCCTCGAGACGTTTCGTAGTTTAAGTGCCGGTCATGTTACATCTTTCGGGACGTAACAGTTAGCCTTAGGGAAAGATTTGAGAGATGAGATCTCTCACCCCTTTCATGCCCCTTCACAAGAATTAGAACTCCATGTATGCACGCACAACCGCTCCCTACGGCACCCTACCCCTTGAGGTAACGGTGACACCGTAGTATAAAGGCCCGGTTGCGCGTGTTTTCTATGGGGGTTAGGGTAATTATCAATAAAGGAAGGATAAGAATCTAGAGGAAGAAATATCTTCCCAAAAGATTCTAATCCACTTTATTGACAATTACCACAACATCTAATAGATCAAAAATAGGGCAATGAAAGCGGTGAGGAAACCTTTAATCTCCAAACTTCCCCTAAACCTAACCCTAGCAAGACTTCAAATTAGATTAATTTAGTTTATTAATAGATCTAGGTTTTTATAGATTTAATAAACCAACCAAAACAACATTTGGAATCAACTCGTTAAAACGCATTAAGAAAATTACCCATCTCTGTGGATCGACCCGTACTCACCGGCTAGCTGCAAAGCGACGCCGTTTCTGATTACGGTAAACTTAATATTTTTGGACAAATCATCTCCCAAGCAGTGTCCCATCACATAATATCCGAATGATGTCGAATCGTCCGATCGACTCGTCAGAACCTCATAATCCCCCAAGGGCTCAACATCTCGGGTACAGTTTAATAGTATCGAGTACATACCACAGCATCGGTGGTCCAGCCGTAGAAGGGCATACCCAAGCCTCACTAATGGCGCCGCGGAACTGCCGCAAACCCTAAGGTTCAAAGGCTTTCACACGGTCATTATGTCGAGTTGGGGTTTCATTCTTCTAGAGGGTCCATAGAATCGCTTGCATGTCTTTCCGAATACTTTAAACTTGGAAAATGAGTTCCTGACATTCGATCGTCTCCATCGACTCTCAACGAACCTGCGTGAAGTCGTCTCTAGCTGGAATCAATCTACCTGATGACCTCGCATCGCGGTAAGCGAACGAACCACATGTCCTAGTCATTAATCCTCGGTGACTAGCGACTCACTATCATATCTCTAAGAATATGCTCATGCTGCAGTAGCTCCAATCATCTGGGCAATATCTCATCATTCGCAGCAACGACTGGCTCCTTCGTCCGTGCGCTGAACAACGCCTCAATCATTCTGGATAAGCGATAATATCAACGGTCATCATATCCTGGCTGGCCTCTATCAATGGCTCAATCCTCTGGTGCCAATTAGCACATCCGGAAATCTCGTAAAAACGATCAATCCAACGCTCATGGCGCGAAAACACAATAAGACGACTCCTCAATTTGCAATCGTATGTCTCTGGAAATCACGCCCTGGTCAGTCCTCGTCCATGACGAGCTCATGCTGACGCAACTCGAGCCGTAGCTCACTCTGCCCGTGCAATCGCGGCAGCAAAACAATAACCAGTATCGATGAGGATAGATCATAGGAAGGAATATAATACGGTGCAAGGAAATGTACATCCTAAGATTTCTTAAGCGGAGTGGCGTGTCGTAAGTATGCCGCGGAACATACGTACGGTACGTCCCTCTACTCAAGCTACCTACTCCATCAACCAAGGGTCATCCTATGCGATGAAAGTTCGGGTATAATACCCCCTCGACTAAGTCTAAGTTCCGTAAGGTCAAGCCTAAATTCCGTATATATATAAACGCCCTATGCTCCACATAGTCAAACTTAGACTCGAACCAATGTCAACCTAGCGTTCTGATACCAACTTTGTCAGGACCCGAAAGAGCACGTGACTGGCCCTTGAACCATATGAAGTCTATAGGACCCCATCTGATCCAAGTAAGCCAAAAGCCCAGAAATCTAAAACCATTTAAAGAGTAAATAAGGAAAACTGGTTTTAAGAAGTAAAGAAATCATGTTTCGAAAATCAATGTTTTTAAATAACTAAGCCGAATATGCATTTTTAAAATGTGTAACCTTTCCTGAAAATTTCGGCAGAGTTTCCTTTGTAAAAACTGGCCCCGAACGGGGTAAAACAAGAATAATATATATGAAATGATAAAAGGCGTCCCCAAGAGGGAGCTAGCTCTTCATCAATCGACGGTCACAACCACGGAAGCAATAATAATATACAACGCCAAAGGGCGAGGATCAAAACCCAAAAAGAAACTCAAAACAGCCAGAAAACCGTAATACTACAAGCGCGACTCTAAGGTCGAAATAATACAACACTGTTTTCTAAGTCTGAAACAATATACAAGTTTTGGTTGATGGAATGACTAGATACAAAGAATAATACAGGAGTAATGGCGGTTCTGATACAAAAGAACCCACCTACCAACACAAGTCACCCATATGGAAGCAGTGTGCCAGAAATGCCGCTATGGAATCTGTACGGCAAAAATCTGCAAGGACTGTGGCACAACGGGGGTGAGTTGCCAACTCGTGAATAGAAAATATCTACAAGCAGAGATCGAATGTATGACCCATCCTAGGTAAATACGATCAGATATTAATAAACCTCAATATGAATAAGTCTGAATCATGCTAAACTGGCAATGTAATCTCTATACATGAGTGTAGTGCCAAGTGCTCGTGCCAGTACCTCAAGTAATAGCATATCATGAATGTAAGGTATGATCAATGTAATCAAATATGCATGTACGTGGATCCCGTCCACTCGTCACCCAATGACAATAATCATCATGCATGTAAATATCATCAGCATATGCATGGAAATAATATGAGGATATAAACCATCTGTGTCCCTCACGACACGTCAAAATCATGGAACCGGAGTGCCCAGCATCGACACTCGAAAACATCATGAAAACTGTGCCTAGCATCGGCACGTAAATGCTCATATATCGGGCTCCGTCAGTCCGGATCGTCCCACGGGCTCAGTCTGCGATATCGGCCCTCGGCCCCGGCAGTACGCCCATATCCATCTATCGACTCTGGTCAGTATCCTCCAGATAACCGCCAGGTCCAACCAATCACCGGTAGGTACTCGCCACCCTGCCAGGCTCATCGTCTACTCCACGAAAAACATTTCTTGCCCCGGGGAACCATACCGGGTCCACCATGTACCCGCAATCGGCCTCATCCGCCTCCTCGAATCGGGTTTCACATGTCGCTCTCAGCACCGAGAAAACACATGGTGGACGCACTGAAATATCATATCAAGGGTAACCGGGTTTTAAAACAATTACATATTCTCCTTTTGAAACACCCACGGTTCCCAAAAACCAGAAATATCATGGAAACAACATATCTCAATGCGTATAATCAGAAGCATGATGTATGTGACATGTAAAGAAATGTAAACAACATACACTGAATGCAACAGTACTACAGTGTGGTGACATGGCAATTATCGATGATGAAGTGTGTGAGCCGGCAAACAAGTGTACGTGGAACATACGCATCATCGATAATGGTGCTGGTGTCCTAACAGCATGACTGAAATATATCAATAATACAAGCGATGCAATGCAAATAGCATGAATATGCGGAATCGAATAATCAACGCAACAGTAAAGAACCTGCCTCAATAAATATATCATGCAGCCTTGACTTTTGAAATAAGATGAATCGGGGTTTTTAATAAAATAAGGGTTACGGTGTTTTAAGAAAAGATGCTTCGTTTGAAAATACCCGTAGAATCCCTTTTTGCCTATCTTTAAAATATCCCCGATTCGTTAGTTTTGAAATAGGTATGACTCGGGTCAGTCTAATGTCTACTAAGTAATCTAAACAGGAGGGTTATGGAACCACCTACATCTGAGTCGATATACATATATATATACAATAGTCGGTGATCTCGCCTCAATAGTATCACGTACGATACGGTATATCATATAACATCCTCGAGTCATGAGTGCGGATCTAACATCAATATAAAGCTCGTACAGTAAATCGTCGTACGGCATCCCAATAGCTGGGTACGGGTCAATATCACATTCATCTCATCACCTATCCGGTATCACTACCATCATATCACATCTCAAATACGAACTCTGTCATATCGCCGAATCTCACGACCTCAATCAAACCTCATCGACTCATCTCAATCTCATGTATCATCCTCAATCCCGTATATGAACACATAGTCCCATACCCATGTGTAGATATACACACCTCTATATGTGCACAGATAAATGAAAGAATGCATGCAAGTATATGTGTACGTGTATGTGTAGGTATAACCACTACTCTAGGGTTTCGCACTATACTAAACCAATACATCCTTATCATCAATAATCCATTATTACCATCAATAATCCTAAACAACACATAATCAATATATGTGTGTATATGTATTCGTATACATCACCACGGACTGCGGGGGTGCTATATGTAAGTCCATATTGCGACCCCCGGTGCTTACGGGGAGGCGGAAACGGTATAAAAAACAAATTTTTATCGCAAGAGGCAACATGGACTAAACAAGGTCGGGATCGTGTCTAAACTAAACTAGCATAAACGCTAAAAGGAGTTAGCTACTCGGATGAAGGTTATACCTAAACTTGAACTCCTTCTTCTTGAAATCTTGTAGAGGTTGATGGTTCTCTTTTCGTCGCCTTCTCCCGTCGAAGATGGATCCACCTCGAAGGTTCGACCTTTGGGCTCTTCCTCGATCTTTGAGTGAACTAGGGTTTCCGGCTTGCTAAACCTTGAACCTAGAATGAGTAGAGAGTAACTAGGGTTTGCTTTTCTTTTTAAAGAGAAGGATTCTCAACACATGAGAAGGTTTCTCTTTGCTAGAGGAAGAAGAAGATGAAAATGAGGAGAGAGAGAGGTTATGATAGAATGAGCTATTCTCTTTCTTTCTTGCAACCATAATGCAAAAGAAAAAGAATTATCAATAATAATAATAATGAAAATGAAAAGGTTGATGGAAAGTTTTAGAATGACCATTATCATTTCAAACATTAAATGAATTTGCTAGAATCAAAGAGCATCTTTCTTTTGTAATGATGATGGTCAAAACTTCAACCATGGTCAACAAATCAACCATGGTCAACAAGTCAACAAAAACCAACCATGACACAATTTCATTTTATTATATATTATTAATTGATATAATACAAATCCATTAGGGTTTGGAAAAAAGACGACTGTCAACTGTGCATACGCACCCGTTCCGAAACCCTAATGAAAGTCATCTTCCTCTTCCTCAAATAACCGTGCATACACACCTGCATCCTTATTCCGAGGAACATGAATACGGAGATAAAAGCAACCCCAAAAACATATACCAGTATCTGACTCAAACCAGAGCCAGCCAGTAATATCCGTCCGGACTCTAAACGTGCACAAGTGCGCGGATGAGAACGAACCCTGTCGCAAAACCATGCGACCTCTACTCTGTTTTGCCCAGAGGCGAATACCCTCTGTGTGGGACTCTAAAGACTCGACACTACGCTGGCAGTGGGTTTAACCACAGACCGCAAGCGGCACTAGCTGTGCGTAACGGTCCCCAGGTAGATGTCGACAAGAAGGCTGACGAGGTGAAACCCCATCTGAACTCCTACTGAGTCTGAATGTGACATTCTCCGTACAGTCCGGTCTGTTCGTCTGATACATCGCATGTCGGGCCTAGGGGGCGGTAAAACGTCAGTCCCCCAATAGCGGTACAAGTCGTGTCGGAGTGAAGCCCAAAACACCCTGAGATAACACTGGAAACCTACCAGTATATCTCGCTTGCCCTGGCCAGGGACTACTCGTGTAATGGCTCTCCTAGACACAGCGCGATGTCAACCCCCAATACCGGGAGAGACGAATCCTGTCTATCCGTCACTGCCTCCAAGTGCTTCGGGACTGCACCCAATCACCACCTGTTTGCACGACTCCTTTGAGCCGTGGTAGGGTAGTGATCAAAATGCAGTGGGAATACACTCGAGGCGAAGTGCCAGTATCAAGTCAGCGGACTAAGCTGTACTCATGTCACCTGGGAACCGATAACTGACGATAGGTATAATACCAACCTTTCAGTTCCCGACGAGTCCTGTCCAGTGTACTCGTAACCCAACGAGCACCCGTATACTATCTCCAGTACGACGTACTGATGGCTGTGGGACAGACCATCTCCCACACTGGGATGAGAAGCGCATACGCTAGTCTACTCCGGAGTATCGATGCCCTGTCTCGATAGTCCTACGACTAGGGACCTGTATAAGGATGTGCCTATAGATTACCCAGCCCCCACTATTGTGACTGCCATCACAACGCTGGTAATCAAGCAAAGATCCTAAGGGCTCCACTAATGCGTATAAGTGATATACTGAAATAAACACAAGTACACATTGAAGTAGAAACAAACCAAGTAGCATACTACTATATTGAGCAAGATTGTTTATACAAGGTGAATATCCCAAGCTTCCATCAAGTAATATACAAACTAGTATGATACAGTAATGGCCTCTAGGGCATATACACTAACAATCTCCCACTTGCACTAAGGCCATGTACTGGCGTATCGAAGACCTATCATCTCGATCAGCCGCTCGAACTGAGTCTGGGGTAAGGCCTTGGTGAATGGATCTGCAGTGTTCTCTTCTGAAGCAACCCTCCGAACCTCGATCTCCTTGCGATCCACGATCTCCCTGATCAGGTGATACCGCCTCAAGATGTGCCTGGATCTCTGATGGGACCTGGGTTCCTTTGCTAAAGCTATAGCCCCGTTGTTGTCGCAATACAAAGGTACTGGGTCAACAATGGACGGAACCACCTGAAGTTCTTTTAAGAACTTCCTCATCCAGACAGCTTCTTTTGCGGCATCAGATGCAGCGATGTATTCCGCTTCCATAGTCGAGTCTGCAACGGTTTCCTGTTTGGAACTCTTCCAACACACCGCCCCTCCATTGAGGGTAAAGACAAAACCCGACATGGACTTGGAATCATCCTTGTCACTCTGGAAGCTGGAGTCAGCAAAGGCCTCAATCTGGAGGTCTTTTCCGCCATACACCAAGAACATCTCCTTAGTCCTTCTCAGGTACTTGAGAATGTTCTTTACTGCTATCCAATGTTTCTCCCCAGGGTTTGACTGATACCGGCTTACTACACTCAGTGCATAAGCTATATCCGGTCTGGTACACAACATCGCATACATTATAGAGCCTACCGCAGAAGCGTAGGGTATAATAGACATGCGATCCCTCTCCAAATCAGTCTTGGGAGACATCTCTTTAGAGAGGGTGATCCCGTGACAAGCCGGTAGGTTACCGCGCTTGGAATCTTCCATACTGAATCTTTTCAGTACGGTGTCGATGTACCTGGACTGTGAAAGTCCTAATATCCTCTTGGATCTATCACGATGGATCCGGATCCCCAGGATGTAAGAGGCATCACCCAGGTCTTTCATGGAGAACCTGTGTGACAAGAAACCCTTGACAGATTGTAGCATAGGAATGTCATTTCCTATTAAGAGAATGTCATCCACGTATAAAACAAGGAATACCACAGTTCTCGCTACAAATCTACTATAGATGCATGGTTCATCTGGATTTTTGATAAAGTCAAATTCCTTGACCGTCTCATCAAAACAGATGTTCCAACTCCGCGATGCCTGCTTTAGTCCATAGATGGACTTAAGCAACTTGCACACCTTTCCGCTGCTCCCACTTCGAATGAAACCCTCTGGCTGATCCATATAGACACACTCCTCTAAATTTCCATTTAGAAAAGCGGTTTTTACGTCCATCTGCCAAATCTCATAATCGTGGAAGGCAGCAATGGCAAGAAGGATCCGAATGGATTTCAGCATAGCCACTGGAGAAAAGGTTTCGTCATAGTCCAAGCCAGGTCTTTGACGGAAACCCTTTGCTACAAGTCTAGCTTTATAGGTTTCAACCTGTCCATCTACACCAATCTTCCTTTTGAAGATCCACTTGCATCCTACGGGTTTTACCCCGTCTGGAGCAATGTCCAATGTCCATACTTTGTTGGTGTACATGGACTCCATTTCGGTCCGCATTGCATCCAGCCATTTTACCGAGTCAACGCTCTGAACGGCCTGCTGGAAGCTAGTAGGCTCATCATAGTCTATGATGCAATCCTCTCTATCCCCGTCTATGAGAAAACCGAAGTATCTCTCGGGCGGATGAGACTGCCTACTACTTCTGCGGAGCGGCATAGGAATGTCCTGTTCTTTTGAACCTACTGGCTCTTCCAAGTTTTCAGTAATAGCTTGTGGTTCTGGAATCTCTTCCAGTTCTATTGCGTCCCCACTTATCTGGGTTTCCAAAAACTCAGTTTCCAAGAAGCGGGCATGTTGAGAAACAAAAACCTTTTGTTCCTCAGCGGAATAGAACAGATACCCTCTGGAGTTCTTTGGGTATCCCACAAACTTACACTGTACTGAACGTGCCTCGAGCTTGTCCGCATGCTGCTTTTTTACAAAAGCTGGACATCCCCATATCTTAAGGTACTTAAGACAGGGTTTCTTCCCACTCCACATCTGATATGGAGTGGTAGGCACAGTCTTGGTAGGAGCCTTGTTCAAGAGGTATGCAGCTGCTTCTAGTGCATAGCCCCAGAAAGATCGCGGTAACTCAGCCTTACTCATCATGGAACGAACCATATCCAATAGGGTTCGATTCCTTCTTTCCGATACACCGTTATGTTGCGGAGTGTATGGAGGAGTACGCTGAGAGAGAATTCCATTCTCTTTTAAATAGTCCAGGAACTCGGCACTCAAGTATTCACCACCTCGATCCGATCTTAGGATTTTAATACTTTTGCCTGTTTGTTTTTCAACTTCATTCTTATAATCCCGAAATTTCACAAAGGCCTCGGATTTGTGCTTCATTAAGAAGACATGTCCATACCTAGAGAAATCGTCTGTGAAAGTAATGAAGTATGAATAACCGCTTCGCGCATGTGTAGACATTGGACCACACACGTCACTGTGTATGAGTCCCAAGAGCTCGCTCGCTCTTTCTCCGTGTCCAGTGAACGGAGTCTTTGTCATCTTTCCCATGAGACAAGATTCACAAGTGGCATAAGACTGATACTCGAACGGATCCAAGTATCCTTCTTTATGTAACTTAGTCAACCGTGTCTCATTGATGTGACCCAGTCTACAATGCCATAAGAAAGCCTGATTGATATCTGGAGACTTTCTTTTGTGTGTATTCTGGACATTAAAAATCTGTGGTTGGTTTAATACGTATATACCATTGCTCAGTGTACCTGACCCAATCAGAACTTGATTAAGGTGAATGTTTACAACATTACTTACAAACGCAAATTCATAACCTTCTTTAGAAACCAAAGATACAGAAATGATATTACAAGTTGCGTTGGGTACAAAAAAGCAATTACGCAAAACCAAAACATGTCCATCTGACATTCCCAGGTGATAGTCCCCCACGGCTTTAGCATCCATGCTAGCTCCGTTCGCAACTCTGAGGGTCATGTCACCTGCCTTCAAAAACCTACGGTTTCTCAACGCCTGCAAAGAATTACAGATATGAGATCCTGATCCGGTATCCAATACCCAGGAAGTAGAGTTTATAGAAAGACAGTTTTCAATAACATACACACCTGAAGCTGAAGCCGCAACCTGCTTCAGTTCCTGTGTCCTGGCTTTCCAAGCCCTGCAATCTTTCTTCCAGTGTCCACTCTTGTGACAATAGAAGCATTCCTCTTTACCAACAAGCTTCCCCGCAATCTTTGTTGCCTTTTCCTTTCCCTTCGTACCCACTTTACTAACACCGCCTCTTGGTTTGGCGAGGGCTTTCTTCCTCTTTCCCTTGGCTTTCGCCTTGGACCTAGAGGAAGAAGATCCTCCTACAAACAAAGCGGGTGTATCCCTACCTTTCTGTAGGGTGCCCTCTGCGCTCCTCAGCAGGTTGAGGAGTTCTGAAAGTTCAACTTCCTTTTCTTGCAAGTTGAAATTCAGTATGAACTGGGCGTAAGTGGATGGAAGGGACTGGAGAATTATATCTGTATAGAGTTCACTATCCAACGTGGTCCCAAGTTCCGCGAGCTCCTCAGTGTAGCCAATCATCTTAAGCACGTGGTCCGCTACCGATGATCCGACGGCCAACTTTGTCGAAAATAACTTCTTCGACACTTCGTACCTTGCGATACGAGACTGCTCTCCATACAGTTCTTTTGTATGAAGAAATATGGATTCCAAATCCATATTCTCGTGCCTCCTCTGATGTTCGTTGTCCATCGAGGCAAGTACGAGGCATCTGGCCTTCGCGCTGTCAATCTCCCAAGTCTTACGGATTTCCTTATCCGCGACGCTGGAGGTGGGACCTGGGACGGGAGGAGCTTTGGTGGTAAGAAGATACCCCAGCTTGTCGTAAGAGATTGCCAATTTGACATTCCTGAGCCAATCTTTGTAGTTTGGCCCTGTCAGTATGTTTTTATCTAGAAGTAACTTAAGTCCAGTCATTTCGATTTGGTCGCTGCAGGGGGAGAGAAGAAACACTTAGCACGATGCTCTTGCAAGTTAGAATGGTTTTTAATTTGTCTAAACAGGATGGCTCCCACTGTCTCTCGAATCCCTCCTCAAACCACAAAGGAAGAATTAGCCGGGATCAATCCCACCGTACAATACTTGCTTAACCGTTCAGCCAGGCCAGTGTCGGTACTTCGAGGGAGGTTTTCCAACGCTTTCGCGAAGTTCCTTAATTTAAGAACCTCTTTTCCCTGGGGGCGTAGCCCCGCTAACACCTTTCTAGGCACCTACTAGGTTTATAGCATTGATCGTTTAGTGAGAAATTTCCCGAGGAGTAGCATATACTCACAGTAGGATCGGGATCCAAATATCATCGCGTGACGAAAATGAAGGAATCCTACCATAATCATCACACTCCAAATGGTATGCAAATCTAGCAAGTTTCAGTACTTATGAAACTCCCGATGTGGATTTTTGCCCCCATGCTCTTATGACCTTGACGAAGGTCAACAAATCATAAGTCACATGTCAAGTTCTTCTCGTCATTATCCAGGTTAATTTGAACCCACCCGTATATACCCTTGACGAAGGTCAACAAGGCAATACGACTGTCCCAAACCAACGCATCTATCTATGCTACATATGAACACCCAATAGCTACCAATCTCTATGTCTTGACGAAGGTCAACAAACATAGCTTGAATACTATTGAATTTTCATACGAAACGACGGAGGGCTACGAATGGTTTTGGCGAAACCGTGAACGTAGTGAACTTGATATAATCGATTGGAACGAGATAGCTTTTAGAAGGAGTGGCTCAAGCTCCGCATTTAAAAGTTAGTTTTGAAAAGAACCGAGTGGTTTTTCGAAAGTGTTCCAACGACTTTAACTTGGTTTATTATCTTACATTAGTTCTTTTAAATGCGTGATATTCTTGCATTAGTTCTTTTAATGCGTCCCATCATTTAATTCCTACCATTGCAGAAAACAACCAAAATATGACGTACGCTTATGCCATTCGCATTCGCCACGGGGTCCCGTCATCACTCGTTAGGTTACTTAACTAACGACAGAGCGGGGGCTGGGCTAGCGCGGCTGTAAAACATAAGCAACGCCTAAATAGAAAGCAATGATAGACATTACAGATCACAGATGAATACATTGGATATACTAGCAATCCGCAATCCTTTCGAGCCTGCAATGAAAAGCGGATTACACGGTCGCGGTGAATAGCCAAATACCCCACCCAAGACCCCTAAGGGTGCGGCAAACTACCCGCCAAGTACTCGGCAGTTTGTGCACCCCCTCCATGGGTCTATCCTAGGAGCAAAAACAGTAAAAAGAATTATACAATGACGGCTACAACCCCGACCCGGTTGTGCGGCCAAACAAATAATATAATTACATCAATTTACATTTACAATGAATGAAAGAAAAACAAAAGCTCATCTCACATCCACCCCGGCTATTCACCCGCGACAGTCCAACAGATTCATATACACAATCCAATATCAAACACAGATCATGTATAACCCCGACTAATCGACTTATAGCGATTAGCCGACGTTCAATACATGCAAGCATCACAGATATAACCAACATAGCCAAAGTGCAGTGAAGTTCGGAAAAAATACGGAATTATAGGACCCCAAAAGTGAATTTCAGTTCTGGAAAATCTGGGCACATATAATATATTTTAAAAATCCCAAAACCAACACAGACACACACTGCACGAAAAACGATGCACAGAAGACGACAAACCGCGGCGCTTCCGCGGCACATGCCTACCTAGTGCGGCGGAAGCGCGGCGGTTTGAACGAATCACTGCATCGTTTTTCTTGGGTGTTCACACAAAACCCTGAGCCGATTTTTGGAGTATAAAGTTTTTCATTTAGAGCAGAAAAAAATTCAACAGAAACTTAGGGTTTTGGTTTTTCCGGTTTTGTGATTTTTCGGTTTCGAACTTCCATACACTTCGCTACCAAGCTAGTTTAAGTTTAGTTAGGCTCTGATACCACTGTAAGTCCATATTGCGACCCCCGGTGCTTACGGGGAGGCGGAAACGGTATAAAAAACAAATTTTTATCGCAAGAGGCAACATGGACTAAACAAGGTCGGGATCGTGTCTAAACTAAACTAGCATAAACGCTAAAAGGAGTTAGCTACTCGGATGAAGGTTATACCTAAACTTGAACTCCTTCTTCTTGAAATCTTGTAGAGGTTGATGGTTCTCTTTTCGTCGCCTTCTCCCGTCGAAGATGGATCCACCTCGAAGGTTCGACCTTTGGGCTCTTCCTCGATCTTTGAGTGAACTAGGGTTTCCGGCTTGCTAAACCTTGAACCTAGAATGAGTAGAGAGTAACTAGGGTTTGCTTTTCTTTTTAAAGAGAAGGATTCTCAACACATGAGAAGGTTTCTCTTTGCTAGAGGAAGAAGAAGATGAAAATGAGGAAAGAGAGAGGTTATGATAGAATGAGCTATTCTCTTTCTTTCTTGCAACCATAATGCAAAAGAAAAAAAATTATCAATAATAATAATAATGAAAATGAAAAGGTTGATGGAAAGTTTTAGAATGACCATTATCATTTCAAACATTAAATGAATTTGCTAGAATCAAAGAGCATCTTTCTTTTGTAATGATGATGGTCAAAACTTCAACCATGGTCAACAAGTCAACCATGGTCAACAAGTCAACAAAAACCAACCATGACACAATTTCATTTTATTATATATTATTAATTGATATAATACAAATCCATTAGGGTTTGGAAAAAAGACGACTGTCAACTGTGCATACGCACCCGTTCCGAAACCCTAATGAAAGTCATCTTCCTCTTCCTCAAATAACCGTGCATACACACCTGCATCCTTATTCCGAGGAACATGAATACGGAGATAAAAGCAACCCCAAAAACATATACCAGTATCTGACTCAAACCAGAGCCAGCCAGTAATATCCGTCCGGACTCTAAACGTGCACAAGTGCGCGGATGAGAACGAACCCTGTCGCAAAACCATGCGACCTCTACTCTGTTTTGCCCAGAGGCGAATACCCTCTGTGTGGGACTCTAAAGACTCGACACTACGCTGGCAGTGGGTTTAACCACAGACCGCAAGCGGCACTAGCTCTGCGTAACGGTCCCCAGGTAGATGTCGACAAGAAGGCTGACGAGGTGAAACCCCATCTGAACTCCTACTGAGTCTGAATGTGACATTCTCCGTACAGTCCGGTCTGTTCGTCTGATACATCGCATGTCGGGCCTAGGGGGCGGTAAAACGTCAGTCCCCCAATAGCGGTACAAGTCGTGTCGGAGTGAAGCCCAAAACACCCTGAGATAACACTGGAAACCTACCAGTATATCTCGCTTGCCCTGGCCAGGGACTACTCGTGTAATGGCTCTCCTAGACACAGCGCGATGTCAACCCCCAATACCGGGAGAGACGAATCCTGTCTAACCGTCACTGCCTCCAAGTGCTTCGGGACTGCACCCAATCACCACCTGTTTGCACGACTCCTTTGAGCCGTGGTAGGGTAGTGATCAAAATGCAGTGGGAATACACTCGAGGCGAAGTGCCAGTATCAAGTCAGCGGACTAAGCTGTACTCATGTCACCTGGGAACCGATAACTGACGATAGGTATAATACCAACCTTTCAGTTCCCGACGAGTCCTGTCCAGTGTACTCGTAACCCAACGAGCACCCGTATACTATCTCCAGTACGACGTACTGATGGCTGTGGGACAGACCATCTCCCACACTGGGATGAGAAGCGCATACGCTAGTCTACTCCGGAGTATCGATGCCCTGTCTCGATAGTCCTACGACTAGGGACCTGTATAAGGATGTGCCTATAGATTACCCAGCCCCCACTATTGTGACTGCCATCACAACGCTGGTAATCAAGCAAAGATCCTAAGGGCTCCACTAATGCGTATAAGTGATATACTGAAATAAACACAAGTACACATTGAAGTAGAAACAAACCAAGTAGCATACTACTATATTGAGCAAGATTGTTTATACAAGGTGAATATCCCAAGCTTCCATCAAGTAATATACAAACTAGTATGATACAGTAATGGCCTCTAGGGCATATACACTAACACTATACGCCATCCACCCGACTTCTTCCCGTAGATATAAATCTACTCACCTTGCTTCTCATGTGTCGGTGCCGATGTCGCCATCTTCATCTTCTTTGCCTCAACATCACATAGGGTACCTAAAAGTATATCACAACGCTAAAGCACATGAAAATCACATCGGAAACCAAAATAGCACACGCTACTCGCATAGGTAAAAACCTATTGTCTCGTATGTAAACACGTTCAATATCCACTTGTCGTTGACGTCCAAACGCCACCCGACAGAAACGAATCACCAAATACCAAAATCCATGCTAAAACAAGTCGTAAATCATACGCCAACTCAAGCAAATCAACCCATATTTTACCCTAACAGGAATCAGTCAAAACTAGACATACCCAGGGTCAAGACTAGAGGAAATAAGGCCATACACCAAAATCGAGAAGGTTCCCTCCTGCTCTGGCCGCAAATTGCGGCCAGAAGGAATTAATTGGCGGCCAAGGGAATGAGTTGGGGGCTAGGGTTTGGTGTGGTGGTTCTATGGTGCCTGCACATCTCACTGTCAACTCAGTTTTATTTTTGAGGTCTCGGGGTGATAGCAGATTACACAAAACACTTCCAGATTTACAGTTTTTCTCCGACATCGTCTCATAAATCCGTATTCTGGTTCTAGTTCCAGGTTTGGGTCTAAAATAACATCACACCAGGGTTTCTAAGGTCACCACAATCCTCAATTTCATCTTTAATCTCAGATCTCATATAAACCCTAACTTAAAGTTTCACAAATCCACCAAACGACAACATATCGACATGAAACTAGAATGGATGCAATAAGAATTGAAATACTAAACTAGGGGTGCAGAAATTACCTTCTTTGGCAACTCAAGAAAATTCTTGAGTTGCTTAAAGTCCTCCAAATCCAATCTTGCTAGGTTCAATGTGTAGCTAGTGAGCTTGGGAGCAAGTTTTGTGAAGTGGGAATTGGGTTTTGGGGTTGATTTCATTGTGGATCTAGGGTTTCATGAAGAGGGAGAGAGGGAGGGAGAGGGAGCAGCAGCAGCAGCTCAGTCTTGAAGAGGGGAGAGAAAATGAGAAAGGAAATGATGGGGGGGCATGGGTCAATAGAGGTTTGACCTAGACATTCTCTCTCATCATCATCTCTTTCTTTTCTTTTCTTTTCCCTTTCTTTTCCTTCTCACTCCAATAGTGAACCCAAAAGAACCATGGCAATAGAAATGTAACACTAGTGTAACAAGTGTGGAAAATGATATGTGCACATTTTTGCACAAAAATGCTAAAAATCCAATTAGCGATTTTTAATCGCGATTAACACTAAATTAGCATATAACTTGTCTTAAAAACTTTAAAATAGCATAATTCCATAAAATACCCTATTTTAGAATTTTCCAAAAATTTTCCCCATTTATTTGTATTTAATTATACCAGAATATTAAAATATTCATTAAAATAATATTAAATTATAAAAATTCCCAAAAATCATATTTTATTATTTTGAAACGTTACACTAACACGAGGCACTTGGCTTTCGCTTTTTCCTTTTCCCTTGTCTGACGGATATCCATATCCGCGACAGTGGAAACTGGATCTGGGACGGCGGGATCTTGAGTAGTAATAGGGTGGTCCAGCTTGTCATAGGCAATGGACATCTGGACAGACCTTTGCCAGTCATATAAGTTAGATGCAGTCAAATTATTATCTAGATGTAACCTATGTGTGGTCACAAGGTCGCTGCAATTAAGAGAGAGAGAAGAAAACTATTAGCATGATACTCTTGCAAGTTTAGAGTGGTTTTTAATTTATCTAAACAGGATGGCTCCCACTGTTTCTCGAATCCCTCCTCAAACCATAAAGGAAGAACTAGCCAGGACTATTCTCACCGTACAATACTTGCTTAACCGTTTAGCCAGGCTAGTGTCGATACTTCAAGGGAGGTTTTCCAACGCTTTCGCGAAGTTCCTTAATTAAATAACCTCTTTTCTCTGGGGGCGTAGCCCCACTGACACCTTTCTTGACACCTGCTTGGTTTATAGCATTGATTGTTAAGTGAAGAATCTCCTGATAAGTAGTATATACTCATAGTAGGATCGGGATCCAAAATATCATCGTATGATAATGTTTAAGGAATCCTACCAACATTCATCAAACTCCAAAATGGTATGCTCTTTCTGCAAATTTCAGTTTCCTTAGAAATTCCCGATATAGATTTTTGCCCCATGCTCTTATGACCTTGGCGTTGGTCAAAATATCATAAGTCACATGTCAAGTTCTACCCATCATTATCCTTATTAATTTGAACCCACCCGTACATATCCTTGACGTTGGCCAAAATGATAATACGACTGTCCCAAACTAACTCATCTATCAATGAAAACAAATGAATATCCAGCAGCTACCAAACACTATGCCTTGGCGTTGGTCAAAATACATAGCTTGAATACTACTGAATACCCAAATGAAATGACGGAGGGCTACAAATGGTTTTGCCAAAAAACCGTGAACGTAGTGAACTTGATATAATCGAAGGAACCTGATACTTTCTAAAAGGAGTGGTTAAAGCTCCGCAATTAAAAATTCTGCTCTTTTAAAATAACCGAGTGGTTTCTTTTAAATTTGTTCCAACGACTTAAACTTTGGTTTATTTTCTTTGCATTATAATAATGCGTCCCATCATTAATCTTATCATTGCAGAAAACAACGAAAATACCACGTCCTCTTATGCCATCCGCATTCGCCACGGGGTCCCGTCATCACCCGTTAGGTTGCTTAACTAACGACAGAGCGGGGGCTGGGCTAGCGCGGGTGTAAAACATAAGTGACGTCTAATAGCTATTTATATATAGATATTGTACATTCGTCAGACGCAATAATAAGCATTCCAGATCACAGATGAACTTTATTGGATATTCTAGCAATCCGCATTTTGCTTTGAGCCTGCAATAAAAGACGGATTACACAGTTGTGATGAATAGCCATTACCCCACCCCAGACCCCTACGGGTACGGCAAACTACCCGTCAAGTACCAGAAGTGAAGCGGTCTGCCTCAACACTTCAAAGTACCCGGTAGTTTGTGCACCCCACCTTGGGTCTATCCTAGGAGCAAAAACAGTAAAAAGAAATATACAACGGTGGCTACAACCGCAACCTGGATGTGCCCCGCAAAATAATATTACAACTTATTACATTTACATTGAATGAATGAATTTAAAACGCATCTCAAAGCCCGGCTAATCATCACAACATCCTAATCAAGTTCATATACACAAACAGTAAACATTTCAGAAATGTGCAACCCCATGCCAACCGACATACTAGCAGTTAGGGGAGGTTTACGAACACATTAAACATTATAGATAAAGATCCAATTAGCAAATAGTTTAGAACATCGATCGATTACCTATATCCGTGTCTACCCCAAAAGCAAATCAGCACAGAGGCAACCTGGGCAGAAACAGAACATACAAGAAAACAGAAAACAACTAAATAGGAATTACTGAGCAAATCCGAGTCAACTCGGCGTTGACTCGGCGGCGGATCCGCGGCACAAGCTCTCTATTGCCGCAGATCCGTGGCCGTTTTGCCGACTCACTGGCTCGTTTTTTCTCCGTATTCTTAAAATACCCTGCTGTGAATTTTAAAGTATGTCAAATAATTTTTCAGACAGGTTTAAAATTAACAGAAACTCAGAAATTTCAGGGTTTTGTTTTCGTGTTTTCCGTCGATCGAACTTCTAATCAGTTGCTAACAAGCTAGTAATGGTTTAGTTGGCTCTGATACCACTGTAAGTCCATGTCACGCACCCCACAAACTTGCGGGGAGGCGGAATATATGAAAAACGATTATCAAAGCTTCGTAACACGGACTTGAGCGCATGAATTGCAATCTAAACCATTGCTAACTACAACTAGAGGTTTAACTACTCGGTTCCGATGTTATACCTCACGTTACATGTCCTTCGGGTCTTCATCGCGGTCCTCCACTCCTCGTAGGCTCCTTGGAACATCGGCACCTCAACGGCCTTCTCGAATCAAAGACGATCCACCCGAAAGCTCCTACGCCAAACTTAATCTCAAACTTGAGATAACTAGGTTGCTTAAAGTGTTAATCTAAGCTACCTAGGGGATATAGAGTGAGGTTATGGAAGTATTAGTCTAGCTAACCCTTGATCTCAACACATGAGAGGTTAGGGTTAGGGTTTGAAGAGAGAGTGAGCTTGATGAAAGAGAAGGTGAAGATGAGAATGAAATGAGATAATGATGTTATCATAATATATATAAAGCATTATTATTTATCCAAAAATCAAATAATAGAATTAACAACCATGCTTCATAAATATCTATGAGTGATGAGAGTCATTAAGCATTTATGATGCATTAATGACTTGGATGAATCACACAAATGAGTCACTAATCTCATTTAATGCAATGTCACCTTAACCCCTTAGTCACCACTCTTCTAGAAGCTTCCCGACAAATTACGAGAACGCCCCTCCAATCCGTGAAAACACGGAAAAACTTTAGACTGTATAAATCTAGTAACCCGATACTAGAATCTGGCTTAAACCAAAGCCGACTAGTAAAAACTGTCCGAAAAAGTCGTACGTGCGTAAACACACGTATGCGTCCGAACCCTTGTCGTAAAACCATACGACCTCTATATCGTTTCGCCTGGAGCAGGGAAACTCTCTGTGTGGGACTCTAAAGACTCGACACTACACTGGCAGTGGGTTTAACCACAGACCGCAAGCGGCACTAGCTGTACGTAACGGTCCCCAAGTAGATGTCGATAAGAAGGCCGATGAGGAAAACCATCTGAACCCCTACTGAGCCTGATGTGACAATCTCCATACAGTCCGGTCTATTCGTCTAAGACTATCGCATATCAAGCCTAGGGGGCGCAAGCGTCAGTCTCCTAATAGCTGTATAAGTCGTGTCGGAGCGAAGCCCATTACACCCTGAGAAGCTACTGGAACCTGCCAGTATATCTCGCTTTCCCTGGCCAGGGACTTTGCGTAATGGCTCTCTGACACAGCGCGATATCATCTCCCAATACCGGGAGAGACGAATCCTATCTAACCACTACTGCCTCCAAGTGCTCGGGACTGCACCCAACTGCTACCTGTTTGCACGACTCCTTTGAGCCATGGTAGGGTAGCAATCTAAGAACAGTGGGACACACTCGAAGCGAAGTAGCAGTGTCAAGTCTGCGGACTATGCTGTACTCATGTCATCTGGGAACTGTTAACTGATGATGGGTATAATACCAACCAATCAGTTCCCCTGCGAGTCCTTTCCGGTGTACCCGTAACCTAACGAGCACCTGTGTACTATCTCCAGTACGACATACTGATGGCAATGGGACAAACCATCTCCCCAACTGGGATGAGAAGCGTACACACTAGTCTACTCTGGAGTATCGATGCCCTGCCTCGATAATCCTACGACTAGGGACAAGTATAGGATGTTGCTTATAGACCACCCAGCCCCCACTAGTGTGACTGCCATCACAACGCTGGTAATCAATCAAAGAACCTATGGGCTCTACTAATATGTATAAGTGATACGTCACAAGAAACATATGCACATATTGAAGTAGACTCAAACCAAATAGCATACTACCATTTTTAGCAAGACTGTATATACAAATGTGAATATCCCAAGCTTCCATTAAGTAATATACAATCTGGTATGATACAATAATGTCCCTAGGGCATATACACTAACATGGGTACACTGGACGGACTCGTCGAGAACTCTCAGATGGTATTATACCTCACGTCAGATGGCAGTTCTTTGGTGACACTGGTACAGGTTAGTCTATAGACCCGAGATCATCATAGAGTCTTGTGTGATTCCCACTGTGCTTTGATTTCCATCATACCACATCTAAGAGGGCGTGCAAAAAGGTGGCTTTTGGGTACAGTCCCGAATCACATGGAGGTAATGAGCGATAGGAGGGGTTTCGTCTCTCCCGGTATAGGGAGTTGATGTTGCGCTGTGTTCGATTGGCTATAACTGGAAATCCCTGGCCAGGGTTGCTGAGATTTACTGGTAAGTGTTATCAGTAGTTTCTCGAACTGTTATAGACCTCATATCGACACGACTTATCAAGCTACTAGGGTCTGACGTTTACCACCCCTAGGCGAGATATGCGACATATCAGACGAAGAGACCGGACTGTACGGGGGTGTTACTGATTGGATTTACGGGAGAAAGTACATGCTTGCTTGTTGATCTTCTGATCGCTCAATACCTGGGTGGATGTTACGTTTAGTTGACCGCTTGCAGCTTGTGGGTGTTTGATATGATCATCACCTACTGCCGGCGTATTGACGATTCTTTAGAGTCCTACACAGAGGTTTCCTGACTCAGGCAAAACGGAGTAGGAGCACATATATGATATGTGCGGGACCGAGAACAATACGTATATGTGATACCGTATTAGATTCTCGCGATATGAGATATCGGCCGGGTATATGTGATATAGCCGGGTCATCGGATCAAGTGTTGATTCGATGAACTGATACATATTATATTAGTCGGTTATTTGTGAAATAGCCGGATTATCGGATCAAGTGTTGATTCCATAATTTAATGTATAATTATATATTTGATATATTAAATTACATTAACTAATATAAGCTCACTAAAAGATTCTTTTTCTCACTCGGGTAATACATTGATATATATATGCGATATATGTTAATTGTATTACGGTATCTCATATCGCATTATCCTTGGTCCTGAACATATCACATATGTGCCTCTACTCCATTTTGCCTGAGCCAAGAAACCTCTGTGTAGGACTCTAAAGAATTGTCAATACGCCGGTAGCAGGTGATGATCATATCAAACACCCACAAGCTACAAGCGGTCAGCTAAACGTAACAGCCACCCAGGTATTGAGCGATCAGAAGATCAACAAGCTAGCATGTACGTTCTCCTATGAATCCAATCAGTAACACTCTCGTACAGTCCAGTCTGTTCGTCTGATATGTCGCATATCTAGTCTAGGGGTGGTATACGTCAGACCCCAGTAACCGATAAGTCGTGTCGATGTGAGGCTCATAACAGGTCGAGAAACTACTGATAACACTTACCAGTAAATCTCTATATCAGCCCTGACCAGGGACTTCCAGTTATAGCCAATCGAACACAGCATAACATCAACTCCCTATACCGGGAGAGACGAATCCCCTCCTATCGCTCATTGCCTCCATGTGATTCGGGACTGTACCCAAAAGCCACCGTTTTGCACGTCCTCTTGGACGTAGTAAGGTGGAAATCAAAGCACAGTGGGAATCACACAAGACTCTATGACGATCTCGGGTCTATAGACTACCCTGTACTAGTGTCACCGGAGAACTGCCATCTGACGTAGTATATCACCATCTGGGAGTTCTCGGCGAGTCCTTCCAGTGTACCCAATCTCCATTGAGCACCCGTACACCATCTCTGATGTCAAACACCGATGGATATGGGATCATCCATCGCCCATCATATGGGTCAAGATGCGTATACGCTAGTCTACTCTGGTGTATCGATGCCCTGTCTCGATATACCCTCGACTAAGAACAGTTATAGGATGTACTCATCGACTACCGTGGCCCCACTAGTATGATCTCATCATAGTCCCAGTAGTCGAGTACATATCCTAAGGGCTTTATCAACATGTGAGAGAAAAACAGTAAACCAGTACAAGTCAACATGTTAAGATAAAGTGAAACCAAATAGCATCATGACGAGCAAGAAAGTCCTCTCTATATATATCCAAGCATCCATCATAATATACATCATATGTACAACAATGGCCTCTAGGGCATATGCATAACTAATAATCTCCCACGTGCACTAAGGCCAGCTGTTGTAGTATCTCATACCTAGCATCCCGAATAATCTCTCAAACTGTATCTGGGGAATGGCCTTCGTGAGTGGATCCGCAGTGTTGTCCTTCGTATCTACTCTCCTGACCTCGATCTCCCGGCGATCAACTATCTCCCTGATCAGGTGATACCGCCTCAGAATATGTCTGGACTTCTGATGGGACCCGGGTTCCTTGGCCAAAGCCACAGCTCCATTGTTATCACAATACAGAAGTATTGGATGCTCAATGGATGGAACCACACCAAGTTCATGTTAGTTATATGTATGCCCTAGAGGCCATTACTGTACATAGGATGTATATTGTAGTGGATGCTGGGACGTATATAGGGAGGACTTTCTTGCTCGACATGATAGTATGCTATCTGGTTACACTTTACCTTAACGTGTATGCTGATTGTCTCTCTGTTACATGTTGGTAAAGCCCTTAGGATCTGTACTTGACTACCTGGACTATGATGCGGATCATACTAGTGGGGACATGGTAGTCCATAAGTACATCCTTCAAAGTCCCTAGTCGTGGGTGTATCGAGACGGGGCATCGATATACCAGAGTAGACTAGCGTGTAGCTTCTCGACCCATACAGATGGGCGATGGATGATCCCATATCCATCGGTGTTTGACATCAGAGGAGATATACGGGTGCTCAGTAGAGACTGGGTACACTGGACGGACTCGCCGAGAACTCCCAGATGGTATTATACCTCACGTCAGATGGCAGTTCTCTGGTGACACTGGTACAGAGTAGTCTGTTGACCCGAGATCGTCATAGAGTCTTGTGTGGTTCCCACTGTGCTTTGATTTCCATCTTACCACGTCCAAGAGGGTGTGCAAAACGGTGGTTTTTGGGTACAGTCCCGAGTCACATGGAGGCAATGAGCGATAGGAGGGGATTCGTCTCTCCCGGTATAGGGGGTTGATGTTGCGCTGTGTTCGATTGGCTATAACAGGAAATCCCTGGCCAGGGTTGCTGAGATTTACTGGTAAGTGTTACCAGTAGTTTCTCGAACAGTTATAGACCTCATATCGACACGACTTATTGAGCTATTGGGGTCTGACGTTTACCACCCCTAGGCGAGATATGCGACATATCAGACGATCAGACCGGACTGTACGTTAGTGTTACTGGTCGGATTCACTGGAGTGTGAGCGGGCTTGCTCGTCGATCTTCAGATCGCTCAATACCCGGGTGGCCGTTACGTTTAGCAGACCGCTTGCGGCTTGTGGATGTTTGATATGATCATCATCCGCTGCCGGCGTATTGACGAGTCTTTAGAGTCCTACACAGAGGTTTCCTGGCTCAAGCGAAACGAAATAGGAGCGCATATGAGATATGTGCGGGACCGAGAATAATGCGTGTATGTGATACCGTATTCTATTCTCGCGATAAATATATATATCGAATGGTTGTATGCGATATAACCTAGTTATCGATTCAAGCGTTGATTCGATAAGCCGATATATTAGATACCAGTCGGTTATGTGCGCATGACCGGATCATTGAATCAAGTGTTGATTTAATGATTTAATGTATAATTATATATTTGATATATTACTTTGCATTAACTAGTATCGGTTCACTTTAGACGGATTTTCTCACTCGGATGTGCGCATTGTATATGCGATATACTTTTGTGCACTTAATTGTATCATGTTTGATGATACATGTCATGCTAGGGTTCAAGTGTAAAGATTAAACCTTGGTTAATGAAATGGTTAGGGTTTCTTATTTGTTATTCATTTATCTTATTTTGTTATCCATTTATTTTTGATAAATGAATAAAAGAAAATGAGAAAAAGAATGGTGGCTTCTTTTGTTCTTTAGTTGAAGCTTCATGAAGCTTTGTTCAAGTCAACCATCCTTATCTCATCCTTAACCCTAACCATTCCCACTAACCATGATTCATTCTCTACACTTAACTCTAGTTAGAATTATGATAAGAATTCATTTTCTTTTCTTTTTCTATTAACTTATCATAATATCTTTCTTCTTCTTCTTCATTCTTCAAGTGAAGAAAAGCAAGGTCCATCAATGGTGATTGTTGGAAATGAGTGAGAAATCCAATTCTAAAGTCTACCCACTTCCTATTTCTTCATCCTCTACCTCTTGCCAAGTAGTAGAGTGTGTTTCCTTCACAAGTTTCATGACTTGGTGAAGGTGGAGCTTGATTCATCGATGCTTCGACGTAGATCATCTTCGGCATGGACATCGACGACCTAGCTTGCCCATTCTCCGACGAAGCCGATCCTAGAGCCCGGATTTGATTTGGACAGCGGAGAGGACCTCGTTGCGGAGCCGTGGAGGTGGAGCACCGGATCTACAAAGGTTGTATTTCCGTATCTTTTAGTTAAGTGTTAACTAGTTAGCTTGTTCGCCTAGACATCTAGCAAACGATCCGTACTTTAGGGTTTGTAGGCACCATATTTTTTGAAATTGCCATGGTTGATGGCTTGGGTGACCTCACTAGAGTGCCTAGGAACCCTGCAGTTCACTAATGAACTTCTTTATCCAGACAGCCTCTTTGGCAGCATCGTTGGCAGCGATGTATTCAGCCTCCATCGTCGAGTCTGCAATGGTATCCTGTTTGGAACTCTTCCAACATACCGCCCCTCCATTGAGGGTAAAGACAAATCCTGAGTGTGACTTAGAGTCGTCCTTATCACTTTGGAAGATGGAATCAGTAAAGGACTCCACCCGGAGTTCTCCGTTACCATACACCAAGAACATGTCTCTAGTCCTTCGCAAGTACTTGAGAATGTTCTTCACAGCTGTCCAGTGACTCTCTCCAGGATCTGCTTGATACCGACTCACTACACTTAGTGAGTATGCTACATCGAGTCTGGTACATAGCATCGCATACATGATAGAGCCTACTGCCGAAGCATAGGGTATCCCTTGCATGCAAGCTCTCTCCAAATCAGTCTTGGGAGACATCTCTTTGGAGAGAGTGAGTCCAGAGATCGTGGGTTGGTTCCCACGCTTGGATTCTTCCATACTAAATCTCTTTAGTATGGTGGCAATGTACCTGGATTGGGACAAACCCAGTATTCGTTTAGATCTATCTCTATAGATCATGATTACCAATATGCAGGAGGCATCACCTAGATCTTTCATCGACAATCTTTATGATAAGAAGAGCTTGACTGATTACAGCATAGGAATATCATTTCCTATCAAGAGTATGTCATCCACGTACAATACGAGGAAGACAACCTTACTCTCTGCTACTTTCTTATAGATACAAGGTTCATCTATATTTTTGATGAAGTCAAACTCTTTAACTACAACATCAAAACAGATGTTCCAACTCCGCGATGCTTGCTTTAACCCATAAATGGATTTAAGCAGCTTGCACACCTTTCCGCTGCTCCCACTATCTACGAAGCCCTCTGGCTGAGTCATGTACACGCACTCTTCTAAATCACCGTTTAGAAACGCGGTCTTAACATCCATTTGCCAGATTTCGTAGTCATGGTATGCAGCAATGGCAAGTAAGATCCGGATGGACTTAAGCATAGCTACTGGTGAAAAAGTTTTTTCATAATCCACACCTGGTCGTTGACGAAAACCCTTTGCAACAAGTCTAGCTTTTAAAATCTCAACTTTTCCATCTACACCAAATTTCTTTTTAAAGATCCACTTGCTCCCAATGGGTTTTACCCCTTCAGGAGCATTTTCCAAAGTCCATACTTTGTTGGTGTACATGGATTCCATCTCAGATCGCATTGCATCCAGCCATTTCACAGAGTCACCACTCGTGATGGCCTGCTTGATACTAGTTGGGTCATCATCTTCCATGATGCAATCCTCGCTCCCACCATCAATGAGAAAACCGTAGTATCTCTCAGGTGGACGAGAAACCCTACTAGATCGGCGGAAAGGCTGGGGTTCGTCAGGTACTACTGAATCCTCTGGTTCCATTAAATCATCTGTCGTAGTTTGTGTCGCTGGAACCTCTTCCAGTTCTACCTCATTGCCATCAATTTCTTTCATTAGAAATCCCTTTTCTAAAAAGGTGGCATGTCGAGAAACAAACACCTTTTGTTCCTCGGAGTGGTAGAAGATATACCTTCGCGAATGTTTGGGATATCCGATAAACTTACATAAGACAGATCTTGCCTCGAGCTTGTCCGGATTTTGTCTTTTGACATAGGCTGGACAACCCCATATCTTAACATACATAAGAGATGGTCTCTTCCCTTTCCATATCTCATATGGAGTGGTAGGCACTGATTTGGTAGGAACCATATTCAATAGGTGTATGGTTGTCTCAAGCGCATACCCCCAGAAGGAAATAGGCAACTCAGCCTCACTCATCATGGAGCGAACCATATCTAATAGGGTACGATTCCTCCGCTCCGATACACCGTTGTGCTGTGGTGTATAAGGAGGAGTAAGCTGAGAGAGAATCACATTCTCTTTTAGATAATCCAGAAAATCATTGCTTAAGTATTCTCCTCCTCGATCAGATAGAAGGATCTTAATACTTTTGCCCTTTTGGTTCTCTACTTCGTGCTTATATTATCTGAATTTCTCAAAAGCTTCAGACTTGTGTTTCATCGGGAACACATGTCCGTATCTAGAGAGATCGTCAGTGAATGTAATGAAGTAGGAAGAACCGTTCCTGGCATGCGTAGACATGGGACCACATACATCACTATGTACCAGTCCTAAAAGTTCGGTAACTCTTTCTCCGTGTCCACTAAACGGAGCTTTGGTCATTTTTCTTTTGAGACATGAATGGTAAGTATCATAAGATGACAATTCGAACGGATTCAAATATCCATCCTTATGTAACTTAACCAGTCGTGTCGCATTGATATGACCAAGTCTACAATGCCACAAGTAGGATTCGTTCATTTCTGAACTTTTCCTCTTGTGTGTGTTTTGTATATTGAGGATTGTATTTTGATTGAGAATGAATATGCCATTATGTAATGAGCCTGATGCAATCAACTTTTGATCTAGGAATATGTTCATAACATTATCCTGTACTACAAAATTATATCCTTCTTTACTTAATAAAGAAACTGATATAATTTTGCACATCATGTTTGGTATATAATAGCACTCATTCAGAATCAGTGTATTACGACTTGGTAATACAAGGTGATATTCGCCAACTGCTTTGGCTACAATACTTGCACCGTTCCCTACTTGAACGGAATGATCACCTTTTCCCAGTTCTCTACCTTTCCGTAGCCCATGTAGCAATTTACATATGTGGGATCCTGATCCGGTATCTAATACCCAGGACGTGGGCGAACTGAGAAACAGTTCTCAATAACTAACACACCTGAAGAAGATGCACCAACATGCATGATTTTTTGGGCGGCTTGAGAATCCAGATATTCTCCTATTCCCTGTTCAGTCTTATAACTCTTATAAGAAAGAACGGGTCCAACGTTCCCCTGCTCAGTATAATAAGCGGGTTCAGTCAATACATCCATATTATTATCTTGATTATGGCCTGACATGGTCGCTACCTAGAGAGAGAGAGAAGAAAACACTTTAGCGTATGCTCTTGCAAGATTAGATTGGTTATTATCTTATCTAATCAGGATATCTCCCACTGTTTTTATCAAATCTTCCTTCAAACCCTAAAAGGTAAGATTAGCCGGGATTAATTACACCCTACAATTTCGTCAATCTTTCAGCCAGATCAGTGTCGGTACTTGAGGGAAGTTTCCCGTGCTTTCGTACGGACCTAATTAAAGTAAACCTTATTTTCCCAGAGGCATAACCTCGTTAACACTTTTCAAGGCACCTACTTGATCGGCTAATTGTCCTGTGTAAAACTCTCCCAGGAGTAACACTTACTCACAGTGGGTATCGGGATCCAATTATCTCATAGGAGGTATGCAATATCATTGCAAATTTCAACACTTGAAATTCCCGATAATGCTTTTACCCCTAGCGTCCCATGACCTTGACGAAGGCCAAACTACCCATAGGGCGCTGGTCAAGTTCAACCCGTTCATTTCTTGATTGAATTAAACCCACCCGTACGACCCTTGACGAAGGCCAAACTACGCCGTACGAATACCCTAATCCAATCGCATCGTATGCTAGCAGATAAGCACTAGTTAGCTACCGTACACTACGCCTTGACGAAGGCCAAACTACCGCAGCATGAATACTAAGTAGTACTTATCTGAAATGACGGAGGGCTACGCAGGTTTTTCAGAAAACCCTGAGCGTAATGAACTTGATATCGTCGTAGAATCATGTGGTTTTTGAAAAAGGAGTGTTTTTGAGGCTTTTCTAGTTTCGCTAAAGAGGTCACTCCCGGTGAAGGGATCTCGGCTCTTTCCCCATCGAATAAGGTGCAGGATATATCATATATATCACTGTGCAAAGCAAGAACTATATAAGCTGTCAAAAACTAAACCGTGTGTTTGTAGCATCTGCCAGTTTCGCTAAAGAGGTCACTCCCGGTGAAGGGATCTCGGCTCTTTCCTCATCGAATAAGGTGCAGGGTATATCATATATACCGCTATGCAAAGCAAAACTGTAGCTACCCTTTTTATAAAGTTTTGATTCTACAACATCTTTTAGGTTTCTTTTCTTTTTATTAATCTCATTAATAAAATCCCATCAGCTTATGCTTCCTAAGCATCACAGAAGAAACGAAAGCAGTAATATTTATATATCAGCATATATATATAGTATAAGCATTTGTCTCAGGCAGTAATATGATCTCATCACAGAACATTGCAGTAGAAGAACATATATGAAATATTGGATATACTAGGACGTCCGTTTTTTCAATACGAGCCTGTATAAAACACGGATTCCACGGTCGCGACGAATAGCCAAACCCACATCCCAAGACCCCTACGAGAGCGGCAAGTAACACTGCCAATTCTAGGGTTAGGAGACCCAGTCTCGACTCCTCGAGATGGCCTCCCACTGGACCCTAGAACCCGGTTACTTGTGCTCCCCTCCTTGGGTCTACCTAATGCGGAAAAGTAAATAATATACACAGGTGACATCAACCTCATCCCGGAAGTGCCCCAATAAAAGAATATTGCATACAAATGAATTTTACATGAATGAAAATAAAAACCCTCATCTCACATAAAACCCCCGTCTATTCAGAACACGATGATCCAATATAACATATCACAGCAACACATAATATCACATATCATCAACGTAAGTATGCATACACCGATCGTCGTAGATGTATAGCAACAAAGACTGGCAATACAACTACATACTACACTTACGGTCACAGAAAAGAAATTGTAAAACTACAATATTTGGAATCCACAATCACTTTAGACATCGTAAATCCGAAATATCACATACTTCGCATTTCATGCCTAACTATCCGAAATATCACATATTCCACATACTTAATTAGCAAATTTTCTTAACTAATTTTCCTAAGCCAAATTTAGTTAGCATGCACAACCCTAATCACCTAGATTAAGTGGTAACTTGTGTTTATTTTCTTTTCCCTCTTGCATGGTTCATTTTCCTCACAAAAATCAAGTCAACCTGTTAATTAAAAATGAAATAAAAAGAATGGGAGGCATGGTTGGGATTAGGTGAAGAATGGCTTGACTTTTGACCATAACCTCACTCTTTTCTCTCTCCCCCTCTCATTTTCTGGAAATTCCAGCAGAAGCAGCAGCAGCAACATATCCTTCATCTTCTTCTTCTTTTCTTCTTCTTACCTCCAAACAACAAACCCCTACACAAAAAAACTCACCTTTTCTTCATAAACCCTTGCAAAATATCTCTTTTGTGGGTCTTGGTTGCAAATCCGTGCCTTTGAAGGCAAGTGCAGCAAGTTAGACTTCCCTAAGATCATTTGGAGGAATTAAACTCACCCATATCACTTTATTGCTTAACTTGTGGTTTTATTAGCTAAAAATTGTGTTTTTGTACGTTTTAGTGCTAAAGAGATGGATTAAGTGAAGTTTAGGGTAAGTTAGGGTTTTTAAGATTTGATTAACTTAATTAGGTGCTATTAATGTTGTTTAAACCAAGTTAATTTCTCAGATTACACTAAAATGTAAGTCCACGGTAGCGCCCCGGCCGTCTAACAGACGCCAAATGCGGAACAAAAACTTTTTACAACTGGCGCTATCGCGTACAATAACCCGGATCTGCCATTAAAGCTAAACTAACAAACTACAAAATGGGTAGAAGAGTTACCGAATGATCCGAGTCCTTCGGCCTTCAACCATCATCCCATGCTTTGTTGCGGCTGCTCCGATCTCCTCGATCTCCAGTCTTCTCATCCAGGTGGCACCACGTCGACGGATCTTTAAACGGGCTCCCGCCTGTTAACCGAGGCAACTCGGTCGTCAAGTTTGCTAGAAGAGACGACCAAGATGATGTAAAGAATGAGTAGAACACTTTGTCTCGTTACGTCCAAAGCTATGGACGAACGGTTAATGAAGTTGCCTTTTTTTTTTGGAATCGGGTGATAAGAATTTGAGCTATATGAAATTTCCATATACAAATCTATCATAATCTTTTCCCTAGTGAACAACAACTATAATCCATCTCCCATGAAGGGCCAGCCATGATATAGAGAGGAAGGGGGTGAGTGTAGGAGCTAGGAGGTGACCACAAGAATAAAATGAGATGATGATTCACCTTAACACCATAGTGAACAACAACCATAATCCATCTCCCATGAAGGGCCAGCCATGATATAGAGAGGAAGGGGGTGAGTGTAGGAGCTAGGAGGTGACCACAAGAATAAAATGAGATGATGATTCACCTTAACACCTTGTATGAACACATTAATGAAGAAATGAATCATCAAGCCAAGTCACCATCCTAGTCATCAAAGCATTTAATGAACAAATGAGTCATGAAGCCTAGTCACCATCCTAGTCATCATCTAGAAGCTTCCACACTCATCTCAAGAAAAGATAAATCCGTATTTAACCGAATGTTAAATACGGCTGATAGAAAACTGGAAACTGACAACTTCCAAAAGTGATCCTGAAACGAATTTCAGGATAACCCCGTAACAATATAAACATACCCGTATTTGTATTACGACCGAATACAAATGCAACTGAGACAAAGATATTATATCTACACAGCATAATACTCGGATCCGGCTTAAACCAAAGCCGACCAGTATTATCTGCCCGAAATATGACACGTGTGTAAACGCACGTGCATTTTCCTAACCTTGCCATAAAACCATACGGCCTCTACAACGTTTCGCCCGAACTTAGGAAAGTGTCTGTGGGGGACTCTAATGACTCATCAACACACTGGCACTGGGTATAACCTCTAGCACGTCAGAGGTACTGGCTGTACGTAACGGTTGCCTATGTATTGATCGAAAGGGAAGCTGACGAGCGAACTCATCCAGAAAACCCTACTGAGCCTAACAGTGACAATATACATACAGTCCGGTCCGTTCGTCTATAAGTATCGCATATCTGCCAAGGGGCGGGAAACGTCAGACCCCCAATAGCAGTATAAGTCGTGTCAGAGAGTGGCCCAGAACACCCTGAGATGCAAATGGAGTACCTACCAGTAAATCTCCTGCCTCGGCCGAGGGCTTTGTGTAATGGCTCTCCTAGACACAGCGCGATCTCACCCCCAATACCGGGAGAGACGAATCCCCTGCCGATCCGCTCACTTGCCTCCATGTGGCTCGGGACTGTATCCACAAAAGACCTATTTGCACGACTCCTTTGAGCCGTGGTAGGGTAGAAATCAAAGCACAGTGGGAACTCACACGAGACAAATGATGACCTCGGGTCGATGAACAAACCTGCACACATGTCACCAGAGAACTGCTATCTGACGATATGTATAATACCAACTAGCATGTTCCCAGCGAGTCCTGTCCGGTGTACTCATAACCTAATGAGCACCTGTATACATCTTAGGTGATCCTACTGACACCGGTGGCTTGTGAGACCGGCCACCGCCCCTTATCGGGATCTTGACTGTATACACTAGTCTACTCTGGAGTATCGATGCCCTGTCTCGAAACTCCCACGACTAGGGACACTTTAAGGATGTGCTTACAGACCCCAGCTCCCACGTATATGATCGCCACCATACTGCTGGTACTCAAGCAAGAATCCTATGGGCTCTATCAATATGCAATAGCGAACTAAAGTATGTATACGATGATAAAGTCAAACCAGATAGTATACTATCATCTCAAGCAAGACTGTCATATCAGTATAGGTCCTGCCTTAATCATTGCAATCACGTACCTGCGATCTAATAATTGACTTTGAGGGCACTATCTCCAACAATCTCCCACTTGCACTTAAGGCTAATTATTGCGATGTCGCATACTCACAGCCTGTGTGATACCGAACACCCAACTTCTCTACTAATCAGTTTCACAAAGCTAGTTTGTAAAACTCTTGTGTTCGAGAAATAGCCTCAGTGAGTGGATCCGTCCTGATGTTTCTTTTTATGTCTCTCTTAATCTCAAGTTCGCGGAGAAAGCTATCTCCCGAATCGAGTAATTCCTGTCTTAGAATATGTATGAATATCTGATGGGACCCAGTTCATAAATGAACTCCTAATTCAAACTTCTTAGACTGTATCGATAACTGAACCTAATCAGTATCCAGCACCATGCATCCCACAGTATCCTCTTGGACCACCTGTCCAGAATACCGTCCCTCGTCAAAGGGAAAACTATAACGCTGACAATCACTTTGTCATCCAGGTCATCTTGGAAGCCTGGAATGATAACCGTCTCCCGAAGGAGGCTGCCGTCATCAAATCCGTAGAACATTCACTTATGTTCTAAATCTGCTTCCTTATGTTTCTCCAGGATTGGATTAATATTAACTTATCGCATCGAGTGAAAAAACAACATCTGGTGTGGTACTTGACATCTCATGATTGACTCAATTGCCTAAGCAAGTGATCTGCCAATCATGCACTTCCCTCTCTCCTTTAGTCTCTAAGACACCTTTAGAGAGGGTGACTCCATCACCTGCAGGTACACCACCATGCCTAGGAGTCATCTATTCTAAATACCATTAGAATACGGTCAAAGTACCCATATTGGGAAACTACCCAAATCTAGATCTAAAACTATAGATCTAGTAACCAGAATGTCTGATATTTTATCCATGTCCTTTGTGAAGAAACAACTGTGTAACAACCACAGTACAACCGATCGTAGTATAGGAATTTTACTTCCTACTCTGTGTATGTCATCCAAATACCAGGACATCACACCCTACTACCTTCTCACCAAATCCATCCCCTATTCTGATTAAGTCAAACCCATGACTGTCACATCAAAAATAGATGATCTTATCTCCGTTATATCTGCTCAAGCCTATAAATAGACATAAGCTACTTGCCCACTATACTTCCGCCGCTCCCACTGACTACGACAACCCTCTGACAGAATAATATCTACGTACACTTCTAAAGCTAGTTTAGAACGACGTTATACTTATCCTCTTGCCGGGTCTCATAGTCTGGAACAACAGTAGTGTCAAGTCTGGGTAAACTAGAACCTCTCTGTCACCGTCTTTGAGGCTACCGGAGTACCTCTCGGGTGTCTGAGGTTACCCACCATATCTGTGGAGTGGCTATTGGAATGTCAAACCTGATTGAATATATAGGTCCTATTAAATTTTTCGTAATCGTTTGTGATTCTGGAATCACTTCCAGTTCTACCATACTTCCACTACTGTTTTCTGAAAAAATCCATTTTACTAAAACTGTGGTGATTCAAGAACAATATCACTATTGATCTTCCATATGGTAGAAAATTAACCCTCGACTAAGCCCGGGTCAACCCAAAAACTGCCATTACAGAAACGTGCCCTGAGTTATCCAGAGTCTGGTTTTAAGCATAAGCCGGACAACTCCCCGTATCTTAACATCGTTAAGATATGAACCATTCTATATACAATATAGAAATAGAGGCACTAATTTAATTGGAACCATATTCAAATCATGCAGCTGTCTCCAGTGCATATCAACTTAATGAAGAGAGGCTAATCAGTATTACTCAACTTATGAATCCATCCAATTATGAGTAACCTGAAAGAGAAACAAGTTTCTCAAAACCATTACTCCAACTGAATACCAAACACAAGAATCTACATCTTCGATCTCTTTGAAGAATCCCGATACTTGCGATACCTGGTTCTCTACTTTATTCTTATACCCACAATTTATCAAAACTTAGACATTGTATTTCTACGAAACACTTGTCTAAAAACTAGAGAAGTCATAAATAAACAGAACATAGTATGAGGACCTACCCCTTTGTCCTGACGGACACTGGACAACATACAATACTCTGTATAAGTCCACTGAGTTTGAATAACTCAAAACCTGTGCATCGTAGGTTGAAAACTGTACTTATGGTTAAGAACTATTCCGTTGTTCAATGCTCCTTACCCAATCGTCAACTGATATAGGTAAATGTCACGGACATAATTTCAAAAAGTTATATCTCACTTTATAAAAATAAACGTACAGAAATATCATTTTGAAATTGGTGCACAACAACGGATACTCAAAAACCAAATACATGTCGTCCGGCAAAAACCCAGGCGATCTTCTTAAATATCACCAATTACAACGAATTCCGATATAATGAGGATGGTCACCTTATTCCCAATAACCTACTCCCACTCATCATCTGTAAAACCTATACAGATATGAGAATAAAACCTGGTAATTACATACCCTGGAGTAAGTATCTAATCGGGAAAACAGTTTTCATTTAACAATGCACTGAAACATGAAAATGTTTCGTTGGGGTATCCTGGTATTCTTAGTAATGCCTCTTCCATAATCCTATTCATAACTATAACCGTATATTTCTTTGCCATCTCTCCAAATCCCTTTATTTGTCTTTAGTCATTACCTTCTGTACACCATTGTTAGGCTAAATGGTTTTCTTCCTTCCCTACTGTTCGGCACCAGCCTATGGTTTGGAAGAAGACTGTCCAGTAAGCATAATAGGTGTACCCTCGTAAACCTAGGAGTACTCGCAACTTGAGAGAAGGTGAAGATAAAAGACAACTGAATAATACCTTATTCTATTTCTCCCGAACTGGGGAAAAAAGAAAAGGTCAAATATGAGTGGCGATGAAGTATGTGGTTTAGGTCGTGAATGATAACAGTCGCAATTTACTTTGCCCTCTTTCTAATCCCTTTATTTTGTCTTTACATATTACCTTCTGCACACCCTACTTAGGCTAATTGGTTTTCTTCATTCCTTACCTTTCGGCACCTGCCTATGGTTTGGAATAAGATTATCCAATAAGCGTAATAGGTGTACTCTCCTAAACTAAGGAGCCCTCGCAAGCTGAGAGAAGGTGATAATAAAAGACAACTGAATAAACCAATTCAATTTCTCCTGAACCTGGATCCATCCTCGAAGAAGTCCCTTCGAGTTCGTATATAACCATACGATGGATCTATCCAATGGAAGTGGATATCCGTAGTAATACGGGGTGTTCTAAAAAATGCAAAGGGTAAAAGAAGGAGCGGCAATGACTTATGCAACTATAGACAATCCAAAAGCCAGTATTTTAAGAATGTTCGGTCAACTTGGTCACTGAGTCATAGTCTAGGGTCGGTCAAAGGTCGCTGCCAAAGAGAGAGAGAAAAGAAACACTCTGCGTGCACTCTAACCTAGATCAGAATGGTTATCACTTTATCTAATCAGGAAACCTCCCACTGTAATCTCAAATTCTCCTCCAAACCTGAAAGAAGAATTAGTCGGGATCACCCGAAGAGTAAACTAACTCATCAGTGAGAATCGGGATCCAACTATCATCGCATGATAACTTGATGGAAGCCACTCAAGTTATTACACTCCAGAAGGTATGTGCATGCCTGGCAAGTTTCCTGTATGTTTGAAACTCCCGATATAATTTTTACCTCATGCTCTTATGACCTTAACTAAGGGCCAACAAATCATAAGTCACATATCAAGTTCTTCCCGTCATTGTCCAGGTTGATTTGAACCCACCGGTACATACTCTTGACTAAGGGCCAACAAAGTAATACGACTGTCCCAAAACAACGCATCTATCTATGCAACAAATGAATACCCAGCAGTTACCAAACACTATGCCTTGACTAAAGGCCAACAAACATAGCTTGAATACTATTGACTATCCATAAGAAATGACAGAGGACTACGGCTGGTTTTTGGCGAAAAACTTTTAACGTAATGAACTTGATGTCGTTGAAGGAACCTGATAGCTTTTTATAAAAATAAAGTGGCGAAAACCTTTTGCTAAAGAGGTCACTCCCGGTGAAGGGGTCTCGGCTCTTTCCTCGTGGAATGAGGTGCAGGATATTCCAATTGAATACCGCTATGCAAAGCAACTTGTAATCGACTATAGTGAAGTTATTACCCTGACATAAACTTCTGCCCAAGGGGTCACTCCCGATGAAGGGTCTCGGCCCTTACCTCGTCGAATGAGGTGCAGGATATTCTATCTGAATATCACTTATGCAAAACAAAAGAAAACATCTTTGTAATAACACATTTTAAAATTTGTTCCAACAACATCAAATATAGGTTTGTTTTATCCTTGCATTGATAAGAACCAATGCAGTCCCATCAATCAATCACACCAGAAAAGAACGAAAATAATGTACGTATATGTCATCCGCATTCGTCACTGGGTCCCGTCATCACCCGTTAGGTTACTTAACTAACGACAGAGCGGGGGCTGGACTAGCGCGGGTGTAAAAAATATACAACATCTAATAGTATATATACCAATATACAATAATCGCTCCAGGCGTGATAATATGCAACATTACAGAAAAGCAATAAGCATCACAGAACAATACAGATAAACTGGGATCCCCGGGTTTCACAGAGCCGCTGCTGAAACCCGACGTTCCCCTGGTCGTTTGGATAGCCTGTGCAATGAAACTTAGACCCCTACAGGTGCGGAAAGTTACTCGCCAAAACCTGAAGCGAGGTAGTCCCCACAACATAGTGAATGGAACACCCGGCACTTCACGGAATCCGGTAAATTGAGCACCCCTCTTTGGGTCAACCTGTACCCCCTACGAGTGCGGCGAATAGTCTGCCAATTCTAGAGTGAGGTCCCTCTGCCTCTCAAAGCCATGAGATACGGACCCGTTGCCCTCCAGAACCCGGCTATCCGTGCACTCCTTCGCGGGATAAACCTAGTACAAAAATGAAAATATGTACAATGGGTACATCGACCTCAACCCGGTCGTGCCCCAAAAGAATATTATACAACAGGCAGTGACGGCAGTTCACATGTTGGACGCTCGCCCCGCAATATCAAATGTACAAATAAATCCAAACTTCACTATCATTGCACCTTACTATCCACCACGACAAATCCGCAATATCACAGCACAATACAGAACATCAACGCGAATGTCACGTTCGCAAACCCGTCTAAAAGAACTATAGCAATTAGACGCGGTTTACCGATCGAATGACATTCCCGGTCGGAGATATAAAGTAAGTACTGTAAACTAACAAGTTTAAAATTTCGATCGACAAAATTTCCCTAAGTGGGCCCCACGTACATCTGCTGTACAGTAACAAAATCTGGGCCAAAAAGAACAGTACCAGAAACCACAATTTATTATGTAGAAACAACAGAAGAAACATGGTCCACTAAGTCACCAATACGGCCGCGGTTCCGCGGTCAAAGCAAGGCTTTGACCGCATTTCCGCGGCGGTTTGGTCGACTCAGTGGGTCGTTTTTCTTCTGGTTCGTTAAAAAAGCCTGCTTAATTTTCTGGTATATGCAAAATAATTTTTAGACCCTTTTAAAAATCGACAGAAACTTTAACATGGAATTTTTGCGATTTTCGAAAATCCGTTCGATCGATATTTTAAACGCGTTAGCATAAGTTAGTATAGCTTAATGATGAGGCTCTGATACCACTGTAAGTCCACGGTAGCGCCCCGGCCGTCTAACAGACGCCAAATGCGGAACAAAAACTTTGTACAACTGGCGCTATCGCGTACTATAACCCGGATCTGCCATTAAAGCTAAACTAACAAACTACAAAATGGGTAGAAGAGTTATACCGAATGATCCGAGTCCTTCGGTCTTCAACCATCATCTCACGCTTTGTTGCGGCTGCTCCGATCTTCTCGATCTCTAGTCTTCTTGTCCAGGTAGCACCACGTCGACGGATCTTTAAACGGGCTCCCGCCTCTTAACCGAGGCAACTCGATCGTCAAGTTTGCTAGAAGAGACGACCAAGATGATGTAGAGAATGAGTAGAACACTTTGTCTCGTTACTCCAAAGTTATGGATGAACGGTTAATGAAGTTGCCTTTTTTTTTGGAATCGGGTGATAAGAATTTGAGCTATATGAAATTTCCATATACAAATCTATCATAATCTTTTCCCTAGTGAACAACAACCATAATCCATCTCCCATGAAGGGCCGGCCATGATATAGAGAGGAAAGGGGTGGGTGTAGGAGCTAGGAGGTGACCACAAGAATAAAATGAGATGATGATTCACCTTAACACCTTGTATGAACACATTAATGAAGAAATGAATCATCAAGCCAAGTCACCATCCTAGTCATCAAAGCATTTAATGAACAAATGAGTCATGAAGCCTAGTCACCATCCAAGCCATCATCTAAAAGCTTCCACACTCATCTCAAGAAAAGATAAATCCGTATTTAACCGAATGTTAAATACGGCTGATAGAAAACTGGAAACTGGCAACTTCCAAAAGTGATCCTGAAACGAATTTCAGGATAACCCCGTAACAGTATAAACATACCCGCATTTGTATTACGACCGAATACAAATGCAACTGAGACAAAGATATTATATCTACACAGCATAATACTCGGATCCGGCTTAAACCAAAGCCGACCAGTATTATCTGCCCGAAATATGACACGTGTGTAAACGCACGTGCATTTTCCGAACCTTGCCATAAAACAATACGGCCTCTACAACGTTTCGCCCGAACTTGGGAAAGTGTCTGTGGAGGACTCTAATGACTCATCAACACACTGGCACTGGGTATAACCTCTAGCACGTCAGAGGTACTGGCTGTACGTAACGGTTGCCTATGTATTGATCGAAAGGGAAGCTGACGAGCGAACTCATCCAGAAAACCCTACTGAGCTTAACAGTGACAATATACATACAGTCCGGTCTGTTCGTCGATGAGTATTGCATATCTGCCTAGGGGCTAGAAACGTCAGACCCCCAATAGCGGTATAAGTCGTGTCAGAGAGTGGCCCAGAACACCCTGAGATGTTACTGGAGTACCTACCAGTAAATCTCCTGCCTCGGCCGAGGGCTTTGTGTAATGGCTCTCTTAGACACAGCGCGATCTCACCCCCAATACCGGGAGAGACGAATCCCCTGCCGATCCGCTCACTTGCCTCCATGTGGCTCGGGACTGTACCCAAAAAAGACATGTTTGCACGACTCCTTTGAGCCGTGGTAGGGTAGAAATCAAAGCACAGTGGGAACTCACACGAGACAAATGATGACCTCAGGTCGATTAACTAACCTGCACACATGTCACCAGGGAACTGCTATCTGACGATATATATAATACCAACTAGCATATTCCCGGCGAGTCCTGTCCGGTGTACTCATAACCTAATGAGCACCTGTATACATCTTAGATGATCCTACTGACACCGGTGGCTTGTGAGACCGGCCACCGCCCCTCGTCGGGGTCTCGACTGTATACACTAGTCTACTCTGGAGTATCGATGCCCTGTCTCGAAACTCCCACGACTAGGGACATTTTAAGGATGTGCTTACAGACCCCAGCTCCCACGTATATGATCGCCATCATACTGCTGGTAGTCAAGCAAGAATCCTATGGGCTCTATCAATATGCAATAATGAACTAAAGCATGTATACGATGATAAAGTCAAACCAGATAGCATACTATCATCTCGAGCAAGACTGTCATATCGGTATAGGTCCTGCCTTAATCATTGCAATCACGTACCTGCGATCCAATAATTGACTTTGAGGGCACTATCTCCAACATAAAATACCATTTTGTATCAAATTAGAGTTAAATTAGCATTTTTGTTAAGATTTATGCCCTTTTGTGGTCTGCTTTCAACCCGGTTGCTTCAGGCAAAAGTTGCAATTTCTGGAGCATGTACACTAGACCTAGACCACACACACGAAGCACGAGACCATACTCCCTACCCCAGGCCGTAAATATATTAGTTCTGGCCGCAAATTGCGGCCAGATAGGAGAGCTGTGTGTTGGGTTTGGGTGGGTAGGAGTCTGCTGCATATTTAAGATCTTTGGTGTATGCAACTTTTTCTAATTCTGTCTGTATCAAAATCTGGAGCATAATACCCTATTTCCAATACTTTTGAGCTTGCGCGACACGTGTGTTATGTGAGTGGGTTTAGCATTTGCTGCGTATCACAGCGTGTCGGGGTAGTTTCAGACGCGTATACACACGTTTTAGCGTATCGGATACATACGCGTTTAGTTCGCGACGCGAGTTCTCATTTGGTTTTGATATCGCGTTTTTGCAGGATTTTAGCTTATGTGCACTCTTTGTGTAAATTCTAGGTTCGCAGGCGGGTACGTCGGAAGTCGCAAAGAAGGGGAAGCAAGTAGTCGGCTACACTTAGCACGAGACCATGATGAGTAGATTTATCATCTACGGGGAAATCGCCCGTATGGCGTTAAGCGTCAGGACTTGATAGGATATTGCAGTCGCCAGTCGTGCGCGCGCGCGCGCGTGTGTGTGTGTGTGTGTGTGTGTGTGTGTATGGGTTGTGCATATATATATACTATTGTAGCGTACCCCTCTTTTGTTACATATAGATACCGTATTTATGTAACACCGTACTGTCACTAACGGTTAAAGCTGCACGAGCACTATTTGTATGTTACACCCACACCGTTAGTGATTTCCATGACACTCGCACTATAGGATTGCTACGAACCATACATCATTTTGATTACCGCATCATTGATGATTAGACATGATTTTGTCCCATATTGTACACTCATGCTTGCGTAGATACCACATGTACATCTTTATTAACACATATACATATTGTACACTCATGCTTGTATATATACCACATGTACATCTTTATTGACACATATACACATGCTTGTGTATATACCACATGTACATCTTTATTGACACATATACACACTGTACACTCATGCTTGCGTATATACCACATGTACATCTATATTGACACATATACATACTGTACACTCATGCTTACGTATATATCTTTGTACATCCATGCCTACATACATACATACTCTTGCACATACATTGATGGTGCTGACTTTGATTTACACAATTGGGGACCGCATGAAATGTTTTCAACTGGATCCTTTTAAAAGAGCGGTTTTCCTCTTTTACTCATAGTACGATTTTATGCGGCATACGACACATTGCATGGATTTACGCATTGAGTTTTGGATTCGTGTGATTTCTGGATTTGAGAACCGTGGTATTATTTTAAGAAAGTATGCACTGTTTTGAAAAACCCGGTTTCTCTTGATATGATATTTCAGTGTGCCCACCATGAGTTTTCTCGGTTCTGAGATGTGTGACATGTGAAACCCGATTCGAGGAGGAGGACGATCCATTTGCGGGTACATGGTGGACCAGGTATGGTACCCCGGGGCGAGAGAGAGATTTCGTGTGAATGACGATGAGCCTGGCAGAAGGACTACTACCTACCGGTGATTGGTTAGACCTGGCGGTTATCCGGAGGATACCGACCAGAGTCAAGAGATGGATACGGGACGACCATACTTTCGGGGCCGAGGGCCGATTCCGCAGACGGAACCCGTGGGCCGATCCGGACTGACGAAGCCCGATATATGAGGACTTGCGTGTCGATGCTGGACACGAGTATTTCATGACGTTTTCGGGTGCCGATGTTGGGCACCCCGCTTCTATGAGATTTACAGGATTGAGGGCCGGATAGAGTGACGATGCCTGAGTTATCGGGATCTTGGGGCGTTTTTAGTAGACACCGGGGTTTTCCACGTTGATATTCCGTGTTGATGATATTTTATCACATGCTCAGCATTTCATTGCTATGCATCGCATCATGCAGTCGTAGTACCTGATAGAGTACTTTGGCATGATTATTGCATACCCAGCTCATCATATTGATGTTATTAGATTTCACTTGTTATGCATGATTATTGCATACCCAGCTCATCATTTAGATATTATCTGATTGCACATGTTAGAGTATCGCAGTACGTGCATACTCGCGGTTACCTTTATATGTTATTTATTATTCACGAGTTGGCAACTCACCCCCGTATGCCACAGTGTTTGCAGGTCGACTCTCAAAGTAGTTGTGGCAGGGCTGTCTCTTGAATCTTTTTGGCTACGGATACCACTGCAGTTGGCGCGTGAGCTGTTTTACTGATAGGTGGGTTTGTGGTATCCGGTTATTTTCCATTTGTACACTCTATTTGTAGGGTTCCTAGGCACACTAATGAGGTCTCACATGGCATCAACCATGCCAATTTCAAATTTTACAAGTGCCGAGAAACCCTAATACGGATCGTTAACTAGAGTTTAGGAGAAACAACAAGCTACTAAACTACTTTAGTGCTAAGTGAACGGAAATACAACCTTTATAGATCCGGTCCTCCACCTCTATAGCTCCGTGATGATGTCCCCTCGCTGCGATCATCGGATCCCGGGCTCTAGCATCGGCTTCATCGGAGAAATGGGCGGGCTAGGTCGTCGACTTCGATGCCGAAGATGATCTACGTCGAGGCAACACAAGATCAAGCTCCAACTTCACCAAGTCATGAAACTTGTGAAGAAAACACCCTATACCACTTGGCAAGTGGTAGAGGATGAAGAAATAGAAAGTGGGTTCACTTTAGAATTGGATTTCTCACTCTTTTCATGAAATCACCATTGAAAGTTGGAAGCTCTCTTCTTCTTGAAGAAGAAGAAGAAGAAGAAGAAAAAGAATATCATAAGTCTTTAATAAATAGGAAATAATATGATACTTATCATATTTGCAACCATAGTTAGGTGTAGTGAATAAACTAAGGTTAGGTTTAATGGTTAGGTTAAGGCTAAGAGACAAAATGGTCAAAGCTTCAAAGCTTCATGAAGTTTCATGAAAGAAACAAAAACTAGCCACCATTTTATTCTTGCCTTAAAATGAATTAATAAAAATAAATAGATAAGTAAATCAAAACCCTAACCATTAAGATAACCATGGTTTAATCATACACACCCAAGTTTGCATGTATCATCAAACATGATACAATCTTGTGCACAAAAGTATATCACATATACAACTTGTGCACTTCAAGTGAGAAAATCCATTTAATGTGAACCAATACTAGTTAATGCTAAGTAATATATCAAATATATATAATTATACATTAAATCATTAAATCAACACTTGATCTAATGATCCGGTCATATCGCATATAACCGACTAGTATCAAGTGTATCAATGTATCGAATCAACACTTGATTCGGTAACCCGGCTATATCACATATAACCTGCCGATGATACAAATCGCGAGAATAGAATACAGTATCACATACAGGTATTATTCTCGGACCCGCACATATCTCATATACGCTCCTATTTCGTTTCGCTTGGGCCAGGAAACCTCTGTGTAGGACTCTAAAGACTCGTCAATACGCCGGCAGCATGTGATGATCATATCAAACACCCACAAGCCGCAAGCGGTCTGCTAAACGTAACGGTCACCCGGGTATTGAGCGATCAGAAGATCGACGAGCAAGCCCGCTCACACTCCTGTGAATCCAACCAGTAACACTTACCGTACAGTCCGGTCTGATCGTCTGATATGTCGCATATCTCGCCTAGGGGTGGTAAACGTCAGACCCCAATAGCTCGATAAGTCGTGTCGATATGAGATCTATAACAGTTCGAGAAACTACAGGTAACACTTACCAGTAAATCTCAGCAACCCTGGCCAGGGATTTCCAGTTATAGCCAATCGAACACAGCGCAACATCAACTCCCTATACCGGGAGAGACGAATCCCCTCCTATCGCTCATTGCCTCCATGTGATTCGGGATGTACCCAAAAACCACCGTTTTGCACGCCCTCTTGGACGTGGTAAGGTGGAAATCAAAGCACGGTGGGAATCACACAAGACTCTATGACGATCTCGGGTCAACAGACTACTCTGTACCAGTGTCACCAGAGAACTGCCATCTGACATAAGGTATAATACCATCTGGGAGTTCTCGGCGACTCCGTCCAGTGTACCCAGTCTCCACTGAGCACCCGTATATCATCTCTGATGTCAAACACCAATGGATATGGGATCATCCATCGCCCATCTGTATGGGTCAAGAAGGTATACGCTAGTCTACTCTGGTATACCGATGCCCTGTCTCGATACACCCACGACTAGGGACCTTGAAGGATGTACTTATGGACTACCATGTCCCCACTAGTATGATCCGCATCATAGTCCAGGTAGTCAAGCACACATCCTAAGGGCTTTACCAACATGTAACAGAGAGACAATCAGTGTACACGTTAAGGTAAAGATCAACCAGATAGCATACTATCATGTCGAGCAAGAAAGTCCTCCCTATATATGTCCAAGCATCCACTACAATATACATCCTATGTATAGCAGTGGTTGTAGTATCTCATACTCAACCATCCCATAAAAGTCTCTCTCTGGGAAAAGGCCTTTGTGAGTGGATCCGCCGTGTTGTCCTCTGAGTCTGTTCTCCTAACCTCGATCACCCTGGAGATCAACCATCTCCATGATCAGGTGATACTGCCTTAGAATATGTCTGGATCACTGATGGGACGGACGTTCCTTGGCATAAGCCACAACTCCATTGTCACACAATGGGAGGAACTAAGTTCATCTCATGAACAAATATACATCCAGACTGCCTCTTTGGTAGTATCTTAAGTAGCGATGTATCCTGCCTTTATCGTCTAGTAAGCCACGGTATTTAGCTTGGAACTCTTCCAACATACCGTCCCTCCACTGAGGGTAAAGACAATGCCTGTGACTGACATTCAGTCGTCCTTATCACCCTGTAACCTTTCCAGTGATTTTCCCCAGGATCAACTGATACCATCACACTACAACTAGTGAGTCTCCTAACATCCAATTAGATCTATCTCATAGATCCAAAATCCAGGATTTAGGAGGTATCACTTTGATCCTATATGGAGAATCATTGTGATAAGCGGAGATTGACCAAGCGTAGCATAGGAAACTCCTTCCCTATCAAGAGTATGTCATCCACGTACTCTACGAGGATCACCACCATACTCCCTACTACCTTTTCGTTTATACAAGGTTCATCTACCATTTTGATGATGTCAAACTCTTTGACTAACACATCAAAACAGACGTTCCAACTCCGCGATGCCTGCTTTAATCTGTAAAGCAACTTGTGCACGTTTCTACTGCTCCCACTGTCTATGAAGCCCTCTGGCTGTGTACTTATAGACGCCCTCTTCTAAAACATCATTTAGAAAAGCTGTCATGGCACCCAACCGCCAGATATCGTAGTCATAGTATATAGCCGTGGCAAGTAGGATCTGGATGGACTTAAGCATAGCCACTGGAAAAAGGTATCATCATTATCCACGCCTGGTCGATGACGAAAACCTTTAACAAGTATTGCTTTGAAAGTCTCAACTTTTCCATCTACACCAAGTAATCTTCTCAAGATATACTTGCTCCTGATGGGGATTTAACCCTTCAGATATAGCAACCAAAGTCCATACTTTGTTGGTGTATAAGGATTCCATCTCAGATCGCTAAGCATCCAGCCATTCTTATAGAGTCCCACTCCTGATGGCCAGCTCGAAACTGGTTGGGTCATCATCTCATGATACAATCCTCGCTCCCACTATCATAGAGAAACTGAAGTATCTCTCAGGTGGGTGAGAAACCCTACTAGATCGGCGGAGAGGCTGAGGTTCGGTGGTATCTACTGAATCCTTTGGTTGTACCAAATCATCTGCTGTAGTTTGCATAGCTGGAACCTTTCCAGTTCTACATAACTGACCTTGCCTCGAGCTTGTCCGGATTTTGCTTTTAGATATAGGCCGGACAACCCCAAATCTTAACTAGCTTAAGACATGGGCTCTTCCCATACCATATCTCATATGGAGTGGTAGGCTGTGATCTGATTCGAACCCTATTCAATAGGTATGCAGCTTCTCAAGCGCATAACTCCCAAAAAGAAACAGGTAACTCAGTAGTACTCATCATAGAGCGCACCATATCAAATAGGGTGCAATTGCTCCGCCCCGATATACCATCGTGTTATGGTGTATACGGAGGAGTAATGCTAAGAGGGAATCTCATTCTCCATTAGAATAGTCCAGGAATTCTATGCACAAGTATTCTCCTCCCTGATCTCATCATAGGACATAATACTTATACCCTTATTTTGGTTCTCTACTTCTAACTTATATTCTGTGAATATCTCAAAAGTTTCGGACTTGTGTTTCAACAGGAACATATGTCTGAATCTAAAGAGATCATCAGAGAATGTAATGAAGTACAAAGAACCGGTCTTGGCATGTGTAGACAGGGGACCTTTATACATCAACATGTATCAATCCCAAGAGTTCACTAACTCTTTCTCTGTTTCCAGTAAACGGAGCTATGGTCATCTTATCTTTGTGACATGACTGGCAAGTTTCACAAGATGTAAATTCAAACTGATTTAAATATGCATCTTTATGTAACTTCAGCTAGTCGGGTCGCATTGATATGACCTAGCCTACAACACCTCAAGAAGAATTCGTTCATTTCTGAACTCTTCCTCTTGTGTGTGTTCTGTATACTAAGAACTGTAGTTTGATTTAGAACATTAATGCTTTTAGATAACGTGCCTGAACCGATCAACTTTTGATATAGGAAATGTTCAAAACATTATCCAACAATACAAAATTATATCCTTTCTTTACTAATAAAGAGACTGATATGATTTTGTATATCAGGTTCGGTATCTAATGAAATTCGTTCAGAATCAATGTATTGGTAATACAGGGTGACAGTGACCAACAGACTTGGTTGTAACACTTGCCCCGTTTTTCTGTCTCATGAAACTTATCACCCGTTCTCAGTTCTCTGCCTTTTTGTAGCCCTATGTAACAGATTACATATCTGGGATCCTGTTCCGGTATCAGATACCCAGGACGCAGAGGATACTGAGAAACAGTTCTGTGTAACGAACACACCCGAAGGAGATGCATCATATGCACTTTCTTCGTTTGGGCGGCACGGGAAATCTGGTATTCCCCAATTCCTGCTCTGTCTTATAACAATTATAAGTTGGAGCAGGACCAACGTTCCCCAGCTCAGTATAACAAGCGGGTTCGGTCAAAATTCCGTATTATTATCTTGATTAAGGCGTGATATGGTCGCTACCTGGAGAGAGAGAGAAGAAAACACTCAGCGTGCGCTCTTGCAAGAATAGATTGGTTATTATTTTATCTAATCAGGATGGCTCCCACTGTTTTTATCAAATCTTCCTTCAAACCCTAAAAGGAAAGACTAGCCGGGATTAATTACACACTACAAGTTCGCCAATCTTTCAGCCAGGCCAATGTCGGTACTTTAAGGGAGGTCCCCCGTGCTTTCGCACGAACCTAATTAATGTAAACCTCGTTTTCCCAGAGGCGTAACCTCGTTAACACCTTTCTAGACACCTACTTGATCGGCTAATTGTAATGCGTAAAACTCTCCCAGGAGTAACAATTACTCGCAGTGGGTATCGGGATCCAACTATCTCATAGAAGGTATGCAATCTCATTGCAAATTTCAACACTTGAAATTCCTGATAATTTTGCCCCTAACCTCCTATGACCTTGACAAAGGCCAACAAACCATAGGATGCTAGTCAAGTTCAACCCGTCATTTCCTGATTGAGTTAAACCCACCCGCACGACCCTTGACAAAAGCCAACAAGGTCGCACGACTACCCTAACCCAATCTGCATCATATGCATAAGCAGATAAGCACCAGTTAGCTACCGCACACTATGCCTTGACAAAGGCCAACAAACGCAGCACGAATACTAACTACTACTTATCTGAAATGACGGAGGGCTACGACAAGTTTTTCTGAAAACCTATTGCGTAATGAACTTGATATCGTTGTAGAATCAAATGATTTTAAAATGGAGTGTTTTTGAGGTTTTTCTAGTTTTGCTAAAGGAGTCACTCCCGGTGAAGGGATCGTCGGTCCTTTCCTCGTCGAATGAGGTGCTGGATATATCATATATATCACTGTGCAAAGCAGAAACTATAGAAGCTATCAAAATACAAACCGAGGGTTGTAGCATCTGCCAGTTATTGCTAAAGGAGTCACTCCCGGTGAAGGGATCTCGGTCCTTTCCTCGTCGAATGAAGTGCGCGATATATCATATATATCACTGTGCAAAGAAAGAATTGTAGCTACCTGTTTTATTTTTGAAATTCGATTCTACAACATCTTTAGGTTTCTTTTACTTTCATTAATCATATTAATGAAGTCCCATCATTAAAGTACCTAAACATCACAGATAAATACGACGTACACTTATGCCATCCGCATTCGCCTCGATGTCCCCTCATGCACCGTTAGGTTAGATAACTAACGGCAGAGCAGGGCAGGGCTAGCGCGGGTGTAAAACATAAGTAACGTCTATATAATATATCATATATACCATATACAGTATCCATCACAGAACATATCACATGATCACATCACAGATATCGCAGCAGAAGAATCATATGAAACATTGGATATACTAGGACGTCCGTGTTTTCAATACGAGCCAGTATAAAACACGGATTCCACGGTCATGATGAATAGCCAAACCCACACCCCTAGACCCCTACGAGAGCGGCAAGCAACCCTACCAATTCTAGAGTTAGGAGACCCGGACTCGACTCCTCGAGTTGGTCTCCCACTGGACTCCAGAACCCGGTTACTTGTGCTCCCCTCCTTGGGTCTATCCTAGTGCGGAAAAGTAAATAATATACAAATGGTGACAGCTTCCGCAACCTGGAAGTGCCCCAATAAATGAATATTACATACAAGTTTTTACATGAATGAAAATGAAAAACACTCATCTCACATAAAAACCCCCGGCTATTCAAACATGACGATCCAATATAACATATCCAGCAACACATAACATCACATGTTATCAACGTAAGTAAATATGCCCATCCCAATTGTCGTTGACATATAGCAACGAAACCGGCGATATCACATATTACACTTACGGTCGCAGAAAAGAAAGTGTAAAACTACAACAGTTGGAATCCGCAAACACTTTAGACATCGCATGCCTAATCAAATGAATTCCTTAGACATCACATGCCTAACAATTATAAACCCCGCATTTTAGTCTCATTATCGAAAACACTTTTCAATATCAAGTCGGGCAATTCAACAAGATTCCCGACATCCTGATCGAATGCTTGTCGCAAACTTTAGTAGGCGGCTGCACCCCCGATGCCTCCGACGAAGTGCACTAAGGCGGAACATCGCTGCCGCGAGCACCCGAACGGATGCTTTCGGCGACGGAGTTCTCCTATAGTCACTTGGTCGGGGCTATGGGGCGTAGCTGTCTATTATGTTTACCGGCGAGTATCCGCGTACGCTACGTGATTGCGACAGATTTTTGATCACATCAAAATTCCGTGGCAACCGATCAAGTGAGACTAAAGTGCTAGATTCATAACATTCATTCAGTTATCTCATTACTTATGAATTCCAATTATTGTATCACATTCCGGATAAATAGAAAATGTTAAACTTTCCGATCGAACAATCGAACACCCAAGTTTTCCCGAAACAACTCAACACATGAAATAAGTTTAAAAACATTCACTTCGTGCCTCAGTACCAACGGTCCAGCCGTAGAAGGGTCAAGCCAACGCCTCACATGTGGCACGCCGTACTGCCCCAAACCCTAAGGTTCAAAGGGCGGTTCAAGACGGTCACATAATCGAGTTAAGGTTTGTTGTCTTCTAGAGGGACCATCGCGTTACTTGCACTACTTGGAACGTCATTAAACTACGGAAAGATCCAACACTTGGAAATTTCCCAACAGGGGAAAAAGTGGGTATTTATATCCGGTCGAACTTTTTAACATATTCTAAAATTATCCGGAAAAACTCATAGACAAAGTTTGAAATTTCCGATCGAATCATCGAAGCTCCAAAACACCCCAGAAAACTCAACTCTTGAGTGCAAATTAAAAATTCCCAGAAAACTCAGCACATGAAGAGACAAATTACTGTGCAAAAATTGAAGTCTAACCTCATGATTTGGCCGCGGAACCGCTGCAGAAGCCAAGCTTCTGCCGCGGTTCCGCCACGCTTTAGCCGTATCTCTTGGTCAATTTTGCACCGTAATTCTTAGAATTTCCTGCTGAATTTTTTAAGAATTTTTAATCTGGAAAAAACCCAGTTTTGAAAAAATGTCCAGAGAAGGGGTCGGATTAGGGTTTCGGGGTTCGTTCGGATTTCTAACATTGTCTACGCATCGCCTGAGGCTCTAGCTAGGCTCTGATACCACTGTAGGGTTCCTAGGCACACTAATGAGGTCTCACATGGTATCAACCATGCCAATTTCAAATTTTACAAGTGCCGAGAAACCTTAATACGGATCGTTAACTAGAGTTTAGGAGAAACAACAAGCTACTAAACTACTTTAGTGCTAAGTGAACGGAAATACAACCTTTGTAGATCCGGTCCTCCACCTCTATAGCTCCGTGATGATGTCCCCTCGCTGCGATCATCGGATCCCGGGCTCTAGCATCGACTTCATCGGAGAAATGGGCGGGCTAGGTCGTCGACTTCGATACCGAAGATGATCTACGTCGAGGCAACACAAGATCAAGCTCCAACTTCACCAAGTCATGAAACTTGTGAAGAAAACACCCTATACCACTTGGCAAGTGGTAGAGGATGAAGAAATAGGAAGTGGGTTCACTTTAGAATTGGATTTCTCACTTTTTTCATGAAATCACCATTGAAAGTTGCAAGCTCTCTTCTTCTTGAAGAAGAAGAAGAAGAAGAAGAAAAAGAATATCATAAGTCTTTAATAAATAGGAAATAATATGATACTTATCATATTTGCAACCATAGTTAGGTGTAGTGAATAAACTAAGGTTAGGTTTAATGGTTAGGTTAAGGCTAAGAGACAAAATGGTCAAAGCTTCAAAGCTTCATGAAGTTTCATGAAAGAAACAAAAACTAGCCACCATTTTATTCTTGCCTTAAAATGAATTAATAAAAATAAATAGATAAGTAAATCAAAACCCTAACCATTAAGATAACCATGGTTTAATCATACACACCCAAGTTTGCATGTATCATCAAACATGATACAATCTTGTGCACAAAAGTATATCACATATACAACTTGTGCACTTCAAGTGAGAAAATCCATTTAATGTGAACCAATACTAGTTAATGCTAAGTAATATATCAAATATATATAATTATACATTAAATCATTAAATCAACACTTGATTTAATGATCCGGTCATATCGCATATAACCGACTAGTATCAAGTGTATCAATGTATCGAATCAACACTTGATTCGGTAACCCGGCTATATCACATATAACCTGCCGATGATACAAATCGCGAGAATAGAATACAGTATCACATACTGATATTATTCTCGGTCCTGCACATATCTCATATGCGCTCCTATTTCGTTTCGCTTGGGCCAGGAAACCTCTGTGTAGGACTCTAAAGACTCGTCAATACGCCGGCAGCAGGTGATGATCATATCAAACACCCACAAGCCGCAAGCGGTCTGCTAAACGTAATGGCCACCCGGGTATTGAGCGATCAGAAGATCGACGAGCAAGCCCGCTCACACTCCTGTGAATCCAACCAGTAACACTTACCGTACAGTCCGGTCTGATCGTCTGATATGTCGCAAATCTCGCCTAGGGGTGGTAAACGTCAGACCCCAATAGCTCGATAAGTCATGTCGATATGAGGTCTATAACAGTTCGAGAAACTACAGGTAACACTTACCAGTAAATATCAGCAACCCTGGCCAGGGATTTCCAGTTATAGCCAATCGAACACAGCGCAACATCAACTCCCTATACCGGGAGAGACGAATCCCCTCCTATCGCTCATTGCCTCCATGTGATTCGGGACTGTACCCAAAAACCACCGTTTTGCACGCCCTCTTGGACGTGATAAGGTGGAAATCAAAGCACAGTGGGAATCACACAAGACTCTATGACGATCTCGGGTCAACAGACTACTCTGTACCAGTGTCACCAGAGAACTGCCATCTGACGTAAGGTATAATACCATCTGGGAGTTCTCGGCGACTCCGTCCAGTGTACCCAGTCTCCACTGAGCACCCGTATATCATCTCTGATGTCAAACACCAATGGATATGGGATCATCCATCGTCCATCTGTATGGGTCGAGAAGGTATACGCTAGTCTACTCTGGTATACCGATGCCCTGTCTCGATACACTCACGACTAGGGACCTTGAAGGATGTACTTATGGACTACCATGTCCCCACTAGTATGATTCGCATCATAGTCCAGGTAGTCAAGTACACATCGTAAGGGCTTTACCAACATGTAATAGAGAGACAATCAATGTACACGTTAAGGTAAAGATCAACCAGATAGCATACTATCATGTCGAGCAAGAAAGTCCTCCCTATATATGTCCAAGCATCCAGTACAATATACATCCTATGTATAGTAATGGCCTCTAGGGCATACATATAACTAACACTATTGTATCTAGTACTCTCCATCTACTATTTCATGTATTGACTTAGAGACCAGTTGTGAGGACGATATTGTATTTTATTTTGTACTCTGGTGTCGAGCTCGTGTGAGCCGACTTTATTTATGCAGTTTTATCTTTTATGATGTTTTTCACTTATATTGCTCATTTTTTCGCTACGGCGTCGTATATTATTCTTGTGATAATTGTTTCCGCCGTTTGGTGTGATTACTCCCGTTTGGGAATGTTATATTCTTGGTATCAGTCATTTTACTTATATCATGTTTTGTACCCGTTTTCGGGACTAGTTTTTACAAAGGAGATGTTGCCGAAATTTTTAAGAAAATAATTTAAACTTTAAAGATTTTTACTGAAAATTTTCTAAATGTTTTAAACTAACGTTTTTCTTCACTCACTATTTTAATGGTTTTGATTTCTGGGTTTCGGCTTACTTGATCGTGTTGCGCCTGTAGACGTTACGTGGTTAAGTGTCGATCACGGGCCGAACTTTAGGTTGTAACAATCGTCATTCGGCGTTGTATACTATAGTGCAATGTGTGGTTGTTTCCGCCATTTGGCGTAGAGCTAGCTCCCGCCACTTGGGGATGCCTTTATTATTGCTTATGTATATATTCTTGTTTGTACCCATTTGGGGCCAGTTTTTACAAAGGAGACTTTGCCGAAATTTTTGAGAAAATTTGATGTTGCTTTTAAACTTGTTTTCCTACACTTCTTCTTTTAAATGGTTTAGATTTCTGGGCTTCGGCTTGCTTAGATTACGTTACGCCTCTAGACGTTACGTAATTTAAGTGTCGATCACGTTCCGTATGTTCGGGTCGTGACATATATATACATACATACATACATACATACATACATACATACATACATATATATATCATGGTTGATGATACATAGAATTAGGATGTATGAGAATCACACATAAGGTTGTGATGAGTAGATAATGGTTTTATTTATGAATTAAAAGAAAAGGAAATTGAGTCATTTTCTTAGATGCTTATGGAAGCCTTGAAAAGCCATGACTCATCGCTTGTTCTTTGTTTTATTCATAGATATTTTCCTACACTAATCACTTCACCTCATGGTTCATTCTCATCTCCTTCTTCCTCTTGCTCTCTAGAAAAGAAAAGAGAAAGTAGAAAATAAAGTGAGCAAAATTCCTACTTTATTAACTTACACTGTACTAGCCCTTTAGTTTATGTTGTTTGCTTCACTGATACCTTGATTAATGAAGATTGAGCTTGAGTTAGAGAGACTTCAAGTTGGATCATTTTCGGCCTCGAAGATTACGAAGCAAGCTCGTTCCTTTCAAAAAGTGGAGTCTAAGAAGAGTTCTACGGACTACTACTTGGAGCTTTAGAAGTAAAGGACCAATCTACCGAGGTTGTATTCTCTTTTTACTTAGTGTAGAACTTTTTTGCTTACACTAAAACCCTAGTTCTCTAGTTCGATTCTAGGATAGTATGCCTTAACACTCTAGATTTTTTAAAATTGCATACTTGATGCTCGTTGAAACATAGTAGAGATGTTAAGACCTACTTTCGGTTGGGTGGTCCACTCACTTCGTTTATTAGGGTTGTCTCGCTTCTGGTATTGATAGGTGTTTTACCGTACTCGTAGGGGTCTAGGGTCTGATACTACGGGCTATCCACACGACCGGAAAATTGCATTTCATATTTGTCTCCATTGAAATGTACTTTTCCTAGATTATCCGCATTTCCATATTTGTTTGCTTATGTTATGATGTTTCTGTGATGATATTTGGTATCATGCGTCTAGTGTTGTTATATATATATATATATATATATATATATATATATATATATATATATTAGACGCTTTATATGTTTTTCATCCGCGCTAGTCATGTTCCCGACCTGTCGTAAGTTAAGTTACCTTACGGTGAAAACCCGGAACCCAGTGGCGAATGCGAATGGCATATATGTGCGTGTCTATTTTCATTTCTTTCTGACTTGATATGTTTAATTGATAAGATGCATTAATTCTGATTAATACAAGAAAAATGTTGGAACCAATTTTTAAAAACTACAGATATTTCCTTTTGCTTTGCGTCAAGAAATTCAGTTAGAAATTTTCGGAACATCATTCAATAAGGAAAGAGCCTTGATCCTCTCACAGTAACTTCTTTGGCAAAAGTTAAAGTCACTACAAACTACTCGGGTTTCTTCAAAATCATTGGTTTTCTACAAAACCACTCCTTTTAAAAATACGGAGCCTAAACCATTCCTTTTCAAACCTGCTTGAGTTTCTTCAACGATATTAACTTCATTATATTAAGAGGTTTTCGCCAAAAACCAGCGTTTGAAAATACGCCGATTAAAAATGTATTGGACGCAGTTTCTAACTGCGTCCCTAAAAAAAATTTATTTGACATCAGTGCCAGCACTGAGCTAACGCTGACGTGACGGCTACGTGGCGCTTACGAGACAGAAAGTGGCCTCTTTTTATAATTATTTTTTAAAGTGGTTTTTTTTAAACTATTATTTAAAATTGGTTTACTATAAAAAAAATGTCCTTTGAGGTAACCATCTTGGAAAAAAAATAAATAAATAAACATGGAATTAAAAATTTGTAAGCTAAACCTATAACATTTCCTGTTCCGTAATTTACAAAGTGTTTCTGCCAAAACTTGAACTAAAAGATGGTCCTGATAACAATTACAGTGCATGTCGAAAAACAGAAACCTAGCTGCAGAGCTTAAGATAACCATCTTCGGTTCCCACGAGAAATAAGCGTGAGAATGGGAGCACATCAATGGTAGAAAGGACAGAGAGGTTTCTCGTCCCCTTATGATCAGCTGAATACAACTTCTGTGGTGAAAGCTGCTGCTGCCCTCCCTGCAAAAAGAATCACCATCACGAAGCAAAGTTCTTAGATTAACAAATCTGGAATTGAACGTATGTAAGAACCAAAGGTTGTCGATATTGTGCCAAAGGGGCAAATATGCCAAATACTAAAATAGAGCAGGTTGTCGATATTGTGCAAAAGGGACCATATGCCAAATACGAGCTGATGTGGAGTATTCTAAGGTCCATGCCACTGCAACAAAATTATGAAATTATGCTTGAGGGGAAAGCACTGTATCAATATTTCTCACAGCAGATCATCAATCGCATTGAGTTTTTTCAAAAACCTTTCAAATATACGTCCAACAAGAGCGGAATGGATTTCATTTTTCTTTAGGCTTTAATTCCAAAAGAACCACCAAATTATTTGCCTCAGTTGTGAGTAACTGCCAAATTCTCTTAAAATTACGAGAAACCACCATGTTTTGAAAGTTTTGTGGTAGTTTCTTGCAATTTTTGCTGACATGGCACCATATTTATTGTAGTTTTTCGTAATTTTTGGAAGTTTGTTGTAGTTTCATTTGTTTTTTAAAGTTTTGTGGTAGTTTATTGTGTATTTAATAAGAATTTGGTAGTTTCTCGTAATTATACCAAAATATTTGGTAGTTTTGTTGGAATTAACCCTTTTCTTTATACAATGAGGTTTTGGAAATTTGGAGAGCAAGATCATCTAACTTGCTGAATCTCATACTCATGATGATTAGATACTTTTTTATACATAAAAATCCATACATTGGATCTTTTACATAGTGTTTACACCAAAAGTGGCATTCGGTTAAACAGACCGAATGAGACGGGATAGGAAAAGATTAGTTCGACCCAAATCGTTTGGAGGCCAAATCGGTTACTTAAGGAACCGGGTCAATATATTCAAGGAAGATATGAAGGCTCAGAATAAGGATTTATGAGAGATTTACAATTAATTAGAAGTCGGTGGTTGCGAAACTTAAGTACCAAGGCAAGAGTGTAATTGATGGTCAAATCAAGGAAAACGTAGGGTTAAACTATTTCCCAACAAACCGTAGTCTTATAAAAGACAGAGTTGAAGACGAAGAAGGCTCTCTCTCAGTCAATCAACCAATTATCAATTTTTCTAGTTCTAGGGTTTCTCAGTCACCCAACCGTAGTTCATGTAACCTAGATTCCGACAACTAACGCCATCTCCATACCCCTGTCGAGACTTGAGATGACCAGCCCTTCTCGGTCATGTATGCCTCCACGTTCCTTTAGATATACAGAAAGCAGAATATGAAGATGAAGGAACACCATTCGGCCCTCCTTTCGGCGCGCCAACACTCATATAGAGCCGATTGGAGAATGGCCGAGGGCACTGATGCCCGGATCAAGATCGTTATCATGCCTAAGAAAGCTTCGGACGTCCACCCCTACTCTCGTAACATGATAATAGAACTGATCTCGGCCTCAGGCCGTATCATGCTTGGTGGTCACAATGCAGTCCATTCCTGCCCTTGAGTTATGATTCCCGGATTGGTCCGGTCTAGACGAGGCGATCAGCCTTTCGCTCGGTCTAGTAATAAACGACCGAACGATTTAGATGTCCATTCCTGTGCTCGGGTATTGAGAGCAGACCGAACGGTGTGGCCAATGAATCATGATTCGGCTTGAGCCTTACGGTGTAGGAGATTTAGATATCCATCTCTGCTCTTGCACTCGGTCTTCAAGACGAGGTCATGATCCAAGCGTTTGAGAGTTTGTTTTTATTATCAAATCGTATGTTAACTGTAACCCAATTTTATAAATAATATGATGGTTGAATGACTTTTACCTTTATTGTGCTATTTATAAATTTTGTACATGTAGCCAAGGGGTCTATTTCTATTTATTTAAAGAAGAATGTTCTCCCCTTCGTCTAACACCACCCTATCCATCGAGGGAGACAGTGTCACGCTAATTATTTTTGTCTTTAGTGAAGATCTAATTTTAGAGCAAACACCTTTTTGGCACGCCTAGTGAGACCCCGCTGTTGTATGGTATAGACCCGATCTGATACCAGCAAAAATCCTGATTTCCAACACTTGCCATTAGCAGAAAGTACGACGCGGCAGAAAACTAAGTGGTCAGAGAAGATAAGTGATGGCAGTAATAACCAAAATAAAAATGAAGCACTCCCGAACGATAGCGACTTCGCTGCATCAAAAAGGCTTCAAGTTTGGTGAACCCTCTGCCGAGCAACGATGACCTGCCGATGAATCTCACCAACAGCGAACTGCTCGAGGAGATTAATCGACGGATTGACCAAATAGTGGCCGCTATTGGCCGCCAGATGATAGAAGCGAACCAGCAAGCCTTCCAGGTTTTACCAGCAATGTTGATCCAGGCGTAACAACCTTTACAAGAAACAATGAACGCGACCAACAGAAGTTCCACCCAAATAGTCGCAGCTATGGATAAGTTGGCGACGGCCGCTGGATCTTGGGGAATCAATATTCAGTACTTCGGTGTCCCGAATCTAGCAACTCCTATGGCCGGTTTGGCTTTGAATGCATCAAATAACAACCCTAGTGGGTATGCGCAGCGTAACACCACCACACTAGGAATTTCCCCGTTCCAGGAGCCAAGCCACGCTTACCCGAACCAAAATCATAGGGGCAATATTGGTCCCCTATATGTGTTCCAACCTACTACTCCAAACCAAGTCAAAGCTAAGCCGGACAGTGGATACGGACTGCCTCATAGAGGGCAAACTTGGTACACTCCTGCAGGAGGCCAAAATTTCGGCTGGCAAGATCGCAATACACCGACCCGAGGACCGTTTAATGCGCCAGCTATAGAGTTCGGATGGTTCGGTGATGAATTTATCCTAACGAAGAACCAGTGTCTCATCCTTAGCCGAACCGACAGGCTTTTCCCAATACGCCTCAGCCGCGGGATAGAGAACCAGGGGAGTGCTATAGAAAGCTTTATCCGGATCACTATGACCAGATATGAGTATCTGAGGGTCACTATGACCAGACGTATGAGTACCCGAGGGGTTTCAAAGTCCCCGACTTTACGCTATTCTCATGTGAAAACAGCCGGTCAGCTAACGAGCACATCGCTAGATTTACCATCCAGTGTAAGGAAGCCGACGGTTTTGGTACGTATACGCTCCGAATGTTCGGCGGACCCCTCACTGAGCTAGCATTCAAATGGTATCGAAATTTGGCTCCGGCTTCTATCCAAGACTGGTCGACTATGGAACAGAGCTTCAGGGCTCAGTTTTATCACGGTCATTGTCGATGTGGCAGTGGCAAATATCGCCAAAATATACCATAAGAACAAGGAGACAGTAGAGGAATTCGTTGCCCGGATACTGACAGCTAAGAATAAATGTCGAGCGGCCTTACACTATAAAGAATACTTGAAGATGGCACAAAGGAACTTGCTCCACGATAGCAGGAGACATTTCGCGGGCATGAAGTTTGAGAATATAAGTGATTTGGTGAACCACGTGGTACCTTACGAACGCATGACTCGCGATGAAGAGACAAAGGAATTCCTCCTAAAATTCCGAGTTCAAAAACAAGTTCCGTGTGACCATCGCTGAAATCCAAGGAGAGGAAGCCAATCTTGATGCCGAGATTGAGGCTAAAGTCAGTATTACAGAGTTCCTCTAAGGGATGACCTACACATGTACCATGCCCAAAGAGTCTTCGGATTCAGTGCCTCCGTTAAAAGGAATTATTTCGAGAGAAACCAAGACTATGACCATGACATAACAAAGGTTGAAATGATTTTCGACATGCTCTTCAAAGACAAGCAACTCAAGGTATCCCATCGAATCCCAAGCGCCGAAGAGATCGCAAAGAAGAAATATTATTGTAAATGGCACAATTCGGAGTCTCATTAGACCATTAACTACGTAGTTTTCCACAATACTTTGTAAAAAGCTATTGAAAAAGGACGAATCAAATTCGCAAGAGCGGCGTCACGGATCGAAAAGAACCTTTTTCCTAAAACGACATTGGTGAACGTTGTTAACGCCGATTTAAGGAAGGAGCCTAATCAGGCACTCTTTTCAGGAACTGATGAAGAATCGACCGATTGCGAGAAGAATCTTACGAGGGCCGTTAGAGTTATCAGGCAACTAAATCCAGGCAGCACCCAGATGTGGTCGGCCGAACTGCGAGGTTCGGTCACATGGACTCTCATGAAAACAGTTTGTGGGAGTAAGATGGGGATTATGAGGTAAAACAAGATTTCTGCAACTCCTGTATGGTCTACCGGTGCAAAGAGTGTGAGCGTTTGTAAGAACGCCATTCGGAACCGGAGCTGTCGAAGGGGCCGCGAAGGCGATTAGCTTCAAGCCAAAGGAGGATAGGCCAAGTTGTTCTAAAACCCATGAAGCAAGACAGCCAAGCAATAAGGAGCTATAAAGGTTGTTGGGGCAGGTTAACTATTTGAGGAGGTTCATAACCAATTTAGCCGACAAAGTGAAATGTTTTTCACCATTGCTCCGCCTAAGGCACGGCGAGGAATTCGTGTGGGGAGAGGATTAACAAAAATCCTTCGATATCGTTAAAGGGTTACCTGACTAAACCACCGGTCATAATACAGCCAATGGTCGGTAAACCAATCAAGGTATATATATCGGCCACAGAAGATTCTATCGACAGTCTACCCGCTCAAGAGAACAAAGGGCAGGAGCAGGTAATTTATTAACTCAGCAGAATATTATCCGAGGTCAAAAAATGATAGGAGCTGATAGAAAAGATATGCATGTCCTTTTACAACACTTGCATGAAGTTGAGGCATTACCTTTTGCCTTCTGAGATTTAACTCATCAGCAAAGTCGATATTTTGAAATACATATTGGTGAAGCCTGTATTGAAAGGACAAACTGGGAAATAGACATTGGTCCTATACGAGTTCTCTATAAAATATGTACTAATGAGGGGCAGTGAAAGGGCAAGTAATTGCAGATTTTCTAGCCGATCACCCATGCCTGACTACGGGGTTGGAGGATGATGAAGAGGTGATCGGTTACGTAGGAACCAAGTCTTGGATCTTATACTTTGACGGTTCTAGCATGAGGCAGCATGCTGGGGCAGGCGTCGCCCTTATATCACCAGACGACATTTGTTTCTATTATTTAGTGGTCGTTGACAACAATTGCATGAACAATCAGGCCAAGTACGAGGCTCTGATACTCGCCCTAGAGATCCTCATCGATATGGGAGTCCTTAGCGTAAGAATCTTCGGCGACTCCGAGTTAGTGATCGAACAAACATTCAGAAAGTATCAATGCTTAAGCTCGAAGTTGGTTAGATACGTGGAGAGGGTCAAAAGATTGCTCGTGTGTTTCATCGAAGTTCGTGCGCAGCATGTGGATAGAGAACATAATAGTAAAGCAACCTTGCTCGGTTATAGCATCTGGCTTAAGAAGAATCTTAATGGAACCAGATACTATCGTTAGAATCGGCCGGAAGAATGTCAAGGACAATGATACAACTTGGTTAGTAGGAGCGGTGGATGCCAACGATGATTCACGAAAACCTATAGTGGAATACCTGACTAGACCTAATACGGTGATCAACAAGAAGCTACGAAGGGTAGCTTTGCAATATGCCCTGATCGAAGGGGTCTTGTACCGGAAGAGCTATGATGGTTTGATACTTTGTTGCCTCAATAAAAGTGAGTCAATGTTAATAATGGGGAAGGCACACGAAGGAATATGCAGGGCTCATCATGCCGGTATAAAAATGTGTAGGTGGATTCGTCGGTATGGCTAATATTAACCGACCATATTCGCTGACTGCCTTTGCTATACTAAGGTGTCAAGCTTGTCAGAAACATGGACCTATCAAGAGTGCGCTGGTTGCCGACTTCAATCCCGTGATTAAGTCGTGGCTATTTAGAGGCTAGGGCCATGGATTTGATCAGTATGATCCACCCCCTATCCTCTAAGGAGGATACATTCATAATTGTGGCCACAGACTACTTCACAAAATGGGTAGAAGCTAATCCTTTGAAAACCGTGAATCGGAAATCGGTCATCGAGTTCATAAAGGAGAACATAATTCATAGGTTCGGCTTACCAGAAAGCATAATAGCCGATAATGGAACCGTGTTCACAAGCCAAGAGGTGTTGGAATTTGTATACACCTACAAATTCCAGGTTCATCATTCGACACCATACTACGCGCCCAAGCCGAATCTACTAACATGCTGCTTAAAAAGAATATTCAAAAAATGATCGAAGACACAGGAAAACCACGTGAATGGCATGAGAAGTTATCGGAAGTCCTTTGGGCCTACATGACCTCCCAGAGGACAAGTACCGGAGCGACTCTTTTTTCTGTTACTTACGGCCATGATATGGTCCTGCTTATGGAAGTACAGGTGGCCTCTTATAGACTTAGTCAGCAGCACAATCTAGACATCGACTTTGCCATGAACACAGAATTAGAAGATTTGGACAAATTGCGTTGCACAGCTCTGGACCGGCTTCAGGTTCAGAAGATCAAAGTAGCAAATAGCTACAATAAAAAGGTGAAGTTGAAATCCTTTCAGATCGCAATAAAGTCTGGAAAATTATATTACCGATCGATCAAAAAAATGAGTTCGATAAATGGTCTCCCAGGTGAGAGGGCCCCTACTTATTCTATGAGGTGTTGGGCAAAAGGGCATATCGATTGCGAGATATTGATGGTAAGATCCACAGCCGGCTAATAAATGGAAAAATTTTAAAGAAATATTATCCAGAATTGTGGGAGTCACAATACATAATCGGCAAGAAAAGAAATATTCCATTGATTGGTTAAAAAGGCCAAGGCCGATCACAGCAGATCGATCGGCTCAAGGAGAGTACATCACAGAGTTGACAGTTAAGAAAAAGCACAGTCAGCTGGTCCAGTTCAACGGAAGCTGTGTCGAAATTAAGGCCGAGTGCTTCATTAAGGGCGGCGGTTTCCCAACCGAGATCACCTCGGCGTTCTCGAAGTTCGGGGATCACCGCGAGGTCTTCCTCTAGTTTGTTCCTTCGGGCACGGGCCGCAGCCAGTTCCCTCCTAACCGGGATGAGCTTATTGTTAGTTTTTCAATATTAGGGTCGCAATATTTTTCAAGACTTAACATCAAAATACAAATACAAGATCATATCATTTACTTATAATTGCAAAACTAGAAAACCTAGAGAGCTAGTTAGAGGGGCTACAATGTTTGCAGCGTGTCCGATCGCCATCGGAAGACCCAAGCTAGATTTCGTCAGCTCCTGGTGAGTCTACAAGACGACCGTCTCGTCGTAAATGATCCGCGGTGAAAAGAGGCTGCCCGAGACTCCGTCTTCATCTTCAAGTGGAGAAACTCACACATTGAATTTGCTATGTTAATGTGTGAGGCGATGTGGTTTAGAAAAACTCTCTATTTGAATTCTACCTCATTTCTATACTCCACCATTTTTGAAGAGAGGGAGAAGATGAAGATGAAGCTCTCGTGGAAAATATGTCATAGAATTAACATTAAAGAAAAGAATAAAAAGAGAAGAATGAATAAAACAAAGAAATGAAGAAAGAAGAAGTCCACTCTTCTCTTTTCTTCGTTTCATTTTTTTTCAATTCTTATCTTTTCTTTTCTCTTTTTGTTAATTCTAAACATATCATTTCTCTTTACATTATATATAAATACATATTTATAAAAAGAAGAAAACATGTATCAAATAAATTTTCATATTACGTATCACATAAGCAATAATAATATATCAGTATCGTATACTAATATAATATACACACAGAGAGTATCCAATACACAATCTTAGAAACCATATCAAAATACGGTTATTAAGTCAACACTTGACTTAATATACCGGCGTTTAAATCAGCTAGTATTTTCCGGACATTCGATTAAATCATACATTTAATCGAACTCCCGTACGTATCCAATACGCACGCCACATCAACATTTTGCCCAGGCAAGGACTTTCGTTGCGAGACTCTAAAGACCGTCAATACGCTGGCAGTAAATTATATAGGATCATATCCTATTGAATCCGAAACACTTTCAAATTCAATCCCTTCACGGGTAAACCCAAAAGCTTGTTAGCGGTACTAGCTGCACGTAACGGCTACCCAAGTATAAGCAAAATAAAGGCAGGTCGATAAGCGAACTCATCCAGACCCGACAAAATCTATAAGCGACGAATACCATACAATCCGGTCTCTTCGTCAAAGAGTATCGCATACCGGGTCTGACGGCTGGAATTGTCAAACCCCAAATAACCCAATAAGTCGTGCTGACATCGAATAACTAACAGAGATACAACTAATAACACTTATCAGTTTCTCACTTGTTGTGGCCACAAACTTATGGTTATAGCCATGTCCTGCACTGTACAATATCGACTCCCTATACTGGAAGAGACGAATCCCCTCGACCGCTTCCATGTGCTTTGGGACTATACCCAACTAAAACCTGATTGCATGACTCCTTTAAGTCGTAATAGGATAGTAATCAAAGTATAGAGGAAACACATAAGACACTGTGGTGATCTTAGGTCGAGAAACTACCATGTACTATCGTCACCAGAAAACTGCTACCTGACATTGGTATAAAACTATCTAAGAGTTCTCGGTGAGTCTGTTCAGTGAAACTCATACTCTTATGAGCATATGAATACAATTCTCGGTGTCAAACACCAATAATTGTAGGATCAGCTATCGCCCTACAACCGTTTCAGGAAACGTACACACTAGTCTAAACTGGAGTACCGATGCCCGATCTCGAAACTCCTGCGACTAGGGACATTTAAGAATGTGTTTATAGACTACCACAGGTCTCACTAGTATGATCCCTATCATTAATTCTGGTAGTCAAGCAAAATTCTAAGGGCTCTATCTTATGTATTAGCGATACGTGATAACTACTAAAACGTAAACACATGACGGATAAAAACAAACCAGATATCATACTATCATCTCGAGTAAGATTGTTCCCCGTATAGTCCTCCTTCATTTACAATAATTGTCTTGAGGGCACCTATATCCAACAATCTCCCACTTGCACTTAAGGTCAATTATTGTGGTATTTCATACCCAATTTCTCTACTAATAGTTTCGCAAACCGTGTTTGAGAAATAACCTCAATGAGTGGATCCACCATAATATTTCTAACTATATCTCTCTGTATCTCAACTTCGCGGAGATTAACTATCTCCTTAAATGAGCGATACCTACCTTAGAATTTTGTTTGGACATCTGGTGGGATCATGTTCATAAATGAACGTATTTATCCCAAAAAAACATCTTAGGATGTATCCTATATTGATTCACAATCAGCATCCAGCACCACTGCCTCAGTATCTCACTTGAAACTCTTTCCAATATCTGCTCCTCAGAAGAGGGTAAACTTATAACTCGCGACGGATGTCGTCTTCCATGTTACCTGGGAAGCTAGAATCGGTAACCTATATAGGAGGCTATCATTACCATACACCAAGAACATCATATGCTCTTCACTGCTACCCTATGTTTCTTCAGGATTGAACTGATATCCACATCCTATATGGAGAAACACTTGACAACCATAGTTTTACCGATTATAGCATAGGAACATCACTTTCTATCAGGACTACGTCATCCACATACCATATGAGAAATATGATAGTATTCCCTATTTCCTTCTTGCATATACTAGGTTCATCTCCTATTTTGATGAAGTCAAATACTTTGACTGTAACATCAAAACAGATGATCCATCTCCGCTTTGCCTGCTTTAGTCTAAAATAGACTAAAACGACTTACACACATTCCGCAGCTCACACTGATTACGATAACCCTCTGGCAGAGTCATATATACGTACACTTCTAAATCCCCATTTAGAAAGACGTAATAGCCATCCATCTGCCAGATATCATAGTCATGAAAAACAGCAGTGGCAAGTTATATCTGTATGGATTTCAGCACAGACACTGAAATAATAGTTTCATCGCAATCCACACCAGGTATTTGATAAAGACCTTTTACTACAAGTCTAGCCATATTAGGTTAATATATTTCTATCTGCACTAATCTCGAAAGATCTACTTGCTCCTAATGGGTTTTACCCCTTTCAGGAGCACCCAACAAAGTCCATACTTTGTTGCAATGCATAGAGTCCAACTTGGATAACTCGGCATCCAGCCATCAGTCGGAAGTCACCACTTCGCGTGGCCTGCTGATAACTAATAGGGTCATCATCTCATGATGCAAGCCTCCTTGTCACTATCAACGAGGAAACCGTAGTATCTCTCGGATGGCTGGGACTACTTACTAAATCTACGGAGTGGGCTAAGTTTTGTTGGAGTCAATTGAATCTCCAGGTTCTTAAAATTTTAGTAATCGTTTGTGGTTCTGGAATCACTTGCAGTTCTACCATACTCCTACTAATTTCTTTTGTAAGAAATCCTTTTCCTAAAGAGCTGGTGAGTTAAGATCAAAACAACTTTTGATCCTAAAATGGTCGAAGTTAAACCCTTGCGGAAGCTTGGGATAACCCACAAACTGCCTATTACCGAAATGTGCCTTGAGTTTATCCGGATTCTGGTTTTTAAGTATAAACTGGATAACTCTATATACCTTAACAACCTTAATATATGAACTTATTCTATATCGCATATAGAATCTCAGGCACAAATTTAGATAAAACTATATTCAATTGGTATGCAGCTGTTTCTAGTGCATAGCCCCAAAATGAAAAGGTCACTCAACATTACTCGTCAAGGTGCGCACCCACAGATGAGTAATCTGAAGGAATCAAATTCTTAATTACATAACTACGGAATACCTAGCATAAGTATCCACATCTCCAAACACTTCGAAAATCTTAATATTTCCAACATTTGGTTCTCTGCTTTATTCTTATATCCTATGAACTTCTCAGAATCTTTGGACTATGCATTTCAATAAGAATGCGTGTCTAAAACCATAGAACTCATAGGAAAATGGAACGAAGTATGAGTACCAACCTCTTGTCCGTGTAGATATCGGACAACATACATCACTATGTATAAGTCCTATGAGTTCACTAACTCATGCTCTGTGTCATATAATTTGAAAACTCTATTTTGGTTAAGAATATTTCCTCCGTTATTTATATGCACCTTACCCAATCATCTAATGATAAAGCTAAATGTTCATAACATAATTTTTGAAAATATATATCCCACTTTATCAAATAAAGAGACTGATATATGAGTTTTTAAAGTTGGTGCATGATAACAGATATTCAAAACCAAATGTTTGTCGAAAGGCAAAACCAGATGATTTCCCCAATAACAACAATTGCTCCGAAAACCGACATTGGGGATCAAATCACCCTTTCTCAATAATCTACTCCTTCTCAGTATCGGTAACGATTTACAGATGTGGGATTCTAATCCGGTATCCACATACTCGGAAGTCAGAATTAATTGAGAAAAAAGTTTTAAATTACTATTACACAGGAAACATGAAACATCAAAATGTTTCAAAAGGGTGGCCGGGTATTCCTAATAATGCCTCTTTCACTTGCTCAGGCTTATAACAGTAGTTGCAATTTCCTTTTCGCTCACTTCAACCCTTATTTTGTCTTTCTATCTTACCCTGTATATACCGGACTTATGCTGGTTGGTTTTCTTTACCCTTCCTTTCAGCTCCATTATCGGGATTGGAAGAAGACTGTCCAACAAACGTAACTGATATATTCTCCTTATTTAAGGAGCTCTCAAACTTGAGATAAGGTAAAAAGGAGAGAAAAATGAATATCATATACAATTCACTTTTTCCAGAACCAGCGGCCATTCTTGACTGAAACACTTTCTCTAGGTTTGTATGTAACTATACGAGATGACCTTCCATGCAATATGGATCTCTTCAGATACAGAGTGTTCTGGAGGAAGCAAAAGGGAAGGGGGAGGGGTATGGACATATACGACTATGTCATGAAATAGGGCAATCATGACATTCCAAAGCCAATGATAGCAAAAAGGTTCGGTTAACTTGGTTTACGAGTTTCAGTTTAAGGTCGGTTTTAGGTCGCTGCCAGAGAGAGAAAAGAAACACTTAGTATGCACTCTATCTTATATTAGATTGGTTAATTTGTCTAATCCGGTCTCTCGCTGGTTTGTCGAATTCTCTTTCAAATCCTAAAAGAATAACTAACCGGGATCATTTATAGAAAATCTTCCGAGAGTAACTACTACTCACAATTGGAATCGGGACCCAAACTATCATGAAGTGATAATCTTGACAGAGTCAACAAGTCATCCCACACTATAAAAAATATGCAACCTCATTGCAAGTTTCAACACTTGAAACTCCCGATATCGGTTTTTACCCCTAGCGGCTTATGACCTTGACAGGGTCAACAAACCATATGTCGCTAGTCAAGTTCAACCCGCCATTTCGTGATTAACTTAGACCTATCCGCAAAAGCCCTTGACAGGGTCAACAAGGCTATACGACTGTCCTAACCAATCGCATCATATGCAGGCAGAAAGATATCACTTAGTTACCGTACACTATGCCTTAACAGGGTCAACAAACGCGGCACGAATACTAAGTACTCTATTTCCTGAAATGACAAAGGGCTACGGCTAGTTTTGAAGAAAAAAAACGTTAACGTAATAAACTTGATATCATCGTAGAAACCGAGTGGTTTTTAAATTTATAGTTACTTAAGCTTTTGCTTAAATGTGAATTTCCCGTGAAGAGAGCAGGACTCTTACCTCATCAAATAAGGTGCAGAATATTCCTTACCGAATACCCCAATACAAAACAAAAGAATACAACTATAAGTTTTAAGAAAAAATCGTTTCCCACGTGTTAGGTTTGTTTTACTTTGCATTAATCTTATTAACGGAATCCCGTCGTTTAGATAAAATTTATATTACCTGGCATTTTTTCACACAATCGTAGAAAAAGTATGAAAAGAAAATAGAATGCACATATACACCATCTGCATTCGCCACGGGACCCTAGATCTTCACCGTAAGGGTATTTAAGTTACGACAGGACGGGAGCAGAGCTAGCGTGGGTGCAAAACGTATATAGCATTTATTTATATATCTTATATCATATATACCAATATATCATCACAAATAATGTCATTACAGCATTCGGGAAGACATCACAAGCAAGCAATCACATCATAAGCAACTAATGATCATCACAGAATAAGAATGGTCGGATTACTTAACAATCCCGCATTTCGTTCGAGTCACAAACGAAACGCGACATTCCGTGCTTGCATAAATAGCCCGTGCGTAGCCAAAAGCAGACCCCTGCGAGTGAGGCAAGCCACCCGCTAACCCAAGAAATGAGGTAACCCAGCATCATCACCATGAGAAGACACCCAGCACTTTCTAGAATCCGATAACTTGAGCACTCCTTCGCGAGCTATCCTATACCCCTACAAGCGCGGCAAGGAACCTGCCAATTCTAGACTCGAGTAACCCAATCTCAACTCCATGAGATGGCCACCAGCTGCAATCTAAAACCCGGCCGCCCGTGCGCTTCTTCCCGAGGTAATCCTAAACCAGTATTACTACAACGGTAATATCGATCGCAACCTGATCGAGTCCTGAAAAAAGAATAATACATCGCAGTAACGACGACCACAAGTCGGTTGCTCGCCCCGAATAAAAGAATGTACATTTTAGCAACATGAATGGAAATGAAACATATCATCACAACACACAATTCCGCACGGGGCTATTCGTTTCGCAACAATCCAATTCGAAACCAAACAAACAACATAATATATCACAATATATATAACGTGCAACCCTTTCGAATTGATCAAATCAATTCGTCGACGTTAAACAAGATATGTACAAATAATTTGATTAAATTATTTAATCAAACCATTTTGCTTGTTGATGATCCGTCCGATAAACATAAAACAATCCCAAAGATTCCGGCATGAACACACCCGATCAAACACCCACTTTTCCCCCAAAAAAATTTTGGAACCAAACCAAGCCCAGAAGTGTCCAAGGCTCGGTTTGGTCATAAAAGTTTCAGTTAGAGATGGGGAAAAAATTTGGGAAGAAGTGGGCTAACATTAACTAATATAGATGAACTAATGTTGTGTGTGGTAGGGAAAAGTAATGGACAGCAAGTAGGGAAAAAATGCAACGCTTGCATAATGGAAACATATAATGGTTTGAAAGGAAAAAAAAAATATTTCCAAGTTGCAAGTTTATATTTATAGGATCATCAACAATAAATTGCAATTAATAGTAAATAAACAGCTCTGATACCATGTTAATTTTGCGATGCTAGGGTCGCAACATTTGCGGACCGCGGCTGAATGGTAAAACAAAAATTTTCAAGACTTAGCATCAAAATACAACTATAAGATTATGTCATTTACTTATAATTGCAAAACTAGAAAATCTAGAATGCTAGTTATAGGGGCTACAACCTTTGTAGCATATCCGATCGCCATCGGAAGACCTAAACTAAACTTCATGAGCTCCTGATGAGTCTACAAACCGACCGCCTCGCCGTAGATGATCTACGGTGAAAAGAGACCGTCTGAAACTCCATCTCCATCTTCAAGTAGAGAAACTTACACATTGAATTTGTTAGGTTAATGTGTGAGGCGAAGTGGTTTAGAAACTCTCCTTTTGAATTCTACGTTCATTTCTATGCTCCACCGTTTTTGAAGAGAGGAGGAAGAAAATGAAGACGAAGCTCTCATGGAAAATATGTCATAGAATTAACATTAAAAGAAAAGATTAAGAAGAGAAGAATGAATAAAACAAAAAAAAAGAAGAGACAAGTCCACTCTCCTCTTTTATTCTTTTCGTTTCTTTTCTTTCCTTTTCAATTCCTATCTTTTCTTTTCTCTTTTTCTTTATTCTAAACATATCATTTCTCTTTACATTATATATAAATACATATTTATAAAGAGAAGAAAACATGTATCAAATACATTTCCATATTATGTATCATATACGCAATAATAATATATCAGTATCGTATACTAATATAATATACAGAGAGAGTGTGTATCCAATACTCAATAATAGAAACCATATCAAAATAAAGTTAGTAAGTCAACACTTGACTTAATGTTCCGGATTTTAAACCGGCTAGTATTTTCGGATATTCGATTAAATCATACATTTAATCGATCTCCCGTACGTATCCAATACGCACGCCACATCAACATTTTGCCCGGACAGGCACTTCCGTTGCGGGACTCTAAAGACCTGTCAATACGCTGGCAGTAGATTATATAGGATCATATCCGATTAAATCCGAAACACTTTCAGATTTAATCCCCTCACGGGTAAACCCATAAGCTCGTTAGCGGTACTAACGTAACGGCTATCCATATATGAGTAAGATAAAGGTTGGTCGACAAGCGAACTCATCCGGACCTGACAAAGTTTATAAACGACGAATAGCATACAGTCCAGTCTTTTCGTCAAAGAGTATTGCATACCGGGTCTGGGGGTAAAACTGTCAAACCCCCAATAACCCAATAAGTCGTGCTGACATTAAACTTATAACCAACAAAAATACAACTGATAACACTTATCAGTTTATCTCACTGGTTGTGATCACAGACTTATGGTTATAGCCATGTCCTGCACGGTACAATATCGACTCCCTATACCGGGGGAGACGAATCACATCGACCGCTCGCTGCCTCCATCTGCTTTGGGATTATATCCAACTAAAATCTGTTTTCATGACTCTTTTGAGCCGTGGTAGGATAGTAATCAAAGTATAATGGGAACACACACAAGACATTGTGGCGATCTCAGGTCGAGAGACTACCATGTACTATCGTCACTAGAGAACTGCTACCTGACATTGGTATAAAACCATCTAGGAGTTCTCGGTGAGTCCATCCAGTGAAACTCATACTCTTATGAGCACCTGAATACAATTCTCGGTGTCAAACACCAATAGCTGTAGGATCAGCTATCGCCCTCCAACTGGGTCAGGAAACGTACACACTAGTCTAAACTAGAGTACCGATGCCCAGTCTTGATACTACTATGACTGGACATTTAAAGATGTGTTTATAGACTACCTCAGGTCCCACTAGTATGATCACTATCATTAATCCTGATAGTCAAAATAAAATCATAAGGGCTCTATCTCATGTATTAGCAATACGTGATAACTAGTAAAACGTATACACATAATAGATAAAGACAAACCTGATAGCACATTATCATCTCGAGTAAGATTGTTCTCCGTATAGATCCTCCTTCAATTACAATAATTTCTATGTGAGCACATATATCCAACACTCATGATGGTCGCCTCGCTATTCAGCGCCAACCAACTCTGCCTAATAGAAGGCTAGATCGGCATCCGCATCTTTGATCTTCTCGGTTAGTTAGAACGTCGGTGCTCTAAATTGCCTACCTCGAAAGCGAGTAGGCCAAACGCTCGACAAGGAGGGTTCTTTTCATTTCGAGAAAGCAAGGCGTAGAATAAATTCCTCCGCTGAAGGAATATTCGATGTAGCAAGGAGGCGGCAATAGATAAGGTATGGTCGTTGATCGCTCCCAGCGAGTGGAAGAACCGGAGACGACGAAAGACTTCACCGAACCTGGCTTCATTTCCAACTCGGAGATTTGAGACGAACTAGCCTGTCGCGCCTTCGTAGTCGGGAGAGTAACGGCTCGCCAGGGAGGGTCGGCATCACGGCCAAGACAAAGCGCATCATTTTCCGACGAAGGGCTAAGTCACCACCCCTTAAGGTCTTCTCCTTCGTAACGAAAAGACGGAGAAGGACGAAAGCATAAGTGATGATCAGAGCGTGAGAGTTCCTCTTGAACGACCTTAAGAAAAACGTTATAAGCAATGGTGTCGAGGAATTTGCGGCTAAGGCCACCGAGGTTTGAAGAGGAACTAGCCATGAAGCCGATGGTGAGACCTTACTGTTGGCAGATGATCCTTTTTATAGGCATTCTGGTCAAAATAAGCATTAGATACAGCAGTCAAAACACCGTACTCCAGAATCGACAACACACGCACGCTAACCGAGGAGGATTTATTATGCTCAGAAATATGGAATTCAATGAGATCCCTAATTAATGTTACCATTTGATGAAAATCAAAAGGCTGATCACAGAATAGATCGATCGGCTCGACCAATAAAAGTACAACAAAATAAAAACAAAAATAAATAACCTACGGACTCTCAAAGGGAGAGAAAGCGCTCGAACAGTTTCCCGCACTCGATCATTGTCTCGTCAACATGGCGGGTGTGAAGGGCTACCAGCTGCTCATTAATCGGCTCCATCATCTCCAAATAAGCGATGCGCTGAACGTGGGCCTTAAGAAGAACGAGCTCTTGGTGAAGGCGACGTTGCACGGCGCCGTGCTGAGCCCGATGGAGCCCAGCACGGCCTCAGTATTGGCAACCCGGAGATTCCACTCGACGAGTTCCCCCTCGACCGTACGACGTGAGATAGCGAGATCGCCTCACTTTCTTCATCCTGCAAAACTCGTCCACAGGCTCTTTGTGCATCTTTAAGTCCGCCTCCAATTGAAAGAGGACACGCCGATAGGCAAGCATCGGCGCTAATGTGCCACCTACCTTCCTGGATACGGACTCGGACAGAAGCTCAAGTTCTTGAAAGGCATCCAAAGTGCGTTGGGTCTCCTTAAGGTGGTCGAGCGTCGTTTCCTGGGGCGGTGGTGGTATAAGGGTCATGACCGAGCGAAATAGAAGGTGAAGCCCCAACGAGCTGATAAGAAAAAAGGGTGCCGACCTGCTCACGAAGGTAGCTTAGAAACGTGTCGTATTGCTCCAGAGAAACGTTGTCGAAAGCAGGTCGCACCAAGTCCAGAGGAAGCAAGTCACGTATCCTGTAAGTAAATCAAATGATCCCCGGCAACGGCGCCATTTGATTGATCTTTTCTTAGTGTGTATGTAGAAAATGTATAGAATCACAACCAAAAATATTTTACCGCAATCAATAACGGTGTCGGATTGTAGCGCATTAGTGAGTGCGGATCGTCCACAGGGATTGCGCGATTCGTTCGTATCTTGTTTTGTTTGAATCGAAACTTTAATAGAAAAGAAAAGCAAAGAAAATGATTCAAGATTTTTATCGATGAGTTTCAAGAATCAAAGTCTAATCAAGAATAAAAAAACGATAAACATCAAGAATCAAGAGAGATAGAATTCCAATTGATTTAGGTTTCAAGATTTGAAGTATAGCTCGTAGGAATCTATTCGATAGTAGATATGATGAAGATTCAAGAATACGATTTCTTATCCATTAACAAGTTGATGCTAAATCGATGTAGAATTCATCGAGGATCAAGGATCTTGCGAAGAATTAGGGTTCCTCATCCTATCCTTTGTCCATTCGATAAATCACATTCACTAGATAGCTTCTAGGAAATCGAATGATCAATCGTTGATCTCTAGATCGTGCGAAAGGAATCAAGAACGCATTCGCATCGATCTAAATCATCGATCATTCGATTTTCAAGAATTTACAATTGTTATAAGACTTAAGAAAACGTTAAAGATTCGTCAACATCATCATTCTACAATCGTTTCGATTCCTCCACGAGCGGAGTTTTACTCAAGCATCATCACAAAGAATACATTCAAGAATTGAATACTAATCATAATGCTCGAATTGAAAATAAGCAAGTTTAAAGAATCTTCACCTTTATTATATCAACAATTTAGTTACAACTCTCAAGAACTACAATAGGATGGAACTTTGATCGTCGATTCTAGCGTCGCTCAGCTCCTTGAGTCGTGGATCGGCTCGGATCTCGTGCTCCGTTGAAGTCCGGTTCCGCTTCTAAAGGTTGGTTGAAGACTTGCTTGCTAGAACTCAAAGGATCTTGAATTTAGGCTTCGGATTAGGGTTAGGGTTTGGTACAAATCTTGTCACTAAACTTGTGGGTGGAAGAGATGAGAGAATGAAGAAAGAAGAAGAATTAACTTTCAACAACCAAAGATTAGCCATTAACCCTAGATCTAGGCTCCTATTTATAAACTTCCCAAAACCCTAGATCTAGGATTTGAATTTTGAATTTCTCTCCAAAAGTTTGTTAGCTAGAGAGGCTTCTAGAAGTAGTTAGTTAGGAGGGAGCTTCTAGAAATAGTTTGTTAGAAGCTTAATCAAGATTAGCTTAATTAATCATCCTTGCTGATCTGGCAGAAGATTCTGGAGAATTCTGGAATTTGACGTGTTATGATGAGGTGTACCCACTGAGAGAAGGATATTGCACTGAAATTGGAGTGATGATGTGGCGATACCGCCGCGGATCCGCGGCATGTGCCTGCTCCTGCCGTGGAACCGCGGTCACGTGAGGGAGACACTGTGCAATATTTCTTCTGGTGCTTTGGTATGTCTTTGGGGTATTTATCTGATATGTTGAATTGTGTAATTCCTTCTGTATTAATGCCAGATCAAAAATCATAGACTTGGCGCAAATTTGATCAGCTCTTTGACAATTTTGGCCTTTCTTCTGGATTTTCCTGCACAGACTTCGAAACACAAGTTGCGCTACATAGGAATGATGCGATGTTATGAAATACAGTCAATTTCCCTAGAAATGCCGGTTTTAAAGTCTAACACATGCAAACTGATATTTTACGACTGTTTTGCTAATATGTGCTATATGAATGCCGAACGCCTCTAGATGAGTGCAAATGATAGGGAAATTGCCGGTTAAAAGATGCAGTATTTTCGACTGATCATATCCTATTGAAGACGGCATCCCCGTTTGGAGCCGAACGAATGGGTGCCGTGAGGAGGGCGAAGTTGCATAACACCCAGCCACGGTCAAGAAGATCGGTGCCAGGCGGAACATGGGAGGATCCTCGAGACGGCGACATTGGGAGTTCATCGTGGCCGGATGAGAGGCACACGCTTCGATATAAAGAAATTAAATTAAGAGAAAGAGATTGGTTGTGAGAAAATTCAAAAGAGATGACCCAATATTTATATGATTTTGCGCAAACCAATTTAGATTCGTATAAAAATTGTTCGACTTCCAAAAGCCGCCCGAGAAAACGGTTCATTTTAAATCAAGTCTTTCTGAATCCCAGAATAATGATTACACAGAGTCTTCATAAAAGATTGGTAAAAGATTTCAAAATAATATTTAAAGCAGGTACGCTATCAAAATGAAAGTTCTAGGCCGATTCGGCCAATTACAAAATTACAAAGATCAATCCGAAACGGGAAGGCCGACCATAAAACATCGCAGTCGGCTCAACCCAGTCAACAAAAGAGTTCAAACAATGATCTACAAGCCAAGCTTGGCCTTCACCTCTGCAACCAGTGTCGGCGTCTCTGCATCAAAAATTTCAAGATGTCGACGAAAGGAGCGAAGAGATTGTTTCCGCCTAGAGTGGCCCTGAGCCAGAACTGCGTGGCGGGCTTGTATATCCGCCCTTATTTGGGGTTAGTTCTGAAGTCGGTCTTCTTCTTCGATAACCCTACGCTCAGCTGCCTCAAGCTAGATACGAAGACCCTCAACCACAGTGGCAGCACGATCCTGATCGTCTTCAGAGGATAAAAGGCGGTTCCAAAAGTTTGCCGACAATTGCTCATACTTGTTGAGCAAATTAAGGTTTCGTACCATGAAACTGACGTAGTGATCATAGAAGGCCCGTTTCCCCATGAGCCGCTCCACTAGGTCTTTTACTACACCAACCGCGCTCGAGAGGGGTTCGGGTGGCGTCAGGTGGACCCTGTTATATACCTCCTCTAAGAAGGAACGGGATAAATCCCTGACTAGCCTCGCAAGACGTCTAAGGTCAATCGTAGACTGGCGCGTATTTCCTTCGAAGCCGATATGGCAGGAACGGCGCCGAAACTAGAAGCCTCACCAGGGGCTGAAGAAACGACTTCGACCGAGGGGGTAGGATCTGATTGAGAAACGACAAGATTCGGCACGGTTTTCATTCGGGCGTTGGTTTCCTGAAAACTTAGAAGATATGAGTCTCAGGGAAAGTAAAATATAAAAGATATGGCATGAACAATAACACATCTTTTACCTAACAGTCGAGGGGAGGTGATACATGATCATCGACTATGTTAATGATAGCCGGCGGAGATGAGGAGCAGGTATGGTAGCCTCTATCTTGAGCACGGGCAAAAAAGGGACAGATTGTTAATGCAGCATCAAATACAAATATAAAGGAATTGCAGCGGGGTCGGAATTTATATATTTGTTTGGTGTTGTGGCCAACAGGAGCTGACGAACTCACGGTAGGGGAGCACCAACGCCTTGGTCAGCAACTTCTTGCTCAGCTTCCGAAAGGGGGCTGCAAAAACTCCACCTCTGCATCAGCAACATCGGTCGGGGTAGCGAGTTATCATCGTTCAAGAGCTCTTCTATACTGACGTGCCTTAGTCGACGGTGTAGAGGATCCTCCTCAGGAGTGACTTTTTCTACTTCTCCTTCATTGATTTCCCTTTCGGTGCCCACCATGCGATCGTTTGGCAAGGGCGGTAAACAAGCCATCTGTTGCTGAGATAAGGAAAAGAGGAGACAACCTGAATGGCAAGGACGACTTGGGCACATGGGTGTTTTCTAGAGGCCTGCTTCGGCTTCGAGGATCTGGCAGCCTTTTCTTTGCCCTATCGGCTAGAGAAAGCCGAGGAAGCTGTGCCTGAAGTAGCAGGAGTGGCTGAAGCACGAGTGGTCCACACCACGGTAGAAGATCAGGGTTGGTCGGTTGGCCTTGAAACCTCCTCTTCATCGGAGTTTCGGCAGAGGGAGATTGGGAAGCTGGGGCACATGAAATATGACTTGGTCATAGGACCGAGGAAAGAAACGAAACCAGAATGATGACCACCAGAAGGTAAAGGGTGGGAGTCGAACCACGTATGAGGTCGAAGAAGGTCTGTAATCAATACAATGATCGGCAGTTCTCAGTTGGATATACGAGAACTGAGAGATTCCCCTTGCGAGATCAAGATCGGGAAAGACGGGTTCTCAACGACCGAAGGTAACCGAGTAAACTATGGGGACAGGGATACCCTGAGCCATCCCAAATTGTCGAGCGGACATATGGGGATGATAAGCATCGACCCCATTAGTTTTCTCGTCGAGGGTCACACTAAGTAAGATCCTTCGGAACCAGAATACTCCCGTAAGAACCCCGGAGACCAAGGGGTAATTTTCGACCATATTGGTATAGAGGGGAAGATCGCGCTCCCCGTCTCTGTAGAATTTATGGAAATATTGAGAAAAGGGAAGCGGTTCATGCAGAACGACCTACTGCCAAAGGTGGAATTCCGGGATTATGGCCTTCGGTACATTGCGAAACGCCAAGAAATATATCAGCAAGCACAATTGAAGGACCCAAAGAGGGCCGGGTTGGTTGTAGATTTGGTGTAGGCCTCCCTCGGTCTAAAGGTTGAGGCAGCGGTAGAGGTTCGAAAGAAGAATCTGACCGAATGGAAGAGTGTTCCTCTCGGCCAAAACAATAGCCATAAGAAGGTACTGTGGTGGTCTTTTGGCGATAGTCATGAAGATATTCCGACTCAGCCAGAACAACAAGGCTATGTGCTCGTCTTTAGAGACATCGTCACTCGGCTGCTTATACTTGTTAATAAAACCCCCAAAAGAGCCCTTCGTTGGTGCTACTACTGAGGTCTGATTCTCATAATTTTGTTAAGGGGGTGGGTCGAAACGATTTCGGATATTGATTTTGAAGAGTAGCTGCATGTCGAGAAGAGTCGGTGTGGCTGGGCTGAAACGAAAGTGAAAGTTGTTCGAAGTCGGCGACCAGAAAAGAAGGGCTGCTAATAGTAGATCAACGTTGAAGGGAAAGGGTCCTAAAGAAAGGACTAAGAGTAAGGAAATGCCCTGATTTTCCTACTGAGCAAGGTACTTTGGGTATATTCTTTGGTACCAACTATCCCATCCTTTCAGGACATTCTTAGGCCATATATCCAAGAGCTTTTCAAAGCAAGGGCCGAAGGATTCTAAAGCTGGAGAGTCGGCCAAGACTGCACGAACGAAAAGGCCCATTTCATCCAGCCGCATGTGGAAGAAGGTGGACCATAAAGCTAGCGGCACTGCGGTGGTATATTGGGGTCCCATAGACGCATAGCCGAGAGCATCAGAGGCTTAAGGAGGGTCTTCCCAGTCGAAAGTAGGAAAGGGACAGACTGTCTCCATGCGAACGATGTTTGACCGCCGTAGAAATTCATAGCGATATGGGGACAGGAACCATGGAGTTTTAGCAAAAGATTTCTTCTTCGGGAGGAATCTCTTCAGTTGAGAGGTTCACGAGCAGGAGAGTGATCAGAGAAGGGATCAAAGCTTTGGGAGCCACCGGAAATGGCTAAACAAGTCGGAGAGGATGACAAAGAAGCATGAGCCTTGGAGAGAAAGTAATGATTTGCAGAAGAGACGGCATGTCATTCGCATTAAATACGGAGGCCGTTGAAGTGATTCGTGTATGCTCGGCCTTGAAACGCTTCGGTAAAGAACATGTGAAAGGGCAGATGTTTACATAAAAGTGGCATTCGGCAGGATAGGGAATGGTTAGTTCGGCCCAAATCGTTTGGGGCTGAATTGGTTACTTAAGGAACCAGGTCAATATAATCAAGAAAGATATGAAAGGTCAGAATAAGGTTTTATATGAGATTTACAATCAATCAGAAGTCGGTGGTTGTGAAACTTAAATACCAAGCAAGAGTGTAATTGATGCTCAAATTAAGGAAAGTCTAAGGTTAAACTATTTCCCAACAAACCGTAGTCTTATAAAAGCCAGAGTTGAAGATGAAGAAGGCTCACTCTCAATCAATCAACCAATTATCAATTTTCCTAGTTCTAAGGCTTCTCAGCCACCCTACCGTAGTTTATGTAATCTAGATTTCGACGACTAACGCCATCTCTATCGAGACCCTATCGAGACTTGAGACAACCAGCCCTCCTCGATTAGGTATGCATCCACGTTCCTTTATATCTATAGAAAGCAGAGCATGAAGATGAAGGAATGTCCCTCGGCCCTCCTTTCTCCACGCAAACACTCATATAGCGTCGATTGGGGTATGGTCGAGGGTGTGGATGGCCAGATCAGGGCTGCTATCATGCCTACGAGAGGATCGGACGTCCATCCCTACTTTCGTAACATGATAATGGAACAGATCTTGGCCTCTGACCGTATCAAGCTTGATGGTCACAATACAGAAGATTTAGACGTCCATTCCTGCCCTTGTGTTGTGATTTAGGAATTGGTCTCGATCTAGACGAGGCGATCAGCCCTCCGCTCGGTCTGGTAATAAACTACTGAGCGATTTAGACGTCCATTCTTGTGCTCGGGTATTGAGAGCAGGCCAAGCGTGTGGCCGATGAATCATGACTCGGCTTGAGCCTCGCGGTGTAGGAGATTTAGATGTTCATCCCTGCGCTTCGCACTTGGTCTTCAAGACGAGGTCATGATCTAAGGGATTGAGAGTTTGTTTTTATTATCATATCATATGTAACTGTTGTTAGTGGGTTATGCTCACTCTACGGGTTCATAGCGAGGAGGAATGCAAAATAATCGAAATTATTGCAAGCACAACCAACATTACCCAAAATATGTCAATTTGCCTAAACTAACCAAAAACCAAGAGTGCTAAACTACTTTGAAAAGTGATTATACTGAAAGAATCATGTCCTTCGGGTCTTCAATCATCTCTTCTTGAGCTCCTTGGTGCTCCGGAATCAAGCTTGCAAGATGGTCTTCCTTGTCGATGATGATCCACCTGAAGGAACCTAATCCAAGCTCAAACCGATACTCCAAGCTCGCTAGGAATGGAGTGAGGGAGATGTAGGAATTTTTCCATTATCATGAACTCTTATTTTCCAAGCTCATGTGAGCAAGGAAGCAGGAAGAAGATGGACCATCATAAAAATGGCTGTGTTGTGAGAGAGTGGGTGTATGGCTTCCATTTTATGTTTCAACCATTTATTAAAATGTGACATAATATTTTAGCATTTAAAAAAAAGCTCATCCCTCTCTACATATTTTCCTTTACACCTCACCATACCACCTCCTTAACGTAATTTCCATAAAGGAAAAACCTATAATGAGGTGTCCTTCGAGAAGATATTCCGTATAAATACGGAAAACATCCCCCGGTATACGTATCGCTACATATACGCGTATCCGTATAAAAATACGAATATCTAAAAGAGAGAAAATGAATAGTGAACAATAATACTAGAATATATATATATATAAATTATTAAATCAAAACTTGATTTAATAATCTGACTTAATCTTAAGCCGGCTAGTATTATCAACCGTCCGATTAAAATCTATGTAGCATGTGCACATATTTAATCAGACACTTGCACGTACCAACGTACGGCATCTACATCATATCGTCTGAACCCGAAAAATCATTTGTGTGGGACTCTAAAAACTCGACAATACGCTGACAGTGGGTTTAACCACAAGCACGTCGGTGACACTAGCTGTACGTAACGGCTACCCAGGTATTGAACGAAAGGAAGGTCGACGAGCAAACTCATCTTTACCCCTACTGAGCTTGTCCGTGATAATCTTCGTACAGTCCGGTCTTTTCGTCTCAGAGCATCGCATATCGGGTCTAAGGATGGTAAACGTCAAACCCTAATAACCCGATAAGTCATGTCCGTGTCAAGCCCATCACCTCCCGAGAAACTACTGATCCTCAATCAGTAAATCACATCCGCTTTGGCCAAAGACTTATGGTGATAGCTAACGTAAACACGGCGCGACATCGACTCCTTATACCGGAGGGACGAATTCCCGACGATCGTTCACTGCCTCCATATGGCTCGGGACTGTACCCAACTATAACATGTTTGCACGACCCCTTTAAGCCGTGATAAGGTAGTAATCTAAGCACAGTGGGAACTCACATGAGACAAATGACGATCTAAGGTCAAAAGACTAATCTGTACTCATGTCACCTGAGAACTGCTATCTGACCATAGGTATAATACCATCCAGCAGTTCTCGGCGAGTCCGTCCAATGTACTCACCTCTAGTGAGCACATATATACTATCTTAAGTGACTCAACACCAATGGCTTATGAGACCGACCACCGCCCCTCGTCGGGGTCTTGAAAGTATACGCTAGTCTACTCCGGAATATCGATGCCCAGTCTCGATACTCTCTCGACTATGGACATTTAAGAATGTGCTTATGGACACTCAGCTCCCACGTATATCATCGCCATCATAATACTGGTAGCCAAGCAATGATCTTATGGGTTTTATCATTAATAATGAGTAAAACGTATACACATCAATGATAAAGGCAAACCAGATCGTATACTATCATCTTGAGTAAGACTGTTCTACTTATATAGGTCTTTCTTCAATTATCATAACTGCTTACCTGCAATTAAAATAATTGCCTTGAGGGCACGATATCTAACAATTGTAACCCAATTTTATCAATAATATGATGGCCGGATGACTTTTACCTTTGATGTGCTATTTATAAATTCTGTACATGCAATCAAGGGGTCAATTTCTATTTATTTAAGGAAGAATGTTCTCCCCTTCCTCTAATGACGGCTCATCCGTCAAGAGGGACAGTGTCACGCTAATTATTGTTGTCTTTAGTGCAGATCTAATTTTAGCGCGAACACATACAAGTCTAGTGTAAGCAAAATACATAAATAGTACAGTTAAGTTCTCAATATCTATTAGTCAAGCTTATAGACATAAAGTGATCCCATTTATTCAAGTGAACAAGTCTGGAAGAACCAGATAATATAATGTGGCATCAGCTCCCAGGCATGTACTGCCCTTCTTTTCCTAAGCGCATAATTGATACAACAGTGAGATTATTTATATGATCCAAACCAAGTATCAGTTTATTGGTGATATATATTAATAGTAGCAGCAGAAAAACAATCTTAAATCACAGAGAATGTAGAAGAAGAAAAAAGGTGTATGGCTTACTTCGTTTGTCAATCTAGAAAGAGAGGTTAATGCGATTTTATTTCTGGAGATTGAGATGACATCTTGACCCCAAACTGAGAAACTAGAAATCCCATCATGGTGGCCTCTAAAAACATTTGATTGAGGTCCCAAGTTCCTGCAATGCAATGTTCAAAGGAGTTTCAATATGGCATTTCCATTTTCTGCTGCATAATTTTACCATGATATAAAAGTTTCTACAAAGAGAATACTAATCCTATTAGAGTTGTGGATGCACTGGTTTATTTTTAAGGGTAAATTGTCAAAAAGCCCTCGGCCCGCTTCAAAGTTGTGTAAAAACCCATAGGCCTTTTGCTTTTGTTAAAAAACCCATGGGCCCAATTAAAACCCTCTTTATACTAGTTGCATGTAATATTTAAGCAGTTGCTTGTAATATCTAAAAAGTTGCTTGTAATATCTAAGCAGTTGCCTCTAATATCGAAGTAGTTGGAGAGAAAAAGGCTCAAATGAAATCTGCTCAGGGGTGGTTTTTTCACAAGATTTTGAACAATAGGCCCTTTCCAACAATTTCGAAAATATCAAGGGTTTTTAGACAACTCCCGAGCAGGCCAGGGGCTTTTTGACAATTTACCCTTATTTTTAAATTGATTAGAGTATCAATATATTGTTGTTTATTGCTTAGCAAATTGATCAAGCATTTTCTCATATTATCTTCTAAATTATTCTCATTTCTTCAGACTTAACATCATTTACATAATGCATAAGAGAAGAATCAGGGCCTACAACGTTACTATAGGGTATTAGGGTGCATCCTATAGTAATTGTTGATGTGTCAACATCAGATTGAGTGTAGCTAATTACACAAAGTGGTGTGCATAAAGAGAGTCCAGTTAAATAAAAGAGATGCCAGATTCCATTAAATATTTGCTAACACCTAATAAGATGTTTCCACATCATCATCATCATCATCATCATTGTCGGGTCATGCCCTACATTGATAAAATCTTCAAAAATAATATTTTTATAGAGAAAACATGGTTGCTCGGTCACTGTAGTCTACAAACTGCGTGACACTGAGCTGGCGACTTATTACTAGCTATAGTTGTGATCAGGTCGGTCATATTTCCTATGTGCATAGTTTTACCAAAAAAAAAAAAAAAGACCCTCCCATTTAGAGAAAACCTTTAAAATCATTTTTCCTCTCCTGAAATTCAACTTGAAAACCGGTCCCTGTCCAAATCAATCCTCTCTCCATACAAACCATTATTTTTCCATCTTATGAAATTCCTAGCAAAGAACCAATCAAGTTCATCAAAAACCATTGACATATCAGATATCCCTTCTCTCTTTTCAAATTTTTTTCCTCTCCAAATTTCTAACTTCGAATAAGAACAATAAATGGAAGGATGAGCATATGTTTTCTTGTAATAATCTTGTTCGTTCTAACATATTTACTGATTTTTAATGCATTGGGAAAACGTCAAGATTGGTTGGAGTTCTATGGGGTTGTAAACAGTAGTTATGACCAAGTCTATGGTGTTGGGTTGAGAGAGAGAGAGAGGGGAGGAGGCAAGTTGCTAAAGGTAAAAAGGAAGAACCAAGGTTACACGGACACTTCCAACCGGTTGCAGTATCCATGTCCGACACGTATCAGACACCGACACTTGCAAGACACTTGCACGACATATATCAGCAGCCGTGTTGTATGTCATATACATATAGTATGTGTTCAATGCATGTTATATGCATATAAACATATTTTTAGTATGTTATTAGCGTATAACATGTTAGACTTATTAATTTTTCCTTTTTTATTTTGGCATATAGTTTGATATCTTATATATCTTTATAAGATTATATATATAGTCGTGTCCCCGTATCTTATATTTTGGGATTTTGCCGGGTCGCCGTATCGTGTCGAATCGTACACATGTCCCCGTATCCGTGTCCATGCAACCTTAGGAAAAACTATTAGTTGGTAACTTCTAAGTTAGTGTGGGGATTACTGTAAAAAGTAAGTTAATAAATGAATAAACTTTATTAAAACTTCCAGCCAATCAAAAGCAACTAGCTCAATATCAAGATAGTTTATGGACTAAAGTGACCGAGCCTCGTTTCCTCTTTCTAATATAATGCTTTTCCATCCAATCAAATTTCGAAAAAATCGCAACTATATAAAAAATTTGTTTTGCCTCTTTACTCACCAACTTTTGTCTGAATTTGATTGTGTTTCAATAGGCTGAACTATTGGCAGATCCTCGGTTTGAGTTTGAAATTGAGTTTAGTTTTTCCCAGGAGAGGAAATTTTATAAAATTCGTACAAGACAATCATTGTTTTGTCGATCAGAAACTAAAAAAATTGTCTAAAAGATGAGTAAACTATGTTGATATAAAAGAGGAACAATAGACTAAAAGATAGGATCAAAAGTATCCAGTAGGCTTAACCATTGACGGACCCTCGGTTTGAGTTTGAAATTGAGTTGAGCATTGAGGAAATTCCATAAAATGGATACAAAACAACCATTGGTTTATTGATTAGAATGTTAGACAATTAAAAAACTGTTTAAAAGATGAGTAAACCATGTTGATATAAGAAAGTGACAACCATCTAAAAAATATGATCAAAAGTGTATTTGTATAAAAGTTTGAAGGAGCCAATATAAAAGAAAAAATCATGGCAAGCAAGTTGAGATGGATTTGCACATGTAACGAAGGCATGTAAATTCTCATGGTAAGAAAAGTGACAAAATTGTAGTTTGTGGTGCAACAAGGATTAAAGGATAAACCAAAAGAAACATGGATAGAGAGAGTTATAAAAATATGTTAGTTGTCAATTTGAACAAAAAGACGGCCATTACAATAACAAATAGAAGAAAATAATACATATAGTCAACGTCAAAATTTTGAATAAAGCATGTGCTTTTTGTTGTAATTTTCAATAAAAAGCCCAATCACCAATAAGTTCCTACCGAGGAAAATTAAGCTCTACTTGTCTATATAATAGTTTTTCAAAATAAAGATAGTATTATAACGTATTTCTTTTGGCTAATTATAAAAACTACTTCCAAGTTATGTGTATTTTATAGAAAACTATCTCAATTTAAAAATGATAAGAAACCAGCAGGAATTGTTATAACTATCCTTCATTGATGGAAAGTTAGTATACATAATTTAGCCCTCTTATCGGTTTCTTAAAAAACACATGAAGTTTTTCTTCATACATCTATCTCGACTCAAATCTACGTCAGCTTCCTCCTACCACGACCTTACCATCTAAAAAACCCAACCACCTTATTCAAAAGAAGTTTAATATTAGGCTAGCTCCATAATGTTTTCAATTTAAGAAATGTTGCTATGTTGAGATTATGAACTTTGTATGATAATAATTGAGAAGTCCAAAGATTAGGAAGGGGAGGAAGGAAAGGTAAGAGAGTTTCAATTAGAAAGAAGAGGGTAAAGAGCAATTATGTTTGGGTTAGAATGAAAAAGGGTGTAAATTAATAAAAGATGGTAGTTTTTCTCTATAGATTGTATTATTCTATGATAGTTTCTAATAATTTTGGAAGTACTAGACAACTTTTATTCAATACACATAATTTTAGGATAATTTCTTATAACTTATTGTGTTCTTTTTAAGCTTAAACCATTTTTTTTGATATTTTACTTTACAAATAACCACATAATATTATCCCCTTAAAACTAGTTATTCATGTAGTCATGTTAAATTTCTAATTAACTCATTCAACTTTCCATATAAGTCGTGATATTAGAATTATATTTTTGGATAATTATTTGCCTAACATTAAGCAATTTATATTTACACTCTAAAAGTTTATTTTGAACTGTGTATTTAAATACTAGAAAAGACATATTTGGTGATATTACTTATGCCATGCATTTTTGTTTTCAGCATCATCAATGATCATTGACTTTCCATATAAAAGCCTTACTTAAATTTCATTAATTCATAGTTTTGTTCCAAATATCCTCGACTCCTATTTATACACATCAAGATTCAAGAACAAAACCTATATAAACCTCAAGAGGTTCTCGCTATCCCAAGTTCTGGTTATAGAACATAATTTTCAAGAATCCATTTATAAACTTATTCAAATGCTCTTTAATTTATTTCTATGTCTCCAACCCTCCTAACCCAAAAAAAGAAATAAAAACATGTATCCCCTCCCTTGAGGGCATATCCATACTATGAAGGATGATTCATGTAAAGGACATAATAATTAGGGCCTAACAATTAATCTTAGGATGACCAAGTGACTAAGAACTTCATGTATCTAATAATGTATACTTGTTTCATTTATAGTAGTTTTGCTAATGTATATATCTTATTCAAGTTTTGTCACGGCTTACTTTGTTATTGTTTTATAAACAATGTAGGCTTAAACAATGTGGGCTCATTCAGGTGTTATTGGGATAAATGTTGATATTGGTTTCAGTAAATGCTTCCCCTAATAGGGATTTTAGTAATGAGGGATAAATATTGAAATTAGCTTTGGCATATATATGTATGGTCTGAAGTATTTCGAGTATAATTAGTAGTCATTACTCGCTACTCTAAAAACAAGCACTAATTTACCAAGGCATGACGATTTAGCATCTTGTTCTTTATCAGCTTACCCAACAACGTTAGGATGTTCTCTATTTAATTACCAAATAAATATTATTTTATGCACCAAAAAAATAAATATTATTTTCAAGAATCAAGAATCTGCTATGGGTAGTTCCCTTATTTAAATGTTGAAAGTGACATAGGCATATGTATGATTTGTCTTAAGTATTTCCAGTGACATAAATTTCAAGTACTAACAATAAGCACTAATATTTACAGATACTTGACCATTTTCATAAGTTGTTCTCTATTAACTTACCTAATAAATTCATTTAACACGTACATAAATGTTTAAATCCGTATACCAAGATCTCTCTATCAATAGTTTCTGCAGTTAAGGAAGACTTCTGATGCAGGATACAAATCTCTTGATTGGATATCCAGTTATTTTAGAGATTTTAGTGAGATCTTGTTTCTTTTAGTTTTTTTATTTGATTTGGGTATCTTTAGATGGTTATCTTTTAGATTTTATTTGTTTGAAGAATAATTTGTAGTTTTCCAAATAGTTAAATTAATTAGATTTGAGAATATCTTTTAGATTTTATTTTGTTATGAAAATTGAAATCAAGCAACTCTTTATAAGGAGCTGAATTTTGTATTCTTATGGAAAGAAGATTAATGGATTGAGTTTGGTTGCCATTGTTTGCAATTTTGGCTTCAATCTTTATTGGATGTGAGACCTATGTTTGGGGTGCGATGCCTTAGCCACCAAACTATATATATGCTAAACTCCACATAAAATTCTAGCAGTTTAATTTCCACTCAAACGAATCTACACGACTGATACAAAACCCTAACCCTAATCCTCCACTCACAAGGCCCAGCCAACACTTCTTGAAAGAGATATGGAGAGAACAGTCATCCTTCCTGTCCAAAATAGCCGCCAACACCACCTTCTCAAGCTGCCTTCGCCATTAACACCACGTCTTTCTGGAGATATGCTATGGCATCATCACTACAGATGCTACCATCATCTCGATCACCAAAGCTCAAACTTTTCTCTAAGAAATCAAGCAACACGCACATCTTTGTTAGGTAAAAGTTTCTTGTTTTGATTTAATAGCACATAAATCCTTTGGTAATTAAATTGGGTTATGGTTTATCAAATATTAAGCACTGCATAGAATTATACAACTTGGGTATTTGGATTCTTAATTCTTCCTAAAATTTATTACTTGGTCCTTTACAAAAGTCGTTGGTTAACTAGCTTCTTTAGATTATCTAATAGCATCACGAAATCGAATATTTAAATCTCAAATTCAATTGTGAATATTTTGCATATCAATTTTAGATCATTTATTAATCATAGTTATTTATTTTCGGATCTCATTGCAAGCATGTGTTGGATATAGGTGTCCTGAAGGCAATTATTGTAATTGTACATGGACCTATATAGATAGAACATTCTTGCTCGACATGATAGTATGCAATCTGGTTTGTCTTTATCATCATGTGAATATGTTTTACTTGTTATTACGTATCGCTAATACATGTTGATAAAGCATTTAGGATCTTTACTTGACTATCAGGATTATGATGGTGATCATACTAGTAGGGCTTGAATAGTCCATAAGCGTATTCTTAAATGTTCCTAGTAGTGGGAGTATCGAGATAGGGCATCGGTACTCCAGAGTAAACTAGTGTATACGTTTCTTAATCCCGACCGGACCGATGGCCGGTCCCGTAGCTATTAATGTTTGACACCAAAAATTATACACAGGTGCTCATTGAAGAATGGATACACCGAACGAACTCGCCGAGAACTCCTAAATGCTATTATACCTATTGTCAGATAGCAGCTCTCTTGTGACGATACTACAGGATAGTCCTTTGACCTGAGATCACCATAGTGTCTTGTGTGTGTTCCCACTGTATTTTGATTACTACCCAGCCATGGCTTTAAAGAACCATGCATATAGGTTTTAGTTGGATACAGTTTCGAAGCACATGGAGGCAGTGAACGGTCGAGAGAATTCGTCTCCCGGTATAGGGAGTCAATGTCGTATTGTGCAGGACATGACTATAACCAAAAATCTCTGACTAGGATGGTTGAGATATACTGATAAGTGTTATCAGTTGTATCTCGGATGGTTATGGGTTCAATGTCTGCATGACTTATTGGGTTATTGGGGGTTTAACAGTTTCCACCCTCCAGACACGGCATGCGATACTCTTTGATGAAGAGACCGGACTATACGGTAATTGTAACTTATAGGCTTTGTTGGGTTCAGATGAGTTTGTTCGTTGGCCTACCTCTTGATGAATACCTGGATAGTCGTTACGTGCAGCTAGTACAGCTGATATGCTTGTGGGTTAACCTGCGAAGGGATTGATCTGAAAGTGTTTCAGATTCAATCGGATATGATCATGTTTAACTCACTTCCAGTGTATTGTCAGGTCTTTAAAGTCTCATCCACAACGAAAGTGCATGTCCAAGCGAAATGATGATGTGGCGTGCGTATGGGGATACGTGCGAGAGTTCGATTAAATACGTGTATATGATACACGTATATTAATCGGACATTTGATAATACTGGCCGGTTTATTTTAAGCCGGAATATTAAGCCAAGTGTTTGACTTAATATCAACATATTTGATATGGTTGCTAGTATTGTGTATTTGATACTCTCTTTAGTATATGATACTAATTTATTATTATGTATATGTATATGATACATATACTCTCCCTCATTATATATATTTATGTGGATATATATGTATGTATGTATTTGATACATATCCACTCTCTCTGTCTCATCCATGTATAGGATACAAACTTGTATTTGTATAGAATACAAATACAATTTTGTCATAAAATGATAAATGGGGTGCATGTTTAGAGTGGGGCCTCTCTCTCTCATCACTTGACACATATGAAGAGAGAGAATGGCTAAAGGGACGATTCTCTTCATTCTTGAATTATTCTTTTCATAATTTTATAGAAGAGAGAAAGAAAAAAGAGCTTTCTCTTCTTCCCCCTCTTCATCTTCTTCTTCTTCCTCTTGTTAATTCTTGAGTAAGAAAGAAAAGAAAAGAAAAAGGAGAGAAAGAAAGAGTGTATCCTCATATCATCTCCTACATCCATATATTAGCAATATGTGAGAGCTAGTTGCTTTACATAGAAGGGTTCTAAAATGACGTTGGGGCTTGGATTAGGTTCTTTCACCATGGATCATCTACGGCGAGACGATCGGCCACCAAGCTCGTTTCGGATACTCCAAGAGCTTAGCATGGGTCTTCTATTAGAGAGTGGATATACTGCAAAGGTTGTAACCTTGAACTTCTTGCTTTTCTTCTCTTAATTTTGTGCAAACTTTAGTAAATGGATGATTGTTGGATTTGTGTTCGGTGTTATCTCTAGGATTTTTGGTTCTATGTTTCCGCCGCGGTCCGCAAGTGTTGCGACCCTAGCACTGATCACTAACAGCATGTTCATATAGACTAACATTTTTCATCTCGTGTTGTGTCATATTCTCTTTTACAAATTGTAACTAGTAATAAAACTCTTTGATGTCTCTTAATCCAATTAAGTCGCCATAAATAAACAAGATGGTTCTTTCAAATCTCATTTGCAGGCGGATGTGCAATGCATGTTTTGTTTTATGTTGGTGCCAGCAACAATCCTTCTCCTGCATTAAAGATGCTGGGCAGAAAGGAAGGCATTGGACATACAGAAGGACATTATTGAAAGTTGAATTGATTCCCGGTAACAAGCAATAAATATTTACTGGTGTTTCTTTCTTAATTGTTTTTCCTTAAGTAGTTGTCTACAACGCGGTAGAGGGTTTCTAAAGAAAATGTAGAAATATTTGGAGAACATGTACTAAACTGTTGAAGGTGATGTGGACTAAAGTTTCATTATTCCGTTGCTTTTTTGTATCTTTTATTTCATGTTGTATTACATTCTTGAAGTTGTGTATACTCACTCGATGTTCATATCCCGTGTAAATATAAATTATGTGTTCATAGTTCCGAACTAGATAGGAAGATAATTACTAAATTGCTAATAATGACAGAGTCCAATTTTGCATTGGAAAACTCTCTTGTGCAATGCTCTATTTGTAGTGACCATCAATAATGGCATTTCATAATGCACTAATACAGCGATAAAGAACTAGCAGGGTCATATCAATTCTAACGAAATAATTTTGCCAATTTCGGAAAGGGAGATCAGATTTTTACAAATATAACCATTATAAGTAGAAAATTAGGGGTGCATGCAACTTAATGAAACATCTTTACCATTATAATGCAAACTCCAAACATGAAGCTAAGGTTATCAATTGATGGTCTCCCCTTTTTAAAGAAAAAAATTAAGAAATAAGAAAAGTCTTCTAATATATTGCTCACATCATCAACCTATTTAAGTATTTTAATTGACTCAATTAACTTTCAAAAACCTTTCCTCTCCTTCCCTTTCTATATACATTTAGGCATAAATATTCTAGTCATCTCTTTCAATCTCAAAAGGTATCTTTATAGCTTTATTACCAAACATCAATACTAAATCGCATAATATTTATTTAAACCATAAAATATCTATTATACATCCACGTGCATCACACACACAAAAATACTCGCATACAATAATTACAGGTATGGGTTCGTCAAGAGGTCATATTGGAGAGAAGCCATATGAAAATAGGGATGCATGATGTTGAGAATGTGGATAACATAGTCCCACATCAGGAAAATTATGGGACGCATATTGGTATAAGATATAAGATGTGATAAATCTCCATAAGGCTTGAGTCTTTTGGATGGAGTCCGACTATATTAAAAGCCCATGTGCGCCCATATGCATCCATGTGTAGTCCCACGCGTTGTGGGCCCAAACCGACTTTTACATGGTATCAGAGCTCGAGTATTTGTTTGTCCACATTACACATGAGATTTGAGCCATCATTGCACATGAGGTCCCTGTTTGCACGTTCATGTGCACGTGACAGGGAGTGTTTGGAATGTGGTTAACATTTCGTCCCAAGATTGGAAAAACAATGGGATGCATATGGGTATAAAATATAAAATGGGATAAACATCTATAAGGTTCGAGTCTTTTGGATGGAGTCCCGCTATATTAAAATCTCATGTGCATCCATGTATGGGCTCATGTGTTGTAGGCCCAAACCGAGTTTTAAATGGTATCAGAGCTCGGGTGTTTGTTTGTCCACGTTGCAAATTGAGCCCTCGGTGCATATGACGTCTTCGTTGCACATGAACGTGAAGGGGGGTGTTGAGAATGTGGATAACATAGTCCCACATCGGGAAAATTGTGGGATGCATATGGGTATAAGATACAAAATGTGATAAACCTCCATAAGGCTTCAGTTTTTGGATGGAGTCCAACTATATTAAAAGTCCATGTGCATCCATGTGCAATCCCATGCATTGTGGGCCTTGTTATGAATATTGTTATGAATATATATAGTTATTATATTTAGTCATTAGTATAATTGGTTATTATATGATTATTTGGAGAGATAATCTATAACTCTCTATATATAGTTGTATGAACTATTATTTTCTCTCAAACCAATAAGATTATTCTTCACTTAATTGTTTTCATGGTATCAGAGCTAATAGCTAGATCCAAACTTGACTCGACAATGCTACTAGGTGTTGTACTTTCCACGTGACAACCACACCAAAGAAAAAAGTGATGGTTGCACGTGATGGGGAGTATTGAAAGTAAAAAACCTAAATGACAGGACTTTAAAGATAATCTCACATTTGAAACAACAAAAGAAACACATGAGTATAAAATATAAAATGGGTCGCACCTCAACAAGGCTTGAGTCTTATTGTTAAAACCCACTTATCATTAAAAGCTCATGTGCAAAAACGCATCACTCCCCCAACTCTTCTTTAATCTTAAACTCTACTCTACTTTAAAAATAACTTTGATATGGTATCATAGCCAGGTTATATTGCATCAAATTTCATGCTCTTATACTTCTCAGCAAAATGGGATTGCTGAATGAAAGAACCAACATTTACTTGAGGTAGCTCGTCTCTTATTTTGCATATGCATGTCCCTAAACGATTTTGGAATTTTGCAGTCTTAGCTGCCTGTTTTTATTTCAATCGCATACCTTCTCCTGTCCTAGGCAACCAGCTCCCTTTCTCTATTTTGTTTCCACGGGGCACCCTTTTTCCTATTTCTCCTAAAGTGTTTGGTTGCCTATATTATCCCCATGTTATAGGTCATCGTATTGACAAACTTGATCCCGGAGCTACCCGTATGGTGTTTGTAGGTTACTCTCGATCCCAAAAAGGGTATGTATGCTTTGACCCTGCCAAATCTAAAGTTTGTACTTCATGTGATGTGACCTTCTTAGAAGATCAAACATATTTTTTGTTGGAGATAGTGCCCTTGGAGTCAATTATTGGATCACAGGCACGTGATTGCAATGATTGAGGGAGGACCTGTCCCAGTAGGACAGTCTTACTCGAGATGATAATATGCTATCTGGTTTATCTTTATCATCGTGTACTGCTTTAGGTGACCTTACGAATCGCTATTACACGTTGATAGAACCCCTAGGATTCTTGCTTGACTACCAGCAGTATGAGGGCGATCATATACGTAAGAGCTGGAGTCTATAAGCACATCCTTAAAAGGTCCCTAGTCGTGGGAGTTTCGAGACAGAACATCGATTTTCCAGAGTAGACTAGTGTATACAGTCGAGACCCCGACGAGGGGCGGTGGCCGGTCTCACAAGCCACTGGTGTCGGTCGGTTCACCTAAGATGTATACAGGTGCTCATTGGGTTATGAGTACACTGGACAGGACCCGCCGGGAGCCTGCTAGTTGGTATTATACCTGACGTCAGATAGCAGTTCCCTGGTGACATGTGTACAGGTTAGTTCATCGACCTGAGATCGTCATTTGTCTCGTGTGAGTTCCCACTGTGCTTTAATTACTACCCTACCACGCTCAAAGGAGACGTGCAAACAGGTTTTAGTTGGGTACAGTCCCGAGCCACATGGAGGCAGTGAGCGTATCTGCAGGGGTTCGTCTCTCCCGGTATTGGGGGTGAGGTCGCGCTGTGTCTAGGAGAGCCAGTACATGAAAAGTCTTTGGCCAAGGCAGGAGATTTGCTGGTAGGTATTCCAGTAGTATCTCAGGGTGTTCTGGGCTACACTCCGACACGACTTGTACCGCTATTGGGGGTCTGACTTTTACCAACCCCCTAGGCCCGCCATGCGATACTCATAGACGAACGGACCGGACTGTACGGATATTGTCACTGACAGGCTCAGTAGGGTGTCAGGATGAGTTCGCTCATCGACGTCCATTTTGGTCAATAGCTGGTAGCCCGTCACGTATGGCTAATACCTCTGACGTGCTAGTGGTTAAATCCACAGCCATAGTATTGACAAGTCTTTAAAGTCCACCACACACACAGTTACTCAAGTTTCGGGCGAAACGCTGTAGAGGCCGTATGGAGATATGGCAGGGTTCGATCAGATACGTGCGGTATTGCACGGATCGTGATCGGACGGTTTTTACTAGCCAGCTTTGGCTTAAGCCGGATCCTAGTATTAGATAGTGTAGATTTTGTCTCTTTGCATTTGTGTTCAGTTGGAATACAAATGCGGGCATGTATATGCAGTAGCGGGGCTTTCCTGTAATTTATTACGGGATCAGTTTTCTGAAGTTGCCAGTTTGCATTCCGTTCCGGCCGGTTTTTCCTTTGTTCCTTCACGGCCGGATTTTTCCGATGGAGGGGGTTATTTGCAGTTTGCAAATAACTTATTGTAGAGGGGTTTCTTGCATTTGTGGTATTATGAAAGGTTAAGCATCTTTGCTTTTTCATGATGGCTTGCTTTAATGAGATTAGATTAGATTTGAAATGAAATTGACATTGTTATCATCATATTTGGTGTGGTCACCCCTTTGCTTTTCCTACCATCACCTCCCTTCATGTTTTGTTGATTCCTCCACCATTTTGATCAAGGGGCGCCGGCCACAATTTTGTAAGAAGAGAGAGGCTTCACATTTTGATGAGGGAAATTTGTGTTCATCTCATTTTTCCCTTGCTACACAAATTCTAGCTCCACTTGAAAGTTCATTTCATTCTATTCCTCCATCACCATGGCAACTACATAAACCCCAAAGAGACATGGTTTCTACACTTGCCTACAGCATCCCTTGGACGCGTTGGCTGGCCAACTTCGCGCCCGAGTTGCCTCGGTCCAGAGGTGGGAGCCCGTAAAAGAATCCGGCTACGTGGTGCCCATTCCGACGAGGAAGTGACGGACGGAGATTCCGCGGGAGATCGAAGTGGAGACGAAGACCGAAGGACACGGATCGCTTGGTATACTTCTCTACCCATCTTGTATTTTGCTAGTAGCTAGGTTAATGGCCCGATCCGGGTTAATAGTGCGTGGTGGTGCCGGTTTGCTAGTTTGCAAAGTTTTTCGTTTCCGCGTTTCCGGCGTCGGATCGACGGCCGGGGCGCCGTCTTGCACTTACATTTTTCACCACCTGTTAAGGACTCCACTTCTACCATTCATGTTCCACACTTACCTTCCTCGGAACTTGATTCATCTATTCAACCTGTGCTCCCTAATGATCAGCCTGTAGTTCCTTATCCACAGGTGTACCATCGTCGTAAGAAATTTTTCTCGCCACCTCCCACCAATGATTCCTCTAACGATTTTTCTGCAGGTACTTCAATACAGTCAACTGTTCCTGATTCTCTACCACCGCTGCCTTCCGAAAAAGATCTCTCTTCCTATTTCCTTACGCAAGGGTAAGCGTTCTTGTACTACTACACATCCGATTTCTAATTTTGTTTCCTATCATAGACTGATCTCATCTGCTTTTCAGTTTATTTCCTCCTTATCCGCCATCACTCGTCCTTCCTCTGTTCAGGAAGCACTTCAGCATCCAAGTTGGTATACAGTTATGTTAGAGGAGATTACCGCACTGCGCTCTAATCAGACGTGGAAATTGGCAACTTCACCTTCATATAGGAAGGTTGTTGGCTGTAGATGGATTTTTACTGTCAAGCAAAATTTAGATGGGACGACTGACCGTCTCAAACTCAATTGGTGGCTAAAAGATTTACTCAACAGTATGGTTTAGATTAGTCGAAACTTTTTCGTCAGTTGTCAAATTAACATCGGTTCGTATTCTTATATCCTTGGCTATTTCAAAAGCATGGCATCTTCATCAGCTTGATATGAAGAATGTCTTTCTTAATGACGATCTATCGGAAACTATTTATATACAGCAGCCTCCTGTCTTTGAGCAATCAGGGGAGTTTATGGTTTGTATTCTACACAAATCGTTGTATGGACTGAAACAGTCACCACATGCCTGGTTTGAAAAATTTAGCATTATTTTACGACAAATTGGTTTCAAACGTAGTCGCGCCGACACGTCTCTTTATACACATAATTGTCCTCAGGGCATGGTAATTGTGTTGGTGTGTGTTGATAATATTATCACTGGAGATGATTCTGCCAGCATCTCCAAGGTGAAAGAACATTTGGCTTCACACTTTCATACCAAGGACCTTGGGCCACTTAGATATATCCTTGGAATTAAAGTATCACGGAATTCTGGTAGATTACAGCTCTTTCGGTGCAAATATGCACTTGATCTTCTTTCGAAGACAAGTTTTATGGTGTGTAAACCAGCAAACAGCCTTATGGATTCCACAGTCAAGCTATCTCGATTAAGCTCTCCCTCAGATCCTTCACTACCTGACCCAAGACAATATTGACATCTAGCTGGGAAGCTGATTTATCTCACTGTCACCCGGCCAAACATTGCTTTTGCCGTTAGCATAGTAAGTCGGTATATGCAGAACCCTTTGACCTCTCACCTTAAGGCAGTTGAGCATATTCTTATATACATCAAAGGTTCTCCAGGACAAGGTCTTCTTTACAAACCATCATCTATCTATGTTGTCGCTCACAGCCTTTGCGGATGCTGACTTTGCGGGATCCATGGATGATCGTCGTTCCATAAATGGCTATTGTGTCTTTTTGGGAGGAAATTGGGTTACGTAGAGCAAGACGCAAAATGTAGTGACTCGTTCTTCTGCGGAGGCCGGTATAAATCTATGGCGCATACAGTTGCTAAATTGGTATGACTTATCTCCCTTCTGATAGATCTTGGAGTTCCTTTTTCTCTGCCGACTACACTTCTGTGATATTCGCAGTGCTGAGAATCCAGTTTTTCATGAGCAGACTATGTATATCGAAATAGATTGCCACTTCATTCGTGACAAAGTGACAGATAAGGTGGTTACACTCCAATATATTTCTTCTTCAACTCAACTAGCAGATATTCTCACCGAAGCTCTTTCTCGACCGATTTTCGCTCGTATTCTGTCCAAACTTGCCATGATTGATATCTACGCTCCAACTTGCGGGGAGTGTTATGAATATATATTTAGTTATTATATTTAGTTATCAATATAATTAATTATTATATGATTGTTAGGAGAAGTGGTCTATAACTCTCTATATATAGTTGTATGGACTATAATTTTTTCTCAAGCCAATAAGATTATTCTTCTCTCAATTGTTCTCAGGCCCAAACCGAGTTTTACACATGCAAGTATGCAACTTTCTGAATGTCATTAAGGAAAATGGAAAATGGAAGAGGCTTGGGTACCTTTACATAGTAAACAGCAAAAATAATCAAAATAGAAAAAGAAACAACTAGTGCAAACAGTAATGGAAGGGATTGATGAGTTCCACCCCAGCTTACTGTTTAATTTGAATGCCACTCATCCCTTTGTCTCTAAATCATAAACATAGAACCATTTACCAAGGTTTTTTTTTCATTATCTAATAGTATAGTAGAATGTTAATATGAAGAATGAGGGAAAAATTATAGCACCTTCTAAGGTCCCAAACTCGCAAAGTCTTATCAAGGGAGCCGGAGATAAGCAGATTATCCTCAGGTGCAGCCAACTGCAAATATCCAACAATTAACAAAAGTTGAATTAAGATCACAAAATTCGACATGCAAGCAAATTCTTTCATAAGCATACCTTCGTGATATAGCCATCATGCGCTCTCCAAACAGCAACAATATTTCCACTCCTTGCATCAAGCAACCTACAGTAACCAGTGCTTAGCCCTGCTGCAATCCAGGATGGTGAAGTTACAGCTCTTTCTCGAAATTTTTCAGAGCCACAAGAGCAAATGGCTGAAACAAGAGATGAGAAAGAATATTCAGCTGCATCACTCTTCCACAGATGCAGTTTCTGGTCATGAACAACATCAATGAACCTAAATATATAGCATATTCCAAAACACATGATTAGCACTCTAATCAAGAGAGAACAAATCAGAACATGAAAAGTTGGCAGAAAGAAAATTTTAATGAACAATAGGTTCATATTTTTTAACCAACGAGACACAATTGGGTTAGCCACTTGACGTCTAATCTCCAGCACAAGCTGATTAGTCTACCCCTCATGACTCATGTCGAAAAACCAAAAACTTCTGTTGCCTAAAATTAAAAATCTAGGGAGGTGACTTATGTCAAATGGCAAAAGACGAGCAGGAAAAGTAATTAGAATGCATGATAGGATTAGAATTTGAGCAACACTGGACTACAAGGCCAAAGAAAAACAGAATGTGGTGCTAATTATAGGATTAGAATTTGAGCAACACTGAACTACAAGGCTAAAGAAAAACAGAATGTGGTGACAAATAAAACCATTTTGCCCCCTGGATCTCATATCCCCTGAACTCGTAATCAAAAAAATCCAAGAGAAAAAATATCGCTATTGATCCTAAAAGGAGTTGTGTCGATATTGCCGCATCGATAAATGCTAAAGGGCTGTCATGACACTTTAGCCCCACATTTAAAAGATAGTGGATGCAAAAAAATTAGGGCCCAACTTAATGTGGTTAACCTTTTCGGTCGAAAGAGGTCTCAAACTATTATGAATATCCCAATGGTCAAGCCCCCAAGTCAGGGAACCACCGTAGACAAAAGGTTGTAAAGAAAGATACAGCTCTTTACAGAAGAAAAAAAAAAAAGAGAGCCGATTCAAAGAGAAAACCATAAAGAAATGGAATAATAGGGCTTCTGAGAGAGTAGTGATGAATAAAGAGTATAGGCTTTTTACGCTAAATTAAAAGCAAACCTTAAAGACATGCTCTGTGTTTATTCCAAGATCGCTAACTTGCAGACCTTCAGCTCTATTCCGACAGTGAGCATGATTAAACACTTTTCATACGAAATAAAATCTAGCTACAGGTGAAATTTTATTTAAAGAAAAACTTTAAGGTGAATCCTATAGACAAGAAAGCACTTTAGTAATCAAATTAGGAAACTGCTTACAACTAAAGGAATATTTATGTGATTTTTTACGCTTCTTTTTTTTTAGAGAAATATATGATATAATATGTTGGTTTATTCGGTGGGGGAATTCTAAAAGCCCTTTAAATTGTGGAAAATTAAACCTATTTTATATTTTTTTATAATCTATCAGATCAAGGAAATGCAAGGAGAGGTAATGTTTATGTCTTACAAACAGAAACATGATCAAACAGAATTAATGCATGGTTGCAAACAGGAATTACCTGACCGAACCATTCCCCATCCCAGCTATGAGCTTATCTTCGGATTCTAAGTGATGCATGGAAGTATACAAACTACCACTTAAGGCATTAGACAATATTCCACTAGAGAGAACATTTGGGGTGAGCATATTGCTTTGATCCGTCGTCACTTTAGCTGCTAGTGGTAAACCATGATGTGGGAAATTAGCTGAGGATTCAGCATATGCTGCTATCATCTTTCCAGTTTGTCCATTCCATACGTGAATAGTACCATCACAGGAAGCAACTCTTCCACTCGTAGACAATATGGAGATGGCATTCACCACCTATAAAGCATGCATTCCACATATAAGAAATACACATAGAGAGCAGTTCAATTGTACATAGAAATATATTTACAATTGGAAAGACTAATTTGTACAAGTGTAGTGGACTAACCTCTAAATAAAGGAATTCATGAAAGTTACCATGAAGCAAAAAGACAAGCGTTCATAAATAATATATATAAGAGATTTGCTACATCTGTGAAAGGATTTGAAAGCAAAACCATCCATTTAATAAAAAATTCAAATTGAAAGTTATCATTGCAAGTATCAAATGCAAGGGCAAACAATATGTAAATCGTATGCAAATTTATGACATGGAGCTTCATATGGGTGGCGTCTATCATTTAAAAGAATTGGGTATAATCGACTTCTTTTTTACCCTTGCTTTTGTTAATTTTCTAATCTTCCTTTTCTCATTTAAACAAAACCAAAAACCATATGGTTTGAATTCTTTTTCTCCTTGCATTAAATAATGAAAAGTTTAACAGTTTCTCGATAAAAGAACAGTTTGGACCTCTAGATCGCTAGGCAAAGAGTATGGAAATCAACATTTTGGTGCAATTATGGTTTACGCCATGAAGATCAAGGGATGGGGTGCCGATCATATATAATATAGTGAACAACTGAACAATTGACTTTTGAATGTCCTAAGAATATTTTTCTAACATATGTGGGAATTTTACTCCTATGCTGATCATAAATCAACTCAAATACATAGTTGCATTTACATTACCAAAATAGTGAAAATATAGAGGGAAAAAGAAAAAACACAATAAACTAACACAAAAGGCATAAAACATTATCTTGTATGAAAAGTTGACGCACAAATGGGGTTAAAATGGTCTCATAACTCATATTACATTTACATGGTCTAACCAGGAGAAAATTGTCCAAGAAGCTCCTCCTAGCGCACAATTAAGATGCAATGTCATCTTACTAAGATACCACTACTATTACAAAAAAGAGATCTAAATTCATGAGTACAAGGGCCTCCAAAGCAATGAATGAAATTTGAATCTTATGATGAACTGGCCAAAGTCAAAATAGAAGAAACGAGCTGTCTCAGTATGGAGTTGAAATTTCTATATAACCATCAAAATGGCCTGCCAAAAAGGAAGAATGAAGGATATGATGCAATAGGTAAGCTTGTCTTACACGACAATGGGTATGTGACCACATATTTGCAATCGAAGATTAAAAGAAAATAATCATAGAGTACATTGGGTAAAGTGATGAAGTCAAGGACAACGAATAATTAAACCTCATGAACAAACCAATTGATTAAATGCGACTATGCAAGGCTCTAGGGACATAGGAAAAGACAACATGATGATAAGATACGAAATATAAATGCCTTAATTACGGTCAAATCCTTAATCCTAAAAGTTCTTTTTAAAATAAAATAAAAAAAACTTGTGCAACCATTGGCTTGGAATAAAAATGCAAATATGAAGATATTAAGAATTAAGACAGATAACTGACCTCGTCATGGCCATAATAACCAGATATGCAATTCATTCTAGGCAATTCCCACTTCTGAACACTTCCCTTGAACCCTGGGCCAACCCCTCCACTATAGATAGTGCATTCATCATGACAGACAAATAATGATCTCAGTGTTCCGGGGTGTGCACGGGCAGAGTAGAGAATTGCTGCCTTTATTTTCCAAGGAAGTTCATCTTTTAGACCACCACTACGCCCAAGAAAATCAAGCCCATCACAGTTAGAATCAGAGTTAGGCAACCAAAACCAGGGTTCATGGTTTTCAGGATTGGGCATTGTTAGATGTGAAGTAGATGAAATTTGTCGATGTTCATTCATTTGCTTGCAATTCATTACAGTAACCCCAACTTTACTTCCTTGTGATTGTGGTGTGGACCAGCCAACTCCATTGAGAAGCAATTTAGCTGGATTATATTCAAAGGAAGAATTTTTTCCAAAATAAATCCTATGAGCATTCATACTGTCACCGCCATTTTTAGATAATTCCCTCGTTGAATCCCACTGAATAGTGAATATAGAAAAAGAAAGATGTTTAGAGCCTTCCTGTGTAAATCGATATATCTAGAAATTGACAGGACATGGAAAAATGAATATATCATATCTCTACTATTAGTGTGCAAACTCTCTCGAAATGACAGGTTTGCTATTTTTTAAATTCAAAGTGTCATAAAATGCCAGGTGGGATTTTCATAGGCAAGAGAAAATCAGCAATAAATGCAAGCCCTCCCATATATAGGTCCTTCCCAAATCAATTTTTTCACTAAGGCCCTTTATTTCAAACTTCTCTAAATAATCCATTTAGCACGAGTTCAAATATATCTTGTTGCATTAAGAATAGGGTCAATTCCATATAATACTGTCGCTGTCACTTTTGACTGAAGAATGACAGCTTAAAGGACAAGAGTAAGCCTTTAAGAGAGGTCTGGTGATTAAGAAGGTTGAGTAAGAAGATAAGAATAGTACTAAAATATTTTATATGTAATGGTGGCTGATGTTGTTTGCGGCAGGAAATCACGGTGGTTTAAGTGCCTATTATGGGGAACTAGGGGGAGCAAGTACCCAACCCCTTATACTACACGGGGCTTATATGCAAAAAACCTAAGAAGATAATGTAATATGTGCTCAGAAAATAGATTGCGCTCGTACTGCACATGCCAAGAAATATAATAGAACATAAACCTTCAGTTGTAAAATCTTTATAAAACATAACATACTTTCCAATTGTAAAATCTTTGAAGAATCTGCTCCAAGAGGAACCAAGTGGAACAGCATTGTCGTAGCTTCTCCATGCCAATAAGCGATTGAAAGGACGTATACAACAGTAGCCTGCATCCAGCTATGCAGCCTCATTATAAGAAGACATTGGAGAATTTTTATTAAAAAAAAAATTTGAAAACCATATCGTGGTTACACATACACGAGATCCAATCGACTTTCAATCTTATCTTCAATTGATTTTGATCCGGAAACCTTTATGTTTCTCCCAGTACAACCAGGCCCATATGCTGCTTCCTGGGAAAAGGCCAGCTCCTCAAACAGCTCTTTGAGTTGTGGCATGACATGTGAAACAGTCAAATCTGGTCCAATCCTCTCACAAAGAGAAATAAGTGTGGTTGCAGCAACCTGGATATCACAGAAAATAGACTGGATAAATAAGGAATCATGCCTAATAATCTTACTATAAGTAAACTCGCACAAATAAACAAGGAAACAGAGAAGGGATGCTACCTGTATCACATGAAGATCGAGATGTGGCAGCATGAGAACCTTAACATGAAGGCAGATTTTGTCCTGTCAAAATTTGAACCCCATACCTAAATAAACAAAATTTACTACAATAAACAGTGGATAGAAACGAAACTGAATTAACTAAAAGTATGCATACATGAATAAACTCTTTGAGGACCACCTCTACAGGCAAAACTGAAACCAGGCCATTCAAAGCAGCAAAGCTATTAATAATCGCCATAGAACTCCAACTATTCTGGGGTTCAGGCTTATTCAAATGAGAAGAATCGATGCAAGAAAGAATAGCATTCCTTATTAATGGTAGAAGCTGCCTCACAATAATTTTTTCTCCAAGAAGCCCACCTGGTGATAACAAAAACCTTAAAACTGGTAAAAAAAATCTATAACAATCATTACAAATAAATATGGAAATGGATGAAATTCAGACAAACAAATAAATTTCTATACCAATTCTAACGAGAGCCTCAATTCCATCAGAACATACTCCTTTTCCGAAAGAATGGATTATTGGCAATATTGTCTTGGATATGATTATCAGGTTAGTAAAACAAATACATACATAAAGATAAAATTTAGAACTTGAAGATTAGTGCACAAACCACCTGATGAATAGTAATGGGAATACCAAGCTCTTCACTAGAACCAATAAGAACGATAGATGCAACTGAAGCAGTTGTCCTGTCAGCTGAATTGTATAAATTTGCAATCACTAAAGGATGGATCTTCTCTAGATATGCTTGTTTGCCCACTCGTGTCCACAAGTCCTGAACAAAAGAATCTTGAAGGAGGGAGACCTTCAGATGTGAATACTCTGGTGCCTGTGAGAATCAACACAAAGGACAAAGATCAAGTAAAGGAAAACTAACGACCGAAAATGCACATCGTACGCAAGAAAGTGCATTCTTTCTTGGGTTGATTGCATATAGCATGCTTCATCTATACTGCATCACTGCATGCAACTGTCCTATACGTTTCTCATAATGGACCTGTAAAATCTTCTGGATACTGGGAAAGATCAATGCTTTTATCGCTTGAGAGCTCAGGCACTTCAAAAATTCCTTTAGTAGACATAAAACGGACTCAGCTTCAACATTAGACAAAGGTGAAATTATAAGAGGTAAGCAAAACGGGGCACACATTTCTGCGGCATAAGTTCCCATTGATCTTAAGATTCCTTCACTTGCAAGCTCTGCAGCATACTGAAGCCGATGTCCACCTTTTGCCAGAAGTTGAAGCGGAGCAAGGTATAAGTATGCAGATCTGACACTAGGAGGAAAGTATTGAGACTCCAAAAAAGATTTTGCAGAAGGCCTCCTGCAAAATAAGAAGTGTTTATTTCCCTGTTTTGCAGCATGTTTATAGATTTTCACAATGTAGATTTCAACCGCACAGATGAATTCTGGAAATGGTAAATGACATCCTGATGAGCATAAACTTCCTAAGAAGTGAAAGAATATGATGACTTCCTGCCACTGCACCTAAACCCAAAGTTATGATGAATGAAGTTATTAAACCGACTGATTTTCATTAAGTACCCTTATTTATAACGGTTTTTCTACCAAAGTGTCCTCAAGCTTTGTCACTACGCTAAAACTGCCTAAGGTTTAGTTTTACCAATTGAGTCCCAAACGTCATTAAATTGGTTTTCTTTTTTCTTTGTACCATTAACATATAAAAAAGCTAATTTAAAATCATCTCATCTTAATTAAACTTCCTTTTACACCCCCACCCCGGCCGGCCAAAAAAAAGAGAGAGAAAAAAACTCTAGAAAATCCTAGCCCTCCACAGGCTTCACGTGATCTGCATAGAGCCCAAAACCCAATAGCTACACCCAAAGCGCGGAGTTGGTGAAGTTTGACGTATAATTGTATATTTCTAACTACATGTGCTATCAATTTGTCCTGATATCTTGCCTTTATACCTCATAAGCCTTTATGCTAAAGTTGCATTTTTTTGTGTGCAAATACATAATATGTTGTAATATACCTCTTCCAGTCCTTCTGGATAGATTCTTCAACAAGCATTGTGACATGTGGAGGAAGTTCTTGCAAAGTTCCAGGGATGGTGCCACTCTCTCTGTAAGCAGCTAATGACACGGGATCAAAAAGAGGTCTCTTCAAATAAACTTCAGCTAAAATGCAGCCGATAGAAAATACATCTTCTGCAATATCTTCGGAACCAATTCCCAAAGACGACGAATTGTGTCTCCAGAGAAACAATTCTTGAAAGCCTACAGGGCCAACATCATCAGCATCAAAATATTCAAGAAGGCCTGCATTGAGATTAGATGGGATCATGCAAGCACTGCTAATTGGTTCTGTAATCGCTGTATCAAAATAATCTGTTTGTGCAGACTCCAAAGAAGGAAAATTGACAGCCAAATTTTCATGGTAGCTGTAGACTGGAGTTAAATAGCGTGCATGTTCACAAAATGAAACAGCTTCTTCTAAATCCTCCATATATCTAGTATCCGGAAGGAGAATTTCTTCACATTTCATTTGTCGGCTATGAACGCAATAATCATCTCCAAGGCTATTACGATGAGAACGATGAGTGACACCTCGGCGCATAGGATGTGGCCTAGTAAAAAGTTGTCTGCGTCCCGTTGACCTTGGTGCTGATGAATCAGATACCGGCAACATGACATTCTTTGCTGTAATAGACGCTTCACCAGAAAGCTTGAAACCAAAGGTTATGTCTATCCAATGATGAATCTGCCGCGACACGCGTTCACTTTCTAAAGCATCTCTGTGCAAAGATATAAATTCTTCTGGGGAAGAAGCCCAAGATGGGACCACCAGATCACTCATCCCAGAATGAAGAGAAGAGAATAACTGAGGGTCGCTATAGAACTCAGGGATGCACTCGTCTGGAGTCCACTGGTAAAGCCTCTGCATGTTTGATGGATATTCGTTAGGTTCATATACAGAACGAACGGCTGACCGAAGTATTCTCAAAGGCAATCTTCTTGCTTTGTAACTGCACACGGCTAATTCAGAGAGACATTCATCAGAAACATGATGAGGAATCTCGGATGTTTGAAATGTGAAATCCAATTGTTCATCGCCTTTCGCCAACCTCCACTTGCTCTTTGTGAGGTCCCTCCAGCCTGTATCAGAATTTTCATCGGGCTTCACGGTGAAATCTATAACCCATGGCATCACTATATGAAACGTATGGTCCCCCCACCTTCTGCCTGCTAATCTATTCAAGATTAATAAGTATTCATAGTTGCTTAACTCACCCTTCCACCAACGCATAAAATCTGAATGATAATCTATTGAAGCTGACAGACTCAAGTCGGCATAGGTAGAGCCACTAGGACAAATATTATCTATGGAGCAAGAAGAGATCGCCGGTTCTTTTAAAAGGAGCATGTCAGTAATGCTAAGCCAAGCCCAGCAAGAATCATTCAAAAGAATACTGGAAGGACATACGTTGCCATGAGAAACTCCCAAGCCATGCATGTAGGCAAATGCAGAGAATATCTGGTAGAAAAAAAATCTTATGTGCCAGTCTGACTTCAATGCTTCAGGGCTATATTGCAAAATGTTTTGCAGAGTGTAAGGAGTTTTAGGACTCAATAAATAATTATATCCAGGTTCCTTTAAGATGCCTATGATGGGGGAAATGTTAGGATGTCTCACACAACTAGGAATGTTACTGTCACAGAATGAAGGGTATCCAACTAAATTTAGGAAGTCTGCACTGTGCTGCCCTGCGAATTTTCCTTCAGTGAAGAGATTTAGTGATGATATCACATGATCTTCAGTTGATTCAGATATGTACTCACAAATAAGATCTTTTATTGTTGGATAAGAATCTCGTACGGCACGAGCAAGTGGTGCCAATGCAGCAATCATTCTAAAATATGTGCTCTCTGAGGTACTGTAGTCAAAGAAAAAGGTGAGCTCACAGGTGAATCACTAGATTTTCAGAGCTTATTAATAATATCAACATAATAAGCAAACCCAAGAGGTCTTGCACATTGTCTCAAGCACCTGTTATCGTGATTAGCTAATCGAGTCAGCAAGAATGGAGCAGAGATGTCTTCACTGAAATTTTACAACATAAATTACAAAATCACAAAAATGGCATACAAAGGAAAAACAAATTTGTGAATAATATACTAGCTTATAGCTTACCTTCCTATATTATCTGCTCCGCCATTCAAATATATCTGCAGCAAAAAGCAAGCGCCCAAAAAAATACACAAGCATCAAATGAAAAGCAGATGAAAAACACAGCCAGCAATGAGTCAATACAACTTTATAGACCAGAGGGGCCTGTAGTGAATTAGTTTCCACAACAATTTAAAAAAATTCAGGTTTCCTGACATATAGTCTGATGACACATCAAATCATCAAAGAATTGCAAGAGTACCATCAACTTCACAATTTATATTACTTTTAGAACTCTACGCCATTATTGAATCAATTAATGGTATTATCAATTGTCATTACACTAACGAGTAACGAGTAATCAATCCAAAAAGTTGTTTATTAGACGTATCCAATCATAAATACTTTTGACACACATGTTTGCAAGGAATTAAATCCTGAACAATACCGATATGTATTGTATATGATCAGTTTGAAATTATGTCAAATTGAAAGCCGGCAAAATCAGTATCAGCCAATGTTGGTTGCTATTCAGCCAATATCAGTATCAGCCAATGTTGGTTGCTATTCAGCCAATATCAGTCAAATTCTGGCTAGATGAGGGCAATTGTGGTTGAAAAAATAAATTAGCATAAATATAAAAAGAAAATTAAGTAATATTGTACTCAGTAATTCCTTAAAAAAAGCAAAAACAAAGAAAATGGTTAGTGTGATTGTTTGTTTGCTAGTGTATTTCCACTATTCATTAATGGAAATATCCACTGATCAAATTCTATGTCCGGCTAAAAAAATATCAATTTAAGAATGGAATATTCCTTGCTAATGTGTGCCATGAACCAATCATACTATTGTTTGTGAAATAATTGACATTATTCCCAATGCCCTATAAGATTATTGCTTCTTATTAGACATCTGCAGGAACTAATCAATCCAATCCTTTAAGAGGTTAATGATTGTTTAATGGAAGTACTCATGTCCATTTCCAATAACCCCTTCATTTGATGTCACCTATGAGATCTGAGGAACTTTTCATGCTGTGCCATACTGACAAATCATGCATGGTCTGACCATTTCTCCTTTATATATTGCAGTATCCTTCTAATAGTGATGACAGAACCACAAGTGTAGGGCCGCAATGAATAACTATACTTTCTCCATGGTACAAGTTTCCACTTTCAATAATTCAAAAGCTTTATATCTCCATCCTGAAATCTTCATTTCCTTGTTGATGGGTATTGGAGGGTTTTAGTCGATAAATTTTGGCACTCAGATCTCGGCAAGTAGATTTTGGAATATGCACGTGCTTTGCACGTATGATGTGTGGCCAGGATTGGATAAGAGCACCAATACTATTATTTTGAAATAGCAGAGGTTCCTGGTCCAGCCCCAATCCATAAACATGAAAGACAGCTTCTGTATAAGGTCAGGATTCAACACTACCACACTACAAAGTATTTGCCCAAGTTAAGAACCGTAGATTTCGGGAAAATATTATGAAAAATTATTGATTGATCCTCCAAGATTACAGTACTATGTGTGTGTGTGTGTGTGAAGAATTAGAAAGAGAAGAGAAGATAAAGAGAGAGAAATGTTTGGGGGAATGTAATAGATTAATTGGCCTAAACCTAATCCTCCTCTTTATATACGCAAAGCCATTTTGCTATTACACCCTTATTAAATATCTAATTATTGGTTATAGTGCCGGACAGGCAATTATTGTACGCGGACATGCAATTATTGTAATCGCAGACAGGCAATTATGATGATTGAAGGAGAACGTATATAGGTAGAACAGTCTTATTCGAAATGATAGTATGTTATCCGGTTCATCTCTATCATCATGTGTGGTAATACAGATCATTATTACATATTGATAGAGCCTATAGGATTCAAGCTTGACTACCAGGTTATTGTGGCGATCACACTTGTGAGAACTAGGTAATCTATAAGCATATCCTTAAATGTCCATAGTCATAGGAATATCGAGACTGGGCATCGATATTCCAGAGTAGACGGGTGTATACGTTTCTTGACCCCGACGAGGGGCGATGGCCGATCTCACAGCCATTGATGTTAGTTAGTCACCAAAGATTGTATACAGGTGCTTATTGGGTTATGAGTTACACTGGACAAACTCGCCGGAAACATGGTAGATGGCATTATATCTATTGTCAGGTAACGGTTCTCTGGTGACATGAGTACAGTTTAGTCTGTTAACCTGAGATTGTCATTTGTCTCGTGTGAGTTCCCACTGTGCTTTAATTACTACCCTACCACGGCTCTACTGAGTCGTACAAAAAGATTTTAATTGGGTACAGTCCCGAACCACATGGAGACAGTGAGCGGATCGTCAGGGATTCGTCTCTCCCGGTATTGGGGGTAGATGTCGTGCAGTACATGGGTGGCCATCACCAGAAATCCTTGGCCAAGTTGGACGAGATTTACTGATCTGGATCAGTAGTTTCTCAGTGAGTGATAGGCTTCACACCGACACGGCTTATCACATTATTAGAGGTCTGACTTTATCCAATCCTCTGGACCCGATATGCAATACTCTTATACGAACACACCGGACTGTACGAAGACTGTCACTTTCAGGCTCAGTAAAGATACGGACGAGTTTGCTTATCGACCTTCTTTTCGTTTAATACCTGAATAGTCGTTACGTACCGCTAGTGCCGCTGAAGTGCTTGTGGTTAAACCCACTGCCAGTGTATTGTCGAGTCTTTAGAATCCCACATAAAGGGTTTCCAGCTCGGGCAAAACGATATAAATGTACGTATTTTGATACGTACTTAGATTTGATTAAAACACGTGTTTTTGTATACGTACTTTTAATCGGACATTTTGTTAATACTAGATGGTTTGAAAGATAATCGGATTATCACATTTGAATGAAATGTAAGCTAATATTATATATCTCTTTTAGTATCTCTCTTTTTGGTATTCGTATTTTGACAGAATATGGTATTTATACGAATACAAGTATTTGTATAAATACGTGTATTCATGATTGATACGAATACGGTATTCATGTCTTGATACAAATACGGTGTATGTATTTGTAGCATATACTTGTATTAGTGTATGTATATATATTTATATATATGTATATATATATATGTATATATATGTGTACATATGACATGGCTTGGGTTTTCTTCTCATTCTTTCTTGCTCAAAATAGAAATGTGTAGACTTATGACTCACACATGTGAGTCACAATTCCACCCACTTCACACTTTAAAAAGAAAGAATGAGAAAAGAAAAGATGATGAAGGATTTTTTGTAGCCATGCTTGCTCTTTTCAACATACATCACCCATTATTTTCTTCTTCCTTCTCTCTTGATTTTTCTAAGCAGAGAAACGTAAAAAGAAAATGAGATAACACTTGGAGATTAGCTGCTGCTACATCCTAGTGATCAATTCTTAGATAGTTTTGATCACTAACTGCTTCACTTTGTATTTTGTGTGAAACTAGAGCCTGGGTCAGGGTTCCTTCAGGTGGATCATTTTCAATGAGGAAGACCGACTCCCAAACTCGTTCCTGATAACCTAGTAGCTAATAGAGTGACATAGAAGACGAAGGACACGACTACAAAGATTGTAATCATTAACCGAGTAGTTTAATTTTTTCTAGTGTTTACTAGTTTAGTGTTTGGATTCGATTCTAGGTCGTAGAGTTCATGCTCTTGATTTGAAAATTTTTGTTTTGTATTATGTCTTGACCACAAGTCAGTGGATTGAGCGTCTACCAACATGGTATCAGAGCCACCCAAACACTAGAACTGGTATCAGACAATATTTACGTTTCAAAACTAAAAATTTCCGTTTTTCGAAAACTCAAAACTCAAGTTTCTGTCGAAATTTTTATGATTTCTGGAAAAAAAATTAAACAAGTGCAAAGATCTTGTTGTGAGATATAAGAACTTGGAAAGAAAAACGATGACCTAAGTCTACTATAAAACCGCCAAAATGGGGTTTTAACGACCAGTCGGTTTTTTTGTGGCCTCTGGTCTCAGATTTTTTTCAGGTGCTTTATCTCATTAAAACTTGGTTTTTGGTTATGTTTGATTTGGCTCGGATTTCATTTACCGTTATCTGTGCATTCGGGCAACACGGAAAGTTTTAAATCGAAACTTTTGCATCGTTTATATCTTTGTGTTTTGTATCTGTGTTTATATACGTCGTCTAATTGCTATAGGTCGATTAGACAGGGTTGTAAATACTTGCTTCCGCTGTGTTGATGTATATCTTGTGAAAGTTTACTGGATAGTCGTTGTGGATAGCCCCTCATTGTAGAATGTTTGTATATTCGATTATTCGGGACGAGCGGCCAGATTGTGGCCGTCGTTACCGCTTGATGTATATTGTTTTATTAGAACACGTCCGGGTTGAACTTGATGCTACCATTGTATATTCATTCATTCTTGTATCAAGATAACCCACGGAGAAGTGCTCGAATAGACGGGTTCTAGAGTGTGCTAGGTGGTCGTCACGCAGTGGTGTGTTTGAGCTGAAAGTTCCGAGTGCTCTCGCCGCTAACCCACAGCCAATGCGTAATTCAAAAACAAAAATTTCATGGCACTAGAACTCAAGAATCGAACCAAAGACCTAAATTAGAACCATAATAAGATAAAAATCACAACCTTTGTAGCGTCTTCATTTACTCCAATTGGGTTGAACTTTAGCATACTCTCAATAGCTCCGGGTCGTGTTTGCAAGCCGGTCCTCTTTCGCCAAAGATGATCCGTCTGAGGAACTGATCCAAGCTCCGGCTTCACCTAGTGAAGCAACCGACGCTCCAAACTCGCTAGGAATGAAGAGTGAAATGTAGGGATTTTCCACTATCCTTTTCTCTCAAATCTAAGCTCAAGAGAGCATCTAAAGAAGGTGAGGAAAGATAGCCATGAGCAAATCAAGAAAAATGAGAGAATGAATGAAAAAGAGAAAAGAATGGAATGGCTTTAATATTTTTACAACCATGCAAAATTAAAAAATCATAACCAATTAATGAATAAACAAATGAAGCCCATTCCTCTCTATATGTCTTCAACCATGCTCTATGACACCTCACCCTCCACCTCATTTCATGAATATTCACAAATGAAGTGTCCATCTTCTAGAACAAATTCCGTATAAATACGGAATACAACCCGGTATACGTATCGAAATACATATGCGTGTATTCGTATAAAAATACGAATAGCCAAGAGAGAAAATGAATAGTGAACAATAATAATTGAATACATATATATAAATATATATATATATAAATTATTAAATCAAAACTTGATTTAATAATCTCGCTTAATCCTAAGCCGCTAGTATTATCAACCGTTGAATTAAAATCCGTGTAAGTTGTACACATATTTAATCGGACACCTGTATGTACCAAAATACGCCTTCTACGTCATATCGCCTGAACCGGGAAAACCCTCAGTGTGGACTCTAAAGACTCGTCAATACGCTGGCAGTGGGTTTAACCACAAACACGTCAGCGGCACTAGCTATACGTAACAGTTACCCAGGTATTAAGCGAAAAGAAGGCCGACGAGCAAACTCATTTGTACCCCTACTAAGCTTTTCTGTGACAATCTCCATACAGTCCGGTCTGTTCGTCTAAGAGTATCGCATATCGGATCTATGGGTGGATAAAGTCAAACCCCTAATAACGTGATATTTAGTGTCGGTGTGAAGCCCGTCACCCATTGAGAAACTACTGATCCAAATCAGTAATTCTCGTCTATCTTGACCAAGAATTTCTGGTGATAGTCACCCGTGCACGGTGCGACATCTACCCCTAATACCGGGAGAGACGAATTCCCGACGATCCGCTCACTGCCTCCATATAGCTCGGGACTATAACCAACTAAAACCTGTTTGCACGACTTCTTTAAGTCGTGGTAGGGTGGTAATCAAAACACAGTGGGAACTCACACGAGACAAATGACAATCTCAGGTCGACAGACTAACATATACTCATGCCACCTGAGAACTGCTATCTGACAATAGGTATAATACCATGTAGCATGTTTCCGACGAGCCCGTCCAGTGTAACACATAACCCAATGAGCATCTGTATACTATTTTTGATGACTAACTGATACCAACAGTATACACTAGTCTACTCTGGAATATTAATGCCTAGTCTCGATATTCCCACGACTAGCGACATTTAAGGATTTGCTTATAGACTACCCAGTTCTCACAAGTATGATCGCGACAGTAACCCTCGTAGTCAAGCAAGAATCCTATGAGCTCTATCAACATGTAATAGTGATCTGTAATACCACATAATACATGTACATGATGACAGAGATGAACCAGATAGTATACAATCATCTCGAATAATAATGTTCTACCCGTATCGGTCCACCCTCAATCATCATAATCGCTTGTCTGCGATTACAATAATTGTCTTGAGGACACTATATCCAACAATCTTCCATATACACTTAAGGCTAATTATTGCGGTATTGCATACTCACAGCCCATGTGCTACCGATCATCCAACTTTTCTACTAATCAGTCTCGCAAAGCATGTTTGTGAAACTATGAGCGAGTTCCCTGCTGAATCTTGTACAACTGATGTACCAAATCATAGGCCTTCGAGAGGCTCTGTTGTGAAGAATAGAGCTCATAGAGCTGATCCCAAATCGTCTTCACGGATACCAAATGAACAAGCTGTTAGTTATGTATATGCCCTAGAGGCCATTGTTGTACATATGATGTATATTATATTGGATGCTTGGATATATAGAGAGGACTTTCTTGCTCGACATGATAGTATACTATCTGGTTTCACTTTGTCTTAACATATTGACTTGTATTAGTTTACTGTCTTGCTCTCACATGTTGATAAAGCCCTTAGGATATGTATTCGACTACTAGGACTATGATACAGATCATACTAGTGGGGCCAGGGTAGTCTACGAGTACATCCTATAACTGTTCCTAGTCGAGGGTGTATCGAGACAGGGCATCAATACTCCAGAGTAGGCTAACGTATACGCATCTTGACCCATATGATGGGCGATAGATGATCCCATATCCATTGGTGTTGGACATCAAAGATGGTGTACAGGTGCTCAGTGGAGACTAGGCACACTGAACGGACTCGCCGAGAACTCCTGGATGGTATTATACCTATCGTCAGATAGCAGTTCTCCGGTGACACTGTACAGGTTAGTCTGTAGACCCGAGATCGTCATAGAGTCTTGCGTGATTCCCACTGTGCTTTGATTTCTACCTTACCACATCCAAGAGGGCGTGCAAAACGGTGGCTTTTGGGTACAGTCCCGAATCACATGGAGGCAATGAGCGATGGGAGGGGTTTCGTCTCTCCCGGTATAGGGAGTTGATGTTGTGCTGTGTTCGATTGGCTATAACTGGAAGTCCCTGGACAGGGCTGATTTGGAGTGCTACTGGTAAGTGTTATCAGTAGTTTCTCGACCAGTTATGAGCCTTACATCGACACGACTTATCAGTTACTGGAGTCTAATGTTTACCACCCCTAGACTAGATATGCAACATATCAGGCGAAGAGTCCGGACTGTACGGTAGTGTTACTGATTGAATTCACAGGAGTATGTACAAGCTTGCTTGTTGATCTTCTGGTCGCTCAATACCCGGGTGGCTGTTACGTTTAGCTGACCGCTTGCAGCTTGTGGGTGTTTGATATGATCATCACTTACTGCCGACGTATTGACGAGTCTTTAGAGTCCTACATAGAGTTTTCCTCGCTCAGGCGAAACGGAGTAGGAGCACGTATGTGATATGTGCGGGATCGAGATTGATACGTGTATTTGATATCGTATTCGATTCTCGCGATATGTAATATCGGCCGGTTATATATGATACAGCCGGGTTATCGGATCAAGTGTTGATTCGATTAAATATAATATATATATATGTATATATTATGTGCTCACTTATATATATTTATTATTCTCACTTGTGATACATTTAACATATATGTGATATATGTTTATTGTATTGTTTTCTTTTGTTACATAAATATTATATATGTGATATATAATATTGTAGCGTGCTAGGTTATACATGCAACATGTATGTATGAGAATTATACCATGCTATATGTAATGTTTGGGTTTAAATATCTGAGTAATTCAAATTGTGGAAATGAGTCATGGATGAAGCTTCATGAAGCTTGTAGATTATCATTGACCAAGTCCACCCTTTTTATTTTGCCCTAGATATTTCTAACCCAACCATGACATATAGCCATAGTTAACTCTCTACAATGGTTAAAGATGATATACTTGACTCATGGTTGCATTTCTAACCTCAATCTCATTCATTCTTCTTCTTCCTCATTCTCATTTTACTTTCTAGCTTTTGAGATCAAGAAGAAAATAGTGAGAAAATAAATAATAAAGTGAGCAAAAGTCTTACTTCATCATCATCTTCTATACTAGCCATATAGATTAGTGTGTTAGCTTCACTAATTCATAATTAGTGAAGTCATAGCTTGGGTTCATGTTTTCTCGAAGTAGATCATCTTGGATTTCGAAGTCTTCAAGCAAGCATGGATCATTCGACTTGTGGAGCCTCTCTAGAGTCCGGGAGTTCATGGATCGCGGCGAAGGGACTACTACTCGGAGCTTATGAAGCGAAAGAACGGATTACAAAGGTTGTAAAACCTCTCTCTTAGATGTAAAGTTGTTTACATGCAAAGTTAACCCTAATTCTCTAGTTAAGATCTTGGTTAGGGTTTCATAGCACCCCAAAAATTTTCAATATGGCATGTGTGATGCCTTTTTAAACCTTATGGTGGTGTTGCGTAACCCTACGGTGGTACCAGAGCCAAGCTAGAGCATTAGGAGTTGTCTAGACGAAGTTAGAAGTCCGATCGAACCCCGAAACGACCCCTTTTCTGGAAATTTTTCAAAAAGTTGAATTTTTCCATGTTAAAAATACTCAGAAAATCATGCAAGGAATTCTATAGACACACCTGATGAACGAAACCCTAACTCATCTAAGTGACCGCGGATCCGCAGCCAAAACCTGGTTTTGGCGGCAGATCCGCGGCGCCACTTGAGAGACTTGGGTCGGCCCTTCAGCTGTTGGTCCGTAGGTACTGTGGTATGTCTCTGGTTAATTTTAACTGTGCTCAAGTGTTGAGCTCTCTGGGAATTTTTGGGAATTCGTTGTATCTATCGAATTATCTAACTTCGCCTAGTTATCTGTGATGATTATGTGTTGCTGTGATATGTTATATTGGATCGTTGTGTATTGAATAGCTGGGAGGTTTTATGTGAGATGAGAGTTTTCTTTTTCATTCATGTAAAATTCATTTGTATGTAATATTCTTTTATTGGGCACTTCCGGGTTGAGTATGCTGTCACCATTGTATATTATTTACTTTTCCGCATTAGGATGACCCAAGACGGAGAGCACAAGTAACCGGGTTCTAGGGTCCAGTGGGAGGCCATCTCGAGGAGTCGAGATCGGGTCTCCTAACTCTAGAATTGGTAGGGTTGCTTGCCGCTCTCGTAGGGGTCAAGGGATGTGGGTTTGGCTATTTATCGCGACTGTGGAATCCGTGTTTTATGCAGGCTCAAAATAAAACACGGACGTCCTAGTATATCCAATACTTCATATATTGACTTCTGCTGCAATGTTCTGTGATGAGATCATATTACTGCCTGAGACAAATGCTTATACTATATATATGATATATAAATATTACAGTTTTCGTTTCTTTTGTGATGTTTAGGAAGCATAAATGATGGGATTTATTAATGAGATTAATAAAAGAAAAGAAACCTAAAAGATGTTGTAGAATCAAATTTTCAAAAAGGGTAGCTACAGTTTTTGCTTTGCATAGCGGTATTCCTTATAGAATATACAGCACCTTATTCGATAAGAAAAGAGCCGAGATCCCTTCACCGGAAATGACCTCTATAGCAAAACTGGCAGATGCTGCAAACTCACGGTTTAGTTTTTTATTACCTCTATAGTTCTTGCTTTGCACAGCGGTATTTGTGAAATATCTGCACCTTATTCGATGAGGAAAGAGCCGAGATCTCTTCACCGGGAGTGACCTCTTTAGCGAAACTAGAAAAGCCTCAAAAACACTCCTTTTCAAAATCACTTGTTTTTTCAACGATATCAAGTTCATTACGCTCATGGTTTTCAGAAAAACCTGCGTAGCCCTCCGTCATTTCAGATAAAGACTATTTAGTATTCGTGCTGCGTTTGTTGGCCTTTGTCAAGGCGTAGTGTGCGGTAGCTGACTAGTACTTATCTGCTTAAGCATGTGATGCTATTGGATTAGGGTAGTCGTACGACCTTGTTGGCCTTTGTCAAGGGTCGTGCGGGTGGGTTTATTTCAATAAGATATGACGGGTTGAACTTGACTAGCTTCCTATGGTTTGTTGGCCTTAGTCAAGGTTATAAGGGGTTAGGGGTAAAAGCATTATCGGGAATTTCAAATGTTGAAATTTGCGATTAGATTGCATACCTTCTATGAGATAGATGGATCACGATACCCACTGCGAGTAAGAGTTACTCCTGGGAGAATTTTACACAGGACAATTAGCCGATCAAGTAGGTGTCTAAAAAGGTGTTAACGGGGTTATGCCTCTGGAAAAACGAGATTTATTCTAATTAGGTCCGTGCGAAAGCACGGGGAACCTCCCTCAAAGTACCAACACTGATCTGGCTGAAAGATTGACGAACTTGTTAGGTGTAATTAAATCCCGGCTAATCTTACCTTTTAGGGTTTGAAGGAAGATTTGATTAAAACAGTAGGAGTCATCCTGATTAGATAAGATAATAACCAATCTAATCTTGCAAGAGCGCGTGCTAAAGTGTTTTCTTCTCTATCCAGGTAGCGACCATGTCAGGCCTTAATCAAGATAATAATATTGATGTATTGACTAAACCCGCTTATTATACTGAGCAGGGGAACGTTGGTCCCGCTCCCACTTATAATTGTTATAAGTCCGAGCAGGGAATAGGAGAATATCTGGATTCTCATGCCACCCAAACGAAGAATAAGCATGTTGATGCATCTTCTTCAGATGTGTTAGTTACCGAGAACTGTTTCTCAGATCACTCTACGTCCTGAGCATTAGATACCGGATCAGGATCCCACATATGCAATATATTGCATGGGCTAAAGAAAGGTAGAGAACTCAAAATAGGTGATTATTCCGTAAGAGTAGGGAATGGTGCAAATGTTGAAGTCAAAGCAGTTGGCGAATATCACCTTGTATTACCAAGTGGTAATACATTAATTCTGAACAAATGCTATTATATACCGAACATGATATGCAACATTATATCAGTTTCTTTATTAAGTAAAGAAGGATATAATTTTGTAATACAGGATAATGTTATGAACATGTTCCTAAATCAAAAGTTGATTGGATCAGGCTCGTTACATAATGGCATATACGTTCTAAATCAAAACACAGTTCTTAATATACAAAACACACACAAGAGAAAGAGTTCAGAAATGAACGAATCCTTCTTGTGGCATTGTAGACTAGGTCATATCAATGCGACACGACTAGCTAAGTTACATAAGGATGGATATTTGAATCCGTTCGAATTTTCATCTTATGACACTTGCCAGTCATGTCTCAAAGGCAAGATGACCAAAACTCCATTTAGTGGACACGGAGAAAGAGTTACAGAACTCTTGGGACTGATACATAGTGATGTATGTGGTCCCATGTCTATACATGCCAGGAACGGTTCTTCCTACTTCATTACATTCACTGACGATCACTCAAGATACGGACATGTGTTCCTGATGAAACACAATTCTGAAGCTTTTGAGAAATTCAGGGAATATAAGCACGAAGTAGAGAACCAAACGGGCAAAAGTATTAAGGTCCTTTGATCTTATCGAGGAGGAGAATACTTGAGCAATGAGTTTATGAATTATCTAAAAGAGAATGGGATTCTCTCTCAGCTTACTCCTCCCTATACACCACAGCACAACGGTGTATCGGAGCGGAGGAATCGCACCATATTAGATATGGTGCGTTCTATGATGAGTACTGTTGAGTTACCTATTTCCTTTTGGGGTCATACGCTTGAGACAGCAGCATACCTATTGAATCAAGTTCCGTCTAAATCTATACCTACCACACCATATGAGATATGGACTGGGAAGAGACCATGTCTTAAACGTGTTAAAATATGGGGTTGTCTGGCCTATGTTGAAACACAAAATCCGGACAAACTCGAGGCACGGTCAGTTCTTTGTAAGTTTGTGGGATATCCTAAACATTCACATGGATATCTTTTCTACCACGGCGAGGAACAAAAGGTGATTGTTTCTCGATATGCCACCTTTTTGGAAAAAGAATTTCTTGTAAAAGAAATTAGTGGTGAAGCGGTAGAGCTGGAAGAAGTTCCAGCACCACAAACTACAACTGAAGATTTAATGGAACCAGATGATTCAGTAGTTCCCAACGAACCCCAGCCTCTCCGCCGATCTAGTAGGGTTCCTCATCCACCTGAAAGATACTACGGTTTTCTCATAGACGGTGGGAGCAAGGATTGCATCATAGAAGATGATGACCCGGCTAGCTTCGAGCAGGCCATCACGAGTGGGGACTCTGTAAAATGGCTGGATGCAATGCGGTCTGAGATGGAATCCATGTACACCAACAAAGTATGGACTTTGGAAATTGCTCCTGAAGGGGTAAAACCCATTGGGAGCAAATGGATCTTTAAGAAGAAACTTGGTGTAGATGGAAAAGTTGAGACTTTCAAGCTAGACTTGTTGAAAAGGGTTTTCGTCAACGACCAGGTATGGATTATGACGAAAACTTTTCTCCAGTGGCTATGCTTAAGTCCATCCGGATCTTACTTGCCATTGTTGCATACCATGACTACGAAATCCGGCAAATGGATGTTAAGACCGCCTTTCTAAATGGTGATTTAGAGGAGTGCGTGTACATGACTCAGCCAGAGGGGCTTCGTAGACAGTAGGAGCAGCGGAAAGGTATGCAAACTGCTTAAATCTATCTATGGGTTAAAACAGGCATCGTGAAGTTGGAACATCTATTTTGATGTTGTAGTCAAAGAGTTTAACTTCATCAAAAACATAGATGAACCTTGTATATACAAGAAGGTGGCACTGAGTAAGGTTGTCTTCCTCGTATTGTACGTAGATGACATACTCTTGATAGGAAATGATGTTCTTATGCTGCACTCGGTCAAGCTCTTCTTATCACAAAGATTCTTAATGAAAGATCTAGGTGATGCCTCATGCATTTTGGGGATTAAGATCTATAGAGATAGATCTAGACGGATACTGGGATTGTCCCAATCCAGGTACATTGACACCATACTAAAGAGGTTTAGTATGAAAGAATCCAAGCGTGGAAACTTAACCACGATCTCTGGACTCACTCTCTCCAAAGAGATGTCTCCTAAGACTGATTTGGAGAGAATTCGCATGCAAGGGATACCATATGCTTCGGCAGTAGGCTCTATCATGTACGCGATGCTATGTACCAGACCCGATGTAGCATACTCACTAAGTGTAGTGAGTAGGTATCAAACAGATCCAGGAGAGGATCACTGGACAGCTGTGAAGAACATTCTCAAGTACTTGAGAAGGACTAAGGAGATTTCTTGGTGTATGGTAACGGAGAACTCCAGGTGGAGTCCTTTACCGATTCGAGCTTACAGAGTGATAAGGACGACTCTAAGTCGCACTCGGGTTTTGTCTTTACCCTCAATGGAGGGGCGGTGTGTTGGAAGAGTTCCAAACAGGAAACCGTGGCAGACTCGACGATGGAGGCTGAATACATCGCTGCCAACGATGCTGCCAAAAAGGCTGTCTGGATAAAGAAGTTCATCACTGAACTTGGTGTGATTCCGTCCATTGAGCATCCAATACCTCTGTATTGTGATAACAATGGAGCTGTGGCTTTGGCCAAGGAACCCAGGTCCCATCAGAGATCCAGGTATATTCTGAGGCGGTATCACCTGATCCGGGAGATAGTTGATCGCCAGGAGATCGAGGTCAGGAGAGTTGATACGAAGGACAACACTGCGGATCCACTCACGAAGGCCATACCCCAGATACATTTTGAGAGACTCTTCGGGTTGTTGGGTATGAGATACTACAACATGTTAGTGTATATGCCCTAGAGGCCATTACTGTATCATACTAGTTTGTATATTACTTAATGGATGCTTGGGATATTCACCTTGTGTATACAATCTTGCTCAAAATAGTAGTATGCTACTTGGTTTGTTTCTACTTCAATGTGTACTTGTGTTTATTTCAGTATATCACTTATACGCATTAGTGGAGCCCTTAGGATCTTTGCTTGATTACCAGCGTTGTGATGGCAGTCACACTAGTGGGGGCTGGGTAATCTATAGGCACATCCTTATACAGGTCCCTAGTCGCAGGACTATCGAGACAGGGCATCGATACTCCGGAGTAGACTAGCGTATGCGCTTCTCATCCCAGTGTGGGAGATGGTCTGTCCCACAGCCATCAGTACGTCGTACTGGAGATAGTATACGGGTGCTCGTTGGGTTACGAGTACACTGGACAGGACTCGTCGGGAACTGACAGGTTGGTATTATACCTATCGTCAGTTATCAGTTCCCAGGTGACATGAGTACAGCTTAGTCCGCTGACTTGACACTGGCACTTCGCCTCAAGTGTGTTCCCACTGCACTTTGATCACTACCCTACCACGGCTCAAAGGAGTCGTGCAAACGGGTGGTAGTTGGGTGCAGTCCCGAAGCACTTGGAGGCAGTGACGGTTAGACAGGATTCGTCTCTCCCGGTATTGGGGGTTGACATCGCGCTGTGTCTAGGAGAGCCATTACACGAGTAGTCCCTGGCCAGGGCAAACGAGATATACTGGTAGGTTTCCAGTGTTATCTCAGGGTGTTTTGGGCTTCGCTCCGGCACGACTTGTACCGCTATTGGGGGACTGACGTTTACCACCCCCTAGGCCCGCAATGCGATGTATCAGACGAACAGACCGGACTGTACGGAGACTGTCACATTCAGACTCAGTAGGAGTTCAGATGGGGTTTCACCTCGTCAGCCTTCTTGTCGGCATCTACCTGGGGACCGTTACGCACAGCTAGTGCCGCTTGCGGTCTGTGGTTAAACCCACTGCCAGCGTAGTGTCGAGTCTTTAGAGTCCCACACAGAGGGTATTCGCCTCTGGGCAAAACAGAGTAGAGGTCGCATGGTTTTGCGACAGGGTTCGTTCTCATCCGCGCACTTGTGCACGTTTGGAGTCCGGACGGATTATACTGGCAGGCTCTGGTTTGAGCCAGATACTGGTATATATATTTGGGGTTGCTTTTATATCTTGGTATTCTTGTTCCTCGGAACGAGAATGCAGGTGTGTATGCACAGTTGCTTGAGGCGGAGGATGAGGTATTTCATTAGGGTTTCGGAACGGGTGCGTATGCACAGTTGACAGTTATCTTTTTCCAAACCCTAATGGATTTATGGATTATCTATTTATAATAGTAATTAAATGAGAATTTTGTTATGGTTGATTTTGTTGACTTGTTGACCATGGTTGACTTGTTGACCATGGTTGAAAGTTGACCACCATCATGCTTCAAAAGTCTTCCTTGATTTATGCTTACATTTTTAAATGAAGCATGGTTGTGGTCATTCCAAATTGCCATCAACTATTCTCATTTTCAATTATTATTATTAGATAATTCTTTTCTTTTGCATTATGGTTGCAAGAAAGAAAAAATATAGCTCATTCTATCATTCTCATTCTCTCTCTTCACTTCATCTTCTTCTTCCTCTAGTCAAGAGAAACCTTCTCATGAGTTGAGAATCCTTCTCTTGAAAAACAAAAGCAACCCTTAGACACTCTCTACTCACTCTAGGATCAAGGGTCTAGCAAGCCGGCGATTCTAGTTCACTCCAAGTACGAGAAAGAGCCCAAAGGTCGAGCCTTCGAGGTGGATCCATCTTCGACGGAAGAAGGCGACAAGAGAAGAGAACCATCAACCTCCACAAAGTTTGAAGAAGAAGGAGTTCAAGTTTAGGTATAACCATCTCTATCCGAGTAGCTAAATCTCTTTAGCTTAGTTTGCTAGTTTTAGTTTAGGTAACGATCCCGACCTAGTTTAGTCCATGTTGCCTCTTGCGATAAAAATTTGTTTTTTATACCGTTTCCGCCTCCCCGTAAGAACCGGGGGTCGCAATATGGACTTACACTGGTATCAGAGCCTAACTAAACTTAAACTAGCTTGGTAGTGAAGTGTAACGAAGTTCGGAAACGAAAAATCACAAAACCGGATAAATTACAAAACCTGAGTTTCTGTTGAAATTTTTTTGGCTCAAAATGAAAAAATTTATACTCTAAAAATCGTATCAGGGTTTTGTAAGAACACCCACCAAAAACGATAGCATGATTCCTCCAAAGCGCCGCTCTTCCGCGGCCTCACCTGTTCATCAGGCCGCGGAACCGCCGCTGTTTGATGTCTTCTCTGCATCGTTTTTCGTGCAGTGTTCTTCTGTGTTGGTTTTGGGATTTTTAAGATATATTATATGTGCCCAGATTTTCCAGAACAGAAATTCACTTTTGGGGTCCTATAATTCCGTATTTTTTTTCCGAACTTCACTGCACTTTGACTATGATGGTTATATCTGTGATGTTTGCATGTATTGAACGTCGGCTAATCGCTATAAGACGATTAGTCGGGGTTATACATGATCTGTAATGTGCTGGAATGTGTATATAAATATGTTGGATTGTCGCGGGTGAATAGCCGGGGGTTGTGAGACGAGAGTTTTCTTTTCTTGCAATTCATTGTAAATGTAAATTGATGTAATTATATTATTTGTTTGGCCGCACAACCGGGTCGGGGTTGTAGCCGTCATTGTATAATTCTTTTTACTGTTTTTGCTCCTAGGATAGACCCATGGAGGGGTGCATAAACTACCGAGGACTTGGCGGGTAGTTTGCCGCACCCGTAGGGGTCTTGGGTGGGGTTTTGGCTATTCACCGCGACCGTGTTATCTGTTTTTTGTTACAGGCTCGTACAAATTACAGATTGCTAGTATATCCAATGTATTTATCTGTGATCTGAAATGTCTATCATTGCTTTCTATTTAGGCGTTGCTTATGTTTTACAGACGCGCTAGCCCAGCCCCCGCTCTGTCGTTAGTTAAGTAACCTAACGGGTAATGACGGGGCCCCGTGGCGAATGCGAATGGCATAAGCGTACGTCATATTTTGGTTGTTTTCTGCAATGGTAGGATTAAATGATGGGACGCATTAAAAGTACTAATGCAAGAATATCACGCATTAAAAGAACTAATGCAAGATAATAAACCAAGTTTAAGTCGATGGAACACTTTCGAAAAACCACTCGGTTCTTTTCAAAACTAACTTTTAAATGCGGAGCTTGAGCCACTCCTTCTAAAAGCTATCTCGTTCCATCGATTATATCAAGTTCACTACGTTCACGGTTTCGCCAAAACCATCCGTAGCCCTCCATCATTTCAGTTAAATATTCGGTAGTATTCAAGCTATGTATTTTGACCTCACGCCAAGGCATAGTGATTGGTAGCTGCCGGATATTTATCTGTTGCATAGATAGAATGCGTTGGTTTGAGACAGTCGTACTGCCATTTTGGCCTACGTCAAGGGTATGTACGGGTGGATTCAAATTAACCTGGATAATGATGGGACGAACTTGACATGTGACTTATGACATTTTGACCTCACGCCAAGGTCATAAGAGCATGGGGCAAAAATCCACATCGGGAGTTTCATAAGTACTGAAACTTGCTAGATTTGCATACCATTTGGAGTGTGATGATTATGGTAGGATTCCTTCATTTTCGTCACGCGATGATATTTGGATCCCGATCCTACTGTGAGTATATGCTACTCCTCGGGAAATTTCTCACTTAACGATCAATGCTATAAACCTAGTAGGTGCCTAGAAAGGTGTTAGCGGGGTTACGCCCCCAGGGAAAAGAGGTTCTTTAATTAAGGAACTTCGCGAAAGCGTTGGAAAACCTCCCTCGAAGTACCGACACCGGCCTGGCTGAACGGTTAAGCAAGAATTGTACGGTGGGATTGATCCTGACTAATTCTTCCTTTATGGTTTGAGGAGGGATTCGAGAAACAGTGGGAGCCATCCTGTTTAGACAAACTAAAAACCACTCTAAACTTGCAAGAGCATCATGCTGAGTGTTTCTTCTTCTCTCTCCTAATTGCAGCGACCAATCAACATGACTGGACTTAAGTTACTCCTAGATAAAAACAAACTGACAGGGCCAAACTACAAAGATTGGCTCAGGAATGTCAAGATAGCAATCACTTATGACAAGCTGGGGTATCTTCTTACCACCAAAGCTCCCCCTGTCCCTGGTCCAACTTCCAGTGTCGCGGATAAGGAAATCCGCAAGACTTGGGAGATTGATAGCGCGAAGGCCAAGTGCCTCCTGCTTGCCTCGATGGACAACGAACATCAGAGGAGGCATGAGAATATGGACATGGAGTCCATATTGCTCCATACAAAAGAACTGTATGGAGAGCAATCACGTATCGCAAGATACGAAGCGTCGAAAAAGTTGTTTTCGACAAAGATGGCCGTCGGATCATCAGTAGCCGAGCACGTGCTAAAGATGATCGGCTACATTGAGGAGCTCGCTGACCTAGGGATCACATTGGAGAGTGAGCTATATACGGATATAGTTCTCCAGTCCCTTCCTTCCACTTACGCCCAGTTTATACTGAACTTCAACCTACAAGAAAAAGAGGTTGAACTATCAGAGCTCCTCAACATGCTGAGGAGCGCAGAGGGCACCCTACAGAAAAGTAGGGATACATCCACTTTGTTTGTAGGAGGATCATCTTCTTCTAGGTCCAAGGCGAAAGCCAAGGGAAAGAAGAAGAAGGCCCCCGCCAAACCAAGGGGCGGTGTTAGTAAAGTGGATACGAAGGGAAAAGGTAAAGCAACAAAGATAGCGGGGAAGCTTGTGGATAAGGAAGAATGCTTCTTTTGTCATAAGAAAGGACACTGGAAGAATGATTGCAGGGCCTGGAAGGCCAGAACACAGGAATTGAAGCAGGTTGCAGCTTCAGCTTCAGGTGTGTATGTTATTGAAAACTGTCTTTCAATAAACTCTACTTCCTGGGTATTGGATACCGGATCAGGATCTCATATCTGTAATTCTTTGCAGGCGTTGAGAAACCGTAGGGATTTGAAGGCAGGTGACATGACCCTCAGAGTTGCGAACGGAGCTAGCATGGATGCTAAAGCCGTGGGGGACTATCACCTGGGAATGTCAGATGGACATGTTTTGGTTTTGCGTAATTGCTTTTTTGTACCCAACGCAACTTGTAATATCATTTCTGTATCTTTAGTTTCTAAAGAAGGTTATGAATTTGCGTTTGTAAGTAATGTTGTAAACATTCACCTTAATCAAGTATTGATTGGGTCAGGTACTCTGAGTAATGGTATATACGTGTTAAACCAACCACAGATTTTCAACGTCCAGAATACACACAAAAGAAAGTCTCCAGAAATAAATCAGACTTTCTTATGGCATTGTAGATTGGGTCACATCAATGAGAGAAGGTTGACGAAGTTACATACAGAAGGGTATTTGAATGCGTTCGAATATCAATCGTATGCCACTTGTCAATCCTGTCTCAAGGGAAAGATGACAAAGACTCCATTTACTGGACATGGAGTAAGAGCGAGCGAGCTCTTGGGACTCGTACACAGTGACGTGTGCGGTCCAATGTCTACACATGCCCGAAGCGGACATTCTTACTTCATTACTTTTACGGATGACTTCTCAAGGTACGGTTATGTCTTCTTAATGAAACATAAGTCCGAGGCCTTTGGAAAATTCCAGGAGTATAAGAATGAAGTAGAGAAACAGACCGGCAAAAGTATTAAGATTCTAAGATCGGATCGAGGTGGAGAATACTTAAGTGCCGAATTCCTGGACTATTTAAAAGAGAACGGAATTCTCTCTCAGCTTACTCCTCCTTACACCCCGCAACATAACGGTGTATCGGAGAGACGGAACCGCACCCTATTGGATATGGTGCGGTCCATGATGAGTAACGCTGAGTTACCGCGATCATTCTGGGGGTATGCGCTAGAATCAGCTGCGTACCTTTTGAACCGAGTTCCGACTAAGACTGTGCCTTCCACACCATATGAAATGTGGAGTGGGAAGAAACCCTATCTTCAATATCTGAAGGTCTGGGGATGTCCGGCTTTTGTCAAAAAGCAGCATGCGGACAAGCTCGAGGCACGCTCAGTACTGTGCAAGTTTGTGGGATACCCAAAGAACACCAGGGGGTATCTTTTCTACTACGCAGAGGAACAAAAAGTCCTTGTTTCTCGTAATGCCCACTTTCTAGAACACCAGTTCTTGGAAAAGGAGATTAGTGGGAGCGCAGTAGAACTGGAAGAAATTCCAGAACCACAGACTATTACTGAAAGGTTAGTGGAACCAGAGGGTTCAACAGAACAGGACATTCCTACGCCGCTCCGCAGGAGTAGTAGGCAGTCTCATCCGCCCGAGAGATACTACGGTTTTCTCATAGACGGGGATAGAGAGGATTGCATCATAGATTATGATGAGCCTACTAGCTTCCAGCAGGCCGTTCAGAGCGTTGACTCAGTGAAATGGCTGGATGCAATGCGGACCGAAATGGAGTCCATGTACACCAACAAGGTATGGACGTTGGACATTGCTCCAGACGGGGTAAAACCCGTAGGATGCAAGTGGATCTTCAAAAGGAAGATTGGTGTAGATGGACAGGTTGAGACCTATAAAGCTAGGCTGGTAGCAAAGGGTTTTCGTCAAAGACCTGGCTTGGACTACGACGAAACCTTTTCTCCAGTAGCCATGCTGAAATCCATTCGGATCCTTCTTGCCATTGCTGCCTTCCACGATTATGAGATCTGGCAAATGGACGTAAAGACAGCTTTTCTAAATGGAAATTTAGAGGAGTGTGTCTATATGGACCAGCCAGAGGGTTTCATTCAGAGTGGGAGCAGCGGAAAGGTGTGCAAGTTGCTTAAGTCCATCTATGGACTAAAGCAGGCATCGCGGAGTTGGAACATCTGCTTTGATGAGACAGTCAAAGAATTTGGCTTTATCAAAAATCCAGATGAACCATGCATCTATAGTAGATTTGTAGCGAGAACTGTAGTATTCCTCGTTTTATACGTGGATGACATTCTCTTGATAGGAAATGACATTCCTATGCTACAATCTGTCAAGGGGTTCTTGTCATAAAGGTTCTCCATGAAAGACCTGGGTGATGCCTCATACATCCTGGGGATCCGGATCCATCGTGATAGATCCAAGAGGATATTGGGACTTTCTCAGTCCAGGTACATCGACACCATAGTGAAAAGATTCAGTATGGAAGATTCCAAGCGCGGTAACCTACCGGCTTGTCACGGGATCACCCTCTCTAAAGAGATGTCTCCCAAGACTGATTTGGAGAGGGATCGCATGTCTATTATACCCTACGCTTCTGCGGTAGGCTCTATAATGTATGCGATGTTGTGTACCAGACCGGATGTAGCTTATGCACTGAGTGTGGTAAGCCGGTATCAGTCTAACCCTGGGGAGAAACACTGGATAGCAGTAAAGAACATTCTCAAGTATCTGAGGAGGACTAAGGAGATGTTCTTGGTGTATGGCGGAAAAGACCTCCAGATCGAGGCCTTTGCTGACTCCAGCTTCCAGAGTGACAAGGATGATTCCAAGTCCATGTCGGGTTTTGTCTTCACCCTCAATGGAGGGGCGGTGTGTTGGAAGAGTTCCAAACAGGAAACCGTTGCAGACTCGACGATGGAAGCGGAATACATCGCTGCATCTGATGCCGCAAAAGAAGCTGTCTGGATAAGGAAGTTCTTGAAAGAACTTCAGGTGGTTCCGTCCATTGTTGACCCAATACCTCTGTATTGCGACAACAACGGGGCTATAGCTTTAGCGAAGGAACCCAGGTCTCATCAGAGATCCAGGCACATCTTGAGGCGGTATCACCTGATCAGGGAGATCGTGGATCGCAAGGAGATCGAGGTTCGGAGGGTTGCTTCAGAAGAGAACACTGCAGATCCATTCACCAAGGCCCTACCCCAGACTCAGTTCGAGCGGCTGATCGAGATGATAGGTCTTCGATACGCCAGTACATGGCCTTAGTGCAAGTGGGAGATTGTTAGTGTATATGCCCTAGAGGCCATTACTGTATCATACTAGTTTGTATATTACTTAATGGATGCTTGGGATATTCACCTTGTGTATACAATCTTGCTCAAAATAGTAGTATGCTACTTGGTTTGTTTCTACTTCAATGTGTACTTGTGTTTATTTCAGTATATCACTTATACGCATTAGTGGAGCCCTTAGGATCTTTGCTTGATTACCAGCGTTGTGATGGCAGTCACACTAGTGGGGGCTGGGTAATCTATAGGCACATCCTTATACAGGTCCCTAGTCGCAGGACTATCGAGACAGGGCATCGATACTCCGGAGTAGACTAGCGTATGCGCTTCTCATCCCAGTGTGGGAGATGGTCTGTCCCACAGCCATCAGTACGTCGTACTGGAGATAGTATACGGGTGCTCGTTGGGTTACGAGTACACTGGACAGGACTCGTCGGGAACTGACAGGTTGGTATTATACCTATCGTCAGTTATCAGTTCCCAGGTGACATGAGTACAGCTTAGTCCGCTGACTTGACACTGGCACTTCGCCTCAAGTGTGTTCCCACTGCACTTTGATCACTACCCTACCACGGCTCAAAGGAGTCGTGCAAACGGGTGGTAGTTGGGTGCAGTCCCGAAGCACTTGGAGGCAGTGACGGTTAGACAGGATTCGTCTCTCCCGGTATTGGGGGTTGACATCGCGCTGTGTCTAGGAGAGCCATTACACGAGTAGTCCCTGGCCAGGGCAAACGAGATATACTGGTAGGTTTCCAGTGTTATCTCAGGGTGTTTTGGGCTTCGCTCCGGCACGACTTGTACCGCTATTGGGGGACTGACGTTTACCACCCCCTAGGCCCGCCATGCGATGTATCAGACGAACAGACCGGACTGTACGGAGACTGTCACATTCAGACTCAGTAGGAGTTCAGATGGGGTTTCACCTCGTCAGCCTTCTTGTCGGCATCTACCTGGGGACCGTTACGCACAGCTAGTGCCGCTTGCGGTCTGTGGTTAAACCCACTGCCAGCGTAGTGTCGAGTCTTTAGAGTCCCACACAGAGGGTATTCGCCTCTGGGCAAAACAGAGTAGAGGTCGCATGGTTTTGCGACAGGGTTCGTTCTCATCCGCGCACTTGTGCACGTTTGGAGTCCGGACGGATTATACTGGCAGGCTCTGGTTTGAGCCAGATACTGGTATATATATTTGGGGTTGCTTTTATATCTTGGTATTCTTGTTCCTCGGAACGAGAATGCAGGTGTGTATGCACAGTTGCTTGAGGCGGAGGATGAGGTATTTCATTAGGGTTTCGGAACGGGTGCGTATGCACAGTTGACAGTTATCTTTTTCCAAACCCTAATGGATTTATGGATTATCTATTTATAATAGTAATTAAATGAGAATTTTGTTATGGTTGATTTTGTTGACTTGTTGACCATGGTTGACTTGTTGACCATGGTTGAAAGTTGACCACCATCATGCTTCAAAAGTCTTCCTTGATTTATGCTTACATTTTTAAATGAAGCATGGTTGTGGTCATTCCAAATTGCCATCAACTATTCTCATTTTCAATTATTATTATTAGATAATTCTTTTCTTTTGCATTATGGTTGCAAGAAAGAAAAAATATAGCTCATTCTATCATTCTCATTCTCTCTCTTCACTTCATCTTCTTCTTCCTCTAGTCAAGAGAAACCTTCTCATGAGTTGAGAATCCTTCTCTTGAAAAACAAAAGCAACCCTTAGACACTCTCTACTCACTCTAGGATCAAGGGTCTAGCAAGCCGGCGATTCTAGTTCACTCCAAGTACGAGAAAGAGCCCAAAGGTCGAGCCTTCGAGGTGGATCCATCTTCGACGGAAGAAGGCGACAAGAGAAGAGAACCATCAACCTCCACAAAGTTTGAAGAAGAAGGAGTTCAAGTTTAGGTATAACCATCTCTATCCGAGTAGCTAAATCTCTTTAGCTTAGTTTGCTAGTTTTAGTTTAGGTAACGATCCCGACCTAGTTTAGTCCATGTTGCCTCTTGCGATAAAAATTTGTTTTTTATACCGTTTCCGCCTCCCCGTAAGAACCGGGGGTCGCAATATGGACTTACACAACAGCTGGCCTTAGTACAAGTGTGAGATTGTTAGTTATGTATATGCCCTAGAGGCCATTGTTGTACATATGATGTATATTATAATGGATGCTTGGATATATATAGAAAGGACTTTCTTGCTCAACATGATAGTATGTTATCTGGTTTCACTTTGTCTTAACATATTGACTTGTATTAGTTTACTGTCTTGCTCTCACATGTTGATAAAGCCTTTAGGATCTGTACTCGACTACTAGGACTATGATGAGATCATACTAGTGGGGCCAGGGTAGTCTACGAGTACATCCTATAAATGTTCCTAATCGATGGTGTATCGAAATAGGGCATCGATACTCCAGAGTAGACTAGCGTACACGCATCTTGACCCATATGATGGGCGATGGATGATCACATATTCATTGGTGTTGGACATCAAAGATGGTGTGCGGGTGCTCAGTGGAGACTGGGTACACTGAACGGACTCGCTGAGAACTCCTAGATGGTATTATACCTATCGTCAGATAGCAGTTCTCCGGTGACACTGGTACAGGTTAGTCTGTAGACCCGAGATCGTCATAGAGTCTTGTGTGATTCCCACTGTACTTTGATTTCCACCTTGCCACGTCCAAGAGGGCGTGCAAAACGGTGGCTTTTGGGTACAATCCCGAATCACATGGAGACAATGAGTGATAGGAAGGGTTTCATCTCTCCCGGTATAGGGAGTTGATGTTGTGCTGTGTTCGATTAGCTATAACTGGAAGTCTCTGGCCAGGGCTGATTTAGAGTGCTACTGGTAAGTGTTATCAGCAGTTTCTCGACCTGTTATGAGGCTTATATCGACACGACTTATCGGTTACTGAGATCTGACGTTTACCACCCCTAGACTAGATATGCAACATATCAGGAGAAGAGACCGGACTGTACGGTAGTGTTACTGATTGGATTCGCAGGAGTATATACAAGCTTGCTTGTTGATCTTCTGGTCGCTCAATACCCGGATGGCTGTTACGTTTAGCTGACCGCTTGCCGCTTATGGGTGTTTGATATGATCATCACTTACTGCCGGCGTATTGACGAGTCTTTAGAGTCCTACATAGAGGTTTCCTGGCTCAGGCGAAACGGAGTAGGAGCACGTATGTGATACGTGCGGGATCGAGATTGATATGTGTATTTGATACCGTATTCGATTCTCGCGATATGTGATATCGGCCGGTTATATATGATATAGCCGGGTTATCGGATCAAGTGTTGATTCGATTAAATATAATATATATGTATATATTATGTGCTCACTTATATATATTTATTATTCTCACTTGTGATACATTTAACATATATGTGATATATGTTTATTGTATTGTTTTCTTTTGTTACATAAATATTATATATGTGATATATAATATTGTAGCATGCTAGGTTATACATGCAACATGTATGTATGAGAATTATACCATGCTATATGTAATGTTTGGGTTTAAATATCTAAGTAATTCAAATTGTGGAAATGAGTCATGGATGAAGCTTCATGAAGCTTGTAGATTACCATTGACCAAGTCCACCCTTTTTGTTTTGCCCTAGATATTTCTAACCCAACCATGACACATAGCCATGGTTAACTCTCTACAATGGTTAAAGATGATATACTTGACCCATGGTTGCATTTCTAACCTCAATCTCATTCATTCTTCTTCCTCATTCTCATTTTGCTTTCTAGCTTTTGAGATTAAGAAGAAAATAGTGAGAAATTAAATAATAAAGTGAGCAAAATTCCTACTTCGATCATCCTCTTCTATACTAGCCATATAGATTAGTGTGTTAGCTTCACTAATTCATAATTAGTGAAGTCATAGCTTGGGTTCGTGTTTCCTCGAAGTAGATCATCTTGGATTTCGAAGTCCTCAAGCAAGCATGGATCATTCGACTTATGGAGCCTCTCTAGAGTCCGGGAATTCATGGATCGCGGCGAAGGAACTACTACTCGGAGCTTATGAAGCGAAGGAACGGATTACAAAGGTTGTAATCCTTCTCTCTTAGATGTAAAGTTGTTTACATGCAAAGTTAACCCTAATTCTCTAGTTAAGATCTTGGTTAGGGTTTCATAGCACCCCAAAAAATTTCAATATGGCATGTGTAATGCCTTCCTAAACCTCATGGTGGTGTTGCGCAACCCTACACAAGCACATCCATGATACACCTCTCCATAGAACTGAACATGAGATGACTAAGCAGGGCATCATCTGCCTCCCAATCGACGGTCATCGGATCAGAGGGAGGCTTCGTCAAATGATCACCTTTCTTCCTCCTCTTGATATGACGCTCCACCATAAGCTTCCAATTATGGAAGTTCTGATCATTAAGCTTGAAATCCATCATCTCAGTGGCTAAAACATTCGTCAAAGAGATCGACTTCCCTTCTACTTTGTTATCCATCTCTAACACTCCTCAACTAAGAACCATCTCAAAGAAAAAAAGGAATCACAACAATCGGTCTCCCAAACTCCAAAAGCAACCAACCAACCAACCACAAATCAAGCAAACACCAAACTCAATCGGATCATAATCTCCGAGAGCGCAAACCCTTTAACAGCACAATCAATACACGAAAGCATCATAAAAATAAACATGAGAAATCTCCAAAATCCAAACTCTTGGTTTACCGTAGTAATATGCCCCAAATTGACAAAAAAAAAGTTCTATATCTCCTCAAATCACCTCCAAACAGCAAGAGATGGCCAAATCAGCAAAAACTAAGCCCTCAATCAGCAAGAAATAGCCCAAAAACCGCAAGAAATCAACTCAAAACAGTGAGAAATCGAACCGAAGAGATCGGTGAGGTTGAGATGAAGAATCAAAGCAAGAACGAAGGTCGATTGAAGCATCCAAGGTCCAAATCGACTACTGCAGGCAGATCGACACCTCCACAGCAAGATCAATGGTCTCCATCTCGATATCGAGATCGATGGTCGTCATCGAGGCTTCAAGTGAAGGCCGTCGATCAATTGAAACCTTCGATGAGGCTTCGATCTGAGTCGACTGATGTCCGACGAGGCTGCTGGAGTGGCGGCAAGCTCCGGTAAGGTCGGCAGTGAGGTCGGCTAGGATGGCAGCAGTGACTTAGATTAGGGTTTAGGGTTTGTTTGTTGAGGTTGGTGATGGATGATGAGGATTTGTTCTTTTGTAAGATGAAGGGCTCAGATTAGTAGGTGGAAAATGGATGGCTCTAATACTATATGAAGAATTAGAGGGGAGAGAGAAGATTAAGAGAAAAATGTTTTGAGAAATGTAATGGATTAACTGGCCTAAGCCTAATCCTCCTCTTTATATCGGCAAAACCATTTTGCTATTACACCCCTATTAAGTATCCAATTACATATAATAAACTCGTGTACAATACGGACATTCTAACAATATATGTGTGGGAGTAATCCATTGCAAATCGGTCCGCGTTTTCTTAAAAACGGGAACTCTCGGTCTACGGCATATTTTAATGATCCGATCCGTTCAAGTTGATTACCCTACCCTCAAATGTATGTGTATGAAAAATCAAAAGATTTGAAGACCTCAAGCGTATACATCAGATGAAATTTATGTTGCATTATCGAAAGACGTTCATTTTTGCACTCATCGATACATAGGCTAGAAGTTCTTAAATCCTTTGATTTTCATACACATATATTTGAGGGTAGGGTGATCAAATTGAACGGATCGGATCGTTAAATTATGTCGTAGACCGATAATTTCCGTTTTTTTAAAAACGCGGACCGATTTGCAATGGAGCACTCTTCTCTCTCTCTAAGGAAAAGGCTTATCCTTTTGGATGAGCATGAGAGAGTAAAGCTTATCCTTAAGGATAAGGATGAATGAGTAAGACTAAGGATACGGACAAACAAGGGAAACATATACAATAGAATACATATGGTACAACTACGCTATACTACTATACTCAACAGCCCTCTCAAACTCACAATAGATAACTAAGATTTTGGAATATGCAATCTGCAAAATGACGGTGATGAAGAACATATCTACCGCATCGAGCAAGGCGGACATATACCTCTAGTCACTTTCGCAAATGCAAGGCAAGAACATGCCACGAAATCACTTTCGCTAAAGATGCCAAAAAAATTAGATTATGCTGTGCTCAGAAGCATCGTAGAAGAAAACGGCGACAATGCCAAGTTCGTACTCAATGAAGGCAAAGGAATTGGTACAAGAGCCGGCACGGTATGGGTACAGGAAGGTCGACATAAGGAGGTCGTGTGTAAGAAAGGTCGGCATAAGGAGGTTGGACGACGTTGGGATGTCCTGCATGAGAAAGGCTACGTGTGGAGGAAGGGCTAACACGATGAGATCCAACATAAGGAAAGCCGAAGCGCAGAGGAAGGCGGATGCGAGGAGGTCCAGCATGAGTACGATCGATGGGCGAAGGAAGGCCGACGTTAGAAGGTCCTGGGTGAGAAAAGCAGAAGCACGAAAGGTTGTCACTGAAAGGTAATGTGTGAAGAAAGGTCGACACGTAGAGAAAGGTTGATGCGTATAGAAAGGCCAACGCCCGAAGGTCCTGCATGAAGAAAGGCATATACACTGAGAAGAGCCGACGCAGGGTGGTCCTGCATGAGAAAGGCCAACGCGTGGAGGATGGGCAACACTAGGAAGTCCTATGTAAGAAAGGCCGACGCAAGGAGGATGGCTAAAGAGTAAAGGAAGTCCGATGGAGCTCGTCGCGAGGAGGATGGCTAAAGCGCGAAGGAAGTCCGATGGAGCTCATAGGACGGGAGCACAAAGGCTCGAGAGAGCACGAAGGCTTGATGGCTCGATAATGCTTGAGAACACAAGGGACCAAGGGAGCACGAAAGCTTGATGGCTCGGTAAGGCTCGAGGGCCGAGAGAGCACAAAGGCCACTAAGGGAACGAAGGCCACAGAGGGCTCGAAGTTCGAGGCGGGGAACGAAGGACGTGGAGGGCTCGAAGGACGAAGAGGGCTCTAAGGTTTGAAAGGTCCTTTAGGGAATTTTATGAACTGTTGGTGGGCTTCGTCAGGAAGGTTGGCGAAGCCGATGGATGTCGATGGGGAAGGGGGAGTGAGCTCGTTGGAGGAGAGGATCATGGCTCAAAGGCCGATAACGAAATGGGTCAATGGCTCAAAGGCCAATGTGGGCTCGAAGGTCGAAGGCTCGAAGGACGATGATGAAATGGATTGATGGCTCAAAGGTCAAGAGGTGGGCTCGAAGGCCGGTGATGATGGAGGCCGACGGTGAAGAGGTGGAGCTCGATGACAAAGTAGTGATCGTCAAAGGAGCCCACGAGGCCATCGGCAGGAAGCCGGAGCTCGACGACGAAGGAGAGATCGTAATAAGAGCTGACGAGGCCGATGGCGAGGAGGTGAAGGAGCCCATGAGACCGTCAGGGAGGATCAACGACAGCTAAGGTGAGGGATTCAAAGCTCTAATACAGTGATACCAAGTAAAGAGGGGGGAAGATTATGAAACATTATTGATTGATCCTCCAAGCTTATAATACTATACATCTTTATATATATATATATATATATATATATATATATATATATATATATGAGAATAATGTAGAAAAGAGGCCTTAGGAGGAATTTTAGTCCGGTGGCATCAAAAAACTTCACCCTCCAATTCGACGATCAGAATCCATCATCATCTTTATCATTTAAGATGTGGATACACCAAATTTCATGTGATTCCACCACCTTTACACCGTTGAATTAGCAATGTAAAAAGTTCTATTGTCGGTAAACCGTTAATTTTGCACCCACTAAAGCAACGGTGAAAAAGTGCTGGAATCACATGAAATTTGGTATATCCACATCTTACATGATAAAGATGATGATGATGGGTGCCGATCGTCGAAAAAAATAGAGGGTGTACTTTTTCGATGCTATAGGAGGAAATTCCCTCCTATGGCACCTTTCCTCCATTATTCTCTATATATGTATGTATGTGTATGTATATATGTATGTATGAATGTGTGTGTGTAAGGAGAAGGGTTATCCTTAAGGATAAGGATGATTGAGTAAGGCTTATCCTTAAAGATAAGGACAACAAGTAAAATATATACAAGAATACATATGTACCAACTACGCTATACTACTATACTCAATAACCTATAATTACAATATTAATACCAACTTATTTCATCAAATATAATCACTTTATAAACATAACTCTCATATTTACATGATACAATACACAATAATATTCAGAAACAAGTAGTCTTCTCACCAAAAATTACCTGAAACAAATCAAATAATTCAGATTCTTTCAACTTAATCTCAACTAGGAATGGTTATCTTATACCTTATTTCAAGTTAAGATACCAACGAAGCTTAGCAAATCAATCACTTGCCAAATCATTGTAAACCAATATAACAAGACATATAAAAGACAATATCTGGAAAAGGACAATAAATCTCAACCCACTACAATACACTTTGAAACCTAGTAAATTCTTCTAGTTCTGTGATCCAAATTCCAATTCCAACTAAACATATGGAAATTATGCTAGCCTCTAATTCAAAATCAAATAAGGGCATAACACTATAAATTGATCAATTAAATCACAATATAATACAATCTAGAAGAGGACAAATTCTGAATGAAAAGTAGCAAGAGAGGGAAGGACATGAGTCCTGAACTGCGTCGGTAGAGCCAAAGAGGATGGCTGAATCAGAGATAAGATGGTGTATCCAAAACAAATAAAAGGCATAATCTTAATAAATTGAACCCCCGACTAAATATACGGATTCTATAGAGGGTATAAGCTATATAAAAACCAAATAACAAAACATTTAAATAAAAAAAGGCATAATCTTGGAACATCATAACCCTAATAAAATATATAAATTAATTCCCACTGAACAGATGAAATGTATATTAGGTCTATCAATTATCAATTTCAGTGCATTATGATTCCACACAACACATTAAAAAAATATGATATGCCTACCACAAGCTCCAAATCAAAATAGAAAAAGCATTATCTTATAAAACTGAACCCAAACATATGAACTGTGTAGTGGGTATAAAAATCATTTTAATCCCAGTTAGAAACAACTAAATTCTTGTAGTTGGTCCTCATTCCAGATCAAATCAAACCATAGGCATGTAAAGAGTTAACAAAATTAATCTTAGGCTGTTATAATAACCCTTGTAATTGTACGATCAAATCCCCAATAGAAATATAATATTATGCTTCTCCGCTCTCATTCAAAATTAAGTAGGAGCCATAATTTACCGAATTGATTAATTAATGAATTTCCCAATAGAAAAATAACCTCAAAACTTAAGAGGAGAGGAAAAGAAAAAAGCAGCACTACCTGAACAACGGCGCTGGAACCGAAGGGGAGGGCGGAGTCGGAGATACCGTATCGGAACATGATTTCGGGCGATATCACGGACTCGATCCAACGCTGCAAGCAGCTGAAGCAGCGACATGGGCCGGTCATCTTCGTAAGAAAAGCGAGGGGTTAGGTCTGGGGTTAAAGAAGCTCTCAAGGATTAAAAGATAAAACGAAACAAGAAAGTTAGATGGCAATGGCAAATATGAAATAAATGTCGTGGTGGTTTTTCCTGAACTTTCTTCCATGTGTCCACTGATTGGTTTTGAGAGCATACTGTCCTACAGTAGACATACACCCATAGTACATTTTGCTGAGTTCATGAGCCAATAGTAAACCAAATTTAAATAATAATCATAAAAGAAACCATTTCAAAAAATAATTATAAAAAGGGATCACTTTTTGCCTCGTAGGCGTCACGTAGGCGCCACGTCAATACCAGCTCAGCGTTGGCGCTGGCGTGAAATAAAAAAAAATTTATGGACACAGTTTGAAACTACGCCCATAGCATTTGTATGGGGCGCAGTTCGAAAATGCGTCCAATACATTTGTCCTTTACATTTGTATGGAGTGTATTTTGAAAATGTGTCACATATATTTGTTATGGGCACAACAACTGCGCCCTTTACATTTGTAAGGTGTGCATTTTGAAACTGCGTCCCATACAAATGTATTGAGCGCGGTTTGGAACTGCGCCTCATACAAATGTTATGAGCGTAGTTCCAAACTGCACCCCATACAATTAATAAAAGCAAAAAATATGAATCGTTGTCATTGTAAGGACTTTGTTTTGTTGGGCGCAGTTTGCCCAAAAAGATACATACCCATTCACGGGTGTATGTTTTTCTATGACGCGGTTTGAAAGTGTGCCCTAAAAGGATACACAATCATTCACGGGTATGATTTTTTCTGGGGCACAGTTGCAAACTGCGCCCAAAAAAAGAAATATACTCATCCATGGGTCTGTGTTTTATCTATGGCGTGGTTTGAAGGTACGCCCGAAAAGAAAACACGATCATTCACAGGTATGCGTTTTTCTGGGGCGCAGTTGCAAATTGCGACCCAAAAGACCCATACTTATGAATTATTGTGTTCATTATATTAATAGTTCAATCTCTTCGTCTCTATCTCGAATCTCACTATCTTTGCTGAGCTCTCTCACACTCTCTTAGATCTCATCACCATCACATTCTCTGTCTTTCTCCCTCTCGGTTCTTAGCCTCGCTCTCTCTCAATCGGGATCTTCATCTGCAGGATTGCCACCAATCGATGAAATTAAGAGGTGCGTCTCTTACACCGTGGTGAAATCTGTATATACGATAATAGACTATTCTAATTACGAAGGCATTCCCTATCGATTACGAAGGGTTATGAACTGGCCGAGGAAGATCGATCATGAAATCCCGCAGCTCTTGCACTTAGCCGTATTAAATGCGCTCCCGTCTCCCCTAAAGAAGTAACCTATGACCACCATGGGTAATCAAATTGTTGCAGGGTTACCTAAGACGGCAGCGAGGTTTCGGGAGGCATCGTCCATGCCAAATTCAAAAATTTGCCGTTTTAGCTAACCCTAACAAAGAGTCATTAACTAGAAATCGACGGAATAACATATGTAAACACTTTACATCCTAAGTGAGTAAGAAATACAACCTTTGTAGACCGGTCCTTCACTTCAATAGCTCCGTGTAGTAGTTCCCTTCGCTGCGATCGTGAACTCCGGACTCTAGAGAGGCTCCCTTGAAGAAACGAACATGCTTGTTTCGAAGACTTCGAGGCCGGAGATGATCTACGTCGAGGAGACACTAACTCAAGCTATCTCTTCACTAATCATGAAATTAGTGAAGCAAACACCCTATACTAAATGGCAAATAGTAGAGGATGATGAAGTAGGAAGTGGGCTCACTTTAGATTTGATTTTCTCACTCATTTTCTCACATCTCCATTGAAGCTAGAAAGCTTTTGGGGAAGAAGAAGAAGATGAAGAAATATCTCATATCATAAAAATTCAAGTGAGAATAGCAACCATGGTGAGTTAATATCATATATTAACCTTTGTAGAGAGTTAACCATGGCTAGCTTTAATTGGTTGGGTTAACAAATATCTTAGCCAAAACAAAAGAGTGGACTTGGTCAATGAAGACTACAAGCTTCTACAAGCTTTCATCTATGACAAAATACCACCTTTTATAATTAGCAAAATAAATAAAACCCTAGCAATTAAACCAAGTATGGTGTAAGTCATACACACATCTTTGTTGCATGTATCATCAAGCATGACACATAACATGTGCACACAAATATATCACATATATTCAATGTGCACAAAATGAGAAAAAGAAATCATGAGTGAGCTTAATATTAGTTAATGTAATGTAACATATCAAATATATAATTATACATTAAATTATTAAATCAACTCTTGATTTAATAATCCGGCTATATCATATATAACCGACTAATATCAAAAGTAACAACTTATCGAATCAACACTTGATCCGATAACCCGGCTATATCGCATATAACCGACCAATGTCACAAATCGCGAGAATAGAATACGGTATCTCATATCGTATCAATCTCGGTCCCACACATATCACATATGTGCTCCTACTCCGTTTCGCTTGAGCCACGAAACCCCTGTGTAGGACTCTAAAGACTCGTCAATACGCCGGCAGTAGGTGATGATCATATCAAACACCCACAAGCCGCAAGCGGTCTGCTAAACGTAACGGCCACCCGAGTATTGAGCGATCAGAAAATCAACAAGCAAGCCTTTTCACACTCCTGCGAATCCAATCAGTAACACTACCGTACAGTCCGGTCTCTTCGTCTGATATGTCGCATATCTCATCTATGGGGTAAACGTCATACCCCAGTAACTCGATAAGTCGTGTCGATATGAGGCTCATAACGGGTAGAGAAACTACTGATAACACTTACCAGTATATCTCTGAAGCAGCCTTGGCCAAGGACTTCCTGTTATAGCCAATCGAGCACAGCGCAACATCAACTCCCAATGCCGGGAGAGACGAAACCCTTCCTATCGCTCATTGCCTCCATGTGACTCGGGACTGTATCCAAAAACCACCATTTTGCACGTTCTCTTGAACGTGGTAAGGTGGAAATCAAAGCACAGTGGGAATCACACAAGTCTCTATGACGATCTCGGGTGTACAGACTAACCTATACCAGTGTCACCAGAGAACTGCCATCTGACGTGAGGTATAATACCATCTGGGAGTTCTCGGCGAGTCCGTCCAGTGTACCCAGTCTCCACTAAGCACCCGTATACTGTCTCTGATGTCAAACACCAATGGATATGGGATCATCCATCGCCCATCTATATGGGTCGAGAAGTTATACGCTAGTCTACTCTGGTATATCGATGCCCTGTCTCGATATACCTACGACTAGGAACATTTGAAGGATGTACTTAGCGACTACTCTGTCCCCACTAGTATGATCTGCATCATAGTCCTGGTAGTCAAGCACTCATCCTAAGGTTTATCAACATGTAATATAGAGACAATCAGAATACATGTTAAGATAAAGTGCAACCAGATAGCATACTATCATGTTGAGCAAGAAAGTCCTTCCTATATATGTCCAAGCATCCACTACAATATACATCATATGTACAGTAATAGCCTCTAGGGAATACATATAACTAACAATCTCCCACTTACACTAGGGCCATCTGTTGTAGTATCTCATACCCAACAATCAGCAGTGGTTGAAGTATCTCATACTCAACCATCCCATAAAAGTCTCTACTGGGAAATAGGCCTTTATGAGTGGATCCGCGCTGTTGTCCTCTGTGTCTACTCTCCTAACCTCGATCTTCCTGGAGATCAACCATCTCCATGATCAGGTGATACTGCCTAAGAATATGTCTGGATCACTGATGGGACGGGGGTTCCTAGGCCTAAGCCACAACTCCATTATCACACAATGGTAGGAACGAAGTTCATCTCATGAACTAATATTCATCCAGACTACATCTTTGGTAGTATCCTTGGTAGCAATGTATCCTGCCTTTATCGTCTAGTTTGCCACGACATCTAGCTTGGAACTCTTCCAACATACTGTCCCTCCACTGAGGGTAAAGACAATGCATGTGACTGACATTCAGTCGACCTTACCACCGTGGAAGCTATCCAGTGATTCTCCCGAGGATCGATTGATACCATCTCACTACACCTAGTGAGAATCCTAACATCCACTTAGATCTATCTCATAAATCCAAAACCCCAGAATTTAGGAGGTATTATCTTGATCCTATATGGAGAATCCTTGTGATAAGTGGAGATTGACCGAGCGTAGCATAGGAAACTCCTTTCCTATCAAAAGTATATCATCCACGTACAATACGAGAATCATCACCATACCCCCTACTATCTTTTTGCATATACAAGGTTCATCTACCATTTTGATGAAGTCAAACTCTTTGACTACCACATCAAAACAAATGTTCCAACTCCGCGATGCCTGCTTTAATTCATAAAGCAACTTGCACACGTTTTTGCTGCTCCCACTATCTACGAAGCCCTTTGGCTGTGTACTTATAGACGCTCTCTTCTAAATCACTATTTAGAAAAGCAGTCATGACACCCAACCGCCAGAAATCGTAGTCATGGTATGTAGCAATAGCAAGTAGGATATGGATGGACATAAGCATATGCACTAGAAAAGGTTTCATCATGATCCATACCTGGTTAGTGACGAGAACCTTTTACAACAAGCCTTAGCTTTGAAAGTCTCAACTTTTCCATGTACACCAAGTAATCATCTCAAGATATACTTCCTCCTGATGGGGATTTAACCCTTCAGATATAGCAACTAAAGTCCATACTTTGTTGGTGTATATGGATTCCATCTCAGATCGCTTAGCATCCAGCCATTCTCACAGAGTCCCCACTCCTGATGGCCTGTTCGAAACCGGTTGGGTCATCAAGCTTCCTTCATAACTCCCAGAACTTCTTCATCTCATGATGCAATCCTCGCTCCCACTGTCATAGAGAAAACCGAAGTATCTCTCTGGTGGATGAGGAAGCCTACCATATCGGCGGAGAGGCTGAGGTTCGTTAGAAACTATTGAATCCTCCGGGTTTACCAAATCCTCAGCTACAGTTTGTATAGCTGGAACTCCTTCCAGTTCTACCTCATGTCAATTAACTTCTTCACAAGAAATTCCCTTTCTAAAAGGTGGCATGTTGAGAAATAAAACACTTTTTGTTCCTCAGTGTGGTAGAAGATATTGACTTGCGACTGCTTGGGATATCCAACAAACTTCCACAGAACTGACCTTGCCTCGAGCTTGTCCGGATTTTGCTTTTATACATAGGCCGGACAACCCCAAATCTTAACATCCTTAAGAGATAGGCTCTTCCCATACCATATCACATATGGAATGGTAGGCACCTGATTTGGTTGGAACCCTATTCAATAGGTATGCAGCTTCACAAGTGCATAACCCCCAAAAGGAAATAGGCAACTCAGTAGTACTCATCATAGAGCACACCATATCACATAGGGTGTGATTGCCCCACCCCGATATACCAACGTGTTGTGGTGTATTCGGAGGAGTAATGCTGAGAGAGAATCTCATTCTCCTTTAGAATAGTCCAGGAATTTCGTACTCAAGTATTCTCCTCCCTGATCTCATCATAGGACATAATACTTATACCCGTTTTTGGTTTCTCTACTTCTAACTTATATTCTATGAATTTCTCAAAAGCTTCAGACTTGTGTTTCAGCAAGAACATATGTCTGAATCTTGAGAGATGATCAGTGAATGTAATAAAGTATAAAGAACCGGTCCTGGCATGTGTAGACAGGAGACCTACATACATCATCATATATCAATCCCAAGAGTTCACTAACTCTTTCTCTGTTTCCAATAAACGGAGCTATGTGTTAGATATAGTGCCCTCAAAGTCAATTAGTGGATCGCGGGTACGTGATTGCAATGATTGATGGAGGACCTATACTGATAGGACAGTCTTGCTCGAGATGATAGTATGCTATCTGGTTTTTCTTTATCATCGTAAACATACTTTAGTTCACTATTGCATGATGATAGAGCCCATAGGATTCTGCTTGACAGCCAGCAGTATGATGGTGATCATATACGTAGGAGCTGGGGTCTATAAGCACATCCTTAAAGTGTCCCTAGTCGTAGGAGTTTCGAGACAGGGCATCGATACTCCAGAGTAGACTAGTGTATACAGTCGAGACCCCGACGAGGGGCGATGGCCGGTCTCACAAGTCATTGGTGTCAGTTGGTTCACCTAAGATGTATGCAGGTGCTCATTAGGTTATGAGTACACTGGACAGGACTCGCCGGGAACATGCTAGTTGGTATTATATATATCTTCAGATAGCAGTTCCCTTGTGACATGTGTACAGGTTAGTTTGTCGACCTGAGATCGTCATTTGTCTCGTGTGAGTTCCCACTGTGCTTTGATTTCTACCCTACCACGCTCAAAGGAGACGTGCAAACAGGTATTTTTTGGGTACACTCCCGAGCCACATGGAGGCAGTGAGCGGATCGTCGGGGATTCGTCTCTCTCGGTATTGGGGGTTGATGTCGCACAGTGCACGGGTGGCCATTACTAGAAATCCTCGGCCGAGGTAGTGGAGAATTACTGATTTGGATCAGTAGTATCTCAGGTGGTGATGGGCTTCATGCCGATACGATTTATCGCGTTATTAGGGGTCTGATTTTATCCACCCCCTAGACTCGATATGCGATACTCTTTAGACGAACGGACCGGACTGTACGGATATTGTCACTGTCAGGCTCAGTAGGGTTTATGGATGAATTCGCTCGTCAGCTTCCCTTCCAATCAATACATAGGCAACCGTTACGTACAGCTTGTACCTCTGACGTGCTAGTGGTTATACCCAGTGCCAGTGTGTTGATGAGTCATTAGAGTCCCCCACAGACTGTTTCCCAAGTTCGGGCGAAACGTTGTAGAGGCCGTATGGTTTTATGGCAGGGTTCGGAAAAGGCACGTGCGTTTTCGCACGTGTCATTTTTCGGGCAGATAATACTGGTAGGCTTTGGTTTAAGCCGGATCCCAGTATTATACTGTGTAGATATAATATCTTTGTCTCAGTTGCATTTGTATTCGGTCGTAATACAAATGCGGGTATGTTTATACTGTTACGGGGTTATCCTGAAATTCGTTTCAGGATCACTTTTGGAAGTTGCCAGTTTCCAGTTTTCTATCGCCCGTATTTAACATTCGGTTAAAGACGGATTTATCCTTTCTTGATGAGGGTGAGTCGTGGTTCTAGAAGGTTATAGATTTGGTGACAAGGCTTGATGATTCATTGTTAGCATTAATTGAAATGGTGACTAGGTTAATGTTCATTGGTTTGCATTTAATGTTATTTGTGACCCATTCTTTTCATTAAGTGAGTTATGATAAGTATCATATCTTATTGTCACCATTTTGCTCCTACCCTTACCTCCCTCTTGCTATATGATGGCCGGCCCCTCTTGATAGAATAAGGGTGGTTCATTTTGGAAAAAGAATATAGTTTTGGTTCATGGAAATTAGTATACCTCATTTCTCATTTCTCCCGATCCAAAAGGCAACTACATTAACCGTTCGTCCATAACTTTGGACGAAGCGAGACAAAGTGTTCTACTCATTCTCTACATCATCTTGGTCTTCTCTTCTAGCAAACTTGACGACCGAGTTGCCTCGGTTCAGAGGCGGGAGCCCGTTTAAAGATCCGTCGACGTGGTGCCACCTGGATGAGAAGACTGGAGATTTAGGAGATCGGAGCAGCCGCAACAAAGCGTAGGATGATGGTTGAAGACCGAAGGACTCGGAGCATTCGGTATAACATTTCTACCCACTTTGTAGTTTGTTAGTTTAGCTTTAATGGCATATCCGGGTTATAGTACACTATAGCGCTAGTTTGTAAAAAGTTTTTGTTCCGCATTTGGCGTCTGTTAGACGGGCGGGGCGCTACCATGGACTTACAGTGGTATCAGAGCCTTACTATTAAGCTTTACTAATTTGTGCTAACACGTTTAAAATATCGATCGAATCGTTTTTCGAAAACTACAATTTTTCTGTACAAACTTTCTGTCGATTTTAAATCTGGTCTAAAAATTATTTTGAGCATCAAAGAAATTCGTGCAGGCTTTTAGTAGAACACTGGTGAAATTTGATCAAACGATCTCACTATTCCACTGCGGATCCGCCGCGAGAATATGGGTTCAAGGCTCCATATTTCTACAGTATGTTCTACACAGTGAATTGTGGTTTCTGGAATATTTCTTTTGGGCCCATATTTTGTTACTGTACAGCAGATGTTCGTGGGGACCACTTTGGGAAATATTGTCGATCGAAATTTAAACGTGTTAGTTTACAGTACTTACTTTATATCTCCGACCGTGAATGTCATTCGAGCGGTAAACCGCGTCTATTTGCTATAGTTCTTTTAGACGGGTTTGTGAACGTGACATTCGCGTTGATGTTCTGTGTTGTACTGTGATGTTGCGGATATGACGTGGTGGATAGCAGTGTGCCATGGTAGTGCAGTTTGTGTTAGTTATATGGATGCCCTAGAGGCCATTACTGTACATAGGATGTATATTGTAGTAGATGCTGGGACATATATAGGGAGGATTTTCTTGCTCGACATGATAGTATGCTATCTGGTTGCTCTTTACCTTAACGTGTACACTGATTGTCTCTCTGTTACATGTTGGTAAAGCCCTTAGGATGTGTACTTGACTACCTGGACTATGTTGCGGATCATACTAGTGGGGACATGGTAGTCCATAAGTACATCCTTCAAGGTCCCTAGTCGTGGGTGTATCGAGATGGGGCATCGATATACCAGAGTAGACTAGCGTATACCTTCTCGACCCATACAGATGGGCGGTGGAAGATCCCATATCTATTGGTGTTTGACATCAGAGATGATATATGGGTGCTCAGTGGAGACTGGGTACACTGGACGGACTCGCCGAGAACCCCCAGATGGTATTATACCTTACGTCAGATGGCAGTTCTCTGGTGACACTGGTACAGGTTAGTCTGTAGACCCGAGATCGTCATAGAGTCTTGTGTGATTCCCACTGTGCTTTGATTTCCACCTTACCACGTCCAAGAGGGCGTGCAAAACGGTGGGTTTTGGGTACAGTCCCGAATCACATGGAGGCAATGAGTGATAGGAGGGGATTCGTCTCTCCCGGTATAGGGAGTTGATGTTGCACTGTGTTCGATTGGCTATAACCGGAAATCCCTGGCCAGGGTTGCTGAGATTTACTGGTAAGTGTTACCAGTAGTTTCTCAAACTGTTATAGACCTCATATCGACACGACTTATCGAGCTATTGGGGTCTGACGTTTACCACCCCTAGGCGAGATATGCAACATATCAGACGAACAGACCGGACTGTACGGTAAGTGTTACTGGTTGGATTCACAGGAGTGTGATTGGGCTTGCTCGTTGATCTTCTGATCGCTCAATACCCGGGTGGACGTTACGTTTAGCAGACCGCTTGCGGCTTGTGAGTGCTTGATATGATCATCATCTGCTGCCGGCGTATTGACGAGTCTTTAAAGTCCTACATAGAGGTTTCCTGGCTCAAGCGAAACGAAATAGGAGCGCATATGAGATATGTGCGGGACCGAGAATAATATCAGTATGTGATACTGTATTCTATTCTCGCGATTTGTATCATTGGACGGTTATATATGATATAGCCGGGTTACCGAATCAAGTGTTGATTCGATACATTGATACACTTGATATTAGTCGGTTATATGCTATATGACCGGATCATTAAATCAAGTGTTGATTTAATGATTTTATGTATAATTATATATTTGATATATTACTTTACATTAACTAGTATTGGTTCACTTAAGATTATTTTCTCACTTGTTTGTGCACATTGTATATATGATATATTTTTGTGCACAAGTTTGTATCATGTTTGATGATACATGCAAACTTGGGTGTATGTTTGAATTAAACCATGGTTAGTTAATGGTTAGGGTTTCATATGCTTTATTTACTTATTCATTTATTTATTCATTTGAGAAAGAAATAAAATGGTGGCTAACTTTGGATTTTGTTGAAGCTTCATGAAGCTTTGAAAGCTTGACCATTTTGTTTCTTTCCTTAACCCTAACCATTCACCTAACCCTAGTTTATTCTCTACACTTAACCATGGTTGCAATATGATAAGGGTCACTTGATTTTCTTTTTAAATTAATTCATTTTTCATTTTCTTTCTTCTTCTTCTTCTTGATGAAGAAAGAAAAGCTTTCTACAAAAATGTCAAGTGATGAAATCAAGTGAGAAATCCAAATCCAAAGTGAACCCACTTCCTATTTCTTCATCCTCTACCACTTGCCATGTAGTATTGGGTGTTTTCTTCACATGTTTCATGACTTGGTGAAGTTGGAGCTTGATCTCGAGTTGCCTCGACGTAGATCATCTTCGGCATCGAAGTCGACGACCTAGCCCGATCATTTCTTCGACGAAACTATCGCTAGAGTTCGGGATCCGATGATCGCAGCGGAGGGACATTATCATGGAGCTAAGGAAGTGGAGGACCGGATCTACAAAGGTTGTATTTTCGTTCACTCTTAGTTAAGTTGTTAACTAGATGCATGTTTCGCCTTAAACTCTAGTCAACGATCGCATTAGGGTTTCTCGGCACCGGAAATTTTTGAATTTGGCATGGTTGATACCTTGTGGAACCTCCTTAGAGTGCCTAGGAACCCTACAGTGGTATCAGAGCCTAGCTAGAGCCTTAGGCGAAGTGTAGACGAAGTTAGAAACCCGATCGAACCCCGAAACCCTAATTGCAACCCCTCTCTGTACATTTTTGTAAACAGTGGAGTTTTCCAAATTAAAAATATGCAGAAAAATAAGCAGGGTTTTCTAAGAATTACTGTACAAAACGGGACCCCTAAATCGATTAAAGAGCCGCGGAACCGCGGCACGAGCATGCCTCATGCGGCGGTTCCGCGGCCGTACGGTCGCTTCCTTCAGAACTGTTTGCACAGTAATGTCTTAATTTTAATCCTGAGTTTTCTGGGAATTTTTAATTTGCACTCAAGAGTTGAGTAATCTGGGGTGTATTGGGGACTCGACGATTCGATCGGAATCTTTAACTTTGTCTGTGTTTTTCCGGATAAATTGTGAATATGTTAAAAAGTTCAACCGGATATAAATACCCAACTTTTCCCCTGCCGGGAAATTTCCAAGTGTTGGATTTTTCCGTAGTTTGAAAACGTTCTAAGTAGTGCAAGTAATGCGATGGACCCTCTAGAAGACAACAAACCTTAACTCGATTATGTGACCGTCTTGAACTGCCCTTTGAACCTTAGGGTTTGGGGCAGTACGGCGTGCCACATGTGAGGCGTTGGCTTGACCCTTCTACGACTGGACCGTTGGTACTGAGGCATGAAGTGAATGTTTTTAAACTTATTTCATGTGTTGAGTTGTTTCGGGAAAACTTGGGTGTTTGATTATTCGATCGGAAAGTTTAACATTTTCTATTTATCTGGAATGTGATACAATATTTGGAATTCACAAAGAGTTATGAGATAACCGATTTGAATGTTATAAACATAGTACTTTAGTCTCACTTGATCGGTTTCCACGGAATTTTGATGCGATCAAAAGTCCGTCGCAATCACGTAGCGTACGCGGATACTCGCCGGGTAAACTTAATAGACAGCCTCACTCCATAGCCCCGACCAAGTGACTGTAGGAGAACCCCGTCGCCGAAAACATCCGTTCGGGTGCTCGCGACAGCGGTGTTCCGCCTTGGTGCACTTCGTCGGCGGCATCGGGGGTGCAGCCGTCTACTGAAGTTTGCGACGAGCATTCGATCAGGATGTCGGGAATCTTGTTGAATTTCCTGACTTGATATTGAAAAGAGTTTTCGATAATGAGACTAAAATGCGGGGTTTATAATTGTTAGGCATGCGATGTCTAAGGAATTCATTTGATTAGGCATGTGATGTTTAAAGGGTTTGCGGATTCCAACTGTTGTAGTTTTACACTTTCTTTTCTGTGACCGTAAGTGTAATATGTGATATCGCCGGTTTCGTTGATATATGTCAACGACAATTGGGATGCGCATATTTACTTACGTTGATGACATGTGATGTTATGTGTTGCTGGATATGTTATATTGGATCGTCATGTTTGAATAGCCGGATTTTTTTTTATGTAAGATGAGTGTTTTTTTTTTCATTCATGTAAAAACTTGTATGTAATATTCTTTCATTGGGGCACTTCCAGGTTGCGGAAGATGTCACCGTTTGTATATTATTTACTTTTCCGCACTAGGATAGACCTAAGGAGGAGGGCACAAGTAATCGGGTTCTGGAGTCCAGTGGGAGACCAACTCGAGGAGTCAAGTCCGGGTCTCCTAACTCTAGAATTGGTAGGGTTGCTTGCCGCTCTCGTAAGGGTCTAGTGGTGTGGGTTTGGCTATTCATCGCGACCGTGGAATCCGTGTTTTATACTGGCTCGTATTGAAAACACGGACGTCCTAGTATATCCAATGTTTCATATGTTTTTTTTTCTGCTGCGATATCTGTGATGTGATCATTTGATATATTCTGTGATAAATACTGTATATAGTATATATGATATATTATATAGACGTTGCTTATGTTTTACACCCGTGCTAGCCCTGCCCCGCTCTACCGTTAGTTACCTAACCTAACGGTACAGACGGGACATCGAGGCGAATGCGGATGGCATAAGCGTACGTTGTATTTATCTGTGATGTTTAGGTGACTTAAATGATGGGACTTCATTAATATGATTAATGAAATGAAAAAGAAACCTAAAGATGTTGTGGAATCGAATTTACAAAACTAGTTAGCTAAAGTTCTTGCTTTGCATCGCGGTGTTCCTTGTAGAACTTCCTGCACCTTATTCGATGAGGAAAGGGCCGACGATCCCTTCACCGGGAGTGACCCCTTTAGCAAAACTGGAAAAGCCTAAAAAACACTCCATTTTAAAAATCGTTTGATTCTACAACGATATCAAGTTCATTACGCAATAGGTTTTCAGAAAAACCTGTCGTAGCCCTCCGTCATTTCAGATAAGTACTAGTTAGTATTCGTGCTACGTTTGTTGACTATGTTAAGGCGTAGTGTGCGGTAGCTAATTAGTGCTTATCTGTATAAGCATATGATGCGATTGGATTAGGGTAGTCGTGCGACTTTGTTGACTATGTTAAGGGTCGTGCGGGTGGGTTTAATTCAATCAGGAAATGACAGGTTGAACTTGACTAGCACTTATGATTTGTTGACTATGTTAAGGTCATATAGCTGCTAGGGGCAAAATATTATCGGGAATTTCAAGTGTTGAAATTTGCAATGAGATTGCATACCTTCTATGAGATAGTTGGAACCCGATACCCGCTGCGAGTAAGAGTTACTCCTGGGAGAGTTTTACACTTTACAATTAGCCGATCAAGTAGGTGTCTAGAAAGGTGTCAACGGGGTTACGCCTCTGGGAAAACGAGGTTTACTTTAATTAGACCCGTGTGAAAGCACGGGGAACCTCCCTCAAAGTACCGACACTGGCCTGGCTGAAAGATTGGCGAACTTATAGCGTGTAATTAATCCCGGCTAGTCTTTCCTTTTAGGGTTTGAAGAAAGATTTGATAAAAACAGTGGGAGCCATCCTGATTAGATAAAATAATAACCAATCTGATCTTGCAAGAGCATACGCTGAGTGTTTTCTTCTCTCTCTCTCCAGGTAGCGACCATGTCACGCCTTAATCAAGATAATAATACGGATTATTGACCGAACCTGCTTGTTATACTGAGCTGGGGAACGTTGGAACCCGCTCCAACTTATAATTGTTATAAGACAGAGCAGGAATTGGGGAATACCAGATTTCCCGTGCCGCCCAAACGAAGAAAGTGCATGTTGATGCATCATCTTCGGGTGTGTTCGTTACAAAGAACTGTTTCTCTGTATCCTCTACGTCCTGGGTATTTGATACCGGATCAGGATCTCAGATATATAATCTGTTACATAGGGCTACAGATAGGTAGAGAACTGAGAACGGGTGATAAGTTTCATGAGACAGAAAACGGGGCAAGTGTTGCAGCCAAGTCTGTTGGTCACTGTCACCCTGTATTATCAGTACATTGATTCTGAACAAATGCTATTAGATACCGAACCTGATATACAAAATCATATCTGTCTCTTTATTAGTAAAGAAACGATAAAATTTTGTATTGTTGGATAATGTTTTGAACATTTCCTATATCAAAAGTTGATCGGTTCAGGCACGTTATCTAAAAGCATTGATGTTCTAAATCAAACTACAGTTCTTTAGTATACAGAACACACACAAGAGGAAGAGTTCAGAAATGAACGGATTCTTCTTGAGGTATTGTAGACTAGGTCATATCAATGCGATCCGACTGGCTGAAGTTACATTTAGGTGCATATTTAAATCAGTTTGAATTTACATCTTGTGAAACTTACCAGTCATGTCACAAAGATAAGATGACCATAGCTCCGTGTACTGGAAACAGAGAAAGAGTTAGTAAACTCTTGGGATGATACATGTTGATGTATGAAAGTCCCTTGTCTACACATGCCAAGACCGGTTCTTTGTACTTCATTACATTCTCTAATGATCTCTTTAGATTCAGACATATGTTCCTATTGAAACACAAGTCCGAACCTTTTGAGATATTCACAGAATATAAGTTAGAAGTAGAGAACCAAAACGGGTATAAGTATTATGTCCTTTGATGTGATCAAGGAGGAGAATATTTGAGCATGGAATTCCTGGACTATTCTAAAGGAGAATGAGATTCTCTCTCAGCATTACTCCTCCGAATACACCACAGCACAACGTTGTATCGGGGCAGAGCAATCACACCCTATATGATATGGTGCGCTCTATGATAAGTACTACTGAGTTTCCTATTTCCTTTTGGGAGTTATGCACTTATGAAGTTGCATACCTATTGAATAGGGTTCTGATCAAATCAGTTGCCTACCACTTCATATGTGATATGGAAAGGGAAGAGCCCATATCTTAAGTTTGTTAAGATTTGGGGTTGTCCGACCTATGTCTAAAAGCAAAATCCGGACAAGCTCGAGACAAGGTCTGTTATGTAGAACTGGAAAGGTTCCAGCTATACAAGTTACAGCACATGATTTGATAAAACCAAAGGATTCAATAGTTACCAACGAACCTCAGCCTCTCCGCCAATCTAGTAGGGTTCCTCACCCACCTGAGAGATACTTCGGTTTCTCTATGACAGTGGGAGCGAGGATTGCATCATGAGATGATGACCCAACTAGTTTTGAGCTGGCCATCAAGAGTGGGACTCTGTAAGAATGGCTGGATGCTTAGCGATCTGAGATGGAATCCTTATACACCAACAAAGTATGGACTTTGGTTGCTTAATCTGAAGGGTTAAATCCCCATCAGGAGAAAGTATATCTTGAGAAGATTACTTGGTGTGCATGGAAAAGTTGAGACTTTCAAAGCTAGACTTGTTAAAGGTTTGCATCATAGACCAGTTGTGGCTAATGATGAAACCTTTTCTGGGGCCTATGCTTAAGTCCATCCAGATCCTACTTGCCACGGCTACATACCATGACTACGATATCTGGCGGTTGGGTGTCATGACTGCTTTTCTAAATATTGATTTAGAAGAGAGCGTCTATAAGTACACAGCCAGAGGGCTTCGTAGACAGTGGGAGCAGCGGAAACGTGTGCAAGATATTTTATGTGATGAAGCAGGTATCGCGGAGTTGGAACATCTGTTTTGTTAGTGTATATGCCCTAGAGGCCATTACTGTATCATACTAGTTTGTATATTACTTAATGGAAGCTTGGGATATTCACCTTGTATATACAATCTTGCTCAAAATAGTAGTATGCTACTTGGTTTGTTTCTACTTCAATGTGTACATGTGTTTATTTTAGTATATCGCCTATACACATTAGTGGAGCCTTTAGGATCTTTGCTTGATTACCAGCGTTGTGATGACAGTCACACTAGTGGGGCTGGGTAATCTATAAGCACATCCTTATGCAGGTCCCTGGTCGCAGGACTATCGAGACAGGGCATCGATACTCCGGAGTAGACTAGCGCATGCGCTTCTCATCCCAGTGTGGGAGACGGTCTGTCCCACAGCCGTCGGTACGTCGTACTTGAGATAGTATGCGGGTGCTCGTTGGGTTACGAGTACACTGGACAGGACTCGTCGGGAACTGACTAGTTGGTATTATGCCTATCGTCAGTTATCAGTTCCCAGGTGACATGAGTACAGCTTAGTCCGCTGACTTGACACTGTCACTTCGCCTCGAGTGTGTTCCCACTGTACTTTGATTACTACCCTACCACGGCTCAAAGGAGTCGTGCAAACAGGTGGTAGTTGGGTGCAGTCCCGAAGCACTTGGAGGCAGTGACGGTTAGACAGGATTCGTCTCTCCCGGTATTGGGGGTTGACATCGCGCTGTGTCTAGGAGAGCCATTACACGAGTAGTCCCTGGCCAGGGCAAACGAGATATACTGGTAGGCTTCCAGTGTTATCTCAGGGTGTTTTGGGCTTCACTCCGACACGACTTGTACCGCTATTGGGGGACTGCCGTTTACCGCCCCTAGGTCCGCCATGCGATGTATCAGACGAACAGACCGGACTGTACGGAGAATGTCACATTCAGGCTCAGTAGGAGTTCAGATGGGTTTCGCCTCATCAGTCTTCTTGTCGGCATCTACCTGGGGACCGTTACGCACAGCTAGTGCCGCTTGCGGTCTGTGGTTAAACCCACTGCCAGTGTAGTGTCGAGTCTTTAGAGTCCCACACAGAAAGCTATTCGCCTTTAGGCAAAAGAGTAGAGGTCGCATGGTTTTTGCGACAGGTCGCATGGTTTTGCGACAGGGTTCAGTCACATCCGTGCACTTGTGCACGTTTAGTGTCCGGACAGTTTACACTAGCGGGCTTTGGTTTAAGCCAGATCCTAGTGTACGTATTGGGATTGGTTTTATCCAGTTTGTATTCATGTTCCTCGGAACGCGGATGCGGGTGTGTATGCACAGTTGACGGAGAGACAGAGGCAGAGGATTCTCATTAGCGTTGTTGACCGTTGACAGTTGACTATTGACTTTTTGCTCAACCCTAATGAGAATATGATATGTGATTAACAATTATATTAATTAAGTATTATGGTGACATGGTTGTTGAGGGATTGACTTTGTTGACTTGTTGACTTTTGTTGACTTGTTGACTTTGTTGACCGGTTGACTAGGCTTGACTAGTTGACCATCATGATAACTATAGCTATCATTTCATGGCAAAGACTTTTGCTTGCTTGCTCTTTTGTGCAAAATGAGTGCATGAAATGATATGGCTATGGTTGCTTAAACCATCACATAATACTTGATTGATATGAGGTGTTATGATTGTTTTGGATTATGAGAGCCAAATGAGAAAAGTCTTCTTTCATTCTTTCATGCTCATTCTCTCTCTTGTTCTTGAGCTCTCATCTCCTCCTCTTGCTCTCCCTCTCTTGACACTATGGTTCACTTGTCTCATGAGTTGAGAACCAAGAACCATAGATAAAATCCCATACAAACTCTTCTCTACTCACTCTAGTTCACAAGGTTTAGCAAACCGAGTGAACTAGTTTCTTCAAAGTTCGAAGAAGGAGCCAAAGGTTGAAGCTTTCAGGTGGATCTATCTTCGGCGCAAGGAGACGACGGGGAGAAGCCGATTCGGACGACCATCGAAGCTTGAAGACGAAGGAGTTCGAGAAAAAGAAAGGTATAACCCCCTAACCGAGTAGTTAGCAACTCGTAGTTAGGTTGTTAGTTAGATGTTTAACAAAGATCCGGGTCTTTAAGTCCATGTTACCACCTCTAAGAAAATTGTTTTTCACCAAATTCCGCATGCCCGAAAGTACCGGGAGAGGTAGCATGGACTTACAGTGGTATCAGAACCTAGTTAAACTCTATCTAACATGTTAGCAAAGTAACTAGAAGATCGATCAAAGAAAAAGTCACGAAACGAACTCGAGATTGTCAAGTTTCTGCCGATTTTTATTCTGTTCAAAAGTTGATAAATTTCATCTTAAAAATCGGCTCAGGCTTTTTATAGAATAACCACAAAATTTGGTCCCACGAACCGTTCAAAGCGCCGCGGAAACGCGGCGGGAGCACGCTCCCACCGCGGTTCCGCGACCGAGTTGACTCGGCCGAGGTCCAAATTTGGTGCAGTATATTTCTGGGGTTGTTTTGGGATTTTTGGAATATGTATTTTTTGCCCAGATTTTCCAGAACGAAAATTTTGTATTTGGGGCCTGTAAATCCGTATTTTTTGATCGAACTTCTAAAAGACTTAAGCTGACGGGTTTTTCTGTGATGTGATATTTGTATTGAACGTCTACTAATCGCTATATGTCGATTAGTGGGGGTTATACAAATCTGTGATCTGTAATGTCATTGGAATGTGTATATGAATTCATTGGATTGTCGCGGGTGAATAGCCGGGGGTTGTGAGACGAGAGTTTTCTTTTCTTTCAATTCATGTAAATTTGTAAATTGATGTAATAATTATTTGTATGGCCGCACAACCGGGTCGGGGTTGTAGCCGTCATTGTATAATTTCTTTTTACTGTTTTTGCTCCTAGGATAGACCCATGGAGAGGGTGCACAAACTACCGGGTATGCCGAAGTGCCGAGTGGCCTACTCACGGAGTTGAGGGAGGTTGCTTCGCTTCGGGTACTTGGCGGGTAGTTTGCCGCACCCGTAGGGGTCTTGGGTGGGGTATTGGCTATTCACCGCGACCGTGTGATCTGTTTTTCGTTACAGGCTCGTACGAATTGCGGATTCCTAGTATATCCAATGTGTTCATCTGTGATCTGAAATGGCTATCATTGCAATATATCTATATATGATATTATTTAGGCGTTGCTTATGTTTTACAGCCGCGCTAGCCCAGCCCCCGCTCTGTCGTTAGTTAAGTAACCTAACGGGTAATGACGGGGCCCCGTGGCGAATGCGAATGGCATAAGCGTACGTCATATTTTGGTTGTTTTCTGCAATGGTAGGATTAAATGATGGGACGCATTAAAAGAACTAATGCAAGAATATCACGCATTAAAAGAACTAATGCAAGAAAATAAACCAAGTTAAAATCGTTGGAACACTTTCGGAAAACCACTCGGTTCTTTTCAAAACTAACTTTTAAATGCGGAGCTTGAGCCACTCCTTTTAAAAGCTATCTCGTTCCATCGATTATATCAAGTTCACTACGTTCACGGTTTTGCCAAAACCATTCGCAGCCCTCCATCATTTCAGTTAAATATTCGGTAGTATTCAAGCTATGTATTTTGACCTCACGCCAAGGCATAGTGATTGGTAGCTGCCGGATATTTATCTGTTGCATAGATAGAATGCGTTGGTTTGGGACAGCCGTACTACCATTTTGGCCTACGTCAAGGGTAGGTACGGGTGGATTCAAATTAACCTGGATAATGATGGGAAGAACTTGACATGTGACTTATGACATTTTGACCTCATGCCAAGGTCATAAGAGCATGGGGCAAAAATCCACATTGGGAGTTTCAAAAGAACTGAAACTTGCTAGTGTTGCATACCATTTGGAGTGTGATGATTCTGGTAGGATTCCTTCAATTTCGTCACGCGATGATATTTGGATCCTGATCCTACTGTGAGTATATGCTACTCCTCGGGAAATTTCTCACTAAACGATCAATGCTATAAACCTAGTAGGTGTCTAGAAAGGTGTTAGCGGGGCTACGCCCCCAGGGAAAAGAGGTTATTTAATTAAGGAACTTCGCGAAAGCGTTGGAAAACCTCCCTCGAAGTACCGACACTGGCCTGGCTGAACGGCTAAGCAAGTATTGTACGGTGAGATTGATCCTGACTAATTCTTCCTTTTTGGTTTGAGGAGGGATTCGAGAAACAGTGGGAGCCATCCTGTTTAGACAAATTAAAAACCATTCTAAACTTGCAAGAGCATCAAGCTGAGTGTTTCTTCTCTCTCCTAATTGCAGCGACCAATCGACATGACTGGACTTAAGTTACTTCTAGATAAAAATATACTGACAGGGCCAAACTACAAAGATTGGCTCAGGAATGTCAAGATGGCAATCACTTACGATAAGCTGGGGTATCTTCTTACCACCAAAGCTCCCCCTGTCCCTGGTCCCACCTCCAGCGTCGCGGATAAGGAAATCCGTAAGACTTGGGAGATTGATAGCGCGAAGGCCAAGTGCCTCGTACTTGCCTCTATGGACAATGAACATCAGAGGAGGCACGAGAATATGGACTTGGAATCCATATTTTTTCATACAAAAGAACTGTATGGAGAGCAATCTCGTATCGCAAGATACGAAGCGTCGAAAAAGTTATTTTCGGCAAGGATGGCCGTCGGATCATCAGTAGCAGAACACGTGCTTAAGATGATCGGCTACATTGAGGAGCTCGCGGACCTAGGGACCACATTGGAGAGTGAGCTCTATACGGACTTGGTTCTCCAGTCCCTTCCTTCCACTTACGTCCAGTTTATACTGAACTTCAACTTACAAGAAAAAGAAGTTGAACTTTCAGAGCTCCTCAACATGCTGAGGAGCGCAGAGGGCACCCTACAGAAAGGTAGGGAAACATCCACTTTGTTTGTAGGAGGATCATCTTCTTCTAGGTCCAAGGCGAAAGCCAAGGGAAAGAAGAAGAAAGCCACCGCCAAACCAAGAGGCGGTGTTAGTAAAGTGGATACGAAGGGAAAGGCAAAAGCAACAAAGAAAGCGGGGAAGCTTGTGGATAAGGAAGAATGCTTCTATTGTCATAAGAAAGGACACTGGAAGAATGATAGCAGGGCCTGGAAGGCCAAAACACAGGATCTGAAGCAGGTTGCGGCTTCATCTTCAGGTGTGTATGTTATTGAAAACTGTCTTTCAATAAACTCTACTTCCTGGGTATTGGATACTGGATCAGGATCTCATATCTGTAATTCTTTGCAGGCGTTGAGAAACCGTAGTGTTTTGAAAGTAGGTGACATGACCCTCAGAGTTGCGAACGGAGCTAGCATGGATGCTAAAGCCGTGGGGGACTATCACCTGGGAATGTCAGATGGACATGTTTTGGTTTTGCGTAATTGCTTTTTTGTACCCAACGCAACTTGTAATATCATTTCTGTATCTTTGGTTTCTAAAGAAGGTTATGAATTTGCGTTTGTAAGCAATATTGTAAACATTCACCTTAATCAAGTTCTGATTGGGTCAGGTACATTGAGCAATGGTATATACGTATTAAACCAACCACAGATTTTCAATGTCTAGAATACACACAAAAGAAAGTCTCCGGAAATAAATCAGACTTTCTTATGGCATTGTAGACTGGGTCACATCAATGAAAGAAGGTTGACAAAGTTACATACAGAAGGATATTTGAATCCGTTCGAATATCAATCGTATGCCACTTGTCAATCCTGTCTCAAAGGAAAGATGACAAAGTCTCCGTTCACTGGACACGGAGTAAGAGCGAGCGAGCTCTTGGGACTCGTACACAGCGACGTGTGCGGTCCAATGTCTACACATGCGCGAAGCGGTTTTTCTTACTTCATTACTTTTACGGATGACTTTTCAAGGTACGGTTATGTCTTCTTAATGAAACATAAGTCCGAAGCCTTTGGAAAATTCCAGGAATATAAGAATGAAGTAGAAAAACAAACCGGCAAAAGTATCAAGATTCTAAGATCGGATCGAGGTGGTGAATACTTGAGTGCCGAGTTCCTGGACTATTTAAAAGAGAACGGAATTCTCTCTCAACTTACTCCTCCATACACTCCACAACATAATGGTGTATCGGAGAGACGGAACCGAACCCTATTGGATATGGTACGGTCCATGATGAGTAACGCTGAGTTACCGCGATCATTCTGGGGGTATGCGCTAGAATCAGCTGCATACCTTTTGAACCGAGTTCCCACTAAGACTGTGCCTACCACACCTTATGAGTTATGGAGTGGGAAGAAAGCCTATCTGAAGATCTGGGGATGTCCAGCTTTTGTCAAAAAGCAGCATGCGGACAAACTCGAGGCACGCTCAGTACTGTGCAAGTTTGTGGGATACCCAAAGAACACCAGGGGGTATCTTTTCTACCACGCAGAGGAACAAAAAGTCCTTGTTTCTCGTAATGCCCACTTTCTAGAACACCAGTTCTTAGAAAAGGAAATTAGTGGGAGCGCAGTAGAACTGGAAGAAATTCCAGAACCATGAGCTATTACTGAAAGCTTAGTGGAACCAGAGGGTTCAAAAGAACAGGACATTCCTACGCCGCTCCGCAGGAGTAGTAGGCAGTCTCATCCGCCCGAGAGATACAACGGTTTTCTCATAGACGGGGATATAGAGGATTGCATCATAGATTATGATGAGCCTACTAGCTTCCAGCAGGCCGTTCAGAGCGTTGACTCAGTAAAATGGCTGGATGCAATGCGGACCGAAATGGAGTCCATGTACACCAACAAAGTATGGACGTTGGACATTGCTCCAGACGGGGTAAAACCCGTAGGATGCAAGTGGATCTTCAAAAGGAAGATTGGTGTAGATGGACAGGTTGAGACCTATAAAGCTAGACTTGTTGCAAAGGGTTTCCGTCAAAGACCTGGCTTGGACTATGACGAAACCTTTTCTCCAGTGGCTATGCTGAAATCCATTCGGATCCTTCTTGCCATTGCTGCCTTCCACGATTATGAGATCTGGCAAATGGACGTAAAGACCGCTTTTCTAAATGGAAATTTAGAGGAGTGTGTCTATATGGACCAACCAGAGGGTTTCATTCAGAGTGGGAGCAGCGGAAAGGTGTGCAAGTTGCTTAAGTCCATCTATGGACTAAAGCAGGCATCGCGGAGTTGGAACATCTGTTTTGATGAGACGGTCAAGGAATTTGGCTTTATCAAAAATCCAGATGAACCATGCATCTATTGCAGATTTGTAGCGAGAACTGTAGTATTCCTCGTTTTGTACGTGGATGACATTCTCTTAATAGGAAATGACATTCCTATGCTACAATCTGTCAAGGGGTTCTTGTCACACAGGTTCTCTATGAAAGACCTGGGTGATGCCTCATACATCCTGGGGATCCGGATCCATCGTGATAGATCCAAGAGGATATTAGGACTTTCACAGTCCAGGTACATCGACACCATACTGAAAAGATTCAGTATGGAAGATTCCAAGCGCGGTAACCTACCGGCTTGTCACGGGATCACCCTCTCTAAAGAAATGTCTCCCAAGACTGATTTGGAGAGGGATCGCATGTCTATTGTACCCTACGCTTCTGCGGTAGGCTCTATAATATATGCGATGTTGTGTACCAGACCGGATGTAGCTTATGCACTGAGTGTGGTAAGCCGGTATCAGTCAAACCCTGGTGAGAAACACTGGATAGCAGTAAAGAACATTCTCAAGTACCTCAGAAGGACTAAGGAGATGTTCTTGGTGTATGGCGGAAAAGACCTCCAGATCGAGGCCTTTGCTGACTCCAGCTTCCAGAGTGACAAGGATGATTCCAAGTCCATGTCGGGTTTTGTCTTTACCCTCAATGGAGGGGCGGTGTGTTGGAAGAGTTCCAAACAGGAAACTGTTGCAGACTCGACGATGGAAGCGGAATACATCGCTGCATCTGATGCCGCAAAAGAAGCTGTCTGGATGAGGAAGTTCTTGAAAGAGCTTCAGGTGGTTCTGTCCATTGTTGATCCAATACCTCTGTATTGAGACAACAACGGGGCTATAGCTTTAGCGAAGGAACCCAGGTCCTATCAGAGATCTAGACACATCTTGAGGCGGTATCACCTGATCAGGGAGATCGTGGATCGCCAGGAGATCGAGGTTCGGAGAGTCGCTTCAGAAGATAACACTGCAGATCCATTCACCAAGGCCTTGCCCCAGACTCAGTTCTAGCGGCTGATCGAGATGATAGGTCTTCGATACGCCAGTACATGGCCTTAGTGCAAGTGGGAGATTGTTAGTGTATATGCCCTAGAGGCCATTACTGTATCATACTAGTTTGTATATTACTTAATGGAAGCTTGGGATATTCACCTTGTATATACAATCTTTCTCAAAATAGTAGTATGCTACTTGGTTTGTTTCTACTTCAATGTGTACATGTGTTTATTTTAGTATATCGCCTATACACATTAGTGGAGCCCTTAGGATCTTTGCTTGATTACCAGCGTTGTGATGGCAGTCACACTAGTGGGGCTGGGTAATCTATAAGCACATCCTTATGCAGGTCCCTGGTCGCAGGACTATCGAGACAGGGCATCGATACTCCGGAGTAGACTAGCGCATGCGCTTCTCATCCCAGTGTGGGAGACGGTCTGTCCCACAGCCATCGGTACGTCGTACTTGAGATAGTATGCGGGTGCTCGTTGGGTTACGAGTACACTGGACAGGACTCGTCGGGAACTGACTAGTTGGTATTATGCCTATCGTCAGTTATCAGTTCCCAGGTGACATGAGTACAGCTTAGTCCGCTGACTTGACACTGTCACTTCGCCTCGAGTGTGTTCCCACTGTACTTTGATTACTACCCTACCACGGCTCAAAGGAGTCGTGCAAACAGGTGGTAGTTGGGTGCAGTCCCGAAGCACTTGGAGGTAGTGACGGTTAGACAGGATTCGTCTCTCTCGGTATTGGGGGTTGACATCGCGCTGTGTCTAGGAGAGCCATTACACGAGTAGTCCCTGGCCAGGGCAAACGAGATATACTGGTAGGCTTCCAGTGTTATCTCAGGGTGTTTTGGGCTTCACTCCGACACGACTTGTACCGCTATTGGGGGACTGACGTTTACCGCCCCCTAGGCCCGCCATGCGATGTATCAGACGAACAGACCGGACTGTACGGAGAATGTCACATTCAGGCTCAGTAGGAGTTCAGATGGGTTTCGCCACGTCAGTCTTCTTGTCGGCATCTACCTGGGGACCGTTACGCACAGCTAGTGCCGCTTGCGGTCTGTGGTTAAACCCACTGCCAGCGTAGTGTCGAGTCTTTAGAGTCCCACACAGAAAGCTATTCGCCTTTAGGCAAAAGAGTAGAGGTCGCATGGTTTTTGCGACAGGTCGCATGGTTTTGCGACAGGGTTCAGTCACATCCGTGCACTTGTGCACGTTTAGTGTCCGGACAGTTTACACTAGCGGGCTTTGGTTTAAGCCAGATCCTAGTGTACGTATTGGGATTGGTTTTATCTAGTTTGTATTCATGTTCCTCGGAACGCGGATGCGGGTGTGTATGCACAGTTGACGGAGAGACAGAGGCAGAGGATTCTCATTAGGGTTGTTGACCGTTGACAGTTGACTATTGACTTTTTGCTCAACCCTAATGAGAATATGATATGTGATTAACAATTATATTAATTAAGTATTATGGTGACATGGTTGTTGAGGGATTGACTTTGTTGACTTGTTGACTTTTGTTGACTTGTTGACTTTGTTGACCGGTTGACTAGGCTTGACTAGTTGACCATCATGATAACTATAGCTATCATTTCATGGCAAAGACTTTTGCTTGCTTGCTCTTTTGTGCAAAATGAGTGCATGAAATGATATGGCTATGGTTGCTTAAACCATCACATAATACTTGATTGATATGAGGTGTTATGATTGTTTTGGATTATGAGAGCCAAATGAGAAAAGTCTTCTCTCATTCTTTCATGCTCATTCTCTCTCTTGTTCTTGAGCTCTCATCTCCTCCTTTTGCTCTCCCTCTCTTGACACTATGGTTCACTTGTCTCATGAGTTGAGAACCAAGAACCATAGATAAAATCCCATACAAACTCTTCTCTACTCACTCTAGTTCATAAGGTTTAGCAAACCGAGTGAACTAGTTTCTTCAAAGTTCGAAGAAGGAGCCAAAGGTTGAAGCTTTCAGGTGGATCTATCTTCGGCGCAAGGAGACGACGGGGAGAAGCCGATTCGGACGACCATCGAAGCTTGAAGACGAAGAAGTTCGAGAAAAAGAAAGGTATAACCCCCTAACCGAGTAGTTAGCAACTCGTGGTTAGGTTGTTAGTTAGATGTTTAACAAAGATCCGTGTCTTTAAGTCCATGTTACCACCTCTAAGAAAATTGTTTTTCACCAAATTCCGCATGCCCGAAAGTACCGGGAGAGGTAGCATGGACTTACACTGTTTTGATGAGTTAGTCAAACAGTTTGACATCATCAAAATGGTAGATGAACCTTGTATATACAAAAAGGTAGTAGGGAGTATGGTGGTAATCCTCGTAGAGTACGTGGATGACATACTCTTGATAGGGAAGGAGTTTTCTATGCTACGCTCGGTCAATCTCCGCTTATCACAAGGATTCTCCATATAGGATCAAAGTGATACCTGCTAAATCCTAGTTTTTGGATCTATGAGATAGATCTAATTGGATGTTAGGACTCTCACTAGTAATAGTGAGATGGTATCAATCGATCCTGGGGAGAATCACTAGAAAGGTTCTAGGGTGATAAGGACGACTGAATGTCAGTCACATGCATTGTCTTTACCCTCAGAGGAGGGACGACATGTTGGAAGAGTTCCAAGCTAGATACCGTGGTGTACTAGACGATAAAGGCAAGATACATCGTTTCCAAAGATGCTACCAAAGAGGAAGTCTGGGTGTATATTAGTTCATGAGATGAACTTCGTTCCTCCCATTGTGTGACAATGGAGTTGTGGCTTATACCAAGGAACGCCCGTCCCATCAGTGATCCAGACATATTCTAAGGCAGTATCACCTGATCATGGAGATGGTTGATCTCCGAGGAGATCGAGGTTAGGAGAGTAGACTCAGAGGACAACACGGCGGATCCACTCACAAAGGCCTTTTCCCAGAGAGAGACTTTTATGGGATGGTTGAGTATGAGATACTGCAACCACTGCTACAGATGGCCCTAGTGCAAGTGGGAGATTGTTAGTTATATGTATGCCCTAGAGGCCATTACTGTACATAGGATGTATATTGTAGTGGATGCTGGGACATATATAGGGAGGACTTTCTTGCTCGACATGATAGTATGCTATCTGGTTGCTCTTTACCTTAACGTGTACACTGATTGTCTCTCTGTTACATGTTGGTAAAGCCCTTAGGATGTGTACTTGACTACCTGGACTATGATGCGGATCATACTAGTGGGGACATTGTAGTCCATAAGTACATCCTTCATGGTCCCTAGTCGTGGGTGTATCGAGACGGGGCATCGATATACCAGAGTAGACTAGCGTATACCTTCTCGACCCATACAGATGGGCGATGGAAGATCCCATATCCATTGGTGTTTGACATCAGAGATGATATACGGGTGCTCAGTGGAGACTGGGTACACTGGACGGACTCGCCGAGAACTCCCAGATGGTATTATACCTTACGTCAGATGGCAGTTCTCTGGTGACACTGGTACAGGTTAGTCTGTAGACCCGAGATCGTCATAGAGTCTTGTGTGATTCCCACTGTGCTTTGATTTCCACCTTACCTCGTCCAAGAGGGCGTGCAAAACGGTAGGTTTTGGGTACTGTCACGCCCCACTTCCCAAAATACGGAATACGAGGGGTAGACAAGGCCAGCCATGCTCCTACGGTCAAGGAAATGTCCTTCCGTAGTCACACTTCGGCTTCTAGTTTATCATGGTAAAAAGTAAACGATGCGCAGGTAATGAGAAATGCAGTAACTGAAAGATACAATAATATAAACTGACCTGAAGTGGAACAAACGTATGAATCTCGGAATAGCAAGTCAAGAAGTCTGTGATGCACGTCTAGTTCTGATCCAGGCTAAGTCTTCTCCTCACACTGAGCATGCATACTCAGGTCGTCAGAGCGACACAATAGCAATATAATATATATAAAATCAATTGACAGTTCTAACAGTGGTAATGGATATGAATAACAGTAAATCAACGGCAGCATGAATATGAATGTGCAGTAATCAATGCAGCGGAACAGTAAAGCAGTAGAACGATATGTCACGTATGCCAACACAGTATATAAGGAATATAAATGCCAGTATCCCTATCAGTCTCTAAGTCTCACTGTACAGGTCACTAAGCCTATCGTCAGTCCAAGTGTGAGAGTCAACCACTCGCGAGTGTCCTCCACCCAAGGGTAGAACCCAAGGGCAAGGGACCACGGGCCCAACATGTAACGAGAATATCACGGTGTAAATATCACATACCCTGTAAATCTCCATATAACTCCCTAAATATATAAGCCGGCATGGGACTCCCGAGATTCTGTTGAACTCACACTTAAACTACCCCACACCCCGTGGTCTACATCAAACGCTAACCACAACCCTAAATACTAATCGATCCGTGACAAGTCTGCGCGAGAACTGGAGGCAGGACCTCCATCAAGCACGTCCCGACTAATACCTAAGATAAATGGCAGTGTCGGATGCCTTATCTGTGACACCCGTGCAAGCGCTTCCATAAGTGTCCCATACCACTTATAGTCACACGTACACGCATCCCACAGACGTCGACAATGCAATCGAATAATAGGGTCACTGATTGTGTACAAGTACGTATCACTTTCACTTAATCACGGATACATGAACACTGACGTACTTGCCACAATCATCACTAAAATCTAATACTGGGTGAATGCACGATATCACTAGGTTATCGCTACAATGATATAGGTATGATATGATGCATGAACAGTATATAAGCATGATTAGGATGTTATGAAACAGTATTTTGTCACTTGAACGATTTATCATGAAACGTACATATATAATTTAGCGAAACAATAAACAGGTAGTAATTAGTATGTTCAGTTGTCCATCCATCAAAATTAGTTTCAAGTCAATCGGGTTCCAGGATCAATAGTTATAACCATTTCATTTTAAGCGCTCGCAGCTGGAAATCCGGTTTCAGAATCAGAAATCCATTTCGCGACGCATTTTAACCCCAGTTGGGATCAGAATTTAGCGACGCTACAGTTGAATGAATTCTAGGGTTTTCAGTAAGGTTTTCAACGCAACAGACGGATCTTCGATCGCGTCTGTATGTCAGGAGATATACACTGTTTACTATTAACATGTCAATTCTGATTCTTTTGGGACTGTTATGTGTTCCGATATATTAAATTACAGATTAAATATCAAACGGTAACGAAACAGAATGAAACCAATTGTGTTGTCTAGCTAACAGATTTATCTATAGTGAACAGCGGAGTTCCGCAACCTACGAATTAAGAAAATCCTGTGGTATCCAATACGGAACAGCAAGCAATATCTGGAGTCGCTCTGGACTGCAGTCCAGGGTCGCACTCCGATCCAAATATCATCATGGTTTGAGTACAGGAATATCTGGAAACTGGTATAGGGTTAAAGTTCGTCGAGTTGGATTCGATTTGAGCCCTCGAACGCACTATTCTAGTATGTATATCATTTATGGTGAATTTAACGGTTTTCAGGTACAACAGAATTACAGTTTTACGGTTAAACTTGGGGGTAGTCGTTTTAATCTTTAACAGTAGTATTTTCTAATGAAATTTGCACATGTTATCCATCACACCAAGGGCCAACAAGAATAATCTGGTTCCGTCAAATTAGACAAGTAATTTCATTGGGAACACGCGTCGAACAGGTATGGCACAATAATTAATCTAAACTTGCAACTTTATGATATACGTAATTAAAGATCACAGTTTAGGTAAATAGCATGTAAGCAAGTAAAAACTTGCCTGGGATCGTCTCGGGGTTGAACGGCAGCAGCGGCGACGACCGAGACAGCAGTGGTCGTCGACGTACGAAAAGTGCTCGATGGAATGCCAAAGCTTGATTGTTTTGCGGTGATCTTGACTCGGCTGTGAAACTTGGCCCTTGTGCGTCAAGGATTCGACGATGGGTGATGATGACGATGGTGAGAGTGTTAGAGAGAGAGAGAGAGAGAGTTAGAGAGTGAGGGAAAGAAACAGAGAGGGTAGTGATGGGGAGAGAGAGAGATGCAGGGTGAGAGAGAGATGCAGGGAGAGAGGGCAGTGGGATAGGAAGAGAGAGAGAGAGACAGAGGAAGTTGGAGAGAGAGAGAGAGTGAGAACCGTAGGAGAGAGAGGGTAGAGTTAGAGAGAGAAAGAGTGTGTACACTGAGAGAGAGACAGTGTGAGAAAGGGAGAGAGAGGAGCCAGAGGGAGAGAGAGGGTGAGGTAAAGACAGGGAGATAGAGAGTGAAGGAGAGGTGATGACGTCGACGACGAATGATGACGATGAGGGGGTTCAGGAGCGACGACGATTGGGGCGAGACATTCACCGGCGTCGACGGCAACAGTGGTCGAGCTCGGGTGCGTGGAGAGAGAGGAGTGGGTTTGTATGAGGAGGAGGAGCTCGGGGTGCTTGTGATCGAGGGTGGAGGTGGTGGTGGTGATCGGGGATGATCGACGATCGTTGGAGGTTGCTGGCGGGACTCGGTGGCGTGGGCGTGCAGAGCTCGAGCAGGATGGAGGGGGTGAGGTAGCGAGGGAGAAAAGATGGGTAGGCGAGGGGGAGCGAGAAGAGGGGGTGATGCCGGCGTTGCTGGCGGTTGCGGGTGCGGGTCGAGAGGGGATGAAGAAGGAGAATGAGGGAGATGGAGGTAGTGAGGCGAGGAAAGAGTGAGTGGGTGTGAGGAAGAGGATGAGGATTGAAGTCGTGGTGTAACGTCGCGTCAACGGAGGCGTGGGCGTGGGCATGAAACGCGGCGGAGATACGGGATCGCGCGCGTGAACAGTGCACGTTACCGTTGAGGAGGGGGAAGATGAATAGGAGTGGGGTCGGGTCGGGTAGAGAGGAAGCGGGCACTGGGCCTGGAAAGGAAACGCGGGAGCGGGCCGGGAAGTGGGCCAGAAAGAAAAATAAAAAATGAAATGAATTCCAAATGAGGGGATGGGCTCAATTGAGAATGGGCAGGCCAAGAAAATTAAATGAAAAGGATTAATTAAGGTAGAGAGGCGACCGGGGCTTGGAAATAAAATGGTGGGAAAAGTGGGCCGGCTAGGTGGGCTCTGAGGAAAACAAAGAATTATAAAAGAATGGGCTTGGGAAAAATAGTTAGAAGAATTAGGAATTTATTAATAATTTTGTGTGTGGGCTGTTTGGGAGACGGGCCTGCTCAAATTCAAAATAATAATAGTGGGCTGGGGGAATTAATAGTAAAGGAAAAATGGTTTTGGGTTTTACGGTTTAACTTTCAAGTAAAAGAAATAGGGGAGTTGGGCTGGGTTTAAATCTTAATGAACAGAAGAAATAATAATGGAGAGGGCCCGGGGATCTTTAATGGAAAAATAGGCTGAAGAAATATAAGTTTGGGTTTTATGGGTAAAGAAAAAATAGGGTTTTGAAGAATTAAATTTCTAAATAACTTAAATGAAATTATAATTAAAATAAATAGAATTCTAAGGTACAAAATACAAATTTGGTATAAAAGAGGCTGGGTATTACATTATACCACCCTTACAAAAATTTCGTCCTCGAAATTTAAAAGAATCAAAATAATTAGCGAAGAGTTATCATATCGAACACTAATACATGTTGATTTACTTAAAATGGTTAGACAAAATCTGAAGGTACTTATATATATATATATAAGAACTATGTACGAAAGATAGGTCTAATAAGTTTAAGGAAAGAATAACTATAAGAACAACTACGAGTATACGAGGATATAGGTATCAATAACGAACAATAATAATCAAGTGTGTTCGATAAAAGTCGAAACCATATATGTGCACATTTAAGTTTATTAAAACAGCAGAAAAAGTATAAGGCTCAACTATTTATATAGTAAACATAAGTACAAACCCGAAAATAAAGTAACGACAATAATGTTGTGAAAACTAGTCAGTAGGTTAAAACATTTTAGGAAAATGTATCGAAAATAGGTTTAAAATGATTTTGAAAACTTGTATAGTGAATCTAAGAAACATGGAACAAAATTTGCGCGGTGTAAGGGTGCGCTACTGAAAAAGAGAATACTAATAGTGTACTTAAAATACATGAAACAGGGTAATCAATAACACACTCTCTTCGATAAATTCAAAATACTGAAACTAGATTTTTGAATAACAGCGTCACTAAATATAATTAGGGTAATAGGAAGAACACAAATAGGTATGGGGCTAGATAGGGTAATGATTATAAGGAAGTGTGGCTCAATCAGAAGGTTGGAGTGTGGCGGCTTTAGGCTGAAGATCAAGAAGATTGGGATCGGGTCAGCACCTAAAATAAGGGCGAGCAATAAAGGACTATAAGGAGAAAAATATACATGGGGAGGATACTGGTCGGTACAACAGGTGAATCAAAATTTTTGAAAAGTTAATGAACTCGATATTTCATAAGAAAGGTCCTCCTCCCGGCAGGATCTCAAACGGGCGCAGACAAAGGATGAAGGGTGGACCTAAAAAATCGGGTGTGTTGCTAGTGAATCTCAGTGAGGGTTAAGACAAGGTAAGGAGTAGGAGTGAACAGATCTCAGTAGAAAAGAATAATTTGTACGTAAGGAATAATCAAGCAACAAGTGGACTAAAAAGATTGAAGGATTTGCAAAATGAGCAATTTATTCCATTTCAAAGGATTTTAGACAAAGCATTCTCAAAGACGAGAGGTGGCCCTAAACTATACACAGTTTTATTTGGCCGGAACAGACAACATCTAAAAGAAATCCCGTCAGTCGCGGTTGTGGGGATTCAGTAGGTTGCGGTAGGCTCGCGCACTCAGGTAGGGACGTCCATTTCCATAGCGTCTCGCGGGGACCGCCAAAGGAAGTTCTTCCATGGCAGGGTCTTGATCTCCTGGTCCTTCATCCTCGGATAGAACTTCTTCATCGAGGTCCGATCCCATGTGGTTTTCTTCTTCTGCATTCTCTTCCATGGGATTTTCCTCCACTGAGTTTTCTTCCATCGGTTCTTCCTCGGGGTCTTCCTCTATCAGGTTCTCTTCAGGATCTACTTCTTCTTCGTCAGAATCAGCTATCATGCCAACCTCTGGGGCGGCTGCTCCTTCGTCCTCTGAATCATTGTTTTCGAAGTTGACCTGGGGACCGTTGATCTCATCGTCTGAATCCATCAGTGTGCGGTCTAAGGAAACGCATGACTGTGCATCCTCATCTAAATGCGGCGCTGCTCCAGGGTGGGCCATGGTCTGAAAAGAAAAGTCATGATTAGACAGTGAAATACATCAAGGAAAAACTCAGGATACGAAATATAGGAAAATATGCGGTTGCAGGAACTGAAAGATCAGAATTAAAATACTGTGATAATGAATAGAATTAGATAAAGTGAAGGCAAGAGAATGATACACATATTATGATTCAAATTTTATTGCATTCAACCAAAACCTCAACGAATATAAGATTTCAAACGGAAGAAATATTCATAAAAAGATGACAACATTATTACTGAAAGTAGATAACATGAAAAATCCTTCTTCGACTACTATAACGCTGCATTCTCGTCGCGAGAGTTGAATCTTGCGTTAGATCCGCCTTAGCCGAAGTTCGAACTACGCGATAATCCTCACTTGGCAGAAGTGGGGAGTGTGGACGAGTTTCCTCCTTGTAGTTCTTTCCTTTCTGGGCAACCGTTGATGAGATGTTTGTCGGAACCGCATATCAGACATATCCCTTGGGCACGGCGACAATCCTTCTGAAGATGTCCTGGCCTCTTACAATATCCACAGCAAGGGTTCTTCTGATGCTTCTGTTGACGCTTCATCTTCTTCTCCTTTCCTCGTCCAATAGGGATCCCTTTATGATAGGAGACTCCCGCTGGTGCCTGATTCGCCTGTCTTCTCAGCCCTTTAGCTAATAGGTCGTTTGTTCGCTCCTGGGCTTCCTTTAAACCTTGCAGTACACTAAGGATCTCAACAGTCTGATTCTGGGGAGCGGATAAAGATGAAGAGTCGTTGGAAGACATGATCCTGAGACAACAATTTTTGAGGATGATATAAGTCACAAGCTATACGAATCAAGATATAATATGGATAGGACAAAGATTCTAGAATATCAGAGGTGCTGAATTTATTACAAGTGGGGAATCAACTGTATGACTTTAAGTCACTTGAATAGAGTACGGTAGTGCAATTGCAACTACGTAACCTTGTCAAGTCACCCGAAACCATAGTGAATGGCTAGCTGAACACACGATGTGAATATGGATCCAGAATGACAAGTTTACAACCAAGACCAAGGGATGTCTTAGGTTGCCAAACTATGCACGGAAAACTGCAATCCCAATCGATGCAAAACCTGGCTTTGATACCAACTAAACCATGTCACGCCCCGCTTCCCAAAATACGGAATACGAGGGGTAGACAAGGCCAGCCATGCTCCTACGGTCAAGGAAATGTCCTGCCGTAGTCACACTTCGGCTTCTAGTTTATCATGGTAAACAGTAAACGATGTGCAGGTAATGAAAAATGCAGTAACTGAAAGATACAATAATATAAACTGACCTGAAATGGAACAAACGTATGAATCTCGGAATAGCAAGTCAAGAAGTCTGTGATGCACGTCTAGTTCTGATCCAGGCTAAATCTTCTCCTCACACTGAGCATGCATACTCAGGTCGTCAGAGCGACACAATAGCAATATAATATATATAAAATCAATTGACAGTTCTAACAGTGGTAATGGATATGAATAACAGTAAATCAACGGCAGCATGAATATGAATGTGCAGTAATCAATGCAGCGGAACAGTAAAGCAGTAGAACGATATGTCACGTATGCCAACACAGTATATAAGGAATATAAATGCCAGTATCCCTATCAGTCTCTAAGTCTCACTGTACAGGTCACTAAGCCTATCGTCAGTCCAAGTGTGAGAGTCAACCACTCGCGAGTGTCCTCCACCCAAGGGTAGAACCCAAGGGCAAGGGACCACGGGCCCAACATGTAACGAGAATATCACGGTGTAAATATCACATACCCTGTAAATCTCCATATAACTCCCTAAATATATAAGCCGGCATGGGACTCCCGAGATTCTGTTGAACTCACACTTAAACTACCCCACACCCCGTGGTCTACATCAAACGCTAACCATAACCCTAAATACTAATCGATCCGTGACAAGTCTGCGCGAGAACTGGAGGCAGGACCTCCATCAAGCACGTCCCGACTAATACCTAAGATAAATGGCAGCGTCGGATGCCTTATCTGTGACACCCGTGCAAGCGCTTCCATAAGTGTCCCATACCACTTATAGTCACACGTACACGCATCCCACAGACGTCGACAATGCAATAGAATAATAGGGTCACTGATTGTGTACAAGTACGTATCACTTTCACTTAATCACGGATACACGAACACTGACGTACTTGCCACAATCATCACTAAAATATAACACTGGGTGAATGCACGATATCACTAGGTTATCGCTACAATAATATAGGTATGATATGATGCATGAACTATATATAAGCATGATTAGGATGTTATGAAACAGTATTTTGTCACTTGCACGATTTATCATGAAACGTACATATATAATTTAGCGAAACGATAAACAGGTAGTAATTAGTATGTTCAGTTGTCCATCCATCAAAATTAGTTTCAAGCCAATCGGGTTCCAGGATCAATAGTTATAACCATTTCATTTTAAGCGCTCGCAGCTGGAAATCCGGTTTCAGAATCAGAAATCCATTTCGCGACGCATTTTAACCCCAGTTGGGATCAGAATTTAGCGATGCTACAGTTGAATGAATTCTAGGGTTTTCAGTAAGGTTTTCAACGCAATAGACGGATCTTCGATCTCATCTGTACATCAGGAGATATACACTGTTTACTATTAACATGTCAATTCTGATTCTGTTGGGACTGTTATGTGTTCCGATATATTAAATTACAGATTAAATATCAAACGGTAACGAAACAGAATGAAACCAATTGTGTTGTCTAGCTAACAGATTTATATATAGTGAACAGTGGAGTTCCGCAACTTACGAGTTAAGAAAATCCTGTGGTATCCAATACGGAACAGCAAGCAATATCTGGAGTCGCTCTGGACTGCAGTCCAGGGTCGCACTCCGATCCAAATATCATCATGGTTTGAGTACAGGAATATCTGGAAACTGGTATAGGGTTAAAGTTCGTCGAGTTGGCTTCGATTTGAGCCCTCGAACGCACTATTCTATTATGTATATCATTTATGGTGAATTTAACGGTTTTCAGGTACAACAGAATTACAGTTTTACGGTTAAACTTGGGGGTAGTCGTTTTAATCTTTAACAGTAGTATTTTCTAATGAAATTTGCACATGTTATCCATCACACCAAGGGCCAACAAGAATAATCTGGTTCCGTCAAATTAGACAAGTAATTTCATTGGGAATACGCGTCGAACAGGTATGGCACAATAATTAATCTAAACTTGCAACTTTATGATATACGTAATTAAAGATCACAGTTTAGGTAAATAGCATGTAAGCAAGTAAAAACTTGCCTGGGATCGTCTCGGGGTTGAGCGGCAGCAGCGGCGACGACCGAGACAGCAGTGGTCGTCGACGTACGAAAAGTGCTCGATGGAATGCCAAAGCTTGATTGTTTTGCGGTGATCTTGACTCGGCTGTGAAACTTGGCCCTTGTGCGTCAAGGATTCGACGATGGGTGATGATGACGATGGTGAGAGTGTTAGAGAGAGAGAGAGAGAGAGAGTTAGAGAGTGAGGGAAAGAAACAGAGAGGGTAGTGATGGGGAGAGAGAGAGATGCAGGGTGCGAGAGAGATGCAGGGAGAGAGGGCAGTGGGATAGGAAGAGAGAGAGAGACATAGGAAGTTGGAGAGAGAGAGAGAGTGAGAACCGTAGGAGAGATAGGGTAGAGTTAGAGAGAGAAAGAGTGTGTACACTGAGAGAGAGACAGTGTGAGAAAGGGAGAGAGAGGAGCCAGAGGGAGAGAGAGGGTGAGGTAAAGACAGGGAGATAGAGAGTGAAGGAGAGGTGATGACGTCGACGACGAATGATGACGATGAGGGGGTTCAGGAGCGACGACGATTGGGGCGAGACATTCATCGGCGTCGACGGCAACAGTGGTCGAGCTCGGGTGCGTGGATAGAGAGGAGTGGGTTTGTATGAGGAGGAGGAGCTCGGGGTGCTTGTGATCGAGGGTGGAGGTGGTGGTGGTGATCGGGGATGATCGACGATCGTTGGAGGTTGCAGGCGGGACTCGGTGGCGTGGGCGTGCAGAGCTCGAGCAGGATGGAGGGGGTGAGGTAGCGAGGGAGAAAAGATGGGTAGGCGAGGGGGGAGCGAGAAGAGGGGGTGATGCCGGCGTTGCTGGTGGTTGCGGGTGCGGGTCGAGATGGGATGAAGAAGGAGAATGAGGGAGATGGAGGTAGTGAGGCGAGGAAAGAGTGAGTGGGTGTGAGGAAGAGGATGAGGATTGAAGTCGTGGTGTAACGTCGCGTCAACGGAGGCGTGGGCGTGGGCGTGAAACGCGGCGGAGATACGGGATCGCGCGCGTGAACAGTGCACGTTACCGTTGAGGAGGGGGAAGATGAATAGGAGTGGGGTCGGGTCGGGTAGAGAGGAAGCGGGCACTGGGCCTGGAAAGGAAACGCGGGAGCGGGCCGGGAAGTGGGCCAGAAAGAAAAATAAAAAATGAAATGAATTCCAAATGAGGGGATGGGCTCAATTGAGAATGGGCAGGCCAAGAAAATTAAATGAAAAGGATTAATTAAGGTAGAGAGGCGACCGGGGCTTGGAAATAAAATGGTGGGAAAAGTGGGCCGGCTAGGTGGGCTCTGAGGAAAACAAAGAATTATAAAAGAATGGGCTTGGGAAAAATAGTTAGAAGAATTAGGAATTTATTAATAATTTTGTGTGTGGGCTGTTTGGGAGACGGGCCTGCTCAAATTCAAAATAATAATAGTGGGCTGGGGGAATTAATAGTAAAGGAAAAATGGTTTTGGGTTTTAGGGTTTAACTTTCAAGTAAAAGAAATAGGGGAGTTGGGCTGGGTTTAAATCTTAATGAACAGAAGAAATAATAATGGAGAGGGCCCGGGGCTCATTAATGGAAAAATAGGCTGAAGAAATATAAGTTTGGGTTTTATGGGTAAAGAAAAAATAGGGTTTTGAAGAATTAAATTTCTAAATAACATAAATGAAATTATAATTAAAATAAATAGAATTCTAAGGTACAAAATACAAATTTGGTATAAAAGAGGCTGGGTATTACAGGTACAGTCCCGAATCACATGGAGGCAATGAGCGATAGGAGGGGATTCGTCTCTCCCGGTATAGGGAGTTGATGTTGCACTGTATTTGATTGGCTATAACCGGAAATTCCTGGCCAGGGTTGCTGAGATTTACTGGTAAGTGTTACCAGTAGTTTCTCAAACTGTTATAGACCTCATATCGACACGACTTATCGAGCTATTGGGGTCTGACGTTTACCACCCCTAGGCGAGATATGCAACATATCAGAGGAACAGACCGGACTGTACGGTAAGTGTTACTGGTTGGATTCACAGGAGTGTGATCGGGCTTGCTCGTTGATCTTCTGATCGCTCAATACCCGGGTGGCCGTTACGTTTAGCAGACCGCTTGCGGCTTGTGGGTGCTTGATATGATCATCATCTGCTGCCGGCGTATTGACGAGTCTTTAGAGTCCTACACAGAGGTTTCCTGGCTCAAGCGAAACGAAATAGGAGCGCATATGAGATATGTGCGGGACCGAGAATAATATCAGTATGTGATACTGTATTCTATTCTCGCGATTTGTATCATTGGACGGTTATATATGATATAGCCGGGTTACCGAATCAAGTGTTGATTCGATACATTGATACACTTGATATTAGTCGGTTATATGCTATACGACCGGATCATTAAATCAAGTGTTGATTTAATGATTTAATGTATAATTATATATTTGATATATTACTTTACATTAACTAGTATTGGTTCACTTAAGATTATTTTCTCACTTGTTTGTGCACATTGTATATATGATATATTTTTGTGCACAAGTTTGTATCATGTTTGATGATACATGCAAACTTGGGTGTATGTTTGAATTAAACCATGGTTAGTTAATGGTTAGGGTTTCATCTGCTTTATTTACTTATTCATTTATTTATTCATTTGAGAAAGAAATAAAATGGTGGCTAACTTTGGATTTTGTTGAAGGTTCATGAAGCTTTGAAAGCTTGACCTTTTTGTTTCTTTCCTTAACCCTAACCATTCACCTAACCCTAGTTTATTCTCTACATTTAACCATGGTTGCAATATGATAAGGGTCACTTGATTTTCTTTTTAAATTAATTCATTTTTCATTTTCTTTCTTCTTCTTCTTCTTGATGAAGAAAGAAAAGCTTTCTACAAAAATGTCAAGTGATGAAATCAAGTGAGAAATCCAAATCCAAGGTGAACCCACTTCCTATTTCTTCATCCTCTACTACTTGCCATGTAGTATAGGGTGTTTTCTTCACAAGTTTCATGACTTCGTGAAGTTGGAGCTTGATCTTGAGTTGCCTCGACGTAGATCATCTTCGGCATCGAAGTCGACGACCTAGCCCGATCATTTCTTCGACGAAACCATCGCTAGAGTCCGGGATCCGATGATTGCAGCGGAGGGACATCATCATGGAGCTAAGGAAGTAGAGGACCGGATCTACAAAGGTTGTATTTTCGTTCATTCTTAGTTAAGTTGTTAACTAGATGCATGTTTCGCCATAAACTCTAGTCAACGACCGCATTAGGGTTTCTCGGCACCGGAAATTTTTGAATTTGGCATGGTTGATACCTTGTGGAACCTCCTTAGAGTGCCTAGGAACCCTACAGTTTGGATTTATTGTACATTTGATATTGCGGGGCGAGCGTCCAACATGTAGACTGCCGCCACTGCCTGTTTGTATAATATTCTTTTGGGGCACGACCGGGCAGAGGTCGATGTACCCGTTGTACATATTTTTATTTCTGTACTAGGTTTACCCCGCGACGGAGTGCACAGATAGCCGGGTTCTGGAGGGCAACAGGTCCGTATCTCATGGCTTTGAGAGGCAGAGGGGCCTCACTCTAGAATTGGCAGACTATTCGCCGCACTCGTAGGGGGTACAGGTTGACCCAAGGAGGGGTGCTCAAGTTACCGGATTCCGTGAAGTGCCGGGTGGTCCATTCATTTATGCTGTAGGGGGCTGCCTCGCTTCAGGTTTTGGCGGATAACTTGCCGCACCCGTAGGGGTCTAGGTTTCATTGCACAGGCTATCCACACGACCAGGGGAACGTCGGGTTTCAGTAGCGGCTCTGTGAAACCCGGGGATCCCAGATTATCTGTATTGTTCTGTGATGCTTATTACTTTTCTGTAATGTTGCATATTATCAAGCCTGGAGCGATTATTGTATATTGGTATATATACTATTAGATGTTGTATATGTTTTACACCCGCGCTAGTCCATCCCCCGCTCTGTCGTTAGTTAAGTAACCTAACGGGTGATGACGTGACCCAGTGGCGAATGTGGATGGCATATACGTACATTATATTTTCGTTCTTTTCTGGTGTGATTGATTGATGGGACTGCGTTGATTCTTATCAATGCAAGAAAAACAAACCTATATTTGATGTTGTTGGAACAAATTTTAAAAGGTGTTATTACAAAGATGTTTACTTTTGTTTTGCATAGCGGTATTCAGTTGGATATCCTGCACCTCATTCGACGAGGCAAGGGCCGAGATCCCTTCACCGGGAGTGGCCCTTTGGGCAGAAGTTTACGTCAGGGTAATAACTTCACTATAGTCGATTACAAGTTGCTTTGCATCGTGGTATTCAGTTAGAATATCCTGCACCTCATTCCATGAGGAAAGAGCCGAGATCCCTTCACCGGGAGTGACCTCTTTAGCAAAGGTTTTCGTCACTATATTTTGTATAAAAAGCTATCAGGTTCCTTCAGCGATATCAAGTTCATTACGTTAAAGGTTTTTCGCCAAAAACCAGCCGTAGCCCTCCGTCATTTCTTTTGGGTATTCAGTAGTATTCAAGCTATGTATTTTGACCAACGCCAAGGCATAGTGTTTGGTAGCTGCTGGGTATTCATCTGTTGCATAGATAGATGAGTTGGTTTGGGACAGTCGTTCTGCCATTTTGGTCAACGTCAAGGGCATGTGCGGGTGGGTTCAAATTGACCTGGATAGTGACGGGTAGAACTTGGCATGTGACTTATGATATTTTGACCAACGCCAAGGTCATAAGAGCATGGGGCAAAAATCATATCGGGAGTTTCAAACATACAGGAAACTTGCCAGGCATGTGCATACCTTCTGGAGTGTGATAACTTGAGTGGCTTCCATCAAGTTATCATGCGATGATAGTTGGATCCCGATTCTCACTGATGAGTTGGTTTACTCTTCGGGTGATCCCGACTAATTCTTCTTTCAGGTTTAGAGGAGAATTTGAGATTATAGTGGGAGGTTTCCTGATTAGATAAAGTGATAACCATTCTGATCTAGGTTAGTGTGCACACAGAGTGTTTCTTTTCTCTCTCTCTTTGGCAGCGACCTTTGACCGACCCTAGACTATGACTCAGTGACCAAGTTAACCGAACCTTCTTAAAATACTGGCTTTTGGATTGTCTATGTTGCATAAAGTTATTGCCACTCCTTCTTTTACCCTTTGAATTTCTCAGAACACCCCGTATTACTACGGACATCCACTTCCATTAGATAGATCCATCGTATGGTTATATACGAACTCGAAGGGACTTCTTCGAGGTTGGATCCAGGTTCAGGAGAAATAGAATTGGTTTATTCAGTTGTCTTTTATTATCACCTTCTCTCAGGTTGCGAGGGCTCCTTGGTTTAGGAGAGTACACCTATTACGCTTATTGGATAGTCTTCTTCCAAACCATAGGCTGGTGCCGAAAGGTAGGGAAGGAAGAAAACCAATTAGCCTAAGTAGGGTGTGCAGAAGGTAATATGTAAAGATAAGATAAAGGGATTAGAAAGAAGGCAAAGTAAATTGCGACTGTTGTCATTCACGACCAAACCACGTACTTCATCGCCACTCCTATTTCACCTTTGCTTTTTTCCCAGTTCGGGAGAAATAGAATAAGGTATTATTCAGTTGTCTTTTATCATCACCTTCTCTCAAGTTGCGAGTACTCCTAGGTTGAGGAGGGTACACCTATTATGCTTACTGGATAGTCTTCTTCCAAACCATAGGCTGGTGCCGAACGGTAGGGAAGGAAGAAAACCATTTAGCCTAATGATGGTATACAGAAGGTAATGAATAAAGACAAATAAAGGGATTTGGAGAGATGGCAATAAAATATACGGTTAAAGTCATGAATTTTATTATGGAAGAGGCATTATTAAGAATACCAGGATACCCCTACGAAACATTTTCATGTTTCAGTGCATTGTTAAAGGAAAACTGATTTCCCGATTAGATACTTACTCTAGGGTATGTATTTACCAGGTTTTATTCTCATATCTGTATGGTTTTACAGATATGGAGTGGGAGTAGGTTATTGGAAATAAGGTGATCATCCTCATTATATCGGAATTCGTTGTAATTAGTGATATTTGAGGAAGTCGCCTGGGTTATTGCCGGCAGGCATGTATTTGGTTTTGAGTATCCGTTGTTGTGCACCAATTTCAAAATGATATATCTGTACGTTTATTTTTATAAAGTGAGATATAACATTTTGATATTATGTCGATGACATTTACCCATATCAGTTGGCGATTGGGTAAGGAGCATTGAACAGCGGAGTAGTTCTTAACCATAAGTACAGTTTTCAACCTACGACGCACAGGTTTTGAGTTATTTGACTCAGCGGACTTATACAGAGTATTGTATGTTGTCCAGTATCCATCAGGACAAAAGGGTAGGTCCTCGTACTATGTTCTGCTTACTTATGACTTCTCTAGTTTTTAGACAAGTGTTTCGTAGAAATACAATGTCTAAGTTTTGAGAAGTTGTAGGTATAAGAATAAAGTAGAGAACCAGATGTCGCAAGTATCGGGATTCTTCAAAGAGATCGAAGATGTAGATACTTATGATAGGTATTCAGTTGATAGTAATGGTTTGGAGAAACTAGTTTCTCTTTCAGTTTACTCAGATATGGATGTATTCCTAAGTTGAGTAATGCTGATTAGCCTCTCTCCATTAAGTTGATATGCACTGGAGACAGGTGCATGATTAGAATTTGGTTCCAATTAAATTAGCGCCTCTATTTCTATATTGTATATAGAATGGTTCATATCTTAACGATGTTAAGATATGGGGAGTTGTCCAGCTTATGTTTAAAACCAGACACTGGATAACTCAAGGCACGTTTCTGTAATGGCAGTTTGTGGGTTGACCCTGGCTTTGACGAGGGTTGAAATTTCTACCATCTGGAAGATCAATAGTGATATTGTTCTTGAATCGCCACAGTTTTAGTAAAATGGATTTTTTTCAGAAAACAGTAGTGAGAGTATGGTAGAACTGGAAGTGATTCCAGAACCGCAAACGATTACGGAAAATTTAATAGGACCTATATATTCAATCAGGTTTGACATTCCATTAGCCACTCCGCAGATATGGTGGGTAACCTCAGACACCCGAGAAGTACTCCGGTAGCCTCAAGGACGGTGACAGGGAGGTTCTTGTTTATCCAGACTTGACACTACTGTTGTTCCAGACTGTGAGACCCGGCAGGAGGATAAGTATAGCGTCGTTCTAAACTAGCTTTAGAAGAACACGCATATATTATTCTGCCAGAGGGTTGTCGTAGTCAGTGGGAGCAGCGGAAGCATAGTGGGCAAGTAGCTTATGTCTATTTATAGGCTTGAGCTGATATAGCGGAGATAAGATTATCTAATTTTGATGTGACAGTCATAGGTATGACTTCATCAGAATAGGGGATGGATCTGTTAAAAGGTAGTAGGGTGTGATGTCCTGGTATTTGGATGACATACACAGAGTAGTAAGTAAAATTTTTATACTACGATCGGTTGTACTGTGGTAGTCACACAGTTGTTTCTCCAGACAGGATATGAATATAATATTTGACATTCTGGTTTCTAGATCTACGGTTTTAGATCTAGAATTGGGTAGTTTCCCAATTTGGGTACTTGACAGTATTCTAATGGTATTTAGAATAGATGACTCCTGGTATAATGGTGTACCTGCAGATGATGGAGTCACCCTCTCTAAAGGTGTCTTATAGACTAAAGGGGAGAGGGATGTGCATGATTGGCAGATCACTTGCTTAGGCAATTGAGTCAATCATGAGATGTCAAGTACCACACCAGATGTTGTTTTTGCACTAGATGCGATAAGTTTATATTAATCCAATCCTGAAGAAACATAAGGAAGCAGTTTTAGAACATAGGTGCATGTTCTACGGATTTGATGACGGCAGCCTCCTTCGGGAGACGGTTATCATTCCAGGCTTCAAAGGTGACATGGATGACAGAGTGATTGTCAGAGTTATAATTTTCCCTCTGACGAGGGACAGTATTATGGACAGGTGGTCCAAGAGGATACTGTGGGAGGCATGGTGCTGGATACTGATTAGGTTCAGTTATCGATACAGTCTAAGAAATTTGAATTTGGAGTTCATTTATGAACTAGGTCCCATCAGATATTCAGACATATTCTAAGACATGAATTACTCGATTCGGGAGATGGATTTCTCCGCGAACTTGTGATTAAGAGAGACATAGAAAGAAACATCAGGGCTTATCCACTCACTGAGGTTATTTCTCGAACACAAGAGTTTTACAAACTAGCTTTGTGAAACTGATTAGTATAGGAGTTGGATGATCGGTATCACATGGGCTGTGAGTATGCGACATCGCAATAATTAGCCTTAAGTGCAAGTGGGAGATTGTTGGATATAGTGCCCTCAAAGTCAATTATTGGATCGTAGGTACGTGATTGCAATGATTGATGGAGGACCTATACTGATATGACAGTCTTGCTCGAGATGATAGTATGCTATCTGGTTTGTCTTTATCATCGTAAACATGCTTTAGTTCACTATTGCATGATGATAGAGCCCATAGGATTGTGCTTGACAGCCAGCAGTATGTTGGTGATCATATACGTGGGATCTGGGGTCTATAAGCACATCCTTAAAGTGTCCCTAGTCGTAGGAGTTTCGAGACATGGCATCGATACTCCAGAGTAGACTAGTGTATACAGTCGAGACCCCAACGAGGGGTGATGGCCAGTCTCATAAGCCATTGGTGTCAGTTGGTTCACCTAAGATGTATACATGTGCTCATTAGGTTATGAGTACACCGGACAGGACTCGCCGGGAACATGCTAGTTGGTATTATACATATCGTCAGATAGCAGTTCCCTGGTGACATATGTACAGGTTAGTTTTGTTAGTTATATGTATGCCCTAGAGGCCATTACTATACATTGGATGTATATTGTAGTGGATGCTGGGACATATATAGGTAGGACTTTCTTGCTCGACATGATAGTACGCTATCTGGTTGCTCTTTATCTTAACGTGTATACCTTCTGTCTCTCTGATTACATGTTGATAAAGCCCTTAGGATGTGTACTCGACTTCCAGGACTATGATGCAGATCATACTAGTGGGGCCTGGGTAGTCAATGAGTACATCCTTCATTGTTCCTAGTCGTGGGAATATCGAGACGGGGCATCGATATTCCAGAGTAGACTAGCGTATATCTTCTCGACCCATGTGATGGGCGATGGATGATCCCATATCCATTGGTGTTTGACATCGGAGATGGTATGCGGGTGCTCAGTGCAGACTGGGTACACTGAACGGACTTGCCGAGAACTCCCAGATGGTATTATACCTCACGTCAGATGGCAGTTCTCTGGTGACACTGGTACAGCTTAGTCTGTTGACCCGAGATCGTCATAGAGTCTTGTGTGTCTCCCACTGTTCTTTGATTTCCACCCTACCACGGCTCTACTGAGTCGTGCAAACAGGTGGTTTTTGGGTACAGTCCCGATTCACATGGAGGCAATGAGCGATAGGAGGGGATTCGTCTCTCCCGGTATTGGGGGTTGATGTTGCGCAATGCACGACTGGCCATAACAGGAAATCCCTGGCCAGGGTTGTAGTGATATACTGGTAAGAGTTATCAGTAGTTTCACGATAGTTATGGACCCTACGTCGGCATGACTATCGAGCTATTGGGGTCTGACGTTTACCACCCCTAGGCGAGATATGCGACATATCAGACGAACAGACCGGACTGTACGGTAAGTGTTACTGGTTGGATTCACAGGAGTGTGAGCGGGCTTGCTCATCGATCTTCTGATCGCTCAATACCCGGGTGGCCGTTACGTTTAGCAGACCGCTTGCGGCTTGTGGATGTTTGATATGATCATCATCTGCTGCCGGCGTATTGACGAGTCTTTAGAGTCCTACACAGAGGTTTCCTGGCTCAAGCGAAACGAAATAGGAGCACATATGGGATATGTGCGGGACCGAGAATAATGCGTGTATGTGATACCGTATTTCATTCTCGCGATGTATGTGTCGAATGGTTGTATGAGATATAACCTAATTATCGAATCAAGGATTGATTCGATAAGCCGATACATTGGATACTAGCCGGTTATATGCGACATGACCGGATCGTTAAATCAAGTGTTGATTTAATGATTTAATGTAGAATTATATATTTGATATATTACTTTGCATCAACTAGTATTGGTTCACTTTAAATGGATTTTCTCACTTGAATTGTGCAAGTTGTATATGTGATATACATTTGTGCACATGATTGTATCATGTTTGATGATACATGTTTACTTGGTTAAGTGCAAAGAATTAAACCATGGTTAAGTTTATGATTAGGGTTTTATTTTTTCTTACTTATTTATTTATTTATTTATTTTTGGAAAAGATGAGAAAAGAATGGTTGCTATTTTTGTTTTTAGTTGAAGATTCTTGAAGCTTTGAATTAGTCCACCATTCTTGTCTTATACTTAACCCTAACCATTCAAGTTAACCATGGTCCATTCTCTACAATTAACCAAGGGTTAATATATGATAAGTATTGATTTATTTATCTAATTATTCAACACTTATCATATCTTCTTCTTCTTCTTCATCTTCTTCTTTCATGAGAAGAAAGCTTGCTACATCAATGGTGATTGATGAAAAAGTGTGAGAAATCCAAATCTAAAGTCTACCCACTTCCTATTTCTTCATCCTCTACCTCTTGCCAAGTAGTATAGGGTGTTTCCTTCACAAGTTTTCATGGCTTGGTGAAGGTGGAGCTTGATCTAGTGATGCCTCGACGTAGATCATCTTCGGCACGTTGTCGACGACCTAGCCCGTCTTTTTCTCCGATGAAACCACCGTGAGAGTCATGGTTCGATTTGGACAGCGGAGAGGACTTCATCACGGAGCCTAGGAGGTGGAGGACCGGATCTACAAAGGTTGTAGCCCCTTCCCTTTAGCTATATTTCCGTTTACTTGCTTGCATCGCCTATATATCTAGTTGACGATCCGTATTAGGGTTTGTAGGCACCCGTAAAATTTGATTTGTGCATGTTTGATCACTTGTGAGACTCCATTAGAGTGCCTAGGAACCCTACAAGTTTGTCGACCTGAGATCGTCATTTGTCTCGTGTGAGTTCCCACTGTACTTTGATTTCTACCCTACCACGCTCAAAGGAGACGTGCAAATAAGTATTTTTTGGGTACAGTCCCGAGCCACATGGAGGCAGTGAGCGGATCGTCGGGGATTCGTCTATCCCGGTATTGGGGGTTGATGTCGCACAGTGCACGGGTGGCCATCACTAGAAATCCTCGGCCGAGGTAGTGGAGAATTACTGATTTGGATCAGTAGTATCTCAGGTGGTGATGGGCTTCATGCCGACACGATTTATCGCGTTATTAGGGGTCTGACTTTATCCACCCCCTAGACACGATATGCGATACTTTTTAGATGAACGGACCGGACTGTACGGATATTGTCACGGTCAGGCTCAGTAGGGTTTATGGATGAGTTCGCTCGTCAGCTTCCCTTCCAATCAATACATAGGCAACCGTTACGTACAGCTTGTACCTCTGACGTGCTAGTGGTTATTGTAACACCCGACCCTCTTTATACCAATATTTGAGTTCTCGTTAACTTATGAGATTTCAATTTTATTTATAATTAATTATTAGTTTATTTATTTTGGGAACCCCTTTAGACCCTAAACTCCAAATCATTTGTACCCCGTTTTTCCTCAAACCATAATTCCAATCCCTTATTTTTCCCTTTCCTATTTATACAAACCCCGATCTCGATCTAGAACTCCATTTCATTTTTAAGTATTTTCCCTAGCCAAGTTTAGAACAAAATGTTAAATGTTAGGCCAAATCCCCAAGCCATTCTTTATAACTTAACTTATTTTTATTAAAACCCCATTTTTTCCTTTAAGCATAACCCAGCCCACTTTTGTTAATAAATTCATTTTTTTTTATCCCTGGCCCGACTCAGCCCCAGCCCAATCCACAAAAATTCATTATCTAAAATTCTCTTTTTCCCATCAATTTTTCCCTCAGCCCATGCTTTTTCTCTCCTCAAACCTTTTCCTTATTTTTTGTTCTCTGGCCCAGTCGCTCGGCCCACTCCCCGCACCCGCTCCCGCGTCTCGAACCCGACCCGACCCGTCACACTGTTCATCTCCTTCTCAAATCCACAACGGCTACCTCCACAAATTTCGCGCGCGTTTCTTACCGTTGCGCCCATGTCGCCGCCCGACACGCGCCGTGCCTCGCTCACCGTTACCCTCACGACGCGCACCTCGTCCCCTCAATCTCGCCTCGTCTCCTTTCCCCTCCCCATCACGTCTTCTCCCCTCACTCTCTCCACTCCCGTTCTCTCCTCCTTGAACCCACACCCTCACCTCCACCGTCGACATCGCCACCATCTCCGCTCACTCCTTCTCCCCTCTTCCTCCACTGCCGAGCGCCTTCGCCTGCACCCACTCACCCACACCCGAGCTCGACTCCCCTGCACACCCTCGCTCGAGCGCCGACTCCCTCGACTACCCAACTTCACCAAGCACCACTACAACCACCGCGACCCATCGGAGCTCCGACCCCTCACCGTCATCTCCTCCTACAACTCCGCTCGTCGTCCCTGCCAAGCACCCCTGCTCCTTTCCTCACCAACGTTGACGGCAACCGCAACCGCCCCAACCCTCCTCGTCGCCTCGCCGTCGTCCCACGTCGTCGACCCTCGACCTCAGCACCACGACGAGCTCCCCTCCGTCGACCCCGTCATCACCCAGTTAGCCTCTCTCTCTCTCTCCCAATCTCTCCTTCCAACTCTCTCTTCCGATCACTCTCTCTCTCTCTTTCTCTGTCTACAGCTCTCTCTCTCTCTCTCTAACTCTCTCTCACCCTCCATCTCTCACTCTCAGTTCTCGTCTCTCTCTCTACTGCCCTCTGCTCCCCTCTCTCTAAACCCTTTCTCTCTGTGACTCTCTCTCAATTCCCTCTCAAATCTCTTTTTCTCTCTCTTTCTCAGAAATTCTCTTTCTCTCTCTTTCTCCGTGGCCAAACATTCCACCTTCCGGCCACCACCACACAAGCAGCCACCATCGAGAGTTGTGACCACCGCAGACACCCCGACGACGCCCCGAGCCCTCGCCGATCGAGAACAGACCCGAGCTCACCCGGAGCCGTACCATCGCGGTGATAGCTCGTCGCGCGCCCGTACTGTACCTCGCTGCCGTGCGCCTCCAAGCAAGTTTTAACTTGCTTTCATGCTTTTTTATATATGTTACAAATCAACATTTTATATATATCCCATGTTTACCTTGTGTTAAAATGTTGCAACACAACTGTTCGATGCTTGTTCCCTTAGGAAAACATTATCAAATTTGACGGAACTCGATGGTGTAGGTTGGCCCATAGGGCTGTGAACTTTGTGTATGAATTTTGTTGGATAACTTGATCATTTACGACTAAAACAACTGCCCCCAAGTTTAACCGTAAAAACTGTAATTCTGTTGCACCTGAAAACCGTTAAATTCACCATAAATCACATATATAGTAGAATGGTGCGTTCGAGGGATCAAATCAAAGCCGTCTCGATGAAATTTAACCCTGTGCTAGTTTCCAGACATTTCTGTATTTAAACCATGATGATATTCGAAGCGGAGTGTGACTCTGGACTGCAGTCCAGAGCGACTTCAGCTATTGGTTGCTGTTCCATAATGGGTACCACAGGGTTTCCTTAGCACTTAGGCTGATCAACCCCGCTGTTCACTATAGGTAAATCTGTTAGCTAGACAACACAATTGATTTCATTCTGTTTCGTTACCGTTTGATATTTAAATTGTAATTTAGAAGATCGGGACACATAACAGTCCCAGCAGAATCAGAATTGACATGTTAATATTAAACAGATTGTAACTCCTAACATACAGATGCGATTGAAGATCCGTTTGTTTCGTTGAAAACTTTACTGAAGACCCTAGAATTCATTCAACTGTAGCGTCGCTAAACTATGATCCCAACTGGGGTCAAAATGCGTTGCGAAATGAATTCCTGATTCTGAAACCAGATTTCCAGCCGCGTGCGCTTAAAATGAAACAGTTATAACTAATGATCCTGAAACCCGATTAGCTTGAAACAAAATTCTATGGATGGATAACTGAACATATTAATTACTACCTGTTTATCCTTTCGCCAAATTACATACATATGCTTCATGATAAATCGTGCAAGTAATAGACTGATGTTTTTATGACACCTTAATTGTGCTTTTATACTGTTCATGCATCACAGCATACCCATATCATGTTAGTGATAACCTAGTGACATCGTGCATTTACCCAGTGTTAGATTTTAGTGTTGATTGTGGCAAGTACGTCAGTGTCCGTGTATTCGTGATTAAGTGAAAGTGATACGTACTTGTGCATAATCAGTGTCCCTTTTATTCTATTGCATTGTCGACGTCTGTGGGATGCGTGTACGTGTGACTATAAGTGGTATGGGACACTTATGGAAGCGCTTGCATGGGTGTCACAGATAAGGCATCCGACACTGCCATTTATCTTAGGTATTAGTCGGGACGTGCTTGATGGAGGTCCTGCCTCCAGTTCTCGCGCAGACTTGTCACGGATCGATTAGTATTTAGGGTGATGGTTAGCGTTTGATGTAGACCTCGGGGTGTGGGGTAGTTCAAGTGTGAATTCAACAGAATCTCGGGAGTCCCATGCCGGCTTATATATTTAGGGAGTTATATGGAGATTTACAGGGTATGTGCTATATCACCGTGATACATTCATTACATGTTGGGCCCGTGGTCCCTTGCCCTTGGGTTCTACCCTTGGGTGGAGGACACTCGCGAGTGGTTGACTCTCACACTTGGACTGACGATAGGCTTATTGACCTGTGTAGTGAGACTTAGAGACTGATAGGGATACTGGCATTTTTATTCTTTATATACTGTGTGGCATACGTGACATATCATTATACTGATTTACTGTTCCGCTGCGTTGATTACTGCACCTACATATTCATACTCTCATTGATTTACTGTTATTCATTTCCATTACCCCTGTTAGAAATATCACTTGATTTTATATATACATATTATTGCTATTGTGTCGCTCTGACGACCTGAGTATGCATGCTCAGTGTGAGGAGAAGAGTTAGCTTGGACCAGATCTAGACGTGCATCATCAGACTTCTTGACTTGCCTTCCCGATTTACATTCAATTGTTCCACTTCAGGTCAGTCTTTATATTGTTTCCTTCAGTTACTGCATTTCTCATTACCTGCGCATCGTTTACTGTTTACCATGATAAACTAGAAGCCGAAGTGTGACTACGGCAGGACATTTCCTTGACCGTAGGAGCATGGCTGGCCTTGTCTACCCCTCGTATTCCGTATTTTGGGAAGCGGGGCGTGACAGTTATACCCAGTGCCAGTGTGTTGATGAGTCATTAGAGTCCCCCACAGACCGTTTCCCAAGTTCGGGCGAAACGTTGTAGAGGCCGTATGGTTTTATGGCAGGGTTCGGAAAAGGCACGTGCGTTTTCGCACGTGTCATTTTTCGGGCAGATAATACTGGTAGGCTTTGGTTTAAGCCGGATCCCAGTATTATACTGTGTAGATATAATATCTTTGTCTCAGTTGCATTTGTATTCGTTCGTAATACAAATGCGGGCATGTTTATACTGTTACGGGGTTATCCTGAAATTCGTTTCAGGATCACTTTTGGAAGTTGCCAGTTTCCAGTAATCTATCGCCCGTCTTTAACATTCGGTTAAAGACTGATTTATCTTTTCTTGATGAGGTGAGTCGTGGTTCTAGAAGGTTCTAGATTTGGTGACAAGGCTTGATGATTCATTGTTAGCATTAATTGAAATGGTTACTAGGTTAATGTTCATTGGTTTGCATTTAATGTTATTTGTGACTCATTCTTTTCATTAAGTGAGTTATGATAAGTATCATATCTTATTGTCACCACTTTGCTCCTACCCTCACCTCCCTCTTGCTATATGATGGCCGGCCCATCTTGATAGAATAAGGGTGGTTCATTTTTTGGAAAAAGAATATAGTTTTGGTTCATGGAAATTAGTATACCTCATTTCTCCCGATCCAAAAGGCAACTTCATTAACCGTTCGTCCATAGCTTTGTACGAAGCGAGACAAAGTGTTCTACTCATTCTCTACATCATCTTGGTCGTTTCTTCTAGCAAACTTGACGACCGAGTTGCCTCGGTTCAGAGGCGGGAGCCCGTTTAAAGATCCGTCGACGTGGTGCCACCTGGACGAGAAGACTGGAGATTCAGGAGATCGAAGCAGCCGCAACAAAGCGTGGGATGATGGTTGAAGATTGAAGGACTCGGATCATTCAGTATAACATTTCTACCCACTTTGTAGTTTGTTAGTTTAGCTTTAATGGCAGATCCGGGTTATAGTACACGATAGCGTCTGTTTGTAAAAAGTTTTTGTTCCGCATTTGGCGTCTGTTAGACGGCCGGGGCGTTACCGTGGACTTACACTATGGTCATCTTATCTTTGTGGCATGACTGGCAAGTTTCACAAGATGTAAATTCAAACAGATTTAAATATGCATCTCTATGTAACTTAGCTAGTCGGGTCGCATTGATATGACCTAGTCTACAAACCCTCAAGTAGGATTTGTTCATTTCTGAACTCTTCCTCTTGTGTGTGTTCTGTATGTTAAGAATTGTAGTTTGATTTAGAACGTATAAGCTTTTAGATAACGTGCCTGAACCGATCAACTCTTGATATAGGAAATGTTCAAAACATTATCCATTAATACAAAATTATATCCTTCTTTACTTAATAAAGAGACTGATATGATGTTGTATATCAGGTTCGGTATCTAATAACATTCGTTCAGAATCAATGTATTTGGTAATACAGGATGATAACTGCCAACAAGCTTAGCTGCAACACTTGCACCGTTTCTAACTCTTAAAACTTATCACCCATTCTCAGTTCTCCACCTATCTATAGCCCATGTAACTGATTACATATGTGAGATCCTGATCCGGTATCTCATACCCAGGACGTAAAGGATATTGAGAAAATGTTCTCTGTAATGAACACACCCGAAGAAGATGCATCATCATGCACTTTCTTCGTTTGGGCGGCACGGGAATCCTGGTAATCCCCTATTTCCTGCTCGGTCTTATAACAATTATAAGTTGGAGCGGGACCAATGTTCCCCAGCTCAGTATAACAAGCGGGTTCAGTTAATACATCCGTATTATTATCTTGATTAAGGCATGACATGGTCGCTACCTGGAGAGAGAGAGAGAAGAAAACACTCAGCGTATGCTTTTGCAAGATTAGATTGGTTATTAATTTATCTAATCAGGATGGCTCCCACCGTTTTAGTCAAATCTTCCTTCAAACCCTAAAAAGAAAGACTAGCCGGGATTAATTACACCCTACAATTTCGCCAATTTTTCAGCCAGGCCAGTGCCGGTACTTTGAGGGAGGTTCCCCATGCTTTCGCACGGACCTAATTAAAATAAACCTCGTTTTCCCACGGGCGTAACCCCGTTGACACCTTTCTAGACACTTACTTGATCGGCTAATTTTAATGTGTAAAACTCTCCCAGGAGTAACTCTTACTCGCAGTGGGTATCGGGATCCAACTATCTCATAGGAGGTATGAAATCTCATTGCAAATTTCAACACTTGAAATTCCCGATTATATTTTGCCGCTAGCAACTTATGACCTTGGCTAAGGTCAACAAATCATAAGCGTTAGACAAGTTCAACCCGTCATTTCCCGATTGAATTAAACCCATCCGCACGACCCTTGGCTAAGGTCAACAAAGTCGCATGACTACCCTAACTCAATCGCATCATATGCTTATGCAGATAAGCACTAATCAGCTACTGCACACTACACCTTGGCTAAGGTCAACAAACGCAGTACGAATACTAAGTAGTACTTATCTGAAATGACGGAGGGTTACGACAAGTTTTTAAGAAAATCTTTTGCGTAATGAACTTGATATCGTCGTAGAATTGAGTGATTTTGAAAAGGATTGTTTTTGAGGCTTTTACTAGTTTTGCTAAAGAGGTCACTCCCGGTGAAGGGATCTCAGCTCTTTCCTTATCGAATAAGATGCAGGATATTTCACAAATACCAATATGCAAAGCAAAAACTATAGAAGCAATCAAAAGACAAACCGAGGGTTGTAGCATCTTGTAACGTTTCCAAAATAATAAAATATGATTTTGGGAAATTTTATAATTTAATATTATTTTAATGAATATTTTAATATTCTGGTTTAATTAAATACAAATAAATGGGGAAAAATTATGAAAATTCTAAAAATAGGGTATTTTATGGAATTATGCCATTTTAAAGTTTTTAAGATTAGTTATATGCTAATATAGAGCTAATCGCGATTAAAAATCGCTAATTGGATTTTTAGCTTTTTTGTGCAAAAATGTGCACATATCATTTTCCACACTTGTTACACTTGTGTTGCTTGTGCATTTCTACCATGGTTGCTCTTTTGGATCTACTATTCAAGTGAGAAGAGTTTAGTGAAGAAAAGAAAAGATAAGTGATGATGAGAGAGAGAGAGAGTAGGTTGCTTTTGAGTTTGACCCTTTCCTCCATCATTTCCCCATCTCATTTCTCTCTCCCCCTCCATGAGCTACTGCTGCTCCTCCCTCTCCCTCACTCTCCCTCTTCACAAAAACCCTAGATCCACCATGAAAACAAAGCCAAAACCCTATTCCCACTTCACAAAAAGTGTTCCCGAGCTCACTAGCTACACTTTGAACCAAGCAAGATTGGATTTAGAGAACTTTGAGCAACTCAAGAATTTTCTTGAGTTGCCAAAGGAGGTAATTTCTGCACCCTCTTGGAGTATTTCAATTTCCTTGTGCATCAATTCTAGTTTCATATCGATATTGTGTCGTTTTGTGGACTTTAGAGAATTCAAGTTAGGGTTTACGGTAAAACTGAAATCAAAGAAGGAATTGAGGATTGTGGTGACCTTAGAATCCCTTGTGTGATGCTAATTTGGACCCGAACCTGAACTTGAAACCAGAATACGGAATTACGGAATCGATATCGGGGAAAACTGTAAATCTGGAAGTGTTTTGTGTAATCTGCTATTACCCTGAGACCCCATAAATAAAACTGAGTTGACAGTGAGATGTGCAGGCACCATGGAACCACCACACCAAACCCTAGCCCCCAACTCCAAGGTGAGGCCGCCAATTATTCCCTTCTGGCCGCAAATTGCGGCCAGAGCAGGAGGAAACCGTCTCGATTTTTGTGCATGGCCCCATTTCCTATATTCTTGACCCTGGGTATGTCTAGTTTTGACTGATTCCATCTAGGGTGAAATCTGGGATGATTTTCCTATGTTGATGCATGGTTTACGACTTGTGTTAGTATGGATTTTGGTATTTGGTGTTTCGTTGCTGTCGGGTGGCGTTTGGACGTCAACGACAAGTGGATATTGATCGTGTTTGCATGCGAGGTTATAGGTTTTTACCTATAGGCGTAGCGTGTGCCGTTTTGGTTTCCGACATGATTTTCATGTGCTTTAGCGTTTGTGATATCCTTGTAGGTACCCTACGAGATGTGAGGCAAAGAAGATGAAGATGGCGACCTCGGCACCGACACATGAGAAGCAAGGTGAGTAGATTTATATCTACGGGGAGAAGTCGGGTGGATGGCGTATAGCACCCTCGCAGTCCGTGGTGATGTATACGAATACGTATACACACATATATTTATTATGCGTTGTTTAGGATTATTGCTGGTAATAAAGGATGTATTGATTTAGTAGTGCGAAACCCTAGAGTAGTGGGTGCACTCACACATACACACATACTTGCATACATTCTTTCATTATCTGTGCGCATATGATGGTGTGTATATCTACACATGGGTGTGGGACTATGTGTTCATATACGAGTTTTAAGGATGATACGTGGGATTGAGATGAGTCGATGAGATGCGATTGAGACCGTGAGATTTGGCGACATGACAGAGTTCGTATTGGAGATGCGATATAATGGTAGTGATACCTGTCATGCGATGAGATAGTGTGATATCGACTCAGATTTAGGTGGTTTTCATACCCCTCTCGATTGGCTTGATTGTTGGGTTCGTAGTTCGCCTCGTAGGCGTTAGGCTAGACCGAGTCATACCTATTTCAAAACTAACGAATCGGGGATATTTTAAAGATAGAGCAAAAAGGGTTTATGCGGATATTTTCAAACGACGCGTCTTTTCTTAAAACACCGTAGCCCTTATTTTACTAAAAGCCCTGATTCGTCTTATTTCAAAAGGCAATGTTGCATGATATATTTATTGAGGCAGGTTCTTTACTGTTGCGTGATTACTCGATTCCGCATATTCATGCTGTTTGCATTGCATCGCTTATATTGTGGATATATTTCAGTCATGCTGCTAGGACACCAGCACAATTATCGATGATGCGTATGTTCCACGTACACTTGTTTGCCGGCTCACACACTCAATCATCGATAATTGCCATGTCACTACACTGTAGTACTGTTGCATTCAGGATATGACCCTTGCACGACATATTGATATGCTTACCTTTCCGCTATATGCCGCATACATGCTGTTTTCTGATTATACGCATTGAGATATGCTGTTTCCATGATATTTCTGGTTTTGGGAACCATGGGTGTTTCAAAGAGGATATGTAATTGTTTTAAAAACCCGGTTACCCGTGATATGATATTTCAGTGCGTCCACCATGTGTTTTCTCGGTGCTGAGAGCGACATGTGAAACCCGATTCGAGGAGTGGACGAGCCGAGTGCGGGTACATGGTGGACCCGGTATGGTTCCCCTCGGCAAGATGATCGAAGGATTTTGCCGATTGAGCCTGGAGGCGGGCGAGTACCTACCGGTGATTGGTTAGACCTGGCAGTTATCCGGAGGATACTGACCAGAGTCGATAGATGGATATGGGCGTACTGCCGGGGCCGAGGGCCGATACCGCAGACAGAGCCCGTGGGCCGATCCGGACTGACGGAGCCCGATGTATGAGGATTTATGTGCCGATGCTGGGCACAGTTTTCATGATGTTTTCGAGTGCCGATGCTGGGCACTCCGGTTCCATGATTTTGACGTGTCGCGAGGGACACGGGTGGTTTATATACTCATATTTCCATGCATATGCTGATGATATTTACATGCATGATGGTTATTGTCATTGGGTGACGAGTGGACGGGATCCACGTATATGCAGATTTGATTACATTGATCATACCTCACATTCATGATATGCGATTACCTGAGGCACTAGCACGAGCACTTGGCACTACACTCATGTATAGAGATTACATTGCCAGTTAGCATGCTTCAGCTTTATTCATATTGAGGTTTATTTATATCTGATCGTATTGACCTAGGATGGGTCATACATTCGATCTCTGCTTGTAGATATTTTTCTATTCACGAGTTGGCAACTCACCCCCGTTGTGCCACAGTCCTTGCAGGTTTTGCCGTACAGATTCCTTAGCGGCATTTCTGGCACACTGCTTCCATATGGGTGACTTGCGTTGGTAGGTGGGTTCTTTTGTATCAGAACCGCCATTGTTCCTGTATTGTTTATTGTATCTAGAACTTCCATCAACCAAAACTTGTATATTGTTTCAGACTTAGAAAACAGTGTTGTATTATTTCGACCTTAGAGTCGCGTTTGTAGTATTACGGTTTTCTGGCTGTTTTGAGTTTCTTTTTGGGTTTTGATCCTCGCCCTTTGGCGTTGTATATTATTATGGCTTGCGTGGTTGTGACCGTCGTTTGACGAAGAGCTAGCTCCCGCTTGGGGATGCCTTTTATCATTTCATATATATTATTCTTGTTGTACCCCGTTCGGGGCCAGTTTTTACAAAGGAAACTCTGCCGAAATTTTCAGGAAAGGTTACACATTTTTAAAATACATATTCGGCTTAGTTATTTAAAAGCTTGGATTTTTGAAACACGATTTCTTTACTTCTTAAAAACCAGTTTTCCTTATTTACTCTTTAAATGGTTTTAGATTTCTGGGCTTTTGGCTTACTTGGATCAGATGGGGTCCTATAGACTTCATATGGTTCAAGGGCCAGTCACGTGCTCTTTCGGGTCGTGACACATCTGCTAGTTTCGCTAAAGAGGTCACTCCCGGTGAAGGGATCTCGGCTCCTTCCTTATCGAATAAGGTGCTGGATATTCTACAAGGAATACCGCTATGCAAAGCAAGAACTAGAGCTACCAGTTCTCGAGATAAGTTTCTACAACATCTTTAGGTTTCTTTTAGTTTCATTAATCTCATTAATGAAGTCCCATTTATTATGCTTCCCAAGAATCACATATGAAACGAAAGCAACAATATATAATATATATTATATATATAATATAAGCATTCATCTCAGAATATAATCAATGATCACATCACAGAATATCGCAGTAGAATAAAACATATGAAATATTGGATATACTAGGATTTCGGGTTTTAATTTAAGCCTGTATAAAACACGGATTCCACGGTAGTGATGAATAGCCAAACCCACACCCCTAGACCCCTACAAGAGCGGAAAGCAACCCTACCAATTCTAGAGTTAGGAGAACCGATCTCGACTCCTCGAGATGGTCTCCTACTGGACCCTAGAACCCGGTTACTTGTGCTCCCCGCCTTGGGTCTATCCTAATGCGGAAAAGTAAATAATATACAATGGTGACATCATCCTCAACCCGGTAGTGCCCTAATAAAAAAATATTACATACAATGAATTTTACATGAATGAAAATGAAAAACTCTTATCTCACATAAAAACCCCGGCTATTCAAACACGACGATCCAATATAACATATCCTAGCAACACATAACATCACATGTCATCAACGTAAGTAAATATGCGTATCCCAATTGTCGTTGACATATAGCACCAAAACCGGCGATACACTACATATTACACATATGGTCGCAAAAAAGAAAGTGAAAAACTACAACAGTTGGAATCCGCAACCACCTTAGACATCATAAACCCGAAATATCTCATACTTTGGATTTCATGCCTAACCAAATGAATTCCTTAGACATCACATGCCTAACAATTATAAACCCCGCATTTTAGTCTCGATCTCGAAAACACGTTTCAATATCTAGTCGGGCAATTCAACAAGATTCCCGACATCCTGATCGAATGTTCGTCGGAAACTTTAGTAGACGCCGCACCCCCCAATGCCGTCGACGAAGTGCACTAAGGCGGAACACCGCTGCCGCGAGCACCCGAACGGATGCTTTTGGCGACGGGGTTCTCCTACAGTCACTTGGTCGGGGTTATGGGGCATGGCTATCTATTAAGTTTACCCGGCGAGTATCCGTGTACACTACGTGATTGCGACGGACTTTTGATCACATCAAAATCCCGTGGCAACCGATCATCTGAGACTAAACTGCTAGATTTATAACATTCAAATTAGTTATCTCATAACTACTTGTGGATTCCAAATATTGTATCCCATCACATGATACCCGGACGAACGTTAAACTTTTCTATCGATTCATCAAAGTCCCACAATTTCCTGACAGCTCAACACTTGAGCACAGTTCAATAATACCCAGAATATGCCACAGTACCTATGCACCAGCCGTAGAAGGGCAAACCCAAGCCTCACTCATGTCTCCACGGAACTACGGCAAACCCTAGGGTTTGACCGCGGTTCCGCACTCCAAAAAAGTCGAGTTAGAGTTTCATTCTTCTAGAGGGTTTATAGGATCACTTGCATGTTTTTCCGAATACGTTAAACTTGTAAAAATGGGGTTTTGACATTCGATCGAACTTTTTAACTTTGCCTAGACAACATGCGAACAACCCGAAACAATGTTAAAACTACGAATACGAAGCACTCTGAATTGTTTATAGTGTAAGATTACATCACATGCAAAATTAGCAAAAACAAACAACACCTGAAACATCAAAATCAAGTCACTGGAACACACACAAATTTTCAGGGGGGGCTCGGATTTGGCCGAGATCACCATGTATGGGGCCGGCCAAAAAATGTCCAAACTGCCTCAAATTTTGTCAGTGTTCATGTTAAATCATATATAGCACTCTGTACTTGTTTAAATTTTTTTTTGACAAATATTTAAAATCGACAGAAACTACAATTTCATGTTTCAAGTTTCGGAGTATTTCGGTTCCGTAATCCTAACAAAATCCGTATAAATTTCTAGCATGGCTCTGATACCACTTCAGGGTTACCTAAGACAGCAACAAGGTTTCGGGAGGCATCGTCCATGCCAAATTCAAAAATTTGCCGTTTTAGCTAACCCTAACTAAGAATCGTTAACTAGAAATCGACGGAATAACATATGTAAACACTTTACATCCTAAGTGAGCAAGGAATACAACCTTTGTAGACCGGTCCTTCACTTCAATAGCTCCGTGCAGTAGTCCCCTTTGCTGCGATCGTGAACTCCGGACTCTAGAGAGGCTCCCTTGAAGAAACGAACATGCTTGCTTCGATGACTTCGAGGCCGGAGATGATCTACTTCGAGGAGACACTAACACAAGATATCTCTTCACTAATCATAAAATTAGTGAAGCAAACACCCTATACTAAATGGCAAGTAGTAGAGGATGATGAAGTAGGAAGTGGGCTCACTTTAGATTTGATTTTCTCACTCATTTTCTCACATCTCCATTGAAACTAGAAAGCTTTTGGGGAAGAAGAAGAAGATGAAGAAATATCTCATATCATAAAAAATCAAGTGAGAATAGCAACCATGGTGAGTTAATATCATATATTAACTTTTGTAGAGAGTTAACCATGCCTAGCTTTAATTGGTTGGGTTAACAAATATCTTAGCCAAAACAAAAGAGTGGACTTGGTCAATGAAGACTACAAGCTTTCATCCATGAAAAAATACCACCTTTTATAATTAGAAAAATAAATAAAACCCTAGCAATTAAACCAAGCATGGTGTAAATCATACACACACCTTTGTTGCATGTATCATCAAGCATGGCACATAACATGTGCACACAAATATATCACATATATTTAATGTGCACAAAATGAGAAAAAGAAATCATATATTAGTTAATGTAATGTTATGTATCAAATATATAATTATACATTAAATTATTAAATCAACTCTTGATTTAATAATCCGGCTATATCACATATAACCGACTAATATCAAAAGTAACAGCTTATCGAATCAACACTTGATCCGATAACCCGGCTATATCGCATATAACCGACCAATGTCACAAATTGCGAGAATAGAATACGGTATCTCATATCGTATCAATCTCGGTCCCGCACATATCATATATGTGCTCCTACTTTGTTTCACTTGAGCCAGGAAACCCCTAGGTAGGACTCTAAAGACTCGTCAATACGCCGGCAGTAGGTGATGATCATATCAAACACCCACAAGCCACAAGCGGTTTGCTAAACGTAATGTCCACCCGGGTATTGAGCGATCAGAAGATCAACAAGTAAGCCTGCTCACACTCCTGCGAATCCAATCAGTAACACTACCGTACAGTCCGGTCTCTTCGTCTGATATGTCGCATATCTCATCTAGGGGTGGTAAACGTCAGACCCCAGTAACTCGATAAGTCGTGTCAATATGAGGCTCATAACGGGTCGAAAAACTACTGATAACACTTACCAGTATATCTCTGAAGCAGCCTTGGCCAAGGACTTCCTGTTATAGCTAATCGAGCACATCGCAACATCAACTCCCAATACCGGGAGAGACGAAACCCCTCCTATCGCTCATTGCCTCCATGTGACTCAGGACTGTACCCAAAAGCCACCATTTTGCATGTTCTCTTGAACGTGGTAAGGTGGAAATCAAAGCACAGTGGGAATCACACAAGTTTCTATGACGATCTCGGGTGTACAGACTAACCTGTACCAGTGTCACCAGAGAACTGCCATCTGACGTGAGGTATAATACCATCTGGGAGTTCTCGGCGAGTCCGTCCAGTGTACCCAGTCTCCACTGAGCACCCGTATACTGTCTCTGATGTCAAACACTAATGGATATGGGATCATCCATCGCCCATCTACATGGGTCGAGAAGCTATACGCTAGTCTACTCTGGTATATCGATGCCCTGTCTTGATATACCTACGACTATGAACATTTGAAGGATGTACTTAGCGACTACTCTGTCCCCACTAGTATGATCTACATCATAGTCCTGGTATTCAAGTACTCATCCTAAGGGCTTTATCAACATGTAACATAGAGACAATCAGAGTTCATGTTAAGATAAAGTGCAACCAGATAGCATACTATCATGTCGAGCAAGAAAATCCTCCCTATATATGTCCAAGTATCCACTACAATATATATCGTATGTACAGTAATGGCCCCTAGGGCATACATATAACTAACAATCGTCATCTCCACTTCTTTCATTTTATGGGTCTTCTTTCAGGTCGCAATATCGAGTACTTTGCAAGTTCTTTTTACCGCATCTTTATGCACCGTCGGATTTTGAAACACCTCGAACTCATTCGAGATACCGCGCTAGGTGATGAGGCCATTGATATAAATACATAGCGGATTAATTATGTTGCTGCGGAGCTAAGTAACGAGAGGATTTATTTTTGAAATTTTAGTAATGAATTATGGCTTTGTTGCTGTTCTTTCTATCTATTTTGTTTGCATCATTCTCGTGTTTGTTGTGGATGGGTGTACCGTGTGTGTAATATATCGTGAATGAGTACGTGTTTGTGTAAGAGAGTCGCGTTTGAATTAAAATGAATTAAACTGTTGTTTTGTAAAGAAATAATCGGGGAAAATCGAACAGTACCTCCTTTGTAAATTTTGAATAAAATTCATATACAAGCATAGTGAAATAATAGTATCCACAGATAGAGCAAACGGTGGAGACTCAACGCCCAAACGGCGGAGACACAATCCATGCACAATATACGACGCCCAAAAGGCGAAGAACAACAAGCTGAAAACAATAAACAATGTAAAATAAATAACGAATTCATCGCAACACAATACAACACGAACACTCATGATAATCTAACGAAGTCGTCGCACCATCCCAGGTGTCCTCTTCTTCGCTACAGGACGTCGAGACTGTGACGGTCCGGCTTCATCGGCGGCAGGCGGTTGAAACGGCTCTGGCTGTGATGGTCCATGCTCGTACTCAGCGAGATGCTGCGTCAGCGCCAGCTGTCTCTATCTATGTCGTGCTTACGTGACAGGAATGGTAGGTGCGTACACAACCGGTGGAGGCACTGTAACATTTCAGAAATATAAAATATTATTTTTGAAAATTTAATATTAAAATAATATATTTCGTGAAAACTACCCGATTTGCGAAAATTGGGATTTTCGTAAAGTGGTATAAATGTATACCAATATTTGGAAATTTATTAGAGAATAAAATGATTTATTTATTTTAATGATATTTATCGAATTTTGGATAAAATCCGTGTTTTTGCATTTTTCATGATTTTGCACCATGTCATGTGCATGTGTGCATGCGTGTGTTTATGAGTTTTGTGAGATAGAGAATGAGAAAGAAAACAAAAGAGAAAAGAAAAGAAAGAGTGTAGTGTGAATGGAATAAAAATTAGATGCCATGGTTAAAATTGAGAGTAAAACAAAAGGAGATATTTGTGAGAGAGGTGAGTGTAGGGAAGGATATTTGTTGTGAGAGAGTGAGGCCAAGAGAGAGAGGGGGTTAACTTGGCTGCCCTAAATCATTCATCTCCCTATTATTTCTTCATCTCTTTGCTTCTCATTCAATCCCTCACTACTCCATGCCACATCTCCAAACACTTGCTAAATCCTTATGCCTCATTCACATAAAACATGCACAACACCATTCTAAGACCATAGAACCAACCAAGTTTGGATTTTGAAGACTTGGGCAATTCAAGAAAGTTCTTTAGTTGCTTATGAGGTATATCTTTTCACTTTAGTTATATATTTGTGTTATATATCCTAGTTTAGTTAGAAATCGGTATAAATAGGTTATGTGATCTTGGAAAATTATAAGTTTCTGCTAAATGATATAGTGAGTGTTCACTTGACCTTAGAGGGTGTTTTACTGGCCAAGACCGAGAATAGAAACCAAAACACGAACTTTGAAATTGGCCGATATTGTATTTTGTGGATTTTGTGATGGGATATTGAGATCTGCTACAACCCGGGTACCCTAAAAATTATTTAGCGAACACAAAGAGACGTGCAGGCAACCAGGAACTTACCCTAGAAACCCGAGCCCATTTCCTTTTGTTCACGCCGCAGATTTATTCCATATGGCCGCAATTTGCGGCCACTTTGTGGTGGAATGTGGTGATTTTTGTTCTGTAGCTTCCTTATCCTATATCTAGAACAACCTGATATGTAAAATTGGCTAATTTTACCTGAGAAGAAATCTGGGAGCACATTGGGGTGTTTTTGGTTATATTTTCCGTATTTTGGAATGCTTGGTTTTGATGTTTGTATTTGTATTGGGTCGTTGGATGTTTGTACGTCAACGACGAGGGTTGTTTGGTTGGTTTTGCATGCGTAGACTATAGGTTCTAACCTATAGGCGATCCATGTACCGTATTGGATTTCGGAACTTGATGTTAATGGTATTGCGATATGTGTTGATATTGTAGGTACCTTCGCGTGGATTCCGAGACGACGAAGCACATCGACTACAGCTAAGCGAGGAGTTTAGCAGGTGAGTAGATTTATATCTACGGGGGAAGTCGGGTGGATGGAGTATAGCACCCCCGCAAACATTGATATAGAATATCGTTTGATTATTATATCCTGATAAATGATATGCGAAGGACATGATTATAGGATTTAATAACGACAATATGATAGAAGATGACACTAATGAACATAGTAACATATGAGAGTATGAAAAGAGAAGTGAATCATGATAGGTACAAATTGAAAGAGAACGAGTATACGATGTGATATGATGACTTAGTGTGATATGTCGTTATATGGATGCGAGTCGATATGAGATAGTTAATACCTTTGTCGGTCTATGATATGGGACTGATACGGATGTGACCTGGGATATAGGTATATAGACATATATAATGTTGTGAATCTTGAGTGATATGCTGTACGATGGATTATACCGTACGTGATGTTGTAAGGCTGGATGCTGATTGATAGATTCACCGACTCGGATATATTGTAGACACATATACCTTATAACGTTTCGCTTACGATGTACCTTATGCTACGTTCATGTCATCCTCATTACATTACATATACCTGTGCTAGTATACCTACACCATTATCGATGATGCATATGTTACACCTACACAGATTGGCCAGCTCACACACCTTCATCATCGATAATTGCTATGTCACTGCACGGTAGAATTGTAAGTCTACGGTAGCGCCCCGGCCGTCTTTCAGACGCCAAATGCGGAACAAAAACTTTTATAACTGGCGCTATTGCATACTATAACCCGGATTTGCCATTAACGCTAAACTAACAAACTGTAAAGAGGGTAGAAAGGTTATACCGAACGATCCGAGTCCTTCGTTCTTTAACCATTATCCCACGCTCCGTTGCGGCTGCTCCGATCTCGTCGATCTCCGATCTGCTCGTCCAGGTGGCACCACGTCATCGGATCTTTAAACGGGCTTCCGCCTCTGACCCGAGGCAACTCGGTCATCAAGTTTGCTAAAAGAGATGACCAAGATTGATGTAGAGAATGAGTAGAACACTTTGTCTCGCTTCGTCCAAAGACATGGACGAACGGTTAATGAAGTTGCCATTTGGAATGATATGAAATGAGAAATGAGCTATGAAATTTCCATACACCAAATCATATAAAATTTTTAATCAACAACCATCTCTTTTCTACCAAGTGAGTGAGAGAAGAGGAGGGGAGGGGATGGCCATATATAGAGGTGGGGGGGGTGTAGGAGCAAGGGGGTGACCACAAGCAAAGCTTCTCACAAAAGATCTTAGCAAGAACAAGAATCATTAATGCAAAAGAATGAGTCACTAATACACCTCATCAACTCATTAAAGCAAACAATGAGTCACTAACCTAGTCACTTCTTCTAGAACCTTCCACACTCATGACTCACCTCATGACTGATCCAAAAGAAGAAAAGATAAATCCGCATTAAACCGAATGTTTAATACGGGTGATAGAAAACTGGAAACTGGAAACTGGAAACTGGAAACTGGCAAATTCCAAAAGTGATCCCGAAACGAATTTCAGGATAACCTCGTAACAGTATAAATATACCCGCATTTGTATTACGACCGAATACAAATGCAACTGAGACAAAGATATTATATTTACTAAGTATAATATATGGATTCGGCTTAAACCAAAGCCCACCAGTATTATCTGCCCGAAATATGACACGTGCGTAAACGCACATGCATTTTCCGAACCTTGCCATAAAACCATACGGCCTCTACAATGTTTCGCCCGAACTTGGGAAACTATCTGTGGGGGACTCTAATGACTCGTCAGTACCCAGGCAGTGGGTTTAACCACAAGCACGTCAGCGGCACTAGCAGTGCGTAACGGCTGCCCATGTACTGACATTAAGGGAGGCCGATGAGCGAACTCATCCGGAAACCCTACTGAGCCTAACAGTGACAATATATATACAGTCCGGTCCGTTCGTCTATGAGTATCGCATATCCGGCCTAGGGGGCTAGTAAGGTCAGACCCCCAATAGCGGTATAAGTCGTGTCGGAGACAAGCCCTGAACACCCTGAGAAACTACTAGAGTACCTACCAGTAATTCTCACCTGCCTTGGCTAAGGACTTGGTGTAATGGCTTTCCTAGACATAGCGCGATCTCCACCCCCAATACCGGGAGAGACGAATCCCCTGCCGATCCGCTCACGTGCCTCCATGTGGCTCGGGACTGTACCCAAAAACTACCTGTTTGCATGACTCCTTTGAGCCGTGGTAGGGTAGAAATCAAAGCACAGTGGGAACTCACACGAGACAAATGACGACCTCAGGTCGATGAACTAACCTGTACACATGTCACCAGAGGACTGCTATCTGACGATATGTATAATACCAACTAGCAGGTTCCCGGCGAGTCTTGTCCGGTGTACTCATAACCCAATGAGCACTTGTATACATCTTAGGTGATCCAACTGACACCAGTGGCTTATGAGACCGGCCACCGCCCCTCGTCGGGGTCTCGACTGTATACACTAGTCTACTCCGGAGTATCGATGCCCTGTCTCGAAACTCCCACGACTAGGGACCACTATAAAGGATGTGCTTATGGACTACCCAACTCTCACGTATATGATCGCCCTCATACTGTTGGTAGTCAAGCAAGATCCTAAGGGCTCTATCAACGTGTAACATGTAATCAGTCACCTGAACATGTATACGACTGATAAAGGCAAACCAGATAGCATACTATCATCTCGAGTAAGACTGTCCTACCGGCATAGGTCCTTCTCAATCATTGCAATCACGTGCCTGCGATCCAATAATTGATTTTGAGGGCACTATATCCAATAATCTCCCACTTGCACTTAAGGCTTATTATTGCGATGTCGCATACTTACAGCCCATGTGATACCGAACACCCAACTCCTCTACTAATCAGTTTCACAAAGCCCGTTCGTAAAACTCTTGTGTTCGAGAAATAGCCTCAATGAGTGGATCCGCCATGATGTTTCTTTCTATGTCTCTCTTAATCTCAAGTTCACGGAGAAAGCCATCTCCCGAATTGAGTAATAACTGTCTTAGAATATGTCTGGATATCTGATGGGACCTAGTTCATAAATGAACTCCAAATCCAAACTTCTTAGACTGTATCGATAACTGAACCTAATCAGTATCCTGCACCATACCTCCCACAGTATCCTCTTGGACCAACTGTCCATAATACTGCCCCCTTCGTCAGAGGGAAAACTATAACTCTGACAATCACTCTGTCATCTATGTCACTTTTGAAGCCTGGAATGATAACCGTCCCCCGAAGGAGGCTGCCGTCATCAAATCCCTAGAACATTCACTTATGTTCTAAAACTGCTTGCTTATGTTTCTCCAGGATTGGATTAATACAAACTTATTGCATCTAGTGCAAAAACAACATCTGGTGTGGTACTTGACATCTCATGATTGACTCAATTGCCTAAGCAAGTGATCTGCCAATCATGCGCATCCCTCTCCCCTTTAGTCTGTAAGACACCTTTAGAGATGGTGACTCCATCATCTGCAGGTACACCACCATACCAGGAGTCATCTATTCTAAAATACTATTAGAATACTGTCAAAGTACCCACATTGGGAAACTACCCAAATCTAGATCTACAACTATAGATCTAGAAACCAGAATGTCAGATATTATATCCATATCCTTTGTGGAGAAACAACTGTGTGACGACCACAGTACAACCGATCGTAGTATAGGAATTTTACTTCCTACTCTGTGTATGACATCCATAATACTGGGACATCACACCCTACTACCTTCTTAACAGATCCATCCCCTATTCTGATGAAGTCAAACCTATGACCGTCACATCAAAATTAGATGATCTATCTCCGCTATAACTGCTCAAGTCTATAAATAGACATAAGCGACTTGCCCACTATGCATCCTGCCACGTCCCGAAAGTACGGAATATGACCGGCACTTAAACTACGAAACGTCTCGAGGCGTACGTAATCTAAGTACGCCGAAAACCCAGAAAACCAAACCAAGAAAAGTAGTGGAGTGAAGGAAAACCAACTAAAAGCAAGTAGTTTTAATAGCATAAGCCGAATTATGCGTTTTTAAAAACATCAAATATTTCCTGAAAATTTCGGCAGAGTCTCCTTTGTAAATACTGGCCCCCAAACGGGATACAACATGAATAGTATACGGAATCAATAAAAAAGCATCCCCAAGCGGGAGCTAGCTCTTCGTCAATCGACGGTCACAACCACACAAGCAATATAATATACAACGCCAAGGGCGACGATCAAAACTCAAAAGGAAACTTAAAACAGCAAGAAATCCATAGAAGTACAACGCACGACTCTAAGGTCGAAAGAATAAACATCACTGGTCTCTATCTCTGAAATAAATACATGTTTGGTTGATGGAACTTCTAGATACAACTGAATAATAATATACAAAGTATAATGATAGGTACGATACAAATAAACCCACCTACTATCAAGTCATCCGAAAAGAAACAGTGCCAGCAAAACCGTAATGAAACCTGTATGGAAAAACCTGCAAGAAACTGTGGCACAACGGGGGTGAGTTGCCAACTCGTGAGTAGAAAATATCTACGAACAGAAATCGCATGAACAACGCAATCCTAAGTCATACAATCATAATATATCCTCAAATATATAACCAGCAGCCTATAACAATGGCTAGGGTATACCTCTAAACAACGGTAATACCAAGTGCTCGTGTCAGTGCCTCAGGTAGCAATATATCATATGGATGAGGTATGAATGCATGAAACAGAATGCATGTACTGAAGAAAACCGGTTTCATAAATTAGTGAGATTTCTGTATCTTTTTAAAAGAGGTATCATAAATGAAATCAGCATAAACAGTGTCTAGCATCGACACAAAACATAAATCTCAATGTCTCAAAATCTCAGGCTCCGGCTATCCGGACTGGCCTGTATCATCAAATCTCAGTACCTCAATAGCTCGAAATCTCAATGTCTCAATCTCAATATCTAGGGCGCCGTCAGTCCAGATCGGCCCCTACCATCCATCTCAAGACTACAACGGTACCCTCCGGATATCCGACGCGTCGGGTAAAATCACCGGTCGGTAGTGCTCCCCTGCCAGGCTCTACGCCATCATCTGCGATCCTCTTGCCCCGGGGTACCGCACCAGGTCCACCATGTACCCGAAACGGTTCCTCCACTCCTCGAACTCGGGTCTCGAAATCCATCAGCAAACTAATGGTGGACGACTCATACATCATGGGAAAACCACGTTTTTTTATTAAAAAGAGAGAAGAAGTTTGTATAAGTTTTGCGGTTTTCCCCCAAATCCAGAAAATCTCATGGAAATCCGAATCCAAAACCTCACTAGCACGTAAGATAGTGAATATATGCATGAGAATACATGAATGCGGCATAACAGTGAATAATAACATGCATGAAGTAGCAGGTAATAACTACAATGTCTAAACTAGCATATAAGGCAAGTACACTAATATCATGTCTAAACTATTAGCTAACAGGTTATGTCAATGTAATAGTATTTTCTAAGTGTACGTGACATGGCAATTACCGATGAAGATGTGTGTGAGCCGGCAAGTAAGTGTACGTCGTACATACGCATCATCGGTAATGGTGATGGTGTCCTAACAGAATGATATCAATAATGAAATATGAATTACAATAAGTATGCGATGCGGAGCAACAGCAATAATATGCGGGAGCTGAATACTAGACACAACGATAACTAATCTGCATTACCCTAATATAAGTCCTACAATAGTGCCTTTTGAAATAACACGAATCGCGGTGTTTTGAAAATAAGGGCTACAGTGTTTTTAAGAAAAAAGATACGTCTTTTGAAATATCCGTAGAATCCTTTGACCCGTCTTTTAAAATATCCACGATTCGTTAGTTTTGAAATAGGTAGGAGTCTAATCTATTCAAACAATTACACTAAACTATACGGCTGAACTAACAAGCTGAACTACAGGTAAGGAAACCGCTTAACATCTGAGTCGATACATATACATACCTGTATATATATTAGTCGATGATCCTGCCTCAATAATATCATATCCGATACCATATCTATAATCAGACATCCCAAGTCAAGAGTGCAGATCAATCATCAATATATAGCTCGTACGTAAATCCGTCGTACGACATCCCCAAATCTGGGTATGGGTCAATATCATACTCATCACACTGTTCATCTGGTATCCTCTTTATCAAGATCATCATCTGGGGTACTGACCTACGTCTAGTACACTACTAATATCACTGTTCACATAGCATTGTCATCCAAAGATCCGCTATAACATCAGGACGTATCTCAAGTACGAATCCTTCCATATCACCGATCTCACGGCCTCAACTCAAATCTCATCGACTCATCTCAATCCCAAGTATCATCCGTAAATCCAGTATGTGAACACCTAGTCCCATACCCAGGTGAACACATAAACACATATCCCCATATACGCACAGGTAATAACATAGATTTATGCATATGTGTGTGTGCGCGTGTGTGGGTGTAACAACTACTCTAGGGTTTCGCAACTAACACTAAACTAATCCATGAACACCTAGAATCTACCTTTATCATCAAGTCTCATATCAACATAATATATATAATCAAAATATATGTGTGTATACGTATTCGTATACATCACCACGAACTGCGGGGCTGCTATACGCCATCCACCCGACTTCTCCCCATAAATATATATCTACTCACCTGGTCCTTGCTCGCCGGTGCCGACGTCGCCACGCGCTTGCTTGTCGTCTCAAAGTCCACATGGGGTACCTACATATTATAACGCACCGTATCGCATTAAAATCCGACTCATGACCAAAACGACACACGAATCCCACATAGGTCAAAACCTATGGTTGCTTTCACAATTCAACCCAAAAATCCTCGACGTCGGCGTACAAACGCCAAACCATCGAGAAAAACCCAAACACACTCATTTGCACATTCACAAACACTAATTATAATATGAAATATGTTGCAATTCACAAAAACCTCAAACTCACTTAAAAAGCTATTTTTCCGAAAATCTAGCAAGCAAAATTAACCGTTTTAGTACAAAACTCGATATTTAAACAAACCTAGCGGCCACAATATCCACTAAATATTATAAATAAGTCATACAACCTTAATTAGATTTTTAATCTTATCAAGTTCATTAAACCCAAAAACTTAGTTTACAAATAGCTTAATTAGCAAAATTTTGAAATAACAATTTGCAACTAGCTACAAGGTTTGGTTTTTAGCATTCCATTAACATGTTAAACTCCTCATGAAAACAACAATCATATGATAAAACCCTCACAATAGTTTTATCTCACATAAGAAAATATTTTACAAAACCTAGTTTGCACTAGAAATCGAAAAATTGCGCAAACATCGCGTATTTGCGACAAAATGGTCACAACATTGCACAATCACCCAATCCACACTACTAGCTATCTACAACACTCAAATTAACCCACATGAAATGATTCAATTTCAATTTCTAATATCAACCCTTCTCTTGAATTTCATCACACAAGCAACAACAACCAAATTAACACTTTAAAAGCCTATTTTAGCATAATCAAACTACAAATTAAACATTAGATTAGAATTATACCTCTCAAGTTTGAAACCCTAGGTTCTCTAGCCTCCAAAGACACCTCCTTTCACCATGATTTAAACCAATTTGAATGTTAGAAGAGGTAGAATAGGGATTAGTTTTGAATTAGTGAAGGAATTGTGGATTTTTTGATGTGTTTTGAGATAAAATTGAAGCAAAAGAGATGGGAATTTGGGGGGTGGGGGGAAATGGGGCTGCTGCTGGTCATTTTCGGCCATGGGAGGAAGTGGGGAGTTGTGAGAGAATGGTGTGAAAAAAAACTAAGTCAAAGCCCCTCCCAATTACCATAATACCCCTACCTACATAAATATATATAAAAAACCTTTATTTTAACCATTCTTTTCACATGAAAGAAGTAAAAAGGAGGGGGAAAGTGAGTGGGCTGCTGTTGGTGGTGGTGGGGCCGGCCATGAGTGGGTGAGGATGGGTGAGAGAGAGTACAAGAAAATTCCATGCAAAAGGAACCCCTCAAGTTACCAAATTGCAAGTTTTAGTTAAACTATTTAAATTTTAGTTTTCCCCTTAATTATAACCAATTAGAACTTGAAATAAATTGCTAAAAATTTATATTAGTAACTAGATTTTAGTTGTCAAGGTTCTATAGTGTGTAATTAGCCTATTCACATTTGTATTTATCGCTAAATTTAATATATTTGTGACGGCTTAAAATAATATTAAAATAATTAATTTCGGAATTTTTTTCAGAAAATTAGAAATTTTACCAGTGGCTCAATAAACACCAAATACTAGTAATTACATAGCTATAATATGTATATTTAATTTTATATTAAAGATATTTACATTTTGACTTTTTACGGAAACCCTCCTTATTTTACCGATTTTCCGAAATTTCACCGAAACAATTTTCAAAACGTTACAATCTTCCCCCCTTAAAGAAATTCGGTCCTTGAATTTAAATTAAAACTCCCCCCAAATACTAAAACATCTAAGCAAAACTATCAAGTCGTCGGGGCTCCGAAATCATAAATACATAAAACAAATCGTAGCGCAGCGCATGCGCATGAAAAATGAGCATATAACTCAAAATCAAAACTCCGTCAAGTATCCCGCAATCATCGGAGTCATGGGGAAGACATCAATGTCAAGATCCAATACGAAAACCAACATGATATACATCATTAAAGCATCTAGAAGCAATGCATGCCAAACCTTTTTCAAATCGCCGCGCGATGTTCGCAACACTGCACAGTGGCGGACGTCTATTGTAAGAAAATAACTACACATATATATTCTTTGTTTAGTATGCACGTCTCGCCATTTTGAAAGCAATTTCAGAAGGGTTTCCTTTATAAAATGTTTTGTGTCATCTCGGACACGTAGGTAAATACTGAGACTATAGCTCTTCTTTGGAAATCCCTTCGATAACTATCAATGCATGCAAAAATATACTTAGGTACTGTCCTGTGACTAGTCCTGCTCAGTACTAAACCAAATAGCAAACATCATAAAATATACTGCTCCAACATAAATCAGTCCCAAATATATATATGAATGCCATGTGCGTCTGGTGCGCACGGAAATCGAAATCCATGAATGTTCCATACATATGCACAGAAACAACATCTAAGTGCATCGGTTGTGCACGAAACATCTGTCAAGGGCAACAGGTGTGCCTGACAGCAAAACAGGTGCATCTGACATGCACGAAGAATCTCGATTTAGTGCATCTGGTGTGCACCAAAATCGTATCTCATAACATGCGCCCAACATGCGTGAAAACCCAAATCAGGAGCATCCATCATGCACGAAATCGTGAAATCCAATATCAAGCGCCAAACATGCGCAAAATCCAATCAGGTGCACAAAACCAATATCGAGCATCACAATCGAAATCGAAGTCCAGTGCATCTAAGTGCACAAAATGCGTATCACTGCACTGCAAGTATATGTGAACTATACTGAGTGCAAAAACCAAATCGTGTGCGTACATATGCACAAAATCATCTCACTGTATGAAACCCATAAATCATAAACATGTGAAACCAAGGCACGAAAATGATATCAGGTGCAACGACTGTGCAAAAATCGTAAATACTCATTAGGTGCAACCATAGTGCATGAAAACAAATATCATAAACTCCATCATCAAAATCAATCATGCAAATAGACCGTCCAAAATACCGAAATCAAATATGGCGGAATAGTCCCGCTCAAGCACATCCTCCAAGAATCTTTGGCCAACTGTCGTGGTCACTCATAGCATGTCTCGTCGACGATCCTGAATCCTGGCCTGCTGGTGTGCGTAACATGACCACTCCTGGGTCCGAGTCTTCTCGTAATTTATTCCAGAAAAGTCCCGTCAAGGTTTATCCCAATTCTCGTCTCTGCCGAACTGTCCGGAAGTCATCGTCCTTTACTATATCTGCTTCTTGTTCCGGAACGGCTGCATACTCATCGCGACTCCTTCTGGAAGGTATATCCAAGTACAATGCCTCGGCATGCGTATCGCACCTCTGATGTCGGCGGAGTGGAACGTCATCTTATCCAGATCTTGTACGAACCTCTTACTCCACTTTTCTCCAATGTCGACTGCTTCGGACTCATCTCGTCGTGGCTGCATAGACTGAGCTCCAACGGCTATCCTCATATCTGGAGTCTCCTAAGAAATGCATCTCACCACCTAGCATCCGAAGGAAGTCGAACCCTTTGATCGATTCGTCAAAACCTCATAATCCCCCAAGAGCTCAACATCTTGGGTACAGTTCAATAGTATCGAGTACATACCACAGCATCGGTGGTCCAGCCGTAGAAGGGCAAACCCAAGCCTCACTAATGGCGCCGCGGAACTACCGCAAACCCTAAGGTTCAAAGGCTTTCACACGGTCATTAAGTCGAGTTAGGGTTTCATTCTTCTAGAGGGTCCATAGAATTGCCTGCATGTCTTTCCGAATACTTTAAACTTGGAATAATAGGTTTCTGACATTCGATCGTCTCTGTCGACTCTCAACGTCTCCGTATGAAGTCGTCTCTAGCTGGAATCAATCTACCTGATGATCTCGCATCGGGTAGCGAACGAACTACATGTCCTAGTCATTCATCCTCGGTGACTAGCGACCTTTTATCATCTCTTAGTACAACTCGTACTGCAATAGCTCCAACATCTGGGGCGATATCTCGTCATTCGCAGCAACAACTGGCTCACTCTTCTGTACGCTGAACGGTGCCTCAATCATCATGAATACGCAATACATCATCGGTCATCAAAATCTGGTTGGCCTCTATCAGTGGCGCAATCCTCTGGTGCTGATCTGCACGTCCGAGTAATCTCATACAGCGATCCATCCAATGCTCGTGGCGCAAAAACACAATAAAAAGACACATCTCTGCAATCGTGTGTCGCCGAAATTACGCCCTGGTCAGTCCTCGTCCGTAACAAGCTCGTGCTGACCGCAACTATAGCCGTAGCTCTCCCTGCCCGTAATCGTGGCAGCAAAACCATAACTGGTACCGATGAGGCCAGATCATAGGAAGGAATATAATACTGTGCAAGGAAATGTACATCCTAAGGCTTCTTAAGCGGAGTAGCGTATCGTAAGTATGCAGCGGAACATACCCACGATACGTCACTCTACTTTAGTCACCAATTCCATCAACCAAGGGTCATCCTACGCTCCGAAGGTAAAACCTAACGCTCTGATACCAACTTTGTCACGTCCTGAAAGTACGGAATATGACCGGCACTTAAACTACGAAACGTCTCGAGGCGTACGTAATCTAAGTAAGCCGAAAACCCAGAAAACCAAACCAAGAAAAGTAGTGGAGTGAAGGAAAACCAACTAAAAGCAAGTAGTTTTAATAGCATAAGCCGAATTATGCGTTTTTAAAAACATCAAATATTTCCTGAAAATTTCGGCAGAGTCTCCTTTGTAAATACTGGCCCCCAAACGGGATACAACATGAATAGTATACGAAATCAATAAAAAGGCATCCCCAAGCGGGAGTTAGCTCTTCGTCAATCGACGGTCACAACCACACAAGCAATATAATATACAACGCCAAGGGCGAGGATCAAAATTCAAAAGGAAACTTAAAACAGCAAGAAATCTATAGAAGTACAATGCGCGACTCTAAGGTCGAAAGAATAAACATCACTGGTCTCTATCTCTGAAATAAATACATGTTTGGTTGATGGAACTTCTAGATACAACTGAATAATAATATACAAAGTATAATGATAGGTACGATACAAATAAACCCACCTACTAGCAAGTCATCCGAAAAGAAACAGTGCCAGCAAAGCCGTAATGAAACCTGTACGGCAAAACCTGCAAGAAATTATGGCACAACGGGGGTGAGTTGCCAACTCGTGAGTAGAAAACATCTACGAACAGAAATCGCATAAACAACGCAATCCTAAGTCATACAATCATAATATATCCTCAAATATATAACCAGCAGCCTATAACAATGGCTAGGGTATACCTCTAAACAACGGTAATACCAAGTGCTCGTGTCAGTGCCTCAGGTAGCAATATATCATATGGATGAGGTATGAATGCATGAAACAGAATGCATGTACTGAAGAAAACTGGTTTCATAAATTAGTGAGATTTCTGTATCTTTTTAAAAGAGGTATCATAAATGAAATCAGCATAAACAGTGTCTAGCATCGACACAAAACATAAATCTCAATGTCTCAAAATCTCAGGCTCCGGCTATCCGGACTGGCCTGTATCATCAAATCTCAGTACCTCAATAGCTCGAAATCTCAATGTCTCAATCTCAATATCTAGGACGCCGTCAGTCCAAATCGGCCCCTACCATCCATCTCAAGACTACGACGGTACCCTCCGGATATCCGACGCGTCGGGTAAAATCACCGGTCGGTAGTGCTCCCCTGCCAGGTTCAACGCCATCATCTGCGATCCTCTTGCCCCGGGGTACCGCACCGGGTCCACCATGTACCCGAAACGGTTCCTCCACTCCTCGAACTCTGGTCTCCTAATCCATCAGCAAACTCATGGTGGACGACTCATACATCATGGAAAAACCGTGCTTTTTATTAAAAAGAAAGAAGAAGTTTGTATAAGTTTTGCGGTTTTCCCCCAAATCCAGAAAATCTCATGGAAATCCGAATCCAAAACCTCACTAGCACGTAAGATAGTGAATATATACATGAGAATACATGAATGCGGCATAACAGTGAATAATAACATGCATGAAGTAGCAGGTAATAACTACAATGTCTAAACTAGCATATAAGGCAAGTACACTAATATCATGTCTAAACTATTAGCTAACAGGTTATGTCAATGTAATAGTATTTTCTAAGTGTACGTGACATGGCAATTACCGATGAAGATGTGTGTGAGCCGGCGAGTAAGTGTACGTCATACATACGCATCATCGGTAATGGTGATGGTGTCCTAACAGCATGATATCAATAATGAAATATGAATTACAATAAGTATGCGATACGGAGCAACAACAATAATATGCGGGAGCTGAATACTAGACACAACGATAACTAATCTGCATTACCCTAATATAAGTCCTACAATAGTGCCTTTTGAAATAACACGAATCGCGGTGTTTTGAAAATAAGGGCTACGGTGTTTTTAAGAAAAGATGTGTCTTTTAAAATATCCGTAGAATCCCTTGGCCCGTCTTTTAAAATACCCACGATTCGTTAGTTTTGAAATAGGTAGGAGTCTAATCTAATCTAACAACTACACTAAACTATACGGCTGAACTAACAAGCTGAACTACAGGTAAGAAAACCGTCTAACATCCGAGTCGATACATATACATACCTGTATATATATTAGTCGGTGATCCCGCCTCAATAATATCATATCCGATACCATATCTATAATCAGACATTCCAAGTCAAGAGTGCGGATCAATCATCAATATACAGCTCGTACGAAAATCCGTCGTACGGCATCCCCAAATCTGGGTACGGGTCAATATATACACATCACACTGTTCATCCGGTATCCTCTTTATCAAGATCATCATCTGGGGTACTGACCTACGTCTAGTACACTACTAATATCACTATTCACATGGCATTGTCATCCAAAGATCCGCTATAACATCAGGACGTATCTCAAGTACGAATCCTTCCATATCACCGATCTCACGGCCTCAACTCAAATCTCATCGACTCATCTCAATCCCAAGTATCATCCGCAAATCCAGTATGTGAACACCTAGTCCCATACACAGGTGAACACATAAACACATATCCCCATATACGCACAGGTAATAACATAGATTTATGCATGTGTGTGTGCGCGCGTGTGTGGGTGTAACAACTACTCTAGGGTTTCGCAACTAACACTAAACTAATTCATGAACACCTAGAATCTACCTTTATCATCAAGTCTCATATCAACATAATATATATAATCAAAATATATGTGTGTATACGTATTCGTATACATCACCACGAACTGCGGGGGTGCTATACGCCATCCACCCGACTTCTCCCCATAGATATAAATCTACTCACCTGGTCCTTGCTCGCCGGTGCCGACGTCGCCACGCGCTTGTTTGTCGTCTCAAAGTCCACATGGGGTACCTACATATCATAACGCACCGTATCGCATTAAAATCCGACTCATGACCAAAACGACACACGAATCCCACATAGGTCAAAACCTATGGTTGCTTTCACAATTCAACCCAAAAACCTTCGACGTCGGCGTACAAACGCCAAACCATCGAGAAAAACCCAAACACACTTATTTGCACATTCACAAACACTAATTATAATATGAAATAAGTTGCAATTCACAAAAACCTCAAACTCACTTAAAAAGCTATTTTTCCGAAAATCTAGCAAGCAAAATTAACCGTTTTAGTACAAAACTCGATATTTAAACAAAGCAAGCGGCCACAATATCCACTAAATATTATAAATAAGTCATACAACGCTAATTAGATTTTTAATCTTATCAAGTTCATTAAACCCAAAAACTTAGTTTACAAATAGCTTAATTAGCAAAATTTTGAAATAACAATTTGCAACTAGCTACAAGGTTTGGTTTTTAGCATTCCATTAACATGTTAAACTCCTCATGAAAACAACAATCATATGATAAAACCCTCACAATAGTTTTATCTCACATAAGAAAATATTTTACAAAACCTAGTTTGCACTAGAAATCGAAAAATTGCGCAAACATCGCGGATTTGCGACAAAATGGTCACAACATTGCACAATCACCCAATCCACACTACTAGCTAGCTACAACACTCAAATTAACCCACATGAAATGATTCAATTTCAATTTCTAACATCAACCCTTCTCTTGAATTTCATCACACAAGCAACAACAACCAAATTAACACTTTAAAATCCTATTTTAGCATAATCAAACTACAAATTAAACATTAGATTAGAATTATACCCCTCAAGTTTGAAACCCTGGGTTCTATAGCCTCCAATGACATCTCCTTTCACCATGCTTTAAACCAATTTGAATGCTAGAAGAGGTAGAATAGGGATTAGCTTTGAATTAGTGAAGGAATTGTGGATTTTTTGATGTGTTTTGAGAAGAAATTGAAGCAAAAGAGATGGGAATTTGGGGGAAAAAATGGGGCTGCTGCTGGTCATTTTCGGCCATGGGAGGAAGTGGGGAGTTGTGAGGGAATGGTGTGAAAAAAAACTAAGTCAAAGCCCCTCCCAATTACCATAATACCCCCACCTACATAAATATATAAAAAAACCTTTATTTTAACCATTCTTTTCACATGAAAGAAGTAAAAAGGAGGGGGAAAGTGAGTGGGCTCCTGTTGGTGGTGGTGGGGCCGGCCATGAGTGGGTGAGTATGGGTGAGAGAGAGTACAAGAAAATTCCATGCAAAAAGAACCCCTCAAGTTACCAAATTGCAAGTTTTAGTTAAACTATTTAAATTTTAGTTTTCCCTTTAATTATAACCAATCAGAACTTGAAATAAATTGCTAAAAATTTATATTAGTAACTAGATTTTAGTTGTCAAGGTTATATAGTGTGTAATTAGCCTATTCAAATTTGTATTTATCGCTAAATTTAATGTATTTGTGACGGCTTAAAATAATATTAAAATAATTAATTTCGGAAATTTTTTCAGAAAATTAGAAATTTTACCAGTGGCTCAATAAACACCAAATACTAGTAATTATATAGCTAGAATATGTATATTTAATTTTATATTAAAGATATTTACATTTTGACTTTTTACGGAAACCCCCCTTATTTTACCGATTTTCCGAAATTTCACCGAAACAATTTTCAAAACGTTACACATCCGCTGATCCCACTGACCACAACAACCCTCTGACAGAATAATATACACGTGCACTTCTAAAGCTAGTTTAGAACGACGCTATACTTAACCTCCTGCCGGGTCTCATAGTTTGGAATAACAGTAGTGTCAAGTCTGGGTAAGCAAGAACCTCCCTATCACCGTCCTTGAGGCTACCAGAGTACCTCTCGGGTGTCTGAGGTTACCCACCACATCTGCGGAGTGGCTATTGGAATGTCAAACCTGATTGAATCTATAGGTCCTATTAAATTTTCCGTAATCGTTTGCGGTTCTGGAATCACTTTCAGTTCTACCATACTCCCACTTCTGTTTTCTGAAAAAAAACCATTTTACTAAAACTGTGGCGAGTCAAGAACAATGTCACTATTGATCTTCCATATGGTAGAAAGTCAACCCTCGACATAGCCCGGGTCAACCCACAAACTGCCATTACAGAAACATGCCTTGAGTTATCCAGAGTCTGGTTTTAAGCATAAGCCGGACAACTCCCCGTACCTTAACATCGTAAAGATATGAACCATTCTATATCCAATATAGAAACTTTGGCACTTATTTAATTAGAACCAGATTCTAATCATGCAGCTGTCTCTAGTGCATATCAACTTAATGGAGAGAGGCTAATCAGCATTACTCAACTTAGGAATGCATCCAATTATGAGTAACCTGAAAGAGAAACAAGTTTCTCAAAACCATTACTATCATCTGAATACCAATCACAAGTATCTACATCTTCGATCTCTTTGAAGAATCCCGATACTTGCGACACCTGGTTCTCTACTTTATTCTTATACCCACAATTTCTCAAAACTTAGACCTTGTATTTCTGCGAAACACTTGTCTAAAAAACTAGAGAAGTCATAAGTAAACAGAACATAGTACGGGACCAACCCCTTTGTCCTGATGGACATTGGAAAACATACAATACTCTGTATAAGTCCGTTGAGTTTGAATAACTCAAAACCTGTGCATCGTAGGTTGAAAATTGTACTTATGGTTAATAACTACTCCGCTGTTCAATGCTCCTTACCCAATCGCCAACTGATATAGGTAAATGTCATCGACATAATATCAAAAAGTTATATCTCACTTTATTAAAATAAACATACAGATATATCATTTTGAAATTTGTGCACAACAACGGATACTCAAAACCAAATACATGCCTGCCGGCAATAACCCAGGCGACTTCCTCAAATATCACCAATTACAACGAATTGCGATATAATGAGGATGATCACCTAATTCCCAATAACTTCCTCCCACTCATCATGTGTAAAACCATATAGATGTGAGAATGAAACCTGGTAAATACATACCCTGGAGTAAGTATCCAATCGGGAAAACAGTTTTCCATTAACAATGCACTGAAACACGAAAATGTTTCGTAGGGGTATCCTGGTATTCATAGTAATGCCTCTTCCATAATCCAATTCATGACTTTAACCGTATATTTATTTGCCATCTCTCCAAATTCCTTTATTTGTCTTTAGTCATTACCTTCTGTACACCATCGTTAGGCTAAATGGTTTTCTTCCTTCCCTACCGTTCGGCACCAGCCTATGGTTTGGAAGAAGACTATCCAGTAAGCATAATATGTGTACCCTCCCCAACCTAGGAGTACTCACATCTTGAGAGAAGGTGATGATAAAAGACAACTGAATAATACCTTATTCTTTTAAAGGTGAAATAGGAGTGGCGATGAAGTACGCGGTTTGGTCGTGAATGATAACAGTCGCAATTTACTTTGCCCTCTTTCTAATCCCTTTATTTTGTCTTTACATATTACCTTCTGTACATCCTACTTAGTCTAATTGGTTTTCTTCATTCCCTACATTTCGGCACCTGCCTATGGTTTGGAAGAAGACTAAGCGTAATAGGTGTACTCTCCTAAACCAAGGAGCCCTCGCAACCTGAGAGAAGGTGATAATAAAAGACAACTGAATAAACCAATTCTATTTCTCTTGAACCTGGATCCATCCTCGAAGAAGTCCCTTCGAGTTCGTATATAACCATACGATGGATCTATCCAATGGAAGTGGATGTCCGTAGTAATACGGGGTGTTCTGAGAAATGCAAAGGGTAGAAGAAGGAGTGGCAATGACTTATGCAACTCAGACAATCCAAAAACCAGTATTTTAAGATAGTTCGGTCAACTTGGTCACTGAGTCATAGTCTAGGGTTGGTCAAAGGTCGCTGCCAAAGAGAGAGAGAAAAGAAACACTCTGCGTGCACTCTAACCTAGATCAGAATGGTTATCACTTTATCTAATCCGGAAACCTCCCACCGTACTGTCAAATTCTCCTCCAAACCTGAAAGAAGAATCAATCGGGATCACCCAAAGAGTAACCAACTCATCAGTGGGAATCAGGATCCAACTCTCATCGCATGATAACGTGAAGGAATCCACTCATGTTATCACACTCCAGAAGGTATGCGCATGCCTGACAAGTTTCAGTTTTTTTTTAGAAACTCCCGATATGATTTTTGCCCCATGCTCTTATGACCTTGGCGTTGGTCAAAATGTCGTAAGTCACATGCCAAGTTCTACCCGTCACTATCTTGTCAATTTGAACCCACCCGCACATGCCCTTGACGTTGGCCAAAATGGCAGAACGACTGTCCCAAACCAACTCATCTATCTATGCAACAGATGAATACCCAGCAGCTACCAAACACTATGCCTTGGCGTTGGTCAAAATACATAGCTTGAATACTACTAAATACACAAATGAAATGACGGAGGGCTACGGCTGGTTTTTGGCGAAAAACCTTTAACGTAACGAACTTGATATCGCTGAAGGAACCTGATAGCTTTTTATAAAATATAGTGGCGAAAAACCTTTGCTAAAGAGGTCACTCCCGGTGAAGGGATCTCGGCTCTTTCCTCGTGGAATGAGGTACAGGATATTCCAACTGAATACCGCAATGCAAAGCAACATATAATCGAGTATAGTGAAGTTATTACCCTGATGCAAACTTCTGTCCAAGGGGTCACTCCCGGTGAAGAGATATCGGCCCTTACCTCGTCGAATGAGGTGCAGGATATTCCAACCGAATACCACTGTGCAAAACAAAAGGAAACGTCTTTGTAATAACATTTTTTAAAACTGTTCCAACAACATCCAAACAGGTTTGTTTTCCTTTGCATTGATCAGAATCAACGCAGTCCCATCAATTAATCACACCAGAAAAGAACGAAAATAAAATGTACGTATATGCCATCCGCATTCGCCACTGGGTCCCGTCATCACCCGTTAGGTTACTTAACTAACGACAGAGCGGGGACTGAACTAGCGCGGGTGTAAAACATATACAACATCTACTAGTATATATACCAATATACAATAATCGCTCCAGGCGTGATAATATGCAACATTACAGAAAAATAAGCATCACAGAACAATACAGATAATCTGGGATCCCCTGGTTTCACAGAGCCGCTGCTGAAACCCGACGTTCCCCTGGTCGTGTGGATAGCCTGTGCAATGAAACCTAGACCCCTACGGGTGCGGCAAGTTACCCGCCAAAACCTGAAGCGAGGCAGCCCCCTACAGCAAAGTGAATGGACCACCCTGTACTTCACGGAATCTGGTAACATGAGCACCCCTCCTTGGGTCAACCTGTACCCCCTATGAGTGCGGCGAATAGTCTGCCAATTCTAGAGTGAGGCCCCTCTGCCTCTCAAAGCCACGAGATGCGGACCCGTTGCCCTCCAGAACCCGGCTATCCGTGCACTCCGTCGCGGGGCAAAACCTAGTACAGAAATGAAAAATATGTACAACGGGTACATCGACCTCAGCCCGGTCGTGCCCTAAAAGATTATTATACAAACAGGCAGTGACGACAGTCCACTGTTAGTGTTTATGCCCTAGAAGGCCATTACTGTATCATACTAGTTTGTATATTACTTAATGGAAGCTTGGGATATTCACATGTATATAACAGTCTTGCTAAACATGGTAGTATGCTACTTGGTTTTTCTATCTTAATATGTGAGTATACGTATTGATAGAGCTCTTAGGATCTTGCTTGACTACCAGCGTTGTGATGGCAGTCACACTAGTGGGGGCTGGGTAGTCTAGAAGCACATCCTTATTCAGGTCCCTGGTCGTTGGATTATCGAGACAGAGCATCGATACTCTGGAGTAGACTGGTGTGTACGCTTCTCATCCCAGTTGGGGAGATGGTCTGTCCCACAGCCGTCAGTACGTCGTACTGGAGATAGTATGCAGGTGCTCGTTAGGTTACGGGTACACCGGACAGGACTCACAGGGAACTGTTGGTTGGTTTTATACCAGTCGTCAGTGAACAGTTCCCAGGTGACATGAGTACAGCATAGTCCGCAGACTTGACACTGCTACTTCGCCTCGAGTGTGTCCTACTGTTCTTAGATTGCTACCCTACCACGGCTCAAAGGAGTCGTGCAAACAGGTAGCAGTTGGGTGCAGTCCCGAGCACTTGGAGGCAGTGGCGGTTAGACAGGATTCGTCTCTCCCAGTATTGGGAGTTGATATCGCGCTGTGTCAGAGAGCCATTACGCAAAGTCCCTGGCCAGGGCAAGCGAGATTTGCTGGTAGGTTCCAGTAGTTTCTCAGGGTGTAATGGGCTTCGCTCCGACACGACTTATACCGCTATTAGGGGACTGACGCTTGCCGCCCCCCTAGGCCCGATATGCGATAGTCTAAGACGAACGGACCGGACTGTATGGAGATTGTCACATCAGACTCAGTAGGAGTTCGGATGGGTTCCCTCATCGGCCTTCTTATCGACATCTACCTGGGGACCGTTACGTACAGCTAGTGCCGCTTGCGGTCTGTGGTTAAACCCACTGCCAGCGTAGTAGTCGAGTCTCTAGAGTCCCACACAGAGAGTTTCCCTACTCCAGGCGAAACGATATAGAGGTCGTATGGTTTTACGACAAGGGTTCGGACGCATACGTGCGTTTACGCGCGTACGACTTTCGGACAGTTTTTACCAGTCGGCTTTGGTTTAAGCCAGTTACTGGTATCCGGTTATTGGATTTATACAGTCTAAAGTTTTTCCGTATTTTTGCGGAAAGGAGGGGCGTTCTCGTAATTGCACTAGAAGCTTCTAGAAGGTGGTGACTAAGGAGGTTTAGGTGGCATATGCAATGAAGGTGATTAGTGAGTCATATGGATGATTCATCCATGTCATTAATGCATGATAAATGCTTAATGACTCATGGAGTGAATCATCACTAGATATTATCAAGCATGGTTGCTAAATTCATTTCTTATTCTTTTCTTGATAAAAGAAATGCTTGATATATATTATCATAACTCACTATTCTCACTTCATTATTATCTTCACCTTCTCTCTCCTCAAGCTCTCCCTCTTCAAACCCTAATCCTCCCCTCTCATGTGTTGAGTACAAGGATTAGTTAGACTACTTAATCCATAACCCTCTCTATATTACACCTAGCTTCTTTGATTAGCACTTAGAGAAGTTTAGTTGCCTCGAGTTTAGAGGCTAAGCTTGGAGTAAAGCTCTCGGGTGGATCGTCTACTACTTCGAGAAGGCCGAGGAGGAGGTGGAGTTCACAAAGACGAAGGACACGATTCGTTAGGTATAATCCCTAAACATAGTAGCATAGAAACTCTATGTTTTAAGTTAGTTATCGTTTAGCTTCGATTCAAGCGGTTAGTCGATGTTTGTTCACTAAACAAGTTCGTTTTTGAAAATTCCGCCTCCCCACAAGTATTGGGGTGTTGTACATCGACTTACAGTGGTATCAGAGCCTCGCTAAACAATAAATAACTTACTTGCAAATTTGTATGAATTTCGAACGGAAAAAACAAAACCGGAAAAGCCCGAAAACTTCAGTTTCTGTCGATTTTTAAATGAAGTCCTAAAATTTTTCAGGGAGGTTCAGAAAGCTTAAAAAGACAGTAGAAGAACACCCAAGAAAATTGGGCACATGATTCGGCTAAAGCGCCGCGGAAACGCGGCGGATCCCACCGATCTGCCGCGGTTCCGCCGCCGAGTTGCCGAGTCATGAATCCAATTTTCCTGTCTTGGTTCTGTGTGATATTTGGGATTTTCTGGAATATTTAATTTTTGCTCAGGTTTCAGATTTGCAGAGCAGTATTGGAGCAAAATTAAAAGTGTTTAATCGATCGAAATTATACAGTATTTGCTTGTTGGATTATATCTGTGATTGTATAATGTGTTCGTAAACCTCCCCTAACTGCTAGTATGTCAGTTGGCAGGGGGTTGCACATTTCTGAAATGGATTTTATCTGTTTGTGCATATGAACTGTGTTGGACTGTTGTGATGTATAGCCGGGGTTATGTGATGGGTTATCATTTAATTCATTTGATGTAAATGTAATTTGTTGTAATATTATTTTGCGGGGCACATCCAGGTTGCGGTTGTAGCCACCGTTGTATTATTTCTTTTTACTGTTTTTGCTCCTAGGACAGACCCAAGGTGGGGTGCACATACTGCCGGGCGGGTAGTTTGCCGCACCCGTAGGGGTCGTGGGTGGGGTAATGGCTATTCATCACAACTGTGTAATCCGTATTTTGTTGCAGGCTCAAAACAAACACGGATTGCTTGCAAATCCAATTAAGTTCATCTGTGATCTGGAATGTATATCATTGCGTCAGACGAATGTAAAATATCTATATATATGATAGCTATTTAGACATCACTTATGTTTTACACCCGCGCTAGCCCAGCCCCCGCTCTGTCGTTAGTTAAGTAACCTAACGGGTAATGACGGGACCCCGTGGCGAATGCGGATGGCATAAGAGGACGTTGTATTTTCGTTGTTTTCTGCAATGATAGGTTAATGATGGGACGCATTATCTATAATGCAAAGAAAATAAACCAAAGTTTTAATCATTGGAACAATTTAAAAGAAACCACTCGGTTAATTTTAAAAAAACAGATATTTTTAAATGCGGAGCTTTAACCACTCCTTTTAAAATCTATCAGGTTCCTTGGGTTATATCAAGTTCACTACGTTCACGGTTTCGCCAAAACCAGTCGTAGCCCTCCATCATTTCTTATGGATGGTCAGTAGTATTCAAGCTATGCTTGTTGGCTTTCGTCAAGGCATAGTGTTTGGTAGCTGCTGGGGTATTCATTTGTTGCATAGATAGATGAGTTGGTTTGGGACAGTCGTATAACCTTGTTGGCTTTCGTCAAGGGTATATACGGGTGGGTTCAAATTAACAAGATAATGATGGGCAGAACTTGACATGTGTTTTATGATTTGTTGGCTTTCGTCAAGGTCATAAGAACATGGGGCAAAAATTTATATCGGGAATTTCTAAAGAAACTGAAATTTGCAAAGAGATGCATACCATTTGGAGTTTGATGAATGTTGGTAGGATTCCTTCAACATTATCATACGATGATATTTGGATCCCGATCCTACTGAGAGTATATGCTACTTATCAGGATATTCGTCACTTAACGATCAATGCTATAAACCAAGTAGGTGTCCAGAAAGGTGTCAGAGGGGTTACGCCCCCAGAGAAAAGAGGTTATTTAATTAAGGAACTTCGCGAAAGCGTTGGAAAACCTCGCTCGAAGTATCGACACTAGCCTGGCTGAACGGTTAAGCAAGAATTGTACAGTGAGAATAGTCCTGGCTAATTCTTCTTTTATGGTTTGAGGAAGGATTCGAAAAACAGTGGGAGCCATCCAGTTTAGATAAATTAAAAACCAATCTAAACTTGCAAGAGCATCATGCTAAAGTGTTTTCTTCTCTCTCTCTCTCATTGCAGCGACCTTGTGACCATGACTAGGTTACATCTAGATAACAAGTTGACTGAATCTAACTTATTTGACTGGCAAAGGTCTGTCCAGATGACCATTGCCTATGACAAGCTGGACCACCCTATTACTACTCAAGATCCCATCGTTGCAGGTCCAGTTTCCACCGTCACGGATATGGATATCCGTCAGACAAAGGAAAAGAATAAAGCGAAAGCCAAGTGCCTCGTGTTGGCTTCAGTTGATGGTATATACCAGAAGCAGCACGAGAAGATGGACTCTGTTTCCATCTTTTTCCATAACAAAGATTTATATGGAGAGCAATCTCATATCGCAAGATATGAGGCCTCGAACGAATTGATTCAAGCGAGGTCGGCTGACGGGTCATATGTAAGGGACGACGTCCTTACGATGACTAGCTATATTGATGAGCTCAAGGACCTGGAGACCACGTTGGGAAACGGGTCATATACTGACTTATTTCCACAGTCCCTACCCTCTACTTACACCCTGAAAGAAACCAGGGAGACACAAGCTCTGCTTAATAGGGGACCTTCTTCTTCTTCATCCAAGGCGAAAGCAAATGGTGAAAAGAAGAAGACCTACGGTGTCAGCAAAGTAGGAGGAAAGGGAAGAGAAAAAGTTTCGGGACTTGGTATAGGTAAGGAGGGACATTCCTATTGTTGTGGGAATGGACATTGGCAGAAGGATTGCAGGGCTTTGGAAGCCAGTAGCCAGGATACGAAGCATGTTGTGGCTTCAGCCTCAAGTGTGTTTGTAATTGAGAACTGTTTGTCAATTAACTCTACTTCCTGGGTACTAGATACCGGAGCAGGATCTCATATCTGTAATTCGTTACATGCTTTGAGAAACCGTAAAGTTATAAGGATAGGTGATTTGTCTCTCAGAGTTGCAAACGGAATGAGCGTGGACGCTGAATCCGTGGGAGAATATCGCCTAGGTTTGACAAGTGGGCAGATATTGATTCTACGTAACTGTCTGTATGTACCTAGTTTGACTTGTAATATCATATCAGTGTCCTCACTTTCAAGAGAGGGATATGACTTTACATTCGTAAGCGATGTAGTTCACATCCACCTAAATCAAGTTCTGATTGGGTCCGGTACATTAGATGACGGTATATACGTATTAAATCAAGCTCAGGTTTTCAATGTCCAGAACACACTTAAAAGAAAGTCTCCAGAAGTGAATCAGGCTTTCTTATGGCATTGTAGACTAGGTCACATCAATGAAACACGGTTAACGAAGTTACATAGAGAAGGATATTTGAATCTGTTCGAATATCAATCTTATGCCACTTGTGAATCTTGTCTCATGGGAAAGATGACAAAGACTCCGTTTTCTGGACACGGAGTAAGAGCGGGCGAGCTCTTAGGACTCGTACACAGTGACGTATGCGGTCCGATGTCTACACATGCGCGAGGTGGTTATTCCTACTTCATTACTTTTACGGATGATTTCTCTAGGTATGGACATATCTTCTTGATGAAGCATAAATCCGAGGCCTTTGAGAAATTCCAAGAATACAAGAATGAAGTGGAAAACCAAACAGGCAAAAGTATTAAGACACTGAGATCTGATCGAGGTGGTGAATACTTAAGTGCCGAGTTCCTGGATTACTTAAAAGAGAAAGGAATTCTCTCTCAGCTTACTCCTCCATACACACCACAACACAACGGTGTATCGGAAAGGAGGAATCGAACCCTATTAGATATGGTTCGTTCCATGATGAGTAAGGCTGAGTTACCGCGATCATTCTGGGGTTATGCGCTAGAATCAGCAGCATATCTTTTGAACAAGGTTCCAACCAAGACTGTGCCTACCACGCCATATCAGATGTGGAGTGGGAAGAAACCCTATCTTCAGTACCTGAAGACATGGGGATGTCCAGCTTTTGTAAAAAAGCAGCATCCGGACAAGCTTGAGGCATGCTCAGTAGAGTGTAAGTTTGTGGGATATCCAAAGAATTCAATGGGATATTGCTTCTACTACGCAGAGGAACAAAAGGTTTTTGTTTCTCGTCATGCCCGCTTCTTAGAAACTGAATTTTTAGAAAATCAGAAGAGTGGGAGCACAGTAGAACTGGAAGAAATTCCAGAACCACAAGCTGTTACTGAAAGTTTGGTGGAACAAGAAGTTTCAGAAGAAAGGGACATACCAGCGCCTATCCGCAGAAGTAGTAGGCAGTCTCATCTGCCCGAGAGATACTACGGTTTTCTCATAGACGGGGATAGAGAAGATTGCGTCATTGATAATGACGACCCTACTAGCTTCCAGCAAGCCATTCAGAGCGGTGACTCGGTAAAATGGTTGGATGCAATGCGGACCGAAATGGAGTCCATGTACACTAACAAAGTATGGACTTTGGACACTGCTCCAGATGGGGTGAAACCCGTAGGATGCAAGTGGATCTTCAGAAAGAAGATTGGTGTAGATGGACAGGTTGAAACCTATAAGGCTAGACTTGTTGCAAAGGGTTTCCGTCAAAGACCTGGTTTGGACTATGACGAAACCTTTTCTCCAGTGGCTATGCTGAAATCCATTCGGGTCCTTCTTGCTATTGCTGCCTTCCACGATTATGAAATCTGGCAGATGGACGTAAAGACGGCCTTTCTAAATGGAAATTTAGAAGTGAGCGTCTATATGGATCAGCCAGAGGGATTCATTCAGAGTGGGAGCAGCGGTAAAGTATGCAAGCTGCTTAAGTCCATTTATGGACTAAAGCAGGCATCGCGGAGTTGGAACATCTGTTTTGATGATACTGTCAAAGAATTCGACTTTATCAAAAATCCAGATGAACCATGCATATACAGTAAGATTGTAGGGAGAGTTGTTGTATTCCTCGTCTTGTACGTGGATGACATTCTCCTAATAGGAAATGATATTCCTATGCTACAGTCAGTCAAAAGATTCTTGTCACAGAAATTCTCCATGAAGGACCTGGGTGATGCCACCTACATTCTGGGGATCCAGATCTATCGTGATAGATCAAAGAGGATGTTGGGACTTTCACAGTCCAGGTACATAGACACCATATTGAAGAGATTCAGTATGGAAGATTCAAAGCGCGGTAACCTACCGGCTTGTCATGGAATCACCCTCTCCAAAGAGATGTCTCCCAAGACTGATTTGGAAAGGGAACGCATGTCGATTATACCCTACGCTTCTGCGGTAGGCTCTATAATGTATGCGATGTTATGTACCAGACCAGATGTAGCATACGCATTGAGCGTTGTAAGCCGGTATCAGGCAAACCCAGGGGAGAATCACTGGATAGCAGTAAAGAACATTCTCAAGTACCTAAGAAGGACTAAGGAAATGTTCTTGGTTTACGGCGGAAAGACCTCAAGATGGAGGCCTATGCTGATTCCGGCTTCCAGAGTGACAAGGATGACTCCAAGTCCATGTCGGGTTATGTCTTTACCCTCAATGGAGGGGCGGTCTGTTGGAAGAGTTCCAAGCAGGACACCGTTGCTGACTCGACGATGGAAGCGGAGTATATAGCTGCTTGCGATGCCGCAAAAGAAGCAGTCTGGATGAAGAAGTTCCTAACAGAACTTCAGGTGGTTCCTACCATAGTTGATCCAATACCTCTGTATTGCGACAACAACGGAGCTATAGCTTTAGCGAAGGAACCGAGGTCCCATCAGAAGTCCAGACACATCTTGAGGCGGTATCACCTGATCAGGGAGATCATTGATCGTCAGGAGATCGAGGTTCGGAGAGTTGCTTCTGAAGAGAACATTGCTGATCCATTCATGAAGGCCCTACCTCAGATTCAGTTCGAGAGGCTACTCGAGATCATTGGTCTTCGATATGCCAGTACATGGCCCTAGTGCAAGTGGGAGATTGTTAGTGTTTATGCCCTAGAAGGCCATTACTGTATCATACTAGTTTGTATATTACTTAATGGAAGCTTGGGATATTCACATGTATATAACAGTCTTGCTAAACATGGTAGTATGCTACTTGGTTTTTCTATCTTAATATGTGAGTATACGTATTGATAGAGCTCTTAGGATCTTGCTTGACTACCGGCGTTGTGATGGCAGTCACACTAGTGGGGGCTGGGTAGTCTACAAGCACATCCTTATTCAGGTCCCTGGTCGTTGGATTATCGAGACAGAGCATCGATACTCCGGAGTAGACTGGTGTGTACGCTTCTCATCCCAGTTGGGGAGATGGTCTGTCCCACAGCCGTCAGTACGTCGTACTGGAGATAGTATGCAGGTGCTCGTTAGGTTACGGGTACACCGGACAGGACTCACAGGGAACTGTTGGTTGGTTTTATACCAGTCGTCAGTGAACAGTTCCCAGGTGACATGAGTACAGCATAGTCCGCAGACTTGACACTGCTACTTCGCCTCGAGTGTGTCCTACTGTTCTTAGATTGCTACCCTACCACGGCTCAAAGGAGTCGTGCAAACAGGTAGCAGTTGGGTGCAGTCCCGAGCACTTGGAGGCAGTGGCGGTTAGACAGGATTCGTCTCTCCCGGTATTGGGAGTTGATATCGCGCTGTGTCAGAGAGCCATTACGCAAAGTCCCTGGCCAGGGCAAGCGAGATTTGCTGGTAGGTTCCAGTAGTTTCTCAGGGTGTAATGGGCTTCGCTCCGACACGACTTATACCGCTATTAGGGGACTGACGCTTGCCGCCCCCCTAGGCCCGATATGCGATAGTCTAAGACGAACGGACCGGACTGTATGGAGATTGTCACATCAGACTCAGTAGGAGTTCGGATGGGTTCCCTCATCGGCCTTCTTATCGACATCTACCTGGGGACCGTTACGTACAGCTAGTGCCGCTTGCGGTCTGTGGTTAAACCCACTGCCAGCGTAGTAGTCGAGTCTCTAGAGTCCCACACAGAGAGTTTCCCTACTCCAGGCGAAACGATATAGAGGTCGTATGGTTTTACAATAAGGGTTCGGACGCATACGTGCGTTTACGCGCGTACGACTTTCGGACAGTTTTTACCAGTCGGCTTTGGTTTAAGCCAGTTACTGGTATCCGGTTATTGGATTTATACAGTCTAAAGTTTTTCCGTATTTTTGCGGAAAGGAGGGGCGTTCTCGTAATTGCGCGAGAAGCTTCTAGAAGGTGGTGACTAAGGAGGTTTAGGTGGCATATGCAATGAATGTGATTAGTGAGTCATATGGATGATTCATCCATGTCATTAATGCATGATAAATGCTTAATGACTCATGGAGTGAATCATCACTAGATATTATCAAGCATGGTTGCTAAATTCATTTCTTATTCTTTTCTTGATAAAAGAAATGCTTGATATATATTATCATAACTCACTATTCTCACTTCATTATTATCTTCACCTTCTCTCTCCTCAAGCTCTCCCTCTTCAAACCCTAATCCTCCCCTCTCATGTGTTGAGTACAAGGATTAGTTAGACTACTTAATCCATAACCCTCTCTATATTACACCTAGCTTCTTTGATTAGCACTTAGAGAAGTTTAGTTGCCTCAAGTTTAGAGGCTAAGCTTGGAGTAAAGCTCTCGGGTGGATCGTCTACTACTTCGAGAAGGCCGAGGAGGAGGTGGAGTTCACAAAGACGAAGGACACGATTCGTTAGGTATAATCCCTAAACATATTAGCATAGAAACTCTATGTTTTAAGTTAGTTATCGTTTAGCTTCGATTCAAGCGGTTAGTCGATGTTTGTTCACTAAACAAGTTCGTTTTTGAAAATTCCGCCTCCCCACAAGTATTGGGGTGTTGTACATCGACTTACATCCACATGTTGGACGCTCGCCCCGCAATATCAAATGTACAAATAAATCCAAACTGCATACCATTGCACACTGCTATCCACCACGACAAATCCGCAACATCACAGCACAACACAGAACATCAACGCGAATGTCACGTTCGCAAATCCGTCTAAAAGGACTATAGCAATTAGACGCAATTTACCGCTCAAATGACATTCCCGGTCGGAGATATAATGTAAGTACTGTAAACTAACACGTTTAAATTTCGATCGACAAAATTTCCCGAAATGGGTCCCACGTACATTTGCTATACAGTAAAAAACACTGGGCCCAAAAGAACCATTCCAAAACCCACAATTTCCCATGTAGAAGCTACTGGAGAAATTTGGTGCACTGTGGCTACAGTATGGCGGCGGATCCGCCGCCAAAACGTGGTTTTGGCCGCTGATCCGCCGCTCTACAGTAAAATCAGCCCACCAAATTTTCACAGTTTTCTTAGAAAAGCCTGCTCGATTTTCTGAGATACTCAAAATGATTTTTAGGCCTGTTTTAAAATCGACAGAAACTTTAGACTTGGAAATTGCGATTTTGAAAATTCCGCTCGATCGATATTTTAAACGCGTTAGAACAAGTTAGTAAAGCTTAATAGCGTGGCTCTGATACCATGTAAGTCTACGGTAGCGCCCCGGCCGTCTTTCAGACGCCAAATGCGGAACAAAAACTTTTATAACTGGCGCTATCGCATACTATAACCCGGATCTGCCATTAACGCTAAACTAACAAACTGTAAAAAGGGTAGAAAGGTTATACCGAACGATCCGAGTCCTTCGTTCTTTAACCATCATCCCACGCTCCGTTGCGGCTGCTCCAATCTCGTCGATCTCCGATCTGCTCGTCCAGGTGGAACCACGTCATCGGATCTTTAAACGGGCTCCCGCCTCTGACCCGAGGCAACTCGATCATTAAGTTTGCTAAAAGAGATGACCAAGATTGATGTAGAGAATGAGTAGAACACTTTGTCTCGCTTTGTCCAAAGCCATGGACGAACGGTTAATGAAGTTGCCATTTGGAATGATATGAAATGAGAAATGAGCTATGAAATTTCCATACACCAAATCACATAAACTTTTTAATCAACAACCATCTCTTTTCTACCAAGTGAGTGAGAGAAGAGGAGGGGAGGGGCCGACCATATATAGAGGTGGAGGGGTGAGTGTAGGAGCAAGGGGGATGACCACAAGCAAAGCTTCTCACAAAAGATCTTAGCAAGAACAAGAATCATTAATGCAAAAGAATGAGTCACTAATACACCTCATCAACTCATTAAAGCAAACAATGAGTCACTAACCTAGTCACCTCTTCTAGAACCTTCCACACTCATGACTCACCTCATGACTCACCCAAAAGAAGAAAAGATAAATCCGCATTAAACCGAATATTTAATATGGGTGATAGAAAACTGGAAACTGGAAACTGGCAACTTCCAAAAGTGATCCCGAAACGAATTTCAGGATAATCCCGTAACAGTATAAATATACCCGCATTTGTATTACGACCGAATACAAATGCAACTGAGACAAAGATATTATATCTACTAAGTATAATACATGGATCCGGCTTAAACCAAAGCCCACCAGTATTATCTTCCCGAAATATGACACGTGCGTAAACGCACGTGCATTTTCCGAACCTTGCCATAAAACCATACGGCCTCTACAACGTTTCGCCCGAACTTGGGAAACTATCTGTGGGGGGACTCTAATGATTCGTCAGTACCCTGGCAGTGGGTTTAACCACAAGCACGTCAGCGGCACTAGCAGTGCGTAACGGCTGCCCATGTACTGACCTCAAGGGAGGCCGATGAGCGAACTCATCCGGAAACCCTACTGAGCCTAACAGTGACAATGTATATACAGTCCGGTCTGTTCGTCTATGAGTATCGCATATCCGGCCTAGGGGGCTAGTAACATCAGACCCCTAATAACGGTATAAGTCGTGTCGGAGACAAGCCCTGAACACCCTGAGAAACTACCGGAGTACCTACCAGTAATTCTCACCTGCCTTGGCCAAGGACTTGGTGTAATGGCTTTCCTAGACACAACGCGATCTCCACCCCCAATACCGGGAGAGACGAATCCCCTGCCGATCCGCTCACGTACCTCCATGTGGCTCGGGACTGTACCCAAAAACTACCTGTTTGCACGACTCCTTTGAGCCGTGGTAGGGTAGAAATCAAAGCACAGTGGGAACTCACACGAGACAAATGACGACCTCAGGTCGATGAACTAACCTGTACACATGTCACCAGGGAACTGCAATCTGACGATATGTATAATACCAACTAGCAGGTTCCCGGCGAGTCCTGTCCGGTGTACTCATAACCCAATAAGCACCTGTATACATCTTAGGTGATCCAACTGACACCAGTGGCTTGTGAGACCAGCCACCGCCCCTCGTCGGGGTCTTGACTGTATACAGTAGTCTACTCCGGAGTATCGATGCCCTGTCTCGAAACTCCCACGACTAGGGACCACTATTAAGGATGTGCTTATGGACTACCCAACTTTCACGTATATGATCGCCCTCATACTGTTGGTTGTCAAGCAAGATCCTAAGGGCTCTATCAACATGTAACATGTAATCAGTCACCTGAACATGTACACGACTGATAAAGGCAAACCAGATAGCATACTATCATCTCGAGTAAGACTGTCCTACCGGCATAGGTCCTCCTCAATCATTGCAATCACGTGCCTGCGATCCAATAATTGACTTTGAGGGCACTATATCCAACAAGAATTGCTACATCATGCCATGATATACTTGCTATGCTCACATCGCTATGCTATGTTGCATGATATACTTACTATGTTCATATCACTGTTCCACGTTGCATGATATACGGATATGCTTACATTCTGTTATATGTCGCATACCTACATGCTTACACATATACCTTGCTATAGCTACATGTTCACTTCATATGATGTTGCGATGTATTTTGGATAAATTGGGAACCGCATGATATATTTAATAACTTGATGCATTTAAATATCGGTTTTCCCTTTATATGCTCATATTACCGTTCTATGTTGAATATATTACGTTTCATGGATTTACGCATTGAGATATGGATTTCATATGATTTTCTGGATTTGAGAACTGCGGGGATATTTCAAGAAATGTGTATTGTTTTGATAACCCGGTTTCTCTGGATATGTGGATTGCGAGTGTCGGAGTTGGACAATCAGGTTCCGTGAGATATATGGATACGTGGATTGCGAGTGTCGAAATTGGACACTCAGGTTCCGTGGATTGCGAGTGTCGATGTAGGACACTCAAGTTCCGTGAGATGTATGGATATGAGGGACAGTCCTGGTGACGGCGCCTAAGAGATGAGTATTTACGTTTTGATACTGGACACGGGTTTTCATGATATTTCGGGTGTCGATGTTGGACACTCAGGTTCCATGATTTTGATATGTCGCGAGGGACACACGTTGATTTATATCCTCATATTTACCTGCATACGCTTTTATGATATTTACATGCATGAGTTGTTGTGTCAATGGTTGACACGTGGATGAGATCCACATGCATACATGCATTTGATTATATGGTTGGATGATATCCACTTGCTGATAGGCATTGATTATGTTGTTGGCACATATGCAGATACGGTCACCCTAGATATCATAGTATTACCTTTATGATATAGTTGAACTAGGAATCATTATTTATTTCGATTTCTACCTAATGATATTTTCTACTCACGAGTTGGCAACTCACCCCCATTGTGCCACAGTTCTTGCAGGTTGACCGCATGGATCAATAGCGGCATCGCTGGCACACAGCTGTTTTGGGTGATTTGCTTTGGTAGGTGGTACATGTTGGATCGTGCCACTCTTGTATTATTATTCCTATTATATCTAGTCAACTCCATCAAATCAGAAACTGGTATTTGTATAAGTAGTAAGACTTAGCAAGACTTGTAGTTGCGAGACTTGAGCGATGGGTTATATGTTCGCTTGGTGGGTTTGATGTCTTGCTTTTCTTTTTTCCTTGTGTGGATTTTTGCTATTGGGCATCGTATACTTATATTCTGTCTTGCGTGGTTGTGACCCCGCCGTTTTGGCGAAGAGCTAGCTCCCGCTTGGGGATGCCTATATATTGTGGTATATCTGTTTTGGATCAAAATATACGAGGGAGGTGCTGCCCGAAATAAAAAAAAGGGGTTTAGATTTCTGGGTTTTTGGCTTACATAAGTTACGTTGCGCTTTTAGACATTGCGTGATTTAAGTGTCGGTCACGAACTAAATTCGGGTCGTGACAAAGTTGGTATCAGAGCGCTAGATTTAACCTTAGTTCGAGTTTTGGTTTGACTATATGGAGTCTGGGGCGTAATCTATTTCGGAAGCTAGGCTTGACCTTACGGAACTTAGACTTGAACAGGGGGTATTAGACTCGAACTTTCGTTACATAGGCTGACCCTGATTGATGGAGTAGGTAGCTTGAGTAGAGTGACGTACCGTACGTATGTTTTGTTAGTGTGATATGCTCTAGAGGCCATTATTGTATAGTACTAGTTTGTATATTACATTTTGGAAGCTTGGGATATATACATGGATTGACATTCTTGCTCAATATGGTAGTATGCTACTTGGTTTGTATCTATCTTAATATGTGTATGTGTTTCTTTTGACATATTGCTAATACATATTGATAAAGCCCTTAGGATCTTTTGCTTGACTACCAGCGTTGTGATGGAGTCACACTAGTGGGGGCTGGGTAGTCTATAAGCACATCCTTATATAGGTCCCTGGTCGTAGGATTATCGAGACAGGGCATCGATACTCCAGAGTAGACTAGTGTATACGCTTCTCATCCCAGGAGGGGAGATGGTCTGTCCCACAGCCATCAGTACGTCGTACTGGAGATAGTATGCAGGTGCTCGTTAGGTTACGAGTACACTAGACAGGACTCGCTGGGAACTGTTGGTTGGTATTATACCTATCGTTAGTTGTCAGTTCCCAGGTGACATGAGTACAGCTTAGTCCGTTGACTTGACACTGTCACTTCGCCTCGAGTGTGTTCCCACTGTTCTTAGATTACTACCCTACCATGGCTCAAATGAGTCGTGCAAACAGGTAGTAGTTGGGTGCATTCCCGAAGCACTTGGAGGCAGTGACGGTTAGACAGGATTCGTCTCTCCCGGTATTGGGAGTCGATATCGCGCTGTGTCTAGGAGAGCCATTACACAAAGTCCCTGGCCAGGGCAAGCAAGATTTACTGGTAGTGTTTCCAGTATTTTCTCAGGGTGTTTTGGGCTACACTCCGACACGACTTGTACCGCTATTAGGGGACTGACTTTTACCGCCCCCTAGGCCCGACATGCGATACTTTCAGACGAACAGATCAGACTGTATGGAGATTGTCACATTCAGGCTCAGTAGGAGTTCGGATGGGTTCACCTCATCGGTCTTCTTATCGGCATCTACCTGGGGACCGTTACGTACAGCTAGTACCGCTTGCGGCCTGTGGTTAAACCCACTGCCAGCGTAGTTTCGAGTCTTTAGAGTCCCATACAGAGGGTTGTTCGCCTTTGGGCAAAACAGAGTAGAGGTCGTATGGTTTTACCACGGGGTTCGTTCGCATACGCGCACTTGTGCACGTTTGGTGTCCGGGCAGTTATTACTAACGGGCTTTGGTTTAAGCCAGATCCTAGTATTTGTTTTAGGATTGGTTTTGTCTCATTGTATTCATGTTCCTTGGAACACGGATGCGGGTGTGTATACACAGTTGACAGAGGCAGAGGAACCTCATTAGGGTTTTGACCATTGACTTGATTAAAACCAAAATGAGATTGAGGAAATTGATTAATGAGTTTTAATTAGTGATAATTGTATCATGGTTAATTAGGTTTGACCCTTTGACCAAGTTGACCCATGTTGATGTAAGTCCATGCTACCTCTCCCGGTACTTTCGGGCATGCGGAATTTGGTGAAAAACAATTTTCTTAGAGGTGGTAACATGGACTCAAAACCGGATCTTTGTTAAACATCTAACTAACAACCTAACTATGAGTTGCTAACTACTCGGTTAGGGGGTTATACCTTTCTTTTTCTCGAACTCCTTCGTCTTCAAGTTTCGATGGTCGTCCGAAACGGCTTCTCCCCGTCGTCTCCTTGCGCCGAAGATAGATCCACCTGAAAGCTTCAACCTTAGGCTCCTTCTTCGAACTTTGAAGAAACTAGTTCACTCGGTTTGCTAAACCTTGTGAACTAGAGTGAGTAGAGAAGAGTTTGTATGGGATTTTATCTATGGTTCTTGGTTCTCAACTCATGAGACAAGTGAATCATAGAATCAAGAGAGGGAGAGCAAGAGGAGGAAGATGAGAGCTCAAGAACAAGAGAGAGAGTGAGCATGAAAGAATGAGAGAAGACTTTTCTCATTTTGGCTCTCATAATCCAAAACCATCATCACAAAAATAATAATCAAGTATTGTGTAAAATGGTTCAAGTCAAAATGGCTAAATCATTTCATGCACTCATTTCTCACAAAAGAAACAAGCAAGTAAAAAGTCTTTGCCATGAAATGATAGCCATAGTCATCATGATGGTCAACTAGTCCAACCTAGTCAACCGGTCAACAAAGTCAACAAGTCAACAAAGTCAACCCCTCAACAACCATGTCACCACAATACTTAATTAATATAATTGTTAATCACATATCATATTCTCATTAGGGTTGACCAAAAAGTCAATAGTCAACAGTCAACGGTCAACAACCCTAATGAGAATCCTCTGCCTCTGTCTCTCCGTCAACTGTGAATACACACCCGCATCCGCGTTCCGAGGAACACGAATACATACTGGATAAATCCAATCCCAAAACGTACACTAGGATCTGGCTTAAACAAAAGCCGCTAGTGATAACTGTCCGGACACTGTACGTGCATAAGTGCACGGATGTGACCGAACCCTGTCGCAAAACCATGCGACCTGCCGCAAAACCATGCGACCTGCCGCAAAACCATGCGACCTCTACTCTTTTGCCTAAAGACGAATAGCTTTCTGTGTGGGACTCTAAAGACTAGACACTACGCTGGCAGTGGGTTTAACCACAGACCGCAAGCGGCACTAGCTGTGCGTAACGGTCCCCAGGTAGATGCCGACAAGAAGACTGACGAGGCGAAACCCATCTGAACTCCTACTGAGCCTGAATATGACATTCTCCGTACAGTCCGGTCTGTTCGTCTGATACATCGCATGGCGGGCCTAGGGGGCGGTAAACGTCAGTCCCCCAATAGCGGTACAAGTCGTGTCGGAGTGAAGCCCAAAACACCCTGAGATAACACTGGAAGCCTACCAGTATATCTCGTTTGCCCTGGCCAGGGACTACTCGTGTAATGGCTCTCCTAGACATAGCGCGATGTCAACCCCCAATACCGGGAGAGACGAATCCTGTCTAACCGTCACTGCCTCCAAGTGCTTCGGGACTGCACCCAACTACCACCTGTTTGCATGACTCCTTTGAGCTGTGGTAGGGTAGTAATCAAAGTACAGTGGAAACACACTCGAGGCGAAGTGACAGTGTCAAGTCAGCGGACTAAGCTGTATTCATGTCACCTGGGAACTGATAACTGACGATAGGCATAATACCAACTAGTCAGTTCCCGACGAGTCCTGTCCAGTGTACTCGTAACCCAACGAGCACCCGCATACTATCTCAAGTACGACGTACCGACGGCTGTAGGACAGACCGTATCCCACACTGGGATGAGAAGCGCATGCGCTAGTCTACTCCAGAGTATCGATGCCCTGTCTCGATAGTCCTGCGACCAGGGACCTGCATAAGGATGTGCTTATAGATTACCCAGCCCCACTAGTGTGACTGCCATCACAACGCTGGTAATCAAGCAAAGATCCTAAGGGCTCCACTAATGTGTATAGGCGATATACTAAAATAAACACATGTACACATTGAAGTAGAAACAAACCAAGTAGCATACTACTATTTTGAGCAAGATTGTATATACAAGGTGAATATCCCAAGCTTCCATTAAGTAATATACAAACTAGTATGATACAGTAATGGCCACTAGGGCATATACACTAACAATCTCCCACTTGCACTAAGGCCATGTACTGGCGTATCGAAGACCTATCATCTCGATCAGCCGCTCGAACTGAGTCTGGGGCAAGGCCTTGGTGAATGGATCTGCAGTGTTATCTTCTGAAGCGACTCTCCGAACCTCGATCTCCTGGCGATCCACGATCTCCCTGATCAGGTGATACCGCCTTAAGATGTGTCTGGATCTCTGATGGGACCTGGGTTCCTTCGCTAAAGCTATAGCCCCGTTGTTGTCGCAATACAGAGGTATTGGATCAACAATGGATGGAACCACCTGAAGCTCTTTCAAGAACTTCCTCATCCAGACAGCTTCTTTTGCGGCATCAGATGCAGTGATGTATTCCGCTTCCATCGTCGAGTCTGCAACGGTTTCCTGTTTGGAACTCTTCCAACACACCGCCCCTCCATTGAGGGTAAAGACAAACCCCGACATGGACTTGGAATCATCCTTGTCACTCTGGAAGCTGGAGTCAGCAAAGGCCTCGATCTGGAGGTCTTTTCCGCCATACACCAAGAACATCTCCTTAGTCCTTCTCAGGTACTTGAGAATGTTCTTTACCGCTATCCAGTGTTTCTCCCCAAGGTTAGACTGATACCGGCTTACCACACTCAGTGCATAAGCTACATCCGGTCTGGTACACAATATCGCATACATTATAGAGCCTACCGTAGAAGCGTAGGGTATAATAGACATGCGATCCCTCTCCAAATCAGTCTTGGGAGACATCTCTTTAGAGAGGGTGATCCCGTGACAAGCCGGTAGGTTACCGCGCTTGGAATCTTCCATACTGAATCTCTTCAGTATGGTGTCGATATACCTGGACTGTGAAAGTCCTAATATCCTCTTGGATCTATCACGATGGATCCGGATCCCCAGGATGTATGAGGCATCACCCAGGTCTTTCATGGAGAACCTGTGTGATAAGAACCCCTTGACAGATTGTAGCATAGGAATGTCATTTCCTATTAAGAGAATATCATCCACGTATAAAACGAGGAATACTACAGTTCTCGCTACAAATCTACTGTAGATGCATGGTTCATCTGGATTTTTGATAAAGCCAAATTCCTTGACCGTCTCATCAAAACAGATGTTCCAACTCCGCGATGCCTGCTTTAATCCATAGATGGACTTAAGCAACTTGCACACCTTTCCGCTGCTCCCACTCTGAATGAAACCCTCTGGTTGGTCCATATAGACACACTCCTCTAAATTTCCATTTAGAAAAGCCGTCTTTACGTCCATTTGCCAGATCTCATAATCGTGGAAGGCAGCAATGGCAAGAAGGATCCGAATGGATTTCAGCATAGCCACTGGAGAAAAGGTTTCGTCATAGTCCAAACCAGGTCTTTAACGAAAACCCTTCGCAACAAGTCTAGTTTTATAGGTCTCAACCTGTCCATCTACACCAATCTTCTTTTTGAAGATCCACTTGCATCCTACGGGTTTTACCCCGTCTGGTGCAATGTCCAACGTCCATACCTTGTTGGTGTACATGGACTCCATTTCGGTCCGCATTGCATCCGGCCATTTTACTGAGTCAACGCTCTGAACGGCCTGCTGGAAGCTAGTAGGCTCATCATAATCTATGATGCAATCCTCTCTATCCTCGTCTATGAGAAAACCGTAGTATCTCTCGGGCGGATGAGACTGCTTACTACTTCTGCGGAGCGGCGTAGGAATGTCCTATTCTCTTGAACCCTCTGGTTCCACTAAGCTTTCAGTAATAGCTCGTGGTTCTGGAATTTCTTCCAGTTCTACTGCGCTCCCACTAATTTCCTTTTCTAAGAACTGATGTTCTAGAAAATGAGCATGACGAGAAACAATAACTTTTTGTTCCTCTTCGCAGTAGAAGAAATATCCCTTGGAGTTCTTTGGATATCCCACAAACTTACACTGTACTGAGCGTGCCTCGAGCTTGTCCGCATGCTGCTTTTTGACAAAAGCTGGACTTCCCCATGTCTTAATATGATTAAGATGGGGCCTCTTCCCACACCACATCTCATATGGTGTGGTAGGCACAGTCTTAGTGAGAACTCGGTTCAAAAGGTACGCAGCTGATTCTAGCGCATACCCCCAGAATGATCGCGGTAACTCAGCGTTACTCATCATGGACCGTACCATATCCAATAGGGTGCGGTTCCGTCTCTCCGATACACCGTTATGTTGCGGAGTGTATGGAGGAGTAAGCTGAGAGAGAATTCCGTTCTCTTTTAAATAGTCCAGGAACTCGGCACTCAAGTATTCACCACCTCGATCCGATCTTAGGATCTTGACACTTTTGCCGGTCTGTTTTTCTACTTCATTCTTATATTCCTGGAACTTTCCAAAGGCTTCGGACTTATGTTTCATTAAGAAGACATAACCGTACCTTGAAAAGTCATCCGTAAAAGTAATGAAGTAAGAATAATCGCTTCGTGCATGTGTAGACATTGGACCGCACACGTCGCTGTGTACGAGTCCCAAGAGCTCGCTCGCTCTTACTCTGTGTCCAGTAAACGGAGTCTTTGTCATCTTTCCTTTGAGACAGGATTGACAAGTGGCATACGATTGATATTCGAACGGATTCAAATATCCTTCTGTATGTAACTTCGTCAACCTTCTCTCATTGATGTGACCCAGTCTACAATGCCACAAGAAAGTCTGATTTATTTCCGGAGACTTTCTTTTGTGTGTATTCTGGACATTGAAAATCTGTGGTTGGTTTAATACGTATATACCATTGCTCAATGTACCTGACCCAATCATAACTTGATTAAGGTGAATGTTTACAACATTGCTTACAAACGCAAATTCATAACCTTCTTTAGAAACTAAAGATACAGAAATGATATTACAAGTTGCGTTGGGTACAAAAAAGCAATTACGCAAAACCAAAACATGTCCATCTGACATTCCCAGGTGATAGTCCCCCACGGCTTTAGCATCCATGCTAGCTCCGTTCGCAACTCTGAGGGTCATGTCACCTGCTTTCAAAACACTACGGTTTCTCAACGCCTGCATAGAATTACAGATATGAGATCCTGATCCGGTATCCAATACCCAGGAAGTAGAGTTTATTGAAAGACAGTTTTCAATAACATACACACCTGAAGCTGAAGCTGCAACCTGCTTCAATTCCTGTGTTCTGGCCTTCCAGGCCCTGCAATCATTCTTCCAATGTCCTTTCTTATGACAATAGAAGCATTCTTCCTTATCCACAAGGTTCCCCGCTTTCTTTGTTGCTTTTGCTTTTCCCTTCGTATCCACTTTACTAACACCGCCTCTTGGTTTGGCGGGGGCTTTCTTCTTCTTTCCCTTGGCTTTCGCCTTGGACCAAGAAGAAGATGATCCTCCTACAAACAAAGTGGATGTTTCCCTACCTTTCTGTAGGGTGCCCTCTGCGCTCCTCAGCATGTTGAGGAGCTCTGAAAGTTCAACTTCTTTTTCTTGTAAGTTGAAGTTCAGTATGAACTGGGCGTAAGTGGAAGGAAGGGACTGGAGAACTAAGTCCGTATAGAGCTCACTCTCCAATGTGGTCCCTAGGTCCGCGAGCTCCTCAATGTAGCTGATCATCTTAAGCACGTGCCCTGCTACTGATGATCCGACGGCCATCCTTGCCGAAAATAACTTTTTCGACGCTTCGTATCTTGCGATACGAGATTGCTCTCCATACAGTTCTTTTGTATGAAGAAATATGGATTCCAAGTCCATATTCTCGTGCCTCCTCTGATGTTCATTGTCCATAGAGGCAAGTACGAGGCATTTGGCCTTCGCGCTATCAATCTCCAAGTGTTACGGATTTCCTTATCCGCGACGCTGGAAGTGGGACCAGGGACAGGGGGAGCTTTGGTGGTAAGAAGATACCCCAGCTTGTCGTAAGTGATTGCCATCTTGATATTCCTGAACCAATCTTTGTAGTTTGGCCTTGTCAGTATGTTTTTATCTAGAAGTAACTTAAGTCCAGTCATGTCGATTGGTCGCTGCAATTAGGAGAGAGAGAAGAAACACTCAGCATGATGCTCTTGCAAGTTTAGAGTGGTTTTTAGTTTGTCTAAACAGGATGGCTCCCACTGTTTCTCGAATCCCTCCTCAAACCATAAAGGAAGAATTAGTCGGGATCAATCCCACCGCACAATACTTGCTTAACCGTTCAGCCAGGCCAGTGTCGGTACTTCGAGGGAGGTTTTCCAACGCTTTCGCGAAGTTCCTTAATTCAAGAACCTCTTTTCCCTGGGGGCGTAGCCCCGCTAACACCTTTCTAGGCACCTACTAGGTTTATAGCATTGATCGTTTAGTGAGAAATTTCCCGAGGAGTAGCATATACTCACAGTAGGATCGGGATCCAAATATCATCGCGTGACGAAACTGAAGGAATCCTACCAGAATCATCACACTCCAAATGGTATGCAAGTCTAGCAAGTTTCAGTACTTATGAAACTCCCGATGTGGATTTTTGCCCCATGCTCTTATGACCTTGACGAAGGTCAACAAATCATAAGTCACATGTCAAGTTCTGCCCGTCATTATCCAGGTTAATTTGAATCCACCCGTATATACCCTTGATGAAGGTCAACAAGGTAATGCGAATGTCCCAAACCAACACATCTATCTATGCTACATATGAATACCCAACAGCTACCAATCACTATGCCTTGACGAAGGTCAACAAACATAGCTTGAATACTATTGAATATTCATACGAAACGACGGAGGGCTACGAATGGTTTTTGGCGAAACCGTGAACGTAGTGAACTTGATATAATCGATGGAACGAGATAGCTTTTAAAAGGAGTGGCTCAAGCTCTGCATTTAAAAGTTGGTTTTGAAAAGAACCGAGTGGTTTTTCGAAAGTGTTCCAACGACCTTAGCATGGTTTATTATCTTGCATTAGTTCTTTTAATGCGTGATATTCTTGCATTAGTTCTTTTAATGCGTCCCATCATTTAATCCTACCATTGCAGAAAACAACCAAAATATGACGTACGCTTATGCCATTCGCATTCGCCACGGGGCCCCGTCATTACCCGTTAGGTTACTTAACTAACGACAGAGCGGGGGCTGGGCTAGCGCGGCTGTAAAACGTAAGCAACGCCTAAATAATATCATATATAGATATATTGCAATGATAGCCATTTCAGATCACAGATGAACACATTGGATATACTAGGAATCCGCAATTCGTACGAGCCTGTAACGAAAAGCAGATTACACGGTCACGGTGAATAGCCAATACCCCACCCAAGACCCCTACGGGTGCGGCAAACTACCCGCCAAGTACCCGAAGCGAAGCAACCTCCCTCAACTCCGTGAGTAGGCCACTCGGCACTTCGGCATACCCGGTAGTTTGTGCACCCCCTCCATGGGTCTATCCTAGGAGCAAAAACAGTAAAAAGAAATTATACAATGACGGCTACAACCCCGACCCGGTTGTGCGGCCATACAAATAATTATTACATCAATTTACAAATTTACATGAATTGAAAGAAAAGAAAACTCTCGTCTCACAACCCCCGGCTATTCACCCGCGACAATCCAATGAATTCATATACACATTCCAGCAACATTACAGATCACAGATTTGTATAACCCCCACTAATCGACATATAGCGATTAGCAGACGTTCAATACAAATATCACATCACAGAAAAACCCGTCAGCTTAAGTCTTTTAGAAGTTCGATCAAAAATACGGATTTTCAGGACCCCAAAAATAAATTTTTCGTTCTGGAAAATCTGGGCAGAAAATATATATTCCAAAAATCCCAAAACAACCCCAGAAAAACACTGCACCAAACTTGGACCTTGGCCGAGTCAACTCGGCCGCGGAACCGCGGCGGGAGCGTGCTCCCGCCGAGTTTCCGCGGCTCTTTGACTCGATCGTTGGACCAAATTTGGTGGGTGTTCACACTAAAGCCTGAGCCGATTTTTAAGATGAAAATTATCAACTTTTGAACAGAAAAAATTTCGGCAGAAACTTGACAGTTTTGGGTTCGTTTTGCGACTTTTCTTTGATCGATCTTCTAGCTACTTTGCTAACATGTTAGATAGAGTTTAACTAGGCTCTGATACCACTGTAAGTCCATGCTACCTCTCCCGGTACTTTCGGGCATGCGGAATTTGGTGAAAAATAATTTTCTTAGAGGTGGTAACATGGACTCCAAACCGGATCTTTGTTAAACATCTAACTAACAACCTAACTACGAGTTGCTAACTACTCGGTTAGGGGGTTATACCTTTCTTTTTCTCGAACTCCTTCGTCTTCAAGCTTCGATGGTCGTCCGAATCGGCTTCTCCCCGTCGTCTCCTTGCGCCGAAGATAGATCCACCTGAAAGCTTCAACCTTAGGCTTCTTCTTCGAACTTTGAAGAAACTAGTTCACTCGGTTTGCTAAACCTTGTGAACTAGAGTGAGTAGAGAAGAGTTTGTATGGGATTTTATCTATGGTTCTTGGTTCTCAACTCATGAGACAAGTGAACCATAGAATCAAGAGAGGGAGAGCAAGAGGAGGAAGATGAGAGCTCAAGAACAAGAGAGAGTGAGCATGAAAGAATGAGAGAAGACTTTTCTCATTTTGGCTCTCATAATCCAAAACCATCATCACAAAAATAATAATCAAGTATTGTGTAAAATGGTTCAAGTCAAAATGGCTAAATCATTTCATGCACTCATTTCTCACAAAAGAAACAAGCAAGTAAAAAGTCTTTGCCATGAAATGATAGCCATAGTCATCATGATGGTCAACTAGTCCAACCTAGTCAACCGGTCAACAAAGTCAACAAGTCAACAAAATCAACCCCTCAACAACCATGTCACCACAATACTTAATTAATATAATTGTTAATCACATATCATATTCTCATTAGGGTTGACAAAAAAGTCAATAGTCAACAGTCAACGGTCAACAACCCTAATGAGAATCCTCTGCCTCTGTCTCTCCGTCAACTGTGCATACACACCCGCATCCGCGTTCCGAGGAACACGAATACATACTGGATAAATCCAATCCCAAAACGTACACTAGGATCTGGCTTAAACCAAAGCCCGCTAGTGATAACTGTCCGGACACTGTACGTGCATAAGTGCACGGATGTGACCGAACCCTGTCGCAAAACCATGCGACCTGCCGCAAAACCATGCGACCTCTACTCTTTTGCCTAAAGGCGAATAGCTTTCTGTGTGGGACTCTAAATACTCGACACTACGCTGGCAGTGGGTTTAACCACAGACCGCAAGCGGCACTAGCTGTGCGTAACGGTCCCCAGGTAGATGCCGACAAGAAGACTGACGAGGCGAAACCCATCTGAACTCCTACTGAGCCTGAATGTGACATTCTCCGTACAGTCCGGTCTGTTCGTCTGATACATCGCATGGCGGGCCTAGGGGGCGGTAAACGTCAGTCCCCCAATAGCGGTACAAGTCGTGTCGGAGTGAAGCCCAAAACACCCTGAGATAACACTGGAAGCCTACTAGTATATCTCGTTTGCCCTGGCCAGGGACTACTCGTGTAATGGCTCTCCTAGACATAGCGCGATGTCAACCCCCAATACCGGGAGAGACGAATCCTGTCTAACCGTCACTGCCTCCAAGTGCTTCGGGACTGCACCCAACTACCACCTGTTTGCACGACTCCTTTGAGCCGTGATAGGGTAGTAATCAAAGTACAGTGGGAACACACTCGAGGCGAAGTGACAGTGTCAAGTCAGCGGACTAAGCTGTACTCATGTCACCTGGGAACTGATAACTGATGATAGGCATAATACCAACTAGTCAGTTCCCGACGAGTCCTGTCCAGTGTACTCGTAACCCAACGAGCACCCGCATGCTATCTCAAGTACGACGTACCGACGGCTGTGGGACAGACCGTCTCCCACACTGGGATGAGAAGCGCATGCGCTAGTCTACTCCGGAGTATCGATGCCCTGTCTCGATAGTCCTGCGACCAGGGACCTGCATAAGGATGTGCTTATAGATTACCCAGCCCCACTAGTGTGACTGCCATCACAACGCTGGTAATCAAGCAAAGATCCTAAGGGCTCCACTAATGTGTATAGGCGATATACTAAAATAAACACATGTACACATTGAAGTAGAAACAAACCAAGTAGCATACTACTATTTTGAGCAAGATTGTATATACAAGGTGAATATCCCAAGCTTCCATTAAGTAATATACAAACTAGTATGATACAGTAATGGCCTCTAGGGCATACACACTAACAGTTGACTTGGATATTTTTTGTGAGCATGCTTAGCATTAATTATGATATGATAAGGGTCAAATCAATATCAACCATGACAATTTATCCTAATTAAAATTATCATTATTCTTTTGGTTCATATGAGAGAAAGGTTCACATTATTCTCATTTTCTCTCATGCTCTTTCTCTCTCTTGCAAAGCTCTCTCCTCTTCCTCTCTCAAAGCTCTCTTGTTTCATGAGTTGAAAAACATGAGCTTTATGAGATAAAACCATCAAGACAACTCTCTACTCATTCTAGGGTTCTTAGTCTAGCAAGCCAAGCACTCTAGTTACTTCTTGGTTGAGGTAGGAGCTCAAGATAGAGGCCTTCGGGTGGATCTTTCTTCGGTAAGGAGAAGACAAAGAGGTGGAGCCGTCTACACCACTCCAAGGAGCTAGAAACAAAGATGACCACAACAAGAAGAGAAGGAGTTCAAGAACTAGGTATAACCATCTTACCCAGTAGCTAGAACCTGTAGTTAGTTTGTTAGTTTTTTTTTAGAAAAGATCCTTCATGGTTAGTCTATGTTTCCTTGTGATAAAAATATGATTTTTACTCTTTCCGCCTTCCCGTAAGTACCGGGGTGGGTTATATAGATTTACATGTTCCACTGTATATTTACGATACGATACACTACTTAAGTGACCTTAGGATGTACATATCTTGAGACTTGTGATTCTCTTCGTTTTCTTGATTATACATCCCTTTGAGATCCTTGATTCTATTCGTTTCCATAATCATACCCTCACTGATTCCGTTCCTCCTTATGATCATGTATTCATTCTGGATCTATTGATTCATTTCATCCCTTTGATCTATTTTTGTCGATACATGATTGAGGTTCCTGTCACCATGGTTTGAGCGCAGTTTGAGCTGCTGCTAGTGATGCGGTCAGGGCGAGCTCGTCGTGGACGAGGACTGACCATCGTGTTTTCTGGTGACATGGGAACGTATCGATGTAGTGTTGTGTTGTGACCTCTCGTTTGAGATGAGTGTGCGGTTTTATACCGGATGATCGGGCCATTGTTAGAGGCTGCTTGTTGTGAGGGGACTGTTGATGTACAGCATACCTCAGAGATTGTTATGTCATCTACCATGCAGACAGATGACCCAGCTGTTGCAGAGATTGGTGTGACGTCGCTTACAGAGCTTACGAGCTGAGATCGCTGGAGCTTTCAGGCAGAGATGCGACAGGAGATAGCTAGTCTATCTTGAGTTGAGAGACGAAAGTGATTCGTCAGATTTGATGCGCCGACGCAGGCTCTTTTGAGTTGAAGATTTCCAGTGTGGAGAGTCATACTCAGATCTAGAGTAGATCAATCCAGAGATGACGTTGTTCGTTGGATGATCCGATAGGAGATCAGTAAGTAGACCAGTTTCAGATAGAGGACCTCACCCAGATGCGTTGTGAGTTGATCGAGAACGGATGAATATGGAGTATTCCTCCGATGATTGGGACGAGTTCTCGAGAACGCGTTCGGCTAGATATCTTCTACAGAGTGATGAAGATACCGAGTTCGTGATTTTGAGTCCGTGCGAAAGATTCCAGAATGACTGTAGCCGAGAACATTTGCCGTATGCAAATAGCTTGACGTGACGTCGAAGTGGACGATAATAAAGACGAGTGGAGCAAGAGGTTCGTGCAAGATGTTAATGAGCTGTTGTTATTCCCTGTTGAGATTAGAGATCGGATATGTATACAGAGGCATTGGGATACGGCCAGTTTCCGAGGAAATGTTGTACTGAGAACGCAGATGTCCAGAAGCGAGAAAAGATTTGTAAGAGTACCAGCCTCCGTATAGTTCGGTATAGGCGAGATCGGGAGATACCTTGAGCAGGTTCTTTCCAGGACACTGCTGCGATAAGTTTTGCACCGAGGATCAGTGGTGTCACGTGTATTCAGAGGGCCAGAGGCCGACGCCAGTGACATGCTGCTTTACGAGTGATCATACAAAATGATCGAGAAATGAGGACCCAGAGACAGAGGGGTGCCAGAGCGGAATCGTTTCCGTTAGTACACCTGACCGGGCCAATGAGCCGATAGATTGCGAGATTGGTAATCCGCAGAGAAATGGGGACCCAGAGACAGAGGACGCCAGACTGTGAGCAGGAGGCAAGCGGATGTTCTTGCTCTGTCAGTTTTGGGCGCATCGACATTTTTTCGACATTGTAGGAGGTGTACCTCAATGTCATTTGTTGCGATTTGCGTTTTGCGTTTGTGATCCGAGTATTACGCTTATATCACTTGGATTTGAGTTTCATGATATTGTTTTCATGCACCTTGGCTGCACCTACTGGATATTTGTATTTTGTGCACAGTTATTGCACTTGATATCGGTTTTGTGCATGTGGTACGCACTCGATTTGATTTTTGCACTCGGTATAGCTCATGTATGCTTGCAGTGCATTGATACGTGTTTTGTGTACGTAGTCGCACACGTTTATGATTTTTATACACTTTGGTACACTCGGTGTTGCTTTTATATGCATATGAGTTATTGATGAGTTCCCGTGCATTTGTTGCACCAGATTGGGTATTTCGTGCACTGGAAGCACTGGATTTGTATTTCGTGCACTGGATGCACTGGATTTTTATTTCATGCACTGGATGCAATGGATTTGTATTTCATGCACTGGATGCGCTGGATTTGTATTTCGTGCACTGGATGCGCTGGATTTGTATTTCGTGCACTGGATGCACCGGATTTGTATTTTGTACATTTGTTGCACCAGATTCGTATTCCGTGCATTTGTTGCACTAGATTGTTATTTTGTGCATTGGTTGCACCGGATTTATACTTCGTGCCTTGGTTGCACCCGATTTATGTCTTGAGCATTTGTATTACCAGATTTGTATTTTTGTGCGCGTTTGCACTTGATGTTCGTATTCGTGCATGCTACCGCACCAGATGTTTTACGGACCTGACGCGCTTGGGTAAGATTTTTACGCATATTAGGCGCTGGGTACTGGATTTTGTAGGCATCAGATGCACTTGAGTGAGATTTTATTCGTGCATGTTGGATGCACTTGACTTAAGTTTTATTCGTGCATGACGGATGCACTTGATTTGGATTTTTGCGCAAGTTGGGCGCATGATGTGAGATGTGATTTTGTGCACACCGGATGCACTCGATTGGGATTTTCTTTCGTGCATGATAGTTGCACTGGATTGGGATTTTCGTGCACTGTAGATGCACTAGATGTTGTTGTCGTGCACATCCGTTGCACTGGACAGATGCTTTCGTGAACACCCATTGCACCTAGTTTTGCTCTTGTGCATATTCGTGGCACATATATTGGATTTGGTTTTCCGTGCGCACCAGATGCACGTGATGTTGGATACACCTTTTGGGGCTGATTTTGCACTTGAGCACTTTATTTTCATGATGCGTACTATATATGTAGTATAGTATTTGATTAGTGCATTTAGGATTTCGGTAGTGGATTTCGAGATCTGTATCTCCATTGTGACTCCGATGATATGCGTGCAAGTCCGATGATTTGCGTGATGCTTGACGGATTTCGGTTTTGAGTTTCGTACTCATTTTCCGGCGCACAGGATGCGCTGTGGTATTTCTGTATCTTCCGTGATTTCAGAGCTGTTAGTGTATATGCCCTAGAGGCCATTACTGTATCATACTAGCTTGTATATTACTTGATGGAAGCTTGGGATATTCACAGTTGTATATACAATCTTGCTCGAAATGGTAGTATGCTACTTGGTTTGTCTCTGCTTTAATATGTGCATGTGTTTCTTTTAGCATATCGCTGATATACATATTAGTAGAGCCCTTAGGATCTTTGCTTGATTACCAGCGTTGTGATGGCGCTCACACTCGTGGGAGCTGGGTGATCTATAAGCACATCCTTATACAGGTCCTTAGTCGTTGGACTATCGAGATAGGGCATCGATACTCCGGAGTAGACTAGCGTATGCGCTTCTCATCCCAGCGTGGGAGTCGGTCTGTCCCACAGCCGTCAGTACGTCGTACTTGAGATAGTATGCGGGTGCTCGTTAGGTTACGAGTACACTGGACAGGACTCGTCGGGAACTGTTGGTTGGTATTATACCTATCGTCAGTTATCAGTTCCCAGGTGACATGAGTACAGCTTAGTCCGTTGACTTGACACTGTCACTTCGCCTCGAGTGTGTTCCCACTGCACTTTGATTACTACCCTACCACGGCTCAAAGGAGTCATGCAAACAGGTAGTTTTTGGGTGCAGTCCCGAAGCACTTGGAGGCAGTGACGGTTAGACAGGATTCGTCTCTCCCGGTATTGGGGGTTGACATCGCGCTGTGTCCAGGAGAGCCATTACACGAGTAGTCCCTGGCCAGGGCAAGCGAGATATACTGGTAGGTTTCCAGTGTTATCTCAGGGTGTTCTGGGCTACACTCCAACACGACTTGTACCGCTATTAGGGGACTGACGTTCACCGCCCCCCTAGGCCCGCCATGCGATGTATCAGACGAACAGACCGGACTGTACGGGGACTGTCACATACAGGCTCAGTAGGAGTTCAGATGGGGTTCACCTCGTCAGTCTTCTTATCGACATATACCTGGGGACCGTTACGTACAGCTAGTGCCGCTTGCGGTCTGTGGTTAAACCCACTGCCAGCGTAGTGTCGAGTCTTTAGAGTCCCACACAGAGAGCTATTCGCCTTTAGGCAAAATGAGTAGAGGTCGCATAGTTTTGCGACAGGGTTCGTTCATATCCGTGCACTTGTGCACGTTTGCTGTCCGGACAGCTTATACTAGCGGGCTTTGGTTTAAGCCGGATCCTAGTATATCATCTGGGATTGGTTTTTCTCTTTGTATTCGTGTTCCTCGGATCACGAATACGGGTGCGTATGCACAGTTGCTTGAGACAGAGGGAGAGGACTTTGATTAGGGTTAATGACTATTGTCATTTTATTAACCCTAATGCTTATGTGTGTATTATGGTTAATTGATATTAGTTTAAATAATTGTGCATGGTTATGGTTGTTGACCATTTGACCTCCTTGACTTGTTGACCTAGGTTGACACTTTGACCATCATCATTTCATTTGGAAGATGCTCTTTGATCCTAGCAAATTGCATTAAAAATGAAATGATAATGGTCATGTCTTGATTAACCATGACAATTATCTAGCTAATTATCTAATTACAATAATTCACACATATATGTGAGAATGCTTCATATTTTCTCTCATTCTATTATTTCCTTTCTCTCTCTTGTTCTTCCTCTCCCTCAAGCTCTCCCCTCTCATGTGTTGAGAAACACTTGAGCTTGAGAAAAACCTCTTCTTGATAATCTCTACTCTCATCTAGGGTTCAAGGATTAGCACTTCTTGCACCCTAGTTACTTCTAGCTTGGAGTTGAAGACAAAGGTTGAGGCTTTCGGGTGGATCTTTCTTCGACGTGAGAAGACGACAAAGGTGACCTCTTTCCACTACTCCAAGGAGCAAGGAGAGAAGGACATAAAGCCCTAGGTATAACCCTTCCAACACTTAGCTAGTTTCTAGTTAGCCTTAGCTTGTTTTTGTTTAGCAAAGATCCTTCTTTGTCTAGTCCATGTTGCCTAAGTTGATAAAATTTTTATTTTTATTCCGTTTTCCGCCTCCCCGCAAGTACCGGGGTGGGCAACGTGAACTTACAGTGGTATCAGAGACTAACTAAACATAAACTAGCTAGGTAGTAAAGTGTATGAAAGTTCGATCGGAAAAAATCGAAAAACCGAGTTTTCAAAACCCTAAGTTTCTGTTAAAATTTTTTCTGTTCAAAACAAAATAAATCATACTCCAAAAATCATCTCAGGGTTTTTTGAAGAAAGCCACCAAAAATGATCCAGAGATTTGACCAAAGAGCCGCGGTTCCGCGGCAATAGCAAGCTATTGCCGCGCAACCGCGGCCGTTTTGGCTCGGCTCTGGGTCGAGTTTGGTGCAATGTCTTTCTGGCTTGGTTTTGGGAATTTTAAGATGGTTAATATGTGCCCAGATTTTCCAGAATAGAAATTTGTTTTTGGGGGCCTATAAATCCGTATTTTTTATCGAACTTCACTACACTTTGACTAAAGGGTTATATCTGTGATGTTTATATGTATTGAACGTCGGCTAATCGCTTTATGTCGATTAGTCGGGGTTATACATATCTGTGATCTATGTTTGATGATGGTATGTGTATATGAATGTGTTAGATTGTCGCGGGTGAATAGCCGGGGTGGATGTGAGATGAGTGTTTCTTTTTCTTTCATTCATTGTAACATGTAAATTGATGTAATATTATTTGTATGGCCGCACAACCGGGTCGGGGTTGTAGCCGTCATTGTATAATTCTTTTTACTGTTTTTGCTCCTAGGATAGACCCATGGAGGGGTGCACAAACTACCGGGTATCTCGAAGTGCCGAGTGGCCTACTCACGGTGGTGAGGGAGGTTGCTTCGCTTCGGGTACTTGGCGGGTAGTTTGCCGCACCCGTAGGGGTCTTGGGTGGGGTATTGGCTATTCACCGCGACCGTGTAATCCGCTTTTCGTTGCAGGCTCGAACGGATTGCGGATTCCTAGTATATCCAATGTATTCATCTGTGATCTGTAATGTCTATCATTGCTATATATTTATATATGATAACTATTTAGGCGTTGCTTATGTTTTACAGCCGCGCTAGCCCAGCCCCCGCTCTGTCGTTAGTTAAGTAACCTAACGGGTGATGACGGGGCCCCGTGGCGAATGCGAATGGCATAAGCGTACGTCATATTTTGGTTATTTTCTGCAATGGTAGGATTAAATGATGGGATGCATTAAAAGAACTAATGCAAGAAAATAAACCAAGTAAAAGTCGATTGGAACACTTTGAAAACCACTCGGTTCTTTTCAAAACTAAACTTTTAAACGCGGAGCTTGAACCACTCCTTTTAAAAGCTATCTCGTTCCATCGATTATATCAAGTTCACTACGTTCACGGTTTCGCCAAAACCATCCGTAGCCCTTGTAAGGTTAGTCTAGCACCCTATGAAGAGTTTTGAAGCATCACATGTCTAAAAGTTTAAATTTTTATGGTGCTAAACAAACACGCAAAGGAATCGATCCTAGAAAATTAGGGTTATGAAACTTTAAGCTAGTAAAGATTAGGGTTTGAAGGCTACAACCTTTGTAGCTCCCCTTAGCTAGACTCCTTGGTGTCTTGGGTTGTTGAATCAAGGTCCTCTTGAAGTCCCCTTGCGTCCACGACGATCCACCACGGAGTTCTCCGTCCAAGCTCGCTACTTTGGAAAACCGAAGGAAACACTCTAATCAAGTTGGCTAGACTTGAGTAGAATGAGGTTGTGGCTTAGGATCTCTCTTCAAAAACCTTTCTTTAATGGTGTTTAACTCACTAGAAGAAACTAGAGAGGAAAAGATGAAGGAGGATGAAGATGGTGGCTAATTTTTGGCAAGAGGTTTAAAAAAATAACCTTGAGTTAAGAAGAAAATGAAATATATATCACTATATATATATATTTATTTCCTTCTTAACTTCAACCATGATTAAATGATGGATAGTTAGTTTAACTTGGGTTTTAAATGATAAAGAGAAGGATAACCATAGGTTAGTGGTAGTTGAGATAGGTTAGGTTAGAAGAAGAGTGTAGAATCAAGAATGATTATCCTTTTCTTTTTCATTTTGCTTTAAAACCAAAATTAAATAATAATCCATTATTTAATCTATGGTGTGAGTCTTATATTGCCACCATTTCCATATGCTAACAACCATGATGGATGGGTGTATGTATGTATGCATGTATGCACATCCACATGTGCATGAAACTAGAATGGAAGAAAGAAACACATGCATGCATGCATACATCTATCAAACCCTAGAAAGGTTTCAAGTGAGAAAACTAATGGTTAGATGATAAATCAACACTTAATTTATCAATCCGGTCATATCTCATACGACCCCACCAAAAGCAGGCCACCCGATCAATGTTCGGTATCATATACGCACATTTTAATCGGGTGCATGCGCATATCGCATACGCGCACCACAACGTTTCGCCTGGACTAGGTAACTCCTATGTGGGACTCTAAGACTCGTCAATACGCCGGCAGTGGGTGATGATCATATCAAGCACCCCCAAGCCGCAAGCGGTCAGCTAAACGTAACGGCCACCCGGGTATTGAGCGATCAGAAGACAACAAGCGAACCTGCTACAACTCCCGTCGAGCCAACTGGCAACACTACCGTACAGTCCGGTCTCTTCGTCAGATTGTAAGTCCATATTGCGACCCCCGGTGCTTACGGGGAGGCGGAAACGGTATAAAAAACAAATTTTTATCGCAAGAGGCAACATGGACTAAAACAATGTCGGGATCGTGTCTAAACTAAACTAGCAAATACGCTAAAGGGAGTTAGCTACTCGGATGAAGATGGTTATACCTAAACTTGAACTCCTTCTTCTTCAAACTTTGTAGAGGTTGATGGTTCTCTTTTGTCGCCTTCTTCCATCGAAGATGGATCCACCTCGAGAGTTCAACCTTTGGGCTCTTCCTCGTGCTTTGAGTGAACTAGGGTTTCCGGCTTGCTAAACCTTGAACCTAGAATGAGTAGAGAGTGTCAAAGGGGTGCTTTTCTTTTTTAAAGAGAAGGATTCTCAACACATGAGAAGGGTTCTCTTTAGCTAGAGGAAGAAGAAGATGAAGTGATGAGAGAGAGTTGTTATGATAAAAGTGAGCTCATTTTCTTTTGCAACCATAACATAAAGCAAAAGAATTATCAAATAATAATAATAATGAAAATGAAAAGGTTGATGGAAAGTTTAAGAATGACCATTATCATTACAAACATTAAATGAATTTGCTAGAATTAAAGAGCATCTTTCTTTTGTAATGATGATGGTCAAAACTTCAACCATGGTCAACAAGTCAACCATGGTCAACAAGTCAACATAAAAACCAACCATGACACAATTTCATTTTATTATATATTATTAATTGATATAACATAAATCCATTAGGGTTTGGAAAAAGACGACTGTCAACTGTGCATACGCACCCGTTCCGAAACCCTAATGAAAGCCCTCTTCCTCTTCCTCAAATAACCGTGCATACACACCTGCATCCTTGTTCCGAGGAACATGAATACTGAGAGATAAAAGCAACCCCAAATCATATACCAGCATCTGACTCAAACCAGAGCTAGCCAGTAATATCCGTCCGGACTCCAAACGTGCACAAGTGCGCGGATGAGAACGAACCCTGTCGCAAAACCATGCGACCTCTACTCTGTTTTGCCCAGAGGCGAATACCCTCTGTGTGGGACTCTAAAGACTCGACACTACGCTGGCAGTGGGTTTAACCACAGACCGCAAGCGGCACTAGCTGTGCGTAACGGTCCCCAGGTAGATGTCGACAAGAAGGCTGACGAGGTGAAACCCCATCTGTACTCCTACTGAGTCAGAATGTGACAGTCTCCATACAGTCCGGTCTGTTCGTCTGATACATCGCATGTCGGGCCTAGGGGGCGGTAAAACGTCAGTCCCCCAATAGCGGTACAAGTCGTGTCGGAGTGAAGCCTAAAACACCCTGAGATAACACTGGAACCTACCAGTATATCTCGCTTGCCCTGGCCAGGGACTACTCGTGTAATGGCTCTCCTAGACACAGCGCGATGTCAACCCCCAATACCGGGAGAGACGAATCCTGTCTAACCGTCACTGCCTCCAAGTGCTTCGGGACTGCACCCAACCACCACCTGTTTGCACGACTCCTTTGAGCCGTGGTAGGGTAGTGATCAAAGTGCAGTGGGAACACACTCGAGGCGAAGTGCCAGTGTCAAGTCAGCGGACTAAGCTGTACTCATGTCACCTGGGAACTGATAACTGACGATAGGTATAATACCAACCTGTCAGTTCCCGACGAGTCCTGTCCAGTGTACTCGTAACCCAACGAGCACCCGTATACTATCTCCAGTACGACGTACTGATGGCTGTGGGACAGACCATCTCCCACACTGGGATGAGAAGCGCATACGCTAGTCTACTCCGGAGTATCGATGCCCTGTCTCGATAGTCCTACGACTAGGGACCTGAATAAGGATGTGCTTATAGATTACCCAGCCCCCACTAGTGTGACTGCCATCACAACGCTGGTAATCAAGCAAAGATCCTAAGGGCTCCACTAATGCGTATAAATGATATACTGAAATAAACACAAGTACACATTGAAGTAGAATCAAACCAAGTAGCATACTACTATATTGAGCAAGATTGTTTATACAAGGTGAATATCCCAAGCTTCCATCAAGTAATATACAAATTAGTATGATACAGTAATGGCCTCTAGGGCATATACACTAACAATCTCCCACTTGCACTAAGGCCATGAACTGGCGTACCGAAGACCTATCATCTCGATCAGCCGCTCGAACTGAGTCTGGGGTAAGGCCTTGGTGAATGGATCTGCAGTGTTTTCTTCTGAAGCAACCCTCCGAACCTCGATCTCCTTGCGATCCACGATCTCCCTGATCAGGTGATACCGCCTCAAGATGTGCCTGGATCTCTGATGGGACCTGGGTTCCTTTGCTAAAGCTATAGCCCCGTTGTTGTCGCAATACAGAGGTACTGGGTCAACAATGGACGGAACCACCTGAAGTTCTTTTAAGAACTTCCTTATCCAGACAGCTTCTTTTGCGGCATCAGATGCAGCGATGTATTCCGCTTCCATAGTCGAGTCTGCAACGGTTTCCTGTTTGGAACTCTTCCAACACACCGCCCCTCCATTGAGGGTAAAGACAAAACCCGACATGGACTTGGAATCATCCTTGTCACTCTGGAAGCTGGAGTCAGCAAAGGCCTCGATCTGGAGGTCTTTTCCGCCATACACCAAGAACATCTCCTTAGTCCTTCTCAGGTACTTGAGAATGTTCTTTACTGCTATCCAATGTTTTTCCCCAGGGTTTGACTGATACCGGCTTACTACACTCAGTGCATAAGCTACATCCGGTCTGGTACACAACATCGCATACATTATAGAGCCTACCGCAGAAGCGTAGGGTATAATAGACATGCGATCCCTCTCCAAATCAGTCTTGGGAGACATCTCTTTAGAGAGGGTGATCCCGTGACAAGCCGGTAGGTTACCGCGCTTGGAATCTTCCATACTGAATCTTTTCAGTACGGTGTCAATGTACCTGGACTGTGAAAGTCCTAATATCCTCTTGGATCTATCACGATGGATCCGGATCCCCAGGATGTAAGAGGCATCACCCAGGTCTTTCATGGAGAACCTGTGTGACAAGAAACCCTTGACAGATTGTAGCATAGGAATGTCATTTCCTATTAAGAGAATGTCATCCACGTATAAAACAAGGAATACTACAGTTCTCGCTACAAATCTACTATAGATGCATGGTTCATCTGGATTTTTGATAAAGTCAAATTCCTTGACCGTCTCATCAAAACAGATGTTCCAACTCCGCGATGCCTGCTTTAGTCCATAGATGGACTTAAGCAACTTGCACACCTTTCCGCTGCTCCCACTCTGAATGAAACCCTCTGGCTGATCCATATAGACACACTCCTCTAAATTTCCATTTAGAAAAGCGGTTTTTACGTCCATCTGCCAAATCTCATAATCGTGGAAGGCAGCAATGGCAAGAAGGATCCGAATGGATTTCAGCATAGCCACTGGAGAAAAGGTTTCGTCATAGTCCAAACCAGGTCTTTGACGGAAACCCTTTGCTACAAGTCTTGCTTTATAGGTCTCAACCTGTCCATCTACACCAATCTTCCTTTTGAAGATCCACTTGCATCCTACGGGTTTTACCCCGTCTGGAGCAATGTCCAACGTCCATACTTTGTTGGTGTACATGGACTCCATTTCGGTCCGCATTGCATCCAGCCATTTTACCGAGTCAACGCTCTGAACGGCATGTTGGAAGCTAGTAGGCTCGTCATAATCTATGACGCAATCCTCTCTATCCCCGTCTATGAGAAAACCGTAGTATCTCTCGGGCGGATGAGACTGCCTACTACTTCTGCGGAGCGGCGTAGGAATGTCCTGTTCATTTGAACCCTCTGGTTCTACTAAGCTTTCAGTAATAGCTCATGGTTCTGGAATTTCTTCCAGTTCTACTGTGCTCCCACTTATCTGGTTTTCCAAAAACTCAGTTTCCAAGAAGTAGGCATGACGAGAAACAAGAACTTTTTGTTCCTCTTCACAGTAGAAGAAATATCCCTTAAAGTTCTTTGGATATCCCACGAACTTACACTGTACTGAGCGTGCCTCGAGCTTGTCCGCATGCTGCTTTTTAACAAAAGCTGGACATCCCCAAGTCTTGATGTGACTGAGATGGGGCCTCTTCCCACACCACATCTCATATGGTGTAGTAGGCACAGTCTTAGTAGGAACTCGGTTCAATAGGTACGCAGCTGATTCTAGTGCATACCCCCAGAATGATAGCGGTAACTCAGCGTTACTCATCATGGACCGTACCAGATCCAATAGGGTCCGGTTCCGTCTCTCCGATACACCGTTATGTTGCGGAGTGTATGGAGGAGTAAGCTGAGAGAGAATCCCATTCTCTTTTAAGTAATTCAGGAACTCGGCACATAAGTATTCTCCACCTCGATCCGATCTTAGAATCTTTATACTTTTGCCGGTTTGTTTTTCTACTTCATTCTTAAATTCCTGGAATTTTTCAAAAGATTCTGACTTATGTTTCATTAAGAAGACATAACCGTATCTTGAAAAATCATCCGTAAAAGTAATGAAGTAAGAATAACCGCTTCGCGCATGTGTAGACATTGGACCGCACACGTCGCTGTGTACGAGTCCCAAGAGCTCGCTCGCTCTTACTCCGTGTCCAGTGAACGGAGTCTTTGTCATCTTTCTTTTGAGACAGGATTGACAAGTGGCATACGATTGATATTCGAACGGATCCAAATATCCTTCTGTATGTAACTTAGTCAACCTTCTCTCATTGATGTGACCTAGTCTACAATGCCATAAGAAAGTCTGATTGATATCTGGAGACTTTCTTTTGTGTGTATTCTGGACATTGAAAACCTGTGGTTGGTTTAATACGTATATACCATTGCTCAGTGTACCTGACCCAATCAGAACTTGATTAAGGTGAATGTTTACAACATTACTTACAAACGCAAATTCATAACCTTCTTTAGAAACCAAAGATACAGAAATGATATTACAAGTTGCGTTGGGTACAAAAAAGCAATTACGCAAAACCAAAACATGCCCATCTGATATTCCCAGGTGATAGTCCCCCACGGCTTTAGCATCCATGCTAGCTCCGTTCGCAACTCTGAGGGTCATGTCACCTTCCTTCAAAAACCTACGGTTTCTCAACGCCTGCAAAGAATTACAGATATGAGATCCTGATCCGGTATCCAATACCCAGGAAGTAGAGTTTATAGAAAGACAGTTTTCAATAACATACACACCTGAAGCTGAAGCCGCAACCTGCTTCAGTTCCTGTGTCCTGGCTTTCCAAGCCCTGCAATCTTTCTTCCAGTGTCCACTCTTATGACAATAAAAGCATTCTTCCTTTCCAACAAGCTTCCCCGCAATCTTTGTTGCCTTTTCCTTTCCCTTCGTACCCACTTTACTAACACCGCCTCTTGGTTTGGCGGGGGCTTTCTTCCTCTTTCCCTTGGCTTTCGCCTTGGACCTAGAGGAAGAAGATCCTCCTACAAACAAAGCGGGTGTTTCCCTACCCTTCTGTAGGGTGCCCTCTGCGCTCCTCAGCAGGTTGAGGAGTTCTGAAAGTTCAACTTCCTTTTCTTGTAAGTTGAAGTTCAGTATAAACTGGGCGTAAGTGGATGGAAGGGACTGGAGAATTAAATCGGTATAGAGTTCACTGTCCAACGTGGTCCCAAGTTCCGCGAGCTCCTCAGTGTAGCCAATCATCTTAAGCACGTGGTCCGCTACCGATGATCCGACGGCCAACTTAGTCGAAAATAACTTCTTCGACACTTCGTATCTTGCGATACGAGACTGCTCTCCATACAGTTCTTTTGTATGAAGAAATATGGATTCCAAATCCATATTCTCGTGCCTCCTCTGATGTTCGTTGTCCATCGAGGCAAGTACGAGGCACCTGGCCTTCGCGCTGTCAATCTCCCAAGTCTTACGGATTTCCTTATCCGCGACGCTGGAGGTGGGACCTGGGACGGGGGGAGCTTTGGTGGTAAGAAGATACCCCAGCTTGTCGTAAGCGATTGCCAATTTGACATTCCTGAGCCAATCTTTGTAGTTTGGCCCTGTCAGTATGTTTTTATCTAGAAGTAACTTAAGTCCAGTCATTTCGATTTTGGTCGCTGCAGGGGGAGAGAAGAAACACTTAGCACGATGCTCTTGCAAGTTTAGAATGGTTTTTAATTTGTCTAAACAGGATGGCTCCCACTGTCTCTCGAATCCCTCCTCAAACCACAAAGAAAGAATTAGCCGGGATCAATCCCACCGTACAATACTTGCTTAACCGTTCAGCCAGGCCAGTGTCGGTACTTCGAGGGAGGTTTTCCAACGCTTTCGCGAAGTTCCTTAATTTAAGAACCTCTTTTCCCTGGGGGCGTAGCCCCGCTAACACCTTTCTAGGCACCTACTAGGTTTATAGCATTGATCGTTTAGTGAGAAATTTCCCGAGGAGTAGCATATACTCACAGCAGGATCGGGATCCAAATATCATCGCGTGACGAAAATGAAGGAATCCTACCATAATCATCACACTCCAAATGGTATGCAAATCTAGCAAGTTTCAGTACTTATGAAACTCCCGATGTGGATTTTTGCCCCATGCTCTTATGATCTTGACTTTGGCCAACAAATCATTAGTCACATGTCAAGTTCTTCCCGTCGTTCTCCAGGTTAATTTGAATCCACCCGTACATACCCTTGACTTTGGCCAACAAGGCAGTACGACTGTTCCAAATCAACGCATCTATCTGTGCTGCACATGAATATCCAATAGCTACCAATCACTATGCCTTGACTTTGGCCAACAAACACAGCTTGAATACTATTGACTATTTATGTGAAACGACGGAGGGCTACGAATGGTTTTGGTAAAACCGTGAACGTAGTGAACTTGATATAATCGATGGAACGAGATAGCTTTTAGAAGGAGTGGCTCAAGCTCCGCATTTAAAAGTTAGTTTTGAAAAGAACCGAGTGGTTTTTCGAAAGTGTTCCAACGACTTTAACTTGGTTTATTATCTTGCATTAGTTCTTTTAATGCGTGATATTCTTGCATTAGTTCTTTTAATGCGTCCCATCATTTAATCCTACCATTGCAGAAAACAACCAAAATATGACGTACGCTTATGCCATTCGCATTCGCCACGGGGTCCCGTCATCACTCGTTAGGTTACTTAACTAACGACAGAGCGGGGGCTGGGCTAGCGCGGCTGTAAAACATAAGCAACGCCTAAATAGAAAGCAATGATAGACATTACAGATCACAGATGAATACATTGGATATACTAGCAATCCGCAATCCTTTCGAGCCTGCAACGAAAAGCGGATTACACGGTCGCGGTGAATAGCAAATACCCCACCCAAGACCCCTACGGGTGCGGCAAACTACCCGCCAAGTTCCCGGTAGTTTGTGCACCCCTCCATAGGTCTATCCTAGGAGCAAAAACAGTAAAAAGAATTATACAATGACGGCTACAACCCCGACCCGGTTGTGCGGCCAAACAAATAATAATTATTACATCAATTTACATTTACAATGAATGAAAGAAAAACAAAAGCTCATCTCACATCCACCCCGGCTATTCACCCGCGACAGTCCAACACATTCATATACACAATCCAATATCAAACACAGATCATGTATAACCCCGACTAATCGACCTATAGCGATTAGCCGACGTTCAATACATGCAAACATCACAGATATAACCATCATAGTCAAAGTGCAGTGAAGTTCGGAAAAATACGGAATTATAGGACCCCAAAAGTGAATTTCTGTTCTGGAAAATCTGGGTACATATAATATATTTTAAAAATCCCAAAACCAACACAGAAGAACACTGCACGAAAAACGATGCACAGAAGACGACAAACGGCGGCGCTTCCGCGGCATATGCCTACCTCGTGCGGCGGAAGCGCGGCGGTTTGAATGAATTAGGGCAACGTTTTTCTTGGGTGTTCACACAAAACCCTGAGCCGAATTTACAAGTATAAAGTTTTTCATTTAGAGCAGAAAAAAATTCAACAGAAACTTAGGGTTTTGTTTTTCCGGTTTTGTGATTTTTTCGGTTCCGAACTTCGTTACACTTCACTACCAAGCTAGTTTAAGTTTAGTTAGACTCTGATACCACTGTAAGTCCATATTGCGACCCCCGGTGCTTACGGGGAGGCGGAAACGGTATAAAAAACAAATTTTTATCGCAAGAGGCAACATGGACTAAAACAATGTCGGGATCGTGTCTAAACTAAACTAGCAAATACGCTAAAGGGAGTTAGCTACTCGGATGAAGATGGTTATACCTAAACTTGAACTCCTTCTTCTTCAAACTTTGTAGAGGTTGATGGTTCTCTTTTGTCGCCTTCTTCCGTCGAAGATGGATCCACCTCGAGAGTTCAACCTTTGGGCTCTTCCTCGTGCTTTGAGTGAACTAGGGTTTCCGGCTTGCTAAACCTTGAACCTAGAATGAGTAGAGAGTGTCAAAGGGGTGCTTTTCTTTTTAAAGAGAAGGATTCTCAACACATGAGAAGGGTTCTCTTTAGCTAGAGGAAGAAGAAGATGAAGTGAGGAGAGAGAGTTGTTATGATAAAAGTGAGCTCATTTTCTTTTGCAACCATAACATAAAGCAAAAGAATTATCAAATAATAATAATAATGAAAATGAAAAGGTTGATGGAAAGTTTAAGAATGACCATTATCATTACAAACATTAAATGAATTTGCTAGAATCAAAGAGCATCTTTCTTTTGTAATGATGATGGTCAAAACTTCAACCATGGTCAACAAGTCAACCATGGTCAACAAGTCAACATAAAAACCAACCATGACACAATTTCATTTTATTATATATTATTAATTGATATAACATAAATCCATTAGGGTTTGGAAAAAGACGACTGTCAACTGTGCATAAACACCCGTTCCGAAACCCTAATGAAAGCCCTCTTCCTCTTCCTCAAATAACCGTGCATACACACCTGCATCCTTGTTCCGAGGAACATGAATACTGAGAGATAAAAGCAACCCCAAATCATATACCAGCATCTGACTCAAACCAGAGCCAGCCAGTAATATCCGTCCGGACTCCAAACGTGCACAAGTGCGCGGATGAGAACGAACCCTGTCGCAAAACCATGCGACCTCTACTCTGTTTTGCCCAGAGACGAATACCCTCTGTGTGGGACTCTAAAGACTCGACACTACGCTGGCAGTGGGTTTAACCACAGACCGCAAGCGGCACTAGCTGTGCGTAACGGTCCCCAGGTAGATGTCGACAAGAAGGCTGACGAGGTGAAACCCCATCTGTACTCCTACTGAGTCAGAATGTGACAGTCTCCGTACAGTCCGGTCTGTTCGTCTGATACATCGCATGTCGGGCCTAGGGGGCGGTAAAACGTCAGTCCCCCAATAGCGGTACAAGTCGTGTCGGAGTGAAGCCCAAAACACCCTGAGATAACACTGGAACCTACCAGTATATCTCGCTTGCCCTGGCCAGGGACTACTCGTGTAATGGCTCTCCTAGACACAGCGCGATGTCAACCCCCAATACCGGGAGAGACGAATCCTGTCTAACCGTCACTGCCTCCAAGTGCTTCGGGACTGCACCCAACCACCACCTGTTTGCACGACTCCTTTGAGCCGTGGTAGGGTAGTGATCAAAGTGCAGTGGGAACACACTCGAGGCGAAGTGCCAGTGTCAAGTCAGCGGACTAAGCTGTACTCATGTCACCTGGGAACTGATAACTGACGATAGGTATAATACCAACCTGTCAGTTCCCGACGAGTCCTGTCCAGTGTACTCGTAACCCAACGAGCACCCGTATACTATCTCCAGTACGACGTACTGATGGCTGTGGGACAGACCATCTCCCACACTGGGATGAGAAGCGCATACGCTAGTCTACTCCGGAGAATCGATGCCCTGTCTCGATAGTCCTACGACTAGGGACCTGAATAAGGATGTGCTTATAGATTACCCAGCCCCCACTAGTGTGACTGCCATCACAACGCTGGTAATCAAGCAAAGATCCTAAGGGCTCCACTAATGCGTATAAATGATATACTGAAATAAACACAAGTACACATTGAAGTAGAATCAAACCAAGTAGCATACTACTATATTGAGCAAGATTGTTTATACAAGGTGAATATCCCAAGCTTCCATCAAGTAATATACAAACTAGTATGATACAGTAATGGCCTCTAGGGCATATACACTAACACAGATATGCTGCATATCGAGCCTAGGGATGGTCACGTCGACCCCAATAACTCAATAAGTCATGCCGGTGAATGGTCTATAACAGATCGAGAAACTACTGATAACACTTATCAGCAAATCTCAGCAGCCCTGGCCAGGGACTTGCTGTTATAACCAGTCGGGCACAGCACAGCATCAACTCCCAATACCGGGAGAGACGAAACCCCTCCTATCGCTCATCGTCTCCGTGTGTCTCGGGACTGTACCCAACGGCCACCTGTTTGCACGACTCAGTAGAGCCGTGGTAGGGTGGCAATCAAAGTACAGTGGGAGAACACACAAGACTCCATGACGATCTCGGGTCTACAGACTAACCTGTACCAGTGTCACCTGAGAACTGCTATCCGACGATAGATATAATTCCATATAGGAGTTCTCGGTGAGTCCGTCCAGTGTACCCAGTCAGCATTGAGCACCCGTATATGATCTTGATGTCAAACATCGATGAATGTGGGAACATCCATCGCCCATCGTATGGGTCTAGTATCATATACGCTAGTCTACTCTGGTATATCAATGCCCCGTCTCGATATACCTACGACTAGGGACTTTCCAGGATATGCTTATAGACTACAAATGTCCCACTAGTATGATCTCTATCATAATCAGAGTAGTCAAGCCGATATCCTCAGGGCTTTATCAGCATGTATGAATGAATAAAAGCATGATCAAATCAACATGTCAGATAAAGAAGAACCAGATAGCATACTATCATGTCGAGCAAGAATGCATACTGAATATATATACATGTATAAATACATCCACTATCATATAATGGCCTCTAGGGCATACATATATCCAACAATCTCCCACTTGCACTAAGGCCAGTTATTGGCGTATCTCATACCCAACATCTCAAAAAGTCGCTCATGCTGCGGCTGAGGGAGGGCCTTGGTGAATGGATCCGCGGCGTTGTTCTTTGTGTCTACTCTCTTAATCTCGATCTCGCGGCGATCTACAATCTCCCGGATCAAATGAAAGCGCCTCAGGATGTGTCTGGACCGCTGATGGGATCTGGGCTCCTTGGCTAACGCCATCGCCCCATTATTGTCACAATACAAAGGTATTGGATCAATAATGGTTGGAACTACTCCTAGCTCCGAGACGAACTGTAGGGTTGCTAGGCACGCGCACAAGGGTCTACGAGGCATCAACCATGCCCGATTAAAAATTTAGCCGTGCCGAACAACCCGAATACGGAACTTTAAACTAGAGATTAGGCGAAAAACAAGTATGCTAAACACTTTAACACTAAGTGAGAGGGATTACAACCTTTGTAGATCCGGTCCTTCACTTCATATGCTCCGTGTTGTGGTCCCTTCGCTGCGATCATCAGGATTCGGACTCTCGAGAGGTTCCACGAAGAGAAAGACGCAACCTTTGCTTCCGATCTTCGATACTAAGATGATCTACCTTGAAGTTTCTTTAACACAAGCTAACACTCATGAAATGATGTGAACACCCTCATCTAAATGGCAAGGGAAGATGAGGATGATGAAGTAGGATTTTTGCTCTCTTTATTTATCTTTTTCTCATATTTATCCATCACAAAAATCAAAGCAAGAAACCATTTCAAGCAAAGAAGAAGAAGGAAGAAGATGATGAACAATATTAGAATCCATTTGTGATGAATAGGAAAAGAAATGATATGAAGAATAATGCAACCATGGTTGACTTAACCATTGTAGAGAATTGACTAGGGTTAGGGTTTGGGTTGGGTTAAAGTATGAGTCACTTGTAAATATCTTTATCATGACAAAAAGAAAACCTTCTAGAAACATCTAGAAAGATTAACCCTAATCCAAACCCTAATCATGTTTAAACTCCACTAAACATGTTGCATTAGTTATCATATCATGTTACAATATTATATATCACATATATAATATTTATCGTAACAAAAAAAATAATACAATTAACATATATCGCATATATATCAATGTATTACCCGAGTGAGAAAAAGAATCTTTTAGTGAGCAAATATTAGTTAATGTAATTTTAATATATCATATATGTTATTATACATTAAATTATCGAATCAACACTTGATCCGACAATCCGGCTATATCGCATATAACCGACTAATATTTATCCGTACCGATTCATCGAATCAACTCTTGATCCGATGACCCGGCTGATATCAAATATCGCGAGAATACAATACGATATCACATACCGCATTATCCTCGGTCCCGCACATATCACATATGTGCTCCTACTCCGTTTTGCCTGAGCCAAGAAACCTCTGTGTAGGACTCTAAAGAATCGTCAATACGCCGGCAGTAGGTGATGATCATATCAAACACCCACAAGCTGCAAGCGGTCAGCTAAACGTAACAGCTACCCAGGTATTGAGCGCTCAGAAGATCAACAAGCAAGCCTGTACATTCTCCTGTGAATCCAAACAGTAACACTCCCGTACAGTCCGGTCTCGTCGTCTGATATGTTGCATATCTCGCCTAGGGGTGGTAAACGTCAGACCCCAGTAGCTTGATAAGTCGTGTCGATATGAGGTCTATAACAGTTCGAGAAACTACTTATAACACTTACCAGTAAATCTCAGCAACCCTGGACAGGGATTTCCGGTTATAGCCAATCGAACACAGCACAACATCAACTCCCTATACCGGGAGAGACGAATCCCCTCCTATCGCTCATTGCCTCCATATGATTCGGGACTGTACCCAAAAGCCACCTTTTTGCACGCCCTCTTGGACGTGGTATGATGGAAATCAAAGCACAGTGGGAATCACACAAGACTCTATGACGATCTCGGGTCGACAGACTACTCTGTACCAGTGTCACCGGAGAACTGCCATCTGACGTATGGTATAATACCATCTGGGAGTTCTCGGCGAGTCCGTCCAGTGTGTAAGTCCGTGTTGCCCACCCCGGTGCTTACGGGGAGGCGGAAAACATAATAAAAATCGGATTTTTAATGACTTAGGCAACATGGACTATGCTTGTGAGGATCTTTGCTAAACATAAACTAGCTAACCCTAACTACAAAGTAGCTAAGTGAAGAAAGGTTATACCTTTGGTCTTTAGTCCTTCTCTCCTTGCTCCTAGGTATGGTAGAAAGAGTTCACCTTGCTTGTCTTCTCCCGTCAAAGAAGGATCCACTTGAAAGCCACCACCTTTAGCTTCAACTCCAAGCTAGGAGTAACTAGAGTACAAGAAATGCTAAGACTTGAACCCTAGAAGTGAGTAGAGAAGATCAAGAGAGGGTTTTTCTCAAGCCCTTTTTGTTTCTCAACACATGAGAGGGAGAGAGCTTGAGGGAGAGGATGAGCAAGAGAGAGAAAAGATATGATAGAATGAAAAAATAGTGAGCCATTCTCACTAATATGTGAGGATAATTTTAATTAGATAATTAGCTTGAAAATTGTCATGATAAATCATGAATTGACCATTATCATTTCATTTTTGCAAAGATCAAAGAGCATCTTCCAAATGAAATGATTATGGTCAAGTTGTCAACATGGTCAACAAGTCAATGAAGTCAAATTGTCAACAACAACCATGCACAATAATTAAGCTAATTATCAATTAACAATAATCCACACAAAATCAATAGGGTTAATAAAATGACAAAAGCCATTAACCCTAAACAAGGTCCTCTCCCCCAATCTCAAGCAACTGTGCATACGCACCCGCATTCGTGATCCGAGGAACACGAACACAATGAGAAAAACCAATCTCAAATCATATACTAGGATCCGGCTTAAACCAAAGCCCGCTAGTATAAACTGTCCGGACAGCAAACGTGCACAAGTGCGCGGATGCGAACGAACCCTGTCGCAAAACCATGCGACCTCTACTCGTTTTGCCTAAAGGCGAATAGCTCTCTGTGTGGGACTCTAAAGACTCGACACTACGCTGGCAGTGGGTTTAACCACAGACCGCAAGCGGCACTAGCTGTACGTAACGGTCCCCAGGTAGAAGTCGATAAGAAGACTGACGAGGTGAACCCCATCTGCACTCCTACTGAGCCTGTATGTGACAGTCTCCGTACAGTCCGGTCTGTTCGTCTGATACATCGCATGGCGGGCCTAGGGGGGCGGTGAACGTCAGTCCCCTAATAGCGGTACAAGTCGTGTCGGAGTGTAGCCCAGAACACCCTGAGATAACACTGGAAACCTACCAGTATATCTCGCTTGCCCTGGCCAGGGACTAATCGTGTAATGGCTCTCCTAGACACAGCGCGATGTCAACCCCCAATACCGGGAGAGACGAATCCTGTCTAACCGTCACTGCCTCCAAGTGCTTCGGGACTGCACCCAAAAACTACCTGTTTGCACAGCTCCTTTGAGCCGTGGTAGGGTAGTAATCAAAGTGCAGTGGGAACACACTCGAGGCGAAGTGACAGTGTCAAGTCGGCGGACTAAGCTGTACTCATGTCACCTGGGAACTGATAACTGACGATAGGTATATTACCAACCAACAGTTCCCGACGAGTCCTGTCCAGTGTACTCGTAACCTAACGAGCACCCGCATACTATCCCAAGTACGACGTACTAACGGCTGTGGGACAGACCGTCTCCCACACTGGGATGAGAAGCGCATACGCTAGTCTACTCCGGAGTATCGATGCCCTGTCTCGATAGTCCAACGACCAGGGACCTGTATAAGGATGTGCTTATAGATTACCCAGCTCCCACGAGTGCGAGCGCCATCACAACGCTGGTAATCAAGCAAAGATCCTAAGGGCTCTACTAATATGTATACCAGCAATATGTTAAAAGAAACACATGCACATATTAAAGCAGAGACAAACCAAGTAGCATACTACCATTTCGAGCAAGATTGTATATACAACTGTGAATATCCCAAGCTTCCATTAAGTAATATACAAGCTAGTATGATACAGTAATGGCCTCTAGGGCATATACACTAACACAGTGTACCCAGTCTCCACTGAGCACCCGTACACCATCCTTGATGTCAAACACCGATGGATATGGGATCATCCATCGCCCATCATATGGGTCAAGATGCGTATACGCTAGTCTACTCTGGTGTATCGATGCCCTGTCTCGATACACCCTCGACTAGGAACAGTTATAGGATGTACTCGTCGACTACCGTGGCCCCACTAGTATGATCTCATCATAGTCCCAGTAGTCGAGTACATATCCTAAAGGCTTTATCAACATGTAACATAGAGACAATCAGAGTACATGTTAAGATAAAGTACAACCAGATAGCATACTATCATGTCGAGCAAGAAAGTCCTCCCTATATATGTCCTAGCATCCACTACAATATATATCGTATGTACAGAAATGGCCTCTAGGGCATACATATAACTAACAATCTCCCACTTGCACTAGGGCCATCTGTTATGGTATCGCATACCCAACAATTAGCTGCGGTTGAAGTATCTCATACTCAACCATCCCATAAAAGTCTCTACTGGGAAAAAGGCCTTCGTGAGTGGATCCGCGCTGTTGTCCTCTGTGTCTACTCTCCTAACCTCGATCTCCCTGGAGATCATCCATCTCCATGATCAGGTGATACTTCCTAAGAATTATATCTGGATTTCTGATGGAATGGTAGTTCCTTGGCATAAGCCACAACTCCATTGTCACACAATGGTAGGAACGAAGTTCATCTTATGAACTGATAAATATCCAGACTGCCTCTTTTGTAGTATCCTTGGTAACGATGTATCTTGCCTTTAATCGTCTAGTATGTCACGGTATCTAGCTTGGAACTCTTCCTAACATACCGTCCCTCCACTGAGGGTAATGACAATGCCTGCGACTGACATTCAGTCGTCCTTATCACCCTGGAACCTTTCCAGTGATTCTCCCCAGGATCGATTGATACCATCTCACTACAACTAGTGACAATCCTAACATCCAATCAGATCTATCTCATAGATCCTAAACCCAGGATTTAGGAGGTATCACTTTGATCCTATATGGAGAATCCTTGTGATAAGCGGAGATTGACCGAGCGTAGCATAGGAAACTCCTTCCCTATCAAGAGTATGTCATCCACGTACTCTACGAGGATCACCACCATACTCCCTACTACCTTTTTGTATATACAAGGTTCATCTACCATTTTGATGAAGTCAAACTCTTTGACTACCACATCAAAACAGATGTTCCAACTCCGCGATGCCTGTTTTATCACATAAAACATCTCGCACACGTTTCCGCTGCTCCCACTGTCTACGAAGCCCTCTGGCTGTGTACTTATAGACGCTATCTTCTTAAACATCATTTAGAAAAGCAGTCATGGCACCCAACCACCAGATATCGTAGTCATGGTATGTAGCAGTGGCAAGTAGGATCTGGATGGACTTAAGCATAGTTTTGAAAGTCTCAACTTTTCCATGTACACCAAGTAATCTTCTCAAGATATACTTTCTCCTGATGGGGATTTAACCCTTCAGATAAAGCAACCAAAGTCCATACTTTGTTGGTGTATAAGGATTCCATCTCAGATCGATAAGCATCCAGCTATTCTTACAGAGTCCCACTCCTGATGGCCAGCTCGAAACTAGTTGGGTCATCATCTCATGATGAAATCCTCGCTCCCACTGTCATAGAGAAACCGAAGTATCTCTCAGGTGGGTGAGGAACCCAACTAGATCGGCGGAGAGGCTGAGGTTCGTTGGAAACTATTGAATCCTTTGGTTCTGCCAAATCATCAACTGCAGTTTGTATAGCTGGAACCCTTCCAGTTCTACATAACAGAACTTGCCTCGAGCTTGTCCGGATTTTGCTTTTAGACATAGGCCGGACAACCCAAATCTTAACCAACTTAAGATATGGGCTCTTCCCTTTCCATATCACATATGAAGTGGCAGGAAACTGATTTGATTTGAACCCTATTCAATAGGTATGCAGCTTCTCAAGTGCATAACTCCCAAAAGGAAATAGGAAACTCAGTAGTACTCATCATAGAGCACACCATATCAAATAGGGTGCTATTGCTCCGCTCCGATATACCATCGTGCTATGGTGTATACGGAGGAGTAATGCTGAGAGAGAATCTCATTCTCCTTTAGAATAGTCCAGGAATTCCGTGCTCAAGTATTCTCCTCCTTGATCTTATCAAAGGACATAATACTTATACCCGTATTTTGGTTCTCTACTTGTAACTTATATTCTGTGAATATCTCAAAAGGTTTGGACTTATGTTTCAACAGGAACACATGTCTGAATCTTGAGAGATTATCAGAGAATTTAATAAAGTACAAAGAACCGATCTTGGCATGTGTAGACAGGGGACTTACATACATCAGCATGTATCAATCCCAAGCGTTCACTAACTCTTTCTCTGTTTCCAATAAACAGAGCTATAGTCATCTTATCTTTGTGACATGACCGGCAAGTTTCACAAGATGTAAATTCAAACAGATTTAAATATGCATCTAAATGTAACTTAGCTAGCCGGGTTGCATTGATATGACCTAGTCTACAATGCCTCAAGAAGGATTCGTTCATATCTGAACTCTTCCTCTCGTGTGTGTTCTGTATACTAAGAACTGTGGTTTGATTTAGAACGTCAATGCTTTCAGATAACGTGCCTGAACCGATCAACTATTGATATAGGAAATGTTCAAAACATTATCCAACAATACAAAATTATATCCTTTCTTTACTAATAAAGAGACTGATATGATTTTGTATATCAGGTTCGGTATCTAATAATATTTGTTCAGAATCAATGTATTCAGGTAATACAGGGTGATAGTGACCCACAGACTTGGCTGCAACACTTGCACCGTTTTCTGTCTCATGAAACTTATCACCCGTTCTCAGTTCTCTACCTTTCTGTAGCCCATGTAACAGATTACATATGCGGGATCCTGATCTGGTATCTCATACCCAGGACGTGAAGGATACTGAGAAACAGTTCTCTGTAATGAACACACCTGAAGAAGATGCATCAACATGTACTTTCTTCGTTTGGGCGGCACGGGAAATCTGGTATTCCCCAATTTCCTGCTCTGTTCTTATAACAATTATAAGTTGGAGCGGGATCAACGTTCCCCAGCTCAGTAAAACAAGCGGGTTCGGTCAATATATCCGTTTTATTATCTTGATTAAGGCGTGATATGGTCGCTACCTGGAGAGAGAGAGAAGAAAAACACTCAGCGTATGCTCTTGCAAGATTAGATTGGTTATCTAATATATCTAATCAGGATGTCTCCCACTGTTTTAATCAAATCTTCCTTCAAACCCTAAAAGGAAAGACTAGCCGGGATTAATTACACGCTACAAGTTCGCCAATCTTTCAGCCAGGCCAGTGTCGGTACTTTGAGGGAGGTCCCCCGTGCTTTCGCACGAACCTAATTAAAGTAAGCCTCGTTTTCCCAGGGGCGTAACCCCGTTAACACCTTTCTAGACACCTACTTGATCGGCTAATTGTAATGTGTAAAACTCTCCCAGGAGTAACTCTTACTCGCAGCGGGTATCGGGATCCAACTATCTCATAGAAGGTATGTAATCTCATTGCAAATTTCAACACTTGAAATTCCCAATAATATTTTACCCCTAGCGTTCTATGACCTTGACGAATGCCAAACCACCCATAGTCCGCTAGCCAAGTTCAACCCGTACATTTCTTGATTGAATTAAACCCACCCGCACGACCCTTGACGAATGCCAAACAACGCCGTACGAATACCCTAATCCAATCGCATCGTATGCTAGCAGATAAGCACTAGTTAGCTACCGTACACTACGCCTTGACGAATGCCAAACTACCGCAGCACGAATACTAAGTAGTACTTATCTGAAATGACGGAGGGCTACAACGGGTTTTTAAGAAAACCCTTTGCGTAGTGAACTTGATATCGTTGTAGAATCGAGTGATTTTAAATGGAATGCTTTTGAGGCTTTTCTAGTTTTGCTAAAGGGGTCACTCCCGGTGAAGGGATCGTCGGCCCTTTCCTCATCGAATAAGGTGCAGGATATTTCACAAATACCACTATGCAAAGCAAAAACTATAGAAGCAATCAGAAGACAAACCGAGTTTGTAGCATCTACCAGTTATTGCTAAAAGAGTCACTCCCGGTGAAGGGATCTCGGTCCTTTCCTTATCGAATAAGGTGCAGGATGTTCTACAAGGAACACCGCTATGCAAAGCAAGAACTAGAGCTACCAGTTTTTAAACAAGTTTCTACAACATCTTAGGTTTCTTTTATTTCATTAATCTCATTAATGAAGTCCCATTTTATTATGCTTCACAAGCATCACATTTGAAACGAAATCTGCAATATAACATATATCTCATATATATAAAATATAAACATTCGTCTCAGGCAGTAATATGATCTCATCACAGAACATTGCAGCAGAAGAATCATATATGAAATATTGGATATACTAGGACGTCCGTGTTTTCAATACGAGCCTGTATAAAACACGGATTCCACGGTCGCGATGAATAGCCAAACCCACATCTATAGACCCCTACGAGAGCGGCAAGTAACACTGCCAATTCTAGGGTTAGGAGACCCGGTCTCGACTCCTCGAGATGGTCTCCCACTGGACCCTAGAACCCGGTTACTTGTGCTCCCCGCCTTGGGTCTACCTAATGCGGAAAAGTAAATAATATACAACGGTGGCATCTTCCGCTACCTGGAAGTGCCCTAATAAAAGAATATTACATACAAATGAATTTTACATGAATGAAAAAGAAAAAACTCTCATCTCACATAAAACCCCCGGCTATTCAAACGCGACGATCCAATACAACATATCACAGTAACACATAATATCTCATATCATCAACGTAAGCAAGTATGCGTATCCCGATTGTCGTTGATGTATAGCAACGAAGCCGGCGATACACCACATACTACGCTTACGGTCACAGAAAAGAAAGTGTAAAACTACAACAGTTGGAATCCGCAATCTCTTTAGACATCGCATGCCTAACCAAATGAATTCCTTAGACATCACATGCCTAACAATTATAAACCCCGCATTTTAGTCTCATTATCGAAAACTCTTTTCAATATCAAGTCGGGCAATTCAACAAGATTCCCGACGTGCTGATCGAATGCTCGTCGCAAACTTTAGTAGACGGCCGCACCCCCAGATGCCGTCGATGAAGTGCACTAAGGCGGAACACCGCTGCCGCGAGCACCCGAACGGATGCTTTCGGCGACGGGGTTCTCCTACAGTCACTTGGTCGGGGCTATGGGACGTGGCTGTCTATTAAGTTTACCCGGCGAGTATCCGCGTACGCTACGTAATTGCGACGGACTTTTGATCACATCAAAATTCCGCGGCAACCGATCATCTGAGACTAAACTGCTATGTTTATAATATTCAAATTAGTTATCTCATAACTACCTGTGGATTCCAAATATTGTATCACATTCCAGATAAATAGAAAAAGTTAAACTTTCCGATCGAATCATCAAGCACCCAAGATTTCCCCAATATATCTCAACACTTGAAATCAGTTTAAAAACATTCATTACATGCCACAGTACCAATGGTCCAGCCGTAGAAGGGTCAAGCCAACGCCTCACATGTGGCACGCCGTACTGCCCCAAACCCTAAGGTTCAAAGGGCAGTTCAAGACGGTCACATAATCGAGTTAAGGTTTGTTGTCTTCTAGAGGGTCCACCGAGTTACTTGCATGACTTAGAACATTCTTAAACACGAGAAAAAATCCAACTTTTGAAAAATTTTCCGACAGGGGAAAAAGTGAGTTATTGATATCCGTTCGAACTTTTTAACAGTTTCTAAAAATTATCCGGAAAACCACATAGACAAAATCTGATAATCCGATCGAATCATCGAATCCCTAAACAACCCCAGAAAATTCAGCTTTTTAATAAATATTAAAAATTCCCAGAAAATCCAGCATAATAAAATAGGAGTTACTGTGCAAACAGGAGATGCTGACGTCATCATTTCGCCGCGGAACCGCCGCAGAAGGCATGCTTCTGCCGCGGTTCCGCCGCGCTTTATACTGTTCATCGAAAACTTTTTGCACCGTAATTCTTATAATTCCCTGCTGAGTTTTTAAAGCATTTTTAATGTGGAAAAAACCCAGTTTTTAGAAAAAGTCCAGAGAGCGGGTTTTATCGAGGTTTCGGGTTTTGATCGGACTTTAAACTTCGTCTAGACATCGCCTAAAGCTCTAGCTTGGCTCTGATACCACTGTAGGGTTGCTAGGCACGCGCACAAGGGTCTACGAGGCATCAACCATGCCCGATTAAAAATTTAGCCGTGCCGAACAACCCGAATACGGAACTTTAAACTAGAGATTAGGCGAAAAACAAGTATGCTAAACACTTTAACACTAAGTGAGAGGGATTACAACCTTTGTAGATCCGGTCCTTCACTTCATATGCTCCGTGTTGTGGTCCCTTCGCTGCGATCATCAGGATCCGGACACTCGAGAGGTTCCACGAAGAGAAAGATGCAACCTTTGCTTCCGATCTTCGATACTAAGATGATCTACCTTGAAGTTTCTTTAACACAAGCTAACACTCATGAAATGATGTGAACACCCTCATCTAAATGGCAAGGGAAGATGAGGATGATGAAGTAGGATTTTTGCTCTCTTTATTTATATTTTTCTCATATTTATCCATCACAAAAATCAAAGCAAGAAACCATTTCAAGCAAAGAAGAAGAAGGAAGAAGATGATGAACAATATTCGAATCCATTTGTGATGAATAGGAAAAGAAATGATATGAAGAATAATGCAACCATGGTTGACTTAACCATTGTAGAGAATTGACTAGGGTTAGGGTTTGGGTTGGGTTAAAGCATGAGTCACTTGTAAATATCTTTATCATGACAAAAAGAAAACCTTCTAGAAATATCTAGAAAGATTAACCCTAATCCAAACCCTAATCATGTTTAAACTCCACTAAACATGTTGCATTAGTTATCATATCATGTTACAATATTATATATCACATATATAATATTTATCGTAACAAAAAAAATAATACAATTAACATATATCGCATATATCAATGTATTACCCGAGTGAGAAAAAGAATCTTTTAGTGAGCAAATATTAGTTAATGTAATTTTAATATATCATATATATTATTATACATTAAATTATCGAATCAACACTTGATCCGACAATCCGGCTATATCGCATATAACCGACTAATATTTATCCGTACCGATTCATCGAATCAACTCTTGATCCGATGACCCGGCTGATATCAAATATCGCGAGAATACAATACGATATCACATACCGCATTATCCTCGGTCCCGCACATATCACATATGTGCTCCTACTCCGTTTTGCCTGAGCCAAGAAACCTCTATGTAGGACTCTAAAGAATCGTCAATACGCCGGCAGTAGGTGATGATCATATCAAACACCCACAAGCTGCAAGCGGTCAGCTAAACGTAACAGCTACCCAGGTATTGAGCGCTCAGAAGATCAACAAGCAAGCCTGTACATTCTCCTGTGAATCCAAACAGTAACACTCCCGTACAGTCCGGTCTCGTCGTCTGATATGTTGCATATCTCGCCTAGGGGTGGTAAACGTCAGACCCCAGTAGCTTGATAAGTCGTGTCGATATGAGGTCTATAACAATTCGAGAAACTACTGATAACACTTACCAGTAAATCTCAGCAACCCTGGCCAGGGATTTCCGGTTATAGCCAATCGAACACAGCACAACATCAACTCCCTATACCGGGAGAGACGAATCCCCTCCTATCGCTCATTGCCTCCATATGATTCGGGACTGTACCCAAAAGCCACCTTTTTGCATGCCCTCTTGGACATGGTATGATGGAAATCAAAGCACAGTGGGAATCACACAAGACTCTATGACGATCTCGGGTCGACAGACTACTCTGTACCAGTGTCACCGGAGAACTGCCATCTGACGTATGATATAATACCATCTGGGAGTTCTCGGCGAGTCTGTCCAGTGTACCCAGTCTCCACTGAGCACCCGTACACCATCCTTGATATCAAACACCGATGGATATGGGATCATCCATCGCCCATCATATGGGTCAAGATGCGTATACGCTAGTCTACTCTGGTGTATCGATGCCCTGTCTCGATACACCCTCGACTAGGAACAGTTATAGGATGTACTCGTCGACTACCGTGGCCCCACTAGTATGATCTCATCATAGTCCCAGTAGTCGAGTACATATCCTAAGGGCTTTATCAACATGTAACATAGAGACAATCAGAGTACATGTTAAGATAAAGTACAACCAGATAGCATACTATCATGTCGAGCAAGAAAGTCCTCCCTATATATGTCCTAGCATCCACTACAATATACATCGTATGTACAGTAATGGCCTCTAGGGCATACATATAACTAACACGAACTTCTTCATCCAGACGGCTTCCTTGGCGGCATCATTTGCAGCAATGTACTCAGCCTCCATCGTAGAGTCTGCAACGGTATCCTGTTTGGAACTCTTCCAACTTACCGTCCCTCCATTGAGGGTAAATACAAACCCTGAGATAGATTTGCTGTCATCCTTATCGCTCTGGAAGCTCGAATCGGTAAATGCCTCCATTTGGAGATCCGTATTACCATACACCAAGAACAATTCTTTAGTCCTTCGTAAGTACTTAAGAATGTTCTTCACAGCTGTCCAGTGGTTCTCCCCTGGGTTGGATTGATACCTGCTTACAACACTGAGTGCATAAGCTACATCTGGGCGTGTACATAACATCGCATACATTATAGATCCTACTGCCGAGGCATAGGGTATAATGATCATGCGAGCTCTCTCGTCATCGGTCTTTGGACAAGAATCCTTGGAAAGAGTGACTCCATGGCAAGCGGGTAAGGCACCCCGCTTGGAGTCTTCCATACTAAACCTTTTTAGGATGGTGTTGATGTACCTGGTTTGGGACAATCCCATTAACTTTTTGGATCTATCCCTATAGATCCTTATGCCCAGGATGTATGTGGCATCACCCAGGTCCTTCATGGAGAACCTCAGTGATAAGAATGATTTGACCGACTGTAGCATAGGAATATCATTTCCTATCAGAAGAATGTCATCCACGTATAATACGAGGAATGTGACAGCTCTTCCTACAGCCTTCTTATAAACTCAAGGTTCATCTGGATTTTTGATGAAATCAAACTCTTTGATAATATCATCGAAACAGATGTTCCAACTCCGAGATGCCTGTTTTAACCCATATATGGATTTAAGCAGTCTACATGCTTTTTCGCTGCTCCCACTGTCAATGAAGCACTCTGGCTGATCCATATAAATGCATTCCTCTAAATCTCCATTTAGAAATGCTGTTTTAACGTCCATCTGCCAGATTTCATAGTCGTAGTGAGCAGCAATAGCAAGTAGGATCCGAATGGATTTAAGCATGGCTACGGGTGAAAAAGTTTCGTCATAGTCCAAACCTGGTCTTTGTCGAAAACCTTTCGCCACAAGTCTTGCCTTATAGGTCTCTACCTGCCCATCCACACCAATCTTTCTTTTAAAGATCCATTTGCACCCTACAGGTTTTACCCCAGGGGGTACAACGTCCAAAGTCCATACTTTGTTGGTGTACATAGACTCCATTTCGGATCTCATGGCATCCAGCCACTTCACAGAGTCACCACTCGTGATAGCTTGCTGAAAACTGGTAGGATCATCATCATCCATGATGCAATCTTCTCTGTCACCATCAATGAGGAAACCGTAGTACCTCTCCGGTGGGCGAGAAGTCCTACCAGACCTACGGAGTGGCCGAGGTTCTTCAGTTTCTGCTGCAACAGCCGGTTCAACCAAATCGTCATTTATAGTTTGTGTCTCTAGAACCTCTTCTAGATCTACCACCTTGCCATCATCTTTGTCTGTGAAAAACTCTTTTTCTAAGAATGTGGCATGTTGAGAAACGAACACTTTTTGTTCCTCTTTGTGGTAGAATAGATATCCATAAGAATTCTTTGGATATCCCACAAAGTTACACATGACCGACCGTGTCTCGAGTTTGTCCGGATTCTGCTTTTTAACATAGGCCGGGCAACCCCAAATCTTAATTCTCTTAAGAGATGGTCTCTTCCCATGCCATATCTCATATGGTGTGGTGGACACGGTTTTGGTTGGAACCCTGTTTAATAGAAACGCTGCAGTCTCTAATGCATGCCCCCAAAACGAGACGGGTAACTCAGCGTCACTCATCATGGACCGGACCATATCTAATAGGGTCCTATTCCTTCATTCTGACACACCGTTGTGCTGTGGTGTGTAAGGAGGAGTGAGCTGAGAGAGGATCCCATTCTCTTTCAAGAAGTTTGCAAATTCTGCACTGAGATACTCACCACCTCGATCTGATCGAAGCATCTTGATTCTCAAGCCGGTTTGTTTTTCTACTTCTTGTTTATATTCAATGAATTTCTCGAAAGCGTCGGACTTGTGCTTTAATAAAAATACATGACCGAATCTTGAGAAGTCGTCAGTGAATGTAATGAAGTATGAAAAACCGCCTCTAGCCTGTGTAGACATTGGCCCACATACATCACTATGTATGAGGCCAAGGAGCTGAGTAGCTCTTTCTCCGTGTCCGGTAAACGGAGTTTTGGTCATTTTACCCTTGATACAAGACTGGCAAGTCGCATAAGATTTATATTCAAAAGAGTTTAAATATCCATCTTTATGTAACTTGTTTAGTCTTGTTTCGTTAATATGACCTGTTGGAGATACTGCCCTCAGAGTCAATTATTGGATCATAGGCACGTGATTGCAATGATTGAGGGAGGACCTATCCCGGTATGACAGTCTTACTCGAGATGATAGTATGCTATCTGGTTTACCTTTATCATCGTGTACTGCTTCAGGTGACCTGACAGGTCACTATTGCACGTTGATAGAGCCCCTAGGATTCTTGCTTGACCACCAGCAGTATGAGGGCGATCATATAAGTGGGAGCTGGGGTCTATAAGCACATCCTTAAAAGGTCCCTAGTCGTGGGAGTTTCGAGACAGGGCATCGATTCTCCAGAGTAGACTAGTGTATACAGTCGAGACCCCGACGAGGGGCGGTGGCCGGTCTTACAGGCCACTGGTGTCAGTTGGTTCACCTAAGATGTATACAGGTGCTCATTGGGTTATGAGTACACCGGACAGGACTCGCCGGGAACATGCTAGTTGGTCTTATACCTCATGTCAGATAGCAGTTCCCAGGTGACATGTGTACAGGTTAGTTCATCGACCTGAGATCGTCATTTGTCTCGTGTGAGTTCCCACTGTGCTTTGATTACTACCCTACCACGGCTCAAAGGAGTCGTGCAAACAGGTTTTAGTTGGGTACAGTCCCGAGCCACATGGAGGCAGTGAGCGGATCTTCAGGGGTTCGTCTCTCCCGGTATTGGGGGTGAGGTCGCGCTGTGTCTAGGAGAGCCATTACACAAAGTCCTTGGCCAAGGCAGGAGATTTACTGGTAGGTATTCCAGTAGTATCTCAGGGTGTTCTGGGCTACACTCCGACACGACTTGTACCGCTTTTGGGGGTCTGACTTTTACCAACCCCCTAGGCCCGACATGCGATGCTCATAGACGAACGGACCGGACTGTACGGATATTGTCACTGACAGGCTCAGTAGGGTGTCAGGATGAGTTCGCTCATCGACGTCCCTTTTGGTCAATAGCTGGTGGCCCGTTACGTATTGGCTTATACCTCTGACGTGCTAGTGGTTAAATCCACAGCCATAGTATTGACGAGTCTTTAGAGTCCACCACACATTCAGTTACTCAGCTTTCGGGCGAAACGCTGTAGAGGCCGTATGGAGATATGGCAGGGTCCGATCAGATACGTGCGGTATTGTACGGATCAGGATCGGACGGATATTACTAGCCGGTTTTGGTTTAAGCCGGATCCTAGTTTAGTACAGTGTAGATTTTGTCTCATTGCATTTGTATCCGGACGGAATACAGATGCGGGTGTGTATACACAGTATGGGGGTTTTCCTGTAATTTATTACGGGACCAGTTTTCTGGAGTTGCCAGTTTGCATTCCGTTCCGGCCGGTTTTCCTTTGTTCTTTCCCGGCCGGACTTTTTCGATGGAGGGTGTTATTTGCAAGTTTGCAAATAACACATTGTGGAGGATTTTCTTGCAAATGTATTAATTATGAAAGCATCTTTTGATACCATTCTTTTCTATCATCATCACTTGCTTTTTGTTGATTTGAGGTGATTAGTAGTTGATGTGAGTTAGTTATGATGATGTTTGGATATGGTCACCCTCTCTCTTTTCCTACACTCACCTCCCTCTTGCTTATGTATTCTTTCCTCCACCATTCTAACATGATAAGGTTTTCATTTTGGGAAAAGAGAAGAAGAAGTTTTTCATTTTTGAGAGTTTCATTCTTGATCTCATTTCATGCTAGAAAAATACAAGCACCATTTTTCTTATCTTGATTCCTCCATCATCTTCAAAGGCAACAAACCCCAAATGAGACATAGCTTCAACCCTACACATTCTACAGCAAATCTTGGAGGCGTCGGCCAGCCAACTTCGCGCCCGAGTTGTCTCGGTATTGAGGTGGGAGCCCGTAAAAGATGCAGGCGATGTGGTGCCCTTCCGGCGAGGAGGCCACGACCGGAGTTTCCGCAGGAGATCGGGACGACGACGAGAAGACCGGAGGACTCGGATCATTCGGTATATCTCTAACCCGTCTTGTAGTTAGCTTAGACTAGTTAATGGTTCGATCCGGGTGTTTAGTGCGCGGTGGTGCCGGTTTGCTAGTTTGCAAAATTAAAGTTTATCACCGCTTCCGCATTTGGCCGTCGGATTGACGGCCGGGGCGCCGCCGTGCACTTACAGTGGTATCAGAGCCTTGCCATTAACTTAGTCTAGCTTTGTTTGATGTGTTTGCATTTCCGATCGACCAAAATTCCAAAAACCCGCGTTTTTCTTTACATCAGTTTTCTGTCGAAATTTTTTGAAGTCCAAAATTTGTTCAGGTTGTCTCAGAATGATGTGCAGGGAGTTCTAAGAACACTGGAAAAATTCGACAACACGATCCCTCCGTACGACCGCGGAACCGCGGCCATAACCCCTCTTTGTCCGCGGTTCCGCCGCAGAAATGAGGGATCATGTCATCGTTTTTTTTTAGTGGGCTTGTGGGCTAAAAATAGGGGTTTTGGAATATTAAAATTGGGCCCAGAATTTCTGTGAGTGCTACAGTATTGCTTGGGGGCCCACTTGTTAATTTTTGATCGATCGGATATTTTAAACACATTTTTTCACAGTATTTACATTAAATCTGCGACCGTGAATGTCACTTGATCGGTAAATCCTGTCTAACTGCTATAGCCCGGTTAGACGGATTTGCGAACGTGACTTTCACGTTGATGTTCTGTGTTTTTGCTGTGATGTTGCGGATCGGTCGTGGGGATAGCCTGGATGCAATGCTTGTACAGTTTTGTTGTATTATGTACATTTGATATTGCGGGGCGAGCGTCCGACATGTGGACTGCCGTCACTGCCTGTTTGTATTATTCTTTTGGGGCACGACCTGGTTGCGGTCGATGTACCCGTTGTATGTATATTTTACTTTCTGTACTAGGATTACCCCGCGGTGGGGTGCAAGGATAGCCGGGTTCTGAAGGGCAACAAGCCCGCATCTCATGGCATTGAGACGGAGGGGGCTTCACTCTAGGATTGGCGGGCTATTCGCCGCACTCGTAGGGGGTATAGGTTGACCCAGGAGGGGTGCCCAAGTTGCCGGATTCCGTGAAGTGCTGGGTGGTCCATTCACGGTGCTGAAGGGGGCTGCCTCGCTTCAGGTTTTGGCGGGTAACTTGCCGCGCCCGTAGGGGTCTAGGTTTTCATTGCACAGGCTATCCACACGACCAGGGGAACGTCGGGTTTCAGTAGTGGCTCTGTGAAACCCGGGGATCCCAGATATCTGTATTGTTCTGTGATGCTGTACATTTCTGTGATGTTGCTTTTTTATTCACGCCTTGAGCGAATATAATATATTGGTATATATATTAGTAGATGTTGTATATGTTTTTCATCCGCGCTAGTCCAGTCCCCGCTCTGCCGTTAGTTAGCTAACCTAACGGGTGATGACGGGACCCAGTGGCGAATGCGGATGGCATATACGTACATCAGTATATTTTCGTTCTTTGTGGTGTGATCAATTGATGGGGCTGCGTTGATTCGGATCAATGCAAGTTAAAACAAACCTATTCTGATGTTGTTGGAACACTTTTCAAAAAGCTGTTATTGCAAGGACGTTCACTTTTGTTTTGCATCGTGGTATTCATTTGGAATATCCTGCTCCTCAGTCGACGAGGCAAGGGCCGAGACCCCTTCACCGGGAGTGACCCCTTGGACAGAAGTTTTGCGTCAGGGCATTAACTTCACTATAGCCGATTACTTTTGCTTTGCACAGTGATATTCGGTTATGAATATCCAGCACCCCATTCTACGGGGAAAGAGCCGAGATCCCTTCACCGGGAGTGACCTCTTTAGTAAAGGTTTTCGTCACTATATTTTCTAAAAAGCTATCCGTTCCTTCAACGATATCAAGTTCATTACGTTAAAGGTTTTCGCCAGAAACCATTCGTAGCCCTCCGTCGTTTCATATGGGTAGTCAATAGTATTCAAGCTGTATTTGTTGGCCAAAGTCAAGGCACAGTGTTTGGTAGCTGTTGGTTATTCATATGCAGCATAGATAGATGCGTTGGTTTGGAACAGTCGTACTGCCTTGTTGGCCAAAGTCAAGGGTAGGTACGGGTGGATTCAAAACAACCTGGAGAATGACGGGTAGAACTTGACATGTGACTTATGATTTGTTGGCCAAAGTCAAGGTCATAAGAGCATGGGGTAGAAATCCACATCGGGAGTTTCAAAAGAACTGAAACTTGCCAGATATGCACATACCTTCTGGAGTGTGATACCGTGAGCGGATTCCGTCACGTTATCATGCGATGATAGTTGGATCCCGATTCCTACTGATGTGTTAGTTTACTCCTCGGGTGACCCCGACTAATTCTTCTTTCAGGTTTGGAGGAGAATTTGAGGTACAGTGGGAGGTTTCCAGATTAGATAAAGTGATAACCATTCTGATCTAGGTTAGAGTGCACGCTGAGTGTTTCTTTTCTCTCTCTCTGGCAGCGACCATTGACCCGACCCTAGACTTTGACTCAGTGACCAAGTTGACCGAACCTTCTTAACACAGGCTTTTGGATTGTCAGAGTTGCAGACCTCAATGCCACTCCTACTTTTACCCTTTTCTCCAGGACACCCCGTATTACTGCGAACGTCCACTTCTATTGGACAAAGCCATCGTATGGTTAGATACGAACTCGAAGGAATTCGAGGATGGTTTCCGGTTCTGGAGAAAACGGATAGGATTATTCAGTTGTCTTTTCCTTTTTGCCTCCTCTCAAGTTACGAGTACTCCTTAGTTTAGGAGATAGTACACCTATTACGCAAATTGGATAGTCTTCTTCCAAACTTTAGGCTGGTGCCGAACAGTGGGGAATGAAGAAAACCAATTAGCATAACGATGGTGTGCAGAAGGTATTAAGATTAAGACAAAGCAAGGGATTAGTAAGAGGGCAAAGTAAATTGCGACTGATATTCACGACCAAACCAAGTATTTCTTCGCCAATCCTAAATCACCTTTGTATTTCTCCAGGACACTCCGTATCACTACGAAGATCCACAGTTTATTGGATAATCCATCGTATGGTTATATACGAACTCGAAAGGAACTTGTTCCAGTTCGGGGATGGATTCTGGTCCAGGAGAAATAGGAATAAGGTTTATTCAGTTGTCTTTTATCTTCACCTTCTCTCGCATTGCGAGTGCTCCTAGGACTAGGACAGTACACCCATTATGCTTATTGGATAGTCTTCTTCCAAACCATAGGCTGGTGCCGAATGGTAGGGAAGGAAGAAAACCAATTGGCCTAAAGGGGTGTGCAGAAGGTAATGACTAAAGACATATAAAAGGATTTGGAGAGGTGGCAAAGAATTATACGGTTATAGTTGTGAATCTGAATAATGGTAGAGGCATTACTAGGAATACCAGGATACCCCATCGAAACATTTCAATGTTTTAGTTCAACTGTGTACTGTTAAAAGAAAACTGATTTCCCGATTAGACACTTGCTCCAGGGTATGTATTTACCAGGTTTGATTCTCACATCTGTATGGTTTTACAGATGATGAGTGGGAGTAAGTTATTTGGAATTGGGTGATCATCCTTATTATATCGGGATTCGTTGTAATCGGTGATATTTGAGGAGATCACCTGGGCTGTTTGCCGGTCGGCAAATATTTGGTTTTGAATATCCGCTGTTGTGCACCAATTTCAAATTGATATATCTGTACGTCTATTTTCATAGAGTGAGATATACCTTTTGATATTATGTCGATGACATTTACCTATATCAGTGGATGGTTAGGTAAGGAGCATTAAACAGCGGTGTAATTCTTCTTAACCATAAGTACAGTTTTCAACCTACGACACACAGTGAAAGAGTTGTTGGACTCGGCGGACTTATACAGGATATTGTATGTTGTCCAGTGTCCATTAGGACAGAGGGGTTGGTCCTCATACTATATTCTGTTTACTTTTAACTTCTCAAGTTCTTAGACATGTGTTTCGTAGAAACACAGGGTCTATGTTTTGAGGAGTTATAAGTATTTGAATAGAGTAGAGGACCAGGTGTAGCAAGTATCGGGATTCTTCAAAGTGATCGAGGATGTAGATACTTGTGTATGGTATTCAGTTGATAGTAATGATAAAGAGGAATTGCTTCTCTTTCAGGTTACTCATAATTAGGAAGCATTCCTAAGTTGAGTAACGCTGATCGGCCTCTCTCCATTTAGTTGACATGCACTGGAGACAGCTGCATGATTTGAATCTGGTTAAATTAAATCAGTGCCTCTGGTTCTATATTGGATATAGTACAGTTCATATCTTAACATTGTTAAGGTACGGGGAGTTGTCCGGCTTATGATTAAAACTAGACTCTGGATAACTCAAGGCACGCTTCTGTAATGGCTGTTTGTGGGTTGACCCAGGCTATGACGAGGGTTGATTTTCTACCATCTGGAAGATCAATAGAAATATTGTTCTAGACTCGCCACAGTTTTAATAAAAATGGATTTTTTCAAAAACAGTAGTGGGAGTATGGTAGAACTGGAAGTGATTCCAGAACCGCAAACGATTACTGAAGATTTGATAAGGAACATAAAGATTCAATCTGATTTGACATTCCATTGGCCACTCCGCAGATACGGTGGGTAACTTCAGGCACCCGAGAGGTACTCCGGTAGCCTCAAGGACGGTGACAGGGAAGTTCTTGTTTACCCACACTTGCCATTGCTGTTGTTCCAGGCTGCAAGACCCGGTGGGAGGATGAGTATAGCGTCGTTCTAAACTAGCTTTAGAAGTGCACGTCTATATGACTCTGCCAGAGGGTTGTCGTAGTCAGTGGGAGCAGCGGAAGCATTGGTGGACATCAGGCTTATGTCTATTTATAGACTAAAGCAGATATAGCGGAGATAGATCATCTATTTCTGATGTGACAGTCATAAGTTTGACGTCATCAGAATAGGGGATGGATCTGTTGAGAAGGTAGTAGGGTGTGACATACACAAAGTAGGAAGTGACATTCGGGTTTTGGATGACATACACAAAGTAGGAAGTGACATTCCTATACTACGATCGGTTATACTTTGGTCGTCACACAGTGGTTTCTCCACAAGGGACTTGGACATTATATCAGACATACTGGTTACTAGATCTATGGTTTTAGATCTAGATTTGGGTGGTTTCCCAATAAGGGTACTTTGACAGCATTCTAAGAGTATTTAGAATGGACGACTCCTGGCACGGTAGTGTACCTGCAGGTGATGGAGTCACCCTCTCTAATGGTGTCTTATAGACTAAAGTAGAGAGGGATGTGCATGATTGGCAGATCACTTGCTTAGGCAATTGAGTCAATCATGAGATGTCAAGTACCACACCAGATGTTGTTCTTGCACTAGATGCAATAAGTTGACATTGATCCAATCCTGGAGAAACAGTCGGAAGCAGTTTTAGAACATAAGTGGATGTTCTAGGGATATGATAACGACAGCCTCATTTGGGAGACAGTTATCATTCCAGGCTTCCAAGGTGACATGGACGACAAGGAGGTTGTCAGAGTTATAGCTTTCCTTCTGACGAGGGGCAGTATTCTGGACAGGTGATCCAGGCAGATACTAAGGGAGGCATGGCGCAGGATACTGATTAAGTTCAGTTGACGATACAGTCGAAGAAGTTTGGATTTGGAGTTCATTTATGAACTAAGTCTCATCAGACATCCAGACATTCTAAGATAGGTATTGCTCATTTCGGGAGATGGTTTTCTCCGCGAACTTGAGATATAGAGAGACATAGAAAGAAACATCATGGCGGATCCACTCACTGAGGCTAATCCTCGAACGCAAGAGTTTCGCAAACATGCTTTGTGAGACTGACTAGTAGAGGAGTTGGGTGTTCGGTATCACACGGGCTGTGAGTATGCGACATCGCAATAATTAGCCTTGAGTGCAAGTGGGAGATTGTTGGAGATAGTGCCCTCAGAGTCAATTATTGGATCACAGGCACGTGATTGCAATGATTGAGGGAGGACCTATCCCGGTATGCCAGTCTTACTCGAGATGATAGTATGCTATCTGGTTTACCTTTATCATCGTGTACTGCTTCAGGTGACCTGACAGGTCACTATTGCACGTTGATAGAGCCCCTAGGATTCTTGCTTGACCACCAGCAGTATGAGGGCGATCATATAAGTGGGAGCTGGGGTCTATAAGCACATCCTTAAAAGGTCCTTAGTCGTGGGAGTTTCGAGACAGGGCATCGATTCTCCAGAGTAGACTAGTGTATACAGTCGAGACCCCGACGAGGGGCGGTGGCCGGTCTCACAGGCCACTGGTGTCAGTTGGTTCACCTAAGATGTATACAGGTGCTCATTGGGTTATGAGTACACCGGACAGGACTCGCCGGGAACATGCTAGTTGGTCTTATACCTCATGTCAGATAGCAGTTCCCAGGTGACATGTGTACAGGTTAGTTCATCGACCTGAGATCGTCATTTGTCTCGTGTGAGTTCCCACTGTGCTTTGATTACTACCCTACCACGGCTCAAAGGAGTCGTGCAAACAGGTTTTAGTTGGGTACAGTCCCGAGCCACATGGAGGCAGTGAGCGGATCTTCAGGGGTTCGTCTCTCCCGGTATTGGGGGTGAGGTCGCGCTGTGTCTAGGAGAGCCATTACAAAAAGTCCTTGGCCAAGGCAGGAGATTTACTGGTAGGTATTCCAGTAGTATCTCAGGGTGTTCTGGGCTACACTCCGACACGACTTGTACCGCTTTTGGGGGTCTGACTTTTACCAACCCCCTAGGCCCGACATGCGATGCTCATAGACGAACGGACCGGACTGTACGGATATTGTCACTGACAGGCTCAGTAGGGTGTCAGGATGAGTTCGCTCATCGACGTCCCTTTTGGTCAATAGTTGGTGGCCCGTTACGTATTGGCTTATACCTCTGACGTGCTAGTGGTTAAATCCACAGCCATAGTATTGACGAGTCTTTAGAGTCCACCACACATTCAGTTACTCAGCTTTCGGGCGAAACGCTGTAGAGGCCGTATGGAGATATGGCAGGGTCCGATCAGATACGTACGGTATTGTACGGATCAGGATCGGACGGATATTACTAGCCGGTTTTGGTTTAAGCCGGATCCTAGTTTAGTACAGTGTAGATTTTGTCTCATTGCATTTGTATCCGGACGGAATACAGATGCGGGTGTGTATACACAGTATGGGGGTTTTCCTGTAATTTATTACGGGACCAGTTTTCTGGAGTTGCCAGTTTGCATTCCGTTCCGGCCTGTTTTCCTTTGTTCTTTCCCGGCCGGACTTTTTCGATGGAGGGTGTTATTTGCAAGTTTGCAAATAACACATTGTGGAGGATTTTCTTGCAAATGTATTAATTATGAAAGCATCTTTTGATACCATTCTTTTCTATCATCATCACTTGCTTTTTGTTGATTTGAGGTGATTAGTAGTTGATGTGAGTTAGTTATGATGATGTTTGGATATGGTCACCCTCTCTCTTTTCCTACACTCACCTCCCTCTTGCTTATGTATTCTTTCCTCCACCATTCTAACATGATAAGGTTTTCATTTTGGGAAAAGAGAAGAAGAAGTTTTTCATTCTTGAGAGTTTCATTCTTGATCTCATTTCATGCTAGAAAATGCAAGCACCATTTTTCTTATCTTGATTCCTCCATCATCTTCAAAGGCAACAAACCCCAAATGAGACATAGCTTCAACCCTACACATTCTACAGCAAATCTTGGACGCGTCGGCCAGCCAACTTCGCGCCCGAGTTGCCTCGGTATTGAGGTGGGAGCCCGTAAAAGATGCAGGCGATGTGGTGCCCTTCCGGCGAGGAGGCCACGACCGGAGTTTCCGCAGGAGATCGGGACGACGACGAGAAGACCGGAGGACTCGGATCATTCGGTATATCTCTAACCCGTCTTGTAGTTAGCTTAGACTAGTTAATGGTTCGATCCGGGTGTTTAGTGCGCGGTGGTGCCGGTTTGCTAGTTTGCAAAATTAAAGTTTATCACCGCTTCCGCATTTGGCCGTCGGATTGACGGCCGGGGCGCCGCCGTGCACTTACATGACCAAGTCTACAATACCAAAGAAAAGCATCATTTAATTCTGAAAGTTTTCTTTTATTAGTGTGTTGTATACTGAAAACTGTGTGTTGATTTAGGACATATATTCCATTATTAAGCGTACCATACCCAACCAACATTTGATTCAGGTGAATGTTCATAACATTGTTCTGCAACACAAAATTATATCCTTCATTGTCCAACAAAGAAACGGATATTATATTACATAGCATACTTGGTACAAAATAACATGGATTCAAAATCAAAATACATCCAGATGGCAACCCCAAGTGATACTCTCCCACTGCGACTGTATGTACATTGGAACCATTTCCAACGCGGAGAGTATGGTCACCTGTCTTCAAAACCTTGCTATTTCTCAGCCCCTGCATAGAATTGCAAATGTGAGAACCTGAACCGGTATCCAATACCCAGGAAGCAGAGTTTATAGAAAAACAGTTTTCAGTCACAAACGCACCTGAAGCAGAAGCATCACCATGCTTCTTCTTGAGACTTAAGTACTCCGTGCAATTGCGCTTCCAATGTCCTGTCTTGTGGCAATGAAAACATTCGCCTTTCCCCGAGTCTCCAGCCTTGGACTTTCCCTTTCCCTTCACCTTTTTAACTCCGCCCTTAGGATTAGTGGGTTTCTTCTTTTTCTTTCCCTTGGCCTTGGCTTTCGGGCGAGAAGAGGAAGACTGTCCAATAGTCATAACGGGAGTTTTTGTTAACTTCATAGTGCTCTCTGCACTCCTTAACATATTAAGGAGTTCAGGGAGGTCCTTCTCCATGCCATGCATGTTGAAGTTCACTATGAACTGAGCAAAGGTGGAGGGGAGGGACTGCAGAATAATATCTATATATTGTTCATTGTCCATTGTCCATCCAAGGTCCTCAAGCTCTTCTATAAGAGCTATCATCTTCAGAACATGGTCTCCTACTGGTGTGCCAGGGGCCATTCGCATCTGAAATAATTTCTTTGATGCTTCGTATCGTAATACGCGGGATTGCTCCCCATACAACTCCTTTGTATGGAGCAATATACCGTGAATGTCCATGTCCTCGTGCTGCTTTTGATGTGTGTTATCCATCGATGCAAGCGCGAGGCATGTGGCCGTGGCACAGTCAGCGTCCCATGTCTTGCGGACTTCAATGTCCGCAACTGAGGATTTTGGACCAGGGACGGGCGGGGCTGAAGCCGTGAGGACATATGATACTTTATCATAAGTCAAGGCGATTTTCAGATTCCTCAGCCAGTCTTTATAGTTGGTCCCATTCAGTTTGTTTTTATCTAGTAGAAGCTTAAGTCCAGTCATTGGTATCTGCCATTAAGAGAGAGAAAAGAATACACTCAGCGAAAGCTCTTGCATAGATTAGATTGGTTTATTATCTTGTCTAATCGATGTTTCCCACTGCTTTTATCGAGTTTTTCTGTCAAACCTTAAAAAGAAAAACTAGCCAGGATTAATTACAGTCTACAACTTCGCTAACCGTTCAGCCAGGCCAGTGTCGGTACTTGAGGGAGGTTCCCCGTGCTTTCGCACGGACCTAATTAGAGTAAACCTCGTTTTCCCAGAGGCGGAGCCCCGTTAACACCTTTCTAGACACCTAATGAGTTAGCTAATTGTAAACTGTAAAACTCTCCTAGGAGCAACTATTGCCCACAGTGGGATCGGGATCCAACCATCATATGGAAGGTATGCAATCTCATTGCAAATTTCAACTATTGAAATTCCCGATGTGGTTTTTACCCCTAATACCCGTGACCTTGGCTAAGGTCAACAAATCACGAGCACTAGTCAAGCTCAACCCGTCATTTCTTGATTAATTTAGACCCGTTCACATGACCCTTGGCTAAGGTCAACAAAGTCATATGCCCGTCCTAATTAATCTGCATCATATGCGTTTGTAGGAAGACATCACTTAGCTACCGTACACTACGCCTTGGCTAAGGTCAACAAACGTAGCACGAATACTAAGTACTCTACTTCCTAAAATGACGGAGGGTTGCGAATGATTTTTAAGAAAATCTTTAACGCTTTGAACTTGATATCGTTGTAGAATCAAATGGTTTTCAAAAGGAGTGGCTTAAGCTCCGCAGTTTTGAAATATAGCTTTTTCATAAATAGCCGAGTGGTTTTCAAATCCGATTCTACAACATCTTTTTAGGTTTATTTTCTTTACATTAATCATATTAATGTAATCCCATCATTTAAGTCCTTAAGCCAGTCACAGAAAAGAAACGAAAATAACACGTACGCTTATGCCATCCGCATTCGCCGCAATGTTCCGTTATGCATCGTTAGGTTACTTAACTAACGGCATACCGGGACGGGACTAGCCCGGGTGTAAAACATAAGCAACGTCTACTATATATCATATATATAATATGTCATTCATCTCAGATATCACAGAACACAGGCAGCAGAAACATAGATATAACGTGGGATATCCTAGGACGTCCGTATTTAGTATTTAGCCAGAATAGAAAATACGGATTCCACAGTCGCGATGAATAGCCAAGCCCACACCCTGGACCCCTACGAGAGCAGCAAGTGACCCTACCAATCCTGGAGTTTAGGAGACCCGGTCTCGACTCCTCGAGATGGCCTCCCACTGAACCCCAGAACCCGGTCACCTGTGCTCCCCTCCTTGGGTCCATCCTAATGCGGAAAAGTAAATAATATACAACACTGGCGACACAACCTCAACCCGGAAGTGCCCCAAATAAAAGAATATTACATTACATTTGAATTTACATGAATGAAAATATAAAACTCTCATCTCACAAAAACCCCCGGCTATTCGATCGCGACAATCCTGCACATCATATCTCAGCAACACATAATATCTCATATCATCAACGTAAGTAAGTATGCATACCCCAATTGTCGTTGATGTATAGCAACGAAACCGGCGATATCGTACATACTACACTTACGGTCACAGAAAAGAAAGTGTAAAACTGCAATAACTGGAATCCACATTCTCTTTAGACATCACAAATGCAAAATATCACATATTCCGTATTTCATGTCTAGTAATATGAATTCCACACATTGCATCACATTCCGGACAAACAGACAGTATCGAAGTTTTTGAACGAACGATCAAATACCCAGGATTCACTAAAGCCCAACACTTGAGCAGAGTTCAAACACCTGGAGTGTGACCGGTCCAGCCGTAGAAGGGTCAAGCCAACGCCTCACATGTGGCACGCCGTACTGCCCCAAACCCTAAGGTTCAAAGGGCAGTTCAAGACGGTCACATAATCGAGTTAAGGTTTGTTGTCTTCTAGAGGGACCACCACAAAAAGACTTGCACGTATCTCCAAAGTATTTAAACCCCGTGAATAATGAGCAAATGATACTCGTTCAAACACTTCAATACTTTCTAATTTACCCGGAAAAGTAACGAAATGAAAATACCGATCGAATCTATACGTCCAAAACCATCTCCAGAAGATACAGAACTATATTCAGATTAAACATACCTAAAACAGTATACTAGCAGACCTAGGAATTATGGTGCAAATTTCATAGCATGACGTCACTGTATGGCCGCGGATCCGCGGCCTAAGCAAGGAATTGCCGCGGTTCCGCGGTCATATGAACAGTACACTTCATCGTATTTCACCATTATTCTTAGTTTTCCCTGCTGTATTTTTTAAGTATTTTTAATTCTGAAAAATGTCAGGTTTTAAAAAATGTCCAGAGAGGGTCTAAAAAATCGTATTTTTTGTCCGATCGAGATTTTTACTCCGTAAAAGCGTTGCCTAATGTTCTAGGTCGCTCTGATACCAATGTAAGGTTAGTCTAGCACCCTATGAAGAGTTTTGAAGCATCACATGTCCAAAAGTTTAAATTTTTATGGTGCTAAACAAACACGCAAAGGAATCGATCCTAGAAAATTAGGGTTATGAAACTTTAAGCTAGTAAAGATTAGGGTTTGAAGGCTACAACCTTTGTAGCTCCCCTTTGCTAGACTCCTTGGTGTCTTGGGTTGTTGAATCAAGGTCCTCTTGAAGTCCCCTTGCGTCCACGACGATCCACCACGGAGTTCTCCGTCCAAGCTCGCTACTTTGGAAAACCGAAGGAAACACTCTAATCAAGTTGGCTAGACTTGAGTAGAATAAGGTTGTGGCTTAGGATCTCTCTTCAAAAACCTTTTCTTAATGGTGTTTAACTCACTAGAAGAAACTAGAGAGGAAAAGATGAAGGAGGATGAAGATGGTGGCTAATTTTTGGCAAGAGGTGTAAAAAGATAACCTTGAGTTAAGAAGAAAATGAAATATATATCACTATATATATATATTTATTTCCTTCTTAACTTCAACCATGATTAAATGATGGATAGTTAGTTTAACTTGGGTTTTAAATGATAAAGAGAAGGATAACCATAGGTTAGTGGTAGTTGAGATAGGTTAGGTTAGAAGAAGAGTGTAGAATCAAGAATGATTATCCTTTTCTTTTTCATTTTGCTTTAAAACCAAAATTAAATAATAATCCATTATTTAATCTATGGTGTGAGTCTTATATTGCCACCATTTCCATATGCTAACAACCATGATGGATGGGTGTATGTATGTATGCATGTATGCACATCCACATGTGCATGAAACTAGAATGGAAGAAAGAAACACATGCATGCATGCATACATCCATCAAACCCTAGAAAGGTTTCAAGTGAGAAAACTAATGGTTAGATGATAAATCAACACTTAATTTATCAATCCGGTCATATCTCATACGACCCCACCAAAAGCAGGCCACCCGATCAATGTTCGGTATCATATACGCACATTTTAATCGGGTGCATGCGCATATCGCATACGCGCACCACAACGTTTCGCCTGGACTAGGTAACTCCTATGTGGGACTCTAAGACTCGTCAATACACCGGCAGTGGGTGATGATCATATCAAGCACCCCCAAGCCGCAAGCGGTCAGCTAAACGTAACGGCCACCCGGGTATTGAGCGATCAGAAGACAACAAGCGAACCTGCTACAACTCCCGTCGAGCCAACTGGCAACACTACCGTACAGTCCGGTCTCTTCGTCAGATATGCTGCATATCGAGCCTAGGGATGGTCACGTCGACCCCAATAACTCAATAAGTCGTGCCGGTGAATGGTCTATAACAGATCGAGAAACTACTGATAACACTTATCAGCAAATCTCAGCAGCCCTGGCCAGGGACTTGCTGTTATAACCAGTCGGGCACAGCACAACATCAACTCCCAATACCGGGAGAGACGAAACCCCTCCTATCGCTCATCGTCTCCGTGTGTCTCGGGACTGTACCCAACGGCCACCTGTTTGCACGACTCAGTAGAGCCGTGGTAGGGTGGCAATCAAAGTACAGTGGGAGAACACACAAGACTCCATGACGATCTCGGGTCTACAGACTAACCTGTACCAGTGTCACCTGAGAACTGCTATCCGACGATAGATATAATTCCATATAGGAGTTCTCGGTGAGTCCGTCCAGTGTACCCAATCAGCACTGAGCACCCGTATATGATCTTGATGTCAAACATCGATGAATGTGGGAACATCCATCGCCCATCGTATGGGTCTAGTATCATATACGCTAGTCCACTCTGGTATATCAATGCCCCGTCTCGATATACCTACGACTAGGGACTTTCCAGGATATGCTTATAGACTACAAATGTCCCACTAGTATGATCTCTATCATAATCAGAGTAGTCAAGCCGATATCCTCAGGGCTTTATCAGCATGTATGAATGAATAAAAGCATGATCAAATCAACATGTCAGATAAAGAAGAACCAGATAGCATACTATCATGTCGAGCAAGAATGCATACTGAATATATATACATGTATAAATACATCCACTATCATATAATGGCCTCTAGGGCATACATATATCCAACAGCCCTCCATCATTTCAGTTAAATATTCGGTAGTATTCAAGCTATGTATTTTGACCTCACGCCAAGGCATAGTGATTGGTAGCTGCCGGATATTTATCTGTTGCATAGATAGAATGCGTTGGTTTGAGACAGTCGTACTGCCATTTTGGCCTACGTCAAGGGTAGGTACGGGTGGGTTCAAATTAACCGGGATAATGATGGGAAGAACTTGATATGTGACTTATGACATTTTGACCTCACGCCAAGGTCATAAGAGCATGGGGCAAAAATCCACATCGGGAGTTTCATAAGTACTGAAACTTGCTAGCGCTGCATACCATTTGGAGTGTGATAATTCTGGTAGGATTCCTTCGGTTTTTATCACGCGATGATATTTGGATCTCGATCCTACTGTGAGTATATGCTACTCCTCGGGAAAACTCTCACTTAACGATCAATGCTATAAACTTAGTAGGTGTCTAGAAAGGTGTTAGCGGGGCTACGCCCACAGGGAAAAGAGGTTACTTAATTAAGGAACTTCGCGAAAGCGTTGGAAAACCTCCCTCGAAGTACCGACACTGGCCTGGCTGAACGGTTAAGCAAGTATTGTACGGTGAGATTGATCCTGACTAATCCTTTCTTTACGGTTTGAGAAGGGATTCGAGAGACAGTGGGAGCCATCCAGTTTAGACAAACTAAAAACCACTCTAAACTTGCAAGAGCATCATGCTAAAGTGTTTCTTTTCTCTCTCCTAATTGCAGCGACCATTCAACATGACCGGACTTAAGTTATTACTAGATAAAAACATATTGACAGGGCCAAACTACAAAGATTGGCTCAGGAATGTCAAGATGGTAATCACTTACGACAAGTTGGGGTATGTCCTTACCACCAAAGCTCCCCCTGTCCCAGGTCCCAAAACCAGTGTCGTAGATAGGGAAATCTACAAAACCTGGGAAATAGATTGCGTGAAGGCCAGATGCCTCGTACTAGCCTCGATGGACAACGAACATCAGAGGAGGCACGAGAATATGGACCTAGAGTCCATATTTCTTCATACAAAAGAACTGTATGGAGAGCAGTCTCGTATCGCAAGATACGAAGTGTCGAAGAAGTTGTTTTCGGAAAGGTTGGCCGTCGGATCATCGGTAGCGGAACACGTGCTTAAAATGATTGGCTACATAGAGGAGCTCGCGGACCTTGGGACCACGTTGGAGAATGAACTCTATACTGATTTGATTCTCCAGTCCCTTCCTTCCACTTACGCCGAGTTTATTCTTAACTTCAACATGCAAGGAAAGGAGGTTGAACTTTCCGAACTTCTGAACATGTTGAGGAGTGCTGAGAGCACCCTACAGAAGGGTAGGGAGACATCCACTTTGTTTGTAGGAGGATCTTCCTCTTCTAGGTCCAGGGCGAAAGCCAAGGGCAAGAAGAAGAAAGCCCTCGCCAAACCAAGAGGCGGTGACAGTAAAGTGGATACGAAGGGAAAAGGAAAAGCAACAAAGGTAGCGGGAAAGCTATTGGGGAAGGAAGAATGCTTCTATTGTCACAAAAGTGGTCACTGGAAACAGGATTGCAAGGCTTGGAAGGCCAGAACACAGGATTTGAAGCGAGTTGCAGCTTCAGCTTCAGGTGTGTATGTTATTGAAAACTGTCTATCAATAAACTCTACATCCTGGGTATTGGATACCGGGTCAGGATCTCATGTCTGTAATTCTTTGCAGGCGTTGAGAAAGCGTAGAGTTTTGAAGGCAGGTGACATGACCCTCAGAGTTGCAAACGGTGCTAGCATGGATGCTTAGGCCGTGGGGGACTATCACCTGGGATTGTCGGATGGACACTTTTTGATTTTGCGTAGTTGTTATTATGTACCAAATGCAACCTGTAATATCATTTCTGTATCTTTATTATCTAAAGAAGGTTATGAATTTGCATTTGTAAGTAATGTAGTGAACATTCACCTTAATCAAGTTTTGATTGGGTCAGGTACATTGAACAACGGTATATACGTATTAAACCAACCACAGATTTTCAATGTCCAGAATACACACAAAAGAAAGTCTCCAGAAATCAATAAAACTTTCTTATGGCATTGTAGACTGGGTCACATCAATGAGAGAAGGTTGACTAAGTTACATGCAGAAGGATATTTGGATCCATTCGAATATCAATCGTATGCAACTTGTCAATCCTGTCTCAAAGGAAAGATGACAAAGACTCCGTTCACTGGACACGGAGTAAGAGCGAGCGAGCTCTTGGGACTCGTACACAGCGACGTGTGCGGTCCAATGTCTACACATGCACGAAGCGGTTATTCTTACTTCATTACTTTTACGGATGATTTCTCAAGGTTCGGACATGTCTTCTTGATGAAGCATAAATCCGAAGCTTTTGAAAAGTTCCAGGAATATAAGAATGAAGTAGAAAAACAAACAGGCAAAAGTATCAAGACACTAAGATCTGATCGAGGTGGTGAATACTTGAGTGCCGAGTTCCTGGGTTACTTAAAAGAGAATGGAATTCTCTCTCAGCTTACTCCTCCATACACTCCGCAACATAACGGTGTATCGGAGAGACGGAACCGAACCCTATTGGATATGGTACGGTCCATGATGAGTAACGCTGAGTTGCCGCGATCGTTCTGGGGATATGCGCTAGAAACAGCTGCATACCTTTTGAACCGTGTTCCTACTAAGACTGTGCCTACCACACCATATGAGTTATGGAGTGGGAAGAAACCCTATTTTCAATACTTGAAGATTTGGGGATGTCCAGCTTATGTCAAAAAGCAGCATGGGGACAAACTAGAGGCACGCTCAGTACTGTGCAAGTTTGTGGGATACCCAAAGAACTCCAGGGGGTATCTTTTCTATTACGCAGAGGAACAAAAAGTCCTTGTTTCTCGTAATGCCCATTTTCTGGAACACCAGTTCATAGAAAAGGAAATAAGTGGGAGCGCAATAGAACTGGAAGAAATTCTGGAACCACAAGCTATTACTGAAAGCTTAGTAGAACCAGAGGGTTCGAAAGATCAAGACATTCCCACGCCACTTCGCAGGAGTAGTAGGCAGTCTCATCCGCCCGAGAGATACTACGGTTTTCTCATTGACGGGGATAGAGAAGATTGCATCATAGATTTTGATGAGCCTACTAGCTTCCAGCAAGCCATTCAGAGCGTCGACTCGGTAAAATGGCTGGATGCAATGCGGACCGAGATGGAGTCCATGTACACCAACAAAGTATGCACGTTGGACATTGCTCCAGATGGGGTAAAACCCGTAGGATGCAAGTGGATCTTCAAAAGGAAGATTGGTGTAGATGGCTAGGTTGAGACCTATAAAGCTAGACTGGTTGCAAAGGGTTTTCGTCAAAGACCTGGTTTGGACTATGACGAAACCTTTTCTCCAGTAGCTATGCTGAAATCCATTCGGATCCTTCTTGCCATTGCTGCCTTCCACGATTATGAGATTTGGCAGATGGACGTAAAGACAGCTTTTCTAAATGGACATTTAGAGGAGTGTGTCTATATGGAACAGCCAGAGGGTTTCATTCAGAGTGGGAGCAGCGGAAAGGTGTGCAAGTTGTTTAAGTCCATTTATGGACTAAAGCAGGCATCGCGGAGTTGGAACATCTGTTTTGATGAGACGGTCAAGGAATTTGGCTTTATCAAAAATCCAGATGAACCATGCATCTATTGTAGATTTGTAGCGAGAACTGTAGTATTCCTCGTTTTATACGTGGATGCCATTCTCTTAATAGGAAATGACATTCCTATGCTACAATCTGTCAAGGGGTTCTTGTCACACAGGTTCTCCATGAAAGACCTGGGTGATGCCTCATACATTCTGGGTATCCGGATCTACCGTGACAGATCCAAGAGGATATTAGGACTTTCACAGTCCAGGTACATCGACACAATACTGAAGAGATTCAGTATGGAAGATTCCAAGCGCGGTAATCTACCGGCTTGTCACGGGATCACCCTCTCCAAAGAGATGTCTCCCAAGACTGATTTGGAGAGGGATCGCATGTCTATTATACCCTACGCTTCTGCGGTAGGCTCTATAATGTATGCGATGTTGTGTACCAGACCGGATATGGCTTATGCACTGAGTGTGGTAAACAGGTATCAGTAAAACCCTGGGGAGAAACATTGGATAGCAGTAAAGAACATTCTCAAGTACCTGAGAAGGACTAAGGAGATGTTCTTGGTGTATGGCGGAAAAGACCTCCAGATTGAGGCCTTTGCTGACTCCAGCTTCCAGAGTGACAAGGATGATTCCAAGTCTATGTCGGGTTTTGTCTTTACCTTCAATGGAGGGGTGGTGTGTTGGAAGAGCTCCAAACAGGAAACCGTTGCTGACTCGACTATGGAAGCGGAATACATCGCTGCATCTGATGCCGCAAAAGAAGCTGTCTGGATGAGGAAGTTCTTGAGAGAACTTCAGGTGGTTCTGTCCATTGTTGACCCAATACCTCTGTATTGCGACAACAACGGGGCTATAGCTTTAGCGAAGGAACCCAGGTCCCATCAGAAATCCAGACACATCTTAAGGCGGTATCACCTGATCAGGGAGATCGTGGATCGCCAGGAGATCGAGGTTCGGAGGGTTGCTTCAGAAGTTAACACAGCAGATCCATTCACCAAGGCCTTGCCCCAGACTCAGTTCGAGCGGCTGATCGAGATGATAGGTCTTCGATACGCCAGTACATGGCCTTAGTGCAAGTGGGAGATTGTTAGTGTATATGCCCTAGAGGCCATTACTGTATCATACTAGCTTGTATATTACTTGATGGAAGCTTGGGATATTCACAGTTGTATATACAATCTTGCTCGAAATGGTAGTATGCTACTTGGTTTGTCTCTGCTTTAATATGTGCATGTGTTTCTTTTAGCATATCGCTGATATACATATTAGTAGAGCCCTTAGGATCTTTGCTTGATTACCAGCGTTGTGATGGCGCTCACACTCGTGGGAGCTGGGTGATCTATAAGAACATCCTTATACAGGTCCCTAGTCGTTGGACTATCGAGACAGGGCATCGATACTCCGGAGTAGACTAGCGTATGCGCTTCTCATCCCAGCGTGGGAGACGGTCTGTCCCACAGCCGTCAGTACGTCGTACTTGAGATAGTATGCGGGTGCTCGTTAGGTTACGAGTACACTGGACAGGACTCGTCGGGAACTGTTGGTTGGTATTATACCTATCGTCAGTTATCAGTTCCCAGGTGACATGAGTACAGCTTAGTCCGTTGACTTGACACTGTCACTTCGCCTCGAGTGTGTTCCCACTGCACTTTGATTACTACCCTACCACGGCTCAAAGGAGTCGTGCAAACAGGTAGTTTTTGGGTGCAGTCCCGAAGCACATGGAGGCAGTGACGGTTAGACAGGATTCGTCTCTCCCGGTATTGGGGGTTGACATCGCGCTGTGTCCAGGAGAGCCATTACACGAGTAGTCCCTGGCCAGGGCAAGCGAGATATACTGGTAGGTTTCCAGTGTTATCTCAGGGTGTTCTGGGCTACACTCCGACACGACTTGTACCGCTATTAGGGGACTGACGTTCACCGCCCCCTAGGCCCGCTATGTGATGTATCAGACGAACAGACCGGACTGTACAGAGACTGTCACATACAGGCTCAGTAGGAGTTCAGATGGGGTTCACCTCTGTAAGTGCACGGCGGCGCCCCGGCCGTCAATCCGACGGCCAAATGCGGAAGCGGTGATAAACTTTGATTTTTCTTGAAATGGCAAACCGCCGCGCACTAATACCCGGATCGAACCATTAATTAGTCCTAGCTAACTATAAGAAAGGGAATAGAGATATACCGACGATCCAAGTCCTCCGGTCTTCTCGTCATCGTCCCGATCTCCCGCGGAAGCTCCGGTCTCCACCTCGTCGTCGGAAGTGCACCACATCGCCTACTTCTTTTACGGGCTCCCACCTCAATGCCGAGGCAACTCGGGCACGAAGCTGGCTAGTCGACGTGCCCAAGATTTGCTGTAGAATATCTAGTGAGCAAGTCTCATTTTGGGGTTTGTGGAATTGCCTTTTGTGGAGGAATTGAACTTGGGGCTTTTTGGATTGAACTTGTGGGAATTTTGCAACATGAAATGAGCCAAACATCCCCACCAAAAATTTGGGACAGCCCCCCAATGCTTGGGCCGGCCATGAGAGGTGAATGGAGAGAATGAGAGAGAGTGAGCCATGGAATGAGTGGTGCAACCATAACCATAATGCAAAAGGGAATCATGAAAGAACATGATAACAAAATACATCCACACTCAATCACCAACCATCATCAAACATGATGGCTCAAAAGTCATGCCATCATGAAGATACAAGTCAAGGTCAAAAGAATGGTGCACCATCATGATACAAGGAAACATGCAAAGACCCCCTTCCACAAAAGCTTATTTGCAACAATGCAAATAAGCCCTCCTCCACCAATCTTCGGCCAATGAAAGATACAAAGGAAATTGGCCGAAACGGAAAGCAAACTGGCAACTCCAGAAAACTGGACCCGTAATAAATTACAGGAAAACCCCGATACTGTGCATACACACCCGCATCTGTATTTCGACCGAAATACAAATGCAATGAGACAAAATCTACACTGTACTATACTAGGATCCGGCTTAAACCAAAACCGGCTAGTAATATCCGTTCGATCCTGATCCGTGCAATACCGCACGTATCTGATCGAACCCTGCCATATAACCATACGGCCTCTAGTACAAACTGTCCGATCCTGATCCGTGCAATACCGCACGTATCTGATCGGACCTTGCCATATCTCCATACGGCTTCTACAACCTTTCGCCCGAAAGCTGAGTAACTGAATGTGGGGGACTATTGTTCATATCAGATTTTTGCATTTTCATACCGCCCAATTTTTATCACATTGCATATCCGTAGATACTCTTGAGCCGTGTTTGCTAGTCAATTGCAGGATACAGGTTCTCGGTTCCAAAACGGTGAAATTCATGGAAAACACGACAAAATCCGGGTTCCTGCCAACCACAGATAAAAACACGGTCTCTGCTCTTCATCCGTATGTTGCCAGATATCAATAGGAAGACAAAAGATCAAATCAATGTCATTCTCATGCACAAGGCTCAATGGTAGCACAAAATCCAAGAGATCTACGCGGAGCTCGAGGCAAATCATGACAAAATCTTGACAAAAAGTTCACCTTTCCCTCAACAGAATTCTGGAAAATTCGTGGAGCAATTATAAGAAAATACATATACCAGAATAATGTAGACAACAGATCAGGCCAGCACCAAAAATTGGGGGGCCCAATTCAATCATAAGGCCGCGGATCCGCGGCCAAAGTGGGGTCCAGGCCGCGGATCCGCGGCAATATAGTGGCGGCAGTTGATGATTTTTGGGGGGTTTTTTGGTCTTTTTGTTTAGGTTCTGGTGGTTGCCCTAGGGTTTCATTCTCTGGCCTATAAATAGCCCAGAAGTTTGTGAAGGAAGGGGTCCAACTTTGTATTTTTCATTTTGCCTAGTTTTAGTATTGTTCTTCTTCCTCTTCTCACCTCTTCTCCATTAAACTTGTAAGTGAGCTTTTGAGTGAAGAGTGATGAATAAAGAAGACCATTTTTTATCATGCTTGTCTCTTTCTTTACTTGTTATAATTGTTGTAATTTTAATTGTTAAGTAGTTGTTGTTATTTCCTTGTTGTTTGTTTCTTCTCTCTTTTTCTTTATCCTTACATACGACAATGATACTTACGCTTGATCCTCGCCAAGGTGAGGTCGCAAACAGTTAGTCGTATTCTTCTAATCTCCTTCTTTCTATCTTCCTCTTTTGTGTTGTTTTATTTTTCCGTATTATGAAGTGTGAGTAGTTCTATACTTGTTAGGGTAGGATAAGGGAAGTTTGAGAGAAGGAAATCTCTCTCACTCTTTCCTTGCCCAACAACTTAAATCAACTCCCGTTAACCCAACCACAATCCGCTCCTTACGGCACCCTATCCTACATGATAGCGGTGATTCCGTAGTGAGACCGGTTGTGGTTGAATTAACCGGAGGTTATGGATAAGAGCCAAGAACGGACGGACAAGCACCAAAAGGAAGGACTATGCGTTGGAAAGCCTAGCTTATACTCGCAAGTTCCTTCCTAGTCGTGCTAATCCCCGTTGTTGCCGATTACCGTAACACCGATATTAAGTGGGGCAACGAAAGATGTGGAGACTCCTAACTCAAACTAACCTAATCCTAACCCTAACAAGCTCTCTTTAAATATCAACTCAACACTTAGATAACTACAAACAAAATCTGAACAACCGGACTTAACTCATCGAAAAACACATAGAAAAAGATTCCCATCTCCCTGCGGACGACCCGTACTCAACCGGCTAGCTACGTGCGAAACCGTCTTGATTGCGGTATTTAGAACTAAACTTGACACGCTCGTAACCTATCAATCAAATGGCGCCGTTGCCGGGGAGACGGTAGTTTGTTTCTTTGTGAAATTTCGGGTTAATTTGTAAGTATAACTCTAACCGAAAAACAACAAAAAAAAAATATATACTTTGTAAAAAAATCATCTTGTTATTTTTGATTAGCTTTTGTGCAAGTGTGCAGGAAAATACAAGTTTCGAGTTCAGTGGTCAAGACGTTGAAAATACGGAGTTCAAGTACAGTGCCAAAGACGTGGGAAGATAGACCCACATTTCGCGGCTACACCGCGACGAAAAAAAAACGAAGCATACGGCCTACTGTCAAAATCTGGAGCAGATACAGTGAGTAAATTCAAATTCAGAACATCCAGAAAACAAGAGGACACCCAACAGAACCCACACAAGAAAAATTATGCATCCAATCCTCTTTACAGCCGCGGAACCGCGGCATTAGGGCTCTTTTGCCGCGGAACCGCGGCCACTTGGGGAGTTCTCTGTGCCAAATTTTCTGGGTAAGCTCCTCTTCTCCACTCCACTCCTCTGGACTCCAATAAATTGTGTTTTCTGCAGGCTTCTTTGCGCAAATTCTTCTCCCCCTTTCCAATAAACTGTTCTTGTGCAGGATTCTTTGCGCCGCAAAATAAAAATTGTTTGCAGTTGATTTGTTACTGTTTTGCATTCTTTAATACGGACTTAAGGGGCTTGAAACCAATCCAGATTGGGTGGGGATTTCATCACCCTTCCCAGGACCCCGGAAATCACTAAAGCATATGCATTGTCCATTGTAATTAAAAAAATACTAGACTTCAGCCCTAAGGACTTCGCGCTCATTAGGAGAAGATAAACCTTGTTTAGAACCTTGCTTAACCGTATATTGTTTACGGGGTGTCTAGGAAAGTGTTAAAGGCGCAACCGCCGAAAGAGAAAGGGTTATTTAATTAAGGAACTTCGCGAAAGCGTTGGACAACCTCCCCTTATCTCTGCACTTACCTGGCCTCGTGATCAGTGTATTTTTAAGCCTGTTTTTCGACACTGTTTAACTTCGACAATCAAGTTCAGGAGCAGGTCTAGTAGACCTAGGTTACTCTAGATCTAGGTGTGATTGTGCATATCTTGTTTGTGATTGCTTAAGCCGTATTCCCGTACATACTTCTGTAAATCTCTTTCTAAAAACAAAATAAAAAAGAAAAAATCAAAAACTTTTATAAAAACTTGCCCTTTTGTCGCCAAATCCATTTTCACCCAACACCCATCACCGTTCTTCATTGACGTTTTCTTACCCTCACCTTCTTCGCTTTGACTATACTAAACTCGTTTAGTGTATGTCCGCTTGGACTCGGGACACTAGCGCCCGTCTAGTCCGCGTTACGTTAGTCGCGACCGACTACGCGATCGACTCCGAAGTCGATACTCCGTCCACTCCTCTTTCTCCCCTTCCTTTGCCGGCCAACTCCGACGTTGACCGGAATTCTGTTCATACATCTTCACCTTCACCTTCACCTTCACCAACCTCTTCTTCCGCGATGTCGGGATTTATTCCAAACATCTCGTTGACCACCCCTGGATTGGCTCCACCTCCTATGGAGACCAATCTCCCACCACCTCCGCCTGTTGTAGCGCCGCAGCGAATTGCGCTCCAGGATCGTTTCTACCCTACCCGTTCTGCACTTCCAACCTGCCTTTCTCTTCCTCCGGCCAATGGGGACAACTTTGAAATTAAGCCCCATTTCATCAACATGCTTCCACGTTTTCATGGGCTTGAATCTGAAGATGCCTATATCTTCATTAACAAATTTCAAAACGTCTGTGCCATGATGAAAACAACCCAGCTGTCGGACGATGCTATACGTCTACGGGTCATTCCGTTCACTTTATGCGATCTCGCAGAAAAATGGCTGTATAGCACCGCTTCCCACTCAATCACCAGCTGGGACGAGTTTGTTAAAGCGTTTCTGAAAAAATTCTACCCAAATCATAAGACCGCAAGAATTCGAAATGAGATCAACCAATTCTCCCAGCTTCCTTCTGAACCCTTCTGGAAGTGCTTTGACCGGTACAAAGACCTTCTTGTTCAGTGTCCTCACCACGGTATAGAGAAATGGCAACTCTGCCAAACCTTATACGAGGGACTGAACCCAGCAACGAAGCAGTTGCTGGAAACCATCTGTCAGGGCCACTTCCTATCCAAATCTGACGAGGAAGCGTGGCAGTTCTTTGACGATCTTGCGGAGCAAACGCTACAGTGGGAGAGCACCAGACCGACTCCTTCTTCTTCTTCTACCTCCACTTCTACCGGTCAGTCTAGGGTAGGAATTCACCAGCTTGATGTCTCTATTGCGATGAGAGCTGAAATGGCTGTAATAACAAAAAAGCTTGAAGCAATAGAGAGCAAATTTTCTTCTCCTACTCCTGCCCCTGTTCTCCCCCTTCGTACCATCTGCGCTTGTTGTTCCGATCCTTCTCACTTGACCGAAGAGTGTCCTTACAATCCACCATCGCAAGGACAGGATCAGGTTAATGCATTCCAGCAAAGACCGAGGAATGATCCATACTCTTCCACCTACAATCCCGGTTGGAGGAACCACCCCAATTTCGCCTGGAATCAGAATCAGAATCAATTCCAGGGCAACAATTTCCAAAGGGCCCCTCCACCGCAACAACATGCGCAACAACAAACTCAGTATCAGCAGCCCTTCCAACCCCAACCTTACCAAAACCAGACGAACAACTTTGCACCGAACAATTCTTTTCCACCAAACAACCTTGTTCCGTCTAACAACGATAAGGTTTCCTCGCTCGAGCGAAGTCTGGATGCGTTTGTTAAACAATCGACTCAATCCACCGCCAACATCCAGTCTTCGATCCAATCTTTAGTGCAACACACCGCCGCACACGGGCAGAGCATCAAGACCATCGAGGCCCAGATTGCACAGCTGAACGCGGCCTTGAGCGAGCGAGAGAAGGGGAAGCTCCCGTCCCAGCCACTTCCAAATCCCGGTCACCCACATAATGCACATGTTGCTCTTGAACAACAAAACCATAATGTGAGTGCCGTGACTACACTGAGATCGGGAAGGGTGCTGCAGAACAACATTGGCAAACGGATCAACGATGATGCCCCGGCCGCTGCTTCTTCTTCTTCTCCTTCTTCTTCTTCGTCTTCCGAGCCTATTCTCCGTTCTTCAACAGGCTCTCCCTCTTCTTCTTCTGCTCTGAATGGACCCACTTCTCACTCCACGAAAACACCTATTCTGGGATCCGTTCCAACTCCAAAATCTCCTCCTCCAGCATTAGACTCAACCAATTTTCAAAATGTTCCATTTCCAAACCGGTTGAGGTCTAACAAACAAAATCCACAAATGGAGAATATTTTGGAGTTATTCAAGCAAGTTAACATTAACATTCCTCTTTTAGATGCTGTCCAACAAGTCCCATCTTACGCGAAAATCTTAAAGGACTTGTGCACGAAAAAGAGGAAGTCTCAGGTACCCAAGAAAGTTTTCTTGGCTAGTGCTGTGAGTGATGCCCTTACCCAATCTTTACCACAAAAACGGAAGGACCCTGGCTGTCCTACGATTTCAATTACTATTGGGGATAAGAACATCAACCGCGCACTATTAGATCTTGGTGCCAGTGTTAACTTGCTTCCGTATTCAGTATACGAGCAATTAGGCGTCGGAGAGCTAAAACCCACACACTGCACTCTCCAGATGGCCGACCGATCGATCACCCATCCTAGGGGTGAGCTAGAGGATGTGTTAATAAAAGTCGGGGACTTCATATTTCCCGTCGACTTCATTGTCTTAGATACACAGCCTGTAGCTAACCCCCGGAATCAAATTCCGGTGATACTCGGTCGCCCATTTCTCGCAACCTCAAATGCTGTGATCAATTGTCGCAATGGTTCAATGAACCTCTCTTTTGGAAATATGACGATTGAACTCAACATTTTTAGGTTGGGGAATCAGCCCGCCGAACCTAATGCTCATATACTAGATGTTTGCTCGATCCAGGAGATCACCCCCGAAGAGTGTGAATTCGAGGAGTTTTTGTTTGAATACGATAATCTTGACGCCACTAGTGCGTGTCTCTTCGAACCTGCTGCTGTTTCTGCGCCCGATAACGACTACGAGTGTTTCACGTTCACGAACGATCTTAGCCGCGCACAACCCGAGTTTGAATCTTTCGACTTTTCGGATGAGTTACCTGAACCATCCGACTCGGTTGCCTACACTCGTTTTGAACCTTTGCTGGAGTCCTTTGAGTTCGAGACCTTTGCACCAGTCTTGCCTTCCATCATTTCACCTCCAACGCTCGAACTCAAGCCGTTGCCGTCTCACCTTAAGTATGCTTACTTAGGTGAGAACGAGACCCTCCCTGTCATCATCTCGGCTTCTCTAGCTCCCGAGCAAGAGAAAGCCCTTCTCACGGTCTTGCACGGCAACAGGCAAGCTTTTGGCTGGTCCATGGCGGACATCAAGGGGATTAGTCCCCTCATCGTTGAGCATCACATTCATCTGATGGATGATGCCAAACCAGCCCGGGATCCACAAAGACGTCTTAATCCAGTCATGAAGGAGGCTGTGAAGAAGGAGATCGTCAAATGTCTAGATAGTGGTATCATTTACCCTATCTCTGATAGCCAGTGGGTTAGCCCCATTCACGTTGTCCCCAAGAAGTCGGGCATCACGGTCATAACCAACGAGGCGAATGAGTTAATCCCTACTCGCACCCAAACTGGGTGGCGAGTTTGCATTGATTACAGAAAACTCAACGCCGCAACGCGGAAAGACCACTTTCCGCTACCTTTTATTGACCAGATGCTCGAACGATTGGCCGGACATGAGTACTATTGCTTTCTTGATGGCTACTCTGGCTATAATCAAATTCCCATCGCCGAAAAAGACCAGGACAAGACCACTTTCACTTGTCCTTTCGGCACGTTTGCATATCGACGCATGCCCTTTGGGTTATGCAATGCGCCCGCTACCTTCCAGCGGTGTATGATGGGGATTTTCTCAGACATGGTGGAGAAATTTCTGGAGATTTTCATGGATGACTTCTCCATTTTCGGCGATTCTTTTGACGAGTGTCTGCTGCATCTCGACGCTGTCCTTACCAGATGTACGGACAAGAATCTCACTTTGAACTGGGAGAAATGCCACTTCATGGTGCGTGAAGGTATTGTCTTAGGACATATCATCTCGCAAAATGGCATAGAGGTCGACAAAGCAAAGATTGAGGTCATTTCCAATCTGCCTCCTCCCCGATGCGTCAGAGATATCCGAGCCTTCCTTGGCCATGCCGGTTTTTATAGACGGTTTATCAAGGACTTTAGCAAGATTGCTAGGCCCTTGACTCTTCTCCTGGCCAAGGACACGCCATTCGACTTCAGCTCAAGCTGTGCGGCTGCTTTTGAATCATTGAAACACTCACTCACTTCTGCTCCCGTTCTCTCTTCCCCTGACTGGACGCACCCATTCGAGATTATGTGCGATGCATCCGACTTTGCCATCGGTGCTGTCCTTGGACAGCACATCAACAAGATGCCGCACGTGATCTATTACGCAAGCCGAACCCTGAACGACGCACAACTCAATTATACAACAACTGAGAAGGAATTCTTAGCTGTTGTATTTGCTTTAGAGAAGTTCAGGCCGTACCTTATCGGCTCTCCAGTCATCGTTTACACTGATCATTCTGCTCTGCGCCATCTTTTTGCGAAGAAAGATGCCAAATCTCGGCTTATACGTTGGATCCTCTTGCTTCAAGAGTTTGACCTTGTCATTAAGGACAAAAGAGGATGTGAAAACGTTGTCGCCGACCATCTTTCACGACTTCCTTCTTCGCCGTCGCTTCCTATCCCAATCAATGACGTTTTCCCGGATGAACAACTCTTGACAGTATCTTGCGAACCCTGGTTCGCAGATATTGTGAACTATTTGGCCACGGGATTGCTACCGACCGAATGGTCACGTCAGGACAGACTTCGCTTCTTATCCCAAGTAAAACACTTTTACTGGGACGAACCCTACTTGTTCAAGTACTGTCCTGACCAGATTATTCGTCGGTGTGTCCCAGATGAGGAATTCAAGAGTGTGTTGTCATTTTGCCACGACCAAGCATGTGGCGGGCATTTTGGGCCCAGAAAGACAGCTGAGAAGATCTTGCAATGTGGTTTCTACTGGCCACAACTTTTCAAAGACGCTCACGATTATTGCAAGACTTGCTCCCGGTGCCAACACATGGGCCGGATATCCCGGAGGAATGAGATGCCGCTCCAACCGATCTTGGTTGTGGAGATTTTCGATGTTTGGGGGATAGACTTCATGGGGCCGTTTCCCAGCTCTTTTGGGAACTTGTACATCCTTCTAGCTGTTGATTACGTCTCTAAATGGGTCGAGGCTGTGCCCAGCCGAACTAACGACAACAAGGTTGTCGTTAGGTTCCTTAAAGAAAACATTTTCTCACGGTTTGGGCACCCCCGAGCGATCATTAGCGACAATGGAAGTCATTTCTGCAATAGGACTTTCGAGGCCTTGATGCGGAAATACTCCATTAATCATAAGCTTTCTACGCCCTACCACCCCCAAACCTGCGGGCAGGCCGAAGTTTCAAATCGGCAAATCAAGCAGATACTGGAGAAAACGGTCTCCAAGAACCGTAAGGATTGGTCTTTGAAACTCACTGATGCCCTTTGGGCATTTAGAACCGCTTATAAGACCGACCTTGGCATGTCTCCCTATCGGCTTGTGTACGGAAAAGCCTGCCACCTTCCTGTCGAAATCGAGCATCGCGCGTTTTGGGCGATAAAGGAGCTGAATCTGTCTCTGGAGGACGCGGGCAGCCATCGGAAGCTGCAGCTGAACGAACTGAGCGAGCTTAGGGATGAGGCTTACGACAACGCGGTTGTCGTTAAGAATCGAACGAAGGTGTTTCATGATAAACACCTTGTGCGCAAAACCTTCGTACCTGGTCAACAGGTACTTCTTTACGACACCCGACTTCATTTCCATCCTGGAAAGCTCCGATCTCGCTGGAAAGGGCCGTATTTTGTGCGGACTGTGTATCCGCAGGGCGCTGTGGATTTGGAAAATCCAAAGGACGGTTCACTCTTCAAAGTGAACGGACACCGATGCAAATCGTACCTTAGCGCCGAACCAACAGAGGAGCTCCTGTTCTTACAGGAGCCGGTTTACCTTGCTTGATCTTCCTCTGCCTACCTCCAAACTTCGGTTATCCAGCCAAGCACAGTGGACACTGTTCCAAATAAGTTTGGGGGTATGTATAAACCATTTTGTTTATATTTGTATATATTCTTTTTCTTTTCTTTCAAAAACAAATAAAACTTGTGTATCGCTAACCGACAATTTTGAACCTTCAAACTGATCTCTTCATGCAACGACAGTGAGGACACTGTCCAGTTTAAGTTTGGGGGTACGCTCGGTACGCATTTCTTACCTTCGCATTCATATGTATATTTTGCATCTGCATATTTAAATTCATAAAATCCATAAAAATTTGAAAATTTTCTAAAAAATATAAAAACTTTTTGTCAAGTTAGCTTGTGGAAGAACTTTGATTCAACATTCGACGGTTTTTGTTTGATAAAATAGGAATAACTAGATCTTATGTTTGGATTTTGAAAACCTGAAAGATAACTCTCCTTTGAAGTTAACTATAGCTGATATACGTCTTTACATCACACTACACGTGTCGTGAGTTTTGGGAATTAGATGACAAGTCTTTCATGTTCAAACTTTTAAACAGATAAATGATTTTCTGAGAATCAAATAGGTTTGTTCTGAAATAAGTAATGACAAGAATAGTTTATGAAGTAAAGCGAATATGAAGGAATGTTATTGATGCCGTAATAGGAGCTAAGTCTGAAAAATAACCCATCTAAAACTTGATTGGAATGATTACACACCAAACCCACTAGACACGTCTTTTATCCAAAAAAAAAAAAATATTTGAACTGCCGGTTATATCTCCGTTCGTATTAAATCATCTGATTTTCACGCCAAACTGTCTTTTGTTTTTGGACCTAGGTAACTTGAGTAATTAAGTCCGCTGGGGTGTTTCTACACCTAATGCCCTAAAACCAACTGGTTTGGGTGCATTGGCCCAAAGCTCGCTAAGAAGCCTAGAAAGTCCAGTTTAAAACAAAGTCAAGCAAGTGTTCTCTCCGAGTTAAAATTCCTAACGGTTCTTTGTGTGAGAATAATCTTGATAAAAGACAGGCTTTTAAAAAAATTTTTAACGGAGATATGAAGGTTTTACTCTTTGATAAAGACTATTGCACGTTCACAGTGGTGTGTATGAAATGAAAACAAGAAAAAGGTGGAGTGAAAAATACGACTTAGTTTCCTGTTAAGGAAGATAGAAATTCTGAAGTTGAAACCTTACTGCAAAACGAAACTTGAAAAATGCTTAACTCATTATAAAACTTATGTGATCCTTTTAAAATTGTTATCTGGGCTTTATTGTGCGACATGATGACTCTAATCGATCCTTCTGGAACTTAACGACACTATCCGCACTGCACGTAAAGACATATAAAATTTGTAGTTAAATAAGATGTGAGGTGTGAAAAATAAAGGTTCGATAGTCTAGACTAAGGATTATAGAATTGTTATTTTCTAAAACAAAACTTTAGGGTTTGAAACTTAGTCATTTTTACAAACCAACTTGACCGGATTTTGTGGGTAGTATCCGATGAAAACCCTCAGGAGACAACACTCCTCCTACTAGGGACACCTAGAGGTTTAACGGCTTGTTGCACATGCTCAGTGCAATCGCGTTCCCTGCGAAAGTGAGGTTAGGAAATTTTTTGTGAATAAATGGACTTTGCTCGGGACGAGCAAATGATAAGTTTGGGGGTATTTGTTCATATCAGATTTTTGCATTTTCATACCGCCCAATTTTTATCACATTGCATATCCGTAGATACTCTTGAGCCGTGTTTGCTAGTCAATTGCAGGATACAGGTTCTCGGTTCCAAAACGGTGAAATTCATGGAAAACACGACAAAATCCGGGTTCCTGCCAACCACAGATAAAAACACGGTCTCTGCTCTTCATCCGTATGTTGCCAGATATCAATAGGAAGACAAAAGATCAAATCAATGTCATTCTCATGCACAAGGCTCAATGGTAGCACAAAATCCAAGAGATCTACGCGGAGCTCGAGGCAAATCATGACAAAATCTTGACAAAAAGTCCACCTTTCCCTCAACAGAATTCTGGAAAATTCGTGGAGCAATTATAAGAAAATACATATACCAGAATAATGTAGACAACAGATCAGGCCAGCACCAAAAATTGGGGGGCCCAATTCAATCATAAGGCCGCGGATCCGCGGCCAAAGTGGGGTCCAGGCCGCGGATCCGCGGCAATATAGTGGCGGCAGTTGATGATTTTTGGGGGGTTTTTTGGTCTTTTTGTTTAGGTTCTGGTGGTTGCCCTAGGGTTTCATTCTCTGGCCTATAAATAGCCCAGAAGTTTGTGAAGGAAGGGGTCCAACTTTGTATTTTTCATTTTGCCTAGTTTTAGTATTGTTCTTCTTCCTCTTCTCACCTCTTCTCCATTAAACTTGTAAGTGAGCTTTTGAGTGAAGAGTGATGAATAAAGAAGACCATTTTTTATCATGCTTGTCTCTTTCTTTACTTGTTATAATTGTTGTAATTTTAATTGTTAAGTAGTTGTTGTTATTTCCTTGTTGTTTGTTTCTTCTCTCTTTTTCTTTATCCTTACATACGACAATGATACTTACGCTTGATCCTCGCCAAGGTGAGGTCGCAAACAGTTAGTCGTATTCTTCTAATCTCCTTCTTTCTATCTTCCTCTTTTGTGTTGTTTTATTTTTCCGTATTATGAAGTGTGAGTAGTTCTATACTTGTTAGGGTAGGATAAGGGAAGTTTGAGAGAAGGAAATCTCTCTCACTCTTTCCTTGCCCAACAACTTAAATCAACTCCCGTTAACCCAACCACAATCCTCTCCTTACGGCACCCTATCCTACATGATAGCGGTGATTCCGTAGTGAGACCGGTTGTGGTTGAATTAACCGGAGGTTATGGATAAGAGCCAAGAACGGACGGACAAACACCAAAAGGAAGGACTATGCGTTGGAAAGCCTAGCTTATACTCGCAAGTTCCTTCCTAGTCGTGCTAATCCCCGTTGTTGCCGATTACCGTAACACCGATATTAAGTGGGGCAACGAAAGATGTGGAGACTCCTAACTCAAACTAACCTAATCCTAACCCTAACAAGCTCTCTTTAAATATCAACTCAACACTTAGATAACTACAAACAAAATCTGAACAACCGGACTTAACTCGTCGAAAAACACATAGAAAAAGATTCCCATCTCCCTGCGGACGACCCGTACTCAACCGGCTAGCTACGTGCGAAACCGTCTTGATTGCGGTATTTAGAACTAAACTTGACACGCTCGTAACCTATCAATCAACTATAAAGACTCGTCAACACCTTGGTTGTGGATTTAACCACTAGCACGTCAGAGGTATAAGCCAATACGTAACGGGCTACCAGGTATTGACTAAAAGGGACGTCTGTGAGCGAACTCAGCCTGACAACCCTACTGAGCCTGTCAGTGACAATATCCGTACAGTCCGGTCCGTTCGTCTATGAGCATCGCATGGCGGGCCTAGGGGGTTGGTAAAAGTCAGACCCCCAAAAGCGGTACAAGTCGTGTCGGAGTGTAGCCCAGAACACCCTGAGATACTACTGGAATACCTACCAGTAAATCTCCTTGCCTCGGCCGAGGGCTTCGTGTAATGGCTCTCCTAGACACAGCACGACCTCACCCCCAATACCGGGAGAGACGAACCCCTGAAGATACGCTCACTGCCTCCATGTGGCTCGGGACTGTACCCAACTAAAACCTGTTTGCACGACTCCTTTGAGCCATGGTAGGGTAGTAATCAAAGTACAGTGGGAACTCACACGAGACAAATGACGATCCCCAGGTCGATGAACTAACCTGCACACATGTCACCAGGGAACTGCCATCTGACGTCTGGTATATGACCAACTAGCATGTTCCCGGCGAGTCCTGTCCGGTGTACTCATAACCCAATGAGCACCTGTATACATCTTAGGTGATCCAACTGACACCAGTGGCTTGTGAGACTGGCCACCGCCCCTCGTCGGGGTCTCGACTGTATACACTAGTCTACTCTGGAGAATCGATGCCCTATCTCGAAACTCACACGACTAGGGACCTTTTAAGGATTTGCTTATAGATTAACAGCTCCCACTTATATGATCGCCCTCATACCGCTGGTGGTCAAGCAAGAATCCTAGGGGCTCTATCAACGTGTAATAGCGACTTGTAAGGTCACCTAAAATAGTACACGATGATAAAGATGAACCAGATAGCATACTATCATCTCGAGTAAGACTATCCTACCGGGATAGGTCCTCCCTCAATCATTGCAATCACGTACCTGTGACCTAATAATTAACTCTGAGGGCACTATCTCCAACAATCTCCCACTTGCACTCAAGGCTAATTATTGCGATGTCGCATACTCACAGCCCGTGTGATACCGAACACCCAACTCCTCTACTAGTCAGTCTCACAAAGCTCGTTTGCGAAACTATTGCGTTCGAGGAATAGCCTCAGTGAGTGGATCCGCTTTGTTGTTTCTTTCTATGTCTCTCTAAATCTCATGTTCGCGGAGAAAGCCATCTCCCGAAATGAGCAATACCTGTCTTAGAATGTGTCTGGATGTCTGATGGGACCTAGCTCATAAATGAACTCCAAATCCAAACTTCTTAGACTGTATCGTCAACTGAACTTAATCAGTATCCTGCGCCATGCCTCCCTCAGTATTGCCTTGGACCACCTGTCCAAAATACTGCCCCTCATCAGAAGGAAAAACTATAACTCTGACAACCTCCTTGTCGTCCAGGTCACCTTGGAAGCCTGGAATGATAACTGTCTCCTGAATGAGGCTGTCGTTATCATATCCCTAGAACATCCACTTATGTTCTAAAACTGCTTCCGACTGTTTCTCCAGGATTGGATTAATGTCAACTTATTGCATCTAGTGCAAGAACAATATCTGGTGTGGTACTTGACATCTCATGATTGACTCAATTGCCTAAGCAAGTGATCTGCCAATCATGCACATCCCTCTCCCCTTTAGTCTGTAAGACACCTTTAGAAAGGGTGACTCCATCACCTGCAGGTACACTACCGTGCCAGGAGTCGTCCATTCTAAATACTCTTAGAATGCTGTCTAAGTACCCTGATTGGGAGACTACCCAAATCTAGATCTAAGACCATAGATCTAGTAACCAGTATGTCTGATATAATATCCAAGTCCTATGTAGAGAAACTACTGTGTGACGACCAAAGTATAACCGATCGTAGTATTGGAGTTTCTTTTCCTACTCTGTGTATGTCATCCAAATACCAGGATATCACACCCTACTACCTTCTCAACAGATCCATCCCCTATTCTGATGAAGTCAAACCCATGACTTTCACGTCAGAAATAGATGATCTATCTCCGCTACATCTGCTTTAGTCTATAAATAGACATAAGCTACTTGTCCACCAATGCTTCCGCTGCTCCCACTGACTACGACATGTAAGTGCACGGCGGCGCCCCGGCCGTCAATCCGACGGCCAAAAGCGGAAGCGGTGATAAACTTTAAATTTTCTTGAACTGGCAAACCGCCGCGCACTAATACCCGGATCGAACCATTAATTAGTCCTAGCTTACTACAAGAAAGGGAATAGAGATATACCGACGATCCAAGTCCTCCGGTCTTCTCGTCATCGTCCCGATCTCCTGCGGAATGTCCCGTCTCCTCCTCGTCGCCGGAAGTGCACCACATCGCCTACTTCTTTTACGGGCTCCCACCTCAATGCCGAGGCAACTCGGGCACGAAGCCGGCTACTCGACGTGCCCAAGGTTTGCTGTAGAATGTAGTGTACAAGTCTCATTTTGGGGTTCATGGAGATGCCTTTGTGGTGGAGGAAAAAGAACTTGGAGAGAGGTGGGGAAAAATGTAGCATGCAAAGAATGAGAATAACATTTTCCCCTCACCCAAAGAAAAAGACCCCCTCCTCACTTGTGGCCGGCCATGTAAGAAAATGGAGAGAGAGAAATAAAGTCAAGGGGTGGGTGGATCCATCATCCAAGGGAGAGTGTGAAGTGATCATGAAAAGGAATGATCACAAAACAAATCTAACACTCCAAAACCTAATCAACTCTCATCATATCCCCACAAGTCAAACCATGATGGAAAAGAAAGAGTCAAAGGATGGGCTCCATCATGAAACCATCATGATACAAATAATGCAAAGACCCCCTTCCACAAATGCCTATTTGCAACAATGCAAATAAGCCCTCCTCCACCAATCTTCGGCCAATGAACGGAACAATGGAAATCGGCCGAAACGGAAAGCAAACTGGCAACTCCAGAAAACTGGTCCCGTAATAAATTACAGGAAAACCCCGATACTGTGCATACACACCCGCATTTGTATTCCGACCGAAATACAAATGCAATGAGACAAAATCTCCACTGTACTATACTAGAATCCGGCTTATACCAAAACCGGCTAGTAATATCCGTTCGATCCTGATCCGTGCAATACCGCACGTATCTGATCGAACCCTGCCATATAACCATACGGCCTATAGTACAAACTGTCCGATCCTGATTCGTGCAATACCGCACGTATCTGATCGGACCCTGCCATATCTCCATACGGCCTATACAACCTTTCGCCCGAAAGCTGAGTAACTGAATGTGGGGGACTCTAAAGACTCATCAACACCTTGGTTGTGGATTTAACCACTAGCACGTTAGAGGTATAAGCCAATACATAACGGGCTACCAGGTATTGACCAAAAGGGACGTCTGTGAGCGAACTCAGCCTGACACCCTACTGAGCCTGTCAGTGACAATATCCGTACAGTCCGGTCCGTTCGTCTATGAGCATCGCATGGCGGGCCTAGGGGGTTGGTAAAAGTCAGACCCCCAAAAGCGGTACAAGTCGTGTCGGAGTGTAGCCCAGAACACCCTGAGATACTACTGGAATACCTACCAGTAAATCTCCTTGCCTCGGCCGAGGGCTTCGTGTAATGGCTCTCCTAGACACAGCACGACCTCACCCCCAATACCGGGAGAGACGAACCCCTGAAGATACGCTCACTGCCTCCATGTGGCTCGGGACTGTACCCAACTAAAACCTGTTTGCACGACTCCTTTGAGCCGTGGTAGGGTAGTAATCAAAGTACAGTGGGAACTCACACAAGACAAATGACGATCCCCAGGTCGATGAACTAACCTGTACACATGTCACCAGGGAACTGCCATCTGACGTCTGGTATATGACCAACTAGCATGTTCCCGGCGAGTCCTGTCCGGTGTACTCATAACCCAATGAGCACCTGTATACATCTTAGGTGATCCAACTGACACCAGTGGCTTGTGAGACCGGCCACCGCCCCTCGTCGGGGTCTCGACTGTATACACTAGTCTACTCTGGAGAATCGATGCCCTGTCTCGAATCTCCCACGACTAGGGACCTTTTAAGGATGTGCTTATAGACCCCCAGCTCCCACTTATATGATCGCCCTCATACTGCTGGTGGTCAAGCAAGAATCCTAGGGGCTCTATCAATGTGCAATAGCAACTTGTCAGGTCACCTAAAGCAGTACACGATGATAAAGGTAAACCAGATAGCATACTATCATCTCGAGTAAGACTGTCCTACCGGGATAGGTCCTCCATCAATCATTGCAATCACGTACCTGTGACCTAATAATTGACTCTGAGGGCACTATCTCCAACAATCTCCCACTTGCACTCAAGGCTAATTATTGCGATGTCGCATACTCACAGCCCGTGTGATACCGAACACCCAACTCCTCTACTAGTCAGTCTCACAAAGCTCGTTTGCGAAACTATTGCGTTCGAGGAATAGCCTCAGTGAGTGGATCCGCTTTGTTGTATCTTTCTATGTCTCTCTATATCTCATGTTCGCGGAGAAAACCCATCTCCCGAAATGAGCAATACCTGTCTTAGAATATGTCTGGATGTCTGATGGGACCTAGCTCATAAATGAACTCCAAATCCAAACTTCTTAGACTGTATCGTCAACTGAACTTAATCAGTATCCTGCGCCATGCCTCCCTCAGTATTGCCTTGGACCACCTGTCCAAAATACTGCCCCCTCATTAGAAGGAAAAACTATAACTCTGACAACCTCCCTGTCGTCCAGGTCACCTTGGAAGCCTGGAATGATAACTGTCTCCTCAACGAGGCTGTCGTTATCATATCCCTAGAACATCCACTTATGTTCTAAAACTGCTTCCGACTGTTTCTCCAGGATAGGATCAATATCAACTTATTGCATCTAGTGCAAGAACAACATCTGGTGTGGTACTTGACATCTCATGATTGACTCAATTGCCTAAGCAAGTGATCTGTCAATCATGCACATCTCTCTCCCCTTTAGTCTATAAGACACCTTTAGAGAGGGTGACTCCATCTTCTGCAGGTACACTACCGTGCATGGAGTCGTCCATTCTAAATACTCTTAGAATGCTGTCTAAGTACCCTGATTGGGAAACCACCCAAATCTAGATCTAAAACCATAGATCTAGTAACCAGTTTGTCTGATATAATGTCCAAGTCCCATATGGAGAAACTACTGTGTGACGACCAAAGTATAACCGATCGTAGTATAGGAGTTTCTTTTCCTACTCTGTGTATGCCATCCAAATACCAGGATATCACACCCTACTACCTTCTCAACAGATCCATCCCCTATTCTGATGAAGTCAAACCTATGACTGTCACGTCAGAAATAGATGATCTATCTCCGCTACTGGTGCTTCAGTCTATAAATAGACATAAGCTACCTGTCCACCAATGCTTCCGCTGCTCCCACTGACTACGACAACCCTCTGGCAGAGTCATATACACGTACATTTCTAAAACTAGTTTAGAACGACGCTATACTCATCCTCCCGCCGGGTCTCGCAGCCTGGAACAACAGCAATGGTAATTGTGGGTAAACAAGAACTTCCCTGTCACCGTCCTTGAGGCTACCGTAGTACCTCTCGGGTGCCTGAAGTTACCCACCTTATCTGCGGAGTGGCCAATGGAATGTCAATCCAGATTGAATCTTTAGGTTCCTTATCAAATCTTCAGTAATCGTTTGTGGTTCTGGAATCACTTCCAGTTCTACCATACTCCCACTACTGTTTTCTGAAAAAATCCATTTTTATTAAAACTGTGGCGAGTCTAGAACAATATTGCTATTGTTCATCCAGATGGTAGAAAATCAACCCGCGTCATAGCCTGGGTCAACCCACAAACAGCCATTACAGAAACGTGCCTTGAGTTGTCCAGTGTCTGGTTTTAAGCATAAGCCGGACAACTCCCCGTACCTTAACATCGTTAAGATATGAACTGTTCTATATCCCATATAGGACCAGAGGCACTGATTTAATTGAACCAGATTCAAATCATGCAACTGTCTTCAGTGCATGTCAACTAAATGGAAGGAGGCCGATCAGCGTTACTCAACTTAGGAATGCTTCCAATTATGAGTAACCTGAAAAAGAAGCAAGTTCTCTTAGTCATTACTATCAAATTAATACCATACACAAGTATCTACATCTTCGATCTCTTTGAAGAATCCCGATACTTGCTACAGCTGGTTCTTTACTCTATTCAAATACCTATAACTTCTTAAAATTCGGACCCTGTGTTTCCACGAAACACCTGTCTAAAAAGTAGAGAAGTCATAAGTAAACCGAATATAGTACGAGGACCAACCCCTCTGTCCTGATGGACCCTGGACAACATACAATACTCTGTATAAGTCCCTTGAGTCTGATAACTCATTCACTATGTGTCGTAGGTTGAAAACTGTACTTATGGTCAAGAAGAATTACACCGCTGCTTAATGCTCCTTACCTAACCATCCACTGATATAGGTAAATGTCGTAGACATAATTTCAGAAAGGTATATCTCACTCTATGAAAATAGACGTACAGATATATCAATTTGAAATTGGTGCATAACAGCGGATATTCAAAACCAAATATTTGCCGACCGGCAAACAGCCCAGGTGATTTCCTCAAATATCACCGATTACAACGAATCCCGATATAATGAGGATGATCACCCAATTCCCAATAACCTACTCCCACTCATCATCTGTAAAACCATACAGATGTGAGAATTATACCTGGTAAATACATACCCTGGAGTAAGTATCTAATCGGGAAATCAGTTTTCCTTTAACAGTACACAGCGAAACTGAAACATTGAAATGTTTCGATGGGGTATCCTGGTATTCTTAGTAATGCCTCTTCCAGATTCACGACTGTAACCGTATAATTCTTTGCCACCTCTCCAAATCCCTTCATATGTCTTTAGTCTTTACCTTCTGCACACCCCTTTAGGCCAAATGGTTTTCTTCCTTCCCTACCGTTCGGCACCAGCCTATGGTTTGGAAGAAGACTATCCAATAAGCATAATGGGTGTACTGTCCCAATCCTAGGAACACTCGCAATGAGAGAGGGTGAAGATAAAAGACAACCGAATAAACCTTATTCCTATTTCTCCTGGACCAGAATCCATCCCCGAACTGGAACAAGTTCCTTTCGAGTTCGTATATAACCATACGATGGAGTATCCAATAAACTGTGGATCTTCATAGTGATACGGAGTGTCCTGGAGAAATACAAAAGTGATTTTAGGATTAGCGAAGGAATACTTGGTTTGGTCGTGAATATCTGTTGCAATTTACTTTGCCCTCTTACTAATCCCTTGCTTTGTCTTAACTTAATACCTTCTGCACACCATCGTTATGCTAATTGGTTTCCTTCATTCCCTACCGGTCGGCACCAGCCTAAGGTTTGGAAGAAGACAATCCAATTTGCATAATATGTGTACTACCCCTAAACCAAGGAGTACTCACAACTTGAGAGAAGGTAAAAGGAAAAGACAACTGAATAATCCTATCCGTTTTTTTCAGAACCTGAAACCATCCTCGAATAAATTCTTTCGAGTTCGTATCTAACCATACGATGGTTTTGTCCAATGGAAGTGGACGTTCGTAGTAATACGGGGTGTCCTGGAGAAAAGGGTAAAAGTAGGAGTGGCAATGAGGTTTGCAACTCTGACAATCCAAAAGCCAGTGTTAAAGAAGGTTCGGTCAACTTGGTCACTGAGTCATAGTCTTAGGGTCGGGTCAATGGTCGCTGCCAAAGAGAGAGAGAAAAGAAACACTCAGCGTGCACTCTAACCTAGATCAGAATGGTTACCAATTTATCTAATCTGGAATCCTCCCACTGTACCTTAAATTCTCCTCCAAACCTGAAAGAAGAATTAGTCAGGGTCACCCGAGGAGTAAACTAACTCATCAGTGGGAATCGGGATCCAACTATCATCACATGATAACGTGACGGAATCCGCTCACGCTACCACACTCCAGAAGGTATGCGCATATCTGGCAAGTTTCAGTTCTTTTGAAACTCCCGATGTGATTTCTACCCCATGCTCTTATGACCTTGACTTTGGCCAACAAATCATAAGTCACATGTCAAGTTCTACCCGTCATTCTCCAGATTGTTTTGAATCCACCCGTACCTACCCTTGACTTTGGCCTACAAGGCAGTACGACTGTTCCAAACCAACGCATCTATCTATGCTGCATATGAATAACCAACAGCTACCAAACACTGTGCCTTGACTTTGGCCAACAAACACAGCTTGAATACTATTGACTACCCATATGAAACGACGGAGGGCTACGAATGGTTTCTGGCGAAAACCTTTAACGTAATGAACTTGATATCGTTGAAGGAACGGATAGCTTTTTAGAAAATATAGTGACGAAAACCTTTGCTAAAGAGGTCACTCCCGGTGAAGGGATCTCGCCTCTTTCCCCGTAGAATGAGGTGCAGGATATTCCAACTGAATACCACGGTGCAAAGCAAAAGTAATCGGCTATAGTGAAGTTATTGCCCTGACGCAAACTTTTTGTCCAAGGGGTCACTCCCGGTGAAGGGATCTCGGCCCTTGCCTCGTCGACTGAGGAGCAGGATATTCCAACTGAATACCACGGTGCAAAACAAAAGAGAACGTCCTTGCAATAACAGCTTTTTGAAAAAGTGTTCCAACAACATCAGATTAGGTTTGTTTTTAACTTGCATTGATCCGAATCAACGCAGTCCCATCAATTGATCACACCACAAAGAACGAAAATATACTGATGTACGTATATGCCATCCGCATTCGCCACTGGGTCCCGTCATTACCCGTTAGGTTAGCTAACTAACGACAGAGCGGGGACTGGACTAGCGCGGATGCAAAACATATACAACATCTACTAATATATATACCAATATATTATATTCGCTCAAGGCGTGATAAAATGCAACATTACAGAAATGTACAGCATCACAGAATAATACAGATATCTGGGATCCCCGGGTTTCACAGAGCCGCTGAAACCCGACGTTCCCCTGGTCGTGTGGATAGCCTGTGCAATGAAATCCTAGACCCCTACGGGCGCGGCAAGTTACCCGCCAAAACCTGAAGCGAGGCAGCCCCCTTCAGCAACGTGAATGGACCACCCAGCACTTCACGGAATCCGGTAACTTGGGCACCCCTCCTGGGTCAACCTGTACCCCCTACGAGTGCGGCGAATAGCCCGCCAATTCTAGAGTGAAGCCCCCTCCGTCTCAATGCCATGAGATGCGGGCTTGTTGCCCTCCAGAACCCGGCTACCGTGCACCCCTCCGCGGGGTAATCCTAGTACAGAAAGTAAAATATACATACAACGGGTACATCGACCGCAACCTGGTCGTGCCCCAAAATAATAATACAAATAGGCAGTGACGGCAGTCCACATGTCGGACGCTCGCCCCGCAAAATCAAATGTACATAATATAACAAAACTGTACTAGCATTGCATCCAGGCTATCCCCACGACCGATCCGCAACATCACAGCAAAACACAAAACATCAACATGAAAGTCACGTTCGCAAATCCGTCTAACCGGGCTATAGCAGTTAGACAGGATTTACCGATCGAGTGACATTCACGGTCGCAGATATAATGTAAATACTGTGAAATAATGTGTTCAAAATATCCGATCGATCAAATTTTAACAAGTGGGCCCTCAAGCATTACTGTAGCAGATCAAGAAATTCTGGGCCCAATGTTATTATTCCAAAAACCCAATTTTCACCCCAGAAAGATACTGTAGAAATTTGGTGCAGCGATCTCATCATTGCGCGGCGGAACCGCCGCCCAAAGGGGGGTTGCGGCGGTTCCGCCGCGGTTCCGCGCTCCCATAGACGAATTACTGAATCGAATTTTTACAGGACCCTTAGATATTCCAGTACATCACTTTTCTGTAACCTGAAAAAATTTTCGACTCCAAAAAATTTCAACAGAAAACTGATGTGAACAAAAATGCGGATTTTGGAATTTTGGTCGATCGGAAATGCAAACACATTAAACAAAGCTAGACTAAGTTAATGGCGAGGCTCTGATACCACTGTAAGTGCACGGCGGCGCCCCGGCCGTCAATCCGACGGCCAAAAGCGGAAGCGGTGATAAACTTTAAATTTTCTTGAACTGGCAAACCGCCGCGCACTAATACCCGGATCGAACCATTAATTAGTCCTAGCTTACTACAAGAAAGGGAATAGAGATATACCGACGATCCAAGTCCTCCGGTCTTCTCGTCATCGTCCCGATCTCCTGCGGAATGTCCCGTCTCCTCCCCGTCGCCGGAAGTGCACCACATCGCCTACTTCTTTTACGGGCTCCCACCTCAATGCCGAGGCAACTCGGGTACGAAGCCGGCTACTCGACGTGCCCAAGGTTTGCTGTAGAATGTAGTGTACAAGTCTCATTTTGGGGTTCATGGAGATGCCTTTGTGGTGGAGGAAAAAGAACTTGGAGAGAGGTGGGGAAAAATGTAGCATGCAAAGAATGAGAATAACATTTTCCCCTCACCCAAAGAAAAAGACCCCCTCCTCACTTGTGGCCGGCCATGTAAGAAAATGGAGAGAGAGAAATAAAGTCAAGGGGTGGGTGGATCCATCATCCCAGGGAGAGTGTGAAGTGATCATGAAAAGGAATGATCACAAAACAAATCTAACACTCCAAAACCTAATCAACTCTCATCATATCCCCACAAGTCAAACCATGATGGAAAAGAAAGAGTCAAAGGATGGGCTCCATCATGAAACCATCATGATACAAATAATGCAAAGACCCCCTTCCACAAATGCCTATTTGCAACAATGCAAATAAGCCCTCCTCCACCAATCTTCGGCCAATGAACGGAACAATGGAAATCGGCCGAAACGGAAAGCAAACTGGCAACTCCAGAAAACTGGTCCAGTAATAAATTACAGGAAAACCCCGATACTGTGCATACACACCCGCATTTGTATTCCGACCGAAATACAAATGCAATGAGACAAAATCTCCACTGTACTATACTAGAATCCGGCTTATACCAAAACCGGCTAGTAATATCCGTTCGATCCTGATCCGTGCAATACCGCACGTATCTGATCGAACCCTGCCATATAACCATACGGCCTATAGTACAAACTGTCCGATCCTGATTCGTGCAATACCGCACGTATCTGATCGGACCCTGCCATATCTCCATACGGCCTGTACAACCTTTCGCCCGAAAGCTGAGTAACTGAATGTGGGGGACTCTAAAGACTCATCAACACCTTGGTTGTGGATTTAACCACTAGCACGTTAGAGGTATAAGCCAATACATAACGGGCTACCAGGTATTGACCAAAAGGGACGTCTGTGAGCGAACTCAGCCTGACACCCTACTGAGCCTGTCAGTGACAATATCCGTACAGTCCGGTCCGTTCGTCTATGAGCATCGCATGGCGGGCCTAGGGGGTTGGTAAAAGTCAGACCCCCAAAAGCGGTACAAGTCGTGTCGGAGTGTAGCCCAGAACACCCTGAGATACTACTGGAATACCTACCAGTAAATCTCCTTGCCTCGGCCGAGGGCTTCGTGTAATGGCTCTCCTAGACACAGCACGACCTCACCCCCAATATCGGGAGAGACGAACCCCTGAAGATACGCTCACTGCCTCCATGTGGCTCGGGACTGTACCCAACTAAAACCTGTTTGCACGACTCCTTTGAGCCGTGGTAGGGTAGTAATCAAAGTACAGTGGGAACTCACACAAGACAAATGACGATCCCCAGGTCGATGAACTAACCTGTACACATGTCACCAGGGAACTGCCATCTGACGTCTGGTATATGACCAACTAGCATGTTCCCGGCGAGTCCTGTCCGGTGTACTCATAACCCAATGAGCACCTGTATACATCTTAGGTGATCCAACTGACACCAGTGGCTTGTGAGACCGGCCACCGCCCCTCGTCGGGGTCTCGAATGTATACACTAGTCTACTCTGGAGAATCGATGCCCTGTCTCGAATCTCCCACGACTAGGGACCTTTTAAGGATGTGCTTATAGACCCCCAGCTCCCACTTATATGATCGCCCTCATACTGCTGGTGGTCAAGCAAGAATCCTAGGGGCTCTATCAACGTGCAATAGCAACTTGTCAGGTCACCTAAAGCAGTACACGATGATAAAGGTAAACCAGATAGCATACTATCATCTGGAGTAAGACTGTCCTACCGGGATAGGTCCTCCATCAATCATTGCAATCACGTACCTGTGACCTAATAATTGACTCTGAGGGCACTATCTCCAACACGACAACCCTCTGGCAGAGTCATATACACGTACACTTCTAAAACTAGTTTAGAACGACGCTATACTCATCCTCCCACCGGGTCTCGCAGCCTGGAACAACAACAATGGTAATTGTGGGTAAACAAGAACTTCCCTGTCACCGTCCTTGAGGCTACCGTAGTACCTCTCGGGTGCCTGAAGTTACCCACCTTATCTGCGGAGTGGCCAATGGAATGTCAATCCAGATTGAATCTTTAGGTTCCTTATCAAATCTTCAGTAATCGTTTGTGGTTCTGGAATCACTTCCAGTTCTACCATACTCCCACTACTGTTTTCTGAAAAAATCCATTTTTATTAAAACTGTGGCGAGTCTAGAACAATATTGCTATTGTTCATCCAGATGGTAGAAAGTCAACCCGCGTCATAGCCTGGGTCAACCCACAAACAGCCATTACAGAAACGTGCCTTGAGTTGTCCAGTGTCTGGTTTTAAGCATAAGCCGGACAACTCCCCGTACCTTAACATCGTTAAGATATGAACTGTTCTATATCCCATATAGGACCAGAGGCACTGATTTAGTTGAACCAGATTCAAATCATGCAACTGTCTCCAGTGCATGTCAACTAAATGGAAGGAGGCCGATCAGCGTTACTCAACTTAGGAATGCTTCCAATTATGAGTAACCTGAAAAAGAAGCAAGTTCTCTTAGTCATTACTATCAACTTAATACCATACACAAGTATCTACATCTTCGATCTCTTTGAAGAATCCCGATACTTGCTACACCAGGTTCTCTACTCTATTCAAATACCTATAACTTCTCAAAATTCGGACCCTGTGTTTCCACGAAACACCTGTCTAAAAACTAGAGAAGTCATAAGTAAACCGAATATAGTACGAGGACCATCCCCTCTGTCCTGATGGACCCTGGACAACATACAATACTCTGTATAAGTCCCTTGAGTCTGATAACTCATTCACTGTGTGTCGTAGGTTGAAAACTGTACTTATGGTTAAGAAGAATTACACCACTGTTTAATGCTCCTTACCTAACCATCCACTGATATAGGTAAATGTCATAGACATAATTTCAAAAGGTATATCTCACTCTATGAAAATAGACGTACAGATATATCAATTTGAAATTGGTGCATAACAGAGGATATTCAAAACCAAATATTTGCCGTCCGGCAAACAACCCAGGTGACTTCCTCAAATATCACCGATTACAACGAATCCCGATATAATGAGGATGATCACCTAATTCCCAATAACTTACTCCCACTCATCATCTGTAAAACCATACAGATGTGTGAATCAAACCTGGTAAATACATACCCTGGAGTAAGTATTTAATCGGGAAATCAGTTTTCTTTTAACTTTACACAGTGAAACTGAAACATTGAAATGTCTCGATGGGGTATCCTGGTATTCCTAGTAATGCCTCTTCCAGATTCACGACTGTAACCGTATAATTCTTTGCCACCTCTCCAAATCCCTTCATATGTCTTTAGTCATTACCTTCTGCACACCCCTTAGGCCAAATGGTTTTCTTCCTTCCCTACCGTTCGGCACCAGCCTATGGTTTGGAAGAAGACTATCCAATAAGCATAATGGGTGTACTGTCCCAATCCTAGGAACACTCGCAATGAGAGAGGGTGAAGATAAAAGACAACCGAATAAACCTTATTCCTATTTCTCCTGGACCAGAATCCATCCCCGAACTGGAACAAGTTCCATTCGAGTTCGTATATAACCATACGATGGAGTATCCAAATAAACTGTGGATCTTCGTAGTGATACGGTGTGTCCTGGAGAAATACAAAGGTGATGTGGGAGTGGTAACGAAATATTTGGTTTGGTCGTGAATATCTGTTGCAATTTACTTTGCCCTCTTACTAATCCCTTGCTTTGTCTGAACTTAATACCTTCTGTACACCATCGTTAGGCTAATTGGTTTTCTTCATTCCCTACCGGTTGGCACCAGCCTAAGGTTTGGAAGAAGACTATCCAATTTGCATAATAGGTGTACTATCTCCTAAACCAAGGAGTACTCGCAACCTGAGAGAAGGTAAAAGGAAAAGACAACTGAATAATCCTATCCGTTTTCTCCAGAACCTGAAACCATCCTCGAATAAATTCCTTCGAGTTCGTATCTAACCATACGATGGTTTTGTCCAATGGAATTGGACGTTCGTAGCAACACGGGGTGTCCTGGAGAAAAGGGTAAAAGTAGGAGTGGCAATGAGGTTTGCAACTCTGACAATCCAAAAGCCAGTGTCAAGAAGGTTCAGTCAACTTGGTCACTGAGTCATAGTCTTAGGGTCGGGTCAAATGGTCGCTGCCAAAGAGAGAGAGAAAAGAAACACTCAGCGTGCACTCTAACCTAGATCAGAATGGTTACCAATTTATCTAATCTGGAATCCTCCCACTGTACCTCAAATTCTCCTCCAAACCTGAAAGAAGAATTAGTCGGGATTACCCGAGGAGTAAACTAACTCATCAGTGGGAATCGGGATCCAACTATCATCGCATGATAACGTGACGGAATCCGCTCACGGTGTCACACTCCAGAAGGTATGCGCATATCTGGCAAGTTTCAGTTCTTTTGAAACTCCCGATGTGATTTCTGCCCCATGCTCTTATGACCTTGACGAAGGCCAACAAATCATAAGTCACATGTCAAGTTCTATCCGTCATTCTCCAGGTTGATTTGAACCTACCCGCACAAGCCCTTGACGAAGGCCAACAAGGCTATACGACTGTCCCAAACCAACGCATCTATCTATGCTGCAGAAAGGCAACAAGCAGCTACCATACACTATGCCTTGACGAAGGCCAACAAACATAGCATGAATACTACGTGCTACCCGTCTGAAACGACGGAGGGCTACGAATGGTTTCTGGCGAAAACCTTTAACGTAGTGAACTTGATATCGTTGAAGGAACTGATAGCTTTTAAAAATATAGTGACGAAAACCTTCGCTAAAGAGGTCACTCCCGGTGAAAGGATCTCGGCTCTTTCCCCGTAGAATGGGGTGCAGGATATTCTAACTGAATACCATGGTGCAAAGCAAAAGTAGTCGGCTATAGTGAAGTTAATGCCCTGACGCAAACTTCTGTCCAAGGGGTCACTCCCGGTGAAGGGATCTCGGCCCTTACCTCGTCGACTGAGGAGCAGGATATTCCAACTGAATACCACGATGCTAAACAAAAGTGAACGTCCTTGCAATAACAGCCTTTTGAAAAGTGTTCCAACAACATCAGATTAGGTTTGTTTTAACTTGCATTGATCCGAATCAATGCAGTCCCATCAATTGATCACACCACAAAGAACGAAAATATACTGATGTACGTATATGCCATCCGCATTCGCCACTGGGTCCCGTCATTACCCGTTAGGTTAGCTAACTAACGACAGAGCGGGGACTGGACTAGTGCGGATGCAAAACATATACAACATCTACTAATATATATACCAATATATTATATTCGCTCAAGGCGTGAATAAAATGCAACATCACAGAGAATGAACAGCAACACAGTGGGATCCTCGGGTTTCACAGAGCCGCTGAAACCCGACGTTCCCCTGGTCGTGTGGATAGCCTGTGCAATGAAATCCTAGACCCCTACGGGCGCGGCAAGTTACCCGCCAAAACCTGAAGCGAGGCAGCCCCCTTCAGCGCCGTGAATGGACCACCCAGCACTTCACGGAATCCGGTAACTTGGGCACCCCTCCTGGGTCAACCTGTACCCCCTACGAGTGCGGCGAATAGCCCGCCAATCCTAGAGTGAAGCCCCCTCCGTCTCAATGCCATGAGATGCGGGCTTGTTGCCCTCTAGAACACGGCTATCCGTGCACCCCTCCGCGGGGCAATCCTAGTACAGAAAGTAAAATATACATACACCGGGTACATCGACCGCAACCTGGCCGTGCCCCAAAATAATAATACAAACAGGCAGTGACGGCAGTCCACATGTCGGACGCTCGCCCCGCAATATCAAATGTACATAATACAACCACAACTGTACTAGCATTGCATCCAGGCTATCCCCCACGACCGATCCGCAACATCACAGCAAAAACAGAACATCAACGTGAAAATCACGTTCGCAAATCCGTCTAACCGGGCTATAGCAGTTAGACCGGATTTACCGATCGAGTGACATTCACGGTCGCAGATATAATGTAAATACTGTGAAATAATGTGTTTAAAATATCCGATCGATCAAAATTTAACAAGTGGGCCCCCAAGTACTACTGTAGCACATCAAGAAATTCTGGGCCCAAAATTAATATTCCAAAACCCCTAAAATCTCCCCAGAAGCCTACTGTAAAAACCCAACCCACTGATTCCTCCATACTGCGGCGGAACCGCGGCCACAAGTGGGTTTTGGCCGTGGTTCCGCGCTCTGGTTAGAAGATCAGTGCCTCGAATTTGTACAGTAGTCTTACAATTTCTAGTACATCAATATTTTACAACCTGAAAAATTTTTAGAGACTGAAAAAAAACAACAGAAAACTGTCGTGGGTGATATTGGGTTTTCGGAACATTTCTTCGATCGGAATTGTAAAACACATTAAGGAAAGCAAGACTAAGTTAATGGCGAGGCTCTGATACCACTGTAAGTGCACGGCGGCGCCCCGGCCGTCAATCCGACGGCCAAATGCGGAAGCGGTGATAAACTTTGATTTTTCTTGAAATGGCAAACCGCCGCGCACTAATACCCGGATCGAACCATTAATTAGTCCTAGCTAACTATAAGAAAGGGAATAGAGATATACCGACGATCCAAGTCCTCCGGTCTTCTCGTCATCGTCCCGATCTCCCGCGGAAGCTCCGGTCTCCACCTCGTCGTCGGAAGTGCACCACATCGCCTACTTCTTTTACGGGCTCCCACCTCAATGCCGAGGCAACTCGGGCACGAAGCTGGCTAGTCGACGTGCCCAAGATTTGCTGTAGAATATCTAGTGAGCAAGTCTCATTTTGGGGTTTGTGGAATTGCCTTTTGTGGAGGAATTGAACTTGGGGCTTTTTGGATTGAACTTGTGGGAATTTTGCAACATGAAATGAGCCAAACATCCCCACCAAAAATTTGGGACAGCCCCCCAATGCTTGGGCCGGCCATGAGAGGTGAATGGAGAGAATGAGAGAGAGTGAGCCATGGAATGAGTGGTGCAACCATAACCATAATGCAAAAGGGAATCATGAAAGAACATGATAACAAAATACATCCACACTCAATCACCAACCATCATCAAACATGATGGCTCAAAAGTCATGCCATCATGAAGATACAAGTCAAGGTCAAAAGAATGGTGCACCATCATGATACAAGGAAACATGCAAAGACCCCCTTCCACAAAAGCTTATTTGCAACAATGCAAATAAGCCCTCCTCCACCAATCTTCGGCCAATGAAAGATACAAAGGAAATTGGCCGAAACGGAAAGCAAACTGGCAACTCCAGAAAACTGGTCCCGTAATAAATTACAGAAAAACCCCGATACTGTGCATACACACCCGCATCTGTGTTTCGACCGAAATACAAATGCAATGAGACAAAAGCTACACTGTACTATACTAGGATCCGGCTTAAACCAAAACCGGCTAGTAATATCCGTTCGATCCTGATCCGTACAATACCGCACGTATCTGATCGAACCCTGCCATATAACCATACGGCCTCTAGTACAAACTGTCCGATCCTGATCCGTGCAATACCGCACGTATCTGATCGGACCTTGCCATATCTCCATACGGCTTCTACAACCTTTCGCCCGAAAGCTGAGTAACTGAATGTGGGGGACTCTAAAGACTCGTCAACACCTTGGTTGTGGATTTAACTACTAGCACGTCAGAGGTATAAGCCAATACGTAACGGGCTACCAGGTATTGACTAAAAGGGACGTCTGTGAGCGAACTCAGCCTGACAACCCTACTGAGCCTGTCAGTGACAATATCCGTACAGTCCGGTCCGGTCCGTTCGTCTATGAGCATCGCATGGCGGGCCTAGGGGGTTGGTAAAAGTCAGACCCCCAAAAGCGGTACAAGTCGTGTCGGAGTGCAGCCCAGAACACCCTGAGATACTACTGGAATACCTACCAGTAAATCTCCTTGCCTCGGCCGAGGGCTTCGTGTAATGGCTCTCCTAGACACAGCACGACCTCACCCCCAATACCGGGAGAGACGAACCCCTGAAGATACTCTCACTGCCTCCATGTGGCTCGGGACTGTACCCAACTAAAACCTGTTTGCACGACTCCTTTGAGCCGTGGTAGGGTAGTAATCAAAGTACAGTGGGAACTCACACGAGACAAATGACGATCCCCAGGTCGATGAACTAACCTGCACACATGTCACCAGGAAACTGCCATCTGACGTCTGGTATATGACCAACTAGCATGTTCCCGGCGAGTCCTGTCCGGTGTACTCATAACCCAATGAGAACCTGTATACATCTTAGGTGATCCAACTGACACCAGTGGCTTGTTAGACCGGCCACCGTCCCTCGTCGGGGTCTCGACTGTATACACTAGTCTACTCTGGAGAATCGATGCCCTATCTCGAAACTCACACGACTAGGGACCTTTTAAGGATTTGCTTATAGACTAACAGCTCCCACTTATATGATCGCCCTCATACCGCTGGTGGTCAAGCAAGAATCCTAGGGGCTCTATCAACGTGTAATAGCGACTTGTAAGGTCACCTAAAACAGTACACGATGATAAAGATGAACCAGATAGCATACTATCATCTCGAGTAAGACTATCCTACCGGGATAGGTCCTCCCTCAATCATTGCAATCACGTACCTGTGACCTAATAATTGACTCTGAGGGCACTATCTCCAACAACCTCGTCAGTCTTCTTATCGACATCTACCTGGGGACCGTTACGTACAGCTAGTGCCGCTTGCGGTCTGTGGTTAAACCCACTGCCAGCGTAGTGTCGAGTCTTTAGAGTCCCACACAGAGAGCTATTCGCCTTTAGGCAAAATGAGTAGAGGTCGCATAGTTTTGCGACAGGGTTCGTTCACATTCGTGCACTTGTGCACGTTTGCTGTCCGGACAGCTTATACTAGCGGGCTTTGGTTTAAGCCGGATCCTAGTATATCATTTGGGATTGGTTTTATCTCTTTGTATTCGTGTTCATCGGATCACGAATACGGGTGCGTATGCACAGTTGCTTGAGACAGAGGGAGAGGACTTTGATTAGGGTTAATGACTATTGTCATTTTATTAACCCTAATGCTTATGTGTGTATTATGGTTAATTGATATTAGTTTAAATAATTGTGCATGGTTATGGTTGTTGACCATTTGACCTCCTTGACTTATTGACCTAGGTTGACACTTTGACCATCATCATTTCATTTGGAAGATGCTCTTTGATCCTTGCAAATTGCATTAAAAATGAAATGATAATGGTCATGTCTTGATTAACCATGACAATTATCTAGCTAATTATCTAATTACAATAATTCACACATATATGTGAGAATGCTTCATATTTTCTCTCATTCTATTATTTCCTTTCTCTCTCTTGTTCTTCCTCTCCCTCAAGCTCTCCCCTCTCATGTGTTGAGAAACACTTGAGCTTGAGAAAAACCTCTTCTTGATAATCTCTACTCTCATCTAGGATTCAAGGATTAGCACTTCTTGCACCCTAGTTACTTCTAGCTTGGAGTTGAAGACAAAGGTTGAGGCTTTCGGGTGGATCTTTCTTCGACGTGAGAAGACGACAAAGGTGACCTCTTTCCACTACTCCAAGGAGCAAGGAGAGAAGGACATAAAGCCCTAGGTATAACCCTTCCAACACTTAGCTAGTTTCTAGTTAGCTTTAGCTTGTTTTTGTTTAGCAAAGATCCTTCTTTGTCTAGTCCATGTTGCCTAAGTTGATAAAAATTTGATTTTTATTCCGTTTTCCGCCTCCCCGCAAGTACCGGGGTGGGCAACGTGGACTTACAGGAGCCTCGTTGATTTGAGTTGATTATTGAAATGTTTTAATATGTGGGGAGTTAAATTTAAATTCGGGGACTGAAATTTATTTAAGGGGGAAGATTGTAACATTTCAGAAATATAAAATATTATTTTTGGAAATTTAATATTAAAATAATATATTTCGCGAAAACTACCCGATTTGTGAAATTGGGATTTTCGTAAAGTGGTATAAATGTATACCAATATTTGGAAATTTATCAGAGAATAAAATGATTTATTTATTTTAATGATATTTATCGGATTTTGGATAAAATCCGTATTTTTGCATTTTTCATGATTTTGCACCATGTCATGTGCATGCGTGCATGCGTGTGTTTGTGAGTTTTGTTAGATAGAGAATGAGAAAGAAAACAAAAGAGAAAAGAAAGAGTGTAGTATGAATGGAATAAAAAATAGATGCCATGGTTAAAATTGAGAGTAAAACAAAAGGAGATATTTGTGAGAGAGGTGAGTGTAGGGAGAGATATTTGTTGTGAGAGGGTGAGACTAAGAGAGAGAGAGAGAGGGTTAACTTGGCTACCTCAAATCATTCATCTACCCATTATTTCTTCATCTCTTTGCTTCTCATTCAATTCTTCACTACCCCATGCCACATCTCCAAACACTTGCTAAAACCTTATGCCTCTTTCACATAAAACATGCACAACACCATTCTAAGACCTTAGAACCAACCAAGTTTGGATTTTGAAGACTTGGGCAACTCAAGAAAGTTCTTTAGTTGCTTATGAGGTATATCTTTTCACTTTAGTTATATATTTGTGTTATATATCCTAGTTTAGTTAGAAATCGGTATAAATAGGTTATGTGATCTTGGAAAATTATAAATTTCTGTTAAATGATATAGTGAGTGTTCACTTGACCTTAGAGGGTGTTTTACTGGCCAAGACCGAGAATAGAAACCAAAACACGAACTTTGAAATCGGCCGATATCGTATTTTGTGGATTTTGTGATGGGATATTGACATTTGCTACAACCCGGGTACCCTAAAAATTATTTAGCAAACACAGAGAGACGTGTAGGCAACCAGGAACCTACCCTAGAAACCCGAGCCCATTTCCTCTTGTTCAGGCCGCAGATTTATTCCATATGGCCGCAATTTGCAGCCACTTTATGGTGGAATGTGGTGATTTTTGTTCTGTAGCTTCCTTATCCTATATTTAGAGCAACCTGATATGCAAAATTGGCTAATTTTACCTGAGAAGAAATCTGGGAGCACATTGGGGTGTTTTTGGTTATGTTTTCCGTATTTTGGAATGCTTGGTTTTGATGTTTGTATTTGTATTGGGTCGTTGTATGTTTGTACGTCAACGACGAGGGTTGTTTGGTTAGTTTTGCATGCGTAGACTATAGGTTCTAACCTATAGGCGATCCATGTGCCGTATTGGATTTCAGAACTTGATGTTAATAGTATTGCGATATGTGTTGATATTGTAGGTACCTTCGCATGGATTCCGAGACGATGAAGCACATCGACTACAGCTAAGCGAGGAGTTTAGCAGGTGAGTAGATTTATATCTAGGGAGGAAGTCGGGTGGATGGCGTATAGCACCCCCGCAAACATTGATATGGAATATCGTTTGATTATTATATCCTGATAAATGATATGCGACGGATATGATTATAGGATTTAATAACGACAATATGATAGAAGATGACACTAATGAACATAGTAACATATGAGAGTATGAAATGAGAAGTGAACCATGATAGGTACAAATTGAAAGAGAACAAGTATACGATGTGATATGATGACTTAGTGTGATATGTCGTTATATGGATGCGAGTCGATATGAGATAGTTGATACCTTTGTCGGTCTACGATATGAGATTGATACGGATGTGACCTGGGATATAGGTATATAGACATATATAATGTTGTGAATCTTGAGTGATATGCCGTACGATGGATTATACCGTACGTGATGTTGTGAGGCTGGATGCCGATTGATAGATTCACCGACTCGGATATATTGTAGACACGTATACCTTGTAGCGTTTCGCTTACGATGTACCTTATGCTAAGTTCATGTCATCCTCATTACATTACATATACCTGTGCTAGTACACCTACACCATTATCGATGATACGTATGTTACACCTACACAGATTGGCCGGGTTACACACCTTCATCATCGATAATTGCTATGTCACTGCACGGTAGAATTGCTACATCATGCCATGATATACTTGCTATGCTCACATCGCTATGCTATGTTGCATGATATACTTGCTATGTTCATATCACTGTTCCACGTTGCATGATATACGGATATGCTTACATTCTGTTATATGTCCCATACCTACATGCTTACACATATACCTTTCTATAGCTACATGTTCACTTCATATGATGTTGCGATGGATTTTGGATAAATTGGGAACCGCATGATATATTTAATAACTTGATGCATTTAAATATCGGTTTTCCTTTTATATGCTCATATTACTGTTCTATGTTGCATATATTATATTTCATGGATTTACACATTGAGATATGGATTTCATGTGATTTTCTGGATTTGAGAACCGCGGGGATATTTCAAGAAATGTGTATTGTTTTGAAAACCCAATTTCTCTTGATATGTGGATTGCGAATGTCGGAGTTGGACACTCAGGTTCCGTGAGATGTATGGATATGTGGATTGTGAGTGTCGGAGTTTGACACTCAGGTTCCGTGGATTGCGAGTGTCGATGTAGAACACTCAGGTTCCGTGAGATGTATGGATATGAGGGCCAGTCCTGGTGACGGCGCCTGAGAGATGTGTATTTATGTATCGATGCTGGACACGGGTTTTCATGATGTTTCGGGTGTCGATGTTGGACACTCTGGTTCCATGATTTTGATATGTCGCGAGGGACACACGTTGATTTATATCCTCATATTTACCTGCATATGCTTTTATGATATTTACATGCATGCGTTGTTGTGTCAATGGTTGACACGTGGATGAGATCCACATGCATACAGGCATTTGATTATATGGTTGGATGATATCCACTTGCTGATAGGCATTGATTATGTTGTTGGCACATATGCAGATACGGTCACCCTAGATATCATAGTATAACCTTTATGATATAGTTGACCTAGGAATCGTTGTTTATTTCGATTTCTACCTGGTGATGTTTTCTACTCACGAGTTGGCAACTCACCCCCATTGTGCCACAGTTCTTGCAGGTTGACCGCATGGATCAGTAGCGGTATCGCTGGCACACAGCTGATTTGGGTGATTTTCTTTGGTAGGTGGTACATGTTGGATCATGCCACTCTTGTATTATTTATCCTATTGTATCTAGTCAACTCTATCAAATCAGAAACTGGTATTTGTATAAGTAGTAAGACTTAGCAAGACTTGTAGTTGCGAGACTTGAGCGATGGGTTATATGTTCGCTTGGTGGGTTTGATGTCTTGCTTTACTTTATTCCTTGTGTGGATCTTCGCTGTTGGGCGTCGTATACTTATATTCTGTCTTGCGTGGTTGTGACCCCGCCGTTTTGGCGAAGAGCTAGCTTCCGCTTGGGGATGCCTATATATTGTGGTATATCTGTTTTGGATCAAAATATACGAGGGAGGTGCTGCCCGAAATAAAAAAAAGGGTTTAGATTTCTGGGTTTTCGGCTTACTTAAGTTACGTTGCGCTTTTAGACGTTGCGTGATTTAAGTGCCGGTCACGAACTAAATTCTAGTCGTGACAGGCACGGGTGGTGTAGGGACGGGCGGCGGAGGCACGGGTGGTGTAGGGACGGGTGATGGAGGCACGGGTGGTACAAGCACGACCGGTGGACGTGTGAATATGTGCCTCGTCATCACACTCCTGATCAGGGACTTGATGTTCATAAAGTAGCTCGCTGAGTCCCTAGTGCCACTAATACCCTCATCAGCTATATCGTCTAATGCGTAAATGGTATAGACCTATATTGATGGTAAATAAAATAATGAATTTCATAAAAATAAGATTTTAGTTTTAAAAGGTTTGATATAAACTTAACAAATCTCTCTCTATCGGTCCTCGAGGCGTATATGAGATGGACGGAGGGGCGAATGTGATGACGAATCTGCGGGTAATCATCCAATACCAGCAAAGATACTAATATATCGGTATACCTGGCTGTATCTCATCGGCTATTTAGTGTATCCGATCATACCATCGACCCACTCAAATCTGATACTCCACGAGCTAAGCATCCCAACTAGCGATCCATCCTGTCGCGGTGTTTGCTCTACCGTGCCTGTATGTGCTGCCTCAAACCGAATTGGCGAAGCACATGATCTGGCACGTGCATCTGAATAACATCATTGCAGACGATTGGCGTCCGTGCACACCAGAAGCCGGCGTCTGCCAAACATAATGGATGTAGAGTGCCCATCGGGTCATGTGTGTACGGTGTCCACGTAACTGCTGCCTCCTCTATGACATCGAACTCATTGCGGTAGAAGCGGTGGCTGCGATCCGGTGTCACATCCGATGACCTCGGTGCATTCCACCTGCATAGAGATTACACACAAGTTAATATTCCAAAAAAAACTTGAAATTTGAAATATGCGTATAGTTTCAATTACTTACTGGCATCCATATGGCCTTTGGCCATCTAAAACGAATAGTGTCGTAATAGTCGAGCGACCAATAGAGAGATATGTCCATGACCATATCTGAAATACAAGATGATAGAATTACGTTTTACGTTGAATATCAATTTAATTACGCAAAATTAGTAGAATACGGTTTTAAGTATTGTATACCTGAAGAAGCGTCAAACAGCCCTCAAAACTCTTTTGCTCCATCAATGCAGCCATCCTCAGCTCGCTGTAGAGGAATGACAGAACTGCACTCCCCCACCAAAATGTGGCACACCGGTCGAAATCAGCTAAAAGAGGCAGCCAGGAAAGACTAACTCTGCTCTTGCTCCTATCTAGGAACAAGCGAACCCCAATCTGATGTAAAATGTAGGCTCGTACGTGCTGCTCGATCGCCGCAGGGGTAGCTTCTATGGCAGGCTCAGCACTAAACACCTCCCGCGACCAACTCAAGTGGATGCAATTGCCTCTCCTCTGCCCAACAGGCAGAATCCTACCCAACAAGCTGGGACACAAGTCTGACCAATCGTGGCCATACTCCACAGCAACCACCTCTCCGTCTATAAGCAGACCAAGCAGCACAACGACGTCCTGAAGGGTGATAGTCATCTCACTAACTCTAAAATAAAATGTGCAGGTCTCTGGTCTCCATCTATCTACCAAAGTCATAATCAAGCTTCTATCCAGACGTATATACTCTAATCTGGATAGAAAATGAAAGCCTACCGCTGCAGTTCAGCCTGCACACGGGCATCTCCAGCTGGGATCCGGCTGCTCTAGACCGAGTGACAACGCATGCAATCACCCGATCATTCTGCCAATTACAAAAAGAGGACTTGTATCAGTAACATATAAATAACATATGTAATTATAGAAAATAAAATTACAAAGTTTTACCTGTACTACTGCGGCGTTGGTCAACCTGTGGTCAACCTGTGGTCAACCTGCAAGTACACAACACTCGTATCTATAGGTCCAGGATCCATAAGTATATCTGCACAATGAAAAAGTCGAGTTATATTATCTTTGAAAAAATGATCATGTATAACAAAGAACACATGTGTGCGTGTATGTGTGTGTAGATGTATATTTGTTTTTTGTGTTTAGACGTGTGTGTGTATATGCATGTGTGTGTATTTCAAAATATAGGCAGAGATTACCAATGGCGACGTGGGGCTGGAGAATTTTTGCATCGTGCCTTGTTATGACCATACTTATTGCAGATGCTGCATCTATTTTGCTTACGTCCTTCTTGTGAATCATCCATAAAATCTTTGATACGGGTAGAACATGGTCGTCCTGCTTGCCTCCTACCGATATGCGGTAATATCATTGGACCGTTGTGTTGGATATAGTGCCCTCAAGGCAATTATTGTAATCACAAGAAAGCAATCATGATGATTGAGTAAGGACCTATACGGGTAGAACAGTCATATTCGAGATGATAGTATGCTATTTGGTTTATCTTTATCATCATGAACATGCATTATATGGTATTACAGATCACTATTACATGTTGATAGAGCCCAGATGATTCTTGCTTGACTACTAGCATTATGATGGCAATCATATACGTGAGAGCTGGATGGTCCATCAGCTGTAAGTCGATGTCGCGCACTCCGCGGGTCCGTGGGGAGGCAGAATATGCAAAAACTAATTTTTCTATGCTTCGCAACACCGAATAAACTCCAGGATCTTAACTTGAACCTTAACTAGCTAACTACTAGGAGATTTAACTACTATGTAGAAGTGTTATACCTCCATGTACAAGTCCTTCGGGTCTTCTTTTCCTCCTCTCCTAGGCTCTTCGAAGATCGGATTGAGCTTGCAAAGTCGGCCTCCTCTAGTCAAAGACGATCCACCCGAGAGTATGTGCTTTGGACTCCAACCTCTAGACCGAGGTAACTAAGGTACCTAGTTCGCTAAACTAGATAGCCTAAAGGATGTAGAGAGAGATGATGGATTAGTTTGTCTCAAAATACCCTAGATTTCTCAACACATAAGACATTTAAGGTTGAGGTAGAAGAAGAAAACTTGAGGAGATGAGAGTGTAATGTTAAAACATTTCATGAAGAATGTCTAAGTGTTTGTGATGAATGAAGCATACAATAATTCATCACAAATGAATCAAGCATGCTTCATGAGTCACCATATGAGTCACCCCATGAGTCACCATGTAAGTCACCAAGTAGCCATGCTTCATTAAATGAATATAACACCTCATTACCTCCACCTCATTAACCATTTAACAAAATGGTTAAATCCACAAATGAGGTGTCTTCTTCTAGAAGCACTCTTGAGTAAATTACAAGAATATCCCTCACCGTATATACATACCCGTATCCGTATTCCGAAAAATACGAATACATAAGAGACAAAAATAATCTAACAATATAATACTAGTGTCCGGCTTAAACCAAAGCCCACTAGTATTATCCGCCCGAACATCATACGTGCACAAGTACACGTATATGATCGGAACCCTACCGTAAAACCATACGGCCTTTACATCGTTTCGCCCGAAGCAGGGAAACCCTCTATGTGGGACTCTAAAGACTCGACAGTACGCTGGCAGTGGGTTTAACCACAAGCACGTCAGCGGTACTAACTGCACGTAACGGCTACCCTGGTATCTGTCGATAAGAAGGCCGATGAGCAAACTCATCCGAACTCCTACTGAGCCTGTATGTGATAATCATCGTACAGTCCGGTCTGTTCGTCTAAGATACTCGCATATATGGCCTAGGGGGATGGAAACGTCAGACCCCTTATAGCGCAATAAGTCATGTCGGAGCAAAGACCAAAACACCCTGAGAGATTACTGGAGTGCCTACCAGTAAACCTCGCTTGTCCTGGCCAGGGACTTTGCGTAATGGCTTTCCGAACACAGCGCGATATCAACCCCCAATACCAGGAGAGATGAATCTTATCCAATCGCTACTGCTTCCAAGTGCTTCGGGACTGCACCTAACTACTACCTATTTGCACGACTCCTTTAAGCTGGGGTAGGGTAGTAATCTAAGTGCAATGGGAACACACTCGAGGCGAAGTGGGATGTCAAGTCCACAGACTAACCTGTACTTATGCCACCTGGGAACTGCTACCTGACGATAGGTATAATACCAACCAGCAGTTCCCAACGAGTCATGTCCAGTGAAACTCATAACCTAATGAGCACCTGCATACTATCTCCAGTATGACGTACTAATGGTTATGGGACAAACCATCTCCCCAGATGGGATGAGAAGAATATACACTAGTCTACTCTGGATTATCGATGCCCCGTCTCGATAATCCTACGACTAAGGACCTATATAAGGATGTGCTTATAGACTATCCAGCCCCCACTAGTATGACCGTTAGTTATATGTATGCCCTAGAGGCCATTATTGTACATATGATGTATATTATAGTGGATGCTTGGACATACATAGGGAGGAATCTCTTGATCGGCATGATAATGTGCTATCTGGTTACTCTTTATCTTAACATGTACACTGATTGTCTCTCTGTTACATGTTGATAAAGCCCTTAGGATATTTACTTGACTACCTGGATTATGATGCAGATCATACTAGTAGGACAAAGGTAGTCCGTGAGTACATCCTTTAATGTCCCTAGTCGTGGGTGTATCGAGACGGGGCATCGATATACCAGAGTATACTAGCGTATACCTTCTCGACCCATGTAGATGGGCGATGGATGATCCTATATTCATTCGTGTTTGATATCAGAGATGATATACGGGTGCTCAGTGGAGACTGGGTACACTGGACGGACTTGCCGATAACTCCTAGATGGTAATATGCCTCACGTGGCAGTTCTCTGGTGACACTGGTACAGGTTAGTCTGTCGACCCGAGATCGTCATAGAGTCTTGTGTGATTCCCACTCTTTGATATCCACCTTACCACGTTCAAGAGAACATGCAAAACGATAGTTTTTGGGTACAATCCCGAGTCACTTTGAGGCAATGAGCGATAGGAGGGGATTTCGTCTCTCCCGCTATTGGGGGTTGATGTTGCGCTGTGCTCGATTGGCTATAACAGGAAGTCCATAGCCATGGCTGTTTCTGAGATTTACTGGTAAGTGTTATCAGTAGTTTCTCGACCCGTTATGAGCCTCACATCGGCATGACTTATCAAGCTATTGGGGTCTGATGTTTACCACCCCCAGACGAGATATGCGATATATCAGATGAAGAGACCGGACTGTACGGTAGTGTTACTGATTGGATTCGCAGGAGTATGAGCAGGCTTGCTTGTTGATCTTTTGATCGCTCAATACCCGGGTGGCCGTTACGTTTAGCAGACCGCTTGCGGCTTGTGGGTGTTTGTTATGATCATTACTTACTGCCGGCGTATTGACGAGTTTTTAGAGTCCTATACAGAGGTTTCCTGGTTCATGCGAAACGAAGTAGGTGCACATATATGATATGTGCGGGACCGAGATTAATGCGCGTATGTGATACCACATTCTATTCTCGCGATATGTGATATCAGATGGTTATATATGATATAGCCCGATTATCAGATCAAGTGTTGATTCGATAAGTTGTTACATTTAATATTAGTCGGTTGTATGTAATATAGCCGGATTATTAAATCAAGTGTTGATTTGATAATTTAATGTATAATTATATATTTGATATATTAATTTACATTAACTAATATTAGCTCACTTAAACATTTCTTTTTCTCACTTTGTGCTTTAGTATATATGTGATATATATTAATGTACATTATTATATGTGTCATGCTTGATGCCACATGCAACATGGGTGTATGAGACTCACACCAAGCTTATGATAATGTATGGTTTTATTTATTTAAAGTTAATCAAAATTAGTTGGTAATTAGTCACATGGTTGAAGCTTGTGGAACCATTGAACAAATCCACTAATTTTGTTTTACTTATAGATATTTATTAACCTAACCATTATTGTTTAGCCATGGTTTATTCTCTACATGGGTTAGTGTATGACAATAACTCACCCATGGTTGCTGCTCACCTCATGAGTTTATTCTCTCATCTTCATTCTTCATCTTCTTCTTCATTGAGAAAGCTTGCTTGCTTTTCTCAAGGTGAGAAAATATTGTGAGAAAAACAAATCTAAAGTGAGCCCATTTCCTACTTCATCATCCTCTACTATTAGCCATTTAGTTTAGGGTGTTTGCTTCACTAATTTCACCATTAGTGAATGTTAGTGTATATGCCCTAGGGGCCATTATTGTATCATACTTGTATGTATATTACTTAATGGAAGCTTGGGATATTCACAGTTGTATATACAGTCTTGTTAAAAATGGTAGTATGCTACTTGGTTTATGTCTACTTTAATATGTGCATATGTTTCTTATAACGTATCACTTATACATATTAGTAGAGCCCATAAGATCTTTGCTTGATTACCAGCGTTGTGATGGCAGTCACACTAGTGGGGGCTGGGTAGTCTATAAGCAACATCCTATACAGGTCCCTAATCGTTGGATTATCGAGATAGGGCATCGATATTCCGGAGTAGACTAAGTATGTACGCTTCTCATCCCAGTTGGGGAGATGGTCTGTCCCACAACCATCAGTACGTCGTACTGGAGATAGTATACAGGTGCTCGTTAGGTTACGGGTACACCGGACAGGACTCGCAGGGGAACTGATTGGTTGGTATTATACCCATCGTCAGTTAACAGTTCCCAGGTGACATGAGTACAGCATAGTCCGCAGACTTGACACTGCTATTTCGCCTCGAGTGTGTCCCACTATTCTTAGATTGCTACCCTACCACGGCTCAAAGGAGTCGTGCAAACAGGTAGCAGTTGGGTGCAGTCCCGAGCACTTGGAGACAGTGGCGGTTAGCAAGGATTCGTCTCTCCCGGTATTGGGAGTTGATATCGCGCTGTGTCAGAGAGCCATTACGCAAAGTCCCTGGCCAGGGCAAGTGAGATTTACTGGTAGGTTCCAATAGTTTCTCAGGGTGTAATGGGCTACGCTCCGACACGACTTATACAGCTATTAGGGGACTGACGCTTGCTGCCCTCTAGGCTCGATATGCGATAGTCTTAGACGAACAGACCGGACTGTACGAAGATTGTCATATCAGGCTCAGTAGGAGTTCAGATGGTTTTCCTCATCGGCCTTCTTATCGACATCTACCTGGGGACCGTTACGTACAGCTAGTGCCGCTTGCAGTCTGTGGTTAACCCACTGCCAACGTAGTGTCGAGTCTTTAGAGTCCCACACAGAGAGTTTCCCTGCTCCAGGCGAAACGATATAGAGGTCGTACGGTTTTACGACAAGGGTTCGGACGCATACGTGTTTAAACGCACGTACGGCGTTCGGACAGTTTTTACTAGCCGGCTTTGGTTTAAGCCAGATTCTAGTATCAGGTTATTGGATTTATACAGTTTAAAGTTTTTTCCGTGTTTTCACGAATTGAAGGGGAGTTCTCGTAATTTTCCGGGAAGCTTCTAGAAGCATGGTGACTTGGGGGTTAAGGTGGCATAAGCATTTATTCCTTAATGACTCATTTGTATGATTCATCCATGGAGTTAATGCTTCATTTATGAAGCTAATGACTCATGAGATGAATCACACAAGGTGAATGCATCAACCATGATGATTAATCATATATATTATTTATTTTGATAAATTGTTATTGTTGATATATTCAAGTGAGTTCATTTTTCAATATCATTCTTATCATCACCTTCTCTCTCCTCAAGCTCTCTCATTCTTGAAACCCTAACCCTAACCTCTCATGTGTTGAGATCAAGGGTTAGCTAGACTAATACATCCATAACCTTACTCTATATCCCTTAGGTAGCTTAGATTAGCACTTTGAGCAACCTAGTTATCTCAAGTTAGAGATAAAGCTTGGCGTAGGAGCTCTCGGGTGGATCGTCTTTGACTCGAGGAGGCCGTTGAGGTGCCGATGTTCCAAGGAGCCTACGAGGAGTGGAGGACCGCGATGAAGACCCGAAGGACAAGTAACGTGAGGTATAACTTCGAATCCGAGTAGTTAAACCTTTCGTAGTTTGCTAGTAACGGTTTAGATACGATTCATGCGCTCAAGTCTGTGTTACGAAGCTTTGATAATCGTTTTTCATATATTCCGCCTCCTCGCAAGTTCGTGGGATGCGTGACATGGACTTACAGTAGTATCAGAGCCAACTAAACCATTACTAGCTTGTTAGCAACTAATTAGAAGTTCGATCGACGGAAAACACGAAAACGAAACACCCCGTACCCTAACAGTTTCTGTAAATTTTAAACGTGTCTAAATTTTTTTTTTGATATGCCTTAAAATTCACAGCAGGGTATTATAAGAGTTCTGGGAAAATACGAGGACACAGCTCGGCAAGACGGCCGCGGAACCGCGGCCAAATGGTGCTTTTGGCCGCGGATCCGCCGCCGAGTCAACGCCGAGTTGACTCGGAGTTTCACAGTAATTCATTGTTTCTTGTGTTTTGTTTTCCTGTATATTCTGTTTTCTACCCAGGTTACTTCAGTACAGGTTTGCTTTTGGGGTAGACACGGATAAAGGTTGTCGATCGATGTTCTAAATTAATTGCTAATTGGGTTTTTATCTGTAATGTTTAATGTGTTCGTAAACCTCCCCTAACTGCTAGTATGTCGGTTGGCAGGGGGTTGCATATTTCTGTAATGTTTATTGTTTGTGTATATGGACTTGATTGGAGTGTTGTGATGATTAGCCGGGGTTTGAGATGGGTTTAATATTCATTCATTGATGTAAATGTAAATGATGTAATATTCTTTTGCGGGGCACATCCAGGTTGCGGTTGTAGCCACCGTTGTATTATTTCTTTTTACTGTTTTTGCTCCTAGGATAGATCCAAGGCGGGGTGCACAAACTACCGGATACTTTGAAGTATTTAGTGGCCTACTCACTTTGTTGAGGGAGACAGCTTCACTTCGGGTACTTGGCGGGTAGTTTGCCGTACCCGTAGGGGTCTAGGGTTGGGGTAATGGCTATTCATCACAACTGTGTAATCCGTCTTTTATTGCAGGCTCAAAGCAAATGCGGATTGCTAGTAAATCCAATAAAGTTCATCAGTGATCTGGAATGCTTATTATTGTGTCTGACGAATGTACAATATCTATATATGATAGCTATTAGACGCCACTTATGTTTTACACCCGTGCTAGCCTAGCCCCCGCTCTGTCGTTAGTTAAGTAACCTAACGGGTGATGATGGGACCCCGTGGCGAATGCGGATGGCATAAGAGGACGTGGTATTTTCGTTGTTTTCTGCAATGATAGATTTAATGATGGGACACATTATTATAATGCAAAGAAAATAAACCAAAGATCAATCGTTGGAACAAATTTAAAAGAAACTACTCGGTTATTTTAAAAGAGCGGGATTTTTTAATTACGGAGCTTTAACCACTCCTTTTAAAAAGCTATCAGGTTCCTTCGATTATATCAAGTTCACTACGTTCACGGTTTTGCCAAAACTATTCGTAGCCCTCCGTCATTTCTTATGAATTGTCAGTAGTATTCAAGCTATGTTTGTTGGCCTTCGTCAAGGCATAGTGTTTGGTAGCTGCTAGGGTATTCATTTGGTGCATAGATAGATGTGTTGGTTTGGGACAGTCGTATTACCTTGTTGTCCTTCGTCAAGGGTATGTACGGGTGGGTTCAAATTAACAAGATAATGATGGGCAGAACTTGACATGTGACTTATGATTTGTTGGCCTTCGTCAAGGTCATAAGAGCATAGGGCAAAAATCCACATCGGGAGTTTCTAAAGAAACAGAAACTTGCTAGTGTTGCATACCATTTGGAGTTTGATGAATGTTGGTAGGATTCCTTCAACATTATCATACGATGATATTTGGATCCCGATCCTACTGTGAGTACATGCTACTTATCAGGAGATTCGTCACTTAACGATCAATGCTATAAACCAAGTAGGCGCCTAGAAAGGTGTCAGAGGGGCTACGCCCCCAGAGAAAAGAGGTTATTTAATTAAGGAACTTCGCGAAAGCGTTGGAAAACCTCCCTCGAAGTATCGACACTGACCTGGCTGAACGGTTAAGCAAGAATTGTATGGTGAGAATAGTCCTGGCTAATTCTTCTTTTATGGTTTGAGGAGGGATTCGAGAAACAGTGGGAGCCATCCTGTTTAGATAAATTAAAAACCACTCTAAACTTGCAAGAGCATCATGCTAATTCTTCTCTCTCTCTCTTAAAATTGCAGCGACCTTGTGACCACACATAGGTTACATCTAGATAACAAATTGACTGAATCTGACTTATATGACTGGCAAAGGTCTGTCCAGATGTCCATTACCTATGACAAGCTGGACCACCCTATTACTACTCGAGATCCCGCCGTCCCAGGTCCAGTTTCCACTGTCACGGATATAGATATCCATCAGACAAGGGAAAAAGATAAAACGAAAACCAAGTGCCTCGCGTTGGCTTCAGTTGATGGTGTATACCAGAAGCAGCACGAGAAGATGGACATAGTTTCCATCTTTCTCCATAACAAAGATTTATATGGAGAGCAATCTCATATCACGAGATATGAGACCTTGAACGAATTAATTCAAGCGAGGTTGGCTGTCGGGTCATCTGTAGGGGACAACGTCCTTACAATGACTAGCTGTATTGATAAGCTCAAGGACCTGGAGACCACGTTGGGAAACGAGTCAAATACTGACTTGATTCTACAATCTCTGCCTCCTACCCTGAAGGAAACCAGGTAAATAGAAGGAAAGAGAACGGCAAAAGTTTCGGGACTAGATATAGTAAAAGAGGGACGTTCCTATTGTTATGGGATTGGGCATAGGCAGAAAGATTGCAGGGCTTTAGAAGCCAGTAGCCAGGATACGAAGCATGTTGTGGCTTCAGCCTCAAATGTGTTTGTAATTGAGAACTGTTTGTCAATAAACTCTACCTCCTAGGTTCTAGATACCGGAGCAGGATCTCATATCTGTAATTCATTACATGCTTTGAGAAACCGTAGAGTTATGAAGGTAGGTGATTTGTCTCTCAGAGTTGCAAATGGAATGAGCGTGGACGCTGAATCCGTGAGAGAATATCGCCTAGGTTTGACAAGTGGGCAGATATTGATTCTACGTAACTGTCTGTATGTACCTAGTATGACTTGTAATATCATATCAGTGTCCTCACTTTCGAGAGAGGGATATGATTTTACATTCGTAAGCGATGCAGTTAACATCCACCTAAATCAAGTTCTGATTGGGTCCGGTACATTAGATAACGGTATATACGTATTGAGTCAAGCTCAGGTTTTCAATGTCCAGAACACACTTAAAAGAAAGTCTCCGGAATTAAATCAGGCTTTCTTATGGCATTGTAGACTAGGTCACATCAATGAGAGAAGGTTGACTAAGTTACATAGAGAAGGATATTTGAATCCGTTCGAATATCAATCTTATGCTACTTGTGAATCTTGTCTCATAGGAAAGATGATCAAAACTCCGTTTACTGGACATGGAGTAAGAGCAAGCGAGCTCTTGGGACTCATACACAGTGATGTGTGCGGTCCAATGTCTACACATGCGCGAGGTGGTTATTCCTACTTCATTACTTTTACGGATGATTTCTCTAGGTATGGACATGTCTTCTTGATGAAACATAAATCCGAGGCCTTTGAAAAATTCCAGGAATACAAGAATGAAGTGGAAAACCAAAAAGGCAAAAGTATCAAGACACTGAGATGTGATCGAGGTGGTGAATACTTGAGTGCCGAGTTCCTGGGTTACTTAAAAGAGAATGGAATTCTCTCTCAGCTTACTCCTCCATACACACCACAACACAATGGTGTATCAGAAAGGAGGAATCGAACCCTATTAGATATGGTTCGTTCCATGATGAGTAAGGCTGAGTTACCGCGATCTTTCTGGGGTTATGCGCTAGAATCAGCTGCATATCTTTTGAACAAAGTTCCAATCAAGACTGTGCCTACCACACCATATCAGATGTGGAGTGGAAAGAAACCCTATCTTCAGTACCTGAAGACATGGGGATGTCCAGCTTTTGTAAAAAGGCAGCATGCGGACAAGATCGAGGCACGCTCAGTACAGTGTAAGTTTGTGGGATATCCAAAGAACTCCAAAGGGTATTACTTCTATTACGCAGAGGAACAAAAGGTTTTTGTTTCTCGTCATGCCCACTTCTTAGAAGCTGAATTTTTAGAAAATCAAAAGAGTGGGAGCGCAGTAGAACTGGATGAAATTCCAGAACCACAAGCTATTACTGAAACCTTGGTAGAACAAGAAGGTTCAGGAGAACAGGACATCCCAACACCACTCCGCAGGAGTAGTAGGCAATCTCATCCGCCCGAGAGATACTACGGTTTTCTCATAGATGGGGATAGAGAGGATTGCACTATTGACTATGATGAGCCTACTAGCTTCCAGCAAGCCATTCAGAGCGGTGACTCAGTAAAATGGATGGATGCAATGCGGACCGAAATGGAGTCCATGTACACTAACAAAGTATGGACTTTGGACATTGCTCCAGATGGGGTAAAACCCATAGGATGCAAATGGATCTTCAAAAAGATGATTGGTGTAGATAGACAGGTTGAAACCTATAAGGCTAGACTTCTTGCAAAAGGTTTCCGTCAAAGACCTGGTTTGGACTATGACGAAACCTTTTCTCCAGTGGCTATGCTTAAATCTATTCGGGTCCTTCTTGCTATTGCTGCCTTCCACGATTATGAAATCTGGCAGATGGACGTAAAGACTGCCTTTCTAAATGGTAATTTGGAAGAGAGCGTCTATATGGATTAGCCAGAGGGATTTATTCAGAGTGGGAGCAGCGGTAAAGTATGCAAGCTTCTTAAGTCCATTTATGGACTAAAGCAGGCATCACGGAGTTGGAACATCTGTTTTGATGATGCTGTCAAAGAATTTGACTTTATCAAAAATCCAGATGAACCTTGCATATACAATAAGATAGTAGGGAGAGCTGTAGTATTCTTCGTCTTGTACGTGGATGACATTCTCCTAATAGGAAATGATATTCCTATGTTACAGTCAGTCAAAAGATTCTTGTCACATAAATTCTCCATGAAAGACCTGGGTGATGCCACCTACATTCTGGGGATCCGGATCTATCGTGATAGATCAAAAAGGATGTTGGGAGTTTCGCAGTCCAGATACATAGACACCATAGTGAAGAGATTCAGTATGGATGATTCTAAGCGCGGTACCCTACCGGCTTGTCACGGAATCACCCTCTCCAAAGAGATGTCTCCCAAGACTGATTTGGAAAGGGATCGCATGTCGATTATACCCTACGCTTCTGCGGTAGGCTCTATAATGTATGCGATGTTATGTACCAGACCAGATGTAGCATACGCACTGAGCGTTGTAAGCCGGTATCAGGCAAAACCAGGGGAGAAGCACTGGATAGCAGTAAAGAACATTCTCAAGTACCTAAGGAGGACTAAGGAGATGTTCTTGGTATATGGCGGAAAAGACCTCCAGATGGAGGCCTTTGCCGACTCCGGCTTCCAGAGTGATAAAGATGACTCCAAATCCATGTCGGGTTATGTCTTTACCCTCAATGGAGGGGCGGTCTGTTGGAAGAGTTCCAAACAGGAGACCGTTGCTGACTCAACGATGGAAGCAGAGTACATAGCTGCTTGCGATGCCGCAAAAGAAGCTGTCTGGATGAAGAAGTTCCTCATAGAACTTCAGGTGGTTCCTACCAGTGTTGATCCAATACCTTTGTATTGTGACAACAACGGCGCTATAGCTTTAGCGAAGGAACCCAGGTCCCATCAGAAGTCCAGACACATCTTAAGGCGGTACCACCTGATCAGGGAGATCGTAGATCGCCGGAAGATCGAGGTGAAAAGAGTAGAGACAGAGAATAACATTGCTGATCCATTCACAAAGGCCCTTCCTCAGACGCAGTTCGAGAGGCTATTCGAGATGATAGGTCTACGATATGCCAGTTCATGGCCCTAGTGCAAGTGGGAGATTGTTAGTGTATATGCCCTAGGGGCCATTATTGTATCATACTTGTATGTATATTACTTAATGGAAGCTTGGGATATTCACAGTGGTATATACAGTCTTGCTAAAAATGGTAGTATGCTTATTGGTTTATGTCTAATTTAATATGTGCATATGTTTCTTATAACGTATCACTTATACATATTAGTAGAGCCCATAGGATCTTTGCTTGATTACCAGCGTTGTGATGGCAGTCACACTAGTGGGGGCTGGGTAGTCTGTAAGCAACATCCTATACAGGTCCCTGGTCATTGGATTATCGAGATAGGGCATCGATATTCCGGAGTAGACTAAGTGTGTACGCTTCTCATCCCAGTTGGGGAGATGGTCTGTCCCACAGCCATCAGTACGTCATAGTGGAGATAGTATACAGGTGCTCGTTAGGTTACGGGTACACCGGACAGGACTCGCAGGGGAACTGATTGGTTGGTATTATACCCGTCGTCAGTTAACAGTTCCCAGGTGGCATGAGTACAGCATAGTCTGCAGACCTGACACTGCTACTTCGCCTCGAGTGTGTCCCAGTGTTCTTAGATTGCTACCCTACCACGGCTCAAAGGTGTCGTGCAAACAGGTAGTAGTTGGGTGCAGTCCCGAGCACTTGGAGGCAGTGGCGGTTAGATAGGACTCGTCTCTCCCGGTATTGGGAGTTGATATCGCGCTGTGTCAGAGAGCCATTACGCAAAGTCTCTGGTCAGGGCAAGCGAGATTTACTGGTAGGTTCCAGTAGTTTCTAAGGGTGTAATGGGCTACGCTCCGACACGACTTATACAGCTATTAGGGGACTGACGCTTACAGCCCCCTAGGCTCAATATGCGATAGTCTTAGACGAACAGACCGGACTGTACGAAGATTGTCACATCAGGCTCAGTAGGAGTTCGGATGGTTTTCCTCATCGGCCTTCTTATCGACATCTACCTGGGGACCGTTACGTACAGCTAGTGCCGCTTGCAGTCTGTGGTTAAACCCACTGCCAGCGTAGTGTCGAGTCTTTAGAGTCCCACACAGAGAGTTTTCCTTCTCCAGGCGAAACGATATAGAGGTCGTACGGTTTTACGACAAGGGTTCGGACGCATACGTGTTTAAACGCACGTACGGCGTTCGGACAGTTTTTACTAGCCGGCTTTGGTTTAAGCTAGATTCTAGTATCAGGTTATTGGATTTATACAGTCTAAAGTTTTTTCCGTGTTTTCACGGATTGGAGGGGCGTTCTCGTAATTTTCCGGAAAGCTTCTAGAAGCATGGTGACTTGGGGGTTAAGGTGGCATAAGCATTTATTGCTTAATGACTCATTTGTATGATTCATCCATGGAGTTAATGCTTCATTTATGAAGCTAATGACTCATGAGATGAATCACACAAGGTGAATGCATCAACCATGATGATTAATCATATATATTATTTATTTTGATAAATTGTTATGGTTGATATATTCTAGTGAGTTCATTTTTCAATATCATTCTTATCATCATCTTCTCTCTCCTCAAGCTCTCTCATTCTTGAAACCCTAACCCTAACCCGTCATGTGTTGAGATCAAGGGTTAGCTAGACTAATACATCCATAACCTTACTCTATATCCCCTAGGTAGCTTAGATTAGCACTTTGAGCAACCTAGTTATCTCAAGTTAGAGATAAAGCTTGGCGTAGGAGCTCTCGGGTGGATCGTCTTTGACTCGAGGAGGCCGTTGAGGTGCCGATGTTCCAAGGAGCCTACGAGGAGTGGAGGACCGCGATGAAGACCCGAAGGACAAGTAACATGAGGTATAACTTCGAATCCGAGTAGTTAAACCTTTCGTAGTTTGCTAGTAACGGTTTAGATACGATTCATGCGCTCAAGTCCGTGTTACGAAGCTTTGATAACCGTTTTTCATATATTCCGCCTCCCCGCAAGTTCGTGGGGTGCGTGACATGGACTTACAGTGAAGAGATAGCATGAGCTTGAGTCTCCTCGACGTAGATCATCTTCGGCTTCGAAGAATTCGAGCAAGCTTGTTCATTTCTTCATGTGAACCCTTACTAGAGTTCGGGTGTTCACTACTTTGAGCGAGGGACTACTACACGGAGCTTTAGAAGCGAAGGAGCGGTCTACAAAGGTTGTATTCCTGATTCACATAGATGTAAAGTTGTTTACATTGTTCGTCTAAATCTCTAGTTAAGATTCTAGGGTTAGGGTTCTTTAGAACGGCAAAAATTTGAAAACAACATGAACGATCCCTCCCGAAACCTTGCTGCCGCGCTAAGTAACCCCACAGTGGTATCAGAGCAAAGCTAGAGTATTAGACGATATTTTTTATATTATGAAACCGAAACTACTCCGTGACTTGGAACATTGAAATCAAGGTTCTGTCGAATTTCAAATGGCCTCTAAAAATTTTTTTAGCAACTGCAGAATGTTGTATGAGATATAACATGAACACTGCGAAAATTTGAAGCAATTTGGCCTCAAAGTGGCCGGCCACATCACCTCTAAAACCGGCCTCCTTGGTTTTTTGATGGTGTTCGGGGTTCAAATTTTCATGGTGTTCCAGTCTCTAGGTTTTGGTGTTTCAGGTATTGCTAGTTTTTGCTAAATTTGCATGTGATGTTAACTTTCTGCAAAAGTAATTCGGAGTGTTTCGTAATCATAATTCTAACATTTATTCGGGTTATTTAGACTAGGTTAAAAAGTTCGAACGGATATCAATAACTCATATTTTCCATCGCTGGAAATTTTCCAAGAGTTGGATTTTTCCAAGTTTAAAATCTTCAGAAAATCATGCAAGCGATTCTGTGGACCCTCTAGAAGAACGATACCCAAACTCGACATTTTGGATCGCGGAACTGCGGGCATACCCTAGGGTTTGCGGCAGTTCCGTGGCGACATGAGGGAGGCATGGGTTGGCCCTTCTACGGATGGTTCATAGGAGCTGCGGCATATTCTAGGTACATTTTGAACTCCACTCAAGTGTTGAGCTCTTTGGGAAAGTTTGGGTGTTTGTTTATTCGATCGAAAAGTTTAACATCGTTTAGCTATCTGTGATTGTGATACAATATTTGGAATCCACAAAATTAGTTATGAGATAACTAGTTTGAATTTTATAAATTTAGCATTTTAGTCTCATTTGATCGGTTGCCACGGAATTTTGATGTGGATCAAAAGTCCGTCGCAATTACGTAGTGTACGAGGATACTCGCCGGGTAACCATACTAGATAGCCATGCCCCATAGTTCCGACCAAGTGACTGTAGGAGAACCCCGTCGTCAAAAGCATCCGTACGGGTGCTCGCGGCCGCGGTGTTCCGCCTTAGTGCACTTCGTCGACGACATCGGGGATGCGGTCGTCTACTAAAGTTTCCGACGAGCATTCGATCAGGTTATTAGGAATCTTGTTGAATTACCCGACAGGTTATTGGAAAGTGTTTTCAATATCGAGACTAAAATGCGGGGTTTATAACTGTTAGGCATGTGATGTCTAAGGAATTCATTTGCTTGGGCATGAAATCCAAAGTATGTGATACATTAGGTTTATGATGTCTAAGATGGTTGCGAATTCCAATTGTTGTAGTTTTTCACTTTCTTTTCTGCGACTGTCTGTGTAATATGTGGTGTATCGCCGGTTTCGGTGCTATATGTCAACGACAATTGGGATACGCATATTTACTTACGTTGATGACATGTAATGTTATGTGTTGCTGGATATGTTATATTGGATCGTCTCGTTTTTGAATAGCCGGGGTTTTTATGTGAGATGAGGGTTTTTATCTTCATTCATGTAAAATTCATTGTATGTAATATTCTTTTATTGGGGCACTTCCGGGATGAGGATGATGTCACCATTGTATATTATTTACTTTTCCGCATTAGGTAGACCCAAGGAGGAGAGCACAAGTAACCGGATTCTAGAGTCCAGTGGGAGACCAACTCGAGGAGTCGAGACCGGGTCTCCTAACTCTAGAATTGGTAGGGTTGCTTTCCCCTCTCGTAGGGGTATAGGGATATAGGTTTGGCTATTCATCGCGACCATGGAATTCACGTTTTTTATTGGCTTAATTAAAACACGGAATTCCTAGTATATCCAATATTTCATATATGTGATCACTTGATATGTTCTGAGACGAATGCCTATATTATATATATGATATATAATAACTATTGCTGCTTTCGTTTCTTCTGTGATGCTTGGGAAGCATAATATGATGGGACTTCATTAATGAGATTAATGAAATAAAAGAAACCTAAAGATGTTGTAGAAACTTGTTTTAAAAACTGGCAGCTCTAGTTCTTGCTTTGCATAGCGGTATTCCTTGTAGAATATCCAACACCTTATTCGACAAGGAAAGAGCCGAGATCCCTTCACCGGGAGTGGCCTCTTTAGCGAAATTGGCAGATGCTACAACCCACTCGGTTTGTCTTTTGATTGCTTCTATAGTTTTTGCTTTGCATAGTGGTATTTATGAAATATCCTGCACCTTATTCGATAAGGAAAGAGCCGAGATCCCTTCACTGGGAGTGACCTCTTTAGCAAAACAAGTAAAAGCCTAAAAAACACTCCTTTTAAAATTCACTCGATTCTACAACGATATCAAGTTCATTACGCAAAAGGTTTTCTTAAAAACCCATCGAAGCCCTCCGTCATTTCAGATAAGTACTACTTAGTATTCGTGCTGCCGTAGTTTGGCCTTTGTCAAGGCGTAGTGTTCGGTAGCTAACCGGTGCTTATCTGCAGCATAAGATGCGATTGGATTAGGGTATTCGTACGGTGTAGTTTGGCCTTCGTCAAGGGTCGTGCGGGTGGGTTTAATTCAATCATGAAATGTACGGGTTGAACTTGACTAGCGGCCTATGGTTTGTTGGACTTCGTCAAGGTCATAGGAAGCCAGTGGTAAAATATTATCGGGAATTTCAAATGTTGAAATTTGCAATGAAATTGCATACCTTCTATGAGATAGTTGGATCCCGATACCTACTGCGAGTAAGAGTTACTCTTGTGAGAGTTTTACACATTACAATTAGCCGATCAAGTAGGTGTCTAGAAATGTGTTAATAGGGTTACACCCCTGGGAAAACGAGGTTTATTTTAATTAGGTCCGTGCGAAAGCATGAGGAACCTCCGTCAAAATACCGACACTGGCCTGGCCGAAAAATTGGCGAACTTGTAGGGTGTAATTAATCCCAGCTGGTCTTACCTTTTAGAGGTTTTCTTAAAAACCCGTCGAAGCCCTCCGCCATTTCAGATAAGTACTTTAGTATTTGTGCTGCCGTAGTTTGGCCTTCGTCAAGGCGTAGTGTTCGGTAGCTAACTAGTACTTATCTGCAGCATAAGATGCGATTGGATTAGGGTATTCGTACGGCGTAGTTTGGCCTTCGTCAAGGGTCGTGCAGGTGGGTTTAATTCAATCATGAAATGTACGGGTTGAACTTGACTAGCGGCCTATGGTTTATTGGACTTCGTCAAGGTCATAGGAAGCTAGTGGTAAAATATTATCGGGAATTTCAAATGTTAAAATTTGCAATGAGATTGCATACCTTCTATGAGATAGTTAGATCCCGATACCTACTGCGAGTAAGAGTTACTCCTGGGAGAGTTTTACACATTACAATTAGCCGATCAAGTAGGTGTCTAGAAATGTATTAATGGGGTTACACCCCTGGGAAAACGAGGTTTATTTTAATTAGGTCCGTGCGAAAGCACGAGGAACCTCCATCAAAATACCGACACTGGCCTGGCCGAAAGATTGGTGAACTTGTAGGGTGTAATTAATCCCGGCTAGTCTTACCTTTTAGGGTTTGAAGGAAGATTTGATAAAAACAGTGGGAGCCATCCTGATTAGATAAAATAATAACCAATCTGATCTTGCAACAGCGCACGCAGAGCGTTTTCTTCTCTTTCTCTCCTGGTAGCGACCATGTCACGCCTTAATCAAGATAATAATATGGATGTATTGACCAGACCCACTTGTTATACTGAGCTGGGGAACGTTGGTCCCGCTCTACCTTATAATTGTTATAAGACTGAGTAGGAGATAGGGATTACCAGGATTCCCGTGCCGTCCAAACGAAGAAAGTGCATGATGATGCATCTTCTTCGGGTGTGTTGTAGGATTCCAAGGCACTCTAACAAGGTTCTACAAGGCATCAACCATACCCGATTAAAAAAAAATAGCCATGCCGAACAACCCTAACCAAGATCGTATACTAGAGATTATGCGAAAACTAGCAAGTTAAACATTTTAACTACAAGTGAAAGGGATTACAACTTTTGTAGATCCGGTCCTTCACTTTTAAAGCTCCGTGTTGACGTCCCTTCGCTGCGATCATCGGGATCCCGGACTCTAGCGATGGTTTCTTCGAAGAAATGAGCTGGCTAGGTCGTTGACTTCGAGGCCGAAGATGATCTACGTCGAGAAGACTCAAACTCAAGCTCCATCTTCACTAGGTCAAGAACTTTGTGAAAAGAACACCCTAAACTAAATGGCAAGTAGTAGAGGATGATGAAATAGTAAGTGGGTTCACTTTGGATTTGGATTTCTCACTTTGTTTCTTCACTTGAAAATTTTTCTAGCAAGCTTTCTTCTTCTTGAAGAAGAAACGAATAAGAAAGAAAATGAATTATCTAAAATGAATAATCAAGTGAAGTCTATCATAATGCAACCATGGGTGAGCTAACCTATGTAGAGACTAAACCATAGTTAATTATAATGGTTTGGTTAATGAATATCTTAATCAAGACAAAATGAGTGGACTTTGTCAAAGCTGCTTCAAGCTTCATGAAGCTTCAAGCCATGACAAAAGAAGCCACCATTTTGAATAATTAAGATAAATAAAAACCCAAATTATAATTAACATGGTGTATGTCACCCACCCACCCACCCATGTTTACATGTATCATCAATCATGATACAAACTAGTGCACAAACATATATCACATATACAACTTGCGCACATCAAGTGAGAAAATCAATCTTAAGTGAACCAATACTAGTTAATGTAAAGTAATATATCAAATATATAATTATACATTAAATCATTAAATCAACACTTGATTTAACGATCCGGTCATATCGCATATAACCGACTAATATCTAGTGTATCAATGTATCGAATCAACACTTGATTCGGTAACCCGGCTATATCTCATATAACCGTCCGATGATACAAATCGCGAGAATAGAATACAGTATCACATACTGGTATTATTCTCGGTCCCGCACATATCTCATATGCGCTCCTATTTCGTTTCGCTTGAGCCAGGAAACCTCTGTGTAGGACTCTAAAGACTCATCAATATGCCGGCAGTAGGTGGTGATCATATCAATCACCCACAAGCCGCAAGCGGTCTGCTAAACGTAACGGTCACCCGGGTATTGAGCGATCAAAAGGTCAATGAGCAAGCCTGCTCACACTCCTGCGAATCCAATCAGTAACACTTACCGCACAGTCCGGTCTGTTCGTTTGATATGTCGCATATCTCGCCTAGGGGTGGTAAACGTCAGACCCCAGTAGCTTGATAAGTCATGCCGATGTAAGGTCCACAACAAGCGTGAAACTACTGATAACACTTACCAGTAAATCACTGTAACCCTGGCCAGGGATTTCCAGTTATGGCCAGTCGAGCATAGCGCAACATCAACCCCCAATACCGGGAGAGACGAATCCCCTCCTATCGCTCATTGCCTCCATGTGAATCGGGACTGTACCCAAAAACCACCTGTTTGCACGACTCAGTAGAGCCGTGGTAGGGTGAAAATCAAAGCACAGTGGGAGACACACAAGGCTCTATGACGATCTCTGGGAGTTCTCGGCGAGTCCGTTCAGTGTACCCAGTCTCCACTTAGCACCCGCATACCGTCTCTGATGTGAAACACCAATGGATATGGGATCATCCATCGCCCATCTCATGGGTCGAGAAGATATACGCTAGTCTACTCTGGAATATCGATGCCCCGTCTCGATATTCCCACGACTAGGAACATTGAAGGATGTACTCATGGACTACCCAGGCCCCACTAGTATGATCTACATCATAGTCCTGCAAGTCGAGCACACATCCTAAGGGCTTTATCAACATGTAACAGAGAGACAGAAAGTATACATGTTAAGATAAAGGGTAACCAGATAGCTTACTATCATGTCGAGCAAGAAAGTCCTACCTATATATGTCCCGGCATCCACTACAATATACATCTCATGTACAGTAATGGCCTCTAGGGCATACATATAAATAACAATCTCCCACTTGTACTAGGGCCATATGTAGCAGTGGTTGCCGTATCTCATACTCAACCATCCCATATAAGTCTCTCTTTGGGAAAAAGCCTTTGTGAGTGGATCCGCCGTGTTGTCCTCTGAGTCTACTCTCCTAACCTCGATTACCCTGGAGATCAACTATCTCCATGATCAGGTGATACTGCCTTGGAATATGTCTGGGTCACTGATGGGACCGTAGTTCCTGGGCCAAAGCCTCACCTCCATTGTCATACAATGGTAGGAACCTAGTTCATCTCATGAACTAATATACACCCAAACTTCCTCTTTGGTAGTATCTTTGATAGCGATGTCACCATCCTTTATCGTCTAGTTTGCCACGGTATCTTAGCTTAGAACTCTTCCAACATATCGTCCCTCCACTGAGGGTAAAGACAATGCCTGCGACTGACATTCAGTCGTCCTTATCACCTTGGAACTTTTCCAGTGATTCTCCCCAGGATCAACTGACACCATCTCACTTCACCTAGTGAGAATCCTAATATCCATTTAGATCTATCTCATAGTTCCAAAACCCAGGATTTAGGAGGTATCACCTTTATCCTATTTGGAGAATCCTTGTGATAAGAGGAGATTGACCGTGCGTAGCATAGGAAACTCTTTTCCTATCAAGAGTATGTCATCCACGTACTCTACGAGGATCACCACCTTACTCTCTACTACCTTTTTGTATGTACAAGGTCCATCTACTATTTTGATGAAGTCAAACTCTTTGACTAACACATCAAAACAGATGTTCCAACTCCGCGATGCCTGCTTTATCCTGTAAAGCAACTTGCACATGTTTTCGTTGCTCCCACTATCTACGAAGCCCTCTGGCTGTGTACTTATAGACGCTCTCTTCTAAATCAACATTTAGAAAAGCAGTCATGACACCCAACCACCAGATATCGCAGTTATGGTATGTAGCAATAGCAAGTAGGATCCGGATGGACTTAAGCATAGCCACTGGAAAAAGTTTCATCGTTATCCACGCCTGGTCGATGACGAAAACCTTTAACAACTCTAACTTTGAAAGTCTCAACTTTTCCATCTACACCAAGTAATCTTTTCAAGATATACTTGCTCCTGATGGGAATTTAACCCTTCAGATATAGCAACCATAGTCCATACTTTGTTGGTGTACATGGATTCCATCTCAGATCGCTAAGCATCCAGCCATTCTTACAAAGTCCCCACTCTTGATGGTCTGCTCGAAACTAGTTGGGTCATCATCTCATGATGCAATCCTCGCTCCCACTGTCATCGAGAAACTGAAGTATCTCTCAGGCGGATGAGGAACCCTGCTAGATCGGCGGAGAGGCTGAGGTTCGTTGGAATCTATTGAATCCTTTGGTTCTACCAAATCATCTGCTGTAGTTTGTATAGCCGGAACTCCTTCCAGTTCTACCTCATGACCACTAATTTCTTCATAAAAAATTCCCTTTCACAAAGGTAGTATGTTGAGAAACAAAACATATTTTGTTTCTCTGTTAGGTAGAAGATTTTCCTTTGCGAATGCTTGGGATATCCAACAAACTTCTACAGAACTGACTTTGCCTCGAGCTTGTCCGGATTTTTCTTTTAGACATAGGCCGGACAACCCCAAATCTTAACAAACTTAAGATATGGGCTCTTCCCATTCCATATCACATATGAAGTGGTAGACAATGGATTTGATTGGAACCCTATTCAATAGATATGCAGCTTCTCAAGTGCATAACTCCCAAAAGGAAATAGGAAACTCAGTAGTACTCATCATAGAGCGCACCATATCACATAGGGTGTGATTGCTCCGTCCCGATACACCGACGTGCTGTGGTGTATACGGAGGAGTAATGCTGAGAGAGAATCTCATTCTCCTTTAGAACAGTCCAGAAATCCCGTGCTCAAGTATTCTCATCCCTGATCACATCAAAGGACATGATATTTATACCCGTTTTTGGTTCTCTACTTCTAACTTATATTCGGTGATTATCTCAAAAGTTTCGGACTTGTATTTCAACAGGAACATATGTCTGAATTTAGAGAGATTATCAGTGAATGTAATGAAGTACAAAGAACCGGTCCTGGCATTTGTAGACTGGGGACCTTCATACATCATCATGTATCTATCCCAAGAGTTTACTAACCCTTTCTCTGTTTCAAGTAAACGGAGCTATGGTCATCTTATCTTTGTGACATGACCGGCAAGTTTCACAAGATGTAAATTCAAACAGATTTAAATATGCATCTAAATGTAACTTAGCTAGTCGGGTCGCATTGATATGACCTAGTCTACAATGCCTCAAGAAGGATTCGTTCATTTCGGAACTCTTCCTCTCGTGTGTGTTCTGTATACTAAGAACTGTAGTTTGATTTAGAACGTCAATACTTTTAGATAACGTGCCTGAACCGATCAACTCTTGATATAGGAAATGTTCAAAACATTATCCAACAATACAAAATTATATCCTTTCTTTACTAATAAAGAGACTGATATGATGTTGTATATCAGGTTCGGTATCTAATAACATTCTTTCAGAATCAATGTATTCTGGTAATACAGGGTGATAGTGACCAACAGACTTGGCTGCAACACTTGCACCGTTTTCTGTCTCATGAAACTTATCACCCGTTCTCAGTTCTCTACCTTTCTGTAGCCCATGTAACAGATTACATATGCGGGATCCTGATCCGGTATCTCATACCCAGGACGTCAAGGATACTGAGAAACAGTTCTCTGTAATGAACACACCCGAAGAAGATGCATCAGCATGCACTTTGTTCGTTTGGGTGGCACGGAAATCCTGGTATTCCCCAATTTCCTGCTCAGTCTTATAACAATTATAAGTTAGAGCGGGACCAACGTTCCCCAACTCAGTATAACAAGCGGGTTCGGTCAATACATGTAACATTTCCAAAATAATAAAATATTATTTTCAGGAATTTTTATAATTTAATATTATTTTAATGAATATTTTAATGTTCGGGTGGAATTAAATACAAATAAATGGGGAAAAATTTGGGAAAATTTTGGAAAATTCTAAAATAGGGTATTTTATGGAATTATACCATTTTAAAGTTTTTAAGACTAGTTATATGCTAATTTAGTGTTAATCGCGATTAAAGATCGCTAATTGGATTTTTAGCATTTTTGTGCAAAAATGTGCACATATCATTTTTACACTTGTTACACTTGTGTTACATTTTTGTAGCCATGGTTCATTTGGATTCACTATTGGAGTGAGAAGGAAAAGATAAAGGAAAAGAAAAGAAAGGGAAAAAGGTAGGTAATGAGTGAGAAAGAGACCAAGTCAAACCCCCCAATTTTTGAACCATCCCTCATCATTTTCCCCTTCTCATTCTCTCTCCTCTCTTCCTCTTGCTGCTGATCTCTCTCTTCTTCCTCTCTCCCTCTTCATGAAACCCTAGATCCACCATGAAAACAAAGCCAAAACCCCATTCCCACTTCACAAAAAATGTTCCCGGGCTCACTAGCTACACATTGAACCTAGCAAAATTGGATTTGGAGGACTTTGAGCAACTCAAGAATTTTCTTGAGTTGCCAAAGGAGGTAATTTCTGCACCCTCTTGTAGTATTTCAATTTCCTTGTGCATCAATTCTAGTTTCATATCGATATTGTGTTGTTTGTGGACTTTGGAGAATTCAAGTTAGGGTTTAGGGTAAAACTGAAATCAAAGATGGAATTGAGGATTGTGGTGACCTTAGAACCCCTGGTGTAATGCAAAATTGGACCCAAACCTGGAATTGAAACCAAAATACGGAACCGATATCGGAAAAACTGGAAATCTGTCACTGTTTTGTGTAATCTGCTATCACCCCGAGACCCCAAAAATAAAACTGAGTTGCCAGTGAGATGTGCAGGCACCATGGAACCACCACACCAAACCCTAGCCCCCAACTCCAAACTGAGGCCGCCAATTAATTCCTTCTGGCCGCAAATTGCGGCCAGAGCAGGAGGGATCTGTCTCGATTTTTGTGCATGGCCCTATCTCCTCTAGTATTGACCCTGGGTATGTCTAGTTTTGACAGATTCCATCTAGGGTGAAATCTGGGATGATTTTCCTATGTTGGTGCATGATTTGAGACTTGTTTTAGCATGGATTTTGGTATTTGGTGTTCCGTTCCTGTCGGGTAGCTTTTGGACGTCAACGACAGGTGGATATTGATCGTGTTTGCATGCGAGGTTATAGGTTTTTACCTATAGGCGTAGCGTGTGCCGTTTTGGTTTCCGATGTGATTTTCATGTGCTTTAGCGTTGTGATATACTTGTAGGTACCCTACGAGATGTTAGGTAAGGAAGATGAAGATGGCGACATCGACACCGACACATGAGACGCAAGGTGAGTAGATTTATATCTACGGGGAGAAGTCAGGTGGATGGCGTATAGCACCCCCGCAGTCCGTGGTGATGTATACGAATACGTATACACACATATATTTATTATGTGTTGTTTAGGATTATTGATGGTGATAATGGTATTATTGGTGATAAGAATGTATTGGTTTAGTATAGTGCGAAACCCTAGAGTACGGGTTGCACACATACACAGACACATACACATATACTTGCATGCATTCTTTCATTTATCTGTGCACATATGATGGTGTTTATATCTACACATGGGTATGGGACTATGTGTTCATATACGAGTTTTGAGGATGATACGTGGGATTGAGATGAGTCGATGAGATGCGATTGAGGCCGTGAGATTTGGCGACATGACAGAGTTCGTATTGGAGATGCGATATGATGGTAGTGATACCTGTCATGCGATGAGATAGTGTGATATCGACTCAGATTTAGGTGGTTTTCATACCCCTCTCGATTGGCTTGATTGTTAGGTTCGTAGTTCGCCTAGTAGGCGTTAGGCTAGACCCGAGTCATACCTATTTCAAAACTAACGAATCGGGGATATTTTAAAGATAGAGCAAAAAGGGTTTATACGGATATTTTCAAACGACGCGTCTTTTCTTAAAACACCGTAGCCCTTATTTTATCAAAGCCCTGATTTGTCTTATTTCAAAAGGCAAGGTTGCATGATATAATTATTGAGGCAGGTTCTTTACTGTTGCGTGATTACTCGATTCCGCATATTCATGCTGTTTGCATTGCATCGCTTATATTGTTGATACATTTCAGTCATGCTGCTAGGACACCAGCACCATTATCGATGATGCATCTGTTCCACGTACACTTGTTGCCGGCTCACACACTTATCATCGATAATTGCCATGTCACTACACTGTAGTACTATTGCATTCAGTATATGATCCTTGCATGACACGATGATATGCATACCTTCCTTTACATGTCGCATACTTCATGCTCTTTGATTATACGCATTGAGATATGTTGTTTCTATGATATTTCTGGATTTGGGAACCGAGGGTGTTTCAAAAGAGAATATGTCATTGCTTTAAAAACCCGGTTACCCTTGATATGATATTTCAGTACGTCCACCATGTGTTTTCTCGGTGCTGAGAGCGACATGTGAAACCCGAATCGAGGAGTGGACGAGCCGATTGCGGGTACATGGTGGACCCGGTATGGTTCCCCTCGGCAAGATGATCGATGAGCTTTGCCGATTGAGCCTGGAGGCGGGCGAGTACCTACCGGTGATTGGTTGGACCTGGCGGTTATCCGGAGGATACTGACCAGTGTCAATAGATGGATATGGGCATACTGCCGGGGCCGAGTGCCGATACCGCAGACAGCGCCCGCGGGCCGATCCGGACTGACGGAGCCCGATATATGAGGATTTACGTGCCGATGTTGGGCACAGTTTTCATGATGTTTTCGAGTGTCGATGCTGGGCACTCCGGTTCCATGATTTTGACGTGTCGCGAGGGACACAGATGGTTTATATCCTCATATTTTTCCCATGCACATGATTTATGATATTTACATGCATGGTGGTTATTGTCAGTGGGTGACGAGTGGACGGGATCCACGTGTGTGCAGATTTGATTACTTTGATCATACCTCATATTCATGACATGCTATTATCTGAGGCACTAGCACGAGCACTCGGCACTACACTCATGTTTAGAGATTACATTGCCAGTTTAGCATGCTTCAGCTTTATTCATATGAGGTTTATTTATATCTGATCGTATTGACCTAGGATGGGTCATGCATTCGATCTCTGCTTGTAGATATTTTTCTATTCACGAGGTGGCAACTCACCCCCGTTGTGCCCCAGTTCTTGCAGGGTTGCCCTACAGATTCCATAGCGGCATTTCTGACACACTGCTTCCATATGGGTGACTTGCGTTGGTAGGTGGGTTCTTTTGCATCAGAACCGCCATTGCTCATGTATTAATTATTGTATCTAGAATTTCCATCAACCAAAACTTGTATATTGCTTCAGACTTAGAAAATAGTGTTGTATTATTTCGACCTTAGAGTCGCGCCTGTAGTATTACGGTTTTCTGGCTGTTTTGAGTTTCTTAGTGGGTTTTGATCCTCGCCCTTTTTTGTTGTATATCATTATTGCTTGCATGGTGGTGACCGTCGATTGACGAAGAGCTAGCTCCCGCTTGGGGATGTTGGAGATAGTGCCCTCAGAGTCAATTATTGGATCACAGGCACGTGATTGCAATGATTGAGGGAGGACCTATCCCGGTAGGACAGTCTTACTCGAGATGATAGTATGCTATCTAGTTTACCTTTATCATCGTGTACAGCTTTAGGTGACCTGACATGTCGCTATTGCACGTTGATAGAGCCCCTAGGATTCTTGCTTGACTGCCAGCAGTATAAGGGCGATCATATAAGTGAGAGCTGGAGTCTATAAGCACATCCTTAAAAGGTCCCTAGTCGTGGGAGTTTCGAGACAGGGCATCGATTCTCCAGAGTAGACTAGTGTATACAGTCGAGACCCCGACGAGGGGCGGTGGCCGGTCTCACAAGCCACTGGTGTCAGTAGGTTCACCTAAGATGTATACAGGTGCTCATTAGGTTATGAGTACACCGGACATGACTCGCCGGGAACATGCTAGTTGGTCTTATACCTGACGTCAGATAGCAGTTCACAGGTGACATGTGTACAGGTTAGTTCATCGACCTGGGGATCGTCATTTGTCTCGTGTGAGTTCCCACTGTGCTTTGATTACTACCCTACTACGGCTCAAAGGAGTCGTGCAAACAGGTTTTAGTTGGGTACAGTCCCGAGCCACATGGAGGCAGTGAGCGGATCTTCGGGGGTTCGTCTCTCCCGGTATTGGGGGTGAGGTCGCGCTGTGTCTAGGAGAGCCATTACACGAAGTCCTTGGCCAAGGCAGGAGATTTACTGGTAGGTATTCCAGTAGTATCTCAGGGTGTTCTAGGCTACACTCCGACACGACTTGTACCGCTTTTGGGGGTCTGACTTTTACCAACCCCCTAGGCCCGACATGCGATGCTCATAGACGAACGGACCGGACTGTACGGATATTGTCACTGACAGGCTCAGTAGGGTGTCAGGATGAGTTCGCTCATCGACGTCCCTTTTGGTCAATAGCTGGTGGCCCGTCACGTATTGGCATATACCTCTGACGTGCTAGTGGTTAAATCCGCAACCATAGTATTGACGAGTCTTTAGAGTCCACCACACTATCAGTTACTCATCTTTCGGGCGAAACGCTGTAGAGGCCGTATGGAGATATGGCAGGGTCCGATCAGATACGTGCGGTATTGCACGGATCAGGATCGGACGGTTTGTACTAGAGGCCGTATAGGGTTCGGTCAGATACGTGCGATATTGCACGGATCAGGATCGGACGGATATTACTAGCCGGCTTTGGTTTAAGCCGGATCCTAGCATAGTACAGTGTAGATTTTGTCTCATTGCATTTGTATCCGGTCGGAATACAGATGCGGGTGTGTATGCACAGTATTAGGGTTTTCCTGTAATTTATTACGGGGCCAGTTTTCTGGAGTTTCCAGTTTGCATTCCGTTCCGGCCGGTTTTCCTTTGTTCTTTCCCGGCCGGACTTTTTCGATGGAGGGTGTTATTTGCAAGTTTGCAAATAACACATTGTGGAGGTTTTTCTTGCAAATGTATTTATTATGAAAGCATCTTTTGATACCATTCTTTTCTATCATCATCACTTGCTTTTTGTTGATTAGAAGTGATTAGAGTTTGATGTGAGATGGTTATGATGATGTTTTGGGTGTGGTCACCACTTGTGCTCCTACCATCACCTCCCTTCATGCTTCATATTCTTTCCTCCACCATTTTCTAAGATGAGAAGTTTTTCATACTTGAGAGAAGAAGAAGAGAGGATCATTTTCAAGAGGGAAAATTTGTTCATCTCATTTCATGCTAGAAAAATGCAAGCACCATTTTTCTTATCTTGATTCCTCCATCATCTTCAAAGGCAACAAACCCCAAATGAGACATAAGCTCTACACTACACTTTCTACAGCAAATCTTGGACGCGTCGACTCGCCAGCTTCGCGCCCGAGTTGCCTCGGTATTGAGGTGGGAGCCCGTAAAAGATGCAGGCGATGTGGTGCCCTTCCGGCGAAGAGGCGGCAACGAGGAGATGACGGATGGAGCATCCGCGGGAGATCGGAGTGGAGACGAAGACCGAAGGACTCGGATCATTCGGTATATCTCTTCCCTTATCTTGTTAGTTAGCTAGGACAAGTTTAATGGCCCGATCCGGGGTTTAGTGCGCGGTGGTGCCTGTTTGCAAAGTTCGCAAAATTAAAGTTTATCACCATTTCCGCATTTGGCCGTCGGATTGACGGCCGGGGCGCCGCCGTGCACTTACAGGGGATGCCTTTTATCATCTCATATATATTATTCTTGTTGTACCCCGTTCGGGGCCAGTTTTTACAAAGGAAACTCTGCCGAAATTTTCAGGAAAGGTTACACATTTTAAAAATACACATTCGGCTTAGTTATTTAAAAACTTTGATTTTCGAAACATGATTTCTTTACTTTTCAAAACCAGTTTTCCTTATTTACTCTTTAAATGGTTTTAGATTTCTGGGCTTTTGGCTTACTTGGATCAGATGGGGTCCTATAGACTTCATATGGTTCAAGGGCCAGTCACGTGCTCCTTCGGGTCGTGACAAAGTTGGTATCAGAGCGCTAGATTGACCTTGGTTCGAGTCTGAGTTTGACTATGTGGAGCCTAGGGTGTTATTTATATACGGAACTTAGGCTTGACCTTACGGAACTTAGACTTAGTCGAGGGGGTATTAGACCCGAACTTTCACCGTGTAGGATGACCCTTGGTTGATGGAATAGGTGACTAAAGTAGAGTGACGTACCGTGGGTATGTTCCGCGGCATACTTACGACACGCCACTCCGCTTAAGAAACCTTAGGTTGTACATTTCCTTGCACCGTATTATATTCCTTCCTATGATCTACCTTCATCGATACTGGTTATGGTTTTGCTTCCGCGATTGCACGGGCAGAGTGAGCCACGGCTCGAGTTGTGTCAGCATGAGCTCGTCGGGGACGAGGGCTGACCAGGGCGTGATTCCCGAGGCATACGATTGCATATTGAGGCGTCGTCTTATTGTGTTTCCGCACTTTGGGCGTTAGACAGATCGCTGTTGCGAGATTTTTCGGATGTACCGGTTGGTACCAGAGGATTGAGCTACTGATAGAGGCCAGCCAGGTTATGATGACCGTGATATTATCGCTTATCCAGGATGGTTGAGGCGCTGCTTAGCGTACCGACGAATGAGCCAGTTGCTGCTGCGAATGATGAGATATCGCCTAGATGATTTGAGCTACTGCAGCATGAGCATATTCTTAGAGATATGATAGTGAGTCGCTAGTCACCGAGGATTAATGACTAGGACATGTGGTTCGTTCGCTTACCCCGATGCGAGGTCACCAGATAGATTGATTCCAGCTAGAGGCGACTTCACGCAATTTCGTTGAGAGTCGGTTGAGACGATCGAATGTCAGGAACCCCTTTTCCAAGTTTAAAGTATACGGAAAGACATGCAGGTGACTCTATGGACCCTCTAGAAGAATGAAACCCTAACTCGACTTAATGACCGTGTGAAAGCCTTTGAACCTTAGGGTTTACGGCGGTTCCACGGCGCCATTAGTGAGGCTTGGGTTTGCCCTTCTACGGTTGGACCACCGACGCTGTGGCATGTACTCGATACTATTAAACTGTACCCGAGATGTTGAGCTCTTGGGGGATTGTGAGGTTCTGACGAGTCGATCGGATGAGTCGACATTATTCGGATATCATGTGATGGGACGCTGCTTTGGAGACTCCAGATACGAGCATAGCCGTCGGAGCGCAGTCCGTGTAGCCACGATGAGATGAGTCCGAATCAGTCGACATTGGAGCAAGGTGGAGTAAAGAGTTTGCACGAGATTTCGACGAGATGACGTTCCACTCCGCTGACATCAGAGATGTGACATGCACGCTGAGGACGTGTTCGGCTAGATATCTTTTACTGAGTGATGAAGATACTGAGTTCGTGATTTCGAGTCCGTGTTAGAGACTTCGGATGGACCGTAGCCGAAGGCATTGCAGTGCACAGGTAGAGACGCGATGTCGAAATGGACGATGATACAGACAAGCGGGACAAGAGGTTCGTACGAGACGCTGATGAGCTGTCATTACTCCCCGTCGAGACCAGAGGCCTGATATGCTTACAGAGGCGTTGGGATGCGACCAATTTCCGAGGAAATGCCGTGCTGAGGACACAGATGTCCATGGAACGAGAAAAGACTAAGCAAGAGTACCAGCCTCCGCACAGATCGACATAAGCAAGATCGGCAGAGACCTTGAGCTGGATTCCTTCCAGGACACCGCTGCAATGGTGTTTGCACCCAGGATCAGATGTGTGATGTGCATTTAGAGAGCCGGAGGCCGACGCCAGTGACATATTGCTTTACAAGCAGTCGTGAGGATTGACCGAGAGATTATCAAGGAAGTGCCAGAACGGAATCGTTCCCGTCAGCGCTCCTGACCGGGCCGATGAGCCGGTGGATTGCGAGGTTGGTAATCTACAGGAAAGATCAGGAACCAGAGGCAGAGGACGCCAGCCGCGAGCAAGAGGCAAGTAGATATCTTGCGCCGCTAGCATTGGATGTACCGGCACCTTCTCGACTTTGAAGGAGGATATACCGACAACGGTATTTATGCTTTGTGATTTTGTGATTCGACTATCACGTATCCGTCACTTTGGGATTTCGGTATTTTGGGCGATCTATTTGCATGATTGGTTTTGGGTGACCGAGTTCTATGATGTTTGATTTTGTGCACTATGGTTGCACCTACTGGATATTTATACCTTGCACATAGTTATTACTCTTGAGGTGTTGATTGTGATTTCATGCCTATTTTATGCCGGTGATTTGATTTACGCTTCCAGCATAGTTTCATGTACTCTTAGTGTTTTGATTTGTGCACGCTGATGCACGCGGTTGTGAGTTTTTCCATCGCGGTACACCTGATTTGATTAAGCCGCGTTGTATGTTGTTTCGTGCCTTGGCTGCACCTGCTTATGACTTTATGGATTTCATACGGTTGATTTGATGTTGTGCATATGTTACGCACACGATTTGATTTTTGCACTCGGTATAGCTTATATGTTCTTGTAGTGCATTGATATGTGTTTTGTGCACGCAGTTGCGCACGTTTATGATTTTCTTTATATCTGGGTACACTTAGTGTTGCTGCTTACGCATTTGAGTTATTGCTGGTATTTGTGCATGGGATGCACCAGTTCTATACTTCGTGCGTTAGTCGCACCAGTTTTATGTTTCTTGCGTTTATCGCATCAGATTTATATTTCGTGCCTTTGTTGCACCGGATTTACATTTGATGCATTACGGTTGCACCTGACTTCGATTTGATGTCTTTCGATATGTCGATTTTGATGTGGATTCTTGCACTCCGTGCTTTTGACTGGATTTACGCATGTTCGGCGTTGCTATTGGATTTTGTGATTCCGTGCATGTTGAGTGCGCAGGGTTTAGATTTTCGTTCGTGCACGATGGATGCACCGATTTGGATTTTCGCGCATGTTGGGCGCATGTTTTGAGATACGATTTTGGGGCACACCAGATGCACTAAATCGAGATTCTTCGTGCATGTCAGATGCACATGTTTAGGCTGTCAGGCACACACGTTGCCTATGACAGGTGTTTCGTGCACACCCGTTGCACCTAGATGTTGTTTTGTGCACCTGTATGGCACATATATGGATTTTGATTTCCGTGCGCACAAGACGCACAGGGTGATGTTATGTGCATTTTTGGGATTTATTCCTTTTGGAGCAGTATATTTCTATGATATTTGATATTCGTTTTGTACCGAGCAGGACTAGTCAGAGGACAGTACATGGATATATTTTGCATGCATTGATAGTTTGAAAGGATTTCCAAAGAGCGAGCTATAGTCTCGGTATATATATATACCTACGTGTCCGATATGACACGGAACGTTTTAAAAACAAGGAAACCCTTCAAAATTGTTTTCAAAACGGCGGAACGTACCTATTAAACAAAGGATATATATATACATATATAGTTATTTTCTTGTGAAAAACGTCCGCCACTGTGCAGTGTTACGCGCATCGCACAGCGACTTAAAAAGATTGGGCATGCATTTACATCAGCTATTTACATGTATAGATTGGATGTCTACATGTATAGTTCTGATCTATATCATATTGGTTTTGTATTGGATTTGACATTTGTGTCTTTACCATGACTCCGATGATTGCGGGATGCTTGATGGAGTGTTGCTTTTGAGTTATCTGCTCAGTACTCATGCGCATGCATTGCGCTATGATACGTTTTAGGTATTGCTGATTTCGGAGCCCCGATGACTTGGAAATTGTATCGAAATGTTTTAGTACTTGGGGGTTTTAAATTTAAATTCGGGGACCGAATTTCTTTAAGGGGGTAGATTGTAACATTTCCAAAATAATAAAATATTATTTTCAGGAATTTTTATAATTTAATATTATTTTAATGAATATTTTAATGTTCGGGTGGAATTAAATACAAATAAATGGGGCAAAATTTTGGAAAATTTTGGAAAATTCTAAAATAGGGTATTTTATGGAATTATACCATTTTAAAGTTTTTAAGACTAGTTATATGCTAATTTAGTGTTAATCGCGATTAAAGATCGTTAATTGGATTTTTAGCATTTTTGTGCAAAAATGTGCACATATCAGTTTTACACTTGTTACACTTGTGTTACATTTTTGTAGCCATGGTTAATTTGGATTCACTATTGGAGTGAGAAGGAAAAGATAAAGGAAAAGAAAAGAAAGGGAAAAAGGTAGGTAATGAGTGAGAAAGAGACCAAGTCAAACCCCCCACTTTTTGAACCATCCCTCATCATTTTCCCCTTCTCATTCTCTCTCCTCTCTTCCTCTTGCTGCTGATCTCTCTCTTCTTCCTCTCTCCCTCTTCATGAAACCCTAGATCCACCATGAAAACAAAGCCAAAACCCCATTCCCACTTCACAAAAAATGTTCCCGGGCTCACTAGCTACACATTGAACCTAGCAAGATTGGATTTGGAGGACTTTGAGCAACTCAAGAATTTTCTTGAGTTACCAAAGGAGGTAATTTCTGCACCCTCTTGTAGTATTTCAATTTCCTTGTGCATCAATTCTAGTTTCATATCGATATTGTGTTGTTTGTGGACTTTGGAGAATTCAAGTTAGGGTTTAGGGTAAAACTGAAATCAAAGATAGAATTGAGGATTGTGGTGACCTTAGAATCCCTGGTGTAATGCAAAATTGGACCCAAACCTGGAATTGAAACCAAAATACGGAATTACGGAACCGATATCGGAAAAACTGGAAATCTGTCACTGTTTTGTGTAATCTGCTATCACCCCGAGACCCCAAAAATAAAACTGAGTTGACAGTGAGATGTGCAGGCACCATGGAACCACCACACCAAACCCTAGCCCCCAACTCCAAACTGTGGCCGCCAATTAATTCCTTCTGGCCGCAAATTGCGGCCAGAGCAGGAGGGATCTGTCTCGATTTTTGTGCATGGCCCTATCTCCTATAGTATTGACCCTGGGTATGTCTAGTTTTGACAGATTCCATCTAGGGTGAAATCTGGGATGATTTTCCTATGTTGGTGCATGATTTGAGACTTGTTTTAGCATGGATTTTGGTATTTGGTGTTCCGTTCCTGTCGGGTGGCATTTGGACGTCAACGACAGGTGGATATTGATCGTGTTTGCATGCGAGGTTATAGGTTTTTACCTATAGGCGTAGCGTGTGCCGTTTTGATTTCCGATGTGATTTTCATGTGCTTTAGCATTGTGATATACTTATAGGTACCCTACGAGATGTGAGGCAAGGAAGATGAAGATGGCGACATCGACACCGACACATGAGACGCAAGGTGAGTAGATTTATATCTACGGGGAGAAGTCGGGTGGATGGCGTATAGCACCCCTGCAGTCCGTGGTGATGTATACGAATACGTATACACACATATATTTATTATGTGTTGTTTAGGATTATTGATGGTGATAATGGTATTATTGGTGATAAGAATGTATTGGTTTAGTATAGTGCGAAACCCTAGAGTACGGGTTGCACACATACACAGACACATACACATATACTTGCATGCATTCTTTCATTTATCTGTGCGCATATGATGGTGTGTATATCTACACATGGGTATGAGACTATGTGTTCATATACGAGTTTTGAGGATGATACGTGGGATTGAGATGAGTCGATGAGATGCGATTGAGGCCGTGAGATTTGGCGACATGACAGAGTTCGTATTGGAGATGCGATATGATGGTAGTTATACCTGTCATGCGATGAGATAGTGTGATATCGACTCAGATTTAGGTGGTTTTCATACCCCTCTCGATTGGCTTGATTGTTGGGTTCGTAGTTCGCCTAGTAGGCGTTAGGCTAGACCCGAGTCATACCTATTTCAAAACTAACGAATCGGGGATATTTTAAAGATAGAGCAAAAAGGGTTTATACGGATATTTTCAAACGACGCGTCTTTTCTTAAAACACCGTAGCCCTTATTTTACCAAAGCCCTGATTTGTCTTATTTCAAAAGGCAAGGTTGCATGATATAATTATTGAGGCAGGTTCTTTACTGTTGCGTGATTACTCGATTCCGTATATTCATGCTGTTTGCATTGCATCGCTTATATTGTTGATACATTTCCGTCATGCTGCTAGGACACCAGCACCATTATCGATGATGCATATGTTCCACGTACACTTGTTGCTGGCTCACACACTTATCATCGATAATTGCCATGTCACTACACTGTAGTACTATTGCATTCAGTATATGATCCTTGCATGATACGATGATATGCATACCTTCCTTTACATGTCGCATACTTCATGCTCTTTGATTATACGCATTGAGATATGTTGTTTCTATGATATTTCTGGATTTAGGAACCGAGGGTGTTTCAAAAGAGAATATGTCATTGCTTTAAAAACCCGGTTACCCTTGATATGATATTTCAGTGCGTCCACCATGTGTTTTCTCGGTGCTGAGAGCGACATGTGAAACCCGAATCGAGGAGTGGACGAGCCGATTGTGGGTACATGGTGGACCCGGTATGGTTCCCCTCGGCAAGATGATCGATGAGCTTTGCCGATTGAGCCTGGAGGCGGGCGAGTACCTACCGGTGATTGGTTGGACCTGGCGGTTATCCGGAGGATACTGACCAGTGTCGATAGATGGATATGGGCATACTGCCGGGGCCGAGGGCCGATACCGCAGACAGCGCCCGCGGGCCGATCCGGACTAACGGAGCCCGATATATGAGGATTTACGTGCCGATGCTGGGCATAATTTTCATGATGTTTTCGAGTGTCGATGCTGGGCACTCCGGTTCCATGATTTTGACGTGTCGCGAGGGACACAGATGGTTTATATCCTCATATTTTTCCCATGCACATGATTTATGATATTTACATGCATGGTGGTTATTGTCAGTGGGTGACGAGTGGACGAGATCCACGTGTGTGCAGATTTGATTACTTTGATCATACCTTATATTCATGACATGCTATTATCTGAGGCACTAGCACGAGCACTCGGTACTACACTCATGTTTAGAGATTACATTGCCAGTTTAGCATGCTTCAGCTTTATTCATATGAGGTTTATTTATATCTGATCGTATTGACCTAGGATGGGTCATGCATTTGATCTCTGCTTGTAGATATTTTTCTATTCACGAGTTGGCAACTCACCCCCGTTTTCCCCTGTTCTTGCAGGGTTGCCGTACAGATTCCATAGCGGCATTTCTGGCACACTGCTTCCATATGGGTGACTTGCGTTGGTAGGTGGGTTCTTTTGTATCAGAACCGCCATTGCTCATGTATTAATTATTGTATCTAGAATTTCCATCAACCAAAACTTGTATATTGCTTCAGACTTAGAAAACAGTGTTGTATTATTTCGACCTTAGAGTCGCGCTTGTAGTATTACGGTTTTCTGGCTGTTTTGAGTTTCTTTGTGGGTTTTGATCCTCGCCCTTTGGCGTTGTATATCATTATTGCTTGCGTGGTGGTGACCGTCGATTGACGAAGAGCTAGCTCCCGCTTGGCGATGCCTTTTATCATCTCATATATATTATTCTTGTTGTACCCCGTTCGGGACTAGTTTTTACAAAGGAAACTCTGCCGAAATTTTCAGGAAAGGTTACACATTTTAAAAATACACATTCGGCTTAGTTATTTAAAAACTTTGATTTTCGAAACATGATTTCTTTACTTTTCAAAACCAGTTTTCCTTATTTACTCTTTAAATGGTTTTAGATTTCTGGGCTTTTGGCTTACTTGGATCAGATGGGGTCCTATAGACTTCATATGGTTCAAGGGCCAGTCACGTGCTCCTTCGGGTCGTGACAATACATCCATATTATTATCTTGATTAAGGCGTGACATGGTCGCTACCTGGAGAGAGAGAAGAAAATACTCTGCGTGCGCTCTTGCAAGATTAGATTGGTTATATATTTTATCTAATAAGGATGGCTCCTACTGTTTTTATCAAATCTTCCTTCAAACCCTAAAAGGAAAGATTAGCCGGGATTAATTACACTCTACAAGTTCGCCAATCTTTCAGCCAGGCCAGTGCCGGTACTTTGAGGGAGGTTCCCCGTGCTTTCGCACGGACCTAATTAAAATAAACCTCGGTTTCCTAGGGGTGTAACCCCGTTGACACCTTTCTAGACACCTACTTGATCGGCTAATTGTTGTAAGTGCACGGCAGCGCCCCGGCCGTCAATCCGACGGCCAAATGCGGAAGCGGTGATAAACTTTAATTTTTCTTGAACTGGCAAACCGCCGCTCTAATACCCGGATCGAACCATTAATTAGTCCTAGCTATCTACAAGATGGGAAAGAGATATACCGACGATCCAAGTCCTCCGGTCTTCTCGTCATCGTCCCGATCTCCTGCGGAATGTCCCGTCTCCTCCTCGTCGCCGGAAGTGCACCACATCGCCTACTTCTTTTACGGGCTCCCACCTCAACGCCGAGGCAACTCGGGCACGAAGCCGGCTACTCGACGTGCCCAAGATTTACTGTAGAATATAATGTAGAAGTCTCATTTCGGGGTTGTAGGAATTGCCTTTGGTGGAGGGATTGAACTTGGAGCTTTTTGGAATGATCTTGTGGGATTTTTGCAACCTCAAATGAACCAAAATCCCACACACAAAATGTTGGACAGCCCACCCATGAGAGTGGCCGGCCATTACAATATGAGAGGAGAGTGAGAATGAAGGAGCCCTCCAATAATACAAAAATGGAGAGAGAGAGAAAGCTATCATATGGAAAATAATGATCACAAAGAAAAGTCCTCACTCAACAACCATACCATCTCCCATCATCAACAATCATCAAGCATGATGACTTCAAAAAGTCAAGCCATCATGAAGAGGTCAAGGTCAAGGAATGGTGCAACCATCATGACATAAGAATATGCAAAGAACCCCTCCACAAATACTTATTTGCAACAATGCAAATAAGCCCTCCTCCACCAATCTTCAGCCAATGAACGGAACAAAGGAAATTGGCCGAAACGGAAAGCAAACTGGCAACTCCAGAAAACTGGTCCCGTAATAAATTACAGGAAAACCCCAATACTGTGCATACACACCCGCATTTGTATTTCGACTGAAATACAAATGCAATGAGACAAAATCTACACTGTACTATACTAGGATCCGGCTTAAACCAAAGCCGGCTAGTAATATCTGTTCGATCCTGATCCGTGCAATACCGCACGTATCTGATCGAACCCTGCCATATATCCATACGGCCTATAGTACAAACTGTCAGATCCTGATCCGTGCAATACCGCACGTATCTGATCGGACCTTGCCATATCTCCATACGGCCTCTACAACCTTTCGCCCGAAAGCTGAGTAACTGAATGTGGGGGACTCTAAAGACTCATCAACACCTTGGTTGTGGATTTAACCACTAGCACGTTAGAGGTATAAGCCTATACATAACGGGCTACCAGGTATTGACTAAAAGGGACGTCTGTGAGCGAACTCAGCCTGACAACCCTACTGAGCCTGTCAGTGACAATATCCGTACAGTCCGGTCCGTTCGTCTATGAGCATCGCATGGCGGGCCTAGGGGGTTGGTAAAAGTCAGACCCCCAAAAGCGGTACAAGTCGTGTCGGAGTGTAGCCCAGAACACCCTGAGATACTACTGGAATATCTACCAGTAAATCTCCTTGCCTCGGCCGAGGGCTTCGTGTAATGGCTCTCCTAGACACAGCACGACCTCACCCCCAATACCGGGAGAGACGAACCCCTGAAGATACGCTCACTGCCTCCATGTGGCTCGGGACTGTACCCAACTATAACCTGTTTGCACGACTCCTTTGAGCCGTGGTAGGGTAGTAATCAAAGTACAGTGGGAACTCACACAAGACAAATGACGATCCCCAGGTCGATGAACTAACCTGTACACATGTCACCAGGGAACTGCCATCTGACGTCTGGTATATGACCAACCAGCATGTTCCCGGCGAGTCCTGTCCGGTGTACTCATAACCCAATGAGCACTTGTATACATCTTAGGTGATCCAACTGACACCAGTGGCTTGTGAGACCGGCCACCGCCCCTCGTCGGGGTCTCGACTGTATACACTAGTCTACTCTGGAGAATCGATGCCCTGTCTCGAAACTCTCACGACTAGGGACCTTTTAAGGATATGCTTATAGACCCCCAGCTCCCACTTATATGATCGCCCTCATACTGCTGGTGGTCAAGCAAGAATCCTAGGGGCTCTATCAACGTGTAATAGCGACGTATCAGGTCACTTAAAACAGTACACGATGATAAAGGTAAACCAGATAACATACTATCATCTCGAGTAAGACTGTCCTACCGGGATAGGTCCTCCATCAATCATTACAATCACGTACCTGTGACCTAATAATTGACTCTGAGGGCACTATCTCCAACAATCTCCCACTTGCACTCAAGGCTAATTATTGCGATGTCGCATACTCACAGCCCGTGTGATACCGAACACCCAACTCCTCTACTAGCCAGTCTCACAAAGCTCGTTTGTGAAACTATTGCGTTCGAGGAATAGCCTCAGTGAGTGGATCCGCTTTGTTGTCTCTTTCAATGTCTCTCTATATCTCAAGTTCGCGGAGAAACCCATCTCCCGAAATGAGCAATACCTGTCTTAGAATGTGTCTGGATGTCTGATGGGACATAGCTCATAAATGAACTCCAAATCCAAACTTCTTAGACTGTATCGTCAACTGAACTTAATCAGTATCATGCGCCATGCCTCCCTCAGTATTGCCTTGGACCACCTGTCCAAAATACTGCCCCTCATCAGAAGGAAAAACTATAACTCTGACAACCTCCTTGTCGTCCATGTCACCTTGGAAGCCTGGAATGATAACTGTCTCCCGAATGAGGCTGTCGTTATCATATCCCTAGAACATCCACTTATGTTCTAAAACTGCTTCCGACTGTTTCTCCAGGATTGGATCAATGTTAACTTATTGCATCCAGTGCAAGAACAATATCTGGTGTGGTACTTGACATCTCACGATTGACTCAATTGCCTGAGCAAGTGATCTGCCAATCATGCACGTCCCTCTCCCCTTTAGTCTGTAAGACACCTTTGGAGAGGGTGACTCCATCTTCTGCAGGTATACTACCGTGCCAGGAGTCGTCCATTCTAAATACTCTTAGAATGCTGTCTAAGTACCCTGATTGGGAAACCACCCAAATCTAGATCTAAAACCATAGATCTAGTAACCAGTATGTCTGATATAATATCCAAGTCCTATGTAGAGAAACTACTGTGTGACGACCAAAGTATAACCGATCGTAGTATAGGAGTTTCTTTTCCTACTCTGTGTATGTCATCCAAATACCAGGATATCACACCCTACTACCTTCTCAACAGATCCATCCCCTATTCTGATGAAGTCAAACCCATGACTTTCACGTCAGAAATAGATGATCTATCTCCGCTACATCTGCTTTAGTCTATAAATAGACATAAGCTACCTTTCCACCAATGCTTCCGCTGCTCCCACTGACTACGACAACCCTCTGGCAGAGTCATATAGACGTACACTTCTAAAACTAGTTTAGAACGACGCTATACTCATCCTCCCGCCGGGTCTCGCAGCCTGGAACAACAGCAATGGTAAGTGTGGGTAAACAAGAACTTCCCTGTCACCGTCCTTGAGGCTACCGGAGTACCCCTCAGGTGCCTGAAGTTACCCACCGTATCTGCGGAGTGGCTAATGGAATGTCAAACCAGATTGAATCTTTAGGTTCCTTATTAAATCTTCAGTAATCGTTTGTGGTTCTGGAATCACTTCCAGTTCTACCATACTCCCACTACTGTTTTCTGAAAAAATCCATTTTTATTAAAACTGTGGCGAGTCTAGAACAATATCGCCATTGTTCATCCAGATGGTAGAAAGTCAACCCTCGTCATAGCCTGGGTCAACCCACAAACAGCCATTACAGAAACGTGCCTTGAGTTGTCCAGTGTCTGGTTTTAATCATAAACCGGACAACTCCCCGTACCTTAACAACGTTAAGATATGAACTGTTCTATATCCAATATAGAAACAGAGGCACTGATTTAATTGAACCAGATTCAAATCATGCAGCTGTCTCCAGTACATGTCAACTTAATGGAAGGAGGCCGATCAGCGTTACTCAACTTAGGAATGCTTCCAATTATGAGTAACCTGAAAAAGAAGCAAGTTCTCTTAATCACTACTATCAACTGAATACCATTGACAAGTATCTACATCTTCGATCACTTTGAAGAATCCCGATACTTGCTACACCTGGTTCTCTACTCTATTCAAATACCTATAACTTCTCAAAATTCGGACCCTGTGTTTCCTACGAAACACCTGTCTAAAAACTAGAGAAGTCATAAGTAAACCGAATATAGTACGAGGACCAACCCCTCTGTCCTGATGGACCCTGGACAACATACAATACTCTGTATAAGTCCCTTGAGTCTGAAAACTCATTCACTGTGTGTCGTAGGTTGAAAACTGTACTTATGGTTAAGAAGAATTACACCGCTGCTTAATGCTCCTTACCTAACCATCCACTGATATAGGTAAATGTCGTAGACATAATTTCATAAAGGTATATCTCACTCTATGAAAATAGACGTACAGATATATCAATTTGAAATTGGTGCATAACAGCGGATATTCAAAACCAAATATTTGCCGACCGGCAAACTACCCAGGTGATTTCCTCAAATATCACCGATTACAACGAATCCCGATATAATGAGGATGATCACCCAATTCCCAATAACTTACTCCCACTCATCATCTGTAAAACCATACAGATGTGAGAATCGTAACTGGTAAATACATACCCTGGAGCAAGTATCTAATCGGGAAATCAGTTTTCCTTTAACAGTACACAGTGAGACTGAAACATTGAAATGTTTCGACGGGGTATCCCGGTATTCCTAGTAATGCCTCTTCCAGATTCACGACTGTAACCGTATAATTCTTTGCCACCTCTCCAAATCCCTTCTTATGTCTTTAGTCATTACCTTCTGCACACCCCTTTAGGCCAAATGGTTTTCTTCCTTCCCTACCGTTCGGCACCCGCCTATGGTTTGGAAGAAGACTATCCAATAAGCATAATGGGTGTACTGTCCTAATCCTAGGAGCACTCGCAATGCGAGAGAAGGTGAAGATAAAAGACACCTGAATAAACCTTATTCTTATTTCTCCTGAACCAGAATCCATCCCCGAACTGGAACAAGTTCCTTTCGAGTTCGTATATAACCATACGATGGAGTATCCAATAAACTGTGGATCTTCGTAGTGATACGGAGTGTCCTGGAGAAATACAAAGGTGATTTAGGATTGGCGAAGCAAACTTGGTTTGGTCGTGAATATCTGTTGCAATTTACTTTGCCCTCTTACTAATCCCTTTCTTTATCTTAACTTAATACCTTCTGCACACCATCGTTATGCTAATTGGTTTTCTTCATTCCCTACCGGTCGGCACCAGCCTAAGGTTTGGAAGAAGACCATCCAATTTGCGTAATAGGTGTACTATCTCCTAAACCAAGGAGTACTCGCAACCTGAGAGAAGGTAAAAGGGAAAAAGACAACTGAATAATCCTATCCGTTTTCTCCAAAACCGGAAACCATCCTCGAATAAATTCCTTCGAGTTCGTATCTAACCATACGATGGTTTTGTCCAATGGAAGTGGACGTTCGTAGTAATACGGGGTGTCCTGGAGAAAAGGGTAAAAGTAGGAGTGGCAATGAGGTTTGCAACTCTGACAATCCAAAAGCCAGTGTTAAGAAGGTTCGGTCAACTTGGTCATTGAGTCATAGTCTAGGGTCGGGTCAATGGTCGCTGCCAAAGAGAGAGAGAAAAGAAACACTCAGCGTGCACTCTAACCAAGATCAGAATGGTTACCAATTTATCTAATCTGGAAACCTCCCACTGTACCTCAAATTCTCCTCCAAACCTGAAAGAAGAATTAGTCGGGGTCACCCGAGGAGTAAACCAACTCATCAGTGGGAATCGGGATCCAACTATCATCGCATGATAACGTGACGGAATCCGCTCACGCTATCACACTCCAGAAGGTATGCGCATATCTGGCAAGTTTCAGTTCTTTTGAAACTCCCGATGTGATTTTTACCCCATGCTCTTATGACCTTGACTTTGGCCAACAAATCATAAGTCACATGTCAAGTTCTACCCGTCATTCTCCAGGTTGATTCGAATCCACCCGTACCTACCCTTGACTTTGGCCAACAAGGCAGTACGACTGTTCCAAACCAACGCATCTATCTATGCTGCATATGAATAACCAACAGCTACCAAACACTGTGCCTTGACTTTGGCCAACAAACACAGCTTGAATACTATTGACTACCCATATGAAACGACGGAGGGCTACGAATGGTTTCTGGCGAAAACCTTTAACGTAAAGAACTTGATATCGTTGAAGGAACCGATAGCTTTTAAAAATATAGTGACGAAAACCTTCGCTAAAGAGGTCACCCCCGGTGAAGGGATCTCGGCTCTTTCCCCGTAGAATGGGGTGCAGGATATTCTAACTGAATACCACGATGCAAAGCAAAAGTAATCGGCTATAGTGAAGTTATTGCCCTGACGCAAACCTTTTGTCCAAGGGGTCACTCCCGGTGAAGGGATCTCGGCCCTTGCCTCGTCGACTGAGGAGCAGGATATTCCGACTGAATACCACGATGCAAAACAAAAGTGAACGTCCTTGCAATAACAGCCTTTTGAAAAGTGTTCCAACAACATCAGATTAGGTTTGTTTTTAACTTGCATTGATACGAATCAACGCAGTCCCATCAATTGATCACACCAAAAAGAACGAAAATATACTGATGTACGTATATGCCATCCGCATTCGCCACTGGGTCCCGTCATTACCCGTTAGGTTAGCTAACTAACGACAGAGCGGGGACTGGACTAGCGCGGATGCAAAACATATACAACATCTACTAATATATATACCAATATATTATATTCGCTCAAGACGTGAATAAAATGCAACATCACAGAGAATGAACAGCATCACAGAAACAATAGAGATATCTGGGATCCCCGGGTTTCACAGAGCCGCTGAAACCCGACGTTCTCCTGGTCGTGTGGATAGCCTGTGCAATGAAATCCTAGACCCCTACGGGCGCGGCAAGTCACCCGCCAAAACCTGAAGCGAGGCAGCCCCCTTCAGCGCCGTGAATGGACCACCCAGCACTTCACGGAATCCGGTAACTTGGGCACCCCTCCTGGGTCAACCTGTACCCCCTACGAGTGCGGCGAATAGCCCGCCAATCCCAGAGTGAAGCCCCTTCCGTCTCAATGCCATGAGATGCGGGCTTGTTGCCCTCTAGAACCCGGCTATCCGTGCACCCCTCCGCGGGGCAATCCTAATACAGAAAGTAAAATATACATACAACGGGTACATCGACCGCAACCTGGCCGTGCCCCAAAATAATAATACAAACAGGCAGTGACGGCAGTCCACATGTCGGACGCTCGCCCCGCAATATCAAATGTACATAATACAACCACAACTGTACTAGCATTGCATCCAGGCTATCCCCCACGACCGATCCGCAACATCACAGCAAAAACAAAACATCAACGTGAAAGTCACGTTCGCAAATCCGTCTAACCGGGCTATAGCAGTTAGACCGGATTTACCGATCAAGTGACATTCACGGTCGCAGATATAATGTAAATACTGTGAAATAATGTGTTTAAAATATCCGATCAATCAAATTTTAACAAGTGGGCCCCAAAGCATTACTGTAGCAGATCAAGAAATTCTGGGCCCAAAATTAATATTCCAAAACCCATATTTTAAGCCCAGAAAGCTACTGAAGAAATTTGACACAGCAAGGATACTGTTCGGCGGCGGAAGAGCGGCCCAAAGAGGGGTGTTGCCGCGGTTCCGCGCTCTGTTGGTCGAGTTACTGTGTCAAATTTCTACAGTATGCTTATAACATCCAGTGCATCACTATTTTACAACCTGAAAAATTTTTCGACACCAGAAAATTTTAACAGAAAACTGATGCAAGCAAAAATGTAGATTTTGGAATTTTGGTCGATCGGAAATGCAAAACACATTAAAGCAAGCTAGACTAAGTTAATGGCGAGGCTCTGATACCACTGTAAGTGCACGGCGGCGCCCCGGCCGTCAATCCGACGGCCAAATGCGGAAGCGGTGATAAACTTTAATTTTTCTTGAACTGGCAAACCGCCGCGCACTAATACCCGGATCGAACCATTAATTAGTCCTAGCTATCTACAAGATGGGAAAGAGATATACCGACGATCTAAGTCCTCCGGTCTTCTCGTCATCGTCCCGATCTCCTGCGGAATGTCCCGTCTCCTCCTCGTCGCCGGAAGTGCACCACATCGCCTACTTCTTTTACGGGCTCCCACCTCAATGCCGAGGCAACTCGGGCACGAAGCCGGCTACTCGACGTGCCCAAGATTTACTGTAGAATATAATGTAGAAGTCTCATTTCGGGGTTGTAGGAATTGCCTTTGGTGGAGGGATTGAACTTGGAGCTTTTTGGAATGATCTTGTGGGATTTTTGCAACCTCAAATGAACCAAAATCCCACACACAAAATGTTGGACAGCCCACCCATGAGAGTGGCCGGCCATTACAATATGAGAGGAGAGTGAGAATGAAGGAGCCCTCCAATAATACAAAAATGGAGAGAGAGAGAAAGCTATCATATGGAAAATAATGATCACAAAGAAAAGTCCTCACTCAACAACCATACCATCTCCCATCATCAACAATCATCAAGCATGATGACTTCAAAAAGTCAAGCCATCATGAAGAGGTCAAGGTCAAGGAATGGTGCAACCATCATGACATAAGAATATGCAAAGAACCCCTCCACAAATACTTATTTGCAACAATGCAAATAAGCCCTCCTCCACCAATCTTCGGCCAATGAACGGAACAAAGGAAATTGGCCGAAACGGAAAGCAAACTGGCAACTCCAGAAAACTGGTCCCGTAATAAATTACAGGAAAACCCCAATACTGTGCATACACACCCGCATTTGTATTTCGACTGAAATACAAATGCAATGAGACAAAATCTACACTGTACTATACTAGGATCCGGCTTAAACCAAAGCCGGCTAGTAATATCTGTTCGATCCTGATCCGTGCAATACCGCACGTATCTGATCGAACCCTGCCATATATCCATACGGCCTATAGTACAAACTGTCCGATCCTGATCCGTGCAATACCGCACGTATCTGATCGGACCTTGCCATATCTCCATACGGTCTCTACAACCTTTCGCCCGAAAGCTGAGTAACTGAATGTGGGGGACTCTAAAGACTCATCAACACCTTGGTTGTGGATTTAACCACTAGCACGTTAGAGGTATAAGCCAATACATAACGGGCTACCAGGTATTGACTAAAAGGGACGTCTGTGAGCGAACTCAGCCTGACAACCCTACTGAGCCTGTCAGTGACAATATCCGTACAGTCCGGTCCGTTCGTCTATGAGCATCGCATGGCGGGCCTAGGGGGTTGGTAAAAGTCAGACCCCCAAAAGCGGTACAAGTCGTGTCGGAGTGTAGCCCAGAACACCCTGAGATACTACTGGAATACCTACCAGTAAATCTCCTTGCCTCGGCCGAGGGCTTCGTGTAATGGCTCTCCTAGACACAGCACGACCTCACCCCCAATACCGGGAGAGACGAACCCCTGAAGATACGCTCACTGCCTCCATGTGGCTCGGGACTGTACCCAACTAAAACCTGTTTGCACGACTCCTTTGAGCCGTGGTAGGGTAGTAATCAAAGTACAGTGGGAACTCACACAAGACAAATGACGATCCCCAGTTCGATGAACTAACCTGTACACATGTCACCAGGGAACTGCCATCTGACGTCTGGTATATGACCAACCAACATTTTCCCCGCGAGTCCTGTCCGGTGTACTCATAACCCAATGAGCACCTGTATACATCTTAGGTGATCCAACTGACACCAGTGGCTTGTGAGACCGGCCACCGCCCCTCGTCGGGGTCTCGACTGTATACACTAGTCTACTCTGGAGAATCGATGCCCTGTCTCGAAACTCTCACGACTAGGGACCTTTTAAGGATATGCTTATAGACCCCCAGCTCCCACTTATATGATCGCCCTCATACTGCTGGTGGTCAAGCAAGAATCCTAGGGGCTCTATCAACGTGTAATAGCGACGTGTCAGGTCACTTAAAACAGTACACGATGATAAAGGTAAACCAGATAGCATACTATCATCTCGAGTAAGACTGTCCTACCGGGATAGGTCCTCCATCAATCATTACAATCACGTACCTGTGACCTAATAATTGACTCTGAGGGCACTATCTCCAACAATTGTAAAGTGCAAAACTCTCCCAGGAGTAACAATTACTCGCAGTGGGTATCGGGATCCAACTATCTCATAGAAGGTATACAATCTCATTGCAAATTTCAACACTTGAAACTCCCGATAAAGGTTTTTACCCCTAGCACTTATGACCTTAACTATGGTCAACAAATCATAAGCACTAGTCAAGTTTTACCCGTCATTTCATGATTAATTAGACCCACCCACATGACCCTTAACTAAGGTCAACAAAGTCACGCGACTGTCCTAACTAATCGCATCATATGCTATGTAGGAATACATCACTTAGCTACCGTACACTGTACCTTGACTATGGTCAACAAACACAGCACGAATACTAAGTACTCTACTTCCTAAAATGACGGAGGGTTGCGGATGGTTTTTAAGAAAACCTTTGACGCTTTGAACTTGATCTCGTTGCGGAATCAAACGGATTAAAATGGAGTGTTTTTTAGGCTTTCGCTAGTTTCGCTAAAGAGGTCACTCCCGGTGAAGGGATCTCGGCTCTTTCCTAATCGAATAAGGTGCTGGATGTTCTACAAGGAACACCGCTATGCAAAGCAACAACTAGAGCTACCTAATTTTTGAAATTCGATTCCACAACATCTTTTAGGTTTATTTTCTTTCATTAATCTCATTAATGAATGTCCCATCATTTAAGTCCACCTAATATCACAGATAAATACAACGTACACTTATGCCATCCGCATTCGCCTCGATGTCCTGTCTGCACCGTTAGGTTAGGTAACTAACGGCAGAACGGGACAGGGCTAGCGCGGGCGTAAAACATAAGCAACGTCTATATAATATATCATATATACTATATACAATTATCTATCTGAACATATCACATGATCACATCACAGATAACGCAGCAGAAAATATCATATGAAAATATTGGATATACTAGGACGTCCGTGTTTTATTTTGAGCCTATATAAAACACGGATTCCACGGTCGTGATGAATAGCCAATTCCACACCCCTAGACCCCTACGAGAGCGGCAAGCAACCCTACCAATTCTAGAGTTAGGAGACCCGGACTCGACTCCTCGAGATGGTCTCCCACTGGACCCTAGAACCCGGTTACTTGTGCTCCCCTCCTTGGGTCTATCCTAATGCGGAAAAGTAAATAATATACAATGGTGACATCATCCTCAGCCCGGAAGTGCCCCAATAAAAGAATATTACATACAAGTTTTTAAATGAATGAAAATGAAAAACACTCATCTCACATAAAAAAACCCGGCTATTCAAACACGACGATCCAATATAACATATCCAGCAACACATAACATCACATGTCATCAACGTAAGTAAATATGCCCATCCCAATTGTCGTTGACATATAGCAATGAAACCGGCGATATCAAATATTACACTTACGGTCGCAGAAAAGAAAGTGTAAAACTACAACAGTTGGAATTCGCAAACTCCTCAGACATCGCATGCCTAACCAAATGAATTCCTTAGATATCGCATGCCTAACAATTATAAACCCCGCATTTTAGTCTCATTATCGAAAACTCCTTTCAATATCAAGTCGGGTAATTCAACAAGATTCCCGACATCCTGATCGAATGCTTGTCACAAACTTTAGTAGACGGCCGCACCTCCGGATGCCGTCGATGAAGTGCACTAAGGCGGAACACCGCTGCCGCGAGCACCTGAACGGATGCTTTTGGCGACGGGGTTCTCCTACAGTCACTTGGTCGGGGCTATGGGGCGTGGCTGTCTATTAAGTTTACCGGCGAGTATCCGCGTATGCTACGTGATTGCGACGGACTTTCGATCACATCAAAATTCCGTGGCAACCGATCAAATGAGACTAAACTGCTATGTTTATAACATTCAAATTAGTTATCTCATAACTACTTGTGGATTCCAAATATTGTATCACATTCTAGATAAATAGACAATGTTAAACTTTCCGATCGAATAATCAAACACCCAAGTTTTCCCAAATAGCTCAACACTTGAGATAAGTTTAAAAACATCCATTTCATGCCACAGTACCAACGGTCCAGCCGTAGAAGGGTCAAGCCAACGCCTCACATGTGGCACGCCGTACCGCCCCAAACCCTAAGGTTCAAAAGGCATTTCAAGACGGTCACATAATCGAGTTAAGGTTTGTTGTCTTCTAGAGCGTCCATCGCGTTACTTGCACGACTTAGAACGTTCTTAAACTACGGAAAAATCCAACACTTGGAAATTTTCCGGCAGGGGAAAAAGTGAGTTATTGATATCCGTTCGAACTTTTTAACACGTTCTAAAATTACCCGGAAAAACTAAACAAAGTTAAATTATCGGATCGAATCAACGAGTCCCCAATACAACCCTAAGAAAACTCAACACTTGAGTGGAATTAAAAAATTCCCAGAAAAAATTGACAAGAAAAGACCTAAGAATAAATATATGAAGTATGAGGGACTAAGTCATAATTTGGGCCGCGGAACCGCCGCCAAACCCTTGGTTTGGCCGCGGTTCCACGGTCATATAGACGAATCAGTGGGCTGTACTTCACAGTAATTCTTAGTTTTTCCCGCTTAATTTTCTGAGCATTTTTAATTCATAAAAAATCACATTTTAAAAAAATATCCAGAGAAGGGTATTCGTCGGGGTTTCCGGGTTCGATCGGACTTTAAACTTCGTCTAGACTTCGCGTAAAGCTCTAGCTTGGCTCTGATACCACTTTAGGATTCCTAGGCACTCTAACAAGGTTCTACAAGGCATCAACCATGCCCGATTCAAAAAAAAAAGCCGTGTCGAACAACCCTAACCAAGATCGTATACTAGAGATTATGCGAAAACTAGCAAGTTAAACATTTTAACTACAAGTGAAAGGGATTACAACCTTTGTAGATCCGGTCCTTCACTTCTAAAGCTCCGTGTTGACGTCCCTTCGCTGCGATCATCGGGATCCCGGACTCTAGCGATGGTTTCTTCGGAGAAATGAGCTGGCTAGGTCGTTGACTTCGAGGCCGAAGATGATCTACGTCGAGAAGACTCAAACTCAAGCTCCATCTTCACTAGGTCAAGAACTTTGTGAAAAGAACACCCTAAACTAAATGGCAAGTAGTAGAGGATGATGAAATAGTAAGTGGGTTCACTTTGGATTTGGATTTCTCACTTTGTTTCTTCACTTGAAAATTTTTCTAGCAAGCTTTCTTCTTCTTGAAGAAGAAAAGAATAAGAAAGAAAATGAATTATCTAAAATGAATAATCAAGTGAAGTCTATCATAATGCAACCATGGGTGAGCTAACCTATGTAGAGACTAAACCATAGTTAATTATAATGGTTTGGTTAATGAATATCTTAATCAAGACAAAATGAGTGGACTTTGTCAAAGTTGCTTCAAGCTTCATGAAGCTTCAAGCCATGACAAAAGAAGCCACCATTTTGAATAATTAAGATAAATAAAAACCCAAATTATAATTAACATGGTGTATGTCACACACACACCCATGTTTGCATGTATCATCAATCATGATACAAACTAGTGCACAAACATATATCACATATACAACTTGTGCACATCAAATGAGAAAATCAATCTTAAGTGAACCAATACTAGTTAATGTAAAGTAATTTATCAAATATATAATTATACATTAAATCATTAAATCAACACTTGATTTAACGATCCAGTCATATCGCATATAACCGACTAATATCTAGTGTATCAATGTATCGAATCAACACTTGATTCGGTAACTCGGCTATATCTCATATAACCGTCCGATGATACAAATCGTGAGAATAGAATACAGTATCACATACTGGTATTATTCTCGGTCCCGTACATATCTCATATGCGCTCCTATTTCGTTTCGCTTGAGCCAGGAAACCTCTGTGTAGGACTCTAAAGACTCGTCAATACTCCGGCAGTAGGTGGTGATCATATCAATCACCCACAAGCCGCAAGCGGTCTGCTAAACGTAACGGCCACCCGGGTATTGAGCGATCAGAAGATCAACGAGCAAGCCTGCTCACACTCCTGCGAATCCAATCAGTAACACTTACCGCACAGTCCGGTCTGTTCGTCTGATATGTCGCATATCTCGCCTAGGGGTGGGTGGTAAACGTCAGACCCCAGTAGCTTGATAAGTCATGCCGATATAAGGTACACAACAAGCGTGAAACTACTGATAACACTTACCAGTAAATCACTGCAACCCTGGCCAGGGATTTCCAGTTATGGCCAGTCTAGCATAGCGCAACATCAACCCCCAATACCGGGAGAGACGAATCCCCTCCTATCGCTCATTGCCTCCATGTGAATCGGGACTGTACACAAAAACCACCTGTTTGCATGACTCAGTAGAGCCGTGGTAGGGTGGAAATCAAAGCACAGTGGGAGACACACAAGGCTCTATGACGATCTCGGGTCAACAGACTAAGCTGTACCAGTGTCACCAGAGAACTGCCATCTAACGTGAGGTATAATACCATCTGGGAGTTCTCGGCGAGTCCGTTCAGTATACCCAGTCTCCACTTAGCACCCGCATACCGTCTCTGATGTCAAACACCAATGGATATGGGATCATCCATCGCCCATCTCATGGGTCGAGAAGCTATATGCTAGTCTACTCTGGAATATCGATGCCCCGTCTCGATATTCCCACGACTAGGAACATTGAAGGATGACTACCCAGGCCCTACTAGTATGATCTGCATCATAGTCCTGCAAGTCGAGTACACATCCTAAGGGCTTTATCAACATGTAACAGAGAGACAGAAAGTATACATGTTAAGATAAAAAGCAACCAAATAGCGTACTATCATGTCGAGCAAGAAAGTCCTACCTATATATGTCCCAGCATCTACTACAATATACATCTCATGTACAATAATGGCCTCTAGGGCATACATATAACTAACATGTGTTCGTTACAGAGAACTATTTCTCAGTATCCTCTACGTCCTGGATATGAGATACCGGATCAGGACCCCACATATGTAATCTGTTACATAGGCTACAGAAAGGTAGAGAACTGGGAATGGGTGATAAGTTTCAAGAGATGGAAATGGTGCAATTGTTGCAGCCAAAGTTGTTGGCGGTTATCACCTTGTATTACCAAATACATTGATTCTGAACAAATATTATTAGATACCAAACCTGATATGCAACATTATATCAGTCTCTTTATTTACTAAAGAAGGATATAATATTGTATTGTTGGATAATGTTTTGAACATTTCCTATATCAAGACTTGATCGGTTCAGGCACGTTATCTAAAAGCATATACGTTCTAAATCAAACCACGGTTCTTAAGGTACAAGAACACACACAAGAGGAAAAGTTCAGAAATGTACGAATCCTTCTTGAAGCATTGTAGACTAGGTCATATCAATGTGACCCGACTAGCTAAGTTACATTAAGATGCATATTTAAATCAGTTTGAATTTATAGCTTGTGAAACCTGCCAGTTATGTCACAAAGATAAAATGACCATAGCTCCGTTTACTGGAAACAGAGAAAGAGTTAGTGAACTCTTGGGATTGATATATGATGATGTATGTAGGTCCCCTATCTACACATGCCACGACCGGTTCTTTGTACTTCATTACATTCACTGATGATCTCTCAAGATTCGGACATATATTCCTGTTGAAACACAAGTCTGAAGCTTTTAAGAAATTCAAATAATATAAGTCTAAAGTAGAAAACCAAAACGAGTATACGTATCATGTCCTTTGATGTGATCAGGGAGGAGAATACTTGAGCACGAAGTTCCTGGACAATTCAAAAGGAGAATAGGATTCTCTCTCGGCATTACTCCTCCGCATACATCACAGCACAACGGTGTATCGGGGCGGAGAAATCGCACCCTATTAGATATGGTGCGCTCTATGATGAGCACTACTGAGTTGCCTATTTTCTTTTTAGGAATTATGCACTTGAGAAGTTGCATACCTATTGAATAGGGTTCCAACCAAATCAGGTACCTACCACTCCATATGAGATATGGTATAGGAAGAGCCCATGTCTTAAATAAGTTATGATTTGGGGTTGTCCGGCTTATGTCTAAAAGCAAAATCTGGACAAGCTCGAGGCAAGGTCAGTTCTGTGGAAGTTTGTTGGATATCCTAAGCATTCACAAGGAAATATCTTCTACCGCACCGAGGAACAAAAGGTGTTTTATTTCTCAGCATGCCACCCTTTTTAGAAAAAGAATTTTTTATGGAAGAAATTAGTGGTCATGAGGTTGATTTGGAATAAGTTCCAACTATACAAACTACAGCTGATGATTTGGTAGAACCGGAGGATTCAATAGATCCCGACGAACCTCAGCCTCTCTGCCGATCTGGTAGGGTTCTTCATCCGCCTGAGAGATACTTCGATTTTCTCAATGACAGTGGGAGCGAGGATTGCATCATGAGATGATGACCCAACTATGTTTCGAGCAGGCCATCAAGAGTGGGGACTCTATAAGAATAGCTGGATGCTAAGCGATCTAAGATGGAATCTATATACACCAACAAAGTATGGACTTTGGTTGCTATATCTGAAGAGTTAAACCCCCATCAGGAGCAAGTATATCTTGAGAAGATTACTTGGTGTAGATGGAAAAGTTGAGACTTTTAAAGCTAGACTTATTGTAAAAGGTTTTCGTCGTCGACCAGGTGTGGATTATGATGAAACCTTTTCTCCAGTGGCTATGCTTAAGTCCATCCGGATCCTACTTTCCATTGCTACATACCATGACTACGATATTTAGCGGTTGGGAGTCATGACTGCTTTTCTATGTAGTGATTTAGAAGAAAGCGTCTATAAATACACATCCAGAGGGCTTCGTAGACAGTGGGAGCAGCGGAAACGTATGCAAGTTGCTTTACGGGTTAAAGCAGGTATCGCGGAGTTGGAACATCTGTTTTGATATGGTAGTCAAAGCGTTTGACTTCATCAAAATGGTAGATGAACCTTGTATATATAAAAAGGTAGTAGAGAGTAAGGTGGTCTTCCTCGTATTGTACGTAGATCACATACTCTTGATAGGGAAGGTGTTTCCTATGCTACACTCGGTCAATCCCCTCTTATCACAAGGATTCTCCATAAAGGATCAAGGTGATACATCCTAAATCCTGGGTTTTGGATCTATGAGATAGATCTAAGTGGATGTTAGGATTCTCACTAGGTGTAGTGAGATGGTATCAATCGATCCTGGGGAGAATCACTGGATAGCTTCCAGGGTGGTAAGGTCGACTGAATGTCAGTTACATGCATTGTCTTTATCCTCAGTGGAGGGACGGTATGTTGGAAGAGTTCCAAGCTAGATGCCGTGGCAAACTAGACGATAAAGGCTGGATACATCGCTATCAAAGATGCTACCAAAGAGGCAGTCTGGGTGTATATTAGTTCATGAGATGAACTTCGTTCCTACCATTGTGAGACAATGAAGTTGTGGCTTATGCCTAGGAACTCCTGTCCCATCAGTGACCCAGACATATTCTAAGGCAGTATCACCTGATCATGGAGATGGTTGATCTCCAGAGAGATCGAGGTTAGGAGAGTAGACTCAGAGGACAACACGGCAGATCCATTCACAAAGGCCTTTTCCCAAGAGAGACTTTTATGGGATGGTTGAGTATGAGATACTACTACACTAATGATTGTTGGGTATTGGATACTACAACATATGGCCCTAGTGCAAGTGGGAGATTGTTAGTTATATGTATGCCCTAGAGGCCATTATTGTACATTTGATGTATATTATAGTGGATGCTTCGACATACATAGGGAGGACTCTCTTGCTCGACATGATAGTGTGCTATCTGGTTACTCTTTATCTTAACATGTACACTGATTGTCTCTCTGTTACATGTTGATAAAGACCTTAGGATGTTTACTTGACTACCTGGATTATGATGCGGATCATACCAGTGGGACAAAGGTAGTGCGTGAGTACATCCTTTAATGTCCCTAGTCGTGGGTGTATCGATACGGGGCATCGATATACCAGAGTAGACTAGCGTGTACCTTCTCGACCCATGTAGATGGGCGATAGATGATCCCTGTAACATTTTAAAAATAATTAAATAAATAATTAAATGAATAAAAGTGTTTAAGTGAATTTTAGGATTTTCGGTAAAGTAAAATGTATTTTTCGTAAAACCAAACCGTGATTGTTTTTCACTATAAATTTAAAAATATCTATTTTAATTATGAAATTACTAGTAAATAGTGTTTATTTAGCCACTTATAAATTTTTGGTTTAATAAAATATTTTTCCTAAATTAATTATTTTAAATATTAACATAAGCTTTATTTTTACACTAAATTAGTGTAAATTACAAATTTAAATGGTTTTAATTTGTAAAAATGAACCATGGCATATTAGAATTTAGTGTGTATCATGCAAAATTTATTTGCAAATTTTTCCTTGTTTCTAGATCTTTCTTGAGTTATTTTAGAAAAGAATTAAAAGAAAATGAATAAAGCATGAAAAGACATTAAGATGATGACATTTTGGAGAAGTTTCTACACCATTTCTCATGTGTTTCTCCCTCTTTCCCTTATTGTGGCCGGCCTCCCCATCACCATGGCTGCCCCCCCCCCCCATTTTCCACCTCATTTTTATTCAAAAATCATCAAAAATACTACAAAAATCCAATTTAAATTCCACAAAAACCTAATTATTTCATACCCTTTATTCTCTACTCTTCTCTACATGGATTTTGGAGTGGGAAAGCATGTATTTTTGAGGCTCATTTTCAAGTTTGGACATGAGGTTGTGGAGGTATAAATCCTTCTCTTTTGTTTTATTTCTATTAGATATTTCTTTTAAAGCATAATTAGATTAATTAGATTAATTCTTGTTGCAAATTCTAAAATTCAAGTTAGGGTTTGAAAATTCAAGAGGTGGTTTTTGTTAATTAATTAGGGTTATAATAGCTAGTTTAACATCTTTTAAAGTGGAAAATTCTTGCATGATGGTGGTATAATAAATTGTTGATCGAAATTGTTTAATTTAAACTATTTAGCTAACTAGATTTTTTCTAAAATGTGTTGTGGGTAAAATAAAATTCTTATTAAGGGTGTTATCATTAGATGGTAATTTTAGTGAGAATATTAGCATATTAATTGAATGAAAAACCTAGTTTGATCACTATATTATTTTGATAATTGGAAAAATAGTAATAAAATGCTATTATTTTGTAAACTAGATTTTAGGAATTTCTAAATAAATGTGATTAAAAATATAATTATAGTTTCATTACATCATTATCATCATAAATTGTGGTTTAAGTAATTAATTTATGCAAAATCATGTTTTGAGGTGGAATTGTGGTATTTTGCTTGGAAAATGTTAAAATTGTTAAAAGTTGCAAACTAGAAATTTCAAATAAATGCAAAATTGTGTAATAAAAATATAGTAATGGTTTGTATAGTCTAGTAATGCTATTTAATGAGTTTTATGACCATTGGTTTCATTTAAATGTCAAGTTTCGATGAAAAACGGTAAATTGGCATTTTCGGGTTTTTCGAAAACGGACGATTTGATCGATTTTAGTGTTTCGATGAATTTGATCATGTTTTACAATATAAGTAATGTGTTTTAAAACTACAAGTTGTTTGATGATGTTATCTCGATCCATCGGAGTTTGTACGCCGATATCGAGCGGTATTTGGTTCTTTTGCGTGGACGGGACATATAACCTGTGCTTGCTCTTCGTATCGTTTGACTTTTGTATGTGATTCGGTTTACGATGCTATTTATATGTTTGCGTCTAGGTACCCTCACGTGGACTGCGGGCGATGAAGAGGAGGATGGCGATACTGTCTTCGGTAGACATGGACCAGATGAGTAGATGCATATCTACGGGGGGAAGTCGGGTGGATGGCGTTTAGCACCCCCGCAACGTAGAATAGGAATAGTAATTATTGACATTAGGAAACCAGACGTGACCCTAGTAGGACCCTAGTATTGACCCTAGGCTGGACTAGACCGATTTAGGAAAACTATATCAGAGGATGAGTACCTGGGAAGAGGTTCGTAGGTTTCAGATAGAAACACACCAGCGCACACACTGAAAATCGACATGGGGTACGTGTATGTGTATATATATAGAACTAGGTATAGGTATATACATATATATACAACACATATAGGTGATTCAGTGATGTGATATGATATCCGAGGTATGATGAAATAGTATAACTGGGCTTGATGCCGTGATTTTTGACTATACAGTCGTAATAAAGTGTTAGCGGATCATTAGGGAATGAGATAATGAACTTGAATATATAAATTACAAAGAGTGGTGGTGATATTGATGTACATGGGACGCTAGAATAGTACTCGGACTGTAACTTGTGACTGATTACGATATGATATATGTATAACTTGATTTCGACATTATATTGGTGTGATCTGATGCCGATATCATATGAGTATGACTTAATCACAATATGATACACACGACATTATACGAATGAGGAGACACCTAGGAGATACTTGACCGTACCCCGACATTGGGATGCCGTACGATGGATTTTACTGTACGAGGCTTAGATTTGATGATTGATCCGCACTCTTGATTCAAGGAAGCCGTACTACGTACGTGATGCTGTTGAGGCGGGATCGCCGACTATTAGAGATATTGATTCAGACCTTAGGTAGACTCTTATTTCTATTGACTAGTTCTTAGGTTTAGTTTTCCTTAGGAGGTTAGATGGACACTAGGTTAGGTTCGAGTCATATAGTGGTAGTAGTATTAGTATATTAAATGAGTAGGTAATATACATTCGTCTTTACTTTCACACTGTAATCATAATGTTGCATGTTCATACATATGTTGCTATAAATAGTATAAACCTTACATGTTAGGACACCAGCACCATTACCGATGATGCGCATATTCCACGCACACTTATTTGCCGGCTCACACACATCATCATCGGTAATTGCTATGTCACGTACACTTTAGATCATATTATCTTTTATTGATAGAATCAGTTAACAACTAAACCGATGTAGTATTGTGATCACTCTCTGATGTTAAGTATAAGACATGACATTCATTACTTAGACATTCATGCATTCATATTTTCGTGTTATCATGCAGTATTATGGGCATATGCCGACACTTATCATATAGTACTCATGATTTTGAGATTTGGATTTCTATGAGATTTCTGGATTTTTGGGGAAAACCGCAAAAATATATAAAAACTTCTCTCTCTCTCCTCTTCTCTTTTTTTTAAAATAAGATGCGGTTTTCTCGTGATGTATGTGTCGTCCACCATGAGTATTTCATGTTTTCTGATGGATTTCGAGACCCGATTCGAGGAGTGGATGAACCGTCTCGGGTACATGGTGGGCCCGGTATGGTACCCCGGGGCAAGAAGATCGAGTTGTAGACGATGAGCCTGGCAGGGGAAGGCTACCTACCGGTGATGTCTGGCGCGGCGGATATCCGGAGGATACCGACCGTTGTCGTGGGATTTGATGATATGGGCCGATCCGGACTGACGGAGCCCGACATATTGATACTTGAGGTTACATGTGTTGTGTCGATGCTTGACACGGATTTCCATGGATTTCATTGTTGAGATTTCAGATGCTTATACACACTTTACTATGATAACGGCTAAAGGTTCTCATACATATATATCTGGATTTCAGGATTTGTGACTTTACATTCATGGTGCATGCATTTCATTTCATATGACTTAGTACTATATGAGGCACTGACACGACACGGAGTATTTGCACTTACACGTAGTATTACCCTGCTATTACTAGATGTTTGGGATATAGTAGTGTATTATTATGACCTAGGATAGCGTCGTGCATTCGATTTCTTTTCGTAGATGTCTTCTACTCACGAGTTGGCAACTCACCCCCGTTGTGCCAAATTCTTTACAGGTTCGATGTACAGGTTTCCCGTGGCAGCTTGTTGGCACATCTTTTCTTCAGGGCGATTGGCACGGTAGGTTGGTTCACTTGTATCCGAACCACCATTGTACTTTTATTCATTCATTTGTATCTAGTAAGCTCCATCAACCATATTTGTATTACTTGATAAGTTATTGGACCAGTCTTTTACTTCGACCTTAGAGTCGCGCCTGTATTATTTTGATCTGGTGGTTTTGCTTTCTTTTGAGTTTTGAGCCTCGCCCTCTGGTGTTGTATATTATTGTGCTTGTTGTGGTTGTTTCCTCCTGTTGGCGTTGATGCTAGCACCCGTTTGGGGATGCTTTTTATTGTTTATTCATATTATACTTGTTGTACCCGTTTGGGGGCCAGTTTTTACAGAGGAGACTCTGCCGAAATTTTTGGTAAAATTTGCTGATGTTTTTTTTTTACTTGTTTTCTTTTCTTTTCTTCTTTTTCTTCTTTTATGGTTTAGATCTCTGGGCTTCGGCTTACTTAGGTCACGTGGCGCCTCTAGACGCTTCGTAATCTAAGTGCCGGTCACGTTCCGTACTTTCGGGTCGTGACAAAGTTGGTATCAGAGCGCTAGGTTTAACCTTGTATAAGTCTAGGTGACCCTTGGTTGATGGAGTAGGCGAGTTAGGTAGAGTAACGTACCGTGGGTATGGTCCGCGGCATACTTACGATACGCTACTCTGCTTAAGGAGCCCTAGGATTTACATTGTTTGCACCGTATTTCATTCGTTCCTTTGATCTATCTTCGTCAATGTCGGATGGTGGTTTCTGTTACCACGGGCAGAGGGAGATGCGACTCGAATGCAGTAACCATTAGAGTATTGGTTATTCTTGAGGACTGAAGCATTGCTTAGCGTGCGGACGAAGGGTATTCACATGCCGTCCGGATGAAGTTAAAGGGTTCGAACGATTATCAGAAAACCATTTCCTAAGTTTAAAGTATTCGGAAGAACATGCAGGTATTTCGATGGACCCTCTAGAAGAATGAAACCCTAACTCGACATAATGACCACGAGAACGCCCTTGAACCTTAGGGTTTACGGCAGTTCCGCTGTGCCATTAGTGAGGCTTGGGTTTGCCCTTCTACAGCTGGATCATCGATGCTGGGGTATGTACCGGATATTTTTAAATTGTACTTGAGTGTTGAGCTCTCGGGGAATTATGGGATTTTGATGGATCGATCGAGAAGTTTAATGTAGTCCGGATATCAAGTGAAGGGATCGACTATGTGGGAGACTCTAGACATGAGTATTGCCGTTGGTAGCGCAGTCAGCACACCTATGAAAGAACGCGTTCGAAGCGGTCGACATCAGAGGAAAGAGGCGCACATTGACGATAGTATTTACGATTGTGATTTAGTGATTTGAATTTCCTATTTTCGTTGATTGGATTTTTGTATTTTGAGGACTTGTTCTACGATTGGTATTTCCTGTGTGTACCTTCATTCTATCTGTGTTTCTTATGTCAGTTGTATTGATGTGGTTTAGTACGCACCCAGTACACTTGATTTGGTTTTATATATTTTTTTGAGATTTTTTATTTGATTTCGTGCATAGGGGTTACACGTGATTTTGACATATGTTTCGACCTAATTTTCATGCATTTTTGTGCTGTGATTTCGATTTTGATATTCAATGTATGTTTTCGTGCTCCATGTGCACCTGATTAGGATTCTTGCGCATACTTGGCGCACTTGATGCGATTTTGTGCACACCAGATGCACTAAATCGGGGTTTTGTGCAGATTAGATGCACCTGATAGTGAGTCGTGCACGCCCGTTGCACTTGACAGATATTTTTGGTGCACACCTGTTGCACTTAGTTTTGTTTTGTGGGTATTCATGGTTTCTGCATTTGGTTTCGATTTCAGTGCGCACCGGACGCACATGACATTTTATTGATGTGATTGGGATTGATTTTAGTTTGAGCAGTATGTTTTCATGATCATTATTATTTGAGTTAGTAACCAGGCGAGACGTGTATGTTAAATAAAAGATATATATGTAGCTATATTTTTAAAAAAAATTAAACGTCCGCTACTTAGACCGTGACACGTGCATTGCACGGCGATTTTCAAGAAGGGGTTTTTGTATGCTGCTTTATTATGATGATTCGGCGATTTTACTAGGATGCGAACTATATATAAGTTATAGATTGATATATATTATGATGGTTTTCACATTGGGTTATGATATTTCATTATCGCCATAACTCCGATGATTGCGTCATGCTTGACGGAGTTGATTTTCGTTATGTATTAATGATTTCGGAGCCCCGACGATTTGAGTATTTTGCTAAATGTTTTGGTATTTGGAAGGGGAGTGTTAATTTAAATTCGGGGACCGAATTTCTTAAAGGGGGGAAGATTGTAACATTTTAAAAATAATTAAATAAATAATTAAATGAATAAAAGTGTTTAAGTGAATTTTAGGATTTTCGGTAAAGTAAAATGTATTTTTCGTAAAACCAAACCGTGATTGTTTTTCACTATAAATTTAAAAATATCTATTTTAATTATGAAATTACTAGTAAATAGTGTTTATTTAGCCACTTATAAATTTTTGGTTTAATAAAATATTTTTCCTAAATTAATTATTTTAAATATTAACATAAGCTTTATTTTTACACTAAATTAGTGTAAATTACAAATTTAAATGGTTTTAATTTGTAAAAATGAACCATGGCATATTAGAATTTAGTGTGTATCATGCAAAATTTATTTGCAAATTTTTCCTTGTTTCTAGATCTTTCTTGAGTTATTTTAGAAAAGAATTAAAAGAAAATGAATAAAGCATGAAAAGACATTAAGATGATGACATTTTGGAGAAGTTTCTACACCATTTCTCATGTGTTTCTCCCTCTTCCCCTTATTGTGGCCGGCCTCCCCATCACCATGGCTGCCCCCCCCCCCATTTTCCACCTCATTTTTATTCAAAAATCATCAAAAATACTACAAAAATCCAATTTAAATTCCACAAAAACCTAATTATTTCATACCCTTTATTCTCTACTCTTCTCTACATGGATTTTGGAGTGGGAAAGCATGTATTTTTTAGGCTCATTTTCAAGTTTGGACATGAGGTTGTGGAGGTATAAATCCTTCTCTTTTGTTTTATTTCTATTAGATATTTCTTTTAAAGCATAATTAGATTAATTAGATTAATTCTTGTTGCAAATTCTAAAATTCAAGTTAGGGTTTGAAAATTCAAGAGGTGGTTTTTGTTAATTAATTAGGGTTATAATAGCTAGTTTAACATCTTTTAGAGTGGAAAATTCTTGCATGGTGGTGGTATAATAAATTGTTGATCGAAATTGTTTAATTTAAACTATTTAGCTAACTAGATTTTTTCTAAAATGTGTTGTGGGTAAAATAAAATTCTTATTAAGGGTGTTATCATTAGATGGTAATTTTAGTGAGAATATTAGCATATTAATTGAATGAAAAACCTAGTTTGATCACTATATTATTTTGATAATTGGAAAAATAGTAATAAAATGCTATTATTTTGTAAACTAGGAATTTCTAAATAAATGTGATTAAAAATATAATTATAGTTTCATTACATCATTATCATCATAAATTGTGGTTTAAGTGATTAATTTATGCAAAATCATGTTTTGAGGTGGAATTGTGGTATTTTGCTTGGAAAATGTTAAAATTGTTAAAAGTTGCAAACTAGAAATTTCAAATAAATGCAAAATTGTGTAATAAAAATATAGTAATGGTTTGTATAGTCTAGTAATGCTATTTAATGAGTTTTATGACCATTGGTTTCATTTAAATGTCAAGTTTCGATGAAAAACGGTAAATTGGCATTTTCGGGTTTTTCGAAAACTGACGATTTGATCGATTTTAGTGTTTCGATGAATTTGATCATGTTTTACAATATAAGTAATGTGTTTTAAAACTACAAGTTGTTTGATGATGTTATCTCGATCCATCGGAGTTTGTACGCCGATATCGAGCGGTATTTGGTTCTTTTGCGTGGACGGGACATATAACCTGTGCTTGCTCTTCGTATCGTTTGACTTTTGTATGTGATTCGGTTTACGATGCTATTTATATGTTTGCGTCTAGGTACCCTCACGTGGACTGCGGGCGATGAAGAGGAGGATGGCGATACTGTCTTCGGCAGACATGGACCAGATGAGTAGATGCATATCTACGGGGGGAAGTCGGGTGGATGGCGTTTAGCACCCCCGCAACGTAGAATAGGAATAGTAATTATTGACATTAGGAAACCAGACGTGACCCTAGTAGGACCCTAGTATTGACCCTAGGCTGGACTAGACCGATTTAGGAAAACTATATCAGAGGATGAGTACCTTGGAAGAGGTTCGTAGGTTTCAGATAGAAACACACCAGCGCACACACTGAAAATCGACATGGGGTACGTGTATGTGTATATATATAGAACTAGGTATAGGTATATACATATATATACAACACATATAGGTGATTCAGTGATGTGATATGATATCCGAGGTATGATGAAATAGTATAACTGGGCTTGATGCCGTGATTTTTGACTATACAGTCGTAATAAAGTGTTAGCGGATCATTAGGGAATGAGATAATGAACTTGAATATATAAATTACAAAGAGTGGTGGTGATATTGATGTACATGGGACGCTAGAATAGTACTCGGACTGTAACTTGTGACTGATTACGATATGATATATGTATAACTTGATTTCGACATTATATTGGTGTGATCTGATGCCGATATCATATGAGTATGACTTAATCACAATATGATACACACGACATTATACGAATGAGGAGACACCTAGGAGATACTTGACCGTACCCCGACATTGGGATGCCGTACGATGGATTTTACCGTACGAGGCTTAGATTTGATGATTGATCCGCACTCTTGATTCAAGGAAGCCGTACTACGTACGTGATGCTGTTGAGGCGGGATCGCCGACTATTAGAGATATTGATTCAGACCTTAGGTAGACTCTTATTTCTATTGACTAGTTCTTAGGTTTAGTTTTCCTTAGGAGGTTAGATGGACACTAGGTTAGGTTCGAGTCATATAGTGGTAGTAGTATTAGTATATTAAATGAGTAGGTAATATACATTCGTCTTTACTTTCACACTGTAATCATAATGTTGCATGTTCATACATATGTTGCTATAAATAGTATAAACCTTACATGTTAGGACACCAGCACCATTACCGATGATGCGCATATTCCACGCACACTTATTTGCCGGCTCACACACATCATCATCGGTAATTGCTATGTCACGTACACTTTAGATCATATTATCTTTTATTGATAGAATCAGTTAACAACTAAACCGATGTAGTATTGTGATCACTCTCTGATGTTAAGTATAAGACATGACATTCATTACTTAGACATTCATGCATTCATATTTTCGTGTTATCATGCAGTATTATGGGCATATGCCGACACTTATCATATAGTACTCATGATTTTGAGATTTGGATTTCTATGAGATTTCTGGATTTTTGGGGAAAACCGCAAAAATATATAAAAACTTCTCTCTCTCTCCTCTTCTCTTTTTTTTAAAATAAGATGCGGTTTTCTCGTGATGTATGTGTCATCCACCATGAGTATTTCATGTTTTCTGATGGATTTCGAGACCCGATTCGAGGAGTGGATGAACCGTCTCGGGTACATGGTGGGCCCGGTATGGTACCCCGGGGCAAGAAGATCGAGTTGTAGACGATGAGCCTGGCAGGGGAAGGCTACCTACCGGTGATGTCTGGCGCGGCGGATATCCGGAGGATACCGACCGTTGTCGTGGGATTTGATGATATGGGCCGATCCGGACTGACGGAGCCCGACATATTGATACTTGAGGTTACATGTGTTGTGTCGATGCTTGACACGGATTTCCATGGATTTCATTGTTGAGATTTCAGATGCTTATACACACTTTACTATGATAACGGCTAAAGGTTCTCATACATATATATCTGGATTTCAGGATTTATGACTTTACATTCATGGTGCATGCATTTCATTTCATATGACTTAGTATTATATGAGGCACTGACACGACACGGAGTATTTGCACTTACACGTAGTATTACCCTGCTATTACTAGATGTTTGGGATATAGTAGTGTATTATTATGACCTAGGATAGCGTCGTGCATTCGATTTCTTTTCGTAGATGTCTTCTACTCACGAGTTGGCAACTCACCCCCGTTGTGCCAAATTCTTTACAGGTTCGATGTACAGGTTTCCCGTGGCAGCTTGTTGGCACATCTTTTCTTCAGGGCGATTGGCACGGTAGGTTGGTTCACTTGTATCCGAACCACCATTGTACTTTTATTCATTCATTTGTATCTAGTAAGCTCCATCAACCATATTTGTATTACTTGATAAGTTATTGGACCAGTCTTTTACTTCGACCTTAGAGTCGCGCCTGTATTATTTTGATCTGGTGGTTTTGCTTTCTTTTGAGTTTTGAGCCTCGCCCTCTGGTGTTGTATATTATTGTGCTTGTTGTGGTTGTTTCCGCCTGTTGGCGTTGATGCTAGCACCCGTTTGGGGATGCTTTTTATTGTTTATTCATATTATACTTGTTGTACCCGTTTGGGGGCCAGTTTTTACAGAGGAGACTCTGCCGAAATTTTTGGTAAAATTTGCTGATGTTTTTTTTTTACTTGTTTTCTTTTCTTTTCTTCTTTTTCTTCTTTTATGGTTTAGATCTCTGGGCTTCGGCTTACTTAGGTCACGTGGCGCCTCTAGACGCTTCGTAATCTAAGTGCCGGTCACGTTCCGTACTTTCGGGTCGTGACAATCCTATATCCATTGGTGTTTGACATCAGAGATGATTTACGGGTGCTCAGTGGAGACTGGGTACACTGGACGGACTCGCAGAGAACTCCTAGATGGTATTATACCTCACGTCAGATGGCAGTGTTAGTTATATATATGCCCTAGAGACCATTACTGTACATTGGATGTATATTGTAGTGGATGCTGGGACATATATAGGTAGGACTTTCTTGCTCGACATGATAGTATGCTATCTGGTTGTTCTTTATCTTAACATGTATACTTTCTGTCTCTCTCTTACATGTTGATAAAGCCCTTAGGATGTGTACTCGACTTCCAGGACTATGAGGTAGATCATACTAGTGGGGCCTGGGTAGTCCATGAGTACATCCTTCAATGTTCCTAGTCGTGGGAATATCGAGACGGGGCATCGATATTCCAGAGTAGACTAGCGTATATCTTCTTGACCCATGTGATGGACGATGGATGATCCCATATCCATTGGTTTTTGACATCAGAGATGGTATGCGGGTGCTCAGTAGAGACTGGGTACACTGAACGGACTCGCCAAGAACTCCCAGATGGTATTATACCTCACGTCAGATGACAGTTCTCAGGTGACACTGGTACAACTTAGTCTGTTGACCCGAGATCGTCATAGAGTCTTGTGTGTCTCCCACTGTACTTTGATTTCCACCCTACCACGGCTCTACTGAGTCGTGCAAACAGGTGGTTTTTGGGTACAGTCCCGATTCACATAGAGGCAATGAGCGATAGGAGGGGATTCGTCTCTCCCGGTATTGGGGGTTGATGTTGTGCTCTGCTCGACTGGCCATAACTGGAAATCCCTGGCCAGGGTTGCAGTGATATACTGGTAAGAGTTATCAATAGTTTCACGATTGTTATGGACCTTACGTCGGCATGAATTATCAAGCTACTGGGGTCTGACGTTTACCACCCCTAGGCGAGATATGCGACATATCAGACGAACAGACCGGACTGTACGGTAAGTGTTACTGGTTGGATTCACAGGAGTGTGAGCGGGCTTGCTCGTTGATCTTCTGATCGCTCAATACCCGGGCGGCCGTTACGTTTAGCAGACCGCTTGCGGCTTGTGGGTGTTTGATATGATCATTACCTGCTGCCGGCGTATTGACGAGTCTTTAGAGTCCTACACAGAGATTTTCTGGCTCAAGCTAAACGAAATAAGAGCGCATATGAGATATGTGCAGGACCGAGAATAATGCGTGTATGTGATACCGTATTCTATTCTCGCGATGAATGTATCGATTGGTTATATGCGACATAACCTAGTTATCGAATCGAGGATTGATTCGATAAGTCGATACATTGGATATTAGTCGGTCATATGCGATATGATCGGATCGTTAAATCAAGTGTTGATTTAATGATTTAATGTATAATTATATATTTGATATATTACTTTACATTAACTAGTATTGGTTCACTTAAGATGGATTTTCTCACTTGATGTGCATATTGTATATATGATATAGTTTTGTGCACTAGTTTGTATCATGTTTGATGATACATGCAACCTTGGGTGTGTGTGTATGCTATACACCATGTTTAGTTAATGGTTAGGGTTTCCATTGCTTTATTTATTTATCTATTTATTTTGGTTAAGAGATAAAACTAAATGGTTCCTTTTGTTTTTTGCAAGAAGTTTCTTGATGCTTCATGCATCTTTGACAAAGTAACCACTTTGTCTTTATCCCTTAACCTAACCATTTAACTAAACCCTAGTTTATTCTCTACACTCAACCATGGTTGCAAAAATGATAAGAATCACTTGGATTTTATTTTTTAATAATGCTTTTTCTTTTCTTCTTCTTCTTCCTCTTTATGAAGAGAAGAAAGTTCTCTTGAAAATTTCCAAGTGATGATTTCAAGTGAGAAATCCAAATCTAAAGTGAACCCACTTCCTATTTCTTCATCATCTACCACTTGCCATGTAGTATAGGGTGTTTTCTTCACAAGTTTCATGACTTGGTGAAGATGGAGCTCGAGTTAGAGTCGCCTCGACGTAGATCATCTTCGGCATCGAAGTCATCGACCTAGCCCGATCATTTCTCCGGTGAAACCAACACTAGAGTCCAGGGTTCCGATGATCGCAGCGGAGAGACGTCAACACGGAGCTAGAGAAGTGGAGGACCGGATCTACAAAGGTTGTAGTCTCTTTCATTTAGCAATAAAGTTGTTTACTTGCATCTTTCGCCTATCCTCTAGTTAACGATCTAGCATTAGGGTTCTTTGGCACATAGAAAAATTTGATTTTGGCATGTTTGATCTGTTGTGGAAGCTCATGGGTGTGCCTAGGAACCCTACAGTAGTATCAGAGCCTAGCTAGAGCCTTAGGCGATGAGTATACGAAGTTAGAAACCCGATCGAACCCCGAAACCCTAGATTTCACCCCTCTCTGGACAATTTTCAAAACTGTGGATTTTTGTGAATTAAAAATGCTCAGAAAATAGAGAAGGAAATTCTAAGAGTTACTGCAGAAAATGAACTCCTAACTCCACTAGATCGCCGCGGAACCGCGGCCTTACCGTGCTATTGGCTGCGGTTCCGCGGCCGTATGTACTGATTAGGGATTCATTTTTATACAGTAATGCATGTTTCTGTTTCCTCTGTTCTCTGGAAATTTTTAATCTGCACTCAAGAGTTGAGTTTTCTGGGTTGTATTGGGAGTTCGTAGATTCGATCGGATTGTCAAACTTTGTCTCTGTGTTTTTCTGGGTAATTTTAGAATATGTTAAAAAGTTCGACCGGTTAAAAATACCCACTTTTTCCCCTGCCGGGAAATTTCCAATTGTTGGATTTTTCCGTAGTTTAATGACGTTCTAAGTAGTGCAAGTAACGCGATGGTCCCTCTAGAAGACAACAAACCTTAACTCGATTATGTGACCGTCTTGAACTGCCCTTTGAACCTTAGGGTTTGGGGCAGTACGGCGTTCCACATGTGAGGCGTTGGCTTGACCCTTCTACGGCTGGACCGTTTGTACTGAGGCATGAAGTGAATGTTTTTAAACTTATTTCATGTGTTGAGCTGTTTCGGGAAAACTTGGGTGTTTGATTGTTCGATCGGAAAGTTTAACATTTTCTATTTATCTGGAATGTGATACAATATTTGGAATCCACATGTAGTTATGAGATAACTGATTTGGATGTTATAAACATAGCATTTTAGTCTCACTTGATCGGTTGCCACGGAATTTTGATGTGATCAAAACTCCGTCGCAATCACGTTGATTACGCGGATACTCGCCGGTAAACTTAATAGACAGCTACACCCTATAGCCCCGACCAAGTGACTGTAGGAGAACCCCGTCGCCGAAAGCATCCGTACGGATGCTCGCGGTAGCGGTGTTCCGCCTTAGTGCACTTCGTCGACGGTATCGGGGGTGCAGCCGTCTACTAAAGTTTGCGACAAGCATTCGTACCGGGTGTCGGGAATCTTGTTGAATTTCCCGACTCGATATTGAAAAGATTTTTCGATAAATAGACCGAAATGCGGGGTTTATAAATGTTAGGCATGCGATGTCTAAGAAATTCATTTGGTTAGGCATGCGATGTCTAAAGAGTTTGCGGATTCCAACTGTTGTAGTTTTACACTTTCTTTTCTGCGACCGTAAGTGTAATATGTGATATCGCCGGTTTCGTTGCTATATGTCAACGACAATTGGGATGGGCATATTTACTTACGTTGATGACATGTGATGTTATGTGTTGCTGGATATGTTATATTGGATCGTCGTGTTTGAATAGCCGGGTTTTTTTTATGTGAGATGAGTGTTTTTCATTTTCATTCATGTAAAAACTTGTATATAATATTCTTTTATTGGGTCACTTCCAGGTTGCGGAAGATGTCACCGTTGATGTATATTATTTACTTTTCCGCATTAGGATAGACCCAAGAAGGGGAGCACAAGTAACCGGGTTCTAGGGTCCAGTGGGAGACCATCTCGAGAAGTCGAGTCCGGGTCTCCTAACCCTAGAATTGGTAGGGTTGCTTGCCACTCTCGTAGGGGTCCAGGGGTGTGGGATTGGTTATTCATCACGACCGTGGAATCCGTGTTTTATTCAGGCTCAAAATAAAACACGGACGTCCTAGTATATCCAATATTTCATATGATATTTTCTGCTGCGTTATCTGTGATGTGATCATGTGATTTGTTTATATAGATATTATATATAGTATATATGATATATTATATAGACATTGCTTATGTTTTACACCCGCGCTAGCCCTGCCTCGCTCTGGCGTTAGTTACCTAACCTAACGGTGCAGACAGGACATCGAGGCGAATGCGGATGGCATAAGCGTACGTTATATTTATCTGTGATGTTTAGGTGGACTTAAATGATGGGACATTCATTAATGAGATTAATGAAAGAAAATAAACCTAAAAGTTGTTGTGGAATCGAATTTCAAAAATAAAACAGGTAGCTACAGTTCTTACTTTGCATCGAGGTGTTCCTTGTAGAACATCATGCACCTTATTCGATAAGGAAAGGACCGAGATCCCTTCGCCGGGAGTGACTCCTTTAGCAATAACTGGCAGATGCTACAACCCTCGGTTTGTCCTTTGATTGCTTCTATAGTTTTTGCTTTGCACAAAGGTATATATGATATATCCTGCACCTTATTCGATGAGGAAAGGGCCGACGATCCCTTCACCGGTAGTGACCCCTTTAGCAAAACTAGAAAAGCCTCAAAAGCACTCCATTTAAAAACAATTTGATTCTGCAACGAGATCAAGTTCAAAGCGTTAAAGGTTTTCTTAAAAACCATTCGCAACCCTCCGTCATTTTATGAAGTAGAGTACTTAGTATTCGTGCTGTGTTTGTTGACCACAGTCAAGGCACAGTGTACGGTAGCTAAGTGATGTCTTCCTACACCGCATATGATGCGATTAGTTAGGACAGTCGCGTGACTTTGTTGACCTTAGTTAAGGGTCATGTGGGTGGGTCTAATTAATCACGAAATGACTGGTAGAACTTGACTAGTACTTATGATTTGTTGACCATAGTTAAGGTCATAGGTGCTAGGGGTAAAAACCTTTATCGGGAGTTTCAAGTGTTGAAATTTGCAATGAGATTGCATACCTTCTATATGATAGTTGGATCCCGATACCCACTGCGAGTAATTGTTACTCCTGGGAGAGTTTTGCACTTTGCAATTAGCCGATCAAGTAGGTGTCTAGAAAGGTGTCAACGGGGTTACGCCTCTGGGAAAACGAGGTTTAATTTAATTAGGTCCGTGCGAAAGCACGGGGAACCTCCCTCAAAGTACCGACACTGGACTGGCTGAAAGATTGGCGAACTTGTAGAGTGTAATTAATCCGGGCTAGTCTTTCCTTTTAGGGTTTGAAGGAAGATTTGATAAAAACAGTGGGAGCCATCCTGATTAGATAAAATATATAACCAATCTAATCTTGCAAGAGCGCACGCAGAGTGTTTTCTTTTCTCTCTCTCCAGGTAGCGACCATATCACGCCTTAATCAAGATAATAATATGGATGTATTGACTGAACCCGCTTGTTATACTGAGCTGGGGAATGTTGGTCCCGCTCCAACTTATAATTGTTATAAGACCGAGCAGGAAATAGGGGAATACCAGAATTCCTATGCCGCCCAAACGAAGAAAGTGCATATGATGCATCTTCTTCGGGTGTGTTCGTTACACAGAACTGTTTCTCAGTATCCTCTGCATCCTAGGTATTTGATACCGGATCAGGATCCCAAATATGTAATCTGTTACATAGGGCTACAAAAAGGAAGAGAACCGAGAACGGGTGATAAGTTTCATGAGATAGAAAACGGGGCAAATGTTGCAGCCAAGTCTGTTGGTCACTGTCACCCTGTATTACCAATACATTGATTCTGAACAAATGTTATTAGATACCGAACCTGATATACAAAATCATATCAGTCTCTTTATTAGTAAAGAAATGATAAAATTTTGTATTGTTGGATAATGTTTTGAACATTTCCTATATCAAAAGTTGATCGGTTCAGGCACATTATCTAAAAGCATTGATGTTCTAAATCAAACTACAGTTCTTAGTATACGGAACACACACAAGAGGAAGAGTTCAGAAATGAACGAATCCTTCTTGAGGCATTGTAGACTAGGTCATATCAATGCGACCCGACTGGCTGAAGTTACATTTAGATGCATATTTAAATCAGTTTGAATTTACATCTTATGAAACTTGCCAGTCATGTCACAAAGATTAGATGACCATAGCTCTGTTTATTGGAAACAGAGAAAGAGTTGTTGAACTCTTGAGACTGATACATAGTGATGTATGCAAGGTCCCCTGTCTACATATGCCAAGACTGGTTCTTTGTACTTCATTATATTCTCTGATAATCTCTCAAGATTCAGCCATATGTTCCTGTTGAAACATAAGTCCGAAGCTTTTGAGATATTCACAGAATATAAGTTAGAAGTAGAGAACCAAAAACCGGGTATAAGTATTATGTCCTATGATAAGATCAGGGAGGAGAATACTTGTGCATAGAATTCCTGGACTATTCTAAAGCAGAATGAGATTCTCTCTCAGTATTACTCCTCTGAATATACCACAGCACAACGGTGTATTGGGGCGGAGCAATCTCACCATATTAGATATGGTGTGCTCTATGATGAGTACTACTGAGTTACCTATTTCCTTATGGGGTTATGCACTTGAGAAGTTGCATACCTATTGAATTGGGTTCGAATCAAATCAGTGCCTACCACTCCATATAAGATATGGTATGGGAAGAGCCTATCTCTTAAGAAAGTTAAGATTTGGGATTGTCCGGCCTATGTCAAAAGCAAAATCCGGACAAGATCGAGGCAAGGCCAGTTCTGTAGAACTGGAAAGGTTCCAGCTATACAAAACTGCAGCTGATTTGACAGAACCGAAGGATTCAATAGTCCCCAACGAACCTCAGCCTCTCCGCCAATCTAGCAGGGTTCCTCATCCGCCAGAGAGATACTTCGGTTTCTCGATGACAGTGGGAACGAGGAATGCATCATCAGATGATGACCCAACTAGTTTCGAGCAGGCCATCGAGAGTAAGGACTTTGTAAGAATGGCTGGATGCTTAGCGATCTGAGATGGAATCCATGTACACCAACAAAGTATGGACTTTGGTTGCTATATCTGAAGGGTTAAATCTCCATCAGGAGCAAGTATATCTTGAGAAGATTACTTGGTGTAGATGGAAAAGTTGAGACTTTCAAAGCTAGACTTGTTAAAGGCTTACGTCATCGACCAGACGTGGATAATGATGAAACCTTTTCCAGTGCCTATGCTTAAGTCCATCCGGATCCTACTTGCCATTGCTACATACCATAACTACGATGTCTGGTGATTGGGTGTCATGACTGCTTTTCTAAATACTGATTTAGAAGAGAACGTCTATAAGTACACAGCCAGAGGGCTTCGTAAACAGTGGAAGCAGCGGAAACGTGTGCAAGTTGCTTTATTGGATAAAGCAGGCATCGCAGAGTTGGAACATCTGTTTTGATGTGGTAGTCAAAGAGTTTGACTTCATCAAAATGGTAGATGAACCTTGTATGTACAAAAAGGTAGTATGGAGTATGGTAATGATCCTCGCAGAGTACGTGGATGACATACTCTTGATAGGAAAGGAGTTTCCTATGCTACGCTCGGTCAATCTCCGCTTATCACAAGGATTCTCCATACAGGATCAAAGTGATACCTCCTAAATCCTGGCTTTTGGATCTATGAGATAGATATAAATGGATGTTAGGATTCTCGCTAGTTGTAGTGAAATAGTATCAGTTCATCCTGGGGAGAATCACTGGAAAGGTTCCAGAGTGATAAGGACGACTGAATGTCAGTCGCAGGCATTGTCTTTACCCTCAGTGGAGGGACGGTATGTTGGAACTATTCCAAGCTAGATACCGTTGCAAACTAGACGATAAAGGCTGGTAACATCGCTATTAAAGATACTACCAAAGAGGAAGTTTGGGTGTATATTGGTTCATGAGATGAACAAGGTTCCTACCATTGTGTGACAATGGAAGTGTGGCTTTGGCCCAGGAACCCTGGTCCCATCAGTGACCCAGACATATTCTGAGGCAGCATCACCTGATCATGGAGATAGTTGATCTCCAGGGTGATCGAGGTTAGGAGAGTAGACTCAGAGGACAACACGGCGGATCCACCCACAAAGGCTTTTTCCCAGAGAGAGACTTATATGGGATGGTTGAGTATGTGATACTGCAACCACTGCTACAGATGGCCCTAGTGCAAGTGGGAGATTGTTAGTTATATGTATTCCCTAGAGGCCATTACTGTACATTGGATGTATATTGTAGTGGATGCTGGGACATATATAGGTAGGACTTTCTTGCTCGACATGATAGTACGCTATCTGGTTGCTCTTTATCTTAACATGTATACTTTCTGTCTCTCTGTTACATGTTGATAAAGCCCTTAGGATGTGTACTCGACTTCCAGGACTATGAGGTAGATCATACTAGTGGGGCCTGGGTAGTCTATGAGTACATCCTTCAATTTTCCTAGTCGTGGGAATAACGAGACGGGGCATCGATATTCCAGAGTAGTCTAGCGTATATCTTCTCGACCCATGTGATGGGCGATGGATGATCCCATATCCATTGGTGTTTGACATCAGAGATGGTATGCGGGTGCTCAGTGGGGACTGGGTATACTGAACGGACTCGCCGAGAACTCCCAGATGGTATTATACCTCACGTCAGATGGCAGTTCTCCGGTGACACTGGTACAGCTTAGTCTGTTGACCCGAGATCGTCATAGAGTCTTGTGTATCTCCCACTGTACTTTGATTTCCACCCTACCACGGCTCTACTGAGTCGTGCAAACAGGTGGTTTTTGGGTACAGTCCCGATTCACATAGAGGCAATGAGCGATAGGAGGGGATTCGTCTCTCCCAGTATTGGGGGTTGATGTTGCGCTATGCTCGACTGGCCATAACTGGAAATCCCTGGCCAGGGTTGCAGTGATATACTGGTAAGAGTTATCAGTAGTTTCACGATTGTTATGGACCTTACGTCGGCATGACTTATCAAGCTACTGGGGCCTGACGTTTAGCACCCCTAGGCGAGATATGCGACATATCAGACGAACAGACCGGACTGTACGGTAAGTGTTACTGGTTGGATTCACAGGAGTGTGAGCGGGCTTGCTCGTTGATCTTCTGATCGCTCAATACCCGGGTGGCCGTTACGTTTAGCAGACCGCTTGCGGCTTGTAGGTGTTTGATATGATCATCACCTGCTGCCGGCGTATTGACGAGTCTTTAAAGTCCTACACAGAGGTTTCCTGGCTCAAGCTAAATGAAATAGGAGGGCATATGAGATATGTGCGGGACCGAGAATAATGCGTGTATGTGATACCATATTCTATTCTCGCGATGAATATATCGATTGGTTATATGCGACATAACATAGTTATCGAATCGAGGATTGATTCGATAAGTCGATACATTGGATATTAGTCGGTCATATGCGATATGACCGGATCGTTAAATCAAGTGTTGATTTAATGATTTAATGTATAATTATATATTTGATATATTACTTTACATTAACTAGTATTGGTTCACTTAAGATGGATTTTCTCACTTGATGTGCACATTGTATATATGATATTGTTTTGTGCACTAGTTTGTATCATGTTTGATGATACATGCAACCTTTGGTGTGTGTGTATGCTATACACCATGTTTAGTTAATGGTTAGGGTTTCCATTGCTTTATTTATTTATCTATTTATTTTGGTTAAGAGATAAAACTAAATGGTTCCTTTTGTTTTTTGCAAGAAGTTTCTTGATGCTTCATGCATCTTTGACAAAGTGACCACTTTGTCTTTATCCCTTAACCTAACCATTTAACTAAACCCTAGTTTATTCTCTATACTCAACCATGGTTGCAAAAATGATAAGAATCACTTGGATTTTATTTTTTAATAATGCTTTTTCTTTTCTTCTTCTTCTTCCTTTTTATGAAGAGAAGAATGTTCTCTTGAAAATTTCCAAGTGATGATTTCAAGTGAGAAATCCAAATCCAAAGTGAACCCACTTCCTATTTCTTCATCCTCTACTACTTGCCATGTAGTATAGGGTGTTTTCTTCACAAGTTTCATGACTTGGTGAAGATGGAGCTCGAGTTAGAGTCGCCGCGACGTAGATCATCTTCGACATCGAAGTCATCGACCTAGCCCGATCATTTCTCCGGTGAAACCAACACTAGAGTCCAGGGTTCCGATGATCGCAGCGGAGGGACGTCAACACGGAGCTAGACAAGTGGAGGACCGGATCTACAAAGGCTGTAGTCTCTTTCATTTAGCAATAAAGTTGTTTACTTGCATCTTTCGCCTATCCTCTAGTTAACGATCTAGTATTTGGGTTCTTTGGCACATAAAAAATTTGATTTTGTCATGTTTGATCTATTGTGGAAGCTCATGGTTGTGCCTAGGAACCCTACAGGCAGTTCTCTGGTGACACTGGTACAAGTTAGTCCGTCGACCCGAGATCGTCATAGAGTCTTGTGTGATTCCCACCGTGCTTTGATTTCCACCTTACCACGTTCAAGAAAATTTGCAAAACGGATGTTTTTGGATACAGTCCCGATGTTAGTTATATGTATGCCCTAGAGGCCATTACTGTACATTGGATGTATATTGTAGTGGATGCTGGGACATATATAGGTAGGACTTTCTTGCTCGACATGATAGTACGCAATCTGGTTGCTCTTTATCTTAATACCTTCTGTCTCTCTGATTACATGTTGATAAAGCCCTTAGGATGTGTACTCGACTTCCAGGACTATGATGCAGATCATACTAGTGGGGCCTGCGTAGTCAATGAGTACATCCTTCATTGTTCCTAGTCGTGGGAATATCGAGACGGGGCATCGATATTCCAGAGTAGACTAGCGTATATCTTCTCGACCCATGTGATGGGCGATGGATGATCCCATATCCATTGGTGTTTGACATCGGAGATGGTATGCGGGTGCTCAGTGCAGACTGGGTATACTGAACGGACTCACCGAGAACTCCCAGATGGTATTATACCTCACGTCAGATGGCAGTTCTCTGGTGACACTGGTACAGCTTAGTCTGTTGACCCGAGATCGTCATAGAGTCTTGTGTGTCTCCTACTGTGCTTTGATTTCCACCCTACCATGGCTCTACTGAGTCATGCAAACAGGTGGTTTTTGGGTACAGTCCCGATTCACATGGAGGCAATGAGCGATAGGAGGGGATTCGTCTCTCCCGGTATTGGGGGTTGATGTTGCGCTATGCACGACTGGCCATAACAGGAAATCCCTGGCCAGGGTTGCAGTGATATACTGGTAAGAGTTATCAGTAGTTTTACGAATGTTATGGACCCTACGTCGGCATGACTTATCAAGCTATTGGGGTCTGACGTTTACCACCCCTAGGCGAGATATGCGACATATCAGACGAACAGACCGGACTGTACGGTAAGTGTTACTGGTTGGATTCACAGGAGTGTGAGCGGGCTTGCTCGTCGATCTTCTGATCGCTCAATACCCGGGTGGCCGTTACGTTTAGCAGACCGCTTGCGGCCTGTGGGTGTTTGATATGATCATCACCTGCTGCCGGCGTATTGACGAGTCTTTAGAGTCCTACACAGAGGTTTCCTGGCTCATGCGAAACGAAATAGGAGCGCATATGAGATATGTGCGGGGCCGAGAATAATGCGTGTATGTGATACCGTATTCCATTCTCGCGATGAATGTATCGATTGGTTGTATGCGATATAACCTAGTTATCGAATCAAGGATTGATTCGATAAGCCGATACGTTGGATACTAGCCGGTTATATGTGACATGACCGGATCATTGAATCAAGTGTTGATTTAATGATTTAATGTATAATTATATATTTGATATATTACTTTGCATTAACTAGTATTGGTTCACTTTAAATGGATTTACTCACTTGTATTGCACATTGTATATGTGATATATTTTGTGCACATGATTGTATCATGTTTGATGATACATTCTAGCTTGGTTTTGTGTAAATTATTAAACCATGGTTAATTAGTGGTTAGGGTATCATTTATTTTACTTATTCATTTATCTATTTATTTATTTCATTTAGAAATGATAAAGAGAAAAGAATGGTTGCTATTTTTGTTTTTATTTGAAGCTTCTTGAAGCTTTGAACAAGTCCACCATTCTTGTCTCTTCTCTAACCCTAACCACTCATCTAACCTTAGTTAAATCTCTACACTAAACCATGGTTGAAGTTATGATAAGTATGATTTATTTTTCTATTTTCAAAATAACTTATCATATCTTCTTCTTCTTCTTCATCTTCTTCTTCCATGAAGAAAGCTTGCTACATCAATGGCAAGTGATGAAAAAGTGTGAGAAATCCAATTCTAAAGTGAACCCACTTCCTATTTCTTCATCCTCTACCTCTTGCCAAGTAGTATAGGGTGTTTCCTTCATAAGTTTTCTTGACTTGGTGAAGTTGGAGCTTGATCTAGCGATGCCTCGACGTAGATCATCTTCGGCATCGTCGTCGATGACCTAGCCCGCTTTTTCTCCGATGAAACCACCGTGAGAGTCATGGTTCGATTTGGACAGCGGAGAGGACTTCATTACGGAGCCTAGGAGGTGGAGGACCGGATCTACAAAGGTTGTAGCCCCTTCCCTTTAGCTATATTTCAGTTTACTTGCTTTCATCGCCTATATATCTAGTTGACGATCCGTATTAGGGTTTGTAGGCACCCGTAAAATTTGATTTGTGCATGTTTGATCACTTGTGAGACTCCATTAGAGTGCCTAGGAACCCTACGCCCGAGTCACATGGAGGCAATGAGCGATAGGAGGGGATTTCGTCTCTCCCGGTATTGGGGGTTGATGTTGCGCTATGCTCGATTGGATATAACAGGAAGCCCCTGATCAGGACTGTTTATGAGATTTACTGGTAAGTGTTCTCAGTAGTTTCTCTACCCGTTATGAGCCTCACATCGGCATGACTTATCAAGCTGTTGGAGTCTGACGTTTACCATCCCAGGCGAGATATGCGACATATCAGATGAAGAGACCTGACTGTACGGTAGTGTTACTGATTGGATTCGCAGGAGTATGAGCAGGCTTGCTTGTTGATCTTCTGATCGCTCAATACCCGGGTGGCCGCTACGTTTAGCAGACCGCTTACTGCTTGTGGGTGTTTGATATGATCATCACCTACTGTCGTCGTATTGACGAGTCTTTAGAGTCCTACACAGAGGTTCCTGGTTCATGCGAAATGAAGTAGGTGCACATATGTGATACCGCATTCTATTCTCGCGATATGTGATATCGGATATTTATATGTGATATAGCCGGATTATCGGATCAAGTGTTGATTCGATAAGTTGTTACATTTAATATTAGTCGGTTGTATGTGATATAGCCGGATTATTAAATCAAGTGTTGATTCGATAATTTAATGTATAATTATATATTTGATATATTAATTTACATTAACTAATATTAGCTCACTTAAAAATTTCTTTTTCTCACTTTGTGCTTTAGTATATATGTGATATATATTAATGTACATTATTATATCTGTCATGCTTGATGCCACATGCAACATGGGTGTATGAGACTCACACCAAGCTTATGATAATGTATGGTTTTATTTATTTAAAGTTAATCAAAATTAGTTGGTAATTAGTCACATGGTTGAAGCTTGTGGAACCATTGACCAAGTCCACTAATTTTGTTTTACTTATAGATATTTATTAACCTAACCATTATTGTTTAGCCATGGTTTATTCTCTACATGGGTTAGTGTATGACACTAACTCACCTATGGTTGCTATTCTCATATCATGAGTTCATTCTCTCATCTTCATTCTTCATCTTCTTCTTCATTGAGAAAGCTTGCTAGCTTTTCTCAAGGTGAGAAAATATTGTGAGAAAAACAAATCTAAAGTGAGCCCATTTCCTACTTCATCATTCTCTACTATTTGCCATTTAGTTTAGGGTGTTTGCTTCACTAATTTCACCATTAGTGAAGAGGTAGCATGAGCTTGAGTCTTCTCGACGTAGATCATCTTCGGCCTCGAAGAATTAGAGCAAGCTTGTTCATTTCTTCATGTGAACCCTTACTAGAATTCGGGTGTTCACTAATTGGAGCGAAGGGACTACTACACGGACCTTTAGAAGTGAAGGACCGGTCTACAAAGGTTGTATTCCTCATTCACATAGATGTAAAGTTGTTTACATTGTTGTTCGTCTAAATCTCTAGTTAAGATTCTACAGTTAGGGTTCTTTAGAACGGCAAAAATTTGAAAACGGCATGAACGATGTCTCCCGAAACCTTGCTGCCGCGCTAAGTAACCCCACAATGACTGCCATCACAATGCTGGTAGTCAAGCAAAGATCCTAAGGGCTCTGCCAATATGTATAAACGATATGCTAAAAGAAACACATGCACATATTGTGGTAGAAATAAACTAAATAGCATACTACCATTTTGAGCAAGACTGTTAATACAACTGTGAATATCCTAAGCTTCCAATATGTAATATACATGCAGTATGATACAATAATGGCCTCTAGGGCATATCTCACTAACAATCTCCCACTTGCACTAAGGCCATGTATTGGCATATCGCAGACTTATCATATCGATTAGCCTCTCGAACTGCGCCTGAGGGATGACCTTTGTGAGTGGATCTGCAGTGTTGTTCTCTGTATATACTCTCCGCACCTCGATCTCCTGATGATCAACGGTCTCCCTGATCAGGTGGTACCGCCTCAAGATATGTCTGGACTTCTGATGGGACCTTAGTTCCTTCGCTAAAGCTATAGCCCTGTTGTTGTCACAATACAGCGGTATTGGATCGAAATGGATGGAACCACCTGAAGTTCTGTTACGAACTTCCTGATCTAGACGGCTTCTTTCGCGGCGTCACATGCAGCGATATACTCCGCTTCCATAGTCGAGTCAGCAACGGTGTCCTGTTTGGAGCTCTTCCAACAGACTACCCCTCCATTGAGGGTAAAGACATAACCCGACATGGACTTGGAATCATCCTTGTCACTCTGGAAGCTGGAGTCGGCGAAGGCCTCGACCTGGAGGTCTTCTCTGCCGTACACCAAGAACATCTCCTTAGTCCTTCTCAGGTACTTGAGAATGTTTTTTACTGCTATCCAGTGATTCTCTTCTGGGTTTGACTGATACCTGCTTACAACGCTCAGTACGTAAGCTACATCTGGTCTGGTACACAACATTGTATACATTATAGAGCCTACCGCAGAAGCGTAGGGTATAGTAGACATGCGATCCCTTTCTAAATCAGCCTTGGGAAACATCTCTTTGGAGAGGGTGATTCTGTTAGTTATATGTATGCCCTAGAGGCCATTACTGTACATAGGATGTATATTGTAGTGGATGCTGGGACATATATAGGGAGGACTTTCTTGCTCGACATGATAGTATGCTATCTGGTTACCCTTTACCTTAACGTGTATGCTGATTGTCTCTCTGTTACATGTTGGTAAAGCCCTTAGGATCTGTACTTCACTACCTGGACTATGATGCGGATCATACTAGTGGGGACATGGTAGTCCATAAGTACATCCTTCAAAGTCCCTAGTCGTGGGTATATCGAGACGGGGCATCGATATACCAGAGTAGACTAGCGTATACCTTCTCGACCCATACAGATGGGCGATGGATGATCCCATATCCATCGGTGTTTGACATCAGAGATGATATACGGGTGCTCAGTAGAGACTGGGTACACTGGACGGACTCGCCGAGAACTCCCAGATGGTATTATACCTTACGTCAGATGGCAGTTCTCTGGTGACACTGGTACAGAGTAGTCTGTTGACCCGAGATCGTCATAGAGTCTTGTGTGGTTCCCACTGTGCTTTGATTTCCATCTTACCACGTCCAAGAGGGCGTGCAAAATGGTGGTTTTTGGGTACAGTCCCCAGTCACATGGAGGCAATGAGCGATAGGAGGGGATTCGTCTCTCCCGGTATAGGGAGTTGATGTTGCGCTGTGTTTGATTGGCTATAACAGGAAATCCCTGGCCAGGGTTGCTGAGATTTACTGGTAAGTGTTACCAGTAGTTTCTCGAATTGTTATAGACCTCGTATCGACACGACTTATCGAGCTATTGGGGTCTGATGTTTACCACCCCTAGGCGAGATATGCGACATATCAGACGATCAGACCGGACTGTACGGTAGTGTTACTGGTTGGATTCACTGGAGTATGAGCGGGCTTGCTCGTCGATCTTCAGATCGCTCAATACCCGGGTGGCCGTTACGTTTAGCAGACCGCTTGCGGCTTGTGGGTGTTTGATATGATCATCATCTGCTGCCGGCGTATTGACGAGTCTTTAGAGTCCTACACAGAGGTTTCCTGGCTCAAGCGAAACGAAATAGGAGCGCATATGAGATATGTGCGGGACCGAGAATAATGCGTGTATGTGATACCGTATTTCATTCTTGCGATGAATGTGTCGTATGGTTATATGCGATATAACCTAGTTATCGAATCGAGGGTTGATTCGATAAGCCGATACATTGGATACTAGTCGGTTATATGCGATATGACCGGATCGTTAAATCAAGTGTTGATTTAATGATTTAATGCATAATAATATATTTGATATATTACTTTGCACTAACTAGTAATGGTTCACTTAAGATGGATTTTCTCACTCGGATGTGCACATTGTATATGTGATATACTTTTTGTGCACTTGATTGTATTATGTTTGATGATACATGTTTGCTTGAGTTTGTGTAAAGATTGAACCATGGTTATTTAAATGATTAGGGTTTACATTTTCATATCTATTTATTTATTTATTTATTATGGAAATGATAATGAAAAGAATGGTTGCTAGTTTTGTTTTATTCTTTGAACCTTCATGAAGCATTGACTTTAGTCAACCATTCTTATCTCATCCTTAACCCTAACCATTCCAACTAACCTTGGTTTAATCTCTACACCTAACCATGGTTTGCTTATGATAAGAATTGATTTTCTTTTCTATTTTAATTATTCTTATCATAACACTTTCTTCTTCTTCTTCCCAAAAACTCAAGAAGAAAAACTTGACTACATCAATGGTGGATTGATGATATGAGTGAGAAATCCAATTCTAAAGTCTACCCACTTCCTATTTCTTCATCCTCTACCTCTTGCCAAGTAGTAGAGTGTGTTTTCTTCACAAGTTTCTTGACTTGGTGAAGTCGGAGCTTGATTTAGCGATGCCTCGACATAGATCATCTTCGGCATGGACATCGATGACCTAGCCCGTCCATTCTCCGATGAAGCCGACGCAAGAGCCCGGATTTCGATTTGGACAGCGAGGATACTTCATTGCGGAGCTATGGTGGTGGAGAACCGAATCTACAAAGGTTGTATTTCCGTATCTCTTAGTTAATTGTTAACTAGTTATCTTTTCGCCTAGATTTCTAGCAAACGATCCGTTCACTAGGGTTTCTCGGCACCGTAATTTTTGAAATTGGCATGTTCGATGCCTTGCGAGACCTCACTAGGGTGCCTAGGAACCCTACAGTGGTATCAGAGCCTAGCTAGAGCCTTAGGCGAAGTCCAGACGGAATTTGAAGTCCGAACGAACCCGAAACCCGATCACAAACTTGCTCTCTGGATTTTTTCTAAAATCTGGAGTTTTTCGATATTAAAAATGCTTTAAAAATTCAGCAGGGAATTATAAGAATTACGACGCAAAAATTGAGTCATGAATAGTAAATATCGCGGCGGAACCGCGGCAGAAGCCTGGCTTCTGCGGCGGAACCGCGGCAGAAGCCTGGCTTCTGCGGCGGTTCCGCGGCGAGATGATGACGTCATCCTCCTATGTTTGCACGGTAACTCTTATTATATTATGCTGGATTTTCTGGGTATTTTTAAATTTTATTCAAGAGTTGAATTTTCTGGGATTGTTTTGGGGATTCGAATGTTCGATCGGATTATCAAATTTTGTCTGTTTGGCTTTCCGGATAAATTTTAGAATATGTTAAAAAGTTCGACCGGATATAAATACCCAATTTTTCCCCTGTCGGGAAATTTCCAAGTGTTGGATTTTTCCGTAGTTTAACGACGTTCTAAGTAGTGCAAGTAACGCGATGGTCCCTCTAGAAGACAACAAACCTTAACTCGATTATGTGACCGTCTTGAACTGCCCTTTGAACCTTAGGGTTTGGGGCAGTACGGCGTGCCACATGTGAGGCGTTGGCTTGACCCTTCTACGGCTGGACCGTTGGTACTGAGGCACGAACTGAATGCTGTTAGACTTATTTCATGTGTTGAGCAGTATCGGGAAAACTTGGGTGTTTGACTGTTCGATCGAAAAGTTTAACATTTTCTGTTTATCTGGAATGTGATACAATAATTGGAATTCACAGAAGTTATGTGATAACTGAATGAATGTTATAAACATAGCACTTTAGTCTCACTTGATCGGTTGCCACGGAATTTTGATGTGATCAAAAGTTCGTCGCAATCACGTAGCGTACGCGGATACTCGCCGGGTAAACTTAATAGACAGCCTCACTCCATAGCCCCGACCAAGTGACTGTAGGAGAACCCCGTCGCCGAAAGCATCCGTTCGGGTGCTCGCGGTAGCGGTGTTCCGCCTTGGTGCACTTCGTCGAGGGCGACGGGGTGCGGCCGTCTATTGAAGTTTGCGACGAGCATTCGATCAAAATGTCGGGAATCCTGTTGAATTGCCCGACTTGGTATTGAAAAGTGTTTTCGATAAAGAGACTAAAATGCAGGGTTTATAATTGTTAGGCATGCGATATCTAAGGAATTCATTTGGTCAGGCATGAGATGTCTGAGGTGATTGCGGATTCCAACTGTTGTAGTTTTACACTTTCTTTTCTGTGACCGTAAGTGTAATATGTGATATCGCCGGTTTCGTTGCTATATGTCAACGACAATTGGGATGCGCATGTTTACTTACGTTGATGACATGTGATGTTATGTGTTGCTGGATATGTTATATTGGATCGTCGTGTTTGAATAGCCGGGGGTTTTTATGTGAGATGAGTGTTTTTCATTTTCATTCATGTAAAAACTTGTATGTAATATTCTTTTATTGGGGCACTTCCAGGTTGCGGAAGATGTCACCGTTTGTATATTATTTACTTTTCCGCACTAGGATAGACCCAAGGAGGAGGGCACAAGTAACCGGGTTCTGGAGTCCAGTGGGAGACCAACTCGAGGAGTCGAGTCCGGGTCTCCTAACTCCAGAATTGGTAGGGTTGCTTACCGCTCTCGTAGGGGTCTAGGGGTGTGGGTTTGGCTATTCATCGCGACCGTGGAATCCGTGTTTTATACTGGCTCGTATTGAAAACACGGATGTCCTAGTATATCCAATATTTCATATGATTCTTCTGCTGCAATAATCTGTGATGTGATCATGTGATGTTCTGTGATAAATGTTGTATATAGTATATATGATATATTATATAGGCGTTACTTATGTTTTACACCCGCGCTAGCCCTGCCCCGCTCTGCCGTTAGTCACCTAACCTAACGGTGCACGAAGGGACATCGAGGCGAATGCGGATGGCATAAGTGTACGTCGTATTTATCTGTGATGTTTAGGTACTTTAAATGATGGGACTTCATTAATGTGATTAATGAAATAAAAGAAACCTAAGATGTTGTAGAATCGAATTTCAAAATAAAACAGGTAGCTACAGTTCTTGCTTTGCACAGAGGTATATGTGATATATCCTGCACCTTATTCGATGAGGAAAGGACCGAGATCCCTTCACCGGGAGTGACTCCTTTAGCAATAACTGGCAGATGCTACACACTCGGTTTGTCTTTTGATTGCTTTTAAGAGTTTTTGCTTTGCACAGTGATATATATGATATATCCCGCACCTCATTCGACGAGGAAAGGACCGACGATCCCTTCACCGGGAGTGACTCCTTTAGCAAAACTAGAAAAGCCTCAAAAGCACTCCATTTTAAAATCATTTGATTCTACAACGATATCAAGTTCATTACGCAATAGGTTTTCAGAAAAACCTGTCGTAGCCCTCCGTCATTTCAGATATGTACTGGTTAGTATTCGTGCTGCGTTTGTTGACCTCTGTCAAGGCGTAGTGTGCGGTAGCTGATTAGTGCTTGTCTGCATAAGCATATGATGTGATTGATTTAGGGTAGTCGTGCGACCTTGTTGACCTCTGTCAAGGGTCGTGCGGGTGGGTTTACTTCAATCAGGAAATGACGGGTTGAACTTGACTAGCAGCCTATGGTTTGTTGACCTCTGTCAAGGTCTTAGGACGCTAGGGGCAAAATATTATCGGGAATTTCAAGTGTTGAAATTTGCAATGAGATTGCATACCTTCTATGAGATAGTTGGATCCCGATACCCGCTGCGAGTAAGTGTTACTCCTGGGAGAGTTTTATACATTACAATTAGCCGATCAAGTAGGTGTCTAGAAAGGTGTTAACGAGGTTACGCCTGTGGGAAAACGAGGTTTACATTAATTAGGTTCGTGCGAAAGCACGGGGGACCTCCCTCAAAGTACCGACACTGGCCTGGCTGAAAGATTGGCGAACTTGTAGTGTGTAATTAATCCCGGCTAGTCTTTCCTTTTAGGGTTTGAAGGAAGATTTGATAAAAAGCAGTGGGAGCCATCCTGATTAGATAAAATAATAACCAATCTATTCTTGACAGAGCGCACGCTGAGTGTTTTCTTCTCTCTCTCCAGGTAGCGACCATATCACGCCTTAATCAAGATAATAATACGGATTATTGACCGAACCCGCTTGTTATACTGAGCTGGGGAACGTTGGTCCCGCTCCAACTTATAATTGTTATAAGACAGAGCAGGAAATTGGGGATTACCAGAATTCCCGTGCCACCCAAACGAGGAGAGTGCATGATGATGCATCATCTTCGGGTGTGTTCATTACAGAGAACTGTTTCTCAGTATCTTTTACGTCCTGGGTATGTGATACCAGATCAGGATCCCAGATATGTAATCTGTTACATAGGGCTACAGATAGGTAGAGAACTGAGAACGGGTGATAAGTTTCATGAGGCAGAAAACGGGGCAAGAGTTGCAGCCAAGTCTGTTGGTCACTGTCACCCTGTATTACAATACATTGATTCTGAACGAATGTCATTAGATACCGAACCTGATATACAAAATCATATCAGTCTCTTTATTAAAGAAACGATAAAATTTTGTATTGTTGGATAATGTTTTGAACATTTCCTATATCAAAAGTTGATCGGTTCAGGCATGTTATCTAAAAGCATTGATGTTCTAAATCAAACTACAGTTCTTAGTATACGGATCACACACAAGAGGAAGAGTTCAGAAATGAACGAATACTTCTTGAGGCATTGTAGACTAGGTCAGATCAATGTGACCCGACAAGCTAGAGTTACATAAAGATGCATATTTAAATCAGTTTGAATTTACATCATGTGAAACTCGCCAGTCATGTCACAGAGATAAGATGACCATAGCTCTGTTTACTGGAAACAGAGAAAGAGTTAGTGAACTCTTGGGATGATACATGTTGATGTATGTTAGGTCCCCTGTCTACACATGCCAAGACAGGTTCTTTATACTTCATTATATTCTCTGATAATCTCTTAAGATTCAGACATATGTTCCTGTTGAAACACAAGTCCGAACCTTTTGAGATATTCACAGAATATAAGTTAGAAGTAGAGAACCAATACGGGTATAAGTATTATGTCCTTTGATGTGATCGAGGAGGAGAATACTTGAGCACGAAAATCCTGGATTATTCCAAAGGAGAATGAGATTCTCTCTCAGCATTACTCCTCTGAATACACCATAGCACGATGGTATATCAGGGCGGAGCAATCACACCCTATATGATAAGGTGTGCTCTATGATGAGTACTACTGAGATACCTATTTCCTTTTTGGGAGTTATGCACTTGAGAAGCTGCATACCTATTGAATAGGGTTCAAATCAAATCAGTCGCCTACCATTTCATATGTGATATGGAAAGGGAAGAACCCATGTCTTAAGCTAGTTAAGATTTGGGGTTGTCCGGCCTATGTCTAAAAGCAAAATCCGGACAAACTCGAGGCAAGATCTGTTATGTAGAACTGGAAAGGTTCCAGCTATACAAAATACAGCTGATGATTTGATAGAACCAAAGGATTCAATAGTTACCAACGAACCTCAGCCTCTCCGCCGATCTAGTAAGGTTCCTCACCCACCTGAGAGATACTTCGGTTCCTCTATGACAGTGGGAGCAAGGATTGCATCATGAGATGATGACCCAACTAGTTTCGAGCTGGCCATCAGGAGTGGGACTCTGTAAGAATGGCTGGATGCTTAGCGATCTGAGATGGAATCCATGCACACCAACAAAGAATGGACTTTGGTTGCTATATCTGAAGGGTTAAATCCCCATCAGGAGCAAGTATATCTTGAGAAGATTACTTGGTGTAGATGGAAAAGTTGAGACTTTCAAAGCTAGACTTGTTAAAGCTTTTCGTCATCGACCAGGCGTGGATAATGATGAAACATTTTCAAGTGGCTATGCTTAAGTCCATCCAGATCCTACTTGCCACGGCTACATACCATGACTACGATATCTGGCGGTTGGGTGCCATGACTGCTTTTCTAAATGATGTTTTAGAAGAGAAAGTCTATAAGTACACAGCCAGAGGGCTTCGTAGAAAGTGGGAGCAGCGGAAACGTGTGCAAGATGCTTTATAGGATAAAGCAGGTATCGCGGAGTTGGAACATCTATTTTGATGAAGTAGTCAAACAGTTTGACATCATCAAAATGGTAGATGAACCTTGTATATACAAAAGGGTAGTAGGGAGTATGGTGATGATCCTCGTAGAGTACCTGGATGACATACTCTTGATAGGGAAGGAGTTTTCTATGCTACGCTCGATCGATCTCCGCTTATCACAATGATTCTCCATATAGGATCAAAATGATACCTCCTAAATCCTGGGTTTTTGGATCTATGAGATAGATCTAATTGGATGTTAGGACTCTCACTAGTTGTAGTGAGACGGTATCAACCGATCCTGGGGAGAATCACTGGAAGGGTTCCAGGGTGATAAAGACGACTGAATGTCAGTCACAGGCATTGTCTTTACCCTCAGTGGAGGGACGGTATGTTGGAAGAGTTCCAAGCTAGATACCGTGACATACTAGACGATAAAGGCTGGATACATCGCTACTTAAGATGCTACCAAAGAGGCTGTTTGGGTGTATATTGGTTCATGAGATGAACTATGTTCCTCCCATTGTGTGACAATGGAGTTGTGGCTTATGCCAAGGAACGCCGGTCCCATCAGTGATCCAGACATATTCTAAGGCAGTATCACTTGATCATGGAGATGGTTGATCTCCAGGGAGATCGAGGTTAGGAGAGTAGATTCAGAGGACAAAACAGCGGATCCACTCACAAAGGCCTGTTCCCAGAGAGAGACTTTCATGGGATGGTTGAGTATGAGATACTGCAACCACTGCTACAGATGGCCCTAGTGCAAGTGGGAGATTGTTAGTTATATGTATGCCCTAGAGGCCATTACTGTACATAGGATGTATATTGTAGTGGATGCTGGGACATATATAGGGAGGACTTTCTTGCTCGACATGATAGTATGCTATCTGGTTACCCTTTACCTTAACGTGTATGCTGATTGTCTCTCTGTTACATGTTGGTAAAGCCCTTAGGATCTGTACTTGACTACCTGGACTATGATGCGGATCATACTAGTGGGGACATGGTAGTCCATAAGTACATCCTTCAAAGTCCCTAGTCGTGGGTATATCGAGACGGGGCATCGATATACCAGAGTAGACTAGCGTATACCTTCTCGACCCATACAGATGGGCGATGGATGATCCCATATCCATCGGTGTTTGACATCAGAGATGATATACGGGTGCTCAGTAGAGACTGGGTATACTGGACGGACTCGCCGAGAACTTCCAGATGGTATTATACCTCACGTCAGATGGCAGTTCTCTGGTGACACTGGTACAGAGTAGTCTGTTGACCCGAGATCGTCATAGAGTCTTGTGTGGTTCCCACTGTGCTTTGATTTCCATCTTACCACGTCTAAGAGGGCATGCAAAATGGTAGTTTTTGGGTACAGTCCCGAGTCACATGGAGGCAATGAGCGATAGGAGGGGATTCGTCTCTCCCGGTATAGGGAGTTGATGTTGCGCTGTGTTTGATTGGCTATAACAGGAAATCCCTGGCCAGGGTTGCTGAGATTTACTGGTAAGTGTTACCAGTAGTTTCTCGAATTGTTATAGACCTCGTATCGACACGACTTATCGAGCTATTGGGGTCTGACGTTTACCACCCCTAGGCGAGATATGCGACATATCAGACGATCAGACCGGACTGTACGGTAGTGTTACTGGTTGGATTCACTGGAGTGTGAGCGGGCTTGCTCGTCGATCTTCAGATCGCTCAATACCCGGGTGGCCGTTACGTTTAGCAGACCGCTTGTGGCTTGTGGGTGTTTGATATGATCATCATCTGCTGCCGGCGTATTGACGAGTCTTTAGAGTCCTACACAGAGGTTTCCTGGCTCAAGCGAAACGAAATAGGAGAGCATATGAGATATGTGCGGGACCGAGAATAATGCATGTATGTGATACCGTATTTCATTCTCGCGATGAATGTGTCGTATGGTTATATGCGATATAACCTAGTTATCGAATCGAGGGTTGATTCGATAAGCCGATACATTGGATACTAGTCGGTTATATGCGATATGACCGGATCGTTAAATCAAGTGTTGATTTAATGATTTAATGCATAATAATATATTTGATATATTACTTTGCACTAACTAGTATTGGTTCACTTAATATGGATTTTCTCACTCGGATGTTCACATTGTATATGTGATATACTTTTTGTGCACTTGATTGTATCATGTTTGATGATACATGTTTGCTTGAGTTTGTGTAAAGATTGAACCATGGTTATTTAAATGATTAGGGTTTACATTTTCATATCTATTTATTTATTTATTTATTATGGAAATGATAATGAGAAGAATGGTTGCTAGTTTTGTTTTATTGTTTGAACCTTCATGAAGCATTGACTTTAGTCAACCATTCTTATCTCATCCTTAACCCTAACCATTCCAACTAACCTTGGTTTAATCTCTACACCTAACCATGGTTTGCTTATGATAAGAATTGATTTTCTTTTCTATTTTAATTATTCTTATCATAACACTTTCTTCTTCTTCTTCCCAAAAACTCAAGAAGAAAAGCTTGACTACATCAATGGTGGATTGATGATATGAGTGAGAAATCCAATTCTAAAGTCTACCCACTTCCTATTTCTTCATCCTCTACCTCTTGCCAAGTATTAGAGTGTGTTTTCTTCACAAGTTTCTTGACTTGGTGAAGTCGGAGCTTGATTTAGCGATGCCTCGACGTAGATCATCTTCGGCATGGACATCGATGACCTAGCCCGTCCATTCTCCGATGAAGCCGACGCAAGAGCCCGGATTTCGATTTGGACAGCGAGGATACTTCATTGTGGAGCTATGGAGGTGGAGAACCGGATCTACAAAGGTTGTATTTCCGTATCTCTTAGTTAATTGTTAACTAGTTATCTTTTCGCCTAGATTTCTAGCAAACGATCCGTTCACTAGGGTTTCTCGGCACCGTAATTTTTGAAATTGGCATGCTCGATGCCTTGCGAGACCTCACTAGGGTGCCTAGGAACCCTACAGATTCCGTGACAAGCCGGTAGATTACCGCGCTTTGAATCTTCCATACTGAATCTTTTCAGTATGGTGTTGATGTACTTGGACTGTGAAAGTCCTATCATCCTTTTAGATCTATCATGATGTAGGGTTCCTAGGAACACTCAAGAGACTCCACAAGGCATCAACCATGCCAAAATCAAATTTTTCTAGGTGCCGAACAACCCTAATGATAGATCGTTAACTAGAGGCAAAGGCGAAACTAGGAAGTAAACAGCTTTATTGCTAAGTGAATGGAAATACAACCTTTGTAGATCCGGTCCTCCACTTCCTTAGCTCCGTGACGATGTCCCTTCGCTGCGATCATCGGATCTCGGATTCTCGCGGTGGTTTCATCGAAGAAATGATCGGGCTAGGTCGATGACTTCGATGCCGAAGATGATCTACGTCGAGGCGACTCTAACTCGAGCTCCAACTTCACCAAGTCATGAAACTTGTGAAGAAAACACCCTATACTACATGGCAAGTGGTAGAGGATGAAGAAATAGGAAGTGGGTTCACTTTGGATTTGGATTTCTCACTTGATTTCATCACTTGACATTTTTCTAGAAAGCTTTTCTTTTCTTCACTTGAAGAAGAAGATGAAGAAGAAGAAAAAGAATAATGAATTAATTCCAAAAAGAAAAATGAAGTGATGGTTATCATAATGCAACCATGGGTGAGGCTAACTCATGTAGAGAGCAAACCCTAGTTTAGGTAATGGTTAGGTTTAAAAGATAAAACAAAATGGTTACTTTATCAAAGCTTCATGAAGTTTCAACAAAAATACAAAGCAAGACACCATTTCATTTTAACTAAAATGAATAAATAAAATAAATAAATCAAATTAAAACCTAACCATTAACCTAAAGATGGTTTAAAGCAAGCATACACCCAAGTTTGCATGTATCATCAAATATGATACAATCAAGTGCACAATAAAATATATCATATATACAATGTGCACAATTAAGTGAGATAATCAATCTTAAGTGAACCAATACTAGTTAATGTAAAGTAATATATCAAATATATAATTATACATTAAATCATTAAATCAACACTTGATTTAACGATCCGGTCATATCGCATATGACCGACTAATATCAAGTGTATCAATGTACCGAATCAACACTTGATTCGGTATCCCGGCTATATCACATATAACCTGCCGATGATACAAATCGCAAGAATAGAATACAGTATCACATACTGGTATTATTCTCGGTCCCGCACATATCTCATATGCGCTCCTATTTCGTTTCGCTTGAGCCAGGAAACCTCTGTGTAGGACTCTAAAGACTCGTCAATACGCCGGCAGCAGATGATGATCATATCAAATACCTACAAGCCGCAAGCGGTCTGCTAAACGTAACGGCCACCCGGGTATTGAGCGATCAGAAGATCAACGAGCAAGCCCGCTCACACTCCTGTGAATCCAACCAGTAACACTTACCGTACAGTCCGGTCTGATCGTCTGATATGTCGCATATCTCGCCTAGGGGTGGTAAACGTCAGACCCCAGTAGCTCGATAAGTCGTATCGATATGAGGTCTATAACAGTTCGAGATACTACTGATAACACTTACCAGTAAATCTCAGCAACCCTGGCCAGGGATTTCCGGTTATAGCCAATCGAACACAGCGCAACATCAACTCCCTATACCGGGAGAGACGAATCCCCTCCTATCGCTCATTGCCTTCATGCGATTCGGGACTGTACCCAAAAGCCATCGTTTTGCACGCCCTCTTGGACGTGGTAAGGTGGAAATCAAAGCACAGTGGGAATCACACAAGACTCTATGACGATCTCGGGTCTACAGACTAACCTGTACCAGTGTCACCAGAGAACTGCCATCTGACGTAAGGTATAATACCATCTGGGAGTTCTCGACGAGTCCGTCCAGTGCACCCAGTCTCTACTGAGCACCCGTATATCATCTCTGATATCAAACACCAATGGATATGGGATCATCCATCGCCCATCTGTATGGGTCGAGAAGGTATACGCTAGTCTACTGTGGTATATCGATGCCCCGTCTCGATATACCCACGACTAGGGACCTTGAAGGATGTACTTATGGACTACCATGTCCCTACTAGTATGATCCACATCATAGTTCAGGTAGTCAAGTACACATCCTAAGGGCTTTACCAACATGTAATAGAGAGACAATTAGTGTACACGTTAAGGTGAAGAGCAACAAGATAGCATACTATCATGTCGAGCAAGAAAGTCCTCCCTATATATGTCCAAGCATCCACTACAATATACATCCTATGTATAGTAATGGCCTCTAGGGCATACATATATCTAACAATCTCCCACTTGCACTAGGGTCATCTGATAGCAGTGGTTGTAGTATCTCATACTCAACCATCCCGTAATAGTCTCTCTCTGGGAAAAGGCCTTTGTGAGTGGATCCGCCGTGTTGTCCTCTGAGTCTGCTCTCCTAACCTCGATCCCCTGGAGATCAACCATCTCCACGATCAGGTGACACTGCCTTAGAATATGTCTGGATCACTGATGGGACGGGCGTTCCTCGGCATAAGCCACAACTCCATTGTCACACAATGGGAAGAACTAAGTTCATCTCATGTACTGATATACATCCAGACAGCCTCTTTGGTAGCATCTTAAGTAGCGATATATCCAGCCTTTATCGTCTAGTATGCCACGGTATCTAGCTTGGAACTCTTCCAATGTACCGTCCCTTTACTGAGGGTAAAGACAATGCCTGTGACTGACATTCAGTCGTCTTTATCACCCTGGAACCCTTCCAGTGATTCTCCCCAGGATCGATTGATACCATCTCACTACATCTAGTGAGTATCCTAACATCCAATTACATCTATCTCATAGATGAAAACTCAGGATTTAGGAGGTATCACTTTGGTCCTATATGGAGAATCCTTGTGATAAGCGGAGATTGACCAAGCGTAGCATAAGAAACTCCTTTCTTATCAAGAGTATGTCATCCACGTACTCTACGAGGATCACCACCATACTCCCTACTACCTTTTTGTTTATACAAGGTTCATCTACTATTTTGATGATGTCAAACTCTTTGACTAACACATCAAAACAGACGTTCCAACTCCGCGATGCCTGCTTTATCACATAAAACATCTTGCTCGCGTTTCCGCTGCTCCCACTGTCTACGAGGCCCTCTGGCTGTGTACTTATAGACACACTCTTCTAAAACATCACTTAGAAAAGCAGTCATGGCACTCAACCTCCAGATATCGTAGTCATGGTATGTAGCCGTGGCAAGTAGGATCTGGACGGACTTAAGCATAGCTACTTAGAAAGGGTTTCATCATAATCCATACCTGGTCAATGATGCAAACTTTTAACAAGTCTAGCTTTGAAAGTCTCAACCTTTCCATGTACACCAAGTAATCTTCTCAAGATATACTTGCTCCTGATGGGGATTTAACTTTTCAGATAAAGCAACCAAAGTCCATACTTTGTTGGTGTATAAGGATTCCATCTCAGATCGCTAAGCATCCAGCCATTCTTACAGAGTCCCACTCCTGATGGCCAGCTCGAAACTAGTTGGGTCATCATCTCATGATGCAATCCTCGCTCCCACGGTCATAGAGAAACCGAAGTAACTCTCTTGTGGGTGAGGAACCCTACTAGATCGGCGGAGAGGCTGAGGTTCGTTGGAAACTATTGAATCCTTTGGTTCTACCAAATCATCAGCTGCAGTTTGTATAGCTGGAACCTTTCCAGTTCTACAGAACTGACCCTGCCTCGATGTTGTCCGGATTTTGCTTTTAGACATAGGCCGGACAACCCTAAATCTTAACAAACTTAAGATATGGACTCTTCCCTTTCCATATCACATATGAAGTGGTAGGCAATTGATTTGATTTGAACCCTATTCAATAGGTATGCAGCTTCTTAAGTGCATAACTCCCAAAAGGAAATAGGTAACTCAGTAGTACTCATCATAGAGCACAATATATATAATATGGTGTGATTGCTCCGCCCCGATACAGCGTTGTGCTGTGGTGTATTCAGAGGAGTAACACTGAGAGAGAATCTCATTCTCCTTTAGAATAGTCCAGGAATGCCATGCACAAGTATTCTCCTCCCTGATCTTATCATAGGACATAATACTTATACCCGGTTTTTGGTTCTCTACTTCTAACTTATATTCTGTGAATATCTCAAAAGTTTCGGACTTGTGTTTCAACAGGAACATATGTCTGAATCTTGAGAGATCATCAGTGAATGTAATGAAGTACAAAAAACCGATCCTGGCATATGCAGACAGGGGACCTTGCATACATCAACATGTATCAATCCCAAGAGTTTACTAACTCTTTCTCTGTTTCCAATAAACAGAGCTATGGTCATTTTATCTTTGTGACATGACTGGCAAGTTTCATAAGATGTAAATTCAAACTGATTTAAATATGCATCTAAATGTAACTTCAGCCAGTCGGGTCGCATTGATATGACCTAGTCTACAATGCCTCAAGAAGGATTCGTTTATTTTTGAACTCTTCCTCTTGTGTGTGTTCCGTATACTAAGAACTGTAGTTTGATTTAGAACATCAATGCTTTTAGATAACGTGCCTGAACCGATCAACTTTTGATATAGGAGATGTTCAAAACATTATCCAACAATACAAAATTTTATCATTTCTTTACTAATAAAGAAACTGATATGATTTTGTTTATCAGGTTCGGTATCTAATAACATTCGTTCTGAATCAATGTATTTGGAATACAGGGTGATGGTGACCAACAGACTTGGCTACAACACTTGCATCGTTTTCTGTCTCATGAAACTTATCACCCGTTCTCAGTTCTCTGCCTATCTGTAGCCCATATAACAGATTACATATGCGGGATCCTGATCCGGTATCACATACCCAGGACGTAAAGAATACTGAGAAACAGTTCTCTGTAACGAACACACCCGAAGATGGTGCATCAACATGCACTTTCTTCGTTTGGGCGGCACGGGAAATCTAATATTCCCCTATTTCCTGCTCTGTCTTATAACAATTATAAGTTGGATCGGGACCAACGTTCTCCAGCTCAGTATAACAAGCGGGTTCGGTCAATATATCCGTTTTATTATCTTGATTAAGGCGTGATATGGTCGCTACCTGGAGAGAGAGAGAAGAAAACACTCAGCGTGCGCTCTTGCAAGATCAGATTGGTTATTATTTTATCTAATCAGAATGGCTCCCACTATTTTTATCAAATCTTCCTTCAAACCCTAAAAGGAAAGACTAGCCGGGATTAATTACACGCTACAAGTTCGCCAATCTTTCAGACAGGCCAGTGTCGGTACTTTGAGGGAGGTTCCCCGTGCTTTCGCGCGGACCTAATTACAGTAAACCCGTTTTCCCAGAGGCGTAACCCCGTTTTCCCAGAGGCGTAACCCCGTTGACACCTTTCTAGACACCTACTTGATCGACTAATTGTAATGTGTAAAACTCTCCCAGGAATAATAATTACTCACAGTGGGTATCGGGATCCAACTATCTCATAGAAGGTATGCAATCTCATTGCAAATTTCAACACTTGAAATTCCCGATAATATTTTGCCCCTAGTGTTCTATGACCTTGACGAATGCTAAACAACCCATAGTCCACTAGTCAAGTTCAACCCGTACATTTCTTGATTGAATTAAACCCACCCGCACGACCCTTGACGAATGCCAAACAACGCCGTATGAATACCCTAATCCAATCTGCATCATATGCATAAGCAGATAAATACTAGTTAGCTACCGTACACTATGCCTTGACGAATGCCAAACTACCGCAGCACGAATACTAAGTAGTACTTATCTGAAATGACGGAGGGCTACGACAGGTTTTTCAGAAAACCTATTGCGTAATGAACTTGATATCGTTGTAGGATCGAATGAATTTTGAAATGGAGTGTTTTTTAGGCTTTTCTAGTTTTGCTAAAGGGGTCACTCCCGGTGAAGGGATCGTCGGCCCTTTCCTCATCGAATAAGGTGCAGGATATATCAAATATACCGCTGTGCAAAGCAAAAACTATAGAAGCAATCAAAAGACAAACCGAGGGGTGTAGCATTTTCCAGTTATTGCTAAAGGAGTCACTCCCGGTGAAGGGATCTCGGTCCTTTCCTTATCGAATAAGGTGCAGGATGTTCTACAAGGAACACCGCGATGCAAAGCAAGAACTGTAGCTACCTGTTTTTGAAAATTCGTTTCCACAACATCTTAGGTTTCTTTTCTTTCATTAATCATATTAATGAAGTCCCATCATTTAAGTTACCTAAACATCACAGATAAATACGACGTACACTTATGCCATCCGCATTCGCCTCGATGTTCCCTTATGCACCGTTAGGTTAGGTAACTAACGACAGAGCAGGGCAGGGCTAGCGCGGGTGTAAAACATAAGTAACGTCTATATAATATATCATATATATCATATACCGTATCTATCATCACATATCAAATGATCATATCACAGATATCGCAGCAGAAGAATCATATGAAATATTGGATATACTAGGACGTCCGTGTTTTCAATACGAGCCTGTATAAAACACGGATTCCACGGTCGCGATGAATAGCCAAACCCACACCCCTAGACCCCTACGAAAGCGGCAAGCAACCCTATCAATTCTAGAGTTAGGAGACCCGGACTCGACTCCTCGAGTTGGTCTCCCACTGGACTCCAGAACCCGGTTACTTGTGCCCTCCTCCTTGGGTCTATCCTAGTGCGGAAAAGTAAATAATATACAAAAGGTGACATCTTCCGCAACCTGGAAGTGCCCCAATAAAAGAATATTACATACAAGTTTTTACATGAACGAAAATAAAAACTCTCATCTCACATAAAACCCCCGGCTATTCAAAACGCGACGATCCAATATAACATATCCAGCAACACATAACATCACATGTCATCAACGTAAGTAAATATGCGCATCCCAATTGTCGTTGACATATAGCAACGAAACCGGCGATATCACATATTACACTTACGGTCACAGAAAAGAAAGTGTAAAACTACAATAGTTGGAATCCGCAACCTTTTTAGACATCGCATGCCTAATCAAATGAATTACTTAGACATCGCATGCCTAACAATTATAAACCCCGCATTTTAGTCTCATTATCGAAAACTCTTTTCAATATCAAGTCGGGCAATTCAACAGGATTCCCGACACCCGGTACGAATGCTCGTCGCAAACTTTAGTAGACGGCTGCACCCCCGATACCGTCGACGAAGTGCACTAAGGCGGAACACCGCTACCGCGAGCACCCGAACGGATGTTTTCGGCGGCGGGGTTCTCCTACAGTCACTTAGTCGGGGCTTTGGGGTGTGGCTGTCTATTAAGTTTACCGGCGAGTATCCGCGTACGCAATGTGATTGCGACGGACTTTTGATCACATCAAAATCCCGTGGCAACCGATCAAGTGAGACTAAAGTGCTATGTTTATAACATTCATATTAGTTATCTCATAACTACTTGTGAATTCCAAATATTGTATCACATTCCAGATACATGGAAAATGTTAAACTTTTCGATCGAACAATCAAACACCCAAGTTTTCCCGAAACAGGTCAACACATGAAATAAGTTTAAAAATATCCACTTCATGCCTCAGTACCAACGGTCCAGCCGTAGAAGGGTCAAGCCAACGCCTCACATGTGGCACGCCGTACTGCCCCAAACCCTAAGGTTCAAAGGGCAGTTCAAGATGGTCACATAATCGAGTTAAGGTTTGTTGTCTTCTAGAGGGACCATCGCGTTACTTGCACTACTTAGAACGTCATTAAACTACGGAAAAATCCAACAATTGGAAATTTCCCGGCAGGGGAAAAAGTGGGTATTTATATCCGGTCGAACTTTTTAACATGTTCTAAAAATACCCGGAAAACAAAGTAAACAAAGTTAAATAATCCGATAGAATCATCGAGTCCCCAATACAACCCCAGAACACTCAACTCTTGAGTCAAAATAAAAATACCCATAAAATATAAATCACAGAAATAGCAATTGTGGTGGAAAAATGATGGCCTGTATCCTCTGTACGGCCGCGGAACCGCGGCCCAAGCAGGCTATTGCCGCGGTTCCGCGGTGGAATGTACGAATTAGGCAGTCGTTTTTCACCACAATTCTTATATTTTCCTGCTGAATTTTTCAGGTATTTTTAATTCAGAAAAATCCATAATTTTCAAAAATGTACAAAGAAGGGTTATTGATTAGGGTTTCGGGTTCGATCGGGTTTCTAACTTCGTCTACGCATCGCCTAAGGCTCTAGCTAGGCTCTGATATCACTGTAGGGTTCCTAGGCACACTCAAGAGACTCCACAAGGTATCAACCGTGCCAAAATCAAATTTTTCTAGGTGCCGAACAACCTTAATGATAGATCGTTAACTAGAGGCAAAGGCGAAACTAGCAAGTAAACAGCTTTATTGCTAAGTGAATGGAAATACAACCTTTGTAGATCCGGTCCTCCACTTCCTTAGCTCCGTGACGATGTCCATTCACTGCGATCATCGGATCCCGGACTCTCGCGGTGGTTTCATCGAAGAAATGATCGGGCTAGGTCGATGACTTCGATGCCGAAGATGATCTACGTCGAGGCGACTCTAACTCGAGCTCCAACTTCACCAAGTCATGAAACTTGTGAAGAAAACACCCTATACTACATGGCAAGTGGTAGAGGATGAAGAAATAGGAAGTGGGTTCACTTTGGATTTGGATTTCTCACTTGATTTCATCACTTGACATTTTTCTAGAAAGCTTTTCTTTTCTTCACTTGAAGAAGAAGATGAAGAAGAAGAAAAAGAATAATGAATTAATTCCAAAAAGAAAAATGAAGTGATGGTTATCATAATGCAACCATGGGTGAGGCTAACTCATGTAGAGAACAAACCCTAATTTAGGTAATGGTTAGGTTTAAAAGATAAAACAAAATGGTTACTTTATCAAAGCTTCATGAAACTTCAACAAAAATACAAAGCAAGCCACCATTTCATTTTAACTAAAATGAATAAATAAAATAAATAAATCAAATTAAAACCTAACCATTAACCTAAAGATGGTTTAAAGGAAGAATACACCCAAGTTTGCATGTATCATCAAATATGATACAATCAAGTGCATAATAAAATATATCATATATAAAATGTGCACATTCAAGTGAGATAATCAATCTTAAGTGAACCAATACTAGTTAATGTAAAATAATATATCAAATATATAATTATACATTAAATCATTAAATCAACACTTGATTTAACGATCCGGTCATATCGCATATGACCGACTAATATCAAGTGTATCAATGTACCGAATCAACACTTGATTCGGTATTCCGGCTATATCACATATAACATGTCGATGATACAAATCGCGAGAATAGAATACAGTATCACATATTGGTATTATTCTCGATCCCGCACATATCTCATGTGCGCTCCTATTTCGTTTCGCTTGAGCCAGGAAACCTCTGTGTAGGACTCTAAAGACTCGTCAATACGCCGGAGCAGGTGATGATCATATCAAACACCTACAAGCCGCAAGCGGTCTACTAAACGTAACGGACACCCGGGTATTGAGCGATCAGAAGATCAACGAGCAAGCCCGCTCACACTCCTGTGAATCCAACCAGTAACACTTACCGTACAGTCCGGTCTGATCGTCTGATATGTCGCATATCTCGCCTAGGGGTGGTAAACGTCAGACCCCAGTAGCTCGATAAGTCGTATCGATATGAGGTCTATAACAGTTCGAGATACTATTGATAACACTTACCAGTAAATCTCAGCAACCCTGGCCAGGGATTTCCGGTTATAGCCAATCGAACACAGCGCAACATCAACTCCCTATACCGGGAGAGACGAATCCCTCCTATCGCTCATTGCCTCCATGTGATTCGGGACTGTACCCAAAAGCCACCGTTTTGCACGCCCTCTTGGACGTGGTAAGGTGGAAATCAAAGCACAGTGGGAATCACACAAGACTCTATGACGATCTCGGGTCTATAGACTAACCTGTACCAGTGTCACCAGAGAACTGCCATCTGACGTGAGGTATAATACCATCTGGGAGTTCTCGGCGAGTCCGTCCAGTGTACCCAGTCTCTACTGAGCACCCGTATATCATCTCTGATGTCAAACACCAATGGATATGGGATCATCCATTACCCATCTGTATGGGTCGAGAAGGTATACGCTAGTCTACTCTGGTATATTGATGCCCCGTCTCGATATACCCACGACTAGGGACCTTGAAGGATGTACTTATGGACTACCATGTCCCCACTAGTATGATCCGCATCATAGTCCAGGTAGTCAAGTACACATCCTAAGGGCTTTACCAACATGTAACAGAGAGACAATCAGTGTACACGTTAAGGTGAAGAGCAACCTGATAGCATACTATCATGTCAAGCAAGAAAGTCCTCCCTATATATGTCCAAGCATCCACTACAATATACATCCTATGTATAGTAATGGCCTCTAGGGCATACATATAACTAACACATGATAGATCTGGATCCCCAGAATGTAGAAGGCATCAACCAGGTCCTTCATGGAGAACCTTTGTAACAAGAATCCCTTGACTGATTGTAGCATAGGAATGTCATTTCCTATCAAGAGAATGTCATCTACGTACTGTAAGTGCACGGCGGCGCCCCGGCCGTCAATCCGACGGCCAAATGCGGAAGCGGTGATAAACTTTAATTTTCTTTGGACTGGCAAACCGCCGCGCACTAATACCCGGATCGAACCATTAACTAGTCCTAGCTAACAATAAGATGGGAAAGAGATATACCGACGATCCAAGTCCTCCGGTCTTCTCGTCGTCTTCCCGATCTCCTGCGGAATGTCCCGTGTCCTCCTCGTCGCCGGAAGTGCACCACATCGCCTACTTCTTTTACGGGCTCCCACCTCAATGCCGAGGCAACTCGGGCACGAAGCCGGCTACTCGACGTGCCCAAGGTTCGCTGTAGAATATAGTGTACAAGTCTCATTTGGGGTTGTGGAGATGCCTTTGTGGTGGAGGAAAAAGAACTTGGAGAGAGGTGGGAAAAATGTAGAATACAAAGAATGAGTGTAACATTTTTTTCTCAACTCATGAATATCAATTCCATTCTCCATGGAATGGCCGCCCCCCCCCTTTACCATATGTGATTGGAGAGAGAAAGAACCAAGACAAGGGGGTGGTTGGAAAGCAAAAGATGATGAGGAAAAATCAAATGATCACCACAAATCCAACACACAAAGGCAACCATCATCTCATGCATGATGGCTTCAAAAAGTCAAGCCATCATGAGAAGAAGAAGTCAAGTGATGGTGCTTATCATGAAAACCATCATGATACAAATATAAGCAAAGACCCCCTCCACAAAATGCTTATTTGCAACAATGCAAATAAGCCCTCCTCCACCAATCTTCGGCCAACGAACGGAACAATAGAAATCGGCCGAAACGGAAAGCAAACTGGCAACTCCAGAAAACTGGTCCCGTAATAAATTACAGGAAAACCCCGATACTGTGCATACACACCCGCATTTGTATTCCGACCGAAATACAAATGCAATGAGACAAAATCTACACTGTACTATACTAGGATCCGGCTTAAACCAAAGCCGGCTAGTAATATCCGTTCGATCCTGATCCGTGCAATACCGCACGTATCTGATCGAACCCTGCCATATATCCATACGGCCTATAGTACAAACTGTCCGATCCTGATCCGTGCAATACCGCACGTATCTGATCGGACCTTGCCATATCTCCATACGGCCTCTACAACCTTTCGCCCGAAAGCTGAGTAACAGAATGTGGGGGACTCTAAAGACTCATCAACACCTTGGTTGTGGATTTAACCACAAGCACGTTAGAGGTATAAGCCAATACATAACGGGCTACCAGGTATTGATCAAAAGGGACGTCTGTGAGCGAACTCAGCCTGACTCCCTACTGAGCCTGTCAGTGACAATATCCGTACAGTCCGGTCCATTCATCTATGAGCATCGCATGGCGGGCCTAGGGGGTTGGTAAAAGTCAGACCCCCAAAAGCGGTACAAGTCGTGTCGGAGTGTAGCCCAGAACACCCTGAGATACTACTGGAATACCTACCAGTAAATCTCCTTGCCTCGGCCGAGGGCTTCGTGTAATGGCTCTCCTAGACACAGCACGACCTCACCCCCAATACCGGGAGAGACAAACCCCTGAAGATACGCTCACTGCCTCCATGTGGCTCGGGACTGTACCCAACTAAAACCTGTTTGCACGACTCCTTTGAGCCGTGGTAGGGTAGTAATCAAAGTACAGTGGGAACTCACACGAGACAAATGACGATCCCCAGGTCGATGAACTAACCTGCACACATGTCACCAGGGAACTGCCATCTGACGTCTGGTATATGACCAACTAGCATGTTCCCGGCGAGTCCTGTCCGGTGTACTCATAACCCAATGAGCACCTGTATACATCTTAGGTGATCCAACTGACACCAGTGGCTTGTGAGACCGGCCACCGCCCCTCGTCGGGGTCTCGACTGTATACACTAGTCTACTATGGAGAATCGATGCCCTGTCTCGAAACTCTCACGACTAGGGACCTTTCAAGGATATGCTTATAGACCCCCAGCTCCCACTTATATGATCGCCCTCATACTGCTGGTGGTCAAGAAAGAATCCTAGGGGCTCTATCAACGTGTAATAGCGACGTGTCAGGTCACTTAAAACAGTACACGATGATAAAGGTAAACCAGATAGCATACTATCATCTCGAGTAAGACTGTCCTACCGGGATAGGTCCTCCATCAATCATTACAATCACGTACCTGTGACTTAATAATTGACTCTGAGGGCACTATCTCCAACAATCTCCCACTTGCACTCAAGGCTAATTATTGCGATGTCGCATACTCACAGCCCGTGTGATACCGAACACCCAACTCCTCTACTAGTCAGTCTCACAAAGCTCGTTTGCGAAACTATTGCGTTCGAGGAATAGCCTCAGTGAGTGGATCCGCTTTGCTGTTTCTTTCTATGTCTCTCTATATCTCAAGTTCGCGGAGAAACCCATCTCCCGAAATGAGCAATACCTGTCTTAGAATGTGTCTGGATGTCTGATGGGACATAGCTCATAAATGAGCTCCAAATCCAAACTTCTTAGACTGTATCGTCAACTGAACTTAATCAGTATCCTGCGCCATGCCACCCTCAGTATTGCCTTGGACCACCTGTCCAAAATACTGCCCCTCATCAGAAGGAAAACTATAGCTCTGACAACCTCCTTGTCGTCCATGTCACCTTGGAAGCCTGGAATGATAACTGTTTCCCGAATGAGGCTGTCGTTATCATATCCCTAGAACATCCACTTATGTTCTAAAACTGCTTCCGACTGTTTCTCCAGGATTGGATTAATGTCAACTTATTGCATCTAGTGCAAGAACAATGTCTGGTGTGGTACTTGACATCTCATGATTGACTCAATTGCCTGAGCAAGTGATCTGCCAATCATGCACATCCCTCTCCCCTTTAGTCTGTAAGACACCTTTAGAGTGGGTGACTCCATCACCTGCAGGTATACTACCGTGCCAGGAGTCGTCCATTCTAAATACCCTTAGAATGCTGTCTAAGTACCCAGATTGGGAAAACACCCAAATCTAGATCTAAAACCGTAGATCTAGTAACCAGTATGTCTGATATAATATCCAAGTCCTATGTGGAGAAACCACTGTGTGACGACCAAAGTATAACTGATTGCAGTATAGGAGTTTCTTTTCCTACTCTGTGTAGTGTATGTCATCCAAATACCAGGATATCACACCCTACTACCTTCTCAACAGATCCATCCCTTATTCTGATGAAGTCAAACCCATGACTTGTCATGTCAGAAATAGATGATCTATCTCCGCTACATCTGCTTTAGTCTATAAATAGACATAAGCTACCTGTCCACCAATGCTTCCGCTGCTCCCACTGACTACGACAACCCTCTGGCAGAGTCATATAGACGTACACTTCTAAAACTAGTTTAGAACGACGCTATACTCATCCTCCCACCGGGTCTCGCAGCCTGGAACAACAGCAATGGTAATTGTGGGTAAACAAGAACTTCCCTGTCACCGTCCTTGAGGATACCGGAGTACCTCTCGGGTGCCTGAAGTTACCCACCTCATTTGCGGAGTGGCCAATGGAATGTCAATCCAGATTGAATCTTTAGGTTCCTTATCAAATCTTCAGTAATCGTTTGTGGTTCTGGAATCACTTCCAGTTCTACCATACTCCCACTACTGTTTTCTGAAAAAATCCATTTTTAATAAAACTGTGGCGAGTCTAGAACAATATCGCTATTGTTCATCCAGATGGTAGAAAGTCAACCCTCGTCATAGCCTGGGTCAACCCACAAACAGCCATTACAGAAACGTGCCTTGAGTTGTCCAGTGTCTGGTTTTAATCATAAGCCGGACAACTCCCCGTACCTTAACATCGTTAAGATATGAACTGTTCTATATCATATATAGAACCAGAGGCACTGATTTAATTGAACCAGATTCAAATCATGCAACTGTCTCCAGTGCATGTCAACTAAATGGAAGGAGGCCGATCAGCGTTACTCAACTTAGGAATGCTTCCAATTATGAGTAACCTGAAAGAGAAGCAATTTCTCTTAATCATTACTATCAACTGAATACCATATACAAGTATCTACATCTTCGATCACTTTGAAGAATCCCGATACTTGCTACACCTGGTTCTCTACTCTATTCAAATACCTATAACTTCTCCAAATTCGGACCCTGTGTTTCCACGAAACAATTGTCTAAAAACTAGAGAAGTCATAAGTAAACCGAATATAGTACGAGGACCAACCCCTCTGTCCTGATGGACCATGGACAACATACAATACTCTGTATAAGTCCCTTGAGTCTAATAACTCATTCACTGTGTGTCGTAGGTTGAAAACTGTACTTATGGTTAAGAAGAATTACACCGCTGTTTAATGCTCCTTACCTAACCATCCACTGATATAGGTAAATGTCGTAGACATAATTTCAGAAAGGTATATCTCACTCTATGAAAATAGACGTACAGATATATCAATTTGAAATTGGTGCATAACTGCGGATATTCAAAACCAAATATTTGCCAACCGGCAAACAGCCCAGGTGATTTCCTCAAATATCACCGATTACAACGAATCCCGATATAATGAGGATGATCACCCAATTCCCAATAACCTACTCCCACTCATCATCTGTAAAACCATACAGATGTGAGAATCGTTCCTGGTAAATACATACCCTGGAGTAAGTATCTAATCGGGAAATCAGTTTTCCTTTAACAGTACACAGTGAGACTGAAACATCGAAATGTTTCGATGGGGTATCCTGGTATTCCTAGTAATGCCTCTTCCAGATTCACGATTGTAACCGTATAATTCTTTGCCACCTCTCCAAATCCCTTCATATGTCTTTAGTCTTTACCTTCTGCACACCCCTTTAGGCCAAATGGTTTTCTTCCTTCCCTACCGTTCGGCACCAGCCTATGGTTTGGAAGAAGACTATCCAATAAGCATAATGGGTGTACTGTCCCAATCCTAGGAACACTCGCAATGAGAGAGGGTGAAGATAAAAGACAACCGAATAAACCTTATTCCTATTTCTCCTGGATCAGAATCCATCCCCGAACTGGAACAAGTTCCATTCGAGTTCGTATATAACCATACGATGGAGTATCCAAATAAACTGTGGATCTTCGTAGTGATACGGAGTGTCCTGGAGAAATACAAAGGTGATGTGGGAGTGGTAACGAAATATTTGGTTTGGTCGTGAATATCTGTTGCAATTTACTTTGCCCTCTTACTAATCCCTTACTTTGTCTGAACTTAATACCTTCTGCACACCATCGTTATGCTAATTGGTTTTCTTCATTCCCTACCGGTCGGCACCTGCCTATGGTTTGGAAGAAGACTATCCAATTTGCGTAATAGGTGTACTATCTCCTAAACCAAGGAGTACTCACAACTTGAGAGAAGGTAAAAGGAAAAGACAACTGAATAATCCTATCCGTTTTCTCCAGAACCGGAAACCATCCTCGAATAAATCCCTTCGAGTTCGTATCTAACCATACGATGGTTTTGTCCAATGGAAGTGGACGTTCGTAGTAACACGGGGTGTCCTGGAGAAAAGGGTAAAAGTAGGAGTGGCAATGAGGTTTGCAACTCTGACAATCCAAAAGCCAGTGTTAAGAAGGTTCGGTCAACTTGGTCACTGAGTCATAGTCTTAGGGTCAGGTCAATGGTCGCTGCCAAAGAGAGAGAGAAAAGAAACACTCAGCGTGCACTCTAACCTAGATCAGAATGGTTACCAATTTATCTAATCTGGAAACCTCCCACTGTACCTCAAATTCTCCTCCAAACCTGAAAGAAGAATTAGTCGGGGTCACCCGAGGAGTAAACTAACTCATCAGTGGGAATCGGGATCCAACTATCATCACATGATAACGTGACGGAATCCGCTCACGCTACCACACTCCAGAAGGTATGCGCATATCTGGCAAGTTTCAGTTCTTTTGAAACTCCCGATGTGATTTCTGCCCCATGCTCTTATGACCTTGACTTTGGCCAACAAATCATAAGTCACATGTCAAGTTCTACCCGTCATTCTCCAGGTTGATTCGAATCCACCCGCACAAGCCCTTGACTTTGGCCAACAAGGCTATACGACTGTTCCAAACCAACGCATCTATCTATGCTACATATGAATAACCAACAGCTACCAAACACTGTGCCTTGACTTTGGCCAACAAACACAGCTTGAATACTATTGACCACCCATATGAAACGACGGAGGGCTACGAATGGTTTCTGGCGAAAAACTTTAACGTAAAGAACTTGATATCGTCGAAGGAACTGATAGCTTTTTGAAAATATAGTGACGAAAACCGTTGCTAAAGAGGTCACTCCCGGTGAAGGGATCTCGGCTCTTTCCCCGTAGAATGGGGTGCAGGATATTCCAAATGAATACCGCGATGCAAAGCAAAAGTAATCGGCTATAGTGAAGTTATTGCCCTGACGCAAACTTTTGTCCAAGGGGTCACTCCCGGTGAAGGGATCTCGGCCCTTGCCTCGTCGACTGAGGAGCAGGATATTCCAACTGAATACCACGATGCTAAACAAAAGTGAACGTCCTTGCAATAACAGCTTTTTGAAAAAGTGTTCCAACAACATCAGATTAGGTTTGTTTTTAACTTGCATTGATCCGAATCAACGCAGTCCCATCAATTGATCACACCAAAAAGAACGAAAATATACTGATGTACGTATATGCCATCCGCATTCGCCACTGGGTCCCGTCATTACCCGTTAGGTTAGCTAACTAACGACAGAGCGGGGACTGGACTAGCGCGGATGTAAAACATATACAACATCTACTAATATATATACCAATATATTATATTCGCTCAAGGCGTGAATAAAATGCAACATCACAGAAATGTACAGCATCACAGAAACAATACAGATATCTGGGATCCCCGGGTTTCACAGAGCCGCTGAAACCCGACGTTCCCCTGGTCGTGTGGATAGCCTGTGCAATGAAATCCTAGACCCCTACGGGCGCGGCAAGTTACCCGCCAAAACCTGAAGCGAGGCAGCCCCCTTCAGCTCCGTGAATGGACCACCCAGCACTTCACGGAATCCGGTAACTTGGGCACCCCTCCTGGGTCAACCTGTACCCCCTACGAGTGCGGCGAATAGCCCGCCAATCCTAGAGTGAAGCCCCCTCCGTCCCAATGCCATGAGATGAGGGCTTGTTGCCCTCTAGAACCCGGCTATCCGTGCACCCCTCCGCGGGGCAATCCTAGTACAGAAAGTAAAATATACATACACCGGGTACATCGACCGCAACCAGGTCGTGCCCCAAAATAATAATACAAACAGGCAGTGACGGCAGTCCACATGTCGGACGCTCGCCCCGCAATATCAAATGTACATAATACAACCACAACTGTACTAGCATTGCATCCAGGCTATCCCCACGACCGATCCGCAACAACACAGCAAAAACAGAACATCAACGTGAAAGTCACGTTCGCAAATCCGTCTAACCGGGCTATAGCAGTTAGACCGAATTTACCGATCGAGTGACATTCACGGTCGCAGATATAATGTAAATACTGTGAAATAATGTGTTTAAAATATCCGATCAATCAAATTTTAACAAGTGGGCCCCCAAGCATTACTGTAGCAGATCAGGAAATTCTGGGCCCAATGTTATTATTCCAAAACCCCTATTTTAAGCCCAGAAGCCCACTGAAAAAATCCGACCCATTGAACCTTTCATTCTGCGGCGGAACCGCGGCCCCAGGTGGGTATTGGCCGCGGTTCCGCGCTCTGACTGAAAAGTCAACGGCTCGAATTTTCCCAGAAGTCTTATGTCATCCTGTACAGTACTTTTATACAACCTGAAAAATTTTTGGGGACCAAAAAATTTCAACAGAAAACTGTCGTGAGCAAATACGGGTTTTTGGACATTTCGATCGATCAGAACTGAAAAACACATTACACAAAGCTAGACTAAGTTAATGGGGAGTCTCTGATACCACTGTAAGTGCACGGCGGCGCCCCGGCCGTCAATCCGACGGCCAAATGCGGAAGCGGTGATAAACTTTAATTTTCTTTGGACTGGCAAACCGCCGCGCACTAATACCCGGATCGAACCATTAACTAGTCCTAGCTAACAATAAGATGGGAAAGAGATATACCGACGATCCAAGTCCTCCGGTCTTCTCGTCGTCTTCCCGATCTCCTGCGGAATGTCCCGTGTCCTCCTCGTCGCCGGAAGTGCACCACATCGCCTACTTCTTTTACGGGCTCCCACCTCAATGCCGAGGCAACTCGGGCACGAAGCCGGCTACTCGACGTGCCCAAGGTTCGCTGTAGAATATAGTGTACAAGTCTCATTTGGGGTTGTGGAGATGCCTTTGTGGTGGAGGAAAAAGAACTTGGAGAGAGGTGGGAAAAATGTAGAATACAAAGAATGAGTGTAACATTTTTTTCTCAACTCATGAATATCAATTCCATTCTCCATGGAATGGCCGCCCCCCCCCCCCTTTACCATGTGTGATTGGAGAGAGAAAGAACCAAGACAAGGGGGTGGTTGGAAAGCAAAAGATGATGAGGAAAAATCAAATGATCACCACAAATCCAACACACAAAGGCAACCATCATCTCATGCATGATGGCTTCAAAAAGTCAAGCCATCATGAGAAGAAGAAGTCAAGTGATGGTGCTTATCATGAAAACCATCATGATACAAATATAAGCAAAGACCCCCTCCACAAAATGCTTATTTGCAACAATGCAAATAAGCCCTCCTCCACCAATCTTCGGCCAACGAACGGAACAATGGAAATCGGCCGAAACGGAAAGCAAACTGGCAACTCCAGAAAACTGGTCCCGTAATAAATTACAGGAAAACCCCGATACTGTGCATACACACCCGCATTTGTATTCCGACCGAAATGCAAATGCAATGAGACAAAATCTACACTGTACTATACTAGGATCCGGCTTAAACCAAAGCCGGCTAGTAATATCCGTTCGATCCTGATCCGTGCAATACCGCACGTATCTGATCGAACCCTGCCATATATCCATACGGCCTATAGTACAAACTGTCCGATCCTGATCCGTGCAATACCGCACGTATCTGATCGGACCTTGCCATATCTCCATACGGCCTCTACAACCTTTCGCCCGAAAGCTGAGTAACAGAATGTGGGGGACTCTAAAGACTCATCAACACCTTGGTTGTGGATTTAACCACAAGCACGTTAGAGGTATAAGCCAATACATAACGGGCTATGTTCATAACAGAATACTGCATTTTATACCGCCCATTCTTACGCTCGTGTGTTTATAGGTAGGTGCTTTTTATCCGTGTTTATCACATATTTGCAGAATACAGGTTCTCGGTCCTAAAACGGTGAAATTCATGGAAAACACGACAATATCCGGGTTCCTGCCAACCACTGATAAAACACGGTCTCCGCTCTCTATCCGTGTGTTGCCAGATATCAGTTTAAGAGACAAAATGTCAAATCAATGTCGCTTTCATGCACAAGGCTCAATGGTAGCACAAGATCCAAGAGATCTACGCGGAGCTCGAGGCAATCATTCCAAATCTTGACAAAAAGTCCACCTTTCCTCAACAGAAATTCTGGAAGAAATGTGAAAGTAATTTCAGAAACTACATGTACCAGACAACAGGGGACACCAAACCAGGAAAACACCAGAAATCCCCAAGCCCAATTCCTCTAAACGGCCGCGGAAGCGCGGCCAAAGTGGGGTTTTGGCCGCCCTTCCGCGGCCATGTGGGGCCCACTCACTGTCGTGTTTCAGGGGTGTTTTGGGTACTTCATTTATGCTCTGCTGGTTGCCCTAGAACTTCAACTCCCTGCCTATAAATACAGCAGAACTTGCCAAAGCCAAGGGTCATTCTTTGTATTCTTTTGTTCCTCTTTCTTTTGTAGTTTTTAGTTCTTTTTCTTCTTCTTCTTCATTCCTCTTCCATGAATTGTAGTGAGAGCTTTTTATGGATGTGAATAAAGATGAGGGTTTTGTATCATTCTCTTGTGCTTCTTCTTCCCCTTTGAGATTTTTGCTTTCTCTTGCTCATTCAACCTCTTCATTGAGCTTGAATGGTTAAGGGTTAGTTATTGATCTCAAAGGTCGTATTTTCTCCCGGGACTAGTTCTTCACTTCACATGCGTTCTCTACCCTTCCCTTGATCTTGCAACCTCTTCATTGAGCTTGCAAGTTTAAGGGTTGGCTATTGAGCACATGCTTGGCTTGGGTTCTACTTCCGTGTTCTTTTCTTGTTCTTTTTATTACTCGCTTTTTATTACATGTCTTTTTATTACTTGCAATTTTATTCATGCACTTTAATACTTGTATCTTTTCTTTTCTTTGTTCTTTTCTTTTTGTTCTCTTCTGTTCATTTTGTGAATGTTGTAATTATTGTTGTTGTTAAGAATTAATACGGTATTGTAAGTTAACGTTTCCTTGCCAATTCCTTTTCCCGTTATTTTCCATTTGAACTTCGCCCAAACCATACGCAAGCGCTCCGTTAGGCACCGTACCCTGACAAGGTAACGGTGATTCCTAACCACGACCGGTTGCGTTCGGTTTGGCCGGAGGCGAAAGCAAGAGACAAGAACGGAAGGACAAGGGTAAATAAGCCGGATTCCACGAATACCGCGCTTAAATCCCCTAATCCCCGTTGTTGCCAATTGCTTAGCTTCAATTGGTCAAGACTTGGCTCAAAGGTTTTTGAGTACGGATTTCTTAGCTTACAATCTCGTATTTTCTTAACAACTTTATACTTGCAGATAAAACACTTAGGTTAGACTGAACAAACATACAGATTCTTTATTGACTCGTCTAAGACAAGAAGGTAAGATAACACCATCTCCCTGTGGACCGACCCGTGCTCACCGGCTAGCTGCATAGCGACACCGTCCTGATCGCGGTTACACTTAAATTCTTTGAACATCCGACACGCCATCGGCGTGCGATCAGGCTACCAGGTATTGATCAAAAGGGACGTCTGTGAGCGAACTCAGCCTGACTCCCTACTGAGCCTGTCAGTGACAATATCCGTACAGTCCGGTCCGTTCGTCTATGAGCATCGCATGGCGGGCCTAGGGGGTTGGTAAAAGTCAGACCCCCAAAAGCGGTACAAGTCGTGTCGGAGTGTAGCCCAGAACACCCTGAGATACTACTGGAATACCTACCAGTAAATCTCCTTGCCTCGGCCGAGGGCTTCGTGTAATGGCTCTCCTAGACACAGCACGACCTCACCCCCAATACCGGGAGAGACGAACCCCTGAAGATACGCTCACTGCCTCCATGTGGCTCGGGACTGTACCCAACTAAAACCTGTTTGCACGACTCCTTTGAGCCGTGGTAGGGTAGTAATCAAAGTACAGTGGGAACTCACACGAGACAAATGACGATCCCCAGGTCGATGAACTAACCTGCACACATGTCACCAGGGAACTGCCATCTGACGTCTGGTATATGACCAACTAGCATGTTCCCGGCGAGTCCTGTCCGGTGTACTCATAACCCAATGAGCACCTGTATACATCTTAGGTGATCCAACTGACACCAGTGGCTTGTGAGACCGGCCACTGCCCCTCGTCGGGGTCTCAACTGTATACACTAGTCTACTATGGAGAATCGATGCCCTGTCTCGAAACTCTTACGACTAGGGACCTTTCAAGGATATGCTTATAGACCCCCAGCTCCCACTTATATGATCGCCCTCATACTGCTGGTGGTCAAGCAAGAATCCTAGGGGCTCTATCAACGTGTAATAGCGACGTGTCAGGTCACTTAAAACAGTACACGATGATAAAGGTAAACCAGATAGCATACTATCATCTCGAGTAAGACTGTCCTACCGGGATAGGTCCTCCATCAATCATTACAATCACGTACCTGTGACCTAATAATTGACTCTGAGGGCACTATCTCCAACACGTACAAGACGAGGAATACCACACTTCTCGCTACAAATTTACTATAGATGCATGGTTCATCTGGATTTTTTGATAAAGTCAAATTCCTTGACCGTCTCATCAAAACAGATGTTCCAACTCCGTGATGCTTGCTTTAATCCATAAATGGATTTAAGCAACTTGCACACTTTTCCGCTGCTCCCACTCTGAATGAAACCCTCTGGCTGATCCAAATAGACGCACTCTTCCAAATTTCCATTTAGAAAAGCGGTATTTACGTCCATCTGCCAAATTTCATAATCGTGGAAGGCAGCAATGGCAAGAAGGATCTGAATGGATTTGAGCATAGCCACTGGAGAAAAGATTTCATCATAGTCCAAACCAGGTCTTTGATTAAAATCTTTTGCAACAAGTCTAGCCTTATAGGTTTTAACCTGTCCATCTACACCAATCTTCTTTTTGAAGATCCATTTCCAGCCTACGGGTTTTACCCCTTCTGGAGAAATGTCCAAAGTCCATACTTTGTTGGTGTACATTGTCACGACCCAAAGTTCGTCCCGTGATCGGTACTTAACCACGTAACGTCTACAGGCGTGACGTGACTAAGTAAGCCAAAACCCAGAAATCAAAACTATTAAAAGTGGTGAGTGTTAAAACATTTAATGAAAACATTTGTTAAAAATATTTAGAAAACCTTGGTAATTTGGTAAAGTTTTTTAAAGTTTAAGTTGTTTTCTTTAAAAATTTCGGCAGCATTTCCTTTGTAAAAACCAGCCCCGAAATCGGGTACAAGACATGCTATAAGAAAAATGACATATAATAAGAATAAAGCATCCCCAAACGGGAGTAATCACGCCCAACGGCGGAAACAACCACCACAATAATAATATATGACGCCGTAGCGAAGAAATGAGCAATATTGGTGAAGAACATCATAAAAGATAAAACTGCATAAATAAAGTCGGCTCACACGAGTTCGACACCAGAGTACAAAATAATATACATTATCGTCCTCACAACTGGTCTCTAAGTCAATACATGAAATAGTAGATAGAGAGTACTGATACAATAGTGTGTACAAACGGAAAATAACCGGATACCACAAACCTACCTAGCAACAAAACAGCTCACGCGCCAACTGCAGTGGTATCCGTAGCCAAAAAGATACAAGAGATAGCCCTGCCGCAACTACTCCGAGGGGCAACCTGCAAACACTGTGGCACAACGGGGGTGAGTTGCCAACTCATGAATAGAAGATACCATATAAAGGTAATCGTGAGTATGCACGTACTGCGATACTCTAACATGTGCGAACAGATAACATCTATATGATGAGCTGGGTTTGCGATAATCATGCAAAAGTACTCTATCAGGTACTACAACTACATGAGGCAATGCATAACAATGAATGCCGAGCATGGGATAAAATATCATCAACACGGAATGTCCATATGGAAAATCTCCGGTGTCTACCAAAAACACCCCAAAACCAAAAACTCATGCGTCGTCACTCTATCCGGCCCTCAATCTTGTAAATCTCATAGAAGCAGGGTGCCCAACATCGGCACCCAAAACAACATGAAATACTCGTGTCCAGCATCGACACACAAATCCTCATATATCGGGCTCCGTTAGTCCGGATCGGCCCATGGGCTCCGTCTGCGGAATCGGCCCTCGGCCCCGGCAGTACGGGTCGGCCCATATCCATCTCCCGACTCTGGTCAGTATCCTTCGGATAACCGCCAAGTCCAACCAATCACCGGTAGGTAGTAGTCCCTCTGCCAGACTCATCGTCATCCCCACAAAATCTCTCTCTCGCCCTTGGGTACCATACCGGGTCTACCATGTACCCGCAAATGGATCATCCTCCTCCTCGAATCGGGTTTCAGATGTCACACGTCTCAGAACCGAGAAAACGCATGGTGGACGCACTGAAATATCATATCAAGAGAAACCGGGTTTTTTTTCAAAACAGTGCATACTTTCTTAAATTAATACCTCGGTTCTCAAATCCAGAAATCACATAAATCCAAAACTCACTGCGTAAATCCATGTAATGTGTCGTATGCCGTATAAAATCGTACTACGGGTAAAAGGGTGAAACCGCTCTTTTAAAAGAGTCCAGTTGAAAACATTCCGTGCGGTCCCCAATTTTTAAATCAAAGTCGACATTATCTATGTAAATGCAAGAGTATGTATGTATGTAGGCATGGATGCACAAAGATATATATATCTACGAAGGTATGAATGTACAGTATGTATATGTGCCAACATGCGACAGAATCATGTCTAATCATCAATGATGCGATAATCAAAATGATGTATGGTTCGTAGCAACCCTATAGTGCGAGTGTCATGGCAATCACTAACGGTGTGGGTGTAACATACAATAGTGTTTGTGCAGCTTAAACCGTTAGTGACAGTGCGGTGTTACATAACTACTGTTTCTATATGCAGCAAGGGATAGGTACACTATAATATCCTATCAAGTCCTGACGCTTAACGCCATACGGGCGATTCCCCGTAGATGTTAAATCTACTCACCGTGGTCTCGTGCTAAGTGTAGCCGACTACTTGCTTCCCCTTTTTTGCGGCGTCCGACGTACTCGCCTGCGAACCTAGAATTTACACAAAGAATACACATAAGCCAAAATCCTACAGAAACGCGATATCAAAACCAAATGAGAAACTCGCGTCGCGAACTAAACGTGTGTGTGTCCGATACGCTAAAACGTGAGATTACGTGCCTGAAACTACCCCGACGCGTCGCGACACGCAGGAATTCACCAAACCCACTCACATATCACACGTGTCGCGAAAGTTAAAAGTATTGGAAAATAGGGTAATTTGTTCCAGATTTTTATACAAGCAGAATTTTAAAATGTTGCATGTACCACGGGCCTTAAAAATGTAGCAGACACCAACTCAACAAACCCCGACACCCAGGTCCCCCATCTGGCCGCAATTTGCGGCCAGAATGAATATTTCGGCGGCCAACTTGGGGAGTTGGGGTCCCGTGCTTCGTGTGTATGGTCTAGGCCTAGTGAACATACTCCAGAAATTGCATTTTTTTCCTAAAGCAACCGGGTTGAAAGCAGATCACAAAAGGGCACAAATCTTAATTAAAACACTAATTTAACACTAATTTGATACAAAATGGTATTTTAGTGTAACCTAAGAAATTTACTTAGTTATAACAACATTAAAAGCACTTAATTAAGTTAATCAAGCCATAAAAACCCTAATTTATCTTAAACGTCACTTAATCCTTCTCATTAGCACTAAAACGCACAAAAATACGATTTTTAGCTAATAAAACTACAAGTTAAGAACTAAAGTGATATGGGTGAGTTTAATACCTCCAAATGGTCTTAGGGAAGTCCAACTTGCAGCACTTGCCTTCAAAGGCAAGGATTTGCCACCAAAACCCACAAAAGAGGCATATTTCAAAGGTTTTTGTGAAGGAAAGTGAGTTTTTTTGTGTAGGGTTTTGTTGTTGAATTCAATAGAGGAGCAAAGAAGAAGAAGAAGAAGTTGTTGTTGCTGCTGTTGCCTCTGCAGGATTTCCAGAAATGAGAGGGAGAGAGAGAAATGAGAGAGATATGGTCAAAGGTCAAGCCCCAATCTTCACATAACCCAACCCATGCCTCCCATTCTTTAATTTTTTATTTTTAGTTAAGGGTTTTAACTTGATTTTTGTGAGGATGAGAACCATGCAAGAGGGAAAAGAAACATACGTCACAAAATGTGTTAAGTGTGCATGCTAGTTACACTAAACCTTGCTTAGGAAAAAGTAATTAAGGAAAATTTCAATTAAGTGAACACTAAGCTAATTTATAGTTAATAAAACCCGTTTATATATAAAAACACACCTTATCACAATTAAAACTGGTTTTATTTTAGTTTAAGTGGAAATTTAAAATTTACGAGATTTTATGAAAAACACGCATTATTGCTAACTAACGCGAAATTAACCTAAATGAATTTCAAAGCGTTACAATCTTCCCCCTTAAAGAAATTCGGTCCCCGAATTTAAAAATCTAGTTACGCATACCTTCAAAGAGATGGGGATATTTCTTCCTCATATCGCCCTCGGTCTCCCAGGTGACCTCCTCGCTACTCGGGCCACACCAAAGGACCTTGACGGACGGTATAACCTTCGATCTCAATTTCTTCATCTGTCGATCCAAGATGACCACCGGCTCCTCTGCAAAAGAAAGGTCGCGCTCCAGCTGGATCGTCGGGTGCTGAATCGCATGTGAAGGATCATGAAGATACTTGCGGAGCATTGAAAAGTGAAATACGGGGTGAACATCTGGGAAACTGGGCGGACGAGCCAAATGATATGCTAGTCCGCTCTGACTGGCCGTCGGTCTGCGGATGAAATGCTGTGCTGAAACTCAAGTGGGTGCCCAAAGCCTCCTGAAGCCTCTGCCATAGTCGACTGGTAAACTGGGTGCCTCGGTCAGACACGATACATGTCGGGACTCCATGCAGTCGTACAATCTCGTCGATGTATATCTGGACATACTGAGCAAACCCGAAAGTGGTCTTCACTGGCAGGAAGTGAGCCGCTTTCGTCAACCGATCCATGATCACCTAAATAGAGTCATATCCTCGACTAGTCCTGGGTAGACCCACAATGAAGTCCATAGAAATCTTCTCCCATTTCCACTTCGGAATGGGTAATGGCTGTAGCTCTCCCGCTGGCCTCTGGTGCTCGGCCTTGACTTGCTGACAACTCAGGCATCTCGACACGAAGTCTGTGACGTCCCTCTTCAACCTGTCCCACCAGTAAACATCTCTCATATCATGATACATCTAGGTGGAACCCGGATGAACACTGTACACCGATCGATGTGCCTCTTCGAGAATTTCACGCCACAGTCCCTCAGCATCTGGTATGCACAGTCTAGTCCCAAATCGTAGCATCCCCTGGTCCTCGATCACGAACTCGAAAAATCTGCCCTATCCCATCTATGCCATGATCTCTGAACAATGGTCATCACTGTGCTGTGCCTCATGTATAATGTCAAGCAACTGTGGGCGTGCACGAACATGCGCAAGCTGTGCCCCAGTCGGAGTGAACTCAAACTGCACTCGGCTGTCGCATAAAATCTGCCAATCTGCGGACGACTGCCTCTGTACTGTGCTCAAACAGGATAGACTACCCCCGGGCCTCCTACTCAAAACATCCGCCACTACATTCGCCTTGCCCGGGTGATACAAGATCTCGCAATCGTAGTCCTTTACTAGTTCCATCCAACGGCGTTGTCTAAGATTCTGGTCTCGCTGCTGAAATATATACTTTAAGCTCTTGTGATCAGTGAATATCTGGCACGACTCGCCGTATAGGTAATGTCGCCAGATCTTGAGTGCAAAGACCACTGCAGCCATCTCTAAATCGTGAGTGGGGTAGTTCTGCTCATATTTCTTCAGCTGACGAGAAGCATACGCGATCACCCTATCGTGCTGCATCAATACGCACCCTAGCCCCACTCGAGAAGCATCACAATAGACCACAAATCCACCCGATCCTGAAGGCAATGATAACATTGGCGCCGTAGTCAAACGAGTCTGCAACTGCTGAAAGCTATGCTCGCACTCCTCCGTCCAATCGAAAGGAACTCCCTTTCGAGTCAACCCGGTTAATGGTGCGGCAATACGGGAGAAGTCCTGTACAAATCGCCTGTATTAGCCGGCCAGTCCTAGAAAGCTGCGGATCTCCGTAACTGATGCGGGTCTAGGCCAACGCTGAACGACCTCGATCTTCTTCGGGTCCACACATATACCATCTCGTGTAATCACGTGATCCAAGAAGTCTACGCTGTCAAGCCAAAATGCGCACTTGGAGAATTTTGCGAATAGCTGGTGCTCCCTCAAGGTCTGCAGTGTGATCCGCAGGTGCTGCTTGTGCTCCTCTCGGCTTTGGGAATATACTAAAATATCGTCAATGAATACGATGATGAACAAATTAAGATACGGCCTGAAAATACGGTTCATTAAGTCCATAAACGCTGCTGGGGCATTGGTGAGTCCGAATGACATCACCAAAAACTCATAATGGCCGTAACGCGTGCGGAAAGCCGTCCTCGGAATATCCTCCTGTCGAACCCGCAGTTGATGGTAGCCTGATCGCAAGTCGATCCTCGAAAAGTATCCTGCCCCGTGAAGCTGTCCAAACAAGTCGTCGATGCGTGGCAAAGGATATCTGTTCCGCACGGTAACCCTGTTCAGCTGGCGGTAGTCGATACACAAACGCAAACTGCCGTCCTTCTTCTTGACAAACAGGACTGGAGAACCCCAAAGAGATATACTGGGTCGAATAAGTCCCTTATCCAGCAAATCTTGCAACTGACCTTTCAACTCTCTAAGCTCCGCCGGGGCCATCCGATAAGGCGGTATGGAAATAGGCCCCGTACCGGGAATCAAGTCAATGCAGAAGACGATATCGCGCTCAGGCGGTAGCCCAAGAAGCTCGTCAGGGAAAACATCAGGGAACTCACGAACAATCGGAACCTGGTCCAACAAAACATCTGTAGCTCTAGTATCGCAAACAGAAACTAGCAATCCCTGACATCCCTTCCTCAACAGCTGTCCAGCGCGAAGAGAAGAAATCAAACTGTGAGGGGCGGTGCCACGGTCCCCCTGCACAAAAAAAGCCGACTCTCCAGGAAAACAAAACCTAACTGTCTTCTCGCGGCAGTCCACAGACGCATAGCACGTAGCTAGCCAATCCATGCCCAAAAGAACGTCGAAGTCCAACATCTCAAGAAGGATCAAGTCGACATGCAACTCTCACTCGCCAATACGGACAACACAAGATCGGAACACGCGTCTAGCAACAAACGACTCGCCCACAGGAGTTGTCACAGTAAGCAGCTGATCAAGCAACTGATTGATGTGTAAAATTGTTTGTAGAATAACCGCAATCAGAACGGTGTCGCGCATAGCTAGACCGAGATGAGTACCGGTCGTCCTCTGGGAAATGTGGAACCTTTTACTCTTACTTTAGATGTGTTGAAAAAGAGAGGAGGGATAAGAATGTTGAGGAATGGTTTCTAGATCTACGTTAAGCACTAATGCAAAATATAGATCTAGATTACTTATGATGTAGTTAATATAAGAAGAGGGCTTGTAGGGTTCGTTAGGATTTAGTAGTTATGGACGATTAATTAAAAGTTACCCTTTTTATCCTTTAATAGATTTAAAACTAGAACGACGGTGATGCGTGTAGATTAGGGTTTCTGGAGGGAAAAGGAATCCCACTCTTAACCCTTATCTCGACACGGAACTCCGTTCATATCCAGCCTTTACCAAAACAATCATTAATCTAATCTATAATCGCGGTCGGAAATAACAAAGAATTGTTAGCGCGCCCAATTAGGATGTTATTGATTCTTTTGATAAAGTTCATAAACTTTATAGGACTTAAAAAGGGTTTAGAGATGTTCATCATCCATTAGCCTGCCCTAATCCTACGAACCCTAACAAGCGGAGAATTACTCGCTCATGTTGGGAGAAAAAGAGATGGAGAGAAAATGCATAATTAAACTACGAAGAAATAGAATAAGAAAAAGAAAGCTACCTTTATTAATCAACAATATTCATTACACTTTAATTCCTTAGAAAATGATTACAAAGACTAGTTTGCTTCTCGATCTCTTCCAAGGAGGTAGACGAACAGTTGATGATCAGTCTGGATGCATGAGTCGTCTTGGACTTCGTGATCTCGTCGACTTGATAATTTTTCCAAGAGGCTCTCGGTCCTTATTTATACCCCAAAAGCCAGAAATTTAGCTTCCAAAATTGGAAGCTAACAGTAGAGATTCACCCTAGAAAATTGCACACTCTAACTCCCCTATCATGCCGCGGATCCGCGGCCAACAGGGGGGTTTGGCCGTGGATCCAAGGCCAAGGGTGGGGATCACTTCATCAATTTTTTAGGGCTTCATCCTTGTGACATGTGGCAATATCTGGGACCTTTAGATCCTTGAAATCTTCTCGTAGTTGCTGCCAGACTTGGTCTCCAAGTTTTGCTTTCTTAATTAGACAGGTTAGCTTTAACAACTTGATTTCCTTGATTTAAGACCTGAAAATTCTGCACAACAACTTAAATAATATTTAGTAGACTTTGTTCTACTAGGATTAGGTCAATGATATTATTTGCATACATTTTCCTACCAAATGCTTATTATAATATATCAACACATGGAAAATAGTATTTTTACAGATAAACCCTCATATGTATGATATATTATAATAAAGACCTTTTTAATTTAGAAATAATAGGAAAAATGTAATAACAAATGTGCAGTTTTATCAACTGAACAAATACCCCCAAACTTATCTTCGATCGTCCCGAGCAAACTAGTTTATTCAAGAGAAGGAGAAAAAAGGAAAGGAGAAAACTAAGCACACTTTCGTAGGCAAACACGATTGCACTGAGCACGTGCAACAAGCCGTTAAACCTCTAGGTGTCCATAGTAGGAGGAGTGTTGTCTCCTGAGGGTTTTCAGCGGATTATACCCACAAAATCCCATAATAAAAGAGAGATGGTGAAATTTACATATAAAGATAAGAACCATAAAAGAAAGACTTTGAAAATAAAAGTTTCCAACTAATACTAGCTTTTCAGTTGTCATGAGCCCTATCTTAATAGTCATGAAAAGATGTTAGAAATCACATCATCCCTCAATAAAACATCGTCTTATTCTTCATTCCTACCTTTCATCCAAACATTGATCATATAACCCTACGTGTGTGTAATGGACTTCCCTACACTCGGAGAATTCAAATCAAGCTATCATACTCTTGTCCATCTACCTCAGTACTTTTTAATTTGATGAATATTTATGGATTTGCTCACACATTTTCATGCGACCGTTAATACTTCTTGAGGTACTAACCGACCGATTACTTATGTGCTTGCTGATTAGGTAATAGTATTTTCCTTGTCTTGCACTACCTAAGGCTTAGCAGTGACTCCCAGACCAGTTGGTCTAAGGCACTAGGTGATGAAGCACCCTCGTTATATTTTTTAATTGCTGCCTTGGCGATAACAAAACCAGTGTTCATTTTTCTTTTGACCATTTTTATATTTTCTTCATTTTTTTTATTTCCTTCATACTTTGGCTTTTAGACAAGAGCATTTCAAGGTATGCTCTACTATCCCGAGTTTCAAGACGTGTGTAAGTGTATATAGTAGGGTATTAACATTCAAATGTTTGGCTTCCAGAATAGAAACTATTTTTCAGACTTATTTTTATCCTCAGACTAGTGACTTCCTTCATCTTACTAACCCTTGGGACAACGGCTCATAACTACTTATTACTAGTTCGTTTAAGAAAACTTCTAATTTTCTTGGTTTTCTTAAACTATTCCTATCTTTCATATATAATTTTTCACTTTCTATTCTTTTATTATCAAAAAAAATAAATTTTGTGCTTATATATAGTATAATGCAAAGTATCGCGTAAATAAGCACAAACCTCCCCTAAACCTGTTTTCAACAGTGTCCTCACTGTTGCTATCTGCTGGATCACAAAAACCTGTAAGCTTGGGGGGACATTATTAATGGGGGCAAAAATATATGAAAGTGAAAATCATCCCCCAAACTTATTTTTGGCTCACAAATTTGAGGACAAAAGTTATGTTGAAGAGCCAAAAATATACCCCCCGCTCAAACATGAGTTAGACAGTATGAAGCATTTTAAGAGGGGGTGAGTCATTTGGTCAAAGTAAGACTTTACAAAGACCAAAAGTTAACACCAACCATTCAAAGATTTTATCAGTATATCGTATAGGTTGGTGGAAGAATGTGTTGTATCGAGTCAAGAAAAAGTGGGGAAAGGATAAGAGGTGGTCTGGAAAGGGTTTGAAATTAGAGAAAAGAAAGAATGAGGATGAATGCGAATGATTAGGAAGAAGGAATGATGACGGTTCAACCTCTATAGGTGGAGATTGATTAATCACAAAATCCGTATTGTTTAAAAATTCAAGTTCGTCAGCAAAAAGTTCTTCAAAACTTTTATCAATGGTGTGATTGAACATTTTGCTGTCAAAGAGTTTTGTGCCAGAATTTATCTTACTTGATTCAAAAATTATTGAGGTAGAGGACTCGAAAAACTCATCTACCTCATTTTCAAAAATATCCAAATCAAGTTGAATTTCTGGTATTATTGAACTTGAATTAACGGATTGTGATTTATCAAAACTCACTGAAACTATAGGAACGGAAAAAGAACCGGAGAAAGTAGAAGCTGAAATGGGTAAATAAATTGGTATGTCGAGTGTTGCTGAACCAGATGTGGAAGATGGAGGTTGTATTTCTGTCTGATCTTCGGGTATACCATTATCATCAACTTCAAGACATATTTGGGGTTCGGGAAGAATTAAAGGCTCAAGATGATGACCACAAGGAAGTGAAAGGATTTGATGAATTGGTGGGACAAAATCATCCAAAATTTCGGGGTCATTAATCAGTATATCCCCAATGTCAATCACCTTATTCAAGTGAAGGTTAAAATTCTCAAACACCTCATCAAAAGTATGGTTTTCAATCAGTTTTGGTTCAAAAGTGGAGGTGTAGAGATCACAAGGGTTGGGTATGGTTTCACTTGAAATGGACCCTTCACAGTCGGGTAAATCAAACACTACAAAGTCACACAACTTATCAGACATTCTATTTGGTGTACTTGATGAATCTATGAAACTGGAGTTGTGGATTTCAGTTTGGAATGGGGAGGTTTGATTAGGAAAGGTGTACATTTCCGTCTTACTACCCAAATCCTTCCTAATTTGGTTCGACGGTTCCAGAAATTTTTCTAATGTCTTCTCCAGACTAGTCTTGGGTTGATAAGGGGTTTCAGTATAAGATTGAAATTCTTGTGGATAATTAAAACTCCCAAATGACTGATTAGAAGAACTGTCTAGAGTAGGTGGAAAAGTCGGATTGGATTGATAGGAATAGAAAGGTTGCGGAACTTGGAAAGGAGTAGGATCAATATTATGATAAGAAGAATATTGATATGGGTTGGTTGGTTGGCTATTTTCAATAGACATCTTATATGCCACAAACCGCATATCAAACTCTTCTCTGGACAGTGGTGGTGATGGTTGATATTGGTCCGGGTTGAAACTTTGGCATCTAGCCCTAGCTATGTGCTCAGCAATGGACATTCATCTAGGGGCTTCCTCACTCTGGGTATGAACTGAAACAGGTGTAGGATTAGGATACGGTAGATAAGACCTAGACTGAGGTGGCCAACTGTTTCTTCCCTCTTGTTCTATATGATCTCTTAAGGACATGGAAGAGCCGGACGGTATACCGAAGGGATTACGAAAACAAGAAATATCTGGTTGTGGACAGCAAAGCTCGGCAAGTGTTCTTCTATTAAGGTCACCCATTTATAAGAAGAGAAGAAGGGGGAAGGGGTAAAAAGGGGAGAAAATAATTTGTTTGTTTTGAAAAATGACGGATTTAGACAAATCAAACAAAAATGCACAAACAACCCTAGAACTATGGTTACCTAGGTCCAGTCTCTAGACCGCTCCTAGACTTCCAAAAGACAAGCCGCAGGATCAATACTCTACTTCCTCTTTACTATTCATGTAGCCAGGTAAGTGCCAGGTGAGTGGGAGGCTCCCCACTACGAAAGTAATGGTCCTAATTAAGTAATCACTCGCCTTGGACACACTTGCCTAGGCACTACAAAAGTAATGCGGATAAGCGATAGATTACCCACGACCTTCCTCTGTCCTTATTGAGCGCGACGGTCCTTAGAGTCTGGTCTAGATATTTTTTAAATTAATGTAGGGTTGATGCGGATACTCGGTTTGTGATTTGTGGGGCTTAGGAAGGGTGATGAAATCCCCACCTAATCTGGATTTGGTCTTGCCCCTTAAAAATCCGTATTAAAATATGCAAAAACAAACCGCAAAACAAAACTTTGCAAAAAGATTTTTGAGCGGCGATATTTTGCAAAGAATCCTGCAGAAAATAGATTTTATTGGATTTGAGAGGAGAGAGAAGGAGTTAAGAAAGATACCAGAGAAGTGTGAAACCCTAGATCTCCTGTTTCCTCAAGTCCGTGACTCCAGATTCCCTCGCAAAATTCACACACAAATCGTTACATATGCAATTTGCAGTTTTGTTTTAATAATGATATGAATCGGATAAGAATTCAACACAAATAGCAAGAATAAAAAATTACGCACGTATCCCCGGCACGTATACTTTGCATTATACTATATATAAGCACAAATTTTATTTTTTTTGATAATAAAAGAATAGAAAGTGAAAAATTATATATGAAAGATAGGAATAGTTTAAGAAAACCAAGAAAATTAGAAGTTTTCTTAAACGAACTAGTAATAAGTAGTTATGAGCCGTTGTTCCAAGGGTTAGTAAGATGAAGGAAGTCACTAGTCTGAGGATAAAAATAAGTCTGAAAAATAGTTTATATTCTGGAAGCCAAACATTTGAATGTTGATACCCTACTATATACACTTACACACGTCTTGAAACTCAGGATAGTAGAGTATACCTTGAAATGCTCTTGTCTAAAAGCCAAAGTATGAAGGAAATAAAAAAATTGAAGAAAATATAAAAATGGTCAAAAGAAAAATGAACACTGGTTTTGTTATCGCCAAGGCAGCAATAAAAAAATATAACGATGGTGCTTCATCACCTAGTGCCTTAGACCAACTGGTTTGGGAGTCACTGCTAAGCCTTAGGTGGTCCAAGACAAGGAAAATACTATCACCTAATCAGCAAGCACATATTTGATTGGTTCGAAAGAGTGTGTTTGTAGTTAACCGCAATCAATAATGGTGTCGCGTGTAGCTAGACCGAGATGAGTACGGGTCGTCCTCAAGGAAACGTTGAATCTTTTACTCTTACTTTAGACGTGTTGAAAAAGAGAGGAGGAATAAAGAATTTTGTGAATGGTTTCTAGATCTACGTTAAGCAAGAATGCAAAATATATAAATTTCGATTATTTTAGGGATGTAGTTAATATAAGAAGAGGGCTTGTAGGGTTCGTTAGGATTTAGTAGTTATGGACGATTAATTAAAAGTTACCCTTTTTACCCTTTAATAGATTTAAAACTAGAACGACGGTAATGCGTGTAGATTAGGGTTTCTGGAGGGAAAAGGAATCCCACTCTTAACCCTTATCTCAACACGGAACTCCGTTCATATCTAGCCTTTACCAAAACAATCATTAATCTAATCTCTAATCGCAGTCGGAACTAACAAAGAATTGTTAGCGCGCCCGATTAGGATATTAATGATTATTTTGATAAAGTTCATAAACTTTATAGGACTTAAAAAGGGTTTAGGGATGTTCATCATCCATTAGCCTGCCCTAATCCTACGAACCCTAACAACCGGAGAATTACTCGTTCATGTTGGGAGAAAAAGAGATGGAAAGAAAATGCATAATTAAACTACGAAGAAATAGAATAAGAAAAAGAAAGCTATCTTTATTAATCAACCATATTCATTAGACTTTAATTCCTTAGAAAATGATTACAAAGACTAGTTTGCTTCTCGATCTCTTCCAAGGTGGTAGACGAACAGTTGATTATCAGTCTGGATGCGTGAGCCGTCTTGGACTTCGTGATCTCGTCGACTTGATAATTTTTCCAAGAGGCTCTCGGTCCTTATTTATACCCCAAAAGCCAGAAATTTAGCTTCCAAAATTGGAAGCTAACAGTAGAGATTCACCCTAGAAAATTGCACACTCTAACTCCCCTATCATAGCACGGATCCGCGGCCAACAGGGGGGTTTGGCCGCGGATCCGTGGCCAAGGTGGGGATCACTTCATCAATTTTTTAGGGCTTCATCCTTGTGACATGTGGCAATATCTGGAACCTTAGATCCTTGAAATCTTCTCGTAGTTGCTGCCAGACTTGGTCTCCAAGTTTTGCCTTCTTAATTAGGCAGGTTAGCTTTAACAACTTGATTTCCTTGATTTAAGACCTGAAAATTCTGCACAACAACTTAAATAATATTTAGTAGACTTTGTTCTATTAGGATTAGGTCAATGATATTATTTTCATACATTTTCCTACCAAATGCTTATTATAATATATCAACACATGGAAAATAGTATTTTTACAGATAAACCCTCATATGTATGATATATTATAATAAAGACCTTTTTAATTTAGAAATAGTTGGAAAAATGTAATAACAAATGTGCAGTTTTATCAACTGAACAGCAACCCAGACTCCCTACCCAAACTCGGCATGAAGTGTGTGGAAACGTACGAGTGCGTGGATCCCGGATCAAACAACACGTGTGCATCAACAGAACATACTGAAAGGGTACCTGAGACCACTGCATTGGATGCCTGCGCTTCCTGATGCGTCAAAGCAAAAACCCGTGCCTGTCCCCTACGTGCGACTGGCGGTCTCCTACTAGCAACTGGCTATCCTCTGCCGGCAGCTGGCTGTCCTCTGCCTTGGCCACCTCGTCCTCTCAGAGCAAACCCTCCGCGACCACGACCTCTCTATACATGGGTCTGATGCGGAGCTACAGCAGATACAAGAAGCAATGCACTCTGGGGTGGAGAAGGTGGAAATGTGACATGTGGTACGGTGGTCTCGCCCTCACGTGGCTCCGGACAATCTCGAACCTGATGATAAGTACTCCCGCACCGAAAACATCTAGACGGTGACTGCCGGCCCTGTGGATAGGTGCTGTATAACCGTCCCCGTCTTGAACCTCCGTCATCATCACGGCCTGGAGGGGGTCTGCCTCGGCGCTTACCCATCTGCCTCTGGGAAGACATATCTGTGCGAACTCTCTTCGGTTCCGGAACTACCGAAGTCTCGGCAAGATACTCCTTAACTAACAGGGCTGCATCTACAGCTGCCGCATATGTTTCGCAATGCTGTGCGCTGATCACAAGAAACAACGAGGTAAGCAAGGCTTGAACAAATCTCTTGACTCACATCTCCTCAGTAGCCACTAAATATGGGGCATAAACAGATAGCTCGGTGAATAGTACGTCGTACTCTGCCACTGTCATCTCCGGAGTCTGACGTAAAGACTCGAACCTGCGCGCTCTAGAATCTCTGACACTCTGTGGAAGGAAGCGGGCAAGGAACACCGTCACGAACTCAGTCAGGTCATAGGAGGAAGACCTGCTGCTCTACCCTTCTCTACCGACTCATACCATTTCTGCGCAAGACCTTCCAGGCGAAAGCTCGCGAACTCCACCCATCTCGCATCTGAGCATCTGAGTGAACGACATATCCGGGCCATCCTATCAATAAATGACTGTGGGTTCTCGGCTGCATCGGTGCCTGTGAAGACCGGAGGCTTCAGCCTCATAAACTCTGATAGCGATACTATGATAACCTCTGAGGCTGCAGGGGCAACTGCCTATACTGTAAGTACCATCGCGGTCCCCGCAACGGGTGGAACTACTTCTGGTCACTGCGCTCGAAGTGTCTCAACTAGCGACCCTATCATCTGGCGCATCTCCTGCATACCGGCCCCTAGCATAGCGATCTGATCTATCGTAGGAGGAATAGTCTGCTCTGGTACAACGGGTGTACTGCCTGGGTTAGTCTTCGTCTCAGACGAGTCAACTCTAATCTCGGATCTCGCGGCCGCTCTCTGCGCCCTCGTAGTCTTTGGCGGCATAATGGCTGAAAAGAAAATAGGATTTGATAAGGATGCGGAAATCGAATCACAAGGATGAATATAATCATGAAGGAATTTAATCAATAAGTCCTAAGGTCACTTAGGCGGAGTACCGTATCGTGAGTATGCCTCGGAACATACACACGCTACGCCACTCTGCTTCAGCTACCTACTCCATCATACCAAGGTCATCCTACACTCCGAAAGGTAAAACCTACGCTCTGATACCAACTTTGTCACGAACCAAAGTTCGGCCCGTGACCGGCACTTAACCACGTAACGTCTACAGGCATGACGCGACTAAGTAAGTCGAAACCTAGAAATCAAAACCATTAAAAGTGGTGAGTGTTAAAACATTTAATGAAAACATTTGTTAAAAACATTTAGAAAACCTTGGTAATTTGGTAAAGTTCTTTAAAGTTTAAGTTGTTTTCTTTAAAAATTTCGGCAGCATTTCCTTTGTAAAAACCAGCCTCGAAATCAGGTACAAGACATGATATAAGAAAAATGACATGTAATAAGAATAAAGTATCCCCAAACGGGAATAATCACGCCCAACGGTGGAAACAACCACCACAATAATAATATACGACGCCGTAGCGAAGAAATGAGCAATATAGGTGAAGAACATCATAAAAGATAAAACTGCATAAATAAAGTCGGCTCACACGAGCTCGACACCAGAGTACAAAATAATTTACATCATCGTCCTCACAACCGGTCTCTAAGTCAATACATCAAATAGTAGATGGAGAGTACTAGATACAATAGTGTGTACAAATGGAAAATAACCGGATACCACAAACCCACCTAGCAACAAAACAGCTCACGCGCCAACTGCAGTGGTATCCGTAGCCAAAAAGATACAAGAGATAGCCCTGCCGCAACTACTCTGAGGGGCAACTTGCAAACACTGTGGCACAACGGGGGTGAGTTGCCAACTCGTGAATAGAAGATAACATATAAAGGTAATCGCGAGTATGCACGTACTGCGATACTCTAACATGTGCGAACAGATAACATCTATATGATGAGCTGGGTATGCGATAATCATGCAAAAGTACTCTATCAGGTACTACAACTACATGAGGGAATGCATAACAATGAATGCCGAGCATGGGATAAAATATCATCAACACGGAATGTCCACGTGGAAAATCTCCGGTGTCTACTAAAAACACCCCAAAACCCAGTACTCAGGCGCCGTCACTCTATCCGGCCCTCAATCCTGTAAATCTCATAGAGGCGGGGTGCCCAACATCGGCACCCAAAACAACATGAAATACTCGTATCCAGCATCGACACACAAATCCTCATATATCGGGCTCCGTAAGTCCGGATCAGCCTACGGGCTCCGTCTGCGGAATCGGCCCTCGGCCCCGGCAGTACGGGTCGGCCCGTATCTATTGTTGGAGATAGTGCCCTCAGAGTCAATTATTGGATCACAGGCACGTGATTGCAATGATTGAGGGAGGACCTATCCCGGTAGGACAGTCTTACTCAAGATGATAGTATGCTATCTGATTTATCTTTATCATCGTGTACTGCTTTAGGTGACCTGACATGTCGCTATTACACGTTGATAGAGCCCCTAGGATTCTTGCTTGACTGCCAACAGTATGAGGGCGATCATATACGTGGGAGCTAGTAGTCTATAAGCACATCCTTAAAAGGTCCCTAGTCGTGGGAGTTTCGAGACAGGGCATCAATACTCCAGAGTAGACTAGTGTATACAGTCGAGACCCCGACGAGGGGCGGTGGCCGGTCTCACAAGCCATTGGTGTCAGTTGGTTCACCTAAGATGTGTACAGGTGCTCATTGGGTTATGAGTACACCGGACAGGACTCGCCGGGAACATGCTAGTTGGTCTTATACCTGACGTCAGATGGCAGTTCCCTGGTGACATGTGTACAGGTTAATTCATCGACCTGAGGATCGTCATTTGTCTCGTGTGAGTTCCCACTGTACTTTGATTACTACCCTACCACGCTCAAAGGAGACGTGCAAACAGGTTTTAGTTGGGTACAGTCCCGAGCCACATAGAGGCAGTAAGCGGATCTTTAGGGGTTCGTCTCTTCCGGTATTGGGGGTGAGGTCGCGCTGTGTCTAGGAGAGCCAGAACATGAAAAGTCCTTGGCCAAGGCTGGAGATTTACTGGTAGGTATTCCAGTAGTATCTCAGGGTGTTCTGGGCTGATCTCTGACACGACTTGTACCGCTTTTGGGGGTTTGACTTTTACCAACCCCCTAGGCCCGCCATGCGATGCTCATAGACGAACGGACCGAACTGTACGGATGACAGGCTCAGTAGGGTGTCACGCTGAGTTCGCTCACAGACGTCTTTTTTGGTCAATAGCTGGTAGCCCGTCACGTATGGCTAATACCTCTGACGTGCTAGTGGTTAAATCCACAGCCATAGTATTGACGAGTCTTTAGAGTCCCCCACATTCAGTTGCTCAAGTTTTCGGGCGAAACGCTGTAGAGGCTGTATGGAGATATGGCAGGGTTCGATCAGATACGTGCGGTATTGCACGGATCAGGATCGGACGGATAATACTAGCAGGCTTTGGTTTAAGCCGGATCCTAGTATTGTATAGTGTAGATTTTGTCTCATTGCATTTGTATTTCGGTCGGAATACAGATGCGGGTGTGTATACACAGTATCGGGGTTTTCCTGTAATTTATTACGGGACCAGTTTTCTGGAGTTGCCAGTTTGCTTTTCGTTTCGGCCATATTTCTTTGTATCCTTCATTGGCCGAAGATTGGTGGAGGAGGGCTTATTTGCAATTGTGCAAATAAGCAATTTGGAAGGGGGTCTTTGCATACTATTGTATCATGATACTTGCACCATCATTGCTTGACTTTCTTTAGTCATCATGGTTTGACTTGTGGTATCATGATGGTTGTGGTGGAGTGTTGGATTTAGCTTGTTATCATGCTTGATCATGATCACTTTTCTCTCTCTCTCTTGTATCATTTGATCCACACCCCCCTTAGTATCATTCTCTTCACTCTCCCATTAGAGATGGCCGGCCATGTTGTGATGGGGGCTGTCCAAATTTTTGGCAAGGGTTTTTGGTCTCATTTGCTTGCTAAAAATTCCATTGTTCACCCCAAAAAGCTCATATATCATATCCTCCACCAATGGCAACTCCCAGAACCCCAAAATGAGACATGGTTCTACACACATTCTACAGCAAACCTTGGGCACGTCGGCTCGCCAACTTTGTGCCCGAGTTGCCTCGGTATAGAGGTGGGAGCCCGTAAAAGAAGCAGGCGACGTGGTGCCCTTCCGGCGAGGAGGTGGAGACCGGACATTCCGCGGGAGATCGGGACGACGGCGAGAAAACCGGAGGACACGGATCGCTCGGTATATCTCTCTTTCCCATCTTGTAGTTAGCTAGGACTAGTTTAATGGCACGATCCGGGTTTATAGTGCGCGGTAGTGCCAGTTTGAAAAATTAAAGTTAAGCATCGCTTTCGCATTCCGGCGTCGGATTGACGGCCGGGGCGCCGCCGTGCACTTACAGTGGTATCAGAGCCTCGCCATTAATATAGTCTAGCTTTGTCTAATGTGTTTACATTTCCGATCGAACAAAAAAATTCCAAAATCTGCGTTTTCTTTGCATCAGTTTTCTGTCGATTTTTTTCTGGCTCGAAAAATTTTTCAGGGTGTCACAGAATGATGTGCAGGGAATTTTAAGAGTTCTGTGAAAATTTGGGTTCGTGAACAGTCCAAACCACCGCGGAACCGCGGCCAAACCCATACTTGGGCTGCGGTTCCGCCGCGACTTGAACTGTTCAGTTCCCCAAAATTTTACAGAATGCTCCTGAGTGGAAAATAGGTTTTCTGGAATGTTATTTTTTAGAGGGCAACGAGCCCGCATCTCATGGCATTGAGACGGAGGGGGATTTACTCTAGAATTGGCGGGCTATTCGCCGCACTCGTAGGGGGTACAGGTTGACCCAGGAGGGGTGCCCAAGTTACCGGATTCCGTGAAGTGCTGGGTGGTCCATTCACGTTGCTGAAGGGGGCTGCCTCGCTTCAGGTTTTGGCGGGTAACTTGCCACGCCCGTAGGGGTCTAGGATTTCATTGCACAGGCTATCCACACGACCAGGGGAACGTCGGGTTTCAGTAGTGGCTCTGTGAAACCCGGGGATCCCAGATATCTGTATTATTCTGTGATGCTGTACATTTCTGTGATGTTGCATTTTTATCACGCCTTGAGCGAAATATTATATATTGATATATATATTAGTAGATGTTGTATATGTTTTGCATCCGCGCTAGTCCAGTCCCCGCTCTGTCGTTAGTTAGCTAACCTAACGGGTAATGACGGGACCCAGTGGCGAATGCGGATGGCATATACGTACATCAGTATATTTTCGTTCTTTGTGGTGTGATCAATTGATGGGACTGCATTGATTCGGATCAATGCAAGTTAAAAACAAACCTAATCTGATGTTGTTGGAACTTTTTCAAAAAGCTGTTATTGCAAGGACGTTCTCTTTTGTTTTGCATCGTGGTATTCAGTTGGAATATCCTGCTCCTCAGTCGACGAGGCAAGGGCCGAGATCCCTTCACCGGGAGTGACCCCTTGAACAAAAGTTTGCGACAGGGCAATAACTTCACTATAGCCGTTTACTTTTGCTTTGCATCGTGGTATTCAGTTGGAATATCCTGCACCTCATTCTACGGGGAAAGAGCCGAGATCCCTTCACCGGGAGTGACCTCTTTAGCAAAGGTTTTCGTCACTATATTTTTATAAAGCTATCCATTCCTTCAACGATATCAAGTTCATTACGTTAAAGGTTTTCGTCAGAAACCATTCATAGCCCTCCATCATTTCAGTTAAATATTCGGTAGTATTCAAGCTATGTATTTTGACCTTACGCCAAGGCATAGTGTTTGGTAGCTGCCGGGTATTTATCTGTTGCATAGATAGATGCATTGGTTTGGGACAGTCGTACTACAATTTTGGCCTACGTCAAGGGTATGTACGGGTGGGTTCAAATTAACCTGGACAATGACGAGTAGAACTTGACATGTGACTTATGATTTGTTGGCCTTAGTCAAGGTCATAAGAGCATAGAGGCAAAAATCACATCGGGAGTTTCTAAAGAAACTGAAACTTGCCAGATATGCGCATACCTTCTGGAGTGTGATAGCGTGAGCGGATTCCGTCACGTTATCATGCGATGATAGTTGGATCCCGATTCCCACTGATGAGTTAGTTTACTCCTCGGGTGATCCCGACTAATTCTTCCTTCAGGTTTGGGGAAGAATTTGACGATACAGTGGGAGGTTTCCTGATTAGATAAATTGGTAACCATTCTAATCTAGGTTAGAGTGCACGCTGAGTGTTTCTTTTCTCTCTCTCTTTGGCAGCGACCATTGACCCGACCCTAAGACTATGACTCAGAGGCCAAAATTAACCGAACCTTCTTAAACACTGGCTTTTGGATTGTCAGAGTTGCAAACCTCATTGCTACTCCTACTTTTACCCTTTTCTCCAGGACACCCCGTATTACTACGAACGTCCACTTCCATTGGACAAAACCATCGTATGGTTATATACGAACTCGAAGGAATTTATTCGAGGATGGTTTCCGGTTCTGGAGAAAACGAATAGGACTATTCAGTTGTCTTTTCCTTTTACCTTCTCTCAGGTTGCGAGTACTCCTTGGTTTAGGAGATAGTACACCTATTACGCAAATTGGATAGTCTTCTTCCAAACCATAGGCAGGTGCCGACCGGTAGGGAATGAGGAAAACCAATTAGCCTAACGGTGGTGTACAGAAGGTATTATGTAAAGACAAAGAAAGGGATTAGTAAGAGCGCAAAGTAAATTGCGACTGCTATTCACGACCAGACCAAGTATTTCTTCACCAATCCTAAATCACCTTTGTATTTCTCCAGGACACTCCGTATCACTACGAAGATCCACAGTTTATTGGATACTCCATCGTATGGTTATATACGAACTCGAAAGGAACTTGTTCCAGTTCGGGGATGGATTCTGGTTCAGGAGAAATAGGAATAAGGTTTATTCGGTTGTCTTTTATCTTCACCTTCTCTCGCATTGCGAGTGCTTCTAGGATTAGGACAGTACACCCATTATGCTTATTGGATAGTCTTCTTCCAAACCATAGGCTGGTGCCGAACGGTAGGGAAGGAAGAAAACCATTTGGTCTAAAGGGGTGTGCAGAAGGTAATGACTAAAGACATATAAAGGGATTTGGAGAGGTGTCAAAGAATTATACGGTTACAGTCGTGAATCTGGATAATGGAAGAGGCATTACTAGGAATACCAGGATACCCCATCGAAACATTTCAATATTTCAGTTTCACTGTGTACTGTTAAAAGAAAACTGATTTCCCAACTAGACACTTACTCCAGGGTATGTATTTACCAGATATGATTCTCACATCCGTATGATTTTATAGATAATGAATGGGAGTGAGTTGTTGGGAATTGGGTGATCATCCTCATTATATCGGGATTCGTTGTAATCGGTGATATTTGAGGAAGTCACCTGGGTTGTTTGCCGGACGGCAAATATTTGGTTTTGAATATCCGCTGTTGTGCACCAATTTCAAATTGATATATCTGTACGTCTATTTTTATAGAGTGAGATATACCTTTTTGAAATTATGTCCGTGACATTTACCTATTTCAGTGGATGGTTAGGTAAGGAGCATTAAACAGCGGTGTAATTCTTCATAACCATAAGTACAGTTTTCAACCTACGACACACAGGGAATGAGTTATTAGACTCAAGGGACTTATACAGAGTATTGTATGTTGTCCTGTGTCCATCAGGACAGAGGGGTTGGTCCTCGTACTATATTCAGTTTACTTATGACTTCTCTAATTTTTAGACAGGTGTTTCATGGAAACACAGGGTCCGAATTTTGAGAAGTTATAGGTATTTGAATAAAGTAGAGAACCAGGTATTGCAAGTATCGGGATTCTTCAAGGTGATCGAAGATGTAGATACTTGTTTATGGTATTCAGTTGATAGTAGTGATTAAGAGAACTTGCTTCTCTTTCAGGTTACTCATAATTGGAAGCATTCCTAAGTTGAGTAACGCTGATCGGCCTCCTTCCATTTAGTTAACATATATTGGAGACAGCTGCATGATTTGAATCTGGTTCAATTAAATCAGTGCCTCTAGTTCTATATTGGATATAGAACAGTTCATATCTTAACGATGTTAAGGTACGGGGAGTTGTCCGGCTTATGATTAAAACCAGACTCTGGATAACTCAAGGCACGTTTCTGTAATGGCTGTTTGTGGGTTGACCCAGGCTATGACGAGGGTTGACTTTCTACCATCTGGAAGATCAATAGTGATATTGTTCTTGACTCGCCACAGTTTTAATAAAAATAGATTTTTTCAAAAAAAAACAGTAGTGGGAGTATGGTAGAACTGGAAGTGATTCCAGAACCGCAAACGATTACTGAAGATTTGATAGGAACCTAAAAATTCAATCTGGTTTGACATTCCATTGGCCACTCCGCAGATATGGTGGGTAACCTCAGGCGCTCGAGAGGTACTTCGGTATGCTCAAGGACGGTGGCAGGGAGGTTCTTGTTTACCCAGACTTGCCATTGCTGTTGTTCCAGGCTGCGAGACCCGGCAGGAGGATGAGTATGGCGTCGTTCTGAACTGGCATTAGAAGCGTACGTCTATATGACTCTACCAGAGGGTTGTCATAGTCAGTGGGAGCAGCGGAAGCATTGGTGGACAAGTGGCTTATGTCTATTTGTAGACTAGAGCAGATATAGCGGAGATAGATCATCTTTTTCTGATGTGACAGTCATAGGTTTGACTTCATTAGAATAGGGGATGGATCTGTTGAGAAGGTAGTAGAGTGTGACGTCCTGGTATTTGGATGACATACACAGAGTAGGAAAAGAAACTCCTATACTACGATTGGTTACACTTTGGTCGTCACACAGTGGTTTCTCCACACAGGACTTGGATATTATATCTGACATTCTGGTTACTAGATCTATAGATCTAGATTTGGGTGGTTTCCCAATCAGAGTACTTAGACAGCATTCTAAGAGTATTTAGAATGGACGACTCCTGGCACGGTAGTGTACCTACAGATAATGGAGTCACCCTCTCTAAAGGTGTCTTACAGACTAAAGTAGAGAGGGATGTGCATGATTGGCAGATCACTTGCTTAGGCAATTGAGTCAATCATGAGATGTCAAGTACCACACCAGATGTTGTTTTTGCGGTAGATGCAATAAGTTGATATTGATCCAATCCTGGAGAAACAGTCGGAAGCAGTTTTAGAACATAAGTGGATGTTCTAGGGATATGATAACGACAGCCTCATTCGGGAGACAGTTATCATTCCAGGCTTCCAAGGTGACTTGGACGACAGGGAGGTTGTCAGAGTTATAGTTTTCCTTCTGACGAGGGGCAGTATTTTGGACAGGTGGTCCAAGGAAATACTGAGGGAGGCATAGCGCAGGATACTGATTAAGTTCAGTTGACGATACAGTCTAAGAAGTTTGGATTTGGAGTTCATTTATGAGCTAGGTCCCATCAGACATCCAGACACATTCTAAGACAGGTATTGCTCATTTCGGGAGATGGCTTTCTCCGTGAACTTGAGATATAGAGAGAGATAGAAAGAAACATCAAAGCGGATCCACTCACTGAGGCTATTCCTCGAACGCAATAGTTTCGCAAACGAGATTTGTGAGACTGACTAGTAGAGGAGTTGGGTTTCGGTATCACACGGGCTGTGAGTATGCGACATCGCAATAATTAGCCTTGAGTGTAAGTGGGAGATTGTTGGAGATAGTGCCCTCAGAGTCAATTATTGGATCACAGGCACGTGATTGCAATGATTGAGGGAGGACCTATCCCGGTAGGACAGTCTTATTCAAGATGATAGTATGCTCTCTGGTTTATCTTTATCATCGTGTACTGCTTTAGGTGACCTGACATGTCGCTATTACACGTTGATAGAGCCCCTAGGATTCTTGCTTGACTGCCAGCAGTATGAGGGTGATCATATACGTGGGAGCTGGTAGTCTATAAGCACATCCTTAAAAGGTCCCTAGTCGCGGGAGTTTCGAGACAGGGCATCGATACTCCAGAGTAGACTAGTGTATACAGTCGAGACCCCGACGAGGAGCGGTGGCCGGTCTCACAAGCCATTGGTGTCAGTTGGTTCACCTAAGATGTATACAGGTGCTCATTAGGTTATGAGTACACCGGACAGGACTCGCCGGGAACATGCTAGTTGGTCTTATACCTGACGTCAGATGGCAGTTTCCTGGTGACATGTGTACAGGTTAGTTCATCGACCTGAGGATCGTCATTTGTCTCGTGTGAGTTCCCACTGTACTTTGACTACTACCCTGTTAGTTATATGTATGCCCTAGAGGCCATTACTATACATAGGATGTATATTGTAGTGGATGCTTGGACATATATAGGGAGGACTTTCTTGCTCGACATGATAGTATGCTATCTGGTTGATCTTTACCTTAACGTGTATACTGTTTGTCTCTCTGTTACATGTTGGTAAAGCCCTTAGGATGTGTACTTGACTACTTGGACTATGATGCGGATCATACTAGTGGGAACATGGTAGTCCATAAGTACATCCTTCGAAGTCCCTAGTCGTGGGTGTATCGAGACGGGGCATCGATATACCAGAGTAGACTAGCGTATACCTTCTCGACCCATACAGATGGGCGATGGATGATCCCATATCCATTGGTGTTTGACATCAGAGATGATATACGGGTGCTCAATGGAGACTGGGTACACTGGACGGACTCGCCGAGAACTCCCAGATGGTATTATACCTTACGTCAGATGGCAGTTCTCTGGTGACACTCGTACAGAGTAGTCTGTTGACCCGAGATCGTCATAGAGTCTTGTGTGGTTCCCACTGTGCTTTGATTTCCACCTTACCACGTCCAAGAGGACGTGCAAAACGGTGGCTTTTGGGTACAGTCCCGAATCACATGGAGGCAATGAGCGATAGGAGGGGATTCGTCTCTCCCGGTATAGGGAGTAGATGTTGCGCTGTGTTCGATTGGCTATAACCGGAAATCCCTGGCCAGGGTTGCTGAGATATACTGGTAAGTGTTACCAGTAGTTTCTCGAACTGTTATAGACCTCATATCGACATGACTTATCGAGCTATTGGGGTCTGACGTTTACCACCCCTAGGCAAGATATGCGACATATCAGACGATCAGACCGGACTGTACGGTAAGTGTTACTGGTTGGATTCACAGGAGTGTGAGCGGGCTTGCTCGTCGATCTTCTGATCGCTCAATACCCGGGTGGCCGTTACGTTTAGCAGACCGTTTGCGGCTTGTGGGTGATAGATATGATCATCATCTGCTGCCGGCGTATTGACGAGTCTTTAGAGTCCTATACAGAGGTTTCCTGGCTCAAGCCAAACGAAATAGGAGCGCATATGAGATATGTGCGGGACCGAGAATAATGCGTGTATGTGATACTGTATTTCATTCTCGCGATGAATGTATCGATTGGTTGTATGCGATATAACCTAGTTATCGAATCAAGGGTTGATTCGATAAGCCGATACATTGGATATTAGTCGGTTGTATGCGATATGACCGGATCATTGAATCAAGTGTTGATTTAATGATTTAATGTATAATTATATATTTGATATATTACTTTGCATTAACTAGTATTGGTTCACTTTAAATGGATTTTCTCACTTGGATGTACAAGATGTATATGTGATATACTTTTTGTGCAAATGATTGTATCATGTTTGATGATGCATGAATGCTAGGTTTTGTATAAAGAGTTAAACCTTGGTTAAGTAAATGGTTAGGGTTTATATTTATTTATTCATTCATTTATCTTTTTATTTATTGGAAAAGATAAAAGAAAAATACAAAATGGTTGCTTTCAATAGAGAAGCTTGTTGAAGCTTCATGAAGGTTTTGACCAAAGTAACCATTTTGTCTTCTTCTCCTTAACCCTAACCATTCCTTTAACCTTGGTCAATTCTCTACATATAACTATAGTTAAAATTATGATAAGAATTGTTTTTTCTATTCTATTCTTAGAACTTATCATAATATTCATCTTCATCTTCTTCTTCTTCAAAGATGAAGAAAGCTTGCTCCATCAATGGCAACTTGAGCAAATGAGTGAGAAATCCAATTCTAAAGTGAACCCACCTCCTATTTCTTCATCCTCTACCTCTTGCCAAGTAGTATAGGGTGTTTTCTTCACAAGTTTCATGACTTGGTGAAGTGGGAGCTTGATCTTGTGATGCCTCGACGTAGATCATCTTCGGCATCGAAGCCGACGACCTAGCCCGCCCATTTCTCCGACGAAGCCGACGCAAGAGTCCGGGATCCGATTTGGACAGCGGAGGGACATCATTGTGGAGCTATGGAGGTGGAGCACCGGATCTACAAAGGTTGTATTTTCGTTCACTTAGTTAAGTTGTTAACTAGTTGCATCGCATAGCCTAAAATTCTAGTTAACGATCCGTATTAGGGTTTCTCGGCACTTGTAAAATTTGAAATTGGCATGGTTGATGCCTTGTGAGACCTCATTAGTGTGCTTAGGAACCCTACAGTGGTATCAGAGCCTAGCTAGAGCCTTAGGCGACGCGTAGACGGAGTTAGAAGTCCGATCGAACCAAAACCTAACCCGGAAAATGCTCTCTGGACTTTTTCTGAAATCTGGAATTTTTCGATATTAAAAATATGCAGAAAAATCAGCAGGAATATCTAAGAGTTACTGTGCAACACGAGTGTCCAATTCGACTAAGTCGCGGCGGAACCGCGGCAGAAGCCTGCCTTCTGCGGCGGTTCCGCGGCCAAGTTGTCACATCAGGCTTTAAAAATTACACAGTAATTCCTATTTTGTAGTGCTGGTTTTCCTGGGAATTTTTAATATTTTTCCAAGAGTTGAATTTTCTGGGTTGAATTGGGGACTCGGTGTTTCGATCGGATTGTCTAATTTTGTCTGTGTGCTTTTCCGGATAATTTTTGAATATGTTAAAAAGTTCGACCGGATATAAATACCCAACTTTTCCCCTGTCGGAAATTTCCAAGTGTTGGATCTTCCCGTAGTTTAAAGACGTTCTAAGTAGTGCAAGTAACGTGATGGACCCTCTAGAAGACAACAAACCTTAACTCGATTATGTGACCGTCTTGAACTGCCCTTTGAACCTTCGAGTTTGGGGCAGTACGGCGTGCCACATGTGAGGCGTTGGCTTGACCCTTCTACGGCTGGACCGTTGGTACTGAGACACGAAGTGAATGTCTTTGAACTTATTTCATGAGTTGAGCTGTTTCGGGAAAACTTGGGTGTTCGATTGTTCGATCGGAAAGTTTAACATTTTCTATCTTATTCGGAATGTGATACAATAATTGGAATTCACAAGTAGTTATGAGATAACTGAATGAATGTTATAAACATAGCAGTTTAGTCTCACTTGATCGGTTGCCACGGAATTTTGATGTGATCAAAAGTCCGTCGCAATCACGTAGCGTACGCGGATACTCGCCGGGTAAACTTAATAGACAGCCTCACTCCATAGCCCCGACCAAGTGACTATAGGAGAACCCCGTCACCGAAAGCATCCGTCCGGGTGCTCGCGGCAGCGATGTTCCGCCTTGGTGCACTTCGTCGACGGCGTCGGGGGTGCGGCCGCCTACTAAAGTTTGCGACGAGCATTCGATCAGGATGTCGGGAATCTTGTTGAATTACCCGACTTGATATTGAAAAGAGTTTTCGATAATGGGACTAAAATGCGGGGTTTATAATTGTTAGGCATGTGATGTCTAAGTATTTCATTTAATTAGGCATGCGATGTCTAAAGAGGTTATGGATTCCAACTGTTGTAGTTTTACACTTTCTTTTCTGTGACCGTAAGTGTAATATGTGATATCGCCGGTTTCGTTGCTATATGTCAACGACAATTGGGATGCGCATATTTACTTACGTTGATGACATGTGATGTTATGTGTTGCTGGATATGTTATATTGGATCGTCGTGTTTGAATAGCCAGGGTTTTTATGTGAGATGAGTGTTTTTTCATTTTCATTCATGTAAAAACTTGTATGTAATATTCTTTTATTGGGGCACTTCCAGGTTGCGGAAGATGTCACCCTTTGTATATTATTTACTTTTTCCGCACTAGGATAGACCCAAGGAGGGGAGCACAAGTAACCGGGTTCTGGAGTCCAGTGGGAGATCAACTCGAGGAGTCGAGTCCGGGTCTCCTAACTCTAGAATTGGTAGGGTTGCTTGCCGCTCTCGTAGGGGTCTAGGGGTGTGGGATTGGCTATTCATCACGACCGTGGAATCCGTGTTTTATACTGGCTCGTATTGAAAACACGGACGTCCTAGTATATCCAATATTTCATATGATTCTTCTGCTGCGATATCTGTGATGTGATCATGTGATGTTCTGTGATAGATACAGTATATAGTATATATGATATATTATATAGGCGTTACTTATGTTTTACACCCGCGCTAGCCCTGCCCTGCTCTGCCGTTAGTTACCTAACCTAACGGTGCACGAGGGGACATCGAGGCGAATGCGGATGGCGTAAGTGTACGTCGTATTTATCTGTGATGTTTAGGTATTTAATTGATGGGACTTCATTAATGTGATTAATGGAAATAAAAGAAACCTAAGATGTTGTAGAATCGAATTTCAAAATAAAAAGGTAGCTACAGTTCTTGCTTTGCACAGAGGTATATGTGATATATCCTGCACCTTATTCGATGAGGAAAGGAACGAGATCCCTTCACCGGGAGTGACTCCTTTAGAAATAACTGGCAGATGCTACACACTCGGTTTGTCTTTTGATTGCTTTTAAGAGTTTTTGCTTTGCACATTGATATATATGATATATCCCGCACCTCATTCGACGAGGAAAGGGCCGACGATCCCTTCACCGGGAGTGACCCCTTTAGCAAAACTAGAAAAGCATAAAAAACACTCCATTTCAAAATCATTTGATTCTACAACGATATCAAGTTCATTACGCAATAGGTTTTCAGAAAAACCTGTCGTAGCCCTCCGTCATTTCAGATAAGTCCTGTTTAGTATTCGTGCTGCGTTTGTTGACCTTGTCAAGGCGCAGTGTGCGGTAGCTAACCAGTATTTATCTGCTTATGCATATGATGCAGATTAGGTTAGGGTAGTCGTGCGGCCTTGTTGACCTTGTCAAGGGTCGTGCGGGTGGGTTTGATTCAATCAAGAAATGACGGGTTGAACTTGACTTGCGATCTATGGTTTGTTGACCTTGTCAAGGTCATAGATCGTTCGGGGCAAAATATTATCGGGAATTTCAAGTGTTGAAATTTGCAATGAGATTTTATACCTTCTATGAGATAGTTGGATCCCGATACCCGCTGCGAGTAAGAGTTACTCCTGGGAGAGTTTTACACGTTACAATTAGCCGATCAAGTAGGTGTCTAGAAAGGTGTTAACGAGGTTACGCCTCTGGGAAAACGAGATTTACATTAATTAGGTTCGTGCGAAAGCACAGGGGACCTCTCTCAAAGTACCGACACTGGCCTGGCTGAAAGATTGGTGAACCTGTAGCGTGTAATTAATCCCGGCCAGTCTTTCCTTTTAGGGTTTGAAGGAAGATTTGATAAAAAAAAACAGTGGGAGCCATCCTGATTAGATAAAATAATAACCAATCTATTCTTGCAAGAGCGCACGCTGAGTGTTTTCTTCTCTCTCTCTCCAGGTAGCGACCATATCACGCCTTAATCAAGATAATAATACGGAATATTGACCGAACCCGCTTGTTATACTGAGCTGGGAAACGTTGATCCCGCTCCAACTTATAATTGTTATAAGACAGAGCAGGAAATTGGGGATTACCAGAATTTCCGTGCCGCCCAAACGAAGTAAGTGCATGCTGATGCATCATCTTCGGGTGTGTTCATTATATAGAACTGTTTCTCAGTGTCCTTTACGTCCTGGGTATATGATACCGGATCAGGATCCCGCATATGTAATATGTTACATGGGCTACAGATAGGTAAAGAACTGAGAACGGGTGATAAGTTTCATGAGGCAGAAAACGGGGCAAGAGTTGCAGCCAAGTCTGTTGGTCACTGTCACCCTGTATTACCAATACATTGATTCTGAACAAATATTATTAGATACCGAACCTGATATACAAAATTATATCAGTCTCTTTATCAGTAAAGAAATGTAAAATTCTGTATTGTTGGATAATGTTTTGAACATTTCCTATATCAAAAGTTGATCGGTTCAGGCATGTTATCTAAAAGCATTAATGTTCTAAATCAAACTACAGTTCTTAGTATACGGAACACACAAAAGAGGAAGAGTTCAGAAATGAACAAATTCTTCTTGAGGTATTGTAGACTAGGTCATATCAATGCGACCCGACTAGCTGAAGTTACATAAAGATGCATATTTAAATGAGTTTGAATTTACATCTTGTGAAACTTGCCAGTCATGTCACAGAGATAAGATGACCACAGCTCTGTTTATTGGAAACAGAGAAAGAGTTAGTGAACTCTTGGGATGATACATGTTGATGTATGTAGGTCTCCTGTCTACACATGCCAGGACTGGTTCTTTGTACTTCATTACATTCTCTGATGATCTCTCAAGATTCAGACATATGTTCCTGTTGAAACACAAGTCCGAACCTTTTGAGATATTCACAGAATATAAGTTAGAAGTAGAGAACCAAATATGGGTAAAAGTATTATGTCCTATGATGAGATCAAGGAGGAGAATACTTGAGCACGAAATTCTTGGACTTTTCTAAAGGAGAATGAGATTCTCTCTCAGCATTACTCCTCCGTATACACCATAGCAAGATGGCATATCGGGGTGGAGCAATCACACCCTATATGATAAGGTGTGCTCTATGATGAGTACTACTGAGTTACCTATTTCCTTTTTGGGAGTTATGCACTTGAGAAGCTGCATACCTATTGAATAGGGTTCAAATCAAATCAGTTGCCTACCACTTCATATTTGATATGATAAGGGAAGAGCCCATCTCTTAAGTTAGTTAAGATTTGGGGTTGTCCAGCCTATGTCTGAAAAGCAAAATCCGGACAAGCTCGAGGCAAGATCTGTTATGTAGAACTGGAAAGGTTCCAGCTATACAAGTTACAGCACATGATTTGATAAAACCAAAGGATTCTATAGTTACCAACGAACCTCAGCCTCTCCGCCGATCTAGTAGGGTTCCTCACCCACCTGAGAGATACTTCGGTTTCTCTATGACAGTGAGAGCGAGGATTGCATCATGAGATGATGACCCAACTAGTTTTGAGCTGGCCATCAGGAGTGGGACTCTGTAAGAATGGCTGGATGCTTATCGATCTGAGATGGAATCCATGTACACCGACAAAGTATGGACTTTGGTTGCTATATCTGAAGGGTTAAATCCCCATCAGGAGCAAGTATATCTTGAGAAGATTACTTGGTATAGATGGAAAAGTTGAGACTTTCAAAGCAAGACTTGTTAAAGGCTTTCGTCGTCAACCAGGCATGGATAATGATGAAACCTTTTCAAGTGGCTATGCTTAAGTCCATCCGGATCCTACTTGCCACGGCTACGTACCATGACTACGATATCTGGCGGTTGGGTGTCATGACTGCTTTTCTAAATATTGATTTAGAAGAGTGCGTCTATAAGTACACAGCCAGAGGGCTTCGTAGACAGTGGGAGCAGCGGAAACGTGTACAAGATGCTTTATAGGTTAAAGCAGGCATCGCGGAGTTGGAACATCTGTTTTGATGTGTTAGTCAAAGAGTTTGACATCATCAAAATGGTAGATGAACCTTGTATAAACAAAAAGGTAGTAGGGAGTATGGTGGCGATCCTCGTAGAGTACGTGGATGACATACTCTTGATAAGAAAGAAGTTTCCTATGCTACGCTCGGTCAATCTCCGTTTATCACAATGATTCTCCACATAGGATCAAAGTGATACCTGCTAAATCCTGGGTTTTGGATCTATGAGATAGATCTAATTGGATGTTAGGATTCTCACTAGTTGTAGTGAGATGGTATCAAAAGATCCTGGGGAGAATCACTGGAGAGGTTCCAGGGTGATAAGGACGACTGAATGTCAGTCACAGGCATTGTCTTTACCCTCAGTAAAGGGACGGTATGTTGGAAAAGTTCCAAGCTAGATACCGTGGCTAACTAGACGATAAAGGTTGGATACATCGCTACTTAAGATGCTACCAAAGAGGCAGTCTGGGTGTATATTGGTTCATGAGATGAACTACGTTCCAACCATTGTGAGACAATGGAGTTGTGGCTTATGCCAAGGAACGCCGGTCCCATCAGTGATCCAGACATATTCTAAGGCAGTATCACCTGATCATGGAGATGCTTGATCTCCAAGGGATCGAGGTTAGGAGAGTAGACTCAGAGGACAACACGGCGGATCCACTCACAAAGGCCTTTTCCCAGAGAGAGACTATTATGGGATGGTTGAGTATGAGATACTTCAACCACTGCTATCAGATGGCCCTAGTGCAAGTGGGAGATTGTTAGTTATATGTATGCCCTAGAGGCCATTACTATACATAGGATGTATATTGTAGTGGATGCTTGGACATATATAGGGAGGACTTTCTGTTAGTTGTATGTATGCCCTAGAGGCCAGTATTGTACAGATGATGTATATTATATTGGATGCTTGGACATATATAGAGATGACTTTCTTGCTCGATATGATAGTATGCTATCTGGTTACTCTTTATCTTAACATGTACACTAGTCTCTTTAAACTGTCTTATAGTTACATGTTGATAAAGCCCTTAGGATGTGTACTTGACTACCTGGACTATGATGCAGATCATACTAGTGGGGACATGGTAGTCCATAAGTACATCCTTCAAGGTCCCTAGTCGTGGGTGTATCGAGACGGGGCATCGATATACCAGTGTAGACTAGCGTATACGCTTCTCGACCCATGAGATGGGCGATGGATGATCCCATATCCATTGGTGTTTGACATCAGAGATGGTGTACGGGTGCTCAGTGGAGACTGGGTACACTGGACGGACTCGCCGAGAACTCCCAGATGGTATTATACCTCACGTCAGATGGCAGTTCTCAGGTGACACTTGTGCAGGTTAGTCTGTAGACCCGAGATCGTCATAGAGTCTTGTGTGATTCCCACTGTGCTTTGATCTCCACCTTACCACGTCCATGAGGGCGTGCAAAACGGTGGTCTTTGGGTATAGTCCCGAGTCACATGGAGGAAATGAGCGATAGGAGGGGTTTCGTCTCTCCCGGTATTGGGGGTTGATGTTGCGCTGTGCTCGATTGGCCGTAACAGGGAAGTCCCTGGCCAGGGCTGATTAGAGATTTGCTGGAAAGTGTTACCAGTAGTTTCTCGACCCGTTATGAGCCTCACATCGGCACGACTTATCGGTTATTGGGGTCTGACGTTTACCACCCCTAGACTTGATATGCGACATATCAGACGAACAGACCGGACTGTACGGTAAGTGTTACTGGTTGGATTCACAGGAGTGTGAGCGGGCTAGCTCGTCGATCTTCTGATCGCTCAATACCCGGATGGCCGTTACGTTTAGCAGACCGCTTGCGGCTTGTGGGTGCTTGATATGATCATCATCTGCTACCGGCGTATTGACGAGTCTTTAGAGTCCTACACAGAGGTTTCCTAGCTCAAGCGAAACGAAATAGGAGCGCATATGAGATATGTGCAGGACCGAGAATAATGCGTGTATGTGATACCGTATTTCATTCTCACAATGGATGTATCGATTGGTTATATTTGATATGACCTAGTTATCGAATCATTGATTCGATAAGCCGATACATAGGATACTAGTCGGTTATATGCGATATGACCGGATCGTTAAGTCAAGTGTTGATTTAATGATTTAATGTATAATTATATATTTGATATATTACTTTGCATTAACTAGTATTGGTTCACTTTAAATGGATATTCTCACTTGATGTGCAAATTGTATATGTGATATACTTTTGTGCACATGTTTGTATCATGTTTGATGATGCATGCTCATTTGGTTAAGTGTATAGAATTAAACTTAGGTTAAGAAAGTGATTAGGGTTTTTATTTATCCATTCTTTTATTTATTCATTTTTGGAAAAAGAATGGGATAAGAATACAAAATGGTTGCTTTCATTCTTGAACATTGTTGAAGCTTCATGAAGCTTTGACTTTGTGACCATTTTGTCTTCACACTAAACCCTAACCATTCTTCTAACCTTAGTTAATTCTCTACACTTAACTATGGTTCACATTATGATAAGTATTGATTTATTTTTATTTTATCTCAACACTTATCATATTCTTTCTTCTTCTTCATCTTCATCTTCAAGAAAAAATCTTGATGCCATCAATGGCAACTTGAGCTAAAGTGAGAGAAATCCAATTCTAAAGTGAACCCACCTCCTATTTCTTCACCCTCTACCTCTTTCCAAGTTGTTTTGGGTGTTTTCTTCACAAGTTTCACAACTTTGTGAAGTTGGAGCTTGAACTTGTGATGCCTCGACGTAGATCATCTTCGGCACGAAGCCGACGACCTAGTCCGCCCAAATCTCCGATGAAGCCGACGTATGAGTTCGGGATTCGAGATGGACAGCGAGAGGATGCCTACATGGAGCTAAGGAAGTGGATAACCGGATCTACAAAGGTTGTATCTCTCTTCCTTTAGTTAAAGTGTTAACTAGATTCGTATTTCGCCTAGAAATCTAGCCGACGATCCGTATTAGGGTTTCTCGGCACCCATAAAATTTTAAATTGGCATGATCGATGCATTGTGAGACCTCTATAGTGTGCCTAGGAACCCTACACTTTCTAGCTCGACATGATAGTATGCTATCTGGTTGATCTTTACCTTAACGTGTATATTGTTTGTCTCTCTGTTACATGTTGGTAAAGCCCTTAGGATGTGTACTTGACTACTTGGACTATGATGCGGATCATACTAGTGGGAACATGGTAGTCCATAAGTACATCCTTCAAAGTCCCTAGTCATGGGTGTATCGAGACGGGGCATCGATATACCAGAGTAGACTAGCGTATACCTTCTCGACCCATACAGATGGGCGATGGATGATCCCATATCCATTGGTGTTTGACATCAGAGATGATATACGGGTGCTCAGTGGAGAATGGGTACACTGGACGGACTCGTCGAGAACTCCCAGATGGTATTATACCTTACGTCAGATGGCAGTTCTCTGGTGACACTGGTACAGAGTAGTCTGTTGACCCGAGATCGTCATAGAGTCTTGTGTGGTTCCCACTGTGCTTTGATTTCCACCTTACCACGTCCAAGAGGGCGTGCAAAACGGTGGCTTTTGGGTACAGTCCCGAATCACATGGAGGCAATGAGCGATAGGAGGGGATTCGTCTCTCCCGGTATAGGGAGTAGATGTTGCGCTGTGTTCGATTGGCTATAACCGGAAATCCCTGGCCAGGGTTGCTGAGATATACTGGTAAGTGTTACCAGTAGTTTCTCGAACTGTTATAGACCTCATATCGACACGACTTATCGAGCTATTGGGGTCTGACGTTTACCACCCCTAGGCAAGATATGCGACATATCAGACGATCAGACCGGACTGTACGGTAAGTGTTACTGGTTGGATTCACAGGAGTGTGAGCGGGCTTGCTCGTCGATCTTCTGATCGCTCAATACCCGGGTGGCCGTTACGTTTAGCAGACCACTTGCGGCTTGTGGGTGATAGATATGATCATCATCTGCTGCCGGCGTATTGACGAGTCTTTAGAGTCCTACACAGAGGTTTCCTGGCTCAAGCAAAACGAAATAGGAGCGCATATGAGATATGTACGAGACCGAGAATAATGTGTGTATGAGATACTGTATTTCATTCTCGCGATGAATGTATCGATTGGTTGTATGCGATATAACCTAGTTATCGAATCAAGAGTTGATTCGATAAGCCGATACATTGGATATTAGTCGGTTGTATGCGATATGACCGGATCATTGAATCAAGTGTTGATTTAATGATTTAATGTATAATTATATATTTGATATATTACTTTGCATTAACTAGTATTGGTTCACTTTAAATGGATTTTCTCACTTGGATGTACAAGATGTATATGTGATATACTTTTTGTGCAAATGATTGTATCATGTTTGATGATGCATGAATGCTAGGTTTTGTGTAAAGAGTTAAACCTTGGTTAAGTAAATGGTTAGGGTTTATATTTATTTATTCATTCATTTATCTTTTTATTTATTGGAAAAGATAAAAGAAAAATACAAAATGGTTGCTTTCAATGGAGAAGCTTGTTGAAGCTTCATGAAGGTTTTGACCAAAGTAACCATTTTGTCTTCTTCTCCTTAACCCTAACCATTCCTTTAACCTTGGTCAATTCTCTATACATAACTATATTTAAAATTATGATAAGAATTGTTTTTTCTATTCTATTCTTAGAACTTATCATAATATTCATCTTCATCTTCTTCTTCTTCAAAGATGAAGAAAGCTTGCTCCATCAATGGCAACTTGAGCAAATGAGTGAGAAATCCAATTCTAAAGTGAACCCACCTCCTATTTCTTCATCCTCTACCTCTTGCCAAGTAGTATAGGGTGTTTTCTTCACAAGTTTCGTGACTTGGTGAAGTGGGAGCTTGATCTTGTGATGCCTCGACGTAGATCATCTTCGGCATCGAAGCCGACGACCTAGCCCGCCCATTTCTCCAACGAAGCCGACGCAAGAGTCCGGGATCCGATTTGAACAGCAGAGGGACATCATTGCGGAGCTATGGAGGTGGAGCACCGGATCTACAAAGGTTGTATTTTCGTTCACTTAGTTAAGTTGTTAACTAGTTGCATCGCATAGCCTAAAATTCTAGTTAACGATCCGTATTAGGGTTTCTCGGCACTTGTAAAATTTGAAATTGGCATGGTTGATGCCTTGTGAGACCTCATTAGTGTGCCTAGGAATCCTACATACCCTACCACGCTCAAAGGAGACGTGCAAACAGGTTTTAGTTGGGTACAGTCCCGAGCCACATGGAGGCAGTGAGCGAATCTTTAGGGGTTCGCCTCTCCCGGTATTGCGGGTGAGGTCGCGCTGTGTCTAGGAGAGCCAGAACATGAAAAGTCCTTGGCCAAGGCAGGAGATTTACTGGTAGGTATTCTAGTAGTATCTCAGGGTGTTCTGAGCTGATCTCTGACACGACTTGTACCGCTTTTGGGGGTCTGACTTTTACCAACCCCCTAGGCCCGCCATGCGATGCTCATAGACGAACAGACCGGACTGTACGGATATTGTCACTGACAGGCTCAGTAGGGTGTCACGCTGAGTTCGCTCACAGACGTCCCTTTTGGTCAATAGCTGGTAGCCCGTCACGTATGGCTAATATCTCTGACGTGCTAGTGGTTAAATCCACAGCCATAGTATTGACGAGTCTTTAGAGTCCCCCACATTCAGTTGCTCAAGTTTTCGGGCGAAACGCTGTAGAGGCCGTATGGAGATATGGCAGGATTCGATCAGATACGTGCGGTATTGCACGGATCAGGATCGGATGGATAATACTAGCAGGCTTTGGTTTAAGCCGGATCCTAGTATTGTATAGTGTAGATTTTGTCTCATTGCATTTGTATTTCGGTCGGAATACAGATGCGGGTGTGTATACACAGTATCGGGGTTTTCCTGTAATTTATTACGGGACCAGTTTTCTGGAGTTGCCAGTTTGCTTTTCGTTTCGGCCATATTTCTTTGTATCCTTCATTGGCCGAAGATTGGTGGAGGAGGGCTTATTTGCAATTGTGCAAATAAGCAATTTGGAAGGGGGTCTTTGCATACTATTGTATCATGATACTTGCACCATCATTGCTTGACTTTCTTTAGTCATCATGGTTTGACTTGTGGTATCATGATGGTTGTGGTGGAGTGTTGGATTTAGCTTGTTATTATGCTTGATCATGATCACTTTTCTCTCTCTCTCTTGTATCATTTGATCCACACTCCCCTTGGTATCATTCTCTTCACTCTCCCATTAGAGATGGCCGGCCATGTTGTGATGGGGGCTGTCCAAATTTTTGGCAAGGGTTTTTGGTCTCATTTGCTTGCTAAAAATTCCATTGTTCACCCCAAAAAGCTCATATATCATATCTTCCACCAATGGCAACTCCCAGAACCCCAAAATGAGACATGGTTCTACACACATTCTACAGCAAACCTTGGGCACGTCGGCTCGCCAACTTCGTGCCCGAGTTGCCTCGGTATAGAGGTGGGAGCCCATAAAAGAAGCAGGCGACGTGGTGCCCTTCCGGCGAGGAGGTGGAGACCGGACATTCCGCGGGAGATCGGGACGACGGCGAGAAGACCGGAGGATACGGATCACTCGGTATATCTCTCTTCCCCATCTTGTAGTTAGCTAGGACTAGTTTAACGGCACGATCCGGGTTTATAGTGCGCGGTGGTGCCAGTTTGAAAAATTAAAGTTAAGCATCGCTTCCGCATTCCGGCGTCGGATTGACGGCCGAAGCGCCGCCGTGCACTTACATCCATCTCCCGACTCTGGTCAGTATCCTCCAGATAACCGCCAGGTCTAACCAATCACCGGTAGGTAGTAGTCCCTCTGCCAGGCTCATCGTCATCCCCACGAAATATCTCCCGCCCCGGGGTACCATACCGGGTCCACCATGTACCCGCAAACGGATCATCCTCCTCCTCGAACCGGGTTTCACATGTCACACGTCTCAGAACCGAGTAAACGCATGGTGGACGCACTGAAATATCATATCAAGAGAAACCGTTTTTTTTTCAAAACAGTGCATACTTTCTTAAATTAATACCTCGGTTCTCAAATCCAGAAATCACATAAATCCAAAACTCACTGCGTAAATCCATGCAATGTGTCGTATGCCGTATAAAATCATACTACGGGTAAAAGGGGAAAACCGCTTTTTTAAAAGAGTCCAGTTGAAAACATTCCGTGCGGTCCCCAATTTTTAAATCAAAGTCAACATTATCTATGTAAATGCAAGAGTATGTATATATATAGGCATGGATGCACAAAGATATATATATATCTACGCAGGTATGGATGTACAGTATGTATATGTGCCAACATGCGACAGAATCATATCTACTCATCAATGATGCGATAATCAAAATGATGTATGGTTCGTAGCAACCCTATAGTGCGAGTATCATGGCAATCACTAACGGTGTGGGTGTAATATACAATAGTGCCCGTGCAGCTTAAACCGTTGGTGACAGTGTGGTGTTACATAACTACTGTTTCTATATGCAGCAAGGGATGGGTACACTACAATATCCTATCAAGCCCTGACGCTTAACGCCATACGGGCGATTCCCCCGTAGATATTAAATCTACTCACCGTGGTCTCGTGCTAAGTGTAGCCGACTACTAGCTTCCCCTTCTTTGCGGCGTCCGACGTACTCGCCTGCGAACCTAGAATTTACACAAAGAATACACATAAGCCAAAATCCTGCAGAAACGCGATATCAAAACCAAACGAGAAACTCACGTCGCGAACTAAACGCGTGAGTCCGATACGCTAAAATGTGAGATTACGCGCCTGAAACTACCCCGACGCGTCGCGACACGCAGGAATTCACCAAACCCACTCACATATCACATGTGTCGCAAAAGTTAAACTATTGGAAAATAGGGTAATTTGTTCCAGATTTTTATACAAGCAGAATTTTAAAAAGTTGCATGTACCACAGGCCTTAAAAATGTAGCAGACACCAACTCAACAAACCCCGACACCCAGGTCCCCCATCTGGCCGCAATTTGCGGCCAGAATGAATATTTCGGCGGCCAACTTGGGGAGTTGGGGTCCCGTGCTTCGTGTGTGTGGTCTAGGCCTAGTGAACATGCTCCAGAAATTGCAACTTTTGCCTGAAGCAACCGGGTTGAAAGCAGATCACAAAAGGGCACAAATCTTAATTAAAACACTAATTTAACACTAATTTGATACAAAATGGTATTTTAGTGTAACCTGAGAAATTTACTTAGTTATAACAACATTAAAAGCACTTAATTAAGTTAATCAAGCCATAAAAACCCTAATTTATCTTAAACTTCACTTAATCATTCTCATTAGCACTAAAACGCACAAAAATACGATTTTTAGCTAATAAAACTACAAGTTAAGAACTAAAGTGATATGGATGAGTTTAATATCTCCAAATGGTCTTAGGGAAGTCCAACTTGCAGCACTTGCCTTCAAAGGCAAGGATTTGCCACCAAGACCCACAAAAGAGGCATATTTCAAAGGTTTTTGTGAAGGAAAGTGAGTTTGTTTATGTAGGGTTTGTTGTTGAATTCAATAGAGGAGCAAAGAAGACAAAGAAGAAGTTGTTGCTGCTGCTGTTGCCTCTGCAGGATTTCCAGAAATGAGAGGGAGAGAGAGAAATGAGAGAGATATGGTCAAAGGTCAAGCCCCAATCTTCACCTAACCCAACCCATGCCTCCCATTCTTTAATTTTTTATTTTTAGTTAAGGGTTTTAACTTGATTTTTGTGACGATGAGAACCATGCAAGAGGGAAAAGAAACATAGGTCACAAAATGTGTTAAGTGTGCATGCTAGTTACACTAAACCTTGCTTAGGAAAAAGTAATTAAGGAAAATTTCAATTAAGTGAACACTAAGCTAATTTATAGTTAATAAAACCCGTTTATATATAAAAACACACCTTATCACAATTAAAACTGGTTTTATTTTAGTTTAAGTGGAAATTTAAAATTTACGAGATTTTATGAAAAACACGCATTATTGCTAACTAACGTGAAATTAACCTAAACGAATTTCAAAGCGTTACAATCTTCCCCCCTTAAAGAAATTCGGTCCCCGAATTTAAAAATCTAGTTACGGGTACCTTCAAAGATATAGGGATATTTCTTCCTCATCTCGCCCTCGGTCTCCCAGGTGACCTCCTCGCTGCTCGGGCCACACCAAAGGACCTTGACGGACGGTATAACCTTCGATCTCAATTTCTTCACCTGTCGATCCAAGATGGCCACCGGCTGCTCTGCAAAAAAGAGGTCGCGCTCTAGCTGGATCGTCGAGTGCTGAATCGCATGCGAAGGATCATAAAGATACTTGCAGAGTATCGAAACGTGAAATACGGGGTGAACATCTGGGAAACTGGGCGGAAGAGCCAAACGATATGCTACTGCGCCCACACGCTCGAGGATCTCAAAGGGACCTATAAATCTGGGGCTAAGCTTCCCCTTCCGTCTAAACCTCATCACTCCCTTCATCGGAGAGGCCCTCAGAAAAACGTGATCGCCAACTGCGAACTCTAATCTGCGGCGGTGTCTGTCAGCATACGATTCTGCCTGCTATGAGCTGTCCTCATCCTATCTCGAATCAGCTGGATCTTCGCGGCCGTCTCCTCAACAATCCGTGGCCCTAAAATACCGCTCTCGCTGAGCTCTGTCCAACAGACGGGCGATCTGCATCTCCTCCCATATAGAGCCTCGAATGGTGCCATCTGAATGGTCTCCTGGAAGCTGTTGTTGTAGGAGAACTCTACTAAGGGCAAATGGTGATCCCAGCTACCACCAAAGTCTAATACGCACGCTTGGAGCATATCATCGAGAGTATGAATAGTCCGCTCTGACTGGCCGTCGGTCTGCGGATGAAATGCTGTGCTGAAACTCAAGTGGGTGCCCAAAGCCTCCTGAAGCCTCTGCCATAGTCGACTGGTAAACTGGGTGCCTCGGTCAGACACGATACATGTCGGGACTCCATGCAGTCGTACAATCTCGTTGATGTATATCTGGGCATACTGAGCAAACCTGAAAGTGGTCTTCACCGGCAAGAAGTGAGCCGCTTTCGTCAACCGATCCACGATCACCCAAATGGAGTCATATCCTCGACTAGTCCTGGGTAGACCCACAATGAAGTCCATAGAAATCTGCTCCCATTTCCACTCCAGAATGGGTAACGGCTGTAGCTCTCCCGCTGGCCTCTGGTGCTCGGCCTTGACTTTCTGAAAAGTCAGGCATCTCGACACGAAGTCTGTGACGTCCCTCTTTATCCCGTCCCACCAGTAAACATCTCTCATATCATGGTACATCTTGGTGGAACCCGGATGAACACTGTACACCGATCGATGTGCCTCCTCGAGAATTTCACGCCGCAGTCCCTCAGCATCTGGTATGCACAGTCTAGTCCCAAATCGTAGCATCCCCTGGTCATCGATCACGAACTCGGAAAATCTGCCCTATTCCATCTGTGCCATGATCTCTGAACAACGGTCATCACTGTACTGTGCCTCATGTATACGGTCAAGCAATTGTGGGCGTGCACGAACATGCGCAAGCTGTCCCCAGTCGGAGTGAACTCAAACTGCACTCGACTGTCGCATAAAATCTGCCAATCTGCCGACGACTGCCTCTGCACTACTCTCAAACAGGATAGACTACCCTCGGGCCTCCTACTCAAAGCATCCGCCACTACATTCGCCTTGCCCGGGTGATACAAGATCTCGCAATCGTAGTCCTTTACTAGTTCCATCCAACGGCGCTGTCTAAGATTCAGGTCTCGCTGCTGAAATATATACTTTAAGCTCTTGTGATCAGTGAATATCTGGCATGACTCGCCGTATAGGTAATGTCGCCAGATCTTGAGTGCAAAGACCACTGCAGCCATCTCTAAATCGTGAGTGGGGTAGTTCTGCTCATATTTCTTCAGCCGCCGAGAAGCATACGCGATCACCCTGTCGTGCTGCATCAATACGCACCCTAGCCCCACTCGAGAAGCGTCACAATAGACCACAAATCCGCCCGATCCTGAAGGCAATGATAACACTGGCGCCGTAGTCAAACGAGTCCGCAACTGCTGAATGCTATGCTCGCACTCCTCCGTCCAATCGAAAGGAACTCCCTTCCGGGCCAACCTGGTTAACAGTGCGGCAATACGGGAGAAGTCCTGTACAAATCGCCTGTAGTAGCCGGCCAGTCCTAGAAAGCTGTGGATCTCCGTAACTGATGCGGGTCTAGGCCAACGCTGAACGACCTCGATCTTCTTCGGGTCCACACATATACCATTTCGTGTAATCACATGACCCAAGAAGTCTACGCTGTCAATCCAAAATGTGCACTTGGAGAATTTTGCGAATAGCTGGTTCTCCCTCAAGGTCTGCAGTGTGATCCGTAGGTGCTGCTCGTGCTCCTCTCGGCTCCGGGAATATACCAAAATATCGTCAATAAATACGATGATGAACAAATCAAGATACGGCCTGAAAATACGGTTCATCAAGTCTATAAACGCTGCTGGGGCATTGGTGAGTCCGAACGACATCACCAAAAACTCATAATGGCCGTAACGCATGCGGAAAGTCGTCCTCGGAATATCCTCCTGTCGAACCCGTAGCTGATGGTAGCCTGATCACAAGTCGATCCTCGAAATGTATCCTACCCCCTGAAGCTGGTCGAACAAGTCGTCGATGCGTAGCAAAGGATATCTGTTCCGCACGGTAACCCTGTTCAGCTGGCGGTAGTCGATACACAATCAAGAAAGCTTGATTTAATTCTGGACACTTTCCTTTGAGTGTGTTCTGGACATTGAAAACCTGAGTTTGATTTAATACGTATATACCGCTATCTAGTGTACCTGACCCAATAAGGGCTTGATTTAGGTGGATGTTGACAATATCGCTTACAAATGTAAAATCATAACCTTCTTTAGAAAGTAAAGATACAGAGATGATATTACAATCCATACTCGATACACACAAACAGTTACGTAAAATCAAAATATTCCCACTTGTCAATCCTATGTGATATTCTCCACGGATACAGCGTCCACGCTCATTCCGTTAGCAACCCTGAGAGTCATATCACCTGCCTTGATGACTCTATGGTTTCTCAGAGCCTGTAATGAATTACAGATATAAGATCCTGATCCAGTATCTAGTACCCAGGAAGTAGAGTTAATTGACATACATTTTTCAATCATAAACACACCTGAAGCCGAAGCCACAACGTGCTTCGAATCCTGGTTTCTGGCTTTCCAAGCCCTGCTATCCTTCTGACGATGCCCTTTCCCGTGACAATAGAAACATTACTCTTTCCCTACTATTAGCCCTGAAACTTTTGCCCTGTCCTCTCTCTCTACCTTACAGACACCGCCTATCGGCTTGGTGGAGGCCTTCTTCTTCTCTCCCTTGGCTTTTGCCTTGGATCTAGAAGAGGAAGATTCTCCAATGAGCAGAGCGGGTGTCTCCCTGCAATCCTGCAGAGTGCCCTCTGAGCCCCTCAATATGTTGAGGAGTTATGGAAGTAAAACTTCCCTTCCTTGATGTCACGACCCGAAATTGGCACGTGACGGCCCTTAAACTACGCAACGTCTACAGGCGTAACGCAATTTAAGTAAGCCGAAAACCCAGTAATCTAAACCATCAAAAGTAGTAAGAAATAATAGCTTTTTTCAAACCTTTGAAATCTCACTCCAAATTCTTTAAAAGTCCAACTTTTCTTCCTTTAAAATTTTGGCAGCACCTCCTTTATAAAAACTAGCCCCAAAAATGGTTACAACAAAGATAAAAGTAAAACATCCCCAAACGGGAGCAAATACACGCCCAAAGGCGGAAAACAACCACCACAACAGATATACGACGCCGTAGCGAAGAAATAAAAAACGATAAAAGGGAAACTGTATAAAAGACAACCAAGTCACAAAATAATAAACAATATAGTCCTCACACCAAGTCTCTAAGTCAAAAAAGATAATAGTAGATGGAGAGTACAGGATACAATGAATATACAATGAACAATACGGATAACCACAAAACCCACCTAAGCAAAACTGCACACTATGAGCTGAAGCGGTATCCTCAGCAAAAGATGATCAGATAGATAAATAGCCTGCCTCGACTACTCTGGGGAACAACCTTCAAAACAAACTGTGGTACAACGGGGGTGAGTTGCCAGCTCGTGAATAGTAAATAACATATGCAGGTAATCACAAGTATGCACGTACATTGCGAATCTAACATATGTAAGCTAAGCAATAAATGGTCATATGAATGCAATAATCATGAAAGGTACACTAACGGTTACTACAAATACATGAAGCAATAATATGACAATCGGTATGCAATCATCATGCAATAATGACATGAAAATGTATATATACAACAGTCATGAAAAGTACTCTAGCAGGTACAACTAACACATGAAGCAATGCATATAAAATAAAGTATGTAAATGCAACAGTCATGAAAGTACTCTATCAGGTACAACTAATACATGAAGCAGTGCATAAACAATAAAAGTGGAGTATGGAATGAAACATATCATTTCTACGGAATCCTGACATCGTGGTAGGACCACAGTCCATCAAGACAATCCAAATCCCAATTTTATCAAATCAGCCCCCAAATTGGCTCTCATATCATGTAAGTCTCCCAAATCCTGAATGTACAATATCGAATAAATCTCATATATCCTGAATGTACAAAATCAGCAATCTCATATATATATATATATATATATATATATATATATATATATATATATATATATATATATATATACACCGTATCCAATCTTAAACGAATCTCCTATATCCTAAATCCAATATCAAGTGAATATCATATATCCTAAATATAATTGCATGAATAATTATGATGATGTATATAAATTGATATGCATACATATATATTAGCGTCCCATTCCACAAATATATATATATATATATATATGTGCATATATAATAGCGTCCCATTCCACTGTTATATATACTTAGTAGTAAAATATCATGAAAACCAAGTGTCAAGCATCGACACAAAATAGTGATCTATCAGGTGCTGTCACCACGACTGGCCCTCTGATATGTACATATCATACTCTATACCTAAAACTCGAGTGCCTAGCTCTGACCCTCGCCTCTCGATGTATCCATACGTACATAACTCCCGTCGGTATCCCTACGATAACCGCCGAGTCATTGGTAATGTCACCGGATGGTATGGTTCCCCCCACTAACTCATCTCCTCACTGAGATTCTTGCCTCGGGATACCTCCGGCCCCCACCATGTACCCGCACACGGACACCTCCTTTCCTCGCGTGGGGTATATATATCCAAACCCATAAAACTCATGGTGGGTGATGAAATATCATATCAAGGGAAACTGGGTTTTTCAAATAATGCATAATTTCATGAAACTACCACGGTCCCCAAATCCAGAAAACATCATGAAAAATCCATATCTCAATGCGAAAATTCATGAATATAATATACGCAATATAAAACTGAAATGCGAGCATATAACGGAAAACCTGCTATTTAACTGCAACAAGTTAATATAAATATCATGCGATTCCTAATTTCTCCAAGTCTATATAACATCAAATAAAGGTAAACATGTAGCTAAAGCCAGATATATGTGTAAACATAAAGGTATAGCAAGGAATACATGTAGCTATGTCATTATGTGTGTATGTACATGTCGCTAATGGTACAATACCCTATAGGTATCTGGTATCTAGCATGTAAGCAAGTCAAGGCATATGTGTAAGCATGTAGGTATACATGTATGCTATATGTCATTTGCATGAAAAAATATGAATCAATGTCTCAACGTCCCTAACCAAATAATATCATTTCTATATGTGGTTTGTGCGTGACACGGCAATTATTGACGGTGTATGTGGCATACAATCAGTGCTCGTGCAACATAAGCCGTCAATAATAGTGCAGTGTCCTAAGGATACTAGTCCAAGCATAACAATTAACTAAGCAGTAGGGTATATGCGCAACTCTATAAATGAAATAGAATATGCGGCAATTTTAACATCTCTGGCCCAGACTCATAACGCCATGCGGGTGATTCCCCTGTAGATGTTAAATCTACTCACCAACGCTCATGGCTAAGTGAAGCCCGCCACATGTTTTCCCTTTGTAGCAGCGTCCGAAGTCCCCGCCTGCGAACCTATAACATTAAAACAATAAAACAAGTGTATATTAGTAAAAGACTCAAAACACGTACAAACTACATTTGACCGACGCAACAATACAAAACATACTCTCAAGTGTTCGTATTGTGGCTAACATGCGTAGCGACACGACGAAACTAACCCAAGAGCAAAACTACACAAAGTGCACGATCCGTGTCGTATAACGTATCGCGCTTAAACGAAACACAAGAAACTACCTAGGTGATCCCAGATTTTGCATACAGAGAAAACTCAACAACCAAACAAGACCAAATACACCTAAACCACTGCAGACACCTACCCACAAAAACCCAAACCCTAACTCCAACCCCTAGCCGAGGTCGCCGGAATTCCCCTCTGTGTCGTCGGCCATGTTCCGAGCAGGGTGTTTCGTGCTTGAGGTGAAGGCTCAGGGTCTTAGGTACAACACAACTACATTGTTTGGTTTTCTAGTAAATGTTAGTTATATGTATGCCCTAGAGGCCATTGCTGTACATACGATGTATATTGTAATGGATGCTTGGACATATATAGGGAGGACTTTCTTGCTCGACATAATAGTATGCTATCTGGTTGTACTTTATCTTAACATGTACTCTGATTGTCTCTATGTTACATGTTGATAAAGCCCTTAGGATGTGTACTCGACTACTGGGACTATGATGAGATCATACTAGTGGGGCCACGGTAGTCGACGAGTACATCCTATAACTGTTCCTAGTCGAGGGTATATCGAGACAGGGCATCGATGCACCAAAGTAGACTAGCGTATACGCATCTTGACCCATATGCTGGGCGATGGATGATCCCATATCCATCGGTGTTTGACATCAAGGATGGTGTACGGGTGCTCAGTGGAGACTGGGTACACTGGACGGACTCGCCGAGAACTCCCAGATGGTATTATACCACACGTCAGATGGCAGTTCTCCGGTGACACTGGTACAGAGTAGTCTGTTGACCCGAGATCGTCATAGAGTCTTGTGTGATTCCCACTGTTCTTTGATTTCCATCATACCACGTCCAAGAGGGCGTGCAAAAAGGTGGCTTTTGGGTACAGTCCCGAATCATATGGAGGCAATGAGCGATAGGAGGGGATTCGTCTCTCCCGGTATAGGGAGTTGATGTTGTGATGTGTTCGATTGGCTATAACCGGAAATCCCTGGCCAGGGTTGCTGAGATTTACTGGTAAGTGTTATCAGTAGTTTCTCGAACTGTTATAGACCTCATATCGACACGACTTATCGAGCTACTGGGGTCTGACGTTTACCACCCCTAGGCGAGATATGCAACATATCAGACGACGAGACCGGACTGTACGGGAGTGTTACTGTTTGGATTCACAGGAGAATGTACAGGCTTGCTTGTTGATCTTCTGAGCGCTCAATACCTGGGTAGCTATTACGTTTAGCTGACCGCTTGCAGCTTGTGGGTGTTTGATATGATCATCACCTACTGCGAGCGTATTGACGATTCTTTAGAGTCCTACACAGAGGTTTCTTGGCTCAGGCAAAATGGAGTAGGAGCACATATGTGATATGTGCGGGACCGAGGATAATGCGATATGAGATACCGTATTCTATTCTCGCGATATATGCTATCAGCCGGGTCATCGGATCAAGTGTTGATTCGATGAATCGGTACGGATAAATATTAGTCGGTTATATGCGATATAGCCGGATTGTCGGATCAAGTGTTGATTCGATAATTTAATGTATAATAATATATATGATATATTAAATTACATTAACTAATATTTGCTCACTAAAAGATTCTTTTTCTCACTCGGGTAATACATTGATATATATGCGATATATGTTAAATGTATTATTTTATTTTGTTACGATAAATATTATATATGTGATATATAATATTGTAACATGATATGATTACTAATGTAACATGTTTAGTAGAGATTAAACATGGTTAGGGTTTGATTAGGGTTAAACCTTTCTAGATGTTTCTAGAAGGTTTTCTTTTTCGTTTTGGAAAAGTTATTTTTGCATGATATTTCTTAACCCAACCACACCCCTTAACCCTAGTTCAATCTCTACAAAGGTTACTTGACCATGGTTGCATTATTCTTCATATTAATCCTTTCATTATTCATCACAAAAGGTTTGGATCACTATTCTTCTTCTTCCTTGAGTTCTTCATGCAAAGCTTTCTTGCTTTGATATTTGTGATGAAAATATGTGAGAAAAAAATAAATAAAGAGAGCAAAAATCCTACTTCATCATCCTCATCTTCCCTTGCCCTTTAGATGAGAGTGTTCACATCATTTCATGAGTGATAGTTTGTGTTAACGAAACTTCAAGGTAGATCATCTTTGTATCGAAGATCGGAAGCAAAGGTTGCATCATTCTCTTCGTGAAGCCTCTCGAGAGTCCAGAGCACGATGATCGCAGCGAAAGGACCTCAACACGGAGCATATGAAGTGAAGGACCGGATCTACAAAGGTTGTAATCCCTCTCACTTAGTGTTAAAGTGTTTAGCATGTTAGTTTTCGCCTAATCTCTAGTTTAAAGATCCGTATTCGGGTTGTTCGGCACGGCTAAAATTTTAATCGGGTATGATTGATGCCTCGTAGACCCTTGTGCGCGTGCCTAGCAACCCTACAGTAAAATCTCCGAGTCACAGCAGATCACAGATGACATATATTGACACTAAAAATACGATATTTGCACATAAACTTAACTTTAAACAATCTAAACTAAAACTAACAGTCTACAAAACACAAAAACTATAGAAAGAACAGATAGAGATCAATACCTACACAAAAGAACTCAAAGATCCAAGCTTTACAAGCTCCAAGGCATCCAAGAGGCAAATCCAAGAAAAAGATGTGATTTTGGTGAGTTTTGTGAAGGATTTGATGAAGTTTGGTGATGGAAAAATGAGAGTGTTCAGTTTAGAAAGGATGAAGGAGATGAGAATAAAAGAGATAGAGAAAAGAGAGAGAGTGAATGATAAAGAGAGAGGGAGGTGAGTGTAGGGTGAGAGGTGAGGTGAGTGTAACCATTAGCATTAACTCACCATTTAATGCTTTCATACCACTCATCATGCCACCCCCTCTCATCCAACAAATATCTTCTCACCCAAAAGAATATATCAAGGAAATGGTTAAGGATTGGATTAGGGTTAAGGAAAAGATTAGATAAATGGTTAAGTGTCATAGTTACTAATCTAAATTAGCACAAACAAACCCTCACATTAACGTGCACACGTGCGTGCATGTCCATAACAAATAATAATAATTTATTAATTAAATGTTATAAAATGTGAGGAACCCGAATTGGTAAATTTTTTTACAGTAAACCCGCATTAACGTCTAAACTAACACTAACCGAAATCTAAGACGTTACACTTAAATGTTGTAATTCAAGATAAACTGGGCGTAGGTGGAGGGGAGCGACTGTAGAATCAAGTTAGTACATAACTCGTTCTCCAATGTGGTCCCCAAGTCCGCAAGCTTTTCAATATAGCTAATCATCGTAAGGATATGGTCCCCTACAAATGACCCGACAGCCAAGCAATATCTTCGAGGTCTCATATCTTGCGATACGAGATTGCTCTCCATATAAATCCTTAGTATGTAGGAAGATGGAAGCTAAGTCCATCTTCTCGTGCTGCCTCTAGTGTTCATAATCCATTGTGGCTAACAAGAGGCAATTGGCTCTCGCACAATTATTCTCCCATGTCTTACGGATATCAACATCCGCGACGGTAGAATCTGGACCTGGGACGGCGGGGACTTTAGTAGTAAGGAGGTAATCCAGCTTGTCATAGGTAATAGCCATCTGGACATTCCTTATCCAATCATAATAGTTTGGCCCAGTCAATTTATTATCTAGTAGTAACCTAAGATCATTGTGGTCGCTGCAATTAGGAGAGAGAGAAGAAACACTTTAGCATGATACTCTTGCAAGTTTAGATTGGTTATTATTTTAGCTAAACAGGATGGCTCCCACTGTTTTCTCGAATCCTTTCTCAAACCATAAAAGAAGAATTAGTCAAGATTAATCACACCGTACAATTCTTGCTTAACCTTTCGGCCAGGCTAGTGTCGGTACTTCGAGGGAGGTTTTACGACGCCTTAGCAAAGTTCCTTAATTAAATAACCTCTTTTCCCTGGAGACGTAGCCCTGCTAACATCGTTCTAGACACCTACTTGGTTTATAGCATTGATCGTTTAGTGAAAAATTTCCCGAAGAGTAATCCTACCCATCAACGGGATCGGGATCCAACTATCATTATGTGATGCCCTAGATGGAATCTACTCTAGTCACCACACTCCAGAAGGTATGCGCAAACTGCAAGTTTCCTTTATATTTGAAACTCACGATGTGGATTTTTGCCCCCATGCTCTTATGACCTTCATGAAGGCCAACATATCATAAGTCACATGTCAACTTCTATCCGTCATTGTCCAGGTTAATTTGAACCCATCCGTACATACCCTTGATGAAGGCCAACATAGTAGTACGACTGTCCCAAACCAACGCATCTATCTATGCTACATATGAATACCGAGCAGCTACCAATCTCTATGCCTTGGCGAAGGTCAAAATACATAGATTGAATACTACTGAATACCCATATGAAATGACGGAGGGCTACGAATGGTTTTTGCAAAACCGTGAACGTAATGAACTTGATATAATCGAAGGAACCATGATAGCTTTTAAAGCAGTGGTTTAGGCTCCGCATTTAAAAGTTGCTTTTTGAAGAAAACTGAGTGGTTTTGAAACTGTTCCAACGATTAGGCTTTGGTTTGTTTTCCTTGCATTAACCAATGTCAATGTGATCCCATCATTAATCCTATTATTGCAGAAAGAAACGAAAATACAACGTACGCTTATACCATCCGCATTCGCCATAGGGGCCCCGTCATGCACCATTAGGTTACTTAACTAACAGCAGAGTGGGGGCTGGACTAGCACGGGTGCAAAACATAAGTAACGTCTACTATATATCATATATATATATATATATATTCATTCGTCTCACGCAATAATAGGTATTCCAGATCACATATGAACATATTGGATATACTAGGAATTCTGCATTTCGTTTAAGCCTATAATGAAAGACGGATTCCACGGTCGTGATGAATAGCCAAACCCCACCATAGACCCCTACGGGTGTGGCAAACTATCCGCCAAATTCCTGAAGTGAAGCAACCTCCTCAGTAAAATGAGTAGGTCATTCGACACTTCAAGAACCTGGTAGTTTGTGCACCCCACCTTGGGTCTATCCTAAGAGCAAAAACAGTAAATGAAATAATACAACGGTGGCTACAACCTCAACCTGGATGTGCCCCGCGAAACAATATTACTTCACTTTACAAATTTACATAAATGAAAGAAAGAAAACTCTCTTCTCACATCCCTGACTATTCATCTACGACGATCCAATACTCTATATCCACAAACCACAATCACAGATATGTGCAACCCACAACTAATCAACGTATATCTATTAGCGGAAGTTTACGAACACATATAACCAAACATAGAAAACCTGTTAGCCAAGTATCTTTAGAATTTCGATCGATAAACATAACCGTGTTTACCCCATGCACAAACCAGTACACAAACAAATCTGGGTAGAATTCACATATGCCAAAAAATCACAATTCAGCATGAGAAACCCACAGAAGAAATGTGGACCGAGTCATCCTTGACTCGGCCACGGAATGGCGGCCAAACACATAGTTTGGCCGCGCTTCCGTGGCGGTCTTGGAGACATAGGGTCTCGTTTTTCTTCTGTGTTCTTAGAAATCCCTGCTTGTATTTTTAAGGCCACTGAAATAATTTTTTGATCAGTTATCAAAAATGACAGCAAGCAAGGTCCCGAATCGTGATTTCGTGCAATTTTCCGACGATCAAACTTCTAACTACTTGCTAACTAGATAGTTAAGGTTTAGTAGGCTTTGATATCACTGTAAGTCGATGTCGCGCACCCCGCGGCTCTGCGGGAAGGCGGAACATGCAAAAAATAATTTTTCTATGCTTCGCAACACCGACTAAACTCCAGGATCTTAACTTGAACCTTAACTAGATAACTACTATGAGGTTTAACTACTATGTAGAAGTGTTATACCTCCGTGTATAAGTCCTTCGGGTCTTCTTGTCCTCCTCTCTTAGGCTCCTCGAAGATCGGATCGAGCTTGCAAGGTTGGCTTCTTCTAGTCAAAGACGATCCATCCGAGAGTATGCGCTTTGGACTCCAACCTCTAAAACGAGGTAACTAGGGTACACAGTTTAATAAACTAGATAGCTTAGAGGATGTAGAGAGAGATGATGGATTAGTTTGTTTCAAAATGCCCTAGGTTTCTCAACACATGAGACATTTACGGTTGAGGTAGACGAAGAAAGCTTGAGGAGATGAGAGTGTAGTGTTAAAACATTTCATGAAGAATGGCTAAGTGTTTGTGATGAATGAAGCATACAATAATTCATCACAAATGAATCAAGCATGCTTCATGAGTCACTATGTGAGTCACCCCATGAGTCACCTTGTAAGTCACCAAGTAGCCATGCTTCATTAAATGAATATAACACCTCATTACCTCCACCTCATTAACCATTTAACAAAATGGTTAAATCCACAAATGAGGTGTCTTCTTCTAGAAGCACTCTTGAGTAAATTACAAGAATACCCCTCACTGTATATACATACCCGTATCCGTATTCCGAATAATACTAATACATAAGAGACGAAAATAATCCAACAATATAATACTAGTGTCCGGCTTAAACCAAAACCCACTAGTATTATCCGCACGAACATCATACATGCACAAGTATACGTATATGATCGGAACCCTGCTGTAAAACCATACGGCCTCTACATCGTTTCGCCCGAAGCAGGGAAACCCTCTGTATGGGACTCTAAAGACTCGACAGTACGCTGGCAGTGGGTTTAACCACAAGCATGTCAGCGGCACTAGCTGCATGTAACGGCTAGCCAGATATCTGTCGATAAGAAGGCCTATGAGCAAACTCATCCGAACTCCTACTGAGCCTGTATGTGACAATCTCCGTACAGTCCGGTCTGTTCATCTAAGATACTCGCATATATGGCCAAGGGGGATGGTAAACGTCAGACCCCTAATAGCGCAATAAGTTATACCAGAGTAAAGACCAAAACACCCTGAGAAACTACTGGAGTGCCTACCAGTAAATCTCGCTTGCCATGGCCAGGGACTTTGCGTAATGGCTTTCCGAACACAGCGCGATATCAACCCCCAATACCGGGAGAGACGAATCCTATCTAACCGCTACTGCTTCCAAGTGCTTCGGGACTGCACCCAACTACTACCTGTTTGCACGACTCCTTTAAGCCGTGGTAGGGTAGTAATCTAAGTGCAGCGGGGACACACTCGAGGCGAAGTGCGATGTCAAGTCCACGGACTAACCTGTACTCATGCTACCCAGGAACTGCTACCTGACGATAGGTATAATACCAACCAGCAGTTCCCAACGAGTCCTGTCCAGTGTAACTCATAACCTAATGAGCACCTGTATCCTATGTCCAGTATGACTTACTAATGACTGTGGGACAGACCTTCTTCCCAGCTAGGATGAGAAGCGTATACACTAGTCTACTCTGGATTATCGATGCCCCGTCTCGATAATCCTACGACTAGGGACCTGTATAAAGATGTGCTTATAGACTACCCAGCCCCCACTAGTGTGACCGCCATCACAACGCTGGTAGTCAAGCAAAGATCCTAAGGGCTCTACCATTATGTATAAGCTACATGCTAAAAGAAAAACATGCACATATTGAGATAGAAACAAACCAAGTAGCATACTACTGTTTACCGCCGAAAACAGAGACGAACCGGGATGGATCGTTTTTCCTGAATTTGGGGGTAGATGCTATTTGGGTTTATCCGTCCACCTCTTTGAAGATGCCAAGTTGATTTAGGGCACCGTATATCGGAGGTTTGGACGGATGCGGCCGTTGTAGCAGACTTCGTCAGATTCCCCCTCGTTTGCGAGGGGTTTTTGATTGTGGGGACGCTCTTCCCTGCAGTCGCAAGCCCTTGCAGTTGATTACGTTATCGCATCGCGATAACCACTTTCTCTTTCTCCGGAAGTTCACTTCATGTCGTGTGTTTTTTTTTATTTGTTTAGGTTGCCCGTGGATTGTATACGGAGACTAATTTATGTTGTCGCCCTTAGGGCGTGGATTAGTCCAAATCCGTATATCTTAGATTTGGGTTTGTTTTATTTAAGGATCATTAATCTGGTTTGAGATTAAGATCGACTTAAATGTATGTGAGCAGTTAGGGCTCGGTTGGTTTTTTGTTAAGGATACGTTAGTCCAATTTGAAACTAAGATCTACTTAACAAGGTGTCAGGATCATTTTTATTTCAGATCCAACAAAAGAGCATTTGGGCTCTATTGTTTTAATTTAAGGACTTTCGGTCTATTATCGCCATTTTGGGGGCAAAGTTCTAGTTTGAGGATATCTCGGTCTGTTGATCACCATTTTGGGGGTGAGATTTTAGTTTAAGGACGTCTCGGTCCATTGATCACCATTTTGGAGGTGAGAGTTTTAGTTTAAGAACATCTCGGTCCATTGATCACCATTTTGGAGGTTAGATTTTAGTTTAAGGACGTCTTCGTCCGTTGATCACCATTTTGGAGGTGAGATTTTAGTTTAAGGACGTCTCGGTCCGCTGTCCATCTTGCACGCACGTGTATTTGTTACGTGATGGGATGAACGTCTATGATTTGGGATGCACCCAGTTTGGGGTGCGGTTTGATTTGAGGGGTGCACGTCAGTTTGGAAATGCACCAAAGAATTGTTGGTTGTCGGGACCCGCCACCTCTCTGAAGACGTTGAGGAATTACAACAATATATCAGAGGTGTGGAAAGATGTACCCTTGAACCAATTCCTGTATTTGGGGGGAAAATGAGTTAGTGGTAAACCCGGAAATCATTAGTCATATTTTGAGACTAAGACTTCCTCGGGAGGATGTGGGATGAGTATCGTTTTGGATATCATCAGTTGGAAGATCAATAGTCATATTTGGGACTAAGATCAATTTAGGAAAACATGAGCATAGAGGCTCAGTCAATTTGGAGATCAAAGAAATTTTGGCCTCGGGAAGACTTAGCCAATTTGTGACTAGGTTTGGGTCTCCATATTTACCCCTGTAGTGCTAAGCACTGGTAAATGTAGTACTCACGTGTATCCCGTGTGAAGCATTGGACTAGTGTTAAACACTGAACTTTGGAGGCGCTCACGTGTGAATCACGTGAGGCGTCCCAAAGTGGGCGTTGTTCTTTGGGTTTTATTCCCTTTTTTACATATAAGTACTAAGCACTTGGTTCTTGTGCCGCTCACGTGTGAACACATGAGGCGTCCCAAAGTTGGGTACTGACTTTTGGGTTTTATCCCCTCCTTTTTTATATAAGTGCTAAGCACTTGATTGGAGATCGCATGCAAAACACGTGATTGCCCTAGAAGGCACTTCTTGTTCTTCTTTTAAGCACTCGAGTAGGAAACACGTGCGGTCCTCGTTGATAGTGTTTAAACGCTAATGAATCATCATTCTTTCCTTCTGGGTGTTTGGTGATTTTGATCTCATGTTAATGACCCTAGGATTTGGAGGATCTCATGTCTCTTATTTTGTAAGAATTAAATTCTTTTTATAGGGTTAAACCTTAGTTTTCAGAGGAATTAAATTTTCTTGTGTTTTGTAAGAATCAAATTCTTTGAACTCGATTCTTTCCCCAAGGTTTTGAATCTGCATGACCGAATCTCCCCGATGAGAATTAAATTCTCAACTTGTGTGGAGATCTGCTTCTGCAGATCTCAACCAGAGGAAGAACTAAGTTCTTGAATGAAGGGTTAAACCCTTAGAGAGGCAAATGAAAAGTGTTTTTATTTTTACCTAATATTTCAAGGAAGTAAGTCTTTCTTTTGAGAATTAAATTCTGTTGTTCCTCTAAAGATCACTATATATTCTTGTTTTTAAGCCTCTAGGGAGTTCTCTCTTTGCGTCTTTCTTCTTTTCTCCCCTCTTTTTTTTGAGACTTGAAGTCTCGGGTTTTTTATATAGTGGAAATAAATTTGTTTAATTATGAGAAAATCTCTCATTGAGAGATCCCAATTGATTTAATTGGTCTCAGAATTGATTTGGGGAATTTTATCCACCGTTGGATCTTTGATCCAAGGACTTCTGTTTTACAGAAGATATTGTTCTTGTTTTTAACAAGATTGGGGCTATTCTCCCATATATAGAATAAAATTCTATCAAGCGGTGACATTTTAATCACCATTGGATTTTTAATCCAAGGGTGTTTAATTTAACAGAGTATAATCTTACTCTATTTAGAAAGATATAGAAAATATTTGGATCTTTGATCCATTAACTCTCTGTCTAACAGAAAATATTCTTCCCAATAGAATTTAATTCTATGTTTAATCACCGTTGGATCCTTAATCCAATGGTTCATTAAATAGAATTTAATTCTACGTAAGGAGGTGTCCTCACGTGTTTAGCATGTGGGGCTTTGTTTTAGTCTATCTGTATTTTAATTGCAGCGCATATATGCTTTACATATAGGCGCTCACGTGTTTAACATGTGAGGCTTTGTTCAGCCTATCTGTAGTTTAATTGCAGCGCCTATATGCTTTGCATATATGCGCTCACGTGTTTAACACGTGAGGCTTTGTTCAGCGCGCTCACGTGTATAACACGTGAGGCTTTATTTAGCCTATCTGTAGTTTAATTGCAGCTCCTATATGCTTTGCATATAGGCGCTCACGTGTTTAACACGTGGGGCTTTGTTCAACCTATCTGTAGTTTAATTGCAACACCTATATGCTTTGCATATAGCGCGCATGTGTTTAACATGTGGGGCTTGTTTAGTGCGAAGCTTCCCCCTTTCTTTCTTTCATCTTCTTTTCTTCTTCTTTTCTTCTTTTTTTATAAGGAAACAAATGCCCCCACAGCATTGCTCTCACGTGGCTTACACGTGAGTGCAATGCTGTCCTCTTTTACAGCCGTTGGATTGCCTAGGGGAAAGGGGAGATGAACCGCTCTCCATCACGTCTTATAAATAAGGGCTTAGCCCTTGAGATAGGCACTGTTCCTTCATCTTCTTCCCTAGTCTTTTTCTTGAGAATTTAATTCTCTTCTCAGAGCTCAGTTCTCTACCCGTTGAAATTTTAGAGTTAAACTCTGTTAAAAAAAACTCCTTTGGGCAAAGATCTTGAACTACATTTATCTCTTAGGAACAAGAATTTTTTTTCTTCTGGATTTTAAATCCACCGCAAGAGTTTTGCTCTCTTCTGGAACCGATCTCTTAGAGATCCAAAAAGGCATAGTCTTTGAGTAGTATACCCCAATGTCTTCGAAGATCAGACATTTCTCCTCTGATCTTTGAGGGTCTATGGAATTTTAATTCCATTTTTCGTTTCCCCATCATGGGGGTTTCTGGAATTTAATTCCACTGTTTTAAAAGGAATTTGATTCCTCATTAGAGAGCTTAGCTCTGAAAGATCAAGAAGGCCTTTTGGGATTTGTATTCGCAGGTGTTCTTGAGTATATTTCCATTATACGGTTTTACCCTTATTTCCACAAACTTGAACTTGTTGGGTATTTTAACCGAACTCATTTTTCTTTGAGGATGCCTAGAGTTTGTTTAAACTCCAGTGTCTATTTAATAAGAATCCTTTTTGATTCTCACAATGATTATCTTGTCTCGTCATTGGTGAGCCGCCATATTGATTTTGTGGGGTCCATTAATTTTGCAGCCAATGGTCCCGTAAAACAAACATCACATTTTTAATTTTTTTTAATTTAATTTAATTTTATATTATTTTATTATTATTTTATTATTATTATATATTTTTTTAAATGGTTTTTTTTTATTTCAGGAACGATGGCCTCACTTCTTGACTTCTCTTACACTCGCTCAGAAGCCGCTTTTCTGCAGTCGCCATCAGACGAGGAAGTTATGGCGATGATTAGAGCGCATGACAAGGACCATACGAGTCTTCTCTTATGGGGGGTTTGGTACAGCCACATCATTAGGGGCCGTCGTAGCTTTATCTGTGAAATGTCAACAGAACCCATCCGCCCAATCTTATTGATGTAATGCCCACGGACTGCTTATGCGGTGGAGGCGACTAATTGGACTCCCACGGGTCGGCTCGAGCCGTCAACGACCGGGATACCCAACCAGCCCCCGGTGGCTATTGATATTTTGGGGCGCCGCATATGTGTAACGTTTTAAAAATTTCTTAGATTAATTGTTTGATAATTAGTAATACAACACGTGTTTTCCGTAAAACTTAATTATAATTATTTTTCCACATAAACACAATTATACCTATTTTAATTATGTAATTGCTCATGTGAGTGTTTAACTAGTTACTTATTTAATTGCTAGTTTACTTAAATATTTTCCTTAATTAATTATTTTTAATTATTCTTTTAATTTTGCACTTACACACTAAATTAGAGTTAATTACAAATTAATATGGGTTAATACATTTTTGTGCACCATGACACAACTAAACAAAATGTAACATGTTGCTTTAACAATGTTTGACCATGGTTCTAGGTTTATATAAAACTTAAATATAAAATAAAAGAAAATGAAAAGAATAGAATAAAGAGGCATGGTGTATATTATATGAGGTATGGTGTGTGTGCTTTGACTTGTACCCACTCACCTTCACCTCCCCATTCCAAGGCTAGGCCAGATGAAGGCAGCAGCCCCCCTCTATTTCTTCTTCTTCTTTCATTGTAAAACCCCACAAAAACTCACTCAAAAACCCACAAATTCAACTCTAATTTCTTGCTAAATAATCACAAGATTTCCTTTGCCTAAACTAATCTTGGATCTTGAAGCAAGTTTGCATTTTGGGTGGCCAAAGCTAGCAAGTTAGATCTTCTAAAATCTTTAAGGTATAAAACTTAATCCAATTGTTACTTTGTTAATTATTTGCTTTAATGTAATTTTAATTAGGTGTTAATATAGTTTTAATTGCAAAATAGAGTTTTAAAGAGAAGGGTTTGGGTTAAAGTTAAGGTTTTTATCACTTAATTAAGTTAGCTAATTGTAGTTAATATCTAATGGCTTCATCAAATATAATCTAGTTGATTACTTTGCTAATATGACATTTAATTATCTTAATTAGGAGTTCATGCAATTAATTTCATGATTAGTGTGTATTTATAAGAGATTTGATTTAATTAAGTGTTGCATGGCTTGATTAGGATATCATGTGTGATTAATGGCTACTACGCTTGCTAATCCATCTAGTTTTGCACTAAAATGGGTTAATGTTGCTTACTAGGTTTTTAATAGAAATAGGTTTTAGTTAAGTTTGAGGTTGTGATGATCTACGAACTATTTTCCCTAAATTTTAGTGTGATATGAATGCGCGATTAGTACGATTAGATTCTTGGTTTGGTGTTTGCTTCGCATAGCAACCCCTAGTTGTGGTTTGTGGCGATGTCGCGCGCGCGTTTTTTGCACCAAGTGCATGCACGTCTAGCTAGTGCGCGTTGGTTGCTTCGTATCGTTATGTGTTCGCGTCTATTTAATTGTCTAGCCTTATTTATATACTATTTGTGCGGTTATAGGATCGATCGCGGAGACGTCAGACGCGGCAAGGAAGGGCAAGGCGGCGATTGGATTCGACTAGGTGTGACCTTTCCGGTGAGTAGATGTACACATCTACGGGGAAATCACATGGATGGCGTTAAGCGCCCGATAGATAGGATTTAGTTATAGTTCTTGTATTTCATATGCGCATATCATGCTCATGTCACTTTTGCATCTTCATATACATTGATATTATAACTTAGGACACTTGCACTATTACCAATGGTTTATGCCGCACATGCACCATTTTATGTAAACACACACGCCATTGGTAATTGCTATGTCACGATACACCTTAGAACTTGCTTAATAATCGGTATCTGTGCATTTGTGTCATGACCCGAAATTTAGTTCGTGATTGGCACTTAAATCACGCCACGTCTAAAGGCGTAACGTAAATCAAGTAAGCCGAAGCCCAGAAATCTAAACCTTTTTAAGAAAATAAAAGATGTGAAGTTTTGAAATAAAGGTATGATGAAATTAAAGGTTTTCTTAAATGCATACATAGTGGAAACATGAAAAATGCAAGTGGATTTTACTAGTTGAAAAATATGTTTCGTCTTTCTAAAAATTTGGGCAGCACCTCCTTTATATATTTTGATCCAAAACCACATATACATGATAATATAAAAGGCATCCCCAAGCAGGATCTAGCTCTTCGCCAATCGGCGGAATCACAACCACACAAGACAGAATATATGTATACGACGCCCAACGGCGAAGATCAACATAAAAGATAATGAATAAAGCAAGACATCAACCCACCAAGCGAACATATAAGCCATCGCTCTAAGTCTCGCAACCACAAGTCTTTCTAAGTCTTACTACATATACAATTACTAGTTTCTGATTGATGGAGTTGACTAGATACAATAGTAATAATAATACAAGAGTGGCACGATCCAACATATACTACCTACCAAAGCAAATCACCCGAATGCAAGCTGTGTGCCAGCGATGCCACTACTGATCCATGCGGTCAACCTGCAAGAACTGTGGCACAACGGGGGTGAGTTGCCAACTCGTGAGTAGAAAACATCATCAGGTAGAAATCGAATAAAACAACGATTTTCTAGGTCAACTATATCATAAAGGTAATACTATGATATCTAGAGTGACCGTATCTGCATATGTACCAACAATATAATCAATGCCTGTAAGCATGTGGATAACATCTACGTGTCCATCAATGACACAACAACACCATGCATGTAAATATCATGAAAGCATATGCATGTAAATATGAGGATATCAACCAACGTGTGTCCATCAACGACACATCAAATCATGGAACCTGAGTATCCAACATCGACACGCGAAACATCATGAGACCCGTGGCCAACATTGACACGTAAATCCTCATACCTCGGGCTCCGTCACTCCGGATTGGCCCATGGGCTCCGCCAGTCCGGATCAGCCCATATCATCTCACGACTCCGGTCGGTATCCTCCGGATAACCGCCGAGTCCAAATACTATCACCGGTAGGTAGTAGTCCCTCTGCCAGGCTCATCGTCTACCGCGCGACATCCCTTTCTTGCCCCGGGGTACCATACCGGGTCCACCATGAACCCGCAAACGGATCATCCAGCTCCTCGAATCGGGTTTCTATCACACGTCTCAGAACCGAGAAAACGCATGGTGGACGCACTGAAATATCATATCAAGAGAAACCGGGTTTTCAAAACAATGCATACTTTCTTGAAATAATACCACGGTTCTCAAATCCATAAATCACATGAAAACAGCATCTCAATGCATATAATCGTAAAGCATGATGTATGCCAACATATAACAGAAATATGAGCATATCTGTATATCATGCAACATAGAACAGTGGTGTGAGCATATCAGTATATCATGCGACATATCATAATGATGTGAACATAGCAAGTATATCATGCAACATAGCATAATGATGTGAGCATAGCAATATATCATAGCATGATGTAGCAATTCTACTGTGTAAGTGACATAGCAATTATCGATGATGAAGGTGTGTGAGTCGGCCAATCTGTGTAAGTGTAACATACGCATCATCGATAATGGTGTAGGTGTACTAGCACAGGTATATATAATGCAATGAGAATATCATGAACGTAGCATTAAGTACATCGTAAGCGAAATGCTACAAGGTATACGTATCTATAACATAACCGAGTCGATGAATCTATCAATCGGCATCCAGCCTCACAACATCACGTACGGTATAATCCATCGTACGACATCCTCTAGTCAAGGGTATGGATCAATCATCAAGTAAAACTCATCACGTACGGTATCCGTCGTACGGCGGCATTTACCATTAAGGATCCTATCAACCTATATGACAATGAGGGTATGGACCTAACGTCTCGTACGACATATCACTCAAGATTCACAACATTATATATATTTATATACCTATATCCCAGGTCACATCCATATCAATCTCATATCGCAGGACCGACAAAGGTATCAACTATCTCATATCGACTCGCATCCATATAACGACATATCACACCAAGTCATCATATCACATCGTATACTCTTTCATCACATTAATATCTCACATCAAGTCATCTTACGTATACATTCTATCTTATAAATCTCAAGCCATGCTACTCTAAATCTCATACTTATTCTCGTGCACTACCTATTTTTATATATTGTGATTCACATTTACGTTTCACATCCTTATATATATCTTGGAGACATCCTTATCAATCATATCATTTTATACTAAACCATTAATCACATTTGTGGGTTCTTAGTATAGGTTTCTCCAACCATATTCATAAGCTTCTACCATAGTTTCCTGAACCATATTCTACATATATCGGTTTCCATTATAATTTGCGGGGGTGCTATACGCCATCCACCCGACTTCTCCCGTAGATATAAATCTACTCACCTGCGGAACTCCTTGTTCAGCCGTAGTCGATATGCTTCGTCGTCTTGGAATCCACGTGAAGGTACCTACAATAAATACACAGTCTCAATGCTATTACAATCAAGTTCGGAAAACAAATACGGCACACGGTGCGCTCATAGGTTAGAACCTATAGCCCACGCATGCAAAAACAACCAATTATCCTTCGTCGTTGACGTACAAACATCCAATGACCAAATACAATATGTTAGTGTGTAGTAGCGCCTCTAGAAAGGTTGTAACATCATAAAGTGGTGAACTTTTCAATTTTAGAGCGCTATTACAAACGAACTACGAATCGTAACTAGAGATTAGGGCAATAACATCATTATGTGAAGTCTAAACTAAAGGAAAAGGAAATACAACCTTTGTAGCCAACTCCTTCGGTCTTTAGGACTCCTACGGCTTTGCACGAGGTTTAGAACGGCTCCGCTTGAGGTCCTTCGTCGTCTACGATGATCCACCCGGAGATTCCTAGAACAAGCTCTTATCTTCACAAAATGAAGGAAACACTCTACACTAAAGGACTAGGGTAGTGTAGAATGGTTGTGTGGTATGTAAACACACTTAAAAACCCTTTCCTTTTAATTTCCTCACTCAAAACAAAACTCAAGAGAGCTTGGTGAAGGAGGAAGATGAAGATGGCAAAAGCTTTTGTGTGAATAATGAAAACTTATTTCTAAAATGAAAAAGAAAATATTATATATGAGACTCTCTCACATATAACCATGGTTAATTAAATATCTATATATTATTTGGATGGGTTAAATGACAAAAGGAAATTGAACTATGGTTAAAGTCAAAGGTCAAATGAGAAGTGTGTAGAAAATGAGTCATTAATCTAATTTCCTTTTTCCTTTAATCCATTAACAAAATTCTAGATATTTAGTAACCATGTGAGTCTTATATTGCCATCTCCTTTGTATCATCAACCATGATACATATGTATGTGTACATGCACATCATCATGTGTATGTGTGAACATACATGCATACATCCAAAAGAAAAATGGTTAATTAAAAATGAGATTAACGATAATATTAAATCAACACTTGATTTAATAAATCGGTCACATCAAATGCGACCCGATCAATATCGAACGTCCGATTAAAATACGGTATCATATATCCGTATTTAATCGAGCTCCTGCGCATATCACATATGCACTCCACAACATTTCGCCTGAGCTAGAAAAATCCTGTGTGGGACTCTAAGACTCGTCAATACGCCGGCAGTAGGTGATGATCATATCAAAACACCTACAAGCCGTAAGAGGTCAGCTAAACGTAATGGCCACCCGGGTATTGAGCGATCAGAAGAAAAACAAGCGAACTCGTCAAAACTCCCGTCGAGCCATTGTCAACACTTACCGTACAGTCCGGTCTTTTCGTCTGATATGCTGCATATCAAGTCTAGGGATGGAATCTTCGAGCCCTAATAACTCAATAAGTCATGTCGATATGGTCTATGACCGGTCGAGAAACTACTGATAACACTTATCAGTAAATCTCATCAGCCCTGGCCAGGGACTTTAAGTCAGAGCCAATCGCATATAGCACAACATCAACTCCCAATACCGGGAGAGACGAAACCCCTCCTATCGCTCACTGTCTCCATGTGTCTCAAGACCATACCCAAAAGCCACCTGTTTGCACGACTCAGTAGAGCCGTGGTAGGGTGGAAATCAAAGTACAGTTGGAGAACACACAAGACTCCATGACGATCTCGGGTCTACAGACTAACCTGTACCAGTGTCACCAGAGAACTGCTATCCGACGATAGATATAATACCATATAGGAATTCTTTGTGAGTCCGTTCAGTGTACCTAGTCTCCACTGAGCATCCGTATACAATCTTCGATGTCATAACACCAATGGATATGGGATCATCCATTGCCCATCATATGGATCAAGAAACGTATACGCTAGTCTACTCTGGAATATCGATGCCCTATCTCGATATACCTACGACTAGGAACATTTTAAGGATATGCTTATAGACTGCACATGCCCCACTAGTATGATCTCCATCATAGCCATGGAAGTCAAGCAAATATCCTTAGGGCTTTATCAACATGTATCAAATGAACAGTATCAAGCAAACATGTCAGATAAAGTAAAACCAGATAGCATACTATCATGTCGAGCAAGAAAGTCATATAACAAAATATACATATATATATGTCCAAGCATCCACTATACATATAATGGCCTCTAGGGTATACATATATCCAACAATCTCCCACTTGCACTAAGGCCAATTATTGGCGTATCTCATACCCAACATCTGAAAAAGTCGCTCATGGTGCGGCTGTGGAAGTGCCTTGGTGAGTGGATCCGCGGTGTTATCCTTTGTGTCTACTCTCCGAATCTCGATCTCGTGGCGATCAACTATCTCCCGGATCAAATGATATCGCCTGAGAATGTGTCTGGACTTTTGATGGGATCTGGGTTCTTTGGCCAACGCCATAGCTCCATTATTATCACAATACAATGGTAATGGATCAATAATGGTTGGAACTACTCCTAGCTCCGCAACGAACTTCCTCATCCAGACGGCTTTCTTGGCAGCATCATTTGCAGCAATATACTCAGCTTCCATCGTGAAGTCTGCAACGGTATCCTGTTTGGAACTCTTCCAACATACCGCCCCTCCGTTGAGGGTAAATACAAATCCTGAGATAGATTTACTGTCATCCTTATCACTTTGGAAGCTGGAATCGGTAAAGGCCTCCATTTGGAGATCCCCATTACCATACACCAAGAACATTTCTTTAGTTCTTCGCAAGTACTTAAGAATGTTCTTCACGGCTATCCAGTGTTGCTCCCCTGGGTTGGATTGATACCTGCTTACTACAGCTAGTGCATAAGCTACATCAGGGCGAGTACATATCATTGCATACATTATAGATCCTACGGCTGAAGCGTAGGGTATAATGCTCATGCGAGCTCTCTCTTCATCATTCTTCGGACAGAAGTCCTTAGAGAGAGTGATTCCATGACAAGCGGGCAAGGCACCACGCTTGGAATCTTCCATACTAAATCTTTTTAGGATGGTATCAATGTACTTTGATTGGGAAAATCCCAATAATCTCTTGGATCTATCTCTATAGATCCTTATGCCCAAAATGTACGAGGCATCACCCAGGTCCTTCATGGAGAACCTTTGTGATAAGAATAATTTGACCGATTGTAGCATAGGAATGTCATTTCCTATCAAGAGAATATCATCTACGTACAATACGAGGAATGTGACAGTACTCCCTACAATCTTCTTATAAATGCATGGTTCATCTATATTTTTGATAAAATCAAACTTTTTGATTGTATCATCAAAACAGATGTTCCAGCTCCGTAAGGCCTACTTTAATCCATAAATGGATTTAAGCAATCTACATGCTTTCCCGCTGCTCCCACTGTCAATGAAGCCCTCCGGCTAATCCATATAAACGCATTCCTCTAAATCACCATTTAGAAATGCAGTTTTTACGTCCATCTGCCAGATTTCATAGTCTTAGTGAGCGGCAATAGAAAGTAGGATCCAAATGGATTTAAGCATTGCTACTGGAAAGAAAGTTTCATCATAGTCCAGTCCTGGTCTTTGACGAAATCCTTTCGCTACAAGCCTTACTTTATAGGTCTCTACCTGTCCATATACACCAATCTTTCTCTTAAAGATCCATTTGCACCCAACGGGTTTTATCCCAGGAGGTGCAACGTCCAAAGTCCATACTTTGTTGGTGTACATGGACTCCATTTCGGATCTCATGGCATCCAGCCATTTCACCGAGTCACCACTCCTGATAGCTTGCTGAAAACTAGTAGGGTCATCATCATCCATGATGCAATCTTCTCTATCACCATCAACGAGAAAACCATAGTATCTCTCCGGTGGGTGAGAAGTTCTACTAGATCTCCGGAGCGGCTGAGGTTCTTGATGTTCTACTACAACATCAGATTCAATCAATTCGTCCTGAGTAATTTGTGTTTCTAGAATCTCTTCTAGTTCTACCGTACTGCCATCAGTACTATTTGTTTCATTTTCCAAAAATGTGGCATGTTGAGAAACAAACACCTTTTGTTCCTCCTTGTGGTAGAAAAGATATGCATATGAATGTTTTGGATATCCCACAAATGTACACAGGACCGATCGTGTCTCGAGTTTATCCGGATTCTGCTTTTTGACATAAGCCGGACAACCCCATACCCTAACTCTTTTAAGAGATGGTCTCTTTCCACACCATATCTCATATGGAGTGGTAGACACGGTCTTTGATGGAACCCTGTTCAATAGATAAATTGCAGTCTCTAATGCATGTCCCCAAAAGGAAAGTGGCAACTCAGCATCACTCATCATGGATCGTACCATATCCAATAGGGTACGATTCCTCCGTTCTGACACACCGTTGTGCTGTGGTGTGTACGGAGGAGTGAGCTGAGAGAATCCCATTCTCTTTTAAGAAGTCTGAAAACTTAGTGCTTAAATACTCTCCACCTCGATCTGATCGAAGTTTCTTGATACTCGAGCCAGTTTGTTTTTCTACTTCAAGTTTATACTCCTTGAATTTCTCGAAAGCTTCGGATTTATTCTTCAGTAAAAACACGTGTCCGAATCTTGAGAAATCATCAGTAAAAGTAATGAAGTATGAAAAACCGCCTCTAGCATGTGTAGACATTGGTCCACATACATCACTATGTATGAGGCTTAAGAGTTCAGTAGCTCTCTCTCCGTGTCCTGTAAACGGAGGTTTAGTCATTTTACCTTTGATACAAGACTGACAAGTCGCATAAGATTTATATTCAAAAGGTTTTAAATATCCATCTTTATGTAGCTTGTTTAGTCTTGTTTCATTAATATGACCAAGTCTATAATGCCAAAGAAAAGATTCATTTATATCTGAAATCTTTATTTTATTTGTATGTTGTATATTGAATACTGTGTGTTGGTTTAGGACGTAAATTCCGTTACTTAGTGTACCATACCCAATCAACTGTTGATTCAAGTTAATGTTCATAACATTATTTTGCAACACAAAATGATATCCTTCATTGTCCAACAAAGATATGGATATTATATTACATAGCATACCGGGTACAAAATAACAAGGGTTCAAAACCAAAATACATCCTGAAAGCAACCCCAGATGATACTCTCCTACGGATACAGCATGCACATTGGAACCATTTCCAACCTGTAGAGGGTGGTCCCCAGTCTTCAAAACTCTATTGTTTCTCAATCCCTGCATACAATTACAGATGTGAGAACCAGAACCGGTATCTAATACCCAAGATGTAGAGTTTAATGAAAAACAGTTTTCAGTTACAAACACACCTGAAGCGGAAGCATCATCATGCTTCTTCTTCTTGAGATCTGCAAGGTACAAAGCACAATTGCGTTTCTAGTGTCCCGACTTGTGGCAGTAAAAACATTCTCCTTTCCCACTTCCTGCGGTCCCAGATTTGTCTTTCCCCTTCGCCTTTTGAACTCCACCTCTCGGCTTGGTGGGATTCTTCTTCTTCTTTCCCTTGGTCTTGGCTTTCGGGACTGAAGAGGAAGATGGCCCATAAAGCAGAGTGGGAGTTTTCGCTGTTTTAAGCGTGCTCTCTGCATTCCTCAACATATTGAGAAGTTCAGGTAATGATTTCTCCAAATCATTCATATTGAAATTCACTATGAACGGAGCAAAGGCGGGGAAGAGAGACTGTAGAACAATATCTGTATATTTCTCATTATCCATAGTCCATCCCAGTTCCTCAAGTTCTTCTATAAGACCAATCATTTTCAAAACATGGTCTCTTACTGATGCACCTGGGGCCAACCGCATCTGAAACAACTTTTTAGATGCGTCGTATCGTAAAGTACGAGATTGCTCTTCATAAAACTCCTTTGTATGAAGAATGATGGATTGTATATCCATCTTCTCGTACTGTTTCTGATGGATACCGTCCATAGAAGCAAGCGCGAGGCACGTGGCCGTCTTGCAATTAATATCTTATGTTTTTCGGATCTCCTTATCCGAAATAGATGATTCAGGTCCTGGGACGGGTGGGGCTTTGGTAGTGAGGACATATGATACTTTATCATATGTGAGTACAATGTTCAAGTTCCTCAACCATTCTTTATAATTTGGTCCATTCAGTTTGTTTTTCTCTAAAAGAAGCTTAAGTCCTGTCATCGGTATTTGCCATTAGGAGAGAGAAAAGAATACACTCAGTGAAATGCTCTTGCAAAGATCAGATTGGTTATTATCTTATCTAATCGATATCTCCCACTGCTTTTATCAAATTTTCTTTCAAACCTGAAAAGAAAACTAGTCAGGATTAATTACATTCTACAGTTTCGCTAACCGGTCAGCCAGGCCAGTGTCGGTACTTGAGGGAGGTTCCCCGTGCTTGCGCACGGACCAAATTAAAATAAACCTCGTGAGGTCAAAACCCCATTTAGCACCTATCTAGACACCTACTGGATTAGCTAATTGTAAAGTGTAAAACTCTCCTGGGAGTAACTCTTACTTACAGTGGGATCGTGATCCAACTATCATATAGATGGTATGCAATCTCATTGCAAATTTCAACATTTGAAACTCCCGATATGATTTTTACCCCTAGATGCTTATGACCTTGGCTATGGTCAACATATCATAAGCACTAGTCAAGTTATGCCCGTCATTTCGAGATTAACTAGACCCACCCATATGACCCTTGACTATAATCAACATAATCACATGAATGTCCTAACAGATCGTAGCATATGCTTGTAGGAAGACATCACTTAGCTAACGTACACTACGCCTTGACTATAATCAACATACATAGCATGAATACTAAGTACTCTGCTTCCTAAAATGACGGAGGGTTGCGGATGGTTTTTATGAAAACCTTTAACGCTTTGAACTTGATTTCGTTGTAGAATCTAAATTGTTTTTAGAAAAGGAGTGGCTTAAGCTCCGCATCTTTTGAAACTTGCTTTTTCATAAAAGAGACGAGTGGGTTTCAAATCCGATTCTACAACATTTTTAGGTTTCTTTTTCTTTTACATTAATCTCATTAATGTATTCCCATCATTTAATTTCCTAAGCCATTACAGAAAGAAACGAAAAACAGTATTACATATCACATATATAACAATATCACATTCGTCTCAGATATTGTGCAATCACATCACAGAACAACTAGCAGCAGAAACACATATATGAAAATACAGGATATATTAGGAACTTCGTATTTTCTATTTAGCCTACGATAGAAAATACGGATTCCACGGTCGTGATGAATAGCCAAGCCCACACCCTTAGACCCCTACGAAAGCGGCAAGTGACCCTTCCAATTCTGGAGTTTAGGAGACCCGGTCTCGACTCCTCGAGATGGCCTCCCACTGAACTCCAGAACTCGGTCACTCGTGCTCCCCTCCTTGGGTCTATCCTAATGCGGAAAAGTAAAATATACATCAATGGATACATCATCCTCAACCCGGGTGTGCCCCAATAAAAGAATAATATATACAATGAATTTTACATGAATGAAAAGATAAACTCTCGTCTCACATAAAACCCCCGGCCATTCAATCACGACGATCCTATACATCATATCACATCAACAATTGAAAAGCATAGACGACGTTAAAATATATCAATTAACACATCAACATACCCACTGTTGTAATAGATCTCAACACTTGAACCTGCATAAAAAATTCCCAGAGAGCATACAAGGTACCTACGGATCAACGCAAGAGCGCACGGTCCAAGCCTCACCAACGGCGCCGCGAAACCACAGCAAATACACATATTTGGCCGCGGTTCCGCGGTTGTTAACTCGAGTTACGCGCTCGTTTTTCTTAGGGATCCATAGAAAACCCTGCTCTATTTTCTGCATATTTTTAATTACAAAAATTCCAACTTTTGAAATTTTTTCCAGTGAGCATGTAAAAATCGCATTTTTCATGTTTGATTGAGTTTTAAACGTCGTCCGGCTTACCCTAAAGCTCTAGCTAGGCTCTGATACCATGTTAGTGTGTATTAGCGCCTCTAGTAAGGTTGTAACATCATAAAGTAGTGAACTTTTCAATTTTAGAGCGCTATTACAAACGAATTACGAATCGTAACTAGAGATTAGGATAATAACATCATTATGTGAAGTCTAAACTAAAGGAAAAGGAAATACAACCTTTGTAGCCAACTCCTTCGGTCTTTAGGACTCCTACGGCTTTGCACGAGATTTGGAACGGCTCCGCTCGAGGTCCTTCATCGTCTACGATGATCCACCCGGAGATTCCTAGAACAAGCTCTTATCTTCACAAAATGAAGGAAACACTCTACACTAAAGGGCTAGGGTAGTGTAGAATGGTTGTGTGGTATGTAAACTCACTTAAAAACCCTTTCCTTTTGATTTCCTCACTCAAAACAAAACTCAAGAGAGCTTGGTGAAGGAGGAAGATGAAAATGGCAAAAGCTTTTGTGTGAATAATGAAAACTTATTTTCTAAAATGAAAAAGAAAATATTATATATGAGACTCTCTCACATATAACCATGGTTAATTAAATATCTATATATTATTTGGATGGGTTAAATGACAAAAAGAAATTAAACTATGGTTAAAGTCAAAGGTCAAATGAGAAGTGTGTAGAAAATGAGTCATTAATCTAATTTCCTTTTTCCTTTAATCCATTAACAAAAATCTAGATATTTAGTAACCATGTGAGTCTTATATTGCTATCTCCTTTGTATCATCAACCATGATACATATGTATGTGTGCATGCACATCATCATGTGTATGTGTGAACATACATGCATACATCCAAAAGAAAAATGGTTAATTAAAAATGAGATTAAAGATAATATTAAATCAACACTTGATTTAATAAATCGGTCACATCAAATGCGACCCGATCAATATCGAACGTCCGATTAAAATACGGTATCACATATCCGTATTTAATCGAGCTCCTGCGCATATCACATATGCACTCCACAACATTTCGCTTGAGCTAGAAAAATCCTGTGTGGGACTCTGAGACTCGTCAATACGCCGGCAGTAGGTGATGATCATATCAAAACACCTACAAGCCGCAAGCGGTCAGCTAAACGTAATGGCCACCCGGGTATTGAGCGATCAAAATAAAAACAAGCGAACCCGTCAAAACTCCCGTCGAGCCATTGACAACACTTACCGTACAGTTCGGTCTCTTCGTCTGATATGCTGCATATCAAGTCTAGGGATGGAATCGTCGAGCCCTAATAACTCAATAAGTCATGTCGATATGGTCTATGACCGGTCGAGAAACTACTGATAACACTTATCAGTAAATCTCATCAGCCCTGGCCAGGGACTTTAAGTCAGAGCCAATCGCACATAGCACAACATCAACTCCCAATACCGGGAGAGACGAAACCCCTCCTATCGCTCACTGTCTCCATGTGTCTCGAGACCATACCAAAAAGCCACCTATTTGCACGACTCAGTAGAGCCGTGGTAGGGTGGAAATCAAAGTACAGTTGGAGAACACACAAGACTCCATGACAATCTCGGGTCTACAAACTAACATGTACCAGTGTAACCAGAGAACTGCTATCCGATGATAGATATAATACCATATAGGAATACTCTGTGAGTCCGTTCAGTGTACCTAGTTTCCACTGAGCATCCGTATACAATCTTCGATGTCACAACACCAATGGATATGGGATCATCCATTGCCCATCATATGAATCAAGAAACGTATACGCTAGTCTACTCTGGAATATCGATGCCCTATCTCGATATACCTACGACTAGGAACATTTTAAGGATATGCTTATAGACTGCACATGCCCCACTAGTATGATCTCCATCATAGCCATGTAAGTCGAGCAAATATCCTTAGGGCTTTATCAACATGTATCAAATGAACAGTATCAAGCAAACATGTCAGATAAAGTAAAACCAGATAGCATACTATCATGTCGAGCAAGAAAGTCATATAATAAAATATACATACATACATACATATATATATATATATATATATATATATATATGTCCAAGCATCCACTATACATATAATGGCCTCTAGGGCATACATATATCCAACAATATCAATTACCAAAACCCAAGTTTCAGAATCGCAAAACACGAAAACAGCTACCTAGGAAAACCACTCCCAGATTTCACCCTAGGCTAAACTAGGGAATTTTGCATACAGGGTTAGTCTAGATATCAGATAACAAGACTATTGACCAAAAATCACCAATTTCCACTCTAATGTGGCCGCAATTTGTGGCCTCCATGAATTATTCTGCGGCCCGTTAGTTGAGTTGGGGTCTCGGGTCTTTAGGTTATGCTCTAAATCACCTGCACACATCTCTGTAATGGCAACTTAAATTATGGTGGTCTCGGGTCACTCCAGATTCCTATATACTCTCAAAATCTGTCAAATAGCCGATATCGGAAAATTCCAACTTCGTGTTTTGGTGCTAATCTATGGTCTTGGCTAGTAAAACACCACTAGGGGTTAAGTAAACACCCACTACAGATTATAAGTCCACATAATCACCCAACCCTTCTCTTGAATTTTCCAAACATCACATACCCTAACCAAATCACATTCTAAACTAAACTAGAGTGCAAGAAACTAAAACTAAGCTAAATGAAAAGAATTATACCTCATGGATGCAACTTAAGAAAAAATTCTACCTTCCCAAAGTCTCCAAAATCCAAACTTGTAAGGTCCAACGTGTTGAGGATGAAGTGGGGATCATTTTTAATGAAGAGAGTATAGGGTTTTGGTGAAGAAATGAAGATGATATTTGGAGGTGGAGGTGGAGGGAGATGATGATGAAGGAGGTGAAGGGAAAACAATAGGGGATGAAGGAGATGGGCAGCCCCCCTCACTCTCTCTTATTCTCACGCTCACTCTCTCTCTCATGCCATGCCTCATGTCATGATGTGGTCCCCTCTCTCCCCCCTCAATAATACACTTTCTTTTCTTTTCTTTTCTTAAAACCAAATATCAACAAACACCAATGAAACAACATGCAACCAAAATGCAACATGTCATGGTGCACTAACCATGGAAAAATATAGAAACACGGATTTGGCTTAGTCGCGATTAGTAGTGCACTAATCGGGTTTAATATAAACTGCATATAATTAATTATAAAAATGCCAAATCCAATAAATATATTTTGAAATGAATAAATCATTTTAATCTCCAATTATTTCATTATTGGTATATATTTATACTATTTTACGAAAACCCCAAATTCGCAAATCGGGTAGTTTTCGCGAAATATATTATTTTAATATTAAATTCCAAAAATAATATTTTATATTTTCTGAAATGTTACAATTTGCATCATATATGATATGTGGTTTCTAGTCATATGCTTCATTGAAATCATTCATATATAGTCTTCTAGTCATACATCGCATTGCATCATGTTGATATCATGGGCATTCATAGTTATCCACATATTTCTATATTGTGATTTTTTGGATATTTCCATATTCATGAGATTTCCGGATTTGGGGAAAACCGCAAAAGAATTTCATAAACTTATTATCATTTAAAAATAGAAAATTACGGTTTTCTCGTGATATGATGTGTGTGGCGTCCACTATGTGTTTTTCTCGGTTCTTGAGGCACGTATGTACTTATACCCGATTCGAGGAGGGGGACGCACCGTCTGTGGGTGCATGGCGGACCCGGTGAGGTACCCCGGGGCAAGATGGACGTATTGAGAAGGCGTTGCGCCCGGCAGGGGAACATTACCTACCGGTTATTATTTATGTTGCACCACGGCAGCGCCCCGGCCTCCAACTCGAGGCCAAAAAGCGGAATCAAAATTTTTTCTTAACTTTAACCGGCGCTACCGTGGACAATATACCCGGATCGAAAACCATTAACCTAATCCTAGCAAACAAGAGAAAGGGTGAGAGATATACCGAGTGATCCGTGTCCTCCGGTCTTCTCGTCGTCGTCCCGATCTCCCGCGGAATCTCCGGTCTTCATCTCCTCACCGGAAAGGGCACCACGTAGCCGGATTCTTTTACGGGCTCCCACCTCTGGACCGAGGCAACTCGGGCGCGAAGTTGGCTAGCCGACGCGTCCAAGGATACTGTAGGTGTAGTGTAGAATACTATGTCTCTTACGGGTAGTGAAGTTGCCATGGAGGATGGGGTGGAGAATTAAAAGGAGCAATGAGAAATTGAGCTTGGGAACTTTTATACAAAAATGAGATGGAACACTTTTCTCCACATAAAATGAACCTCTCTCAATCCTCACCCCTAGGGGCCGGCCCCCTCTAAAGAAATGGTGGAGGAAAAAAATGCCAAACATGAAGGGAGGTGATGGTAGGAAAAAGGAGAGGGTGACCACAACCCAAAGTGAATGATAACAATATCATATCAACCTCAAATCCTTTCTCATCTCAAAAAGCAAAGGAAAAGACTAATAAAGAATCTCATCATGATGAAGCTACAAATGCAAGAAACCCCCTTCCACAAATGTTATTTGCAAACTTGCAAATAACCCCCTCCATCGGAAAGTCCGGCCGCGAAAGAACAAAGGAAAACCGGCCGGAACGGAATGCAAACTGGAAACTTCAGAAAACTGATCCCGTAATAAATTACAGGAAAACCCCACTACTGCATATACATGCCCGTATTTGTATTCCCACTGAATACAAATGCAAAGAGACAAAATCTACAGTATTTAATACTAGGATCCAGCTTAAGCCAAAGCCGGCTAGTAAAAACCGTCCGATCACGATCCGTGCAATACCGCACGTATCTGATCGAACCCTGCCATATCTCCATACGGCCTCTACAGCGTTTCGCCCGAAACTTGAGTAACTGTGTGTGGTGGACTCTAAAAACTCGTCAATACTATGGCTGTGGATTTAACCACTAGCACGTCAGAGGTATTAGCCATACGTGACGGGCTACCAGCTATTGACCAAAAGGGACGTCGATGAGCGAACTCATCCTGACACCCTACTGAGCATGTCAGTGACAATATCCGTACAGTTCGGTCCGTTCGTCTAAGAGCATCGCATGGCGGGCCTAGGGAGTTGGTAAAAGTCAGACCCCCAAAAGCGGTACAAGTCGTGTCGGAGTGTAGCCCAGAACACCCTGAGATACTACTGGAATACCTACCAGTAAATCTCCTGCCTCGGCCGAGGGCTTTGTGTAATGGCTCTCCTAGACACAGCGCGACCTCACCCCCAATACCGGGAGAGACGAACCCCTGCAGATCCGCTCACTGCCTCCATGTGGCTCGGGACTGTACCCAACTAAAACCTGTTGGCACGACTCCTTTGAGCCGTGGTAGGGTAGTAATCAAAGCACAGTGGGAACTCACACGAGACAAATGACGATCTCAGGTCGATGAACTAACCTGTACACATGTCACCAGGGAACTGCCATCTGACGTCTGGTATAATCCCAACTAGCAGGTTCCCGGCGAGTCATGTCCGGTGTACTCATAACCCAATGAGCACCTGTATACATCTTAGGTGAACCAACTGACACCAGTGGCTTGTGAGACCGGCCACCGCCCCTCGTCGGGGTCTCGACTGTATACACTAGTCTACTAATGGAGTATCGATGCCCAGTCTCGAAACTCCCATGACTAGGGACCTTTTAAGGATGTGCTTATAGACCCCAGCTCCCACGTATATGATCGCCATCATACTGCTGGCCGTCAAGCAAGAATCCTAAGGGCTCTATCAACGTGCAATAGTGATCAGTAATGTCACCTAAAGCAGTACACGATGATAAAGATAAACCAGATAGCATACTATCATCTTAAGTAAGACTGTCTTACCGGGATAGGTCCTCCCTCAATCATTGCAATCACGTGCCTGTGATCCAATAATTGACTCTGAGGGCACTATCTCCAACAATCTCTCACTTGCACTCAAGGCTAATTATTGCGATGTCGTATACTCACAGCCCGTGTGATACCGAACACCCAACTCCTCTACTAGTCAGTCTCACAAAGCTCGTTTGCGAAACTATTGCGTTCGAGGAATAGCCTCAGTGAGTGGATCCACATTGATGTTTCTTTCTATGTCTCTCTATATCTCAAGTTCGTGGAGAAAGCCATCTCCCGAAATGAGCAATACCTGTCTTAGAATATGTCTGGATATCTGATGGGACCTGGCTCATAAATGAACTCCAAATCCAAACATCTTAGACTGTATCGTCAACTGAACTTAATCAGTATCCTGCGCCATACCTTCCCTCAGTATCCACCTGGACCATCTGTCCACAATACTGCCCCTCGTCAGAGGGAAAACTATAACTCTGACAGTCACTCTGTCATCCATGTCACCTTGGAAGCCTGGAATGATAACCGTCTCCTAAAAGAGGCTGTCGTTATCATATCCCTAGAACATCCACTTATGTTCTAAAACTGCTTCCGACTGTTTCTCCAGAATTGGATCAATATCAACTTATTGCACCTACTGCAAGAACAACATCTGGTGTGGTACTTGACATCACATGATTGACTCAATTGCCTAGGCAAGTGATCTGCCAATCATGCACATCCCTCTCCCCTTTAGTCTGTAAGACACCTTTGGAGAGGGTGACTCCATTACCTGCAGGTACACTACCGTGCCAGGAGTCGTCCATTCTAAATACTCATAGAATACTGTCAAAGTACCCAGATTGGGAAACCACCCAAATCTAGATCTAAAACTATAGATCCAGTAACCAGAATGTCTGATATAATATCCAAGTCCTATGTGGAAAAACCACTGTGTGACAACCAAAGTATAACCGACCGTAGTATAGGAATTTCACTTCCTACTCTGTGTATGTCATCCAAATACCAGGACATCACACCCTACTACCTTCTCAACAGATCCATCCCCTATTCCGATGAAGTCAAACCTATGACTATCACATCAGAAATGGATGATCTATCTCCGCTATATCTGCTTTAGTCTATAAATAGACATAAGCCACTTATCCACCAATGCTTCCGCTGCTCTTACTGACTACGACAACCCTCTGGCAGAGTCATATACACGTGCACTTCTAAAGCTAGTTTAGAACGACGCTATACTCATCCTCCTGCCGGGTCTCACAGTTTGGAACAACAGCAATGGAAAGTCTGGGTAAACAAGAACCTCCCTGCCACCGTCCTTGAGCATACCGGAGTACCTCTCGGGTGCCTGAGGTTACCCACCATATCTGCGGAGTGGCCAATGGAATGTCAAACCAGATTGAATCTTTAGGTTCTTATCAAATCTTCAGTAATCGTTTGCAGTTCTGGAATCGCTTCCAGTTCTACTATACTCCCACTATTTTTTTCTGAAAAAATCCAATTTTATTAAAACTGTGGCGAGTCAAGAACAATATCACTATTGATCTTCCAGATGGTAGAAAATCAACCCTCGTCATAGCCTGGGTCAACCCACAAACAGCCATTACAGAAACGTGCCTTGAGTTATCCGGAGTCTGGTTTTAAGCATTAGCCGGACAACTCCCCGTACCTTAACAATGTCAAGATATGAACTGTTCTATATCCAATACAGAAACAGAGGCACTGATTTAATTGGAACCAGATTCAAATCATGCAGCTGTCTCCAGTGCATGTCAATAAAATGGAAAAGGGCCGATCAGTGTTACTCAACTTAGGAATACTTCCAATTATGAGTAACCTGAAAGAGAAGTAAGTTCTCTTAATCATTACTATCAACTGAATACCATATACAAGTATCTACATCTTCGATCACCTTGAAGAATCCCGATACTTGCAACACCTGGTTCTCTACTTTATTCATATACCTATAACTTCTCAAAACTTGGACCCTGTGTTTCTACGAAACACCTGTCTGAAGCCTAGAGAAGTCATAAGTAAACAGAATATAGTACGATGACCAACCCCTCTGTCCTAATGGACACTGGACAATATACAATACTCTGTATGAGTCCTCTGAGTCTAATAACTCATTCATTATGTGTCGTAGGTTGAAAACTGTACTTATGGTTAAGAAGAATCACACCGCCGTTTAATGCTCCTTACCTAACCATCCTCTGATATAGGTAAATGTCATAGACATAATTTCAAAAAGGTACATCTCACTCTATAAAAATAGACGTATAGATATATCAATTTGAAATTGGTTCATAACAACGGATATTCAAAACCAAATATTTGTCGTCCGGCAAACAACCCAGGTGAGTTCCTCAAATATCACCAATTACAACGAATTCCGATATAATGAGGATGATCACCTAATTCCCAATAACTTACTCCCACTTATCATCTGTAAAACCATACAGATGTGAGAATCATACCTGGTAAATACATACCCTGAAGCAAGTGTCTAATTGGGAAATCAGTTTTCTTTTAACAGTACACAGTGAAACTGAAACATTGAAATGTTTCGATGGGGTATCCCGGTATTCCTAGTAATGCCTCTTCCATTATCCATATTCACAACTGTAACCGTGTAATTCTTTGCCACTTCTCCAAATCCATTTATATGTCTTTAGTCATTACCTTCTGTACACCCCTTTAGGCCAAATGGTTTTCTTCCTTCCCTACCGTTCGGCACCAGCCTATAGTTTGGAAGAAGACTATCCAATAAGCATAAAGGGTGTACTGTCCTAATCCTAGGAGCACTCGCAATGCGAGAGAAGGTGAAGATAAAAGACAACCGAATGAACCTTATTCCTATTTCTCCTGGACCAGGATCCATCCCCGAACTGGAACAAGTTCCTTTCGAGTTCGTATATAACCATACGATGGATTATCCAATAAACTTGGGATCTTCATAGTGATACGGAGTGTCCTGGAGAAATACAAAGGTGATTTAGGATTGGCGAAGAAATACTTGGTTCGGTCGTGAATAGCAGTCGCAATTTACTTTGCCCTCTTACTAATCCCTTTCTTTGTCTTAACTTATTATCTTCTGTACACCGTTTAGGCTAATTGGCTTTCTTCATTCCCTACCGGTCGGCACCTGCCTATGGTTTGAAAGAAGACTATCCAATTTGCGTAATAGGTGTACTACTCCTAAACCAAGGAGTACTCGCAATCTGAGAGAAGGTAAAAAGGAAAAGACAACTGAATAGTCCTATTCGTTTTCTCCAGAACCAGAAACCATCCTCGAATTCCTTCGAGTTCGTATCTAACCATACGATGGTTTTGTCCAATGGAAGTGGACGTTCGTAGTAATACGAGGTGTCCTGGAGAAAAGGGTAAAAGTAGGAATGGTAATGAGGTTTGCAACTCTGACAATCCAAAAGCCAGTGTTAAGAAGGTTCGGTCAACTTGGTCACTGAGTCATAGTCTAGGGTCAGGTCAATGGTCGCTGCCAAAGAGAGAGAGAAAAGAAACACTCAGCATGCACTCTAACCTAGATCAGAATGGTTATCACTTTATCTAATCTGGAAACCTCCCACTGTAACGTCAAATTCTTCCCCAAACCTGAAAGAAGAATTAGTCGGGATCACCCGAGGAGTAAACCAACTCATCAGTGGGAATCGGGATCCAACTATCATCGCATGATAACGTGACGGAATCCACTCACGTCACCACACTCCAGAATATATGCGCATGCCTGGCAAGTTTCAGTTTCTTTAGAAACTCCCGATGTGATTTTTACCCCTTGGACCCAAGTGACCTTGACTGAGCCAACATATCAAAGGATCCTAGTCAAGTTCAACCCGTCATTATCTTGATTGCATTAGACCCACCCGCACGAGTCCTTGACTGAGCCAAAATGACCGTACGACTGTCCTAACCAATCACATATCCATAAGACAGAAAAGCATTACAGAGCTACCGCACACTACGCCTCGGCTGAGCACGACATACGTAGCATGAATACTAAGCAATACTAATCTGAAATGACGGAGGGCTACGGCTGGTTTTTGGCGAAAAACCTTTAACGTAATGAACTTGATATCGTTGAAGGAACCGGATAACTTTTTATAAAAATATAGTGACGAAAACCTTTGCTAAAGAGGTCACTCCCGGTGAAGGGATCTCGGCTCTTTCCCCGTAGAATGAGGTGCAGGATATTCCAACTGAATACCACGATGCAAAGCAAAAGTAATCAGCTATAGTGAAGTTATTGCCCTGACGCAAACTTTTGTCCAAGGGGTCACTCCCGGTGAAGGGATCTCGGCCCTTGCCTCGTCGACTGAGGAGCAGGATATTCCAACTGAATACCACTGTGCAAAACAAAAGTGAACGTCCTTGCAATAACAGCTTTTTGAAAAAGTGTTCCAACAACATCAGAATAGGTTTGTTTATCTTGCATTGATCCGAATCAACGCAGTCCCATCAATTGATCACACCATAAAAGAACGAAAATAATGATGTACGTATATGCCATCCGCATTCGTCACTGGGTCCCGTCATCACCCGTTAGGTTACTTAACTAACGACAGAGCGGGGACTGGACTAGCGCGGATGCAAAACATATACAACATCTACTAGTATATATATATAATATATAATTTTCGCTCAAGGCGTGATAAAATGCAACATCACAGAAATGTACAGTATCACAGAATAATACAGATATCTGGGATCCCCGGGTTTCACAGAGCCGCTACTGAAACCCGACGTTCTCCTGGTCGTGTGGATAGCTTGTGCAATGAAATCCTAGACCCCTACGGGCGCGGCAAGTTACCCGCCAAAACCTGAAGCGAGGCAGCCCCCTTCAGCAACGTGAATGGACCACCCAGCACTTCACGGAATCCGGCAACTTGGGCACCCCTCCTGGGTCAAGCTATACCCCCTACGAGTGCGGCGAATAGCCCGCCAATTCTAAAGTAAAGCCCCCTCCGTCTCAATGCCATGAGATGCGGGCCTGTTGCCCTCTAGAACCCGGCTATCCGTGCACCCCTCCGCGGGGTAATCCTAGTACAGAAAATAAAATATACATACAACGGGTACATCGACCGCAACCTGGTCGTGTCCCAAAATAATAATACAAACAGGCAGTGACGGCAGTCCACATGTCGGACGCTCGCCCCGCAATATCAAATGTACATAATTCAACAAAACTGTACTAACATTGCATCCAGGCTATCCCCCACGACCGATCCGCAACATCACAGCACAACACAGAACATCAACGTGAATGTCACGTTCGCAAATCCGTCTAAAAGGGCTATAGCAGTTAGACAGGATTTACCGATCAAATGACATTCACGGTCGCAGATATAATGTAAATACTGTGAACTAGCATGTTTAAAATATCCGATCGAACAAATTTACCGAAGTGGGCCCCAAGCAGTACTGTAGCACTTACAGAAAATCTGGGCCTAAAAATAATATCCCAAAACCCCTATTTCCAAGTTTAAAGCCCTCTGGAAAAATTTGGCACGATGAACAGTTAAAAGCGCAGCGGAACCGCGGCCCAAGCATGGGTTTGGCCGCGGTTCCGCGGCGTTATGGTGAGATCTCGCGACCAATTTTTCACAGATTTCTTAGATTTCCATGCACAGTATTCTGAAACAACCTGAAAATTTTTTTGGAGCTGAAAAAATTACGACAGAGAACAGTGCACTGAAAATACGGATTTTGCGATTTTTGTTCGATCGGGTTTTAAACATACTAGAGCAAGCTAGGCATGGTTAATGGCGTGGCTCTAATACCATGTTGCGCCACGGCAGTGCCCCGGCCTCTAACTCGAGGCCAAAAAGCGGAATCAAAATTTTTTCTTAACTTTAACCGGCGCTACCGCGGACAATATACCCGGATCGAAAACCATTAACCTAATCCTAGCAAACAAGAGAAAGGGTGAGAGATATACCGAGTGATCCGTGTCCTCCGGTCTTCTCGTCGTCGTCCCGATCTCCCGCGGAATCTCCGGTCTTCATCTCCTCGCCGGAAAGGGCACCACGTAGCCGGATTCTTTTACGGGCTCCCACCTCTGGACCGAGGCAACTCGGGCGCGAAGTTGGCTAGCCGACGCGTCCAAGGGTACTGTAGATGTAGTGTAGAATACTATGTCTCTTACGGGTAGTGAAGTTGCCATGGAGGATGGGGTGGAGAATTAAAAGGAGCAATAAGAAATGGAGCTTGGGAACTTTTATACAAAAATGAGATGAACACTTTTCTCAACATAAAATGAACCTCTCTCAATCCTCACCCCTAGTGGTCGGCCCCCTCCAAAGAAATGGTGGAGGAAAAAAATGCCAAACATGAAGGGAGGTGATGGTAGGAAAAAGGAGAGGGTGACCATAACCCAAAGTGAATGATAACAATATCATATCAACCTCAAATCCTTTCTCATCTCAAAAAGCAAAGGAAAAGACTAATAAAGAATCTCATCATGATGAAGCTACAAATGCAAGAAACCCCCTTCCACAAATGTTATTTGCAAACTTGCAAATAACCCCCTCCATCGGAAAGTCCGGCCGCGAAAGAATAAAGGAAAACCGGCCGGAACGGAATGCAAACTGGCAACTTCAGAAAACTGATCCCGTAATAAATTACAGGAAAACCCCACTACTGCATATACATGCCCGCATTTGTATTCCCACTGAATACAAATGCAAAGAGACAAAATCTACACTATCTAATACTAGGATCCGGCTTAAACCAAAGCCGGCTAGTAAAAACCGTCCGATCACGATCCGTGCAATACCGCACGTATCTGATCGAACCCTGCCATATCTCCATACGGCCTCTACAGCGTTTCGCCCGAAACTTGAGTAACTGTGTGTGGTGGACTCTAAAGACTCGTCAATACTATGGCTGTGGATTTAACCACTAGCACGTCAGAGGTATTAGCCATACATGACGGGCTACCAGCTATTGACCAAAAGGGACGTCGATGAGCGAACTCATCCTGACACCCTACTGAGCCTGTCAGTGACAATATCCATACAGTCCGGTCCGTTCGTCTATGAGCATCGCATGGCGGGCCTAGGGGGTTGGTAAAATTCAGACCCCCAAAAGCGGTACAACTCGTGTCGGAGTGCAGCCCAGAACACCCTGAGATACTACTGGAATACCTACCAGTAAATCTCCTGCCTCGGCCGAGAGCTTTGTGTAATGGCTCTCCTAGACACAGCGCGACCTCACCCCCAATACCGGGAGAGACGAACCCCTGCAGATCCGCTCACTGCCTCCATGTGGCTCGGGATGTGGCTCGGGACTGTACCCAACTAAAACCTGTTGGCACGACTCCTTTGAGCCGTGGTAGGATAGTAATCAAAGCACAGTGGGAACTCACACGAGACAAATGACGATTTCAGGTCGATGAACTAACCTGTACACATGTCACCAGGGAACTGCTATCTGACGTCTGGTATAATCCCAACTAGCAGGTTCCCGGCGAGTCTTGTCCGGTGTACTCATAACCCAATGAGCACCTGTATACATCTTAGGTGAACCAACTGACACCAGTGGCTTGTGAGACCGGCCACCGCCCCTCGTCGGGGTCTCGACTGTATACACTAGTCTACTAATGGAGTATCGATGCCCAGTCTCGAAACTCCCACGACTAGGGACCTTTTATGAATGTGCTTATATAGACCCCAGCTCCCACATATATGATCGCCATCATACTGCTGGCCATCAAGCAAGAATCCTAAGGGCTCTATCAACGTGCAATAGTGATCAGTAATGTCACCTAAAGCAGTACACAATGATAAAGATAAACCAGATAGCATACTATCATCTTGAGTAAGACTGTCTTACCGGGATAGGTCCTCCCTCAATCATTGCAATCACGTGCCTGTGATCCAATAATTGACTCTGAGGGCACTATCTCCAACAATCTCCCACTTGCACTCAAGGCTAATTATTGCGATGTCGTATACTCACAGCCCGTGTGATACCGAACACCCAACTCCTCTACTAGTCAGTCTCACAAAGCTCGTTTGCGAAACTATTGCATTCGAGGAATAGTCTCAGTGAGTGGATCCACCTTGATGTTTCTTTCTATGTCTCTCTATATCTCAAGTTCGCGGAGAAAGCCATCTCCCGAAATGAGCAATACCTGTCTTAGAATATGTCTGGATATCTGATGGGACCTGGCTCATAAATGAACTCCAAATCCAAACATCTTAGACTGTATCGTCAACTGAACTTAATCAGTATCCTGCGCCATACCTTCCCTCAGTATCCACCTGGACCATCTGTCCACAATACTGCCCCTCGTCAGAGGGAAAACTATAACTCTGACAGTCACTCTGTCATCCATGTCACCTTGGAAGCCTAGAATGATAACCGTCTCCTAAAAGAGGCTGTCGTTATCATATCCCTAGAACATCCACTTATGTTCTAAAACTGCTTCCGACTGTTTCTAAAACTGCTTCCGACTGTATCGTGCAATAGTTTTATATTCCAAACTCGTCGGCCTAATTCGAAGGTTGCATAAAAAACCAACATCCCCTGGTAAAAATAACAGAGCCAGTGAATATGAACTTGGATTGCAGTCATCCAAACATCAAACTTCAATCATCCTCTACCATCATAATCATAAATGTATCGTATTTGTAACCACCAATTGCCATCGGCAAATAAAAAAGGTCGATTAAAACAAGAATACTGGCAAGCAATTTGTGGAATTTACCTTCTCACTGCACAACCCAGATACACATGTAGGTTCAGGCTGCTTCTTTGACAGGTAGTGAGAGAAGAAAATGGTAACTGATTTTTGATGGCCAGGAACTTGTCCCCTTGAAACAAATGAAGCATGCATATTAAGATTTCCAACTCTAAGACACTACTAATTATTCTAGTCCAAAAAAGAAATTACTAATCACAATATTAAAGGGTAAATGGCGCAATAACATGATCAGCTAGAAAAGAAGGAAACAAATTAAAAAAAACTACAGCCACTAGAACAGACCCCAAACTTCCAACATATATAGAAGTCCAGAGAAAAGCCTCCCACTAGAACTAGAAACTACAAACCTACAGCTAACCCTCCTGAAATCTTCATTTAAACACTACAATGTTCCACAGAAAGCAAAGCATAAACAGGAATTAGAAACATAACAATCCATAACTAAAAATCATCACCAAACACTTCACCTAAACTTTGGCTTCTTTGAAGGCACGCTCTTCACTGGAACCCTAGATTTCCCAAACGCCTTGGCCTTCCTCCTCTTCCTCTCCTCCTCGCTGTCATTGTCCTCCCCCATCTCCCTATCCGCATCACTCGCCTCTCGCTCCAGCTCCTCCCAAGTTTTCCCTTCTTCCTCCTCTGAATCCTCCTCATCCTCCTCCTCGTCATCATCTGACTCCACCAATGATGCGCTATCACTACCATCATCTTCCGATTCCGACTGTGACTCCATATCCGATGGCTGGTATCCCTGATCCGACTCCTCTGACGCTTCCGATTCCGAATCGCTCGCCTCAAGATTCAGAAACTCCCATCCTCCATCTTCAATAAACTTCTCTGGATCGTCGGTGATGGTCTTCAATATAGGCTTCCAGTTCAAGTTCAGCCGAGATTCATAGTACTTGAGATCGGTCGCGTCAAGCCACTCTTTGATCGCGTCAAGGGAAGACGAAGGGATGGAATCGATTCTAAACACGTCTTTGCTGAAGTCTTTGAACACGATGGCCATATCGAAATTCTTCTGCCCAAGCCCTACTCTTTCCAGATTGACTATCTCGATCTCACTCAATGTGATTACTACAAACGGGGTCTCAATGAGTTCAACCAAACAACCAGAGGTCGGGACAATGAAGGCTGAGGACTTGTGAGGAACTCCATGGAAACCGAGCTCCCTTACAGGCTGATCAAACTCTAAGTCTAAGTCTTTGAACTGCGGCTGTCCCCAAAGGTCTTGGACCTTATTAACAAAGCTTTGGAAATCCATGTTGATTTTATTCTTCCGCTCCCTCTCCCGCTGCTCTTCTTCGATTTCATCAGGGTCATAATTGGATCTCCTGCTTCCACCTACAATTTGAACCACATCCATGACCTCGACAAAGAACTGAACATCGATGGTCTTTTTGTTTCCCACCATGATGTGGTTGTGAAGGCGAAAGTGCATGAGAGTTATCATCTCTCTCTCTGCTGGCTGAAAAAATGCATGCTTTATGTTTCCGAACATAATATCGACTCGTTGATCCGGGTTCGGAGTAGAGTACCGAAACCCATTTACATGAGCCTCTAGGGTGCCGCTTAATTTTCGTGTTCTTCCCCCAAAAACAGGTCGAATCCATAGATCTGGAAGCCTTACTGGCTTCATACGATTATTAGAAAGCTGAAGCTTCTCCTGAGTAACCAAAGTGGCTCTCTCGGCTCTTTCGGATTCCCTCGATGCAACCTGCCTACGAAGGAGCTTGATTCTTCCGACCACTTCATTACTATGCCTAGGATCTTTAGATCGGAACGTGATCTCTTTCAAATAGATAGCTCCTTGGTTTTTCTGAGAATTTGCGTCATGAGGGGTGAAAGCAGTGCCCGGGACATTGAATATTATGCGGATTGTGCAGGTTCGGTTGTCTTGATGGCTCGTTACGCTCTTCACAGTAGAAACATGGAAGGGGATCATGCTTCCATAGATCGGCAAGAGGATCGATTCGTTCTTCTGATCTAGCTGTATGGCCAGTTCTTTGGTATGAGGTATATCATTAACATTCTTGTAGGTGACCAGTTCCCCAGAGGTTTTCACAGGCCCGCGCCTATTGTTATTTCCAGGACCACCACCAGCCAGCCTACGTGCAGTCTCTTCATTCTTTTGGCGGGCGAGCTCAGCCTGGTGTTGTCTCCTCAATTCCTCCTTAGATGCTTCATTCTTTTCTGATCTCAAGGCGGTTTTTGATGAAAATGGGTGCCTACTATTATTGTTATCATTAGCCATGGAATTTCTCTTCGGCCGCTCTTCTTCCTCCTGATCTTCATTGAAAGCATAAGCAACATCCTTGAATGATTTCGAGCAACCTGCAGTAAGCACCTCGGCAGGCTTTTCATCGGAGACTATTACTGTATCAGCCAGTAAAAGAGAAAAATTCTCCGTCTTAAGATTGTCGGTTTTAGCTTGGAGATTCTGGAAGCCAAGCGAGACATTGAAAATCATTCCGGCCTTAAGCATGCGATCATTGTTCATGTTTAAACTTAACCCAGATTCCCTAAATTCAAGGCCGATTCCAGTTCCAGCTGATTTTGTAAGATTTGGGAGGAGTTCAGCAGCTTCTTTCTCCACAACAGAAACAGCAGCTCTATAAGAAGCACCGGCCTTGTTACCTGGTTTTAGCATGGAAATTGCAGCATCATGAGCCTTCAGAAGAACCCCATACGCCTTGCTTTGAGATGGAGTAGCATCAATCAAAAAGGTCCTGGCAACATTGGAGCAATAGTTGCCATATCGAGAGCCAAGTGCAGATATGATTACACTAGCTGAATCATAGTAAAGATTGTTATCATTGCTTGCTGCACCTGGCCTTAGATCAAACTGACCACCGCTCTGAAAGATAGGGGGATAGCATATATCAACATTCTCTGCTTTTAGCTTCACCTTGATCGATGAAGGGTCGAGTATAGCCTTCTCTGTTAAATCCATCAATGACGAGTGAGTGACCTTTTTCTCCTCATCAATAGTGTTCTCAAGCTCTGGGACTACAATATTTTTAAACACGGATGATGTCAAATGTGCCGCCTTTCTCACACAAGTAATCTCAGTAGCATCCTTGACAGCGAACAATTCAGAGAACCCATTTGTTACATCACTAAGCTTTAATGCTGAGCTCGATAGCTTTTCCGACCATATTTCTAGAAGCTCCCCTTCAGGTGCCTCTTTTGCAATATAACCAACAATTGGACTCTCTGATTCTGATTGAGATCGAATGGTTCGTAACAATTCCTCCATCAAGGAAGACCCATCGTCGTTCTTTGCCTTTATATGCATAACAACATCAGCACCAATAGCTTCCACTGAAGTTTTCCTGATTGTCTCAAGCAGATTAGCCTTCTTCTGGCTGCATAAAAAATGGATCTGCTTTCCTAGAAAAACCATGATTGTCTCAGGAAATTCATAACCAAGCAGCCAGATGTTCAAAGCCGAGGATTTGAGATAGCGTAGATCATCAGAAGGAGGGGGTGTAGCAATTACAATAGCATCAGAATCACCCCACGCATCAGACTTGTGCTCCCTCCAGTGATTATAGAACAGTTTTAATCGCTTGCTGAAAGTTTCAAGGTTGATCGTGTAGGCACCAGCAGCATTAGAGGATGACGTCTTTGGACCACCATTTTTATCAGCCATCACGGTCATAGAATTAGAATATCACAACCAACACTTTCCAATCTTCTGTAACCTGATTAAGATAAGAGGTTGGCATTAAAGAAATTTGATAAAAGGGAGATGGAATAATAATGAAAGTTGATTCCAACGGAAGTCTGAATTTGAATTTGTAAGAATCAATTCCTGCCCAATGTATACATCTATCATGCCATGGATAAGAAAACATTATTTGTATCAAACAAAGCCAACAAAATGAGATTGAAAATAATTTTTAAAAAAAAATCGAACACTTGCAGGGTTACTTCTCAAGCTATCACCATAACCCTGACGACAGGTGAATAACTCAATTTTTCCAATTTTAATTGTTTCTTTAGTTTTGGTGCTTAATCGGCTATAGATACAAAACTCAGTTTTAGAGAAGTAAGATGGCAAAAAAGAAACAGGTTTTAAAGAAAATAGAAAATAGTATGTTTACAACATGCTTTCAACATTTCTTATATTTCTTTTAGTTTTTATAAAAATAAAAATTCACTATGCATACAAAATTAAGTTTTAGTGGTGAAATATAGAAATAGGCAAGTTTTGGGGTGATAATTTTAAAAGAGCGCCAATGTAAGATGAAATTAGAGAACCTTTCACTATTTCCACTACCGCATTCTATATGCATACAAAATTAAGTTTTAGTGGTGAAATATAGAAATAGGCAAGTTTGGGTGTGATAATTTTAAAAGAGAACCAATGTAAGATGAAATTAGAGAACTTTTCACTATTTCCACTACCGCATTCTACCTGCACCTCATTCTTCAATGCCAAATATTGTTAAATGTGTCTAAAATAGCAAACGCAGAATAAATAATGTTTTTTTAAAAAAAACATTGCACATTTACATCCCCGAAGAATTTGATTTTAGGATCAAAATTAAGTTCTTAAACCTCACAAATACAAGTAACCGACAGGAGGGGGTAAAAGCAAACAAAACTTCATACAGAGCATAAAACTGGACAAACTGAAATGACAGTGCCAGAGTGCCTCCCAGAACCAAATCCAACATTAAGTTAAAAAAATGTAGACCAAAACTCAGCTGCATTTTAACTATTTGATTTTGTACCATATAGTGAGAATAAATCCCAGAGCTGAATATTTAAGGAATCCCTGGATTTATTTAAGTGAATAACCAATAATGCAAATAAATCATACAGCTTCAGTGAGTTCAGCATGTCATGATAGACAATAGAATATAACCAGAAAAAGAACTTCAGCAGATCGAAAGTTAGATTAATTTCTTGCTTCTGAATGTAAGGTTTTTAACATAAAATAGCACTGAGATGTAAGAGTCAAATAAAGGATTACCAAGTACAAGTTGTGCCTCTGGTTCCTTTAAATACGATATCGAAAACTTAGTGCAGATGCAAGAAAAATAACAAAATGAAAGAAAATTGGCAAACCTTGTGGGTTAATCAAAAATCTGAAACCTATCAACCTCATATTCATTTCTCTCTCTGTAGTTACTCGGTAACCATTTATGAAACAGTGGAACTAGAAGGGCCATAACAAAAAAATGGACTGAATAGCACTACTAAAAGATAGATGGAATCCAATGAAAGGTTCCTAGGCACCCTATAGTGGTCTCACAAGGCATCGAACATGCCAATTTAAAATTTTTAGTGCCTAGAAACCCTAGACTACGGATCTTTAACTAGATGTTTAGGCGAAAAGGATAACTAGTTAACAGTTAACTACTAAGATACGGATATACAACCTTTGTAGATCCGGATTTCCGCCTCCTCAGCTCCACGTGGTGATGTCCTCGCTGTCCATCATGAATCCTCGACTCGATCATTGGCTTCATCGGGAAAATAAGCGGAATAGGTCGTCGGCTTTGTGCCAAAGACGATCTACGTCGAGGTTGCACAAACTCAAGCTCCGACTTCACAAACTTGTGAAACTTGTGAAGTAAACACCCAAAACAACTTGGCAAGAGGTAGAGGGTGAAGAAATAGGAGGTGGGTTCACTTTAGAATTGGATTTATCTCACTTTAACTCAAGTTGCCATTGATGGACCTTGAGCTTTTCTTTTGAAGATGAAGAAGAAGAAGAGCTAGAATTATGATAAGTGTTCTTGAAAATGAATAATAAATCAATACTTATCATAACAATAACTAGGGTTAAGTGTAGAGAATAAACCATGGTCAAATGAGTGGGTTAGGGTTAAGCAAGAGGATAAGAATGGTTGCTAAAGTCAAGGGTTCAAGAAGCTTCATACAAGAAACAAATATAGCCACCATTCTCATTTTGAATTTATCCACATAAATAAACAAATAAATGGATAAATAAATATGGAAAACCCTAATTACAACATAACCATGGTTTAATTCTATTCACTTAACCATATGATCAAGTATCATCAAACATGATACAAAAAGTGCACAAAAGTATATCACATATACAATGTGCAATCCAAGTGAGAAAAATCCGTTTAAAGTGAACCAATACTAGTTAATGCAATGCAATATATCAAATATATAATTATGCATTAAATCATTAAATCAACATTTGATTCAATGATCCGGTCATGTCGCACATGACCGACTAGAATTCAATGTATCGATTTATCGAATCAATGATTCGATAACTAGGTCATATCGAATATAACCAATCGAAACATATATCGCGAGAATGAAATGCGGTATCACATACACGCATTATTCTCGGTCCTGCACATATCTCATATGCGCTCCTATTTCGTTTCGCTTGAACCAGGAAACCTCTGTGTAGGACTCTAAAGACTCGTCAATACGCCGGTAGCAGATGATGATCATATCAAGCACCCACAAGCCGCAAGCGGTCTGCTAAACGTAACGGCCACCCGGGTATTGAGCGATCAGAAGATCGACGAGCTAGCCCGCTCACACTCCTGAGAATCCGACCAGTAACACTTACCATACAGTCAAGTCTCTTCGTCAGATACGTCGCATATCAAGTCTAGGGGTGGTATACGTCAGACCCCAATAACCTGATAAGTCGTGCCGATGTGAGGCTCGTAACGGGTCGAGAAACTACTGGTAACACTTACCAGCAAATCTCTGATCAGCCCTGGCCAGGGACTTCCCTGTTACGGCCAATCGAGCACAGCGCAACATCAACCCCCAATACCGGGAGAGACGAAACCCCTCCTATCGCTCATTGCCTCCATATGACTCGGGACTGTACCCAAAGACCACCGTTTTGCACGCCCTCATGGACGTGGTAAGGTGGAGATCAAAGCACAGTGGGAATCACACAAGACTCTATGACGATCTCGGATCTACAGACTAACCTGTACAAGTGTCACCTGAGAACTGCCATCTGACGTGAGGTATAATACCATCTGGGAGTTCTCGGCGAGTCCGTCCAGTGTACCCAGTCTCCACTGAGCACCCGTATACCATCTCTGATGTCAAACACCAATGGATATGGGATCATCCATCGCCCATCACATGGGTCGAGAAGCGTATACGCTAGTCTACTCTGGTATATCGATGCCCCGTCTCGATACACCCACGACTAGGGACCTTGAAGGATGTACTTATGGACTACCATGTCCCCACTAGTATGATCTGCATCATAGCCCAGATAGTCAAGTACAAATCCTAAGGGCTTTACCAACATGTAACTATAAGACAGTATAAAGAGACTAGTGTACATGTTAAGATAAATAGCAACCAGATAGCATACTATCATGTCGAGCAAGAAAGTCATCTCTATATATGTCCAAGCATCCAATATAATATACATAATCTGTACAATACTGGCCTCTAGGGCATACATACAACTAACAATCTCCCACTTGCACTAGGGCCAGCTGTTGTAGTATCGCATACCAAGCATCCCGAAGAGTCTCTCAAACTGTATCTGGGGAATGGCCTTCGTGAGTGGATCCGCCGTGTTGTTCTTCGTGTCAACTCTCCTGACCTCGATCTCCCGGCGATCAACTATCTCCCGGATCAGGTGATACCGCCTCAGAATGTGCCTGGACCGCTGATGGGACCTGGGTTCCTTGGCCAAAGCCACCGCTCCATTGTTATCGCAATACAAAGGTATTGGATGCTCAATGGATGGAACCACTCCAAGTTCAGAAATGAACTTCTTGACCCAGACAGCTTCTTTAGCAGCATCGTTGGCAGCGATGTATTCAGCCTCCATCGTCGAGTCTGCCACGGTTTCCTGCTTGGAACTCTTCCAGCTAACCGCCCCTCCGTAAAGGGTAAAGACAAAACCCGACTGCGACTTAGAGTCATCCTTATCACTCTGGAAGCTCGAATCGGTAAAGGACTCCACTTGGAGTTCTCCGTTACCATACACCAAGAACATATCTCTAGTCCTTCGCAAGTACTTGAGAATGCTCTTCACAGCTGTCCAGTGACTCTCTCCAGGATCAGCTTGATACCTGCTCACTACACTTAGTGAGTATGCTACATCGGGTCTGGTACATAGCATCGCATACATGATAGAGCCTACTGCCGAAGCATAGGGTATCCCTTGCATGCGAGCTCTTTCCAAATCAGTCTTGGGAGACATCTCTTTGGAGAGAGTGACTCCAGAGATCGTGGGCATGTTCCCACGCTTGGACTCTTCCATACTAAACCTCTTTAGTATGGTGTCAATGTACCTGGATTGGGACAATCCCAAAATCCGTTTGGATCTATCTCTATAGATCCTGATCCCCAATATGCATGAGGCATCACCAAGATCTTTCATTGAGAATCTTTGTGATAAGAAGAGCTTGACCGATTGCAGCATAGGAATGTCATTTCCTATCAAGAGTATGTCGTCCACGTACAATACGAGGAAGACAATCTTACTCTCTGCCACCTTCTTGTAGATACAAGGTTCATCTGGATTTTTGACGAAATCAAACTCTTTGATAACGACGTCAAAGCAGATGTTCCAACTCCGCGATGCTTGCTTTAATCCATAAATGGATTTAAACAGCGTGCACACCTTTCCGTTGCTCCCACTGTCTACGAAGCCCTCTGGCTGAGTCATGTACACGCACTCTTCTAAATCACCATTTAGAAAGGCGGTCTTAACATCCATTTGCCAGATTTCGTAGTCATGAAAGGCAGCAATGGCAAGCATGATTCGGATGGATTTAAGCATAGCCACTGGAGAAAAGGTCTCGTCATAGTCCACACCTGGTCTTTGACGAAAACCCTTTGCTACAAGTCTAGCTTTGAAAGTCTCCACTTTCCCATCTACACCAAGTTTCTTCTTAAAGATCCACTTGCTCCCAATGGGTTTTACCCCTTCAGGAGCAACTTCCAAAGTCCATACTTTGTTGGTGTACATGGAATCCATCTCGGACCGCATAGCATCCAGCCATTTCACTGAGTCCCCACTCGTGATGGCCTGCTCGAAGCTAGTTGGATCATCATCCTCCATGATGCAATCCTCGCTTCCACCATCAATGAGAAAACCGTAGTATCTCTCAGGTGGACGAGAAACCCTACTAGATCGGCGGAGTGGCTGGGGTTCATCGGGAACTACGGAATCCTCTGCTTCCACCAGATCTTCTGTTGTAGCTTCTGCAGCTGGAACCTCATCCAGTTCTACCTCATGACCACTAATCTCTTTTTCAAGAAATTCCTTTTCTAAAAAGGTGGCATGCCGAGAAACAAACACTCTTTGTTCCTCAGAGTGGTAGAAGATATACCCTTGAGAATTCTTGGGATATCCTACAAATTTGCATAGAACAGACCGTGCCTCGAGTTTGTCCGGATTTTGTCGTTTGACATAGGCTGGACAACCCCATATCTTAATATAGTTAAGACATGGTCTCTTCCCTTTCCATATCTCATATGGAGTGGTAGGCACTGATTTGGTGGGGACCATATTCAGTAGATGTATGGCTGTCTCAAGCGCATACCCCCAGAAGGAAATAGGTAACTCAGCTGTGCTCATCATAGAGCGCACCATATCTAATAGGGTGCGGTTCCTCCGTTCTGATACACCGTTGTGCTGTGGTGTATATGGAGGAGTCAGCTGAGAGAGAATCCCATTCTCTTTTAGGAAGTCCAGGAACTCATTGCTCAAGTATTCACCTCCTCGATCAGATCGAAGGATTTTAATACTCTTTCCGGTTTGGTTTTCGACTTCTTGTTTATATTCTCTAAATTTCTCAAAAGCTTCAGACTTGTGTCTTATCAAGTACACATGTCCGTATCTTGAGAGATCGTCAGTGAATGTAATGAAGTACGAAGAACCATCCCTGGCATTTGTAGACATGGGACCACATACATCACTATGTATCAGTCCTAAGAGTTCGGTAACTCTTTCTCCGTGTCCCGTAAACGGAGTCTTGGTCATCTTGCCTTTGAGACATGACTGGCAAGTGTCATAAGATGAAAATTCGAAAGGTTTCAAATATCCATCTTTATGCAACTTAGCCAGTCGTGTCACATTGATGTGACCCAGTCTACAATGCCACAAGAAGGATTCGTTGAGTTCAGAACTCTTCCTCTTGTGTGTGTTTGTTATGCTAAGAACTGTTGATTGATTTAGAACATAAATGCCATTGCATAACGTGCCTGATCCAACCAACTTTTGGTTATGGAAAATGTTCATAACATTGTCCTGTAATACAAAATTATATCCCTCTTTACTCAATAAAGAAACCGATATAATGTTGCATATCAGGTTCGGCATGTAATAGCATTCGTTCAGAACCAATGTATTACCAGTTGGTAATACAAGGTGATATTCCCCGACAGTCTTAGCTGCAACAATTGCACCATTTCCGACTCTAATGTCTTTATCACCTTCTCCAAGTTCTCTACCTTTCCTAAGCCCATGTAACTGATTACATATATGGGATCCTGACCCGGTATCCAATACCCAGGACGTAGAGCAAATGGAGAAACAGTTCTCAGTAACGAACACACCCGAAGAAAATGCATCAACATGTACTTTCTTCATTCGGGTGGCATGAGAATCCTGGTATTCCCCTATATCCTGTTCATTCCTATAACTCTTATAAGAAAGAACGGAACCAACGTTCCCCAGCACAGTATAACATGCGGGTTCGGTCAATACATCCATATTATTATCTTTATTAAGGCATGAAATGGTCGCTACCTGGAGAGAGAGAGAAGAAAACACTTTAGCGTAAGCTCGTGTAAGATCAGATTGGTTATTATCTTATCTAATCAGGATGGCTCCCACTGCTTTTTATCAAATCTTCCTCCAAACCCTAAAAGGAAAGACTAGCCGGGATTAATTACACACTACAAGTTCGCCAATCTTTCAGCCAGGCCAGTGTCGGTACTTTGAGGGAGGTCCCCCGTGCTTTCGCACGAACCTAATTAATGTAAACCTCGTTTTCCCAGAGGCGTAACCTCGTTAACACCTTTCTAGACACCTACTTGATCAGCTAATTGTAATGTGTAAAACTCTCCCAGGAGTAACTCTTACTCGCAGCGGGTATCGGGATCCAACTATCTCATAGAAGGTATGCAATCTCATTGCAAATTTCAACACTTGAAACTCCCGATAATATTTTTGCCCCTAGCGTGCTATGACCTTGACGAAAGCCAACAAACCACAGCCCGCTAGTCAAGTTCAACCCGTACATTTCTTGACTGAATTAAACCCACCCGCACGACCCTTGACGAAAGCCAACAAAGCCGTACGACTACCCTAATCCAGTCGCATCATATGCAGCAGATAAACAGCACATAGCTACCGCACACTACACCTTGACGAAAGCCAACAAATGTAGCACGAATACTATATGTAATTTATCTGAAAAGACGGAGGGCTACGCAGGTTTTTCATAAAAACCATGAGCGTAAAGAACTTGATATCGTTGTAGAATCAAATGATGTTTTGAAATGGAGTGATTTTGAGGCTTTTCTGGTTTTGCTAAAGGAGTCACTCCCGGTGAAGGGATCTCGGTCCTTTCCTCGTCGAATGAGGTGCAGGATATATCATATATATCACTGTGCAAAGCAAAAACGCAAAAGCAGTCAAAAGCAAACCGAGTGTGTAGCATCTGCCAGTTATTGCTAAAGGAGTCACTCCCGGTGAAGGGATCTCGGTCCTTTCCTCATCGAATAAGGTGCGGGGTATTTCATATATACCGCTATGCAAAGCAAGAACTGTAGCTACCTGTTTTATTTTAAAATCTGATTCTACAACATCTTAGGTTTCTTATCTTTCATTAATCACATTAATGAAGTCCCATCATATAAATACCTAAACATCACAGATAGATATGACGTACACTTATGCCATCCGCATTCGCCTCGATGTCCCCTCGTGCACCGTTAGGTTAGGTAACTAACGACAGAGCAGGGCAGGGCTAGCGCGGGTGTAAAACATAAGTAACGTCTATATAATATATCATATATACTATATACTAAATCCATCACAGAATCACATCACAGATATCGCAGCAGAATAACCATATGAAATATTGGATATACTAGGACGTCCGTGTTTTCAATACGAGCCAGTATAAAACACGGATTCCACGGTCGTGATGAATAGCCAATCCCACACCCCTAGACCCCTACGAGAGCGGCAAGCAACCCTGCCAATTCTAGGGTTAGGAGACCCGGACTCGACACCTCGAGTTGGTCTCCCACTGGACCCCAGAACCCGGTTACTTGTGCTCCCCTCCTTGGGTCTATCCTAATGCGGAAAAGTAAATAATATACAAAGGGTGACAACTCCCGCATCCTGGAAGTGCCCCGAATAAAAGAATATTACATACAAGTTTTTACATGAATGAAAACGAAAAACACTCATCTCACATAAAAAACCCCCGGCTATTCGAATACGACGATCCAATATAACATATCCAGCAACACATAACATCATATGTCATCAACGTAAGTAAGTATGCATACCCCAATTGTCGTTGACGTATAGCAACGAAACCGGCGATATGAACATACTACACTTACGGTCACAGAAAAGAAAGTGTAAAACTACAACAATTGGAATCCGCAATCTCTTTAGACATCACATGCCTAACAGTTATAAATCCCGCATTTTAGTCCCATCATCGAAAACTCTTTTCGATATCTTGTGAAACTAAACTGCTAGATCTATAACATTCATCCAGTTATCTCATAACCTTTTGTGAATTCCAATTATTGTATCCAGTTCCGGATAAATAGAATATATTAAACTTTCCGATCGAACATTCGAACACCCAAGTTTTCCCGACACCGATCAACACATGAAATAGGTTCAAAGACATTCACTTCATACCTCAGTACCAACGGTCCAGCCGTAGAAGGGTCAAGCCAACGCCTCACATGTGGCACGCCGTACTGCCCCAAACCCGAAGGTTCAAAGGGCAGTTCAAGACGGTCACATAATCGAGTTAAGGTTTGTGTCTTCTAGAGGGACCATCGCGTTACTTGCACTACTTGGAACGTCTTTTAACCACACAATAATCCAACACTTGGATATTCCGGCAGGGGAAAACCTGGGTATTCTTATCCGGTCGAACTCTTTAACATATTCTACAATTATCTGGAAAAACACTTAGACAAAGTTTGATATTCCGATCGAATTCATCGATTCCCAATTTAACTCCAGAGCACTCAACCCTTAAATTAATTTAAAAATATCAAGAAAACTCACCAGAATTTATCAGGTATTACTGTGTAAAAAAAAATGGGATGACGTCACTGTTTGACCGCGGAAGGGCGGCAGAATGCATGCTTCTGCCGCGCTTCCGCGGCCGAATGAACAGTTGATGGGATCGTTTTGCACAGTAATGCTTATAATTCTATGCTGAATTTTTTAGACATTTTAAATATTGAAAAATCCCAGATTTATGAAAATGTCCAGAGAGCTCTAAAATTCTAGGGTTTCGGGTTCGTTCGGACTTCAAACGTCGTCGGGACTTCGCCTAAGGCTCTAGCTAGGCTCTGATACCAGTGAAAGGTTCCTAGGCACCCTATAGTGGTCTCACAAGGCATCGAACATGCCAATTTAAAATTTTTAGTGCCTAGAAACCCTAGACTACGGATCTTTAACTAGATGTTTAGGCGAAAAGGATAACTAGTTAACAGTTAACTACTAAGATACGGATATACAACCTTTGTAGATCCGGATTTCCGCCTCCTCAGCTCCACGTGGTGATGTCCTCGCTGTCCATCATGAATCCTCGACTCGATCATTGGCTTCATCGGGAAAATAAGCGGAATAGGTCGTCGGCTTTGTGTCAAAGACGATCTACGTCGAGGTTGCACAAACTCAAGCTCCGACTTCACAAACTTGTGAAACTTGTGAAGTAAACACCCAAAACAACTTGGCAAGAGGTAGAGGGTGAAGAAATAGGAGGTGGGTTCACTTTAGAATTGGATTTATCTCACTTTAACTCAAGTTGCCATTGATGGACCTTGAGCTTTTCTTTTGAAGATGAAGAAGAAGAAGAGCTAGAATTATGATAAGTGTTCTTGAAAATGAATAATAAATCAATACTTATCATAACAATAACTAGGGTTAAGTGTAGAGAATAAACCATGGTCAAATGAGTGGGTTAGGGTTAAGCAAGAGGATAAGAATGGTTGCTAAAGTCAAGGGTTCAAGAAGCTTCATACAAGAAACAAATATAGCCACCATTCTCATTTTGAATTTATCCACATAAATAAACAAATAAATGGATAAATAAATATGGAAAACCCTAATTACAACATAACCATGGTTTAATTCTATTCACTTAACCATATGATCAAGTATCATCAAACATGATACAAAAAGTGCACAAAAGTATATCACATATACAATGTGCAATCCAAGTGAGAAAAATCCGTTTAAAGTGAACCAATACTAGTTAATGCAATGCAATATATCAAATATATAATTATGCATTAAATCATTAAATCAACATTTGATTCAATGATCCGGTCATGTCGCACATGACCGACTAGAATTCAATGTATCGATTTATCGAATCAATGATTCGATAACTAGGTCATATCGAATATAACCAATCGAAACATATATCGCGAGAATGAAATGCGGTATCACATACACGCATTATTCTCGGTCCTGCACATATCTCATATGCGCTCCTATTTCGTTTCGCTTGAGCCAGGAAACCTCTGTGTAGGACTCTAAAGACTCGTCAATACGCCGGTAGCAGATGATGATCATATCAAGCACCCACAAGCCGCAAGCGGTCTGCTAAACGTAACGGCCACCCGGGTATTGAGCGATCAGAAGATCGACGAGCTAGCCCGCTCACACTCCTGAGAATCCGACCAGTAACACTTACCATACAGTCAAGTCTCTTCGTCAGATACGTCGCATATCAAGTCTAGGGGTGGTATACGTCAGACCCCAATAACCTGATAAGTCGTGCCGATGTGAGGCTCGTAACGGGTCGAGAAACTACTGGTAACACTTACCAGCAAATCTCTGATCAGCCCTGGCCAGGGACTTCCCTGTTACGGCCAATCGAGCACAGCGCAACATCAACCCCCAATACCGGGAGAGACGAAACCCCTCCTATCGCTCATTGCCTCCATATGACTCGGGACTGTACCCAAAGACCACCGTTTTGCACGCCCTCATGGACGTGGTAAGGTGGAGATCAAAGCACAGTGGGAATCACACAAGACTCTATGACGATCTCGGGTCTACAGACTAACCTGTACAAGTGTCACCTGAGAACTGCCATCTGACGTGAGGTATAATACCATCTGGGAGTTCTCGGCGAGTCCGTCCAGTGTACCCAGTCTCCACTGAGCACCCGTATACCATCTCTGATGTCAAACACCAATGGATATGGGATCATCCATCGCCCATCACATGGGTCGAGAAGCGTATACGCTAGTCTACTCTGGTATATCGATGCCCCGTCTCGATACACCCACGACTAGGGACCTTGAAGGATGTACTTATGGACTACCATGTCCCCACTAGTATGATCTGCATCATAGCCCAGGTAGTCAAGTACAAATCCTAAGGGCTTTACCAACATGTAACTATAAGACAGTATAAAGAGACTAGTGTACATGTTAAGATAAATAGCAACCAGATAGCATACTATCATGTCGAGCAAGAAAGTCATCTCTATATATGTCCAAGCATCCAATATAATATACATAATCTGTACAATACTGGCCTCTAGGGCATACATACAACTAACATCCAACACACATACACGCATGCATATGCAAAGATATAGGTTATGATCCTATCAATAGGATTTGAAAACAAATCCTACCACTTTCTTTTCCTTTGTATTTGTATTGGGATATGTGTTATTAATCATGTGATTATTAAAAAAATGAATGATCCTCTTCATAGAAAGAGAGACAGAGTCCTTGAATACCCAATGTTCTCTCAGTTACGATGAGATGTACCGAGTGTTGCAATGTGTGTAAATCTGTCTAGAATTTTTACCTGGTATCTTTGTTTAATCAGAATGTCTAACATGCCAAAAATGGGGCATAATTATTAGGGTCTCTAAGAATGACCAATATTTAGATGGTCAGCTAAAGATAGGTATTTAAGAAACTTGCATACCTAAGATATGTCTTAAATCAAGGGACACCACTAACATCGAAATTAAGCCCAAAAACACCAAAATATTAATTAAAAAACATCGAGAAAGGAAGAGACCTTTTTTCTAAGAAAACATCATAAAATTAAAGCCTCCAAATCAAAATCAATGTTGTAATATTTCTATGAAAATATAGGGTTTACCCAAAAACAAAAACAAAAAAAATACTGAAGCACAAGAAAAAAAAAGAATGAAACCACCTATAACATTAAGAAGTATATGTTCCATTCCTATCAATCTCTAATTGTTGATGAACAAAATCAATATGTACAGCCATGGGGCCTTGAATGTAATAATATAAGGACAAGTACAAGAATTGGAGCATAACTATTTCTTGAGTATGCTAAAAGTAGCACTTCCTGATTCCTAATCTCCTTCCTTTCCCGAAGATAAGCATGGGTAAGGGTGGGGTGGGGTGGGGTGGGGGGATTTGTAAAGACCACACACAAGAAAAAATGTGCATTAAAATATCCTTCTCTGAAGTTACCAATTATTTTAGAAAGCCAGGTTTTGACTCTAACCCGAATTCATGATATTCTTATATCAAGTTGAAAATAAATCACATCTGGCTAAGAAATCTAAACAGCCTCAGGGTTCAAGGAATCATGAAACAACAAAGGCACATTTTTTTTAAAGAAAAACATAAAATGCAAACAAACTATCTTAGATAAACCACAGCTACTGCCCAACTTGAATTAAGAAGACACCGCATCTAAAGTCATGATAAGATTAGAACAAGGCCTAACCTCTAAATATACATATAATTGCCAAAGATAAAGTCTCAAATAGCTCAAGAACTAGTTACAGCTAGGCAGTTGTGAAAACCCCATGTTGTAAAGAACAAAAAATAAACCAAAAATGATTAAAAGACAAGGGAAATAACGCTACTCTTGATTGTTTAGGGGTAATGCTTCTGAAAACTGAGCATTCAAGAAGGGGGGAAAGTTGACCCAAATAACTCACATATGTTCATTAAAAGAAGGCCAATAAGCAGAATTTTCGTTCTTTATCTTCTTGAAAATGAATAACTCTATAAGTAATGACATAAAAATAAATCTAGATATCCTGCATTTGATAAATCGTTAAACTTCGATATATTAACAAAAGCATATTCTAGATTTGACACCGATCATTTCAAAGAAAAAATAAATAAACAAAAATTTCTCAACGGCATTGATAAATCTTTTACATCAGATCTCTTAAGATATGGTTAGCAATTCTTGGGAGTTTAAAACAGGTAAGGTGAAAGTGAACAACTGATCCACACGAGAAATAAAATTAAATAAATAGAATAGAACATAAATGATTGACATTTTTTGGTTGAGGTCAGGGTTTCTGAGACCCCAAATCAACAAATCATTGCATAAGTTGAAGAAGCAAAAAATTCAATATAAACTTAAGCCAAATGTGAATTCTCCACAATTATCTTAAAAGGGAAAAAATGATTAACTATTTCTTAAGGGAGTATATATCTTCAAGATCAGATTTTTAAGTTAGGGTTAGCATTTCTTGGGAGTTTTAGAATCACATATGAGGTGAAATTGAAAAAATAGTCCACAAAAGAAATCAAAAAATAAAGTAAAGTAAAATGAAACTGATAATCAACATTTTGCGTCAGGGTTAAAGTTTCTGGGGGCCGCAGATCAACAAATTATTGCACGAGTTTTTTAATAAAAACAGATTTAAAAAAAATAAAACATAATACCTCGCAATTTCTGCCCTTTTGAGAAAAATCTTCACTGTACCTCAATCCCTGCTCCAAAAACCAAATCTAGGGTTAGGGTTCAAAGGTCTCCAGCACGAATTCAACCCCCATTCAATAAAGAAAAGGGGAAAATCAAAGTAGTACAAAAGAAAAACCTTACCTCTTTACTCAAAAAGATTTCAGAACGTCGCAAGAGCCCTCGTCCTAGGGTTAGGGTTTCGGCGGAAACCCCCGACAAAAGGGAGAGCTTGAGGCCTCAAGAGAGAGAAAGAGATATTTCGAAGAGAGAGATGATTACGACCTGAGGTGAGAGAAAATCAGAAGAGGAAACAGAAAAAATCGATAGATTACAATGGACTAAAAAGGGGGGGAATTAGAGCGGAGTGAAATTTCGAAGAGAGAGACAGAGAGAGGGAAAAAAAATCCTTGAGATGAGAGGCATCGAAATAAGAGCGCTGAGCTTTAAAGGCCCCCAGGGCTATCCTACCGACTCAGATTTTGAATAATTTACCATACTGCCACGATCATAACTAAGCAACAAAGATACAAATATCGTAGTATCATTTTGATATTTATACCATATCAAGATAAAAGCCAGGATCCACATACATACATAGTTACATGCAAAGTTATTTTTATAAGGGTAGGAAACGCATCTCAAAAATTAGCTATTTACAGAAAAAAACACTTTTATTTTAGCTAATTACAAAGAAGCCTCCCCATTCTTTTAAGTCCCAAAAAAAGCCCGTCAGCTTTCCAAAAAGAAAATATTCTTCAAATATACTGGGTTAGCTTTTAACGGTTTTTTTTATTTTTTATTTAAAATAGTTTAATTTATAATTAAACTATTTAAAATCAAAAAAATAAAATAAAATATTGGAGATGGGAGTTGCCGGCAACCAGGCAGGTGGGGTCGGGAAGCTCGTAGGAGTCGAAGATGGGTCAACGGGCAACGGAGGAGAGGGCGTGGATGAGGGCGTGGAAGAGGTCGTCACGGAAGAGGGGAGGGGAGGATTTTACAGAGAGGAGAAAGCGGAGGGCGGAGGAAGGGGAGCCGGCGGTGGAGGAAGGGATGTAGGGTTATGAAGGAGTGGCGAGGGTCGAGGGGAAAGGTCGGGGCGGCCGTAAAGGAGTGGAAGGGGAGGGGATGGCGAAGGAGGGGGAGAGGGAGGATGGGAAAGAGAAGATGAAGGATGGGGCTGTGGGGCAGCAGCGAGGTTGAGGGGGAAAGCGGCGGCGGTGGCGAGGGGGTTACGGTGGCTGTGAGATGGGATCGGCAGCGTGGAGGCTAAGATTAGGGTTAAGTTAAATTTATGGGTTAGGGTTGGGATGGGGAGGAGGAGCATGAGGGAGGAAGTCGAGCGGAGGTCAGGGAAGAAGGGGGAGGTCGATGACCGGGGGGAGGTCGAGCAAAGGTCGGGAAAGGAGAAGAAGATAATGCTGATGGTGGATGTCACGACCTATAATTTATCACGTGACCGGCACTTAAATTACGCAACGTCTAAAAGCGTGACGTAAATTAAGTAAGCCGAAGCCCAGAAAATCTAAATCTTTTTGCGGAAAATAGTAGGGGTGCAGTTTTAAAATAAAGGTATAATGAATCATGTTTTGTCTTTAAATGCATAGCAAATAAAACATGAAAATGCAAGTGGATAATGCTAGAGTTGAAACCATGTTTTGTATTTTAAAATTTCGGGCAGCACCTCCCTTGTATATTTTGATCCAAAAACATATACACAACAATATATAGGCAGCCCCAAGCGGGAGCTAGCTCTTCGCCAACCGGCGGAATCACAACCACGCAATAACATATATACGACGCCCAACGGCGAAAATCAACCCAGAAAGAACAAATAAAGAAGCAAGACATCAAAACTCAAGAAAGCGATCATAAACCTATCGCTCTAAGTCTCGCACAAAACCCAAGTCTGACTAGGTCTACCAATATACATATTCTAGTCTCTGACTGATTTGATCTGATAGAGTTTATCTAGATACAACGAAATATAACAGTACGAGAGTGGGCACAATCCAACATGTGTCCCACCTACCAAAGCAAAGAACCCTGGAAGAAGCTGTGTGCCAGCAATACCGCAACTGATTCCAAGCGGTCAAACCTGCAAGAACTGTGGCACAACGGGAGCGGGTTGCCAACTCGTGAGTAGAAAACATCAGCAAATAGAAATCGAATAAAACAATGATTTCCTAGGTCAGTATATCCTGAAGGTAATACTATGATATCTAGGGTGACCATATACGCATATATATCAACAATCGAGTCAATGCAATGACATATATAAATAAACATCCGACATCATATGCCTGTATGCATGTGGATATCATCCACGTATCCATCAACGACACAAACAATATCATGGAACCTGAGTCTCCCATACCAACACTCGAACATCATGAAAATATATGCCTGCATATTAATATGAAGATATCAACCACGTGTGACATATTAAAATCATGGAACCTGAGTGTCCAATACTGACACTCGAAACATCATGAAACCCATGTCCAGTATCGACACGTAAATTCTCATATCTCGGGCTCCGTCAGTCCGGATCAGTCCATATCACGACTACGATCGGTATCCTCCAGATATCCGCCGTGCCAAACTATTGTTAGTTATATGTATGCCCTAGAGGCCATTACTGTACATATGATGTATATTGTAGTGGATGCTTGGATATATATAGGGAGGACTTTCTTCCTCGACATGATAGTATGCTATCTGGTTGCTCTTTACCTTAACGTGTATACTAATTGTCTCTCTGTTACATGTTGGTAAAGCCCTTAGGATGTGTACTTGACTACCTGGACTATGATGTGGATCATACTAATGGGGACATGGTAGTCCATAAGTACATCCTTCAAGATCCCTAGTCGTGGGTGTATCGAGACGGGGCATCGATATACCAGAGTAAACTAGCGTATACCTTCTCGACCCATACAGATGGGCGATGGATGATCCCATATCCATTGGTGTTTGACATCAGAGATGATATACGGGTGCTCAGTGGAGACTGGGTACACTGGACGGACTCGACGAGAACTCCCAGATGGTATTATACCTTACGTCAGATGGCAGTTCTCTGGTGACACCGGTACAGGTTGCAGGGTTCCTAGGCACTCTAGTGAGGTCTCCCAAGCCATCAACCATGGCAATTTCAAAAATTATGGTGCCTACAAACCCTAAAGTACGGATCGATAACTAGATGTCTAGGCGAACAAGAACTAGTTAACAATTAACTATTGAGAATACGGAAATACAACCTTTGTAGATCCGGTCCTCCACCTCCACGGCTCCGCAACGGGGTCGTCTCCGCTGTCCAAATCAAATCTGGGCTCTAAGATCGGCTTCGTCGGAGAATGGGCAAGCTAGGTCGTCGATGTCCATGCCGAAGATGATCTACGTCGAGGCATCGATGAATCAAGCTCCACCTTCACCAAACCCTAAAGTCTTGTGAAGGAAACACACTCTACTACTTGGCAAGAGGTAGAGGATGAAGAAATAGGAAGTGGGTAGACTTTAGAATTGGATTTCTCACTCTTTTCCAACAATCACCATTGATGGACCTTGCTTTTCTTCACTTGAAGAATGAAGAAGAAGAAGGAAATAGTTATGATAAGTTAATGGAAAAAGAAAAGAAAAATCAATTCTTATCATAATTTTAACTAGAGTTAAGTGTAGAGAATGAATCATGGTTAGTGGGAATGGTTAGGTTAAGGATGAGATAAGAATGGTTGACTTGAACAAAGCTTCATGAAGCTTCAACTAAAGAACAAAAGAAGCCACCATTCTTTTCTCATTTTCTTTTATTCATTTATCAAAAATAAATGGACAAATAAATAAATAAATAAAACAAAACCCTAACCATATGAATAACCATGGTTTAACCTTTACACAAACTCAAGTTAGCATGCATCATCAAACATGATACATACAAGTGCACAAAAAACATATCGCATATGCAATGCGCACGAACCAAGTGAGAAAATCCGTCTAAAGTGAACCGATACTAGTTAATGCAAAGTAATATATCAAATATATAATTATACATTAAATCATTAAATCAACACTTGATTCAATGATCCGGTCATGCGCACATAACCGACTGGTATCAATAGTAACATCTTATCGAATCAACACTTGATCCGATAACCCGGCTATATCGCATATAACCGATCAATGTCACATCGCGAGAATCAAATACAGTATCACATACTCGTATTATTCTCGGTCCCGCACATATCTCATATGCGCTCCTATTTCGTTTCGCTTGAGCCAGGAAACCTCTGTATAGGACTCTAAAGACTCGTCAATACGCCGGCAGCAGGTGATGATCATATCAAACACCCACAAGCCGCAAGCGGTCTGCTAAACGTAACGGCCACCCGGGTATTGAGCGATCTGAAGATCGACGAGCAAGCCCGCTCACACTCCAGTGAATCCGACCAGTAACACTACCGTACAGTCCGGTCTGATCGTCTGATATGTCGCATATCTCGCCTAGGGGTGGTAAACGTCAGACCCCAGTAGCTCAATAAGTCGTGTCGATATGAGGTCTATAACTGTTCGAGAAACTACTGGTAACACTTACCAGTAAATCTCTGCAACCCTGGCCAGGGATTTCCTGTTATAGCCAATCGAACACAGCGCAACATCAACCCCCATATACCGGGAGAGACGAATCCCCTCCTATCGCTCATTGCCTCCATGTGACTCGGGACTGTACCCAAAAACCACCGTTTTGCACGCCTTCTTGGACGTGGTAAGATGGAAATCAAAGCACAGTGGGAACCACACAAGACTCTATGACGATCTCGGGTCAACAGACTACTCTGTACCAGTGTCACCAGAGAACTGCCATCTGACGTGAGGTATAATACCATCTGGGAGTTCTCGGCGAGTCCGTCCAGTGTACCCAGTCTCTACTGAGCACCCGTATATCATCTCTGATGTCAAACACCGATGGATATGGGATCATCCATCGCCCATCTACATGGGTCGAGAAGGTACACGCTAGTCTACTCTGGTATATCGATGCCCCGTCTCGATACACCCTCGACTAGGGACTTTGAAGGATATACTTATGGACTACCATGTCCCCACTAGTATGATCCGCATCATAGTCCAGGTAGTCAAGTACAGATCCTAAGGGCTTTACCAACATGTAACAGAGAGACAAACAGTGTACACGTTAAGGTAAAGTGTAACCAGATAGCATACTATCATGTCGAGCAAGAAAGTCCTCCCTATATATGTCCCAGCATCCACTACAATATACATCCTATGTATAGTAATGGCCTCTAGGGCATACATATAACTAACAATCTCCCACTTGCACTAGGGCCATCTGTAGCAGTGGTTGCAGTATCTTATACTCAACCATCCCATAAAAGTCTCTCTCTGGGAACAGGCCTTTGTGAGTGGATCCGCTGTGTTGTCCTCTGAGTCTACTCTCCTTGCCTCGATCTTCCTGGAGATCAACCATCTCCATGATCAAGTGATACTGCCTTAGAATATGTCTGGATCACTGATGGGACCGGCGTTCCTTGGCATAAGCCACAACTCCATTGTCTCACAATGGTAGGAACATAGTTCATCTCATGAACCAATTTACACCCAAACAGCTTCTAGGGTAGCATCTTAAGTAGCGATGTATCCAGCCTTTATCGTCTAGTATGTCACGGTATCTAGCTTGGAACTCTTCCAACATACCGTCCCTTTACTGAGGGTAAAGACAATGCCTGCGACTGACATTCAGTCGTCTTTATCACCCTGGAACTATTCCAGTGATTCTTCCCAGGATCGGTTGATACCGTCTCACTACAACTAGTGAGAATCCTAACATCCAATTAAATCTATCTCATAGATCCAAAATCCAGGATTTAGGAGGTATCACTTTGATCCTATATGGAGAATCATTGTGATAAGCGGAGATTGATCGAGCATAGCATAAGAAACTCTTTTCTTATCAAGAGTATGTCATCCACGTCCTCTACGAGGATCGTCACCATACTCCCTACTACCTTTTTGTTTATACAAGGTTCATCTACCATTTTGATGATGTCAAACTCTTTGACTAATTCATCAAAACAGATGTTCCAACTCCGCGATGCCTGCTTTATCCTATAAAGCATCTTGCACACGTTTCCGCTGCTCCCACTGTCTACGAAGCCCTCTGGCTGTGTACTTACAGACGCACTCTTCTAAATCATCATTTAGAAAAGCAGTCAAGACACCCAACCACCAGATATCGTAGTCATGGTATGTAGCCGTGGTAAGTAGGATCTGGATGGACTTAAGCATAGATCCTTGAAAAGGTTTCATCATGATCCACGCCTGGTCAATGAATAAAACCTTTAACAAGTCTAGCTTTGAAAGTCTCAACTTTTCCATCTACACCAAGTAATCTTCTCAAGATATACCTGCTCCTGATGGGAATTTAACCCTTCAGATATAGCAGCTAAAGTCCATACTTTGCTGGTGTATAAGGATTCCATCTCAGATCGCTAAGCATCCAGCCATTCTTACAGAGTCTCACTCATGATGGCCAGCTCGAAACTAGTTGGGTCATCATCTCATGATGCAATCCTCGCTCCCACTGTCATAGAGAAACAGAAGTATCTCTCAGGTGGGTGAGGAACCCTACTAGATCGGCGGAGAGGCTGAGGTTCGTTGGAATCTACTGAATCCTTTGGTTCTATCAAAACATCTTCTGTAGTTTGCATAGCTGGAACCTTTCCAGTTCTACACAACTAACCTTGCCTCGAGATTGTCCGGATTTTGCTTTTAGACATAGGCCGGACAACCCCCTATCTTAACTAACTTAAGATATGGGCTCTTCCCTTTCCATATCACATATGAAGTGGTAGGCATTGATTTGATTGGAACCTTATTCAATAGGTATGCAGCTTCTCAAGTGCATAACTCCCAAAAAGGAAACAGGTAACTCAGTAGTACTCATCATAGAGCACACCTTATCATATAGGGTGTGATTGCTCCACCCCGATATACCATCGTGCTATGGTGTATACGGAGGAGTAATGCTGAGAGAGAATCTCATTCTCCTTTAGAATAGTCCTGGAATTCCGTGCTCAAGTATTCTCCTCCTTGATCTCATCAAAGGACATAATACTTATACCTTTATTTTGGTTCTCTACTTCTAACTTATATTCTGTGAATATCTCAAAAGGTTCGGACTCATGTTTCAACGGGAACATATGACTGAATCTTGAGAGATTATCAGAGAATATAAAGAAGTATAAAGAACCAGTCCTGGCATTTGTAGACTGGGGACCTACATACATCAACATGTATCATCCCAAGAGTTTACTAACTCTTTCTCTGTTTCCAGTAAACAGAGCTAGTGTCATTATATCTTTGTGACATGACTGGCAAGTTTCACAAGATGTAAATTCAAACTGATTTAAATATGCATCTACATGTAACTTCAGCTAGTCGGGTCACATTGATCTGACCTAGTCTACAATACCTCAAGAAGGATTCGTTCATTTCTGAACTCTTCCTCTTGTGTGTGTTCCATATACTAAGAACTGTAGTTTGATTTAGAACATTAATGCTTTTAGATAACGTGCCTGAACCGATCAACTTTTGATATAGGAAATGTTCAAAACATTATCCAACAATACAAAATTTTATCATTTCTTTACTAATAAAGAGACTGATATGATTTTGTATATCAGGTTCGGTATCTAACAACATTTGTTCAGAATCAATGTATCGGTAATACAGGGTGACAGTGACCAACAGACATGGCTGCAACTCTTGCCCCGTTTTCTGCCTCATGAAACTTATCACCCGTTCTCAGTTCTCTACCTATCTGTAGCCCTATGTAACAGATTACATATCTGGGATCCTGATCCGGTATCATATACCCAGAACGTAAAGGATACTGAGAAACAGTTCTGTATAATGAACACACCCGAAGATGATGCATCATCATGCACTCTCCTCGTTTGGGCGGCACGGGAAATCTGGTATTCCCCAATTTCCTGCTCTGTCTTATAACAATTATAAGTTGGAGCGGGACCAACGTTCCCCAGCTCAGTATAACAAGCGGGTTCGGTCAATAATCCGTATTATTATCTTGATTAAGGCGTGATATGGTCGCTACCTGGAGAGAGAGAGAAGAAAACACTCAGCGTGCGCTCTGTCAAGAATAGATTGGTTATTATTTTATCTAATCAGGATGGCTCCCACTGCTTTTTATCAAATCTTCCTTCAAACCCTAAAAGGAAAGACTAGCCGGGATTAATTACACACTACAAGTTCGCCAATCTTTCAGCCAGGCCAGTGTCGGTACTTTGAGGGAGGTCCCCCGTGCTTTCGCACGAACCTAATTAATGTAAACCTCGTTTTCCCAGAGGCGTAACCCCGTTGACACCTTTCTAGACACCTACTTGATCGGCTAATTGTAATATGTAAAACTCTCCCAGGAGTAACTCTTACTCGCAGCGGGTATCGGGATCCAACTATCTCATAGAAGGTATGCAATCTCATTGCAAATTTCAACACTTGAAATTCCCGATAATATTTTGCCCCTAGCTCGCTATGACCTTGACGGAGGCCAAACAACCCATAGTCCGCTAGTCAAGTTCAACCCGTCATTTCCTGATTGAATTAAACCCACCCGCACGACCCTTGACGGAGGCCAAACAACGTCGTACGAATACCCTAATCCAATCGCATCATATGCTAGCAGATAAGCACTAGTTAGCTACCGTACACTACGCCTTGACGGAGGCCAAACAACCGCAGCACGAATACTAACTAGTACGTATCTGAAATGACGGAGGGCTACGACAGGTTTTTCTGAAAACCTATTGCGTAATGAACTTGATATCGTTGTAGGATCGAATGAATTTTGAAATGGAGTGTTTTTGAGGCTTTTCTAGTTTTGCTAAAGGAGTCACTCCCGGTGAAGGGATCGTCGGTCCTTTCCTCGTCGAATGAGGTGCGGGATATATCATATATATCACTGTGCAAAGCAAAAACACTTAAAAGCAATCAAAAGACAAACCGAGTTTGTAGCATCTGCCAGTTATTGCTAAAGGAGTCACTCCCGGTGAAGGGATCTCGGTCCTTTCCTCATCGAATGAGGTGCAGGATATATCACATATACCGCTGTGCAAAGCAAGAACTGTAGCTACCTGTTTTATTTTGAAATTCGATTCTACAACATCTTAGGTTTCTTTTATTTCATTAATCACATTAATGAAGTCCCATCATTTAAATACCTAAACATCACAGATAGATATGACGTACACTTATGCCATCCGCATTCGCCTCGATGTCCTCTCATGCACCGTTAGGTTAGGTAACTAACGGCAGAGAGGGGCAGGGCTAGCGCGGGTGTAAAACATAAGTAACGTCTATATAATATATCATATATACTATATATACTGTATCTATCACAGAACATCACATGATCACATCACAGATATCGCAGCAGAAGAATCATATGAAATATTGGATATACTAGGACGTCCGTGTTTTCAATACGAGCTAGTATAAAACACGGATTCCACGGTCGTGATGAATAGCCAAACCCACACCCCTAGACCCCTACGAGAGCGGCAAGCAACCCTACCAATTCTAGAGTTAGGAGACCCGGACTCGACTCCTCCAGTTGGTCTCCCACTGGACTCCAGAACCCGGTTACTTGTGCCCTCCTCCTTGGGTCTATCCTAGTGCGGAAAAGTAAATAATATACAACAGGTGACAACTCCCGCAACCTGGAAGCGCCCCAATAAAAGAATATTACATACAAGTTTTTTACATGAATGAAAATGAAAAACACTCATCTCACATAAAAACCCCCGGCTATTCAAACACGACGATCCAATATAACATATCCAGCAACACATAACATCAGATGTCATCAACGTAAGTAAATATGCATACCCCAATTGTCGTTGACATATAGCAACGAAACCGGCGATATCACATATTACACTTACGGTCACAGAAAAGAAAGTGTAAAACTACAACAGTTGGAATCCGCAACCACCTCAGACATCGCATGCCTGACCAAATGAATTACTTAGACATCGCATGCCTAACAATTATAAACCCCGCATTTTAGTCTCATTATCGAAAACACTTTTCAATATCAAGTCGGGGAATTCAACAAGATTCCCGACATTCTGATCGAATGCTCGTCGCAAACTTCAGTAGACGGCCGCACCCCCGTTACCGTCGACAAAGTGCACCAAGGCGGAACACCGCTACCGCGAGCACCCGTACGGATGCTTTCGGCGACGGGGTTCTCCTACAGTCACTTGGTCGGGGCTATGGAGTGAGGCTGTCTATTAAGTTTACCCGGCGAGTATCCGCGTACGCTACGTGATTGCGACGGACTTTTGATCACATCAAAATTCCGTGGCAACCGATCAAGTGAGACTAAAGTGCTATGTTTATAACATTCATTTAGTTATCTCATAACTATTGTGAATTCCAATTATTGTATCCCATTCCAGATAAACAGAAAATGTCAAACTTTTCGATCGAACAATCGAACACCCAAGTTTTCCCGAAACTGATCAACACATCAAACAAGTCTAACAACATTCAGTTCGTGCCTCAGTACCAACGGTCCAGCCGTAGAAGGGTCAAGCCAACGCCTCACATGTGGCACGCCGTACTGCCCCAAACCCGAAGGTTCAAAGGGCAGTTCAAGACGGTCACATAATCGAGTTAAGGTTTGTGTCTTCTAGAGGGGCCATCGCGTTACTTGCACTACTTAGAACGTCGTCAAACTGTGGAAAAATCCAACACTTGGAAATTTCCCAACAGGGGAAAAATTGGGTATTTATATCCGGTCGAACTTTTTAACATATTCTAAGATTTATCCGGAAAGCCACACAGACAAAATTTGATACCCCGATCGAAACACCGAATCCCCAAATCAACTCAGAAAAATTCAACTCTTGAAAAAATATTAAAAATACCCAGGAAGACCAACACTGGAAACTAGGAGTTACTGTGCAAAATTAGTCTCACAAAACGACAAAACCGCCGCGCTTGCGCCGCACAAGCTAGGTTCGTGCCGCGGAAGCGCGGCGCTTTAAGGGAATTAGGGTTACGAATTGCACAGTTATTCTTATATTTTCCTGCATGTTTTTCTGGATATTTTTAATACTGAAAAATCCCTGTTTTTCAAAATTGTACAGAGAGCAATATTGGTTCGGGGCTTCGGGTTCGTTCGGACTTCAATTTCCGTCTGGATTTCGCCTAAGGCTCTAGCTAGGCTCTGATACCACTGCAGGGTTCCTAGGCACTCTAGTGAGGTCTCCCAAGCCATCAACCATGGCAATTTCAAAAATTATGGTGCCTACAAACCCTAAAGTACGGATCGATAACTAGATGTCTAGGCGAACAAGAACTAGTTAACAATTAACTATTGAGAATACGGAAATACAACCTTTGTAGATCCGGTCCTCCACCTCCACGGCTCCGCAACGGGGTCGTCTCCGCTGTCCAAATCAAATCTGGGCTCTAAGATCGGCTTCGTCGGAGAATGGGCAAGCTAGGTCGTCGATGTCCATGCCGAAGATGATCTACGTCGAGGCATCGATGAATCAAGCTCCACCTTCACCAAACCCTAAAGTCTTGTGAAGGAAACACACTCTACTACTTGGCAAGAGGTAGAGGATGAAGAAATAGGAAGTGGGTAGACTTTAGAATTGGATTTCTCACTCTTTTCCAACAATCACCATTGATGGACCTTGCTTTTCTTCACTTGAAGAATGAAGAAGAAGAAGGAAATAGTTATGATAAGTTAATGGAAAAAGAAAAGAAAAATCAATTCTTATCATAATTTTAACTAGAGTTAAGTGTAGAGAATGAATCATGGTTAGTGGGAATGGTTAGGTTAAGGATGAGATAAGAATGGTTGACTTGAACAAAGCTTCATGAAGCTTCAACTAAAGAACAAAAGAAGCCACCATTCTTTTCTCATTTTCTTTTATTCATTTATCAAAAATAAATGGACAAATAAATAAATAAATAAAACAAAACCCTAACCATATGAATAACCATGGTTTAACCTTTACACAAACTCAAGTTAGCATGCATCATCAAACATGATACATACAAGTGCACAAAAAACATATCGCATATGCAATGCGCACGAACCAAGTGAGAAAATCCGTCTAAAGTGAACCGATACTAGTTAATGCAAAGTAATATATCAAATATATAATTATACATTAAATCATTAAATCAACACTTGATTCAATGATCCGGTCATGCGCACATAACCGACTGGTATCAATAGTAACATCTTATCGAATCAACACTTGATCCGATAACCCGGCTATATCGCATATAACCGATCAATGTCACATCGCGAGAATCAAATACAGTATCACATACTCGTATTATTCTCGGTCCCGCACATATCTCATATGCGCTCCTATTTCGTTTCGCTTGAGCCAGGAAACCTCTGTGTAGGACTCTAAAGACTCGTCAATACGCCGGCAGCAGGTGATGATCATATCAAACACCCACAAGCCGCAAGCGGTTTGCTAAACGTAACGGCCACCCGGGTATTGAGCGATCTGAAGATCGACGAGCAAGCCCACTCACACTCCAGTGAATCCGACCAGTAACACTACCGTACAGTCCGGTCTGATCGTCTGATATGTCGCATATCTCGCCTAGGGGTGGTAAACGTCAGACCCCAGTAGCTCAATAAGTCGTGTCGATATGAGGTCTATAACTGTTCGAGAAACTACTGGTAACACTTACCAGTAAATCTCTGCAACCCTGGCCAGGGATTTCCTGTTATAGCCAATCGAACACAGCGCAACATCAACCCCCATATACCGGGAGAGACGAATCCCCTCCTATCGCTCATTGCCTCCATGTGACTCGGGACTGTACCCAAAAACCACCGTTTTGCACGCCCTCTTGGACGTGGTAAGATGGAAATCAAAGCACAGTGGGAACCACACAAGACTCTATGACGATCTCGGGTCAACAGACTACTCTGTACCAGTGTCACCAGAGAACTGCCATCTGACGTGAGGTATAATACCATCTGGGAGTTCTCGGCGAGTCCGTCCAGTGTACCCAGTCTCTACTGAGCACCCGTATATCATCTCTGATGTCAAACACCGATGGATATGGGATCATCCATCGCCCATCTACATGGGTCGAGAAGGTACACGCTAGTCTACTCTGGTATATCGATGCCCCGTCTCGATACACCCTCGACTAGGGACTTTGAAGGATGTACTTATGGACTACCATGTCCCCACTAGTATGATCCGCATCATAGTCCAGGTAGTCAAGTACAGATCCTAAGGGCTTTACCAATATGTAACAGAGAGACAAACAGTGTACACGTTAAGGTAAAGTGTAACCAGATAGCATACTATCATGTCGAGCAAGAAAGTCCTCCCTATATATGTCCCAGCATCCACTACAATATACATCCTATGTATAGTAATGGCCTCTAGGGCATACATATAACTAACACAGGTTAGTCTGTAGACCCGAGATCGTTATAGAGTCTTGTGTGATTCCCACTGTGTTTTGATTTCCACCTTACCACGTCCAAGAGGGCGTGCAAAACGGTGGTTTTTGGGTACAGTCCCGAATCACATGGAGGCAATGAGCGATAGGAGGGGATTCGTTTCTCCCGGTATAGGGAGTTGATGTTGCGCTGTGTTCGATTGGCTATAACCGGAAATCCCTGGCCAGGGTTGCTGAGATTTACTGGTAAGTGTTACCAGTAGTTTCTCGAACTGTAATAGACCTCATATCGACACGACTTATCGAGCTACTGGGGTCTGACGTTTACCACCCCTAGGCGAGATATACGACATATCAGACGATCAGACCGGACTGTACGGTAAGTGTTACTGGTTGGATTCACAGGAGTGTGAGCGGGCTTGCTCGTTGATCTTCTGATCGCTCAATACCCGGGTGGCCGTTACGTTTAGCAGACCGCTTGCGGCTTGTGGGTGTTTGATATGATCATCACCTGTGCCGGCGTATTGACGAGTCTTTAGAGTCCTACACAGAGGTTTCCTGGCTCAAGCGAAATGAAATAGGAGCGCATATGAGATATGTGCGGGACCGAGAATAATACCAGTATGTGATACTGAATTCTATTCTCGCGATTTGTATCATCGGACGGTTATATGTGATATAGCCGGGTTACCGAATCAAGTGTTGATTCGATACATTGATACACTTGATACTAGTCAGTTATATGCGACATGACCGGATTATTAAATCAAGTGTTGATTTGATGATTTAATGTATAATTATATATTTTGATATATTACTTTACATTAAGTAGTATTGGTTCACTTAAGATAGATTTTCTCACTTGAAGTGCACATTGTATATTTGATATAGTTTTGTGCACTAGTTTGTATCATGTTTGATGATACAAGCAAGCTTGGGTGTGTATGATTAAACCATGATTAGGTTAATGGTTAGGGTTTGATTTACTTATTTATTTATTTCTTTTCATTTATTTTTTGGCAAGAAAGAAAATGGTTGCTTCTTTTGTTTTCACTTGAAGCTTCATGAAGCTTTGAAAAAGGTTTGACCATTTTGTTTCTTTCTTTAACCCTAACCATTTACTTTAACCCTAGTTTATTCTCTACACTTGTTAACTCACCCATGGTTGCTAAATGATAACCATCACTTCATTTTCTTTTTGGTTTTTAATTCATTCTCATTCTTTCTTCTTCTTCTTCTTCTTGAAGAAGAAAGAAAACCTTTTCTTGAAAATGTCTAAGTGATGATTCCAAGTGAGAAATCCAAATCCAAAGTGAACCTTGTAAGTGCACGGCGGCGCCCCGGTCGTCAATCCGACGGCCAAATGCGGAAGCGGTGATAAACTTTAATTTTGCGAACTTAGCAAACCGGCACCACCGCGCACTAAACCCCGGATCGGGCCATTAAACTAGATCTAGCAACTACAAGATGGGAAGAGATATACCGAGTGATCCGAGTCCTCCGGTCTTCTCGTCGTCGTCCCGATCTTCTGCGGAAACTCCGGTCGTCGCCTCCTCGCCGGAAGGGCACCACATCGCATGCATCTTTTACGGGCTCCCACCTCAATACCGAGGCAACTCGGGCGCGAAGTTGGCTGGCCGACGCGTCCAAGATTTGCTGTAGAAAGTGTAGTGTAGAGGCTATGTCTCATTTGGGGTTTTGTTGCCATTTGAAGATGATGGAGGAAACAAGATAAGGAAAAATGGTGCTTGCATTTTTCCTAGCATGAAATGAGATCAAGAAAAATCCCACAAGCTCAAAATGAAACTCTCTCTTCTTCTTCTCTCAAGTGTGGCCAACATCTTCCTCTTAGAATGGTGGAGGAATGAAATATGAATCCATAACAAGAAGGGAGGTGAGTGTAGGAAAAGAGAAAGGGTGACCACATCCAAACATCATCATAACAATCTCACATCAAACTCTAATCACCTTTAAGTGATGTAAAGAGAATCAAATGATGGTTGAAAAGAAAAGATGCCATCATAATCAATACATTTGCAAGAAAACCCTTCCACAATGTGTTATTTGCAAACTTGCAAATAACCCCCTCCATCGGAAAAGTCCGGCCGGGAAAGAACAAAGGAAAACCGGCCGGAACGGAATGCAAACTGACAACTCCAGAAAACTGGTCCCGTAATAAATTACAGGAAAACCCCGATACTGTGCATACACACCCGCATCTGTATTCCGTCCGGATACAAATGCAAAGAGACAAAATCTACACTGTACTATACTAGGATCCGGCTTAAACCAAAGCCGGCTAGTAATATCCGTCCGATCCTGATCCGTGCAATACCGCACGCATCTGATCGAACCCTGCCACATATATCTATACGGCCTCTAGTACAAACCGTCCGATCCTGATCCGTGCAATACCGCACGTATCTGATCGGACCCTGCCATATCTCCATACGGCCTCTACAGCGTTTCGCCTGAAAGCTTGAGTAACTGAAAGTGTGGTGGACTCTAAAGACTCGTCAATACTATGGCTGTGGATTTAACCACCAGCACGTTAGAGGTATAAGCCAATACGTGACGGCCCACCAGCTATTGACCAAAAGGGACGTCGATGAGCGAACTCATCCTGACACCCTACTGAGCCTGTCAGTGACAATATCCGTACAGTCCGGTCCGTTCGTCTATGAGCATCGCATGGCGGGCCTAGGGGGTTGGTAAAAGTCAGACCCCCAAAAGCGGTACAAGTCGTGTCGGAGTGTAGCCCAGAACACCCTGAGATACTACTGGAATACCTACCAGTAAATCTCCTGCCTTGGCCAAGGACTTCGTGTAATGGCTCTCCTAGACACAGCGCGACCTCACCCCCAATACCGGGAGAGACGAACCCCTGAAGATCCGCTCACTGCCTCCATGTGGCTCGAGACTGTACCTAACTAAAACCTGTTTGCACGACTCCTTTGAGCCGTGGTAGGGTAGTAATCAAAGCACAGTGGGAACTCACACGAGACAAATGACGATCCCCAGGTCGATGAACTAACCTGTACACATGTCACCAGGGAACTGCTATCTGACGTCAGGTATAAGACCAACTAGCATGTTCCCGGCGAGTCCTGTCCGGTGTACTCATAACCCAATGAGCACCTGTATACATCTTAGGTGAACCAACTGACACCAGTGGCTTGTGAGACCGGTCACCGCCCCTCGTCGGGGTCTCGACTGTATACACTAGTCTACTCTGGAGTATCGATGCCCTGTCTCGAAACTCCCACGACTAGGGACCATTTAAGGACGTGCTTGTAGACTACCAGCTCCCACATATATGATCGCCCTCATACTGCTGGCAGTCAAGCAAGAATCCTAGGGGCTCTATCAACGTGCAATAGCGACCTGTAAGGTCACCTAAACAGTACACGATGATAAAGGTAAACCAGATAGCATACTATCATCTCGAGTAAGACTGTCATCCCGGGATAGGTCCTCCCTCAATCATTGCAATCACGTGCCTGTGATCCAATAATTGACTCTGAGGGCACTATCTCCAACAAACCCACTTCCTATTTCTTCATCCTCTACCACTTGCCAAGTAGTATAGGGTGTTTTCTTCACAAGTTTCATGACTTGGTGAAGTTGGAGCTTGATCTTGAGTTGCCTCGACGTAGATCATCTTCGGCATCGAAGTCAACGACCTAGCCCGATCTTTTCTCCGATGAAACCACCGCGAGAGTCCGGGATTCCGATGGTTGCAGCGGAGGGACATCATCACGGAGCCAAGGAAGTGGAGGACCGGATCTACAAAGGTTGTATTTCCATTCACTTAGTACTAAAGCAGTTTAGTAGCTTGTAGTTTCGCCTAATCTCTAGTTAACGATCTAGTTTAGGGTTTCTCGGCACCGGAAAATTTTGAATTTGGCATGGTTGATGCCTTGTGGAACCTCTTGAGTGTGCCTAGGAACCCTACAACTATCTCGGGCTCCGTCAGTCCGGATCGGCCCATATCATCTCACGACTCTGGTCGGTATCCTCCAGATAACCGCTGAGCCCAAAACTATCACCGGTAGGTAGTGCTCCCCCAGCCAGGCTCATCGTCTACATCTCGAGCTTCTTGCCCGGGGTACCTTACCGGGTCCACCATGTACCCGCAGAGGGTGCCTCCCGCTCCTCGAATCGGGTATACTCACTGCTCAGAACCGAGAAAACTCATTATGGACACCTTGAAATATCATATCAAGAGAAACTGCGTTTTAAAGCAATACATAATCCCCTTTGAAATATAACTGCGGTTCTCAAATCCAGATATCTCATGAAAACAGCATCTCAGACATATAACCATAAAGTACGATGTATGCAACATAGAGTAGTAATATGAGCATATCGAATATATCATGCAAGCATGTCAAGTGATAGTACAGAACAATGAATGTACCTTTACTTTTAAGATTAATCTCATAATATGCCAGTTCTACTGTGTAAGTGGCATGACAATTACTGATGATGAATATGTGTGAGCCGGCAAATCTGTGTAAGTGTAACATGCGCATCAACGGTAATTATGCAGGTGTACTAGAAAATGATATCATATAGCATTAAATACTGGAACGTCGTATGTACATCACTAGGGGTAATATCCGACATAACATGGACAATCAAAGGTATATCTATCTACATATGAACCATACGGTCACTTTTTAAAAGATACGAATCGTAGTTTTGAAAGTAGGTGTTACAGTGTTTTTAGAAAAAGACATCATTTAGAAACCTGTAGCATCCCATAAAGTTTCCGTTTAAAAGATGCATACGATTCGTCAGTTTTGGAAATAGATATGGTTCAAATGGCATCTTAACATTGGCGATCTCGCCTCATAACATCCGATATGAAAATAATCATCAATCATCATTCTCAAATCACAAGCACGGATCAATCATCCGATGAAACATATCGCATACGGCAATCCTGTTGGATATAGTGCCCTCAAAGTCAATTATTGGATTGCAGGTACGTGATTGCAATGATTGAGGGAGGACCTATACCGGTAGGACAGTCTGACTCGAGATGATAGTATGCTATCCGGTTTGCCTTTATCAGTCGTGTACAGGTTTAGGTGACCTGATCACTATTACACATTGATAGAGCCCTTAGGATCCTGCTTGACTACCAATAATATGATGGCGATCATATACGTGAGCGTTGGGTAGTCCACAAGCACATCTTTAAAAGTGGTCCCTAGTTGTGGGAGTTTCGAGACAGGGCATCGATACTCCGGAGTAGACTAGTGTATACAGTCGAGACCCCGACGAGGGGCGGTGGCCGGTCTCACAAGCCACTGGTGTCAGTTGGATCACCTAAGATGTATACAGGTGCTCATTGGGTTATGAGTACACCGGACAGGACTCGCCGGGAACCTGCTAGTTGGTATTTATACCTAGCGTCAGATAGCAGTTCCCTGGTGACATGTGTACAGGTTAGTTCATCGACCTGAGGTCGTCATTTGTCTCGTGTGAGTTCCCACTGTGCTTTGATTTCTATCCTACCACGGCTCAAAGGAGTCGTGCAAACAGGTCTTTTTTGGGTACAGTCCCGAGCCACATGGAGGCAAGTGAGCGGATCGGCAGGGGATTCGTCTCTCCCGGTATTGGGGGTGAGATCGTGCTGTGTCTAGGAGAGCCATTACACCAAGTCCTTGTCCAAGGCAGGTGAGAATTACTGGTAAGTATTCCAGTAGTTTCTCAGGGTGTTCAGGGCCACTCTCCGACACGACTTATATCGTTATTGGGGGTCCGACGTTACCAGCCCCCTAGGCCCGATATGTGATACGCATAGACGAACGGACCGGACTGTATGTATATTGTCACTGATAGGCTCAGTAGGGTTCCAGGATGAGTTCGCTCATCGGCTTCCCTTAAGGTCAGTACATGGGCAGCCGTTACGCACAGCTAGTGTCACTGACGTGCTTGTGGTTAAACCCACTGCCAGGGTACTGACGAGTCTTTAGAGTCCCCCACAGATAGTTTCCCAAGTTCGGGCGAAACGTTGTAGAGGCCGTATGGTTTTATGGCAGGGTTCGAAATTGCACGTGCACTTGTGCACGTGTCATATTTCGGACAGATAATACTGGTGGGCTTTGGTTTAAGCCGGATCCATGTATTATATTGAGTCGGAATATTTTAGTCTCTCGTATTCGTATTCGGTCGGAATACGGATACAGGTATGTATATACAGGTGATGGGTATTTTCGTAATCCGTTACGAGAATACTTTAGAAGATGCATTTCTTTTGGTTAATCATTTTAGTTTAAATGATTAAATAGGTTTTGGAAATTGTGACTCATGGTTATGACTCATCAATTCTAGAATGTTCACTAATGACTCATGTAATGAGTCATCTAGTGAGTCATTAAGAATTATTGAGTTTTGTTTTGCGAAAAGATATTTTGAGGAGATATTTTCTTTAGATTTTTTTCTTTGGTTTTTGATAAAGATAACCTCATATATATCTATTCACATGAGAAGAAAATAAGAGAGAAGTTTATATGCTTGGTTTTCTTTTGCTCTCTTGATTTTCTTGAGTTCACCATTTCCAATCCTAAGCATCTTCTTCAACCTCCACCCTAACCCTCTCATGTGATGAGAACCCTAGGGTGTTTGAGACAAAGTATTCTACTCATTCTCTACTTCATTTTGGTCATCTCTTTTAGCAGACTTGATGACCGAGTTGCCTCGGTATAGAGGCGGGAGCCCGTTTAAAGATCCGTTGACATGGTGCCACCTCGATGAGGAGACGAGAGATCGGAGTTGCCGCGAGGAGCGTGGGATGATGGCTAAAGACCGAAGGACTCGGATCGATCGGTATATCCTTTCTACCTCTTTACAGTTTGTTAGTTTAGCGTTAATGGCAAGATCCGGGTTATAGTATGCGATAGCGCTAGTTATAAAAGTTTTTATTCCGCGTTTGGCGTCAGAATGACGTCCGGGGCGCTACCGTAGACTTACATGGTATCAGAGCCACGCCATTAACCTTTACTAACTTGTTCTAACGTGTTTAAAACAACGATCGAACGAAATTTCAAAAACCGCATTTTTCAGGCTAAAGTTTCTGTCGAATTTTTAAACAGGTCTAAAAATTATTTTGAGTATCTCATAAAATCGAGCAGGTTTTTTTAAGAGCACAGTAGAAATTTGGCCCACTGACTCGACCATAGTGCCACGGAACCGTCGCGCAAGCCCAGGTTTGGCCGCGGTTCCGCCGCAGGCTTGGTGCTTCAGTGTACCAAATTTCTTCTGGGGCTCTTGCATAGGGAATTGTGGTTTCTGGAATTTTTTTTTGGGCCCAGATTTTGTTTGCGTACTGCAGTTGTACGTGGGGCCCACTTCGGGAAGTTTTGTCGATCGGAATTTTAAACTTGTTAGTTTACAGTACTTTCATTATATCCCCGACCGTGAATGTTATTCGAGTGGTAAATTGCATCTAATTACTATAGTCCTTTTAGACGGGTTTCCGAACGTGACATTCACATTGATGTTCTGTGTTGTGCTGTGATGTTGCAGATTTGTCGTGGTGGATAGCAGTGTGCAATGGTAGTGCAGTTTGGATTTATTTGTACATTTGATATTGCGGGACGAGCGTCCAACATGTGGACTGCCGTCACTGCCTGTTTGTATAATATTCTTTTGGGGCACGACCGGGCTGAGGTCGATGTACCCGTTGTACATATTTTTCATTTCTGTACTAGGTTTACCCCGCGACGGAGTGCATGGATAGCCGAGTTCTGGAGGGTAACGGGTCCGCATCTCATGGCTTTGAGAGGCAGAGGGCCTCACTCTAGAATTGGCAGATTATTCGCCGCACTCGTAGGGGGTACAGCTTGACCCAAGGAGGGGTGCTCAAGTTACCGGATTCCGTGAAGTGCAGGGTGGTCCATTCACTTTGCTGTAGAGGGATGCCTCGCTTCAGGTTTTGGCGGGTAACTTGCCGCACCCGTAGGGGTCTAGGTTTCATTGCACATGCTATCCACACGACCAGGGGAACGTCGGGTTTCAGCAGCGGCTCTGTGAAATATGAGGATCCCAGATTATCTGTATTGTTCTGTGATGCTTATTCCTTTTCTGTGATGTTGCATTTATCACGCCTGGAGCGATTATTGTATATTGGTATATATACTAGTAGATGTTGTATATGTTTTGCACCCGCGCTAGTCCAATCCCCGCTCTGTCGTTAGTTAAGTAACCTAACGGGCAATGATGGGACCTAGCGACAAATGCGGATGGCATATACGTACATTTTATTTTCGTTCTTTTCTGGTGTGATTAATTGATGGGACTGCGTTGATTCTGATCAGTGCAAAGAAAAACAAACCTGTTTGGATGTTGTTGGAACAGTTTTAAAAAGTGTTATTACAAAGACGTTTTCTTTTGTTTTGCACAGTGGCATTCAGTTGGAATATCCTGCACTTCATTCGACGAGGCAAGTGTAAGTCCACGTTGCCCACCCCGATGCTTACGGGGAGGCGGAAACAGTATAATAAAAAATGGATTTTTACAACTCTAGGCAACATGGACTAACTAAAGGAGGATCTTTGCTAAACATAAACTAACAACCAAGCTAAAAGAGTTAGCTACTCGGTTAAAGGGTTATACCTAAGTCTTGAAGTCCTTCTCTTCTTGCTCCTTGGAGTGGGATGAACGGGTCGTCCTCGTCGCCTTCTCTTGCCGAAGAAAGATCCATCCGAGGGTCTCTACCTTTGGCTCCTACCTCAAACTAGAAGTAACTAAGGTGCTTGATGTGCTAAACCTAGAACCTTAGAAAGAGTAGAGAGTAATTTTGAAGGTTTTATCTCAAAGCTTAATGGTTCTCAACTCATGAGAGGGAGAGCTTTGAGAGAGAGGAAGAGGATGAGAGAGAATGAGAAGATAAAGCCAACCTTCTCACATATATGTGAATTATGATAATTAAATAATTAACTAAAGATAATTGTGATGGTTAATCTTGAAATGACCATTATCATTTCACATTAATTACTTTTGCAAGAATCAGAGAGCATCTTTCATATGAAATGATGATGGTCAATATGTCAACATAGGTCAACAAGTCAACCATAGTCAAATGGTCAACAACCCTAACCATAACACAATTATAATTAATTAATATTAATAATCATATTTCACATATAAACATTAGGGTTAAGAAAAAGACAACGGTCATCAACCCTAATGAAAGTCCGCTGCCTCTGCCTCTGCCTCAGTCAACTGTGTATACACACCCGTATCCATGTTCCGAGGAACATGAATACAATGAGATAAAACCAATCCCCAAAACCTATACTAGGATCTGGCTTAAACCAAAGCCCGCTAGTATAAGCTATCCGGACACCAAACGTGCATAAGTGCGCGGATGTGAACGAACCCCGTCGCAAAACCATGCGACCTCTACTCGTTTTGCCTAAAGGAGAATAACCTTCTGTGTAGGACTCTAAAGACTCGACACTACGCTGGCAGTGGGTTTAACCATAGACCGCAAGCGGCACTAGCTGTACGTAACGGTCTCCAGGCAGATGCTGATAAGAAGACTGACGAGGTAAACCTATCTGAACTCCTACTGAGCCTGAATGTGACAATCTTCGTACAGTCCGGTCTGTTCGTCTAAGAGTATCGCATGGCGGGCCTAGGGGGCGGTAAACGTCAGTCCCCTAATAGCGGTACAAGTCGTGTTGGAGTGTAGCCCAGAACACCCTGAGATAACACTGGAAACCTACCAGTACATCTCGCTTGCCCTGGCCAGGGACTTTGTGTAATGGCGCTCCTAGACACAGCGCGATATCAACCCTCAATACCGGGAGAGACGAATCCTCTCTATCCGTCACTTCCTCCAAGTGCTTCGGGACTGCACCCAACTGCTACCTGTTTGCACGACTCCTTTGAGCCGTGGTAGGGTAGCAATCTAAGAACAGTGGGAACACACTCGAGGCGAAGTGATAGTGTTAAGTCAACGGACTAAGCTGTACTCATGTCACCTGGGAACTGATAACTGACGATAGGTATAATACCAACCAACAGTTCTCGACGAGTCCTGTCCAGTATACTCGTAACCTAACGAGCACCCGCATACTATCTCAAGTACGACGTACTGACGGCTGCGGGACAGACCGTCTCCCAAGCTGGGATGAGAAGCGCATACGCTAGTCTACTCCGGAGTATCGATGCCCTGTCTCGATAGTCCTACGACTAGGGACCTGCATAAGGATGTGCTTATGGATTACCCAGCCCCTACGAGTGTGACTGCCATCACAACGCTGGTAATCAAGCAAAGATCCTAAAGGCTCCACTAATGTGCAAAGGCGATATGCTATAAGAAACACATGCACACATTAAAGCAGAAACAAACCAAGTAGCATACTACTATTTTGAGCAAGAATGTCAATACAAGGTGAATATCCCAAACTTCCATTAAGTAATATATAAACTAGTATGATACAGTAATGGCCTCTAGGGCATATACACTAACAATCTCCTACTTGCACTAAGGCCATGTACTGGCGTATCGAAGACCTATCATCTCGATCAGCCGCTCGAACTGAGTCTGGGGTAAGGCCTTCGTGAATGGATCAGCAGTGTTATCTTCCGTAGCAACTCTCCGAACCTCGATCTCCTGGCGACCCACGATCTCCCTGATCAGGTGATACCGCCTCAAGATGTGTCTGGACTTCTGATGGGACCTGGGTTCCTTCGCTAAAGCTATAGCCCCGTTGTTGTCGCAATACAGAGGTATTGGATCAACAATGGACGGAACCACCTAAAGTTCTGTCAAGAACTTCCTTATCCAGACGGCTTCTTTTGCGGCATCTGCAGCAGCGATATATTCCGCTTCCATCGTCGAGTCAGCAACAGTTTCCTGTTTGGAACTCTTCCAACACACCACCCCTCCATTGAGGGTAAAGACATAACCCGACATGGACTTGGAATCATCCTTGTCACTCTGGAAGCTGGAGTCAGCAAAGGCCTCAATCTGGAGGTCTTTTCCGCCATACACCAAGAACATCTCCTTAGTCCTTCTCAGGTACTTGAGAATGTTCTTTACCGCTATCCAGTGTTTCTCCCCAGGGTTTGACTGATACCGGCTTACCACACTCAGTGCATAAGCTACATCTGGTCTGGTACACAACATCACATACATTATAGAGCCTACCGCAGAAGCGTAGGGTATAATGGACATGCGATCCCTTTCCAAATCAGTCTTGGGAGACATCTCTTTGGAGAGGGTGATCCTGTGATATGCCGGTAGATTACCGCGCTTGGAATCTTCCTTACTGAATCTTTTCAGTATGGTGTCGATGTACCTAGACTGTGAAAATCCTAATATCCTCTTGGATCTGTCACGATAGATCCGGATCCCCAGAATGTAAGAGGCATCACCCAGGTCTTTCATGGAGAACCTGTGTGACAAAAACCTTTTGACAGATTGTAGCATAGGAATGTCATTTCCTATCAAGAGAATGTCATCCACGTATAAAACGAGGAATACTACAGTTCTTGCTACAAATCTACTATAGATGCATGGTTCATCTGGATTTTTGATAAAGCCAAATTCTTTGACCGTCTCATCAAACAGATGTTCCAACTCCGCGATGCCTGCTTTAGTCCATAGATGGACTTAAGCAACTTGCACACCTTTCCGCTGCTCCCACTCTGAATGAAACCCTCTAGCTGGTCCATATAGACACACTCCTCTAAATTTCCATTTAGAAAAGCGGTCTTTACGTCCATCTTCCAAATCTCATAATCATGGAAGGCAGCAATGGCAAGAAGGATTCGAATAGATTTCAGCATAGCCACTGGAGAAAAAGTTTCGTCATAGTCCAAACCAGGTCTTTGACGAAAACCCTTTACAACAAGTCTAGCTTTATAGGTCTCAACCTGTCCATCTACACCAATCCTCCTTTTGAAGATCCACTTGCATCCTACGGGTTTTACCCCATCTGGAGCAACGTCCAACGTCCATACTTTGTTGGTGTACATGGACTCCATTTCGGTTCGCATTGCATCCAGCCATTTTACCGAGTCAACGCTCTGAATGGCCTGCTGGAAGCTAGTCGGCTCATCACTATCAATGATGCAATCCTCTCTATCACCGTCTATGAGAAAACCGTAGTATCTCTCGAACGGATGAGACTGCCTACTACTCCTACGGAGCGGCGCAGGAATGTCCTGATCTTTCGAACCCTCTAGTTCTACTAAGCTTTCAGTAATAGTCTGTGGTTCTGGAATTTCTTCCAGTTCTATTGCGCTCCCACTTATTTCCTTTTCTAAGAACTGGTGTTCCAGAAAGTGGGCATTATGAGAAACAAAGACCTTTTGTTCCTCTGCGTAATAGAAAAGATACCCCATGGAGTTCTTTGGGTATCCCACAAACTTGCACAGTACTGAGTGTGCCTCGAACTTGTCCGCATGCTGCTTTTTGACAAAAGCTGGACATCCCCAGATTTTCAGATATTGAAAATAGGGTTTCTTCCCACTCCATATCTCATATGGTGTGGTAGGCACAGTCTTAGTTAGAACTAGGTTCAAAAGGTATGCAGCTGATTCTAGCGCATATCCCCAGAATGATCGCAGCAACTCAGCGTTACTCATCATGGACCGTACCATATCCAATAGGGTTCGGTTCCGTCTCTCCGATACACCGTTATATTGCGGGGTGTATGGAGGAGTAAGCTGAGAGAGAATTCCATTCTCTTTTAAGTAATCCAGGAACTCGGCACTCAAGTATTCACCACCTCGATCAGATCTCAGTGTCTTGATACTTTTGCCTGTTTGTTTTTCTACTTCATTATTATATTCCTGGAATTTTCCAAAGGCTTCGGATTTATGTTTCATTAAGAAGACATATCCGTGTTGGAGATAGTGCCCTCAGAGTCAATTATTGGATCACAGGCACGTGATTGCAATGATTGAGGGAGGACCTATCCCGGTAGGACAGTCTTACTCGAGATGATAGTATGCTATCTGGTTTACCTTTATCATCGTGTACTGCTTCAGGTGACCTTACAGGTCGCTATTACACGCTGATAGAGCCCCTGGGATTCTTGCTTGACTGCCGGCAGTATGATGGCGATCATATACGTGAGAGCTGGTGGTCTATAAGCACATCCTTAAAAGGTCCCTAGTCGTAGGAGTTTCGAGACTGGGCATCGATACTCCATTAGTAGACTAGTGTATACAGTCGAGACCCCGACGAGGGGCGGTGGCCGGTCTCACAAGCCACTGGTGTCAGTTGGTTCACCTAAGATGTATACAGGTGCTCATTGGGTTATGAGTACACCGGACAGGACTCGCCGGGAACCTGCTAGTTGGGATTATACCAGACGTCAGATAGCAGTTCCCAGGTGACATGTGTACAGGTTAGTTCATCGACCTGAGATCGTCATTTGTCTCGTGTGAGTTCCCACTGTGCTTTGATTACTACCCCACCACGGCTCAAAGGAGTCGTGCAAACAGGTTTTAGTTGGGTACAGTCCCGAGCCACATGGAGGCAGTGAGCGGATCTGCAGGGGTTCGTCTCTCCCGGTATTGGGGGTGAGGTCGCGCTGTGTCTAGGAGAGCCATTACACAAAGCCCTCGGCCGAGGCAGGAGATTTACTGGTAGGTATTCCAGTAGTATCTCAGGGTGTTCTGGGCTACACTCCGACACGACTTGTACCGCTTTTGGGGGTCTGACTTTTACCAACCCCCTAGGCCCGCCATGCGATACTCATAGACGAACGGACCGGACTGTACGGATATTGTCACTGACAGGCTCAGTAGGGTGTCAGGATGAGTTCGCTCATCGACGTCCCTTTTGGTCAATAGCTGGTGGCCCGTCACGTATTGGCTAATACCTCTGACGTGCTAGTGGTTAAATCCACAGCCATAGTATTGACGAGTCTTTAGAGTCCACCACACTTTCACTTACTCAAGCTTTCGGGCGAAACGCTGTAGAGGCCGTATTGAGATATGGCAGGGTCCGATCAGATACGTGCGGTATTGCACGGATCAGGATCGGACGGTTTGTACTATTGGCCGTATGGATATATGGCAGGGTTCGATCAGATACGTGCGGTATTGCACGGATCAGGATCGAACGGATTTTACTAGCCGGCTTTAGTTTAAGCCGGATCCTAGTTTAGTACAGTGTAGATATTTGTCTCATTGCATTTGTATCCGGTCGGAATACAGATGCGGGTGTGTATGCACAGTATCGGGGTTTTCTTGTAATCTATTACGGGACCAGTTTTCTGGAGTTGCCAGTTTGCATTCCGTTCCGGCCGGTTTTCCTTTGTTCTTTCCCGGCCGGACTTTTCCGATGGAGGGGGTAATTTGCAGTTTTGCAAATTACATTTGGGGAGGGGGTATCTTGCATATTGGTGGAATCATGATAGCTTTTCATGATTATATTCTTTTTCCATCACCTCTTTTGCTTTATGTGATTAGAAGTGATGAGAATGGTTGATGTGAGATTGTGATGATGGTGTTTGGATATGATCACCTTTCTTTTTCTCCTACACTCACCTCCCTTCTTGTTATGTTTTGGATTTTCATTCCTCCACCATTCTCATTAGATGAGAGAGGCTTCACTTGAGAGAGAAAGAATGAGAGAGTTCATTTCATCTTCTTCTTGCTAGAAAATTGAAAGCACCAATTTTCTTTACCTCTTCCTCCATCCATCAATGGCAACTACATAAACTCCAAGAGACAAAGTTTCTACACTACATTCTACAGCAATTCTTGGGCATGTCGAGTTGCCGGCTTCATGCCCGAGTTGCCTCGGTATTGAGGCGGGAGCCCGTAAAAGACGCAGGCGATGTGGTGCCCTTCCGGCGAGGAGACGACGATATGGAGACAAGACTTTCCGCGGGAGATCGGAGTGGAGACGAAGACCGAAGGACACGGATCGTTTGGTATAGCTCTCTTCCCTTCTCTTGTTAGCTAGCATTAGGTTAATGGTTAACGATCCGGGTTTTCATTGTCCGCGGTAGCGCCAGTTTCCAAGTAAGGAAAATTTTTGATTCCGCATTTTGGCCTCGGTAAGACGGCCGTGGCGCTGCCGTGGCGCAACAATCCGTACCTTGAAAAGTCATCCATAAAAGTAATGAAGTAAGAATAACCGCTTCGTGCATGCGTATATATTGGACCGCACACGTCATTGTGTACGAGTCCCAAGAGCTCGCTCACTCTTACTCCGTGTCCAGTGAACGGAGTCTTTGTCATCTTTCCTTTGAGACAAGATTGACAAGTTGCATATGATTGATATTCGAACGGATCCAAATATCCTTCTGTATGTAACTTCGTCAACCTTCTCTCATTGATGTGACCCAGTCTACAATGCAATAAGAAAGCCTGATTTGTTTCCGGAGACTTTCTTTTGTGTGTATTCTGGACATTGAAAATCTGTGGTTGGTTTAATACGTATATACCATTGCTTAATGTACCTGACCCAATCAGAACTTGATTAAGGTGAATGTTTACAACATTACTTACAAACGCAAATTCATAACCTTCTTTAGATATTAAAGATACAGAAATGATATTACAAGTTGCATTGGGTATAAAAAAACAATTACGTAAAACCAAAACATGTCCATCTGACATTCCTAGGTGATAGTCCCCCACGGCCTCAGCATCCATGCTAGCTCCGTTTGCAACTCTGAGGGTCATATCACCTGCCTTCAAAACCCTACGCTTTCTCAATGCCTGCAAAGAATTACAGATATGAGATCCTGACCCGGTATCCAATACCCAGGAAGTAGAGTTTATTGATAGACAGTTTTCAATAACATACACACCTGAAGCTGAAGCCGCAACTTGCTTCAGATCCTGGTTTCTGGCCTTCCAAGCCCTGCAATCTTTCTTTCAGTGTCCACTCTTGTGACAGTAAAAGCACTCTTCCTTCCCCACAAGCTTCCCCGCTACTTTTGTTGCCTTTGCCTTTCCCTTCGTATCCACTTTACTAACACCGCCCCTTGATTTGGCGGGGGTTTTCTTCTTCTTTCCCTTGGCTTTCGCCTTGGACCTAGAAGAGGAAGATCCTCCTACAAACAAAGTGGATGTTTCCCTACCTTTCTGTAGGGTGCCCTCTGCACTCCTCAGCATGTTGAGGAGTTCTGAAAGTTCAACTTCCTTTTCTTGCAAGTTGAAGTTCAGGATAAACTGGGCGTAAGTGGAAGGAAGGGACTGGATTATCAAGTCCGTATAGAGCTCATTCTCCAACGTAGTCCCAAGGTCCGCGAGCTCCTCTATGTAGCCAATCATCTTAAGTACGTGTTCCGCTACCGATGATCCGACGGCCAATCTCGCCGAAAACAGCTTTTTCGAGACTTCGTATCTGGCGATACGGGATTGCTCTCCATATAGTTCTTTTGTATGGAGAAATATGGATTCGAGGTCCATATTCCCGTGCCTCCTCTGATGTTCATTGTCCATAGAGGCAAGCACGAGGCACTTGGCCTTCGCGCAGTCGATTTCCCAGGTCTTACGGATTTCCCTATCCGCGACGCTGGTTTTGGGACCTGGGACAGGGGGAGCTTTGGTGGTAAGGAGATACCCCAACTTGTCATAAGTGATTGCCATTTTGACATTCCTGAGCCAATCTTTGTAGTTTGGCCCTGTCAGTATATTTTTATCTAGTAGTAACTTAAGTCCAGTCATGATGTTTGGTCGCTGCAATTAGGAGAGAGAGAAGAAACACTTTAGCATGATACTCTTGCAAGTTTAGAGTGGTTTTTAATTTGTCTAAACAGGATGGCTCCCACTATCTCTCGAATCCCTCCTCAAACCATAAAGGAAGAATTAGTCGGGATCAATCTCACCATACAATTCTTGCTTAACCGTTCAGCCAGGCCAGTGTCGGTACTTCGAGGGAGGTTTTCCAATGCTTTCGCAAAGTTACTTAATTAAATAACCTCTTTTCCCTGTGGGTGTAGCCCCGCTAACACCTTTCTAGGCACCTACTTGGTTTATAGCATTGATCGTTAAGTGAGAAAGTTCCGGAGGAGTAGCATATACTCACAGTAGGATCGGGATCCAAATATCATCGTGTGACAAAACTGAAGGAATCCTACCAGAATCATCACGGTCCAAATGGTATGCAGCGCTAGCAAGTTTCAGTTTCTTTTGAAACTCCCGATGTGGATTTTTGCCCCATGCTCTTATGATCTTGGCGTGAGGTCAAAATGTCATAAGTCACATGTCAAGTTCTACCCATCATTATCCAGGTTAATTTAAACCCACCCGTACCTACCCTTGACGTAAGCTAAAATGGCAGTACGACTGTCTCAAACCAACGCATTCTATCTATGCAACAGATAATTATCTGGCAGCTACCAATCATTATGCCTTGGCGTGAGGTCAAAATACATAGATTGAATACTACCGAATATTTAACTGAAATGATGGAGGGCTACGAATGGTTTTGGCGAAACCGTGAACGTAGTGAACTTGATATAATCGATGGAACTAGATAGCTTTTAAAAGGAGTGGTTCAAGCTCCGCATTTAAAAGTTGGTTTTTGAAAAGAACCGAGTGGTTTTGAAAGTGTTCCAACGACTTTTACTTGGTTTATTTTCTTGCATTAATTTTAATGCGTCCCATCAATTAATCCTACCATTGCAGAAAACAACGAAAATATAACGTACGCTTATGCCATCCGCATTCGCCACGGGGTCCCGTCATCACCCGTTAGGTTACTTAACTAACGACAGAGCGGGGGCTGGACTAGCGCGGATGCAAAACATAAGCAACGCCTAAATAGATATCATATAAATAGATATATACATTCGTCACATGCAATGATAGCCATTCTAGATCACAGATGAACACATTGGATATACTAGGAATCTGCATTTCGTACGAGCCTGTAACGAAGAGCGGATTACACAGTCGCGATGAATAGCCAAACCCCACCATATACCCCTACGGGTGCGGCAAACTACCTGCCAAGTACCCGAAGCGAAGCAACCTCCCTCAACACCGTGAGTAGGCCACTCGGCACTTCGAGATACCCGGTAGTTTGTGCACCCCACCTTGGGTCTATCCTAGGAGCAAAAACAGTAAAAGAAATTATACAATGACAGCTACAACCCCTACCCGGTTGTGCGGCCATATAAATAATATTACATCAATTTACATATTACATGAATTGAAAGAATAAGAAAACTCTCATCTCACAACTCCCCGGCTATTCATCCGCGACAATCCAACGAGTTCATATACACAAACCATCAACATTACAGATCACAGATATGTATAACCCCCACTAATCGACGTTTAGCGATTAGCAGACGTTCAATACATATATCACATCACAGATACAGCCCATTAGCCAAAGTCTACAGAAAATCGATCAAAATACGGATTTGTAACCACCCCAAAAACAAACTTGTTCTCTGAAAATTCTGGGCAGAAACAAACCAGCTCAAAAATCACAAAACACCAGCAGAAGAAAACTGCAGGAGAAACGATCCACGGCTGAGTCAACTCGGCCGCGGATCCGCGGCAGGAGCAAGCTCTTGCCGCGGAACCGCGGTGAGTTGGTCGACTCACTGGATCGTTTTTCTTGCCTGTTCTTTAAAAAGCCTGAGCCGATTTTTAGTACATGATTTATTATTTTTTTAGCAGAAATAAAAATCGGCAGAAACTTGAATTTTACGGGGTGTTTTGCGGTTTTTTGTCCGATCGAAATTCTAGATACTTTGCTAACTAGTTAGTTTGTGTTTAGCTAGTCTCTGATACCAGTGTAAGTCCACGTTGCCCACCCCGATGCTTACGGGGAGACAGAAACGGTATAATAAAAAACGGATTTTTACAACTCTAGGCAACATGGACTAACTAAAGGAGGATCTTTGCTAAACATAAACTAACAACCAAGCTAAAAGAGTTAGCTACTCGGTTAAAGGGTTATACCTAAGTCTTGAAGTCCTTCTCTTCTTGCTCCTTGGAGTGGGATGAACGGGTCGTCCTCGTCGCCTTCTCTTGCCGAAGAAAGATCCACCCGAGGGTCTCTACCTTTGGCTCCTACCTCAAACTAGAAGTAACTAAGGTGCTTGATGTGCTAAACCTAGAACCTTAGAAAGAGTAGAGAGTAATTTTGACGGTTTTATCTCAAAGTTTAATGGTTCTCAACTCATGAGAGGGAGAGCTTTGAGAGAGAGGAAGAGGATGAGAGAGAATGAGAATGATAGAATGAGAAGATAAAGCCAACCTTCTCACATATATGTGAATTATGATAATTAAATAATTAACTAAACATAATTGTGATGGTTAATCTTGAAATGACCATTATCATTTCACATTAATTACTTTGCAAGAATCAAAGAGTATCTTTCATATGAAATGATGATGGTCAATATGTCAACATAGGTCAACAAGTCAACCATAGTCAAATGGTCAATAACCCTAACCATAACACAATTATAATTAATTAATATTAATAATCATATTTCACATATAAACATTAGGGTTAAGAAAAAGACAACGGTCATCAACCCTAATGAAAGTCCTCTGCCTCAGTCAACTGTGCATACACACCTGTATCCGTGTTCCGAGGAACACGAATACAATGAGATAAAACCAATCCCCAAAACCTATACTAGGATCTGGCTTACACCAAAGCCCGCTAGTATAAGCTGTCCGGACAGCAAACGTGCACAATTGCGCGGATGTGAACGAACCCCGTCGCAAAACCATGCGACCTCTACTCGTTTTGCCTAAAGGCGAATAACCCTCTGTGTGGGACTCTAAAGACTCGACACTACGCTGGCAGTGTGTTTAACCACAGACCGCAAGCGACACTAGCTGTACGTAACGGTCCCCAGGTAGATGCCGATAAGAAGACTGACGAGGTAAACCCATCTGAACTCCTACTCAGCCTAAATGTGACAATCTCCATACAGTCCGGTCTGTTCGTCTTAGAGTATCGCATGGCGGGCCTAGGGGGTGGTAAACGTCAGTCCCCTAATAGCGGTACAAGTCGTGTCGGAGTGTAGTCCAGAACACCCTGAGATAACACTAGAAACCTACCAGTATATCTCGCTTGCCCTGGCCAGGGACTTTGTGTAATGGCTCTCCTAGACACAACGCGATATCAACCCCCAATACCGGGAGAGACGAATCCTGTCTATCCGTCACTGCCTCCAAGTGCTTCGGGACTGCACCCAACTGCTACCTGTTTGCACGACTCCTTTGAGCCATGGTAGGGTAGCAATCTAAGAACAGTGGGAACACACTCGAGGCGAAGTGACAGTGTCAACGGACTAAGCTGTACTCATGTCACCTGGGAACTGATAACTGACGTTAGGTATAATACCAACCAATAGTTCCCGACGAGTCCTGTCCAGTGTACTCGTAACCTAACGAGCACCCGTATACTATCTCAAGTACGACGTACTGACGGCTGTGGGACAGACCGTCTCCCAAGCTGGGATGAGAAGCGCATACGCTAGTCTACTCCGGAGTATCGATGCCCTGTCTCAATAGTCCTGCGACTAGGGACCTGCATAAGGATGTGCTTGTGGATTACCCAGCCCCCACGAGTGTGACTGCCATCACAACGCTGGTAATCAAGCAAAGATCCTAAGGGCTCCACTAATGTGCAAAGGCGATATGCTATAAGAAACACATGCATACATTAAAGCAGAAACAAACTAAGTAGCATACTACTATTTTGAGCAAGAATGTCAATACAAGGTGAATATCCCAAGCTTCCATTAAGTAATATACAGTAATGGCCTCTAGGGCATATACACTAACAGCAAGGGCCGGGATCCCTTCACCTGGAGTGACCCCTTGAGCAGAAGTTTGCATCAGGGTAATAACTTCACTATAGTCGATTACATGTTGCTTTGCATCATGGTATTCAGTTGGAATATCCTGCACCTCATTCCACGAGGAAAGAGCCGAGATCCCTTCACCGGGAGTGACCTCTTTAGCAAAGGTTTTCGCCACCTTTTTTTTATAAAAAGCTATCAGGTTCCTTCAACGAGATCAAGTTCATTACGTTAAAGGTTTTTCGCCAAAAATCAGCCGTAGCCCTCTGTCGTTTCAGATGGTAGCACGTAGTATTCTTGCTATGTTTGTTAGCCTTCGTCAAGGCATAGTGGATGGTAGCTGCTTGTTACTTTTCTGTTGCATAGATAGATGAGTTGGTTTGGGACAGTCGTATTACCTTGTTGGCCTTCGTCAAGGGTATGTATGGGTAGGTTCGAATTAACAAGATAATGACAGGTAGAACTTGACATGTGACTTATGATTTGTTGGCCTTCGTCAAGGTCATAAGAACATGGGGTAAAAATCACATCGGGAGTTTCTAAAGAAACTGAAACTTGCCAGGCATGCGCATACCTTTTGGAGTGTGATAACATGAGTGGATTCCTTCACGTTATCTTGCAATGAGAGTTGGATCCCGATTCCCACTGATGAGTTGGTTTACTCTTCGGGTGATCCCGATTGATTCTTCTTTCAGGTTTGGAGGAGAATTTGACAGTACAGTGGGAGGTTTCCTGATTAGATAAAGTGATAACCATTCTGATCTAGGTTAGAGTGCACGCAAAGTGTTTCTTTTCTCTCTCTCTTTGGCAGTGACCATTGACCGACCCTAGACTATGACTCGGTGACCAAGTTGACCGAACCTTCTTAAAATACTGGCTTTTGGATTGTCTAAGTTGCATAAGTCATTGCCGCTCTTTCTTTTACCCTTTGCATTTCTCAGAACACCCCGTATTACTACGGACATCCACTTCCATTGGATAGATCCATCGTATGGTTATATACGAACTCGAAGGGACTTCTTCGAGGATGGATCCAGGTTCAGGAGAAAAAGAATTGGTTTATTCAGTTGTCTTTTATCATCACCTTCTCTCAGGTTGCGAGGGCTCCTTAGTTTAGGAGAGTACACCTATTACTCTTATTGGATAGTCTTCTTCTAAACCATAGGCAGGTGCCGAAAGGTAGGGAAGGAAGAAAACCAATTAGCCTAAGTAGGGTGTACAGAAGGTAATAAGTAAAGACAAAATAAAGGGATTAGAAAGAGAGAAAAGTAAATTGCGACTGCTATCATTCACGACCAAACCGCTGTTAGTTATATGTATGCTCTAGAGGCCATTACTGTACATTGGATGTATATTGTAGTGGATGCTGGGACATATATAGGTAGGACTTTCTTGCTCGACATGATAGTACGCTATCTGGTTGCTCTTTATCTTAACATGTATACTTTCTGTCTCTTTGATTACATGTTGATAAAGCCCTTAGGATGTGTACTCGACTTCCAGGACTATGATGCAGATCATACTAGTGGGGCCTGGATAGTCCATGAGTACATCCTTCAATGTTCCTAGTCGTGGGAATATCGAGACGGGGCATCGATATTCCAGAGTAGACTAGCGTATATCTTCTCGACCCATGCGATGGGCGATGGATGATCCCATATCCATTGGTGTTTGACATCAGAGATGGTATACGGGTGCTCAGTGGAGACTGGGTACACTGAACGGACTCGCCGAGAACTCCCAGATGGTATTATACCTAACGTCAGATGGCAGTTCTCTGGTGACACTGGTGCAGCTTAGTCTGTTGACCCGAGATCGTCATAGAGTCTTGTGTGTCTCCCACTGTGCTTTGATTTCCACCCTACCACGGCTCTACTGAGTCGTGCAAACAGGTGGTTTTTGGATACAGTCCCGATTCACATGGAGGCAATGAGCGATAGGAGGGGATTCGTCTTTCCCGGTATTGGGGGTTGATGTTGCGCTATGCACGACTGGCTATAACAGGAAATCCCTGGCCAGGGTTGCAGTGATATACTGGTAAGAGTTATCAGTAGTTTCATGAATGTTATGGACCTCACGTCGGCATGACTTATCAAGCTATTGGGGTCTGACGTTTACCACCCTTAGGTGAGATATGCGACATATCAGACGAACAGACCGGACTGTACGGTAAGTGTTACTGGTTGGATTCACAGGAGTATGAGCGGGCTTGCTCGTCGATCTTCTGGTCGCTCAATACCCGGGTGGCCGTTACGTTTAGCAGACCGCTTGCGGCTTGTAGGTGCTTGATATGATCATCATCTGCTGCCGGCGTATTGACGAGTCTTTAGAGTCCTACACAGAGGTTTCCTGGCTCAAGCGAAACGAAATAGGAGCGCATATGAGATATGTGCGGGACCGAGAATAATGCGTGTATGTGATACCGTATTCTATTCTCGCGATGAATGTATCGATTGGTTGTATGCGATATAGCCTAGTTATCGAATCGAAGATTGATTCGATAAGTCGATACATTGGATACTAGTCGGTTATATGCGACATGACCGGATCATTGAATCAAGTGTTGATTTAATGATTTAATGCATAATTATATATTTGATATATTACTTTGCATTAACTAGTATTGGTTCACTTTAAATGGATTTTCTCACTTGAAATGCACAAGTTGTATATGTGATATATTTTTGTGCACTTGTTTGTATCATGTTTGATGATACATGATAGTTTGGGTGTATGTTTAGTTTAAACCATGGTTATGTTAATGGTTAGGGTTTTTATTTAATTATTCATTTATTCATTTATTCTTTTTGGAAAGATAAATAGAATGGTGGGTTATTTTGTTGTTTTGTTGAAACTTCATGAAGTGTTGAAAGCTTGACCATTCTTGTTCTTTTCCTAAACCTAACCATTAAACCTAACCCTAGTTTATTCTCTACACTTAACCATGGTTGCTATATGATAAGAATCCACTTATTTTCTATTTTAAAAGTATACTTATCATATATTATTTTCTTCTTCTTCTTCTTCAAGATGAAGAAAAGCTTGCTTCCATCAATGGTGAAATGAGAAAAAGAGTGAGAAATTCAATTCTAAAGTGAACCCACTTCCTATTTCTTCATCCTCTACCACTTGCCAAGTAGTATAGGGTGTTTTCTTCACAAGTTTCATGACTTGGTGAAGTTGGAGTTTGATCTTGAGTTGCCTCGACGTAGATCATCTTCGGCATCGAAGTCGACGACCTAGCCCGATCAATTCTTCGATGAAACCACCGCGAGAGTCCGGGATCCGAAGGGTACAGTGGAGGGTCGTCAACACGGAGCTAGAGAAGTGGAGGACCGGATCTACAAAGGTTGTAGTCACTTTCCTTTAGCAATAAAGTAGTTTACTTGCTTGCATCGCCTTATTATCTAGTTAACGATCCGTATTAGGGTTTGTAGGCACATGAAAAATTTGAATTGGGCATGTTTGATCACTTGTGAGACCTCATTAGTGTGTCTAGGAACCCTACAGTGGTATCAGAGCCTAGCTAGAGCCTTAGGCGATGCGTAGACGATGTTAGAAACCCGATCGAACCCCGAAACCCTAGAATTCAACCCTCTCTAGACATTTTTTAAAAACTGGGTTTTTTCCAGATTAAAAATGCTTAAAAAATTCAGCAGGAAATTCTAAGAATTACGGTTCAAAAACGACCAAAAGATACGCCTAAAGCGCGGCGGAACCGCGGCAGAAGCTTGGCTTCTGCGGCGGTTCCACGGCCAAATGATGAGATTAGACTTCAATTTTTGCACAGTAATTTGTCTATTCAGGTGCTGAGTTTTCTGGGAATTTTTAATTTGAACTCAAGAGTTGAGTTTTCTGGGGTGTTTTGGGGCTTCGATGATTCGATCGGAAATTTCAAACTTTGTCTATGTGATTTTCCGGGTAATTTTAGAATATGTTAAAAAGTTCGAGCGGATATAAATACCCACTTTTTCCCCTGCCAGGAAATTTCCAATTGTTGGATTTTCCATAGTTTAATGACGTTCCAAGTAGTGCAAGTAACGCGATGGTCCCTTTAGAAGACAACAAACCTTAACTCGATTATGTGACCGTCTTGAACTGCCCTTTGAACCTTAGGGTTTGGGGCAGTACGGCGTGCCACATGTGAGGCGTTGGCTTGACCCTTCTACGGCTGGACCGTTGGTACTGAAGCATGAAGTGAATGTCTTTGAACTTATTTCATGTGTTGAGCTGTTTCGGAAAAACTTGGGTGTTCGATTGTTCGATCGGAAAGTTTAACATTTTCTATCTTTTCCGGAATGTGATACAATAATTGGAATTCACAAGCAGTTATGAGATAACTGAATGAATGTTATAAATCTAGCGGTTTAGTCTCACTTGATCGGTTGCCACGGAATTTAGATGTGATCAAAAGTCCGTCGCAATCATGTAGCGTACGCGGATACTCGCCGGGTAAACTTAATAGACAGCTACACCCCATAGCCCCGACCAAGTGACTGTAGGAGAACCCCTCGCCGAAAGTATCCGTTCGGGTGCTCGCGGCAACGGTGTTCCGTCCTGGTGCACTTCGTTGACGGCGTCAGGGGTGCAGCCGCCTACTAAAGTTTGCGACGAGCATTCGATCAGAATGTCGGGAATCCTGTTGAATTCCCCGACTTGATTTTGAAAAGTGTTTTCGATAATGAGACTAAAATGCGGGGTTTATAATTGTTAGGCATGCGATGTCTAAGGAATTCATTTGATTAGGCATGCGATGTCTAAAGAGATTGCGGATTCCAACTGTTGTAGTTTTACACTTTCTTTTCTGTGACCGTAAGTGTTATATGTGATATCGCCGGTTTCGTTGCTATATGTCAACGACAATTGGGATGGGCATATTTACTTACGTTGATGACATGTGATGTTATGTATTGCTGGGTATGTCATATTGGATCGTCGTGTTTGAATAGCCGGGTTTTTTTTATGTGAGATGAGTGTTTTTCATTTTCATTCATGTAAAAACTTGTATGTAATATTCTTTTATTGGGGCACTTCCAGGTTGCGGAAGATGTCACCGTTGATGTATATTATTTACTTTTCCGCATTAGGATAGACCCAAGGAGGGCAGCACAAGTAACCGGGTTCTGGGGGGTTCTGGGGTCCAGTGGGAGGCCATCTCGAGGAGTCGAGTCCGGGTCTCCTAACCCTAGAATTGGTAGGGTTGCTTGCCGCTCTCGTAGGGGTCTAGGGGTGTGGGATTGGCTATTCATCATGATCGTGGAATCCGTGTTTTATACTGGCTCGTATTGAAAACACGGACGTCCTAGTATATCCAATATTTCATATGATATTTTCTGCTGCGTTATCTGTGATGTGATCATGTGATATGTTCAGATAGATATTATATATAGTATATATGATATATTATATAGACGCTGCTTATGTTTTACACCCGCACTAGCCCTGCCTCGCTCTGGCGTTAGTTACCTAACCTAACGGTGCAGACGGGACATCGAGGCGAATGCGGATGGCATAAGCGTACGTTATATTTATCTGTGATGTTTAGGTGGACTTAAATGATGGGATATTCATTAATGAGATTAATGAAAGAAAATAAACCTAATTGATGTTGTGGAATCGAATTTAAAAAATAAAACAGGTAGCTACAGTTCTTGCTTTGCATCGCGGTGTTCATTGTAGAACATCCTGCACCTTATTCGATGAGGAAATGACCGAGATCCCTTCACTGGGAGTGACTCCTTTAGCAATAACTGGCAGATGCTACACACTCGGTTTGTCTTTTGATTGCTTCTATAGTTTCTGCTTTGCACAGTGATATATATGATATATCCCGCACCTCATTCGACGAGGAAAGGGCCGACGATCCTTTCACCGGGAGTGACCCCTTTAGCAAAACTAGAAAAGCCTAAAAAACATTCCATTTAAAAACCATTTGATTCTGCAACGAGATCAAGTTCAAAGCGTTAAAGGTTTTCTTAAAAACCATTCGCAACCCTCCGTCATTTTAGGAAGTAGAGTACTTAGTATTCGTGCTACGTTTGTCGACCATAGCCGAGGCGTAGTGTGCGGTAGCTAAGTGATGTCTTCCTACACCGCATATGATGCGATTAGTTAGGACAGTCATGTGGCTTTGTTGACCTTAGCCAAGGGTCATGTGGGTGGGTCTAACTAATCACGAAATGACGGGTAGAACTTGACTAGTGCTTATGATTTGTTGACCTTAGCCAAGGTCATAGGTGCTAGGGGTAAAAACTTTTATCGGGAGTTTCAAGTGTTGAAATTTGCAATGAGATTGCATACCTTCTATATGATAGTTGGATCCCGATACCCACTGCGAGTAATTGTTACTCCTGGGAGAGTTTTGCATTTTACAATTAGCCGATCAAGTAGGTGTCTAGAAAGGTGTCAACGGAGTTATGCCTCTGGGAAAACGAGGTTTACTGTAATTAGGTCCGTGCGAAAGCACGGGGAACTTCCCTCAAAGTACCGACACTGGCCTGGCTGAAAGATTGGCGAACTTGTAGAGTGTAATTAATCCCGGCTAGTCTTTCCTTTTAAGGTTTGAAGGAAGATTTGATAAAGAACAGTGGGAGCCATCCTGATTAGATAAAATAATAACCAATCTATTCTTGTTAGAGTGCACGCAGAGTGTTTTCTTTTCTCTCTCTCCAGGTAGCGACCATATCACGCCTTAATCAAGATAATAATATGGATGTATTGACTGAACCCGCTTGTTATACTGAGCTGGGGAACGTTGGTCCCACTCCAATTTATAATTGTTATAAGACAGAGCAGGAAATAGGGGAATACCAGAATTCCTATGCTGCCTAAACGAAGAAAGTGCATATGATGCATCTCTTTCGGGTGTGTTCATTACAAAGAACTGTTTCTCAGTATCCTCTGCATCCTCGGTATTTGATACCGGATCAGGATCCCAGATATGTAATCTGTTACATAGGGCTACAGAAAGGTAGAAAACTGAGAACGGGTGATAAGTTTCATGAGACAGAAAACGGGGCAAGTGTTGCAGCCAAGTCTGTTGGTCACTGTCACCCTGTATTACCAAAACACATTGATTCTGAACGAATGTTATTAGATACCGAACCTGATATACAAAATCATATCAGTCTCTTTATTAGTAAAGAAATGATAAAATTTTGTATTGATGGATAATGTTTTGAACATTTCCTATATCAAAAGTTGATCGGTTCAAGCACGTTATCTAAAAGCATTGATGTTCTAAATCAAACTACAGTTCCAAGTATACAGAACACACACAAGAGGAAGAGTTCAGAAATGAACGAATCATTCTTGAGGTATTGTAGACTAGGTCATATCAATGCGACCCGACTAGCTGAAGTTACATTTTAGATGCATATTTAAATCAGTTTGAATTTACATCTTGTGAAACTTGTCAGTCATGTCACAAAATTAAGATGACCATAGCTCTGTTTATTGGAAACAGAGAAAGAATTAGTAAACTCTTGGGACTGATACATGATGATGTATGTAAGGTCTCCTGTCTACACATGCCAGGACCGGTTCTTTGTACTTCATTACGTTCTCTGATGATCTCTCAAGATTCAGACATATGTTCCTGTTGAAACATAGGCCCGAAGCTTTTGAGATATTCACAGAATATAAGTTAGAAGTAGAGAACCAATAACCGGGTATAAGTATTATGTCCTATGATGAGATCAGGGAGGAGAATACTTGTGCATGGAATTCCTGGACTATTCTAAAGGAGAATGAGATTCTCTCTCAGCATTACTCCTCCGTATACACCATAGCACGATGGTATATCGGGGCGGAGCAATCACACCCTATATGATATGGTGCGCTCTATGATGAGTACTACTGAGTTTCCTATTTCCTTTTAGGGAGTTATGCACTTATGAAGTTGCATACCTATTAAATAGGGTTCGAATCAAATCAGTGCCTACCACTCCATATAAGATATGGTATGGGAAGAGCCTATCTCTTTAGTAAGTTAAGATTTAGGATTGTCCGGCCTATGTCTAAAGCAAAATCCGGACAAGATCGAGGCAAGGACAGTTCTGTAGAACTGGAAAGGTTCCAGCTATACAAAACTGCTGATGATTTGACAGAACCAAAGGATTCAAAAGTCCCAAACGAACCTCAGCCTCTCCGCCGATCTAGCAGGGTTCCTCACCTGCCTGAGAGATACTTCGGTTTCTCAATGACAGTGGGAGCGAGGAATGCATCATGAGATGATGACCCAACTAGTTTCGAGCAGGCCATCGAGAGTAGGGACTCTGTAAGAATGGCTGGATGCTTAGCGATCTGAGATGGAATCCATGTACACCAGCAAAGCATGGACTTTGGCTGCTATATCTGAAGGGTTAAATCCCCATCAGGAGCCAGTATATCTTGAGAATATTACTTGGTGTAGATGGAAAAGTTGAGACTTTCAAAGCTAGACTTGTTAAAGGTTTTCGTCATCAACCAGGTATGGATAATGATGAAACCTTTCTAGGGACTATGCTTAAGTCCATCCAGATCCTACTTACCATTGCTACATACCATGACTACGATATCTGGTGGTTGGGTGCCATGACCGCTTTTCTAAAATTATGATTTAGAAGAGAACGTCTATAAGAACACAGCCAGAGAGCTTCGTAAACAGTGGGAGCAGCGGAAACATGTGCAAGTTGCTTTACAGGATAAAGCAGGCATCGCGGAGTTGGAACATCTGTTTTGATGTGGTAGTCAAAGAGTTTGACTTCATCAAAATGGTAGATGAACCTTGTATATACAAAAAGGTAGTAGAGAGTAAGGTGGTCATCCTCGTATTGTACGTGGACAACATACTCTTGATAAGAAAAGAGCTTCCTATGCTATGCACGGTCAATCTCCGCTTATCACATGGATTCTCCATATAGGATAAAGATGATACCTCCTAAATCCTGGGATTTGGGTCTATGAGATAGATCTAAATGGATGTTAGGATTCTCACTAGCTATAGTAAGATAGTATCAATCGATCCTGGAGAGAATCACTGGAAGGGTTCCAGGGTGATAAGGACGACTGAATGTCAGTCGCAGGCATTGTCTTCACCCTCAGTAAAGGGACGGTATGTTGGAAGAGTTCCAAGCTAGATACCGTAGCAAACTAGACGATAAAGGCTGGTAACATCGCTATTAAAGATACTACCAAAGAGGCAGTTTGGGTGTATATTGGTTCATAAGATGAACTAGGTTCCTACCATTGTGTGACAATGGAAATGTGGCTTTGGCCCGGGAACCTTGGTCCCATCAGTGACCCAGACATATTCTGAGGCAGCATCACCTGATCTTGCAGATACTTGATCTCCAGGGTGATCGAGGTTAGGAGAGTAGACTCAGAAGACAACACGGCGGATCCACTCACAAAGAACTTTTCCCAGAGAGAGACTTGTATGGGATGGTTGAGTATGTGATACTGCAACCACTGCTACAGATGGCCCTAGTGCAAGTGGGAGATTGTTAGTTATATGTATGCCCTAAAGGCCATTACTATACATTGGATGTATAATGTAGTGGATGCTGGGATATATATAGGTAGGACTTTCTTGCTCGACATGATAGTACGCTATCTGGTTGCTCTTTATCTTAACATGTATACTTTCTGTCTCTCTGATTACATGTTGATAAAGCCCTTAGGATGTGTACTCGACTTCCAGGACTATGATGCAGATCATACTAGTGGGGCCTGGATAGTCCATGAGTACATCCTTCAATGTTCCTAGTCGTGGGAATATCGAGACGGGGCATCGATATTCCAGAGTAGACTAGCGTATATCTTCTCGACCCATGCGATGGGCGATGGATGATCCCATATCCATTGGTGTTTGACATCAGAGATGGTATACGGGTGCTCAGTGGTGACTGGGTACACTGAACGGACTCGCCGAGAACTCCCAGATGGTATTATACCTCACGTCAGATGGCAGTTCTCTGGTGACACTGGTGCAGCTTAGTCTGTTGACCCGAGATCGTCATAGAGTCTTGTGTGTCTCCCACTGTGTTTTGATTTCCACCCTACCACGGCTCTACTGAGTCGTGCAAATAGGTGGTTTTTGGGTACAGTCCCGATTCACATGGAGGCAATGAGCGATAGGAGGGGATTCGTCTCTCCCGGTATTGGGGGTTGATGTTGCGTTATGCACGACTGGCCATAACAGGAAATCCCTGGCCAGGGTTGTAGTGATATACTGGTAAGAGTTATCAGTAGTTTCACGAATGTTATGGACCTCACGTCGGCATGACTTATCAAGCTATTGGGGTCTGACGTTTACCACCCCTAGGTGAGATATGCGACATATCAGACGAACAGACCGGACTGTACGGTAAGTGTTACTGGTTGGATTCACAGGAGTGTGAGCGGGCTTGCTCGTCGATCTTCTGATCGCTCAATACCCGGGTGGCCGTTACGTTTAGCAGACCGCTTGCGGCTTGTGGGTGCTTGATATGATCATCATCTGCTGCCGGCGTATTGACGAGTGTTTAGAGTCCTACACAGAGGTTTCCTGGCTCAAGCGAAATGAAATAGGAGCGCATATGAGATATGTGCGGGACCGAGAATAATGCGTGTATGTGATACCGTATTCTATTCTCGCGATGAATGTATCGATTGGTTGTATGCGATATAGCCTAGTTATCGAATCGAAGATTGATTCGATAAGTCGATACATTGGATACTAGTCGGTTATATGCGACATGACCGGATCATTGAATCAAGTGTTGATTTAATGATTTAATGCATAATTATATATTTGATATATTACTTTGCATTAACTAGTATTGGTTCACTTTAAATGGATTTTCTCACTTGAAATGCACAAGTTGTATATGTGATATATTTTTGTGCACTTGTTTGTATCATGTTTGATGATACATGATAGTTTGGGTGTATGTTTAGTTTAAACCATGGTTATGTTAATGGTTAGGGTTTTTATTTAATTATTCATTTATTCTTTTTGGAAAGATAAATAGAATGGTGGCTTATTTTGTTGTTTTGTTGAAACTTCATGAAGTGTTGAAAGCTTGACCATTCTTGTTCTTTTCCTAAACCTAACCATTAAACCTAACCCTAGTTTATTCTCTACACTTAACCATGGTTGCTATATGATAAGAATCCACTTATTTTCTATTTTAAAAATATACTTATCATATATTATTTTCTTCTTCTTTCTTCTTCAAGATGAAGAAAAGCTTGCTTCCATCAATGGTGAAATGAGAAAAAGAGTGAGAAATCCAATTCTAAAGTGAACCCACTTCCTATTTCTTCATCCTCTACCACTTGCCAAGTAGTATAGGGTGTTTTCTTCACAAGTTTCATGACTTGGTGAAGTTGGAGTTTGATCTTGAGTTGCCTCGACGTAGATCATCTTCGGCATCGAAGTCGACGACCTAGCCCGATCAATTCTTCGATGAAACCACCGCGAGAGTCTGGGATCCGAAGGGTACAGTGGAGGGTCATCAACACGGAGCTAGAGAAGTGGAGGACCGGATCTACAAAGGTTGTAGTCACTTTCCTTTAGCAATAAAGTAGTTTACTTGCTTGCATCGCCTTATTATCTAGTTAACGATCCGTATTAGGGTTTGTAGGCACATGAAAAATTTGAATTGGGCATGTTTGATCACTTGTGAGACCTCATTAGTGTGCCTAGGAACCCTACAACCGCGTACTTCATCGCCACTCCTACTTCACCTTTGCTTTTTTCCCCAGTTCGGGAGAAATAGAATAAGGTATTATTTAGTTGTCTTTTATCATCACCTTATCTCAAGTTGCGAGTACTCCTTGGTTTAGGAGAGTACACCTATTATGCTTACTGGATAGTCTTCTTCCAAACCATAGGCTGGTGCCGAACGGTAGGGAAGGAAGAAAACCACTTAGCCTAAAGGGGTGTACAGAAGGTAATGACTAAAGACAAATAAAGGGATTTAGAGAGATGGCAAAGAAATATACGGTTACAGTCATGAGTTGGATTATGGAAGAGGCATTACTAAGAATACCAGGATACCCCTACGAAACATTTTCGTGTTTCAGTTTCACTGTGCATTGTTAAAGGAAAACTGATTTCCCGATTAGATACTTACTCCAGGGTATGTATTTACCAGGTATGATTCTCACATCTGTATGGTTTTACAGATGATGAGTGGGAGTAAGTTATTGGGAATTAGATGATCATCCTCATTATATCGGAATTCGTTGTAATTGGTGATATTTGACGAAGTCGCCTGGGTTTTTGCCGAAAGGCATGTATTTGGTTTTGAGTATCCGTAGTTGTGCACCAATTTCAAATTGATATATCTGTACGTTTATTTTTATAAAGTGAGATATAACTTTTTGAAATTATATCCGTGAATTGTTAAAGGAAAACTGATTTCCCGATTAGATACTTACTGCAGGGTATGTATTTACCAGGTATGATTCTCACATCTGTATGGTTTTACAGATGATGAGTGGGAGTAAGTTATTGGAAATTAGGTGATCATCCTCATTATATCGGAATTCGTTGTAATTGGTGATATTTGACGAAGTCGCCTGGGTTTTTACCGAAAGACATGTATTTGGTTTTGAGTATCCGTAGTTGTGCACCAATTTCAAATTGATATATCTGTACGTTTATTTTTATAAAGTGAGATATAACTTTTTGAAATTATGTCCGTGACATTTACCTATATCAGTTGATGATTGGGTAAGGAGTATTGAACAACGGAGTAGTTCTTAACCATAAGTACAGTTTTCAACCTACGATGCACAGGTTCTGAGTTATTCAACTCAGTGCACTTATACAGAGTATTGTATGTTGTCCAGTGTCTATCAGGACAAAGAGGTTGGTCCTCGTACTATGTTCTGTTTACTTGTGACTTCTCTAGTTTTTAGACAAGTGTTTAGTAGAAATACAAGGTCTAAGTTTTGAGAAGTTGTGGGTATAGGAATAAAGTAGAGAACCAGATGTCGTAAGTATCGGGATTCTTCAAAAATATCGAAGATGTAGATACTTGTGATTGGTATTCAGTTGATAGTAATGGTTTTGAGAAACTTGTTTCTCTTTTAGGTTACTCATAATTGGATGAATTCCTAAGTTGAGTAATGCTGATTAGCCTCTCTCCATTAAGTTGATATGCATTGGAGACAGCTGCATGATTAGAATCTGGTTCCAATTAAATAAGTGCCAAAGATTCTATATTGGATATAGAATGGTTCATATCTTAACGATGTTAAGGTACGGGGAGTTGTCCGGCTTATGCTTAAAACCAGACTCTGGATAACTTAAGGCACGTTTCTGTAATGGCAGTTTGTGGGTTGACCCGGGCTATGTCGAGGGTTGATTTTCTACCATCTGGAAGATCAGTAGTGATATTGTTCTTAACTCGCCATAGTTTTAGTAAAATGGATTTTTTCAGAAAATGGTAGTGGGAGTATGGTAGAATTGGAAGTGATTCCAGAACCGCAAACGATTACGGAAAATTTAATAGGACCTAAAGATTCAATCAGGTTTGACATTCTATTAGCCACTCCGCAGATATAATGGATAACCTCAGACACCCAAGAGGTACTCCGGTAGCCTCAAGGACGGTGACAGGGAGGTTCTTGTTTACCCAGACTTGATACTACTGTTGTTCCAGGCTATGAGACCCGGCAGGAGGTTAAGTATAGCGCCGTTCTAAACTAGCTTTAGAAGTGCACGTATATATTATTCTGCCAGAGGGCTGTTGTGGTCAGTGGGAGCAGCGGAAGCATAGTGGGCAAGTAGCTTGTGTCTATTTATAGACTTGAGCAGATATAGCGGAGATAGATCATCTAATTTTGATGTGACAGTCATGAGTTTGACTTCATCAGAATAGGGGATTGATCTGATAAGAAGGTAGTAGGGTGTGATGTCCTGGTATTTGGATAACATACACAGAGTAGGAAGTAAAATTCCTATACTACGATCGGTTGTACTGTGGTTGCCACACAGTTGTTTCTCCACAAAGGATATGGATATAATATCTGACATTCTGGTTACTAGATCTATGATTTTAGATCTAGATTTGGGTAGTTTCCCAATCAGGGTACTTTGACAATATTCTAAAAGTATTTGGAATAGATGACTCCTGGCATAGTGGTGTACCTACAGGTGATGGAGTCACCCTCTCTAAAGGTGTCTTACAGACTAAAGGGGGGAGAGATGTGCATGATTGGCAGATCACTTGCTTAGGCAATTGAGTCGATCATGAGATATCAAGTACCACACCAGATGTTGTTTTTGCACTAGATGCAATAAGTTTATATTAATCCAATCCTGGAGAAACATAAGGAAGCAGTTTTTAGAACATAAGTGGATGTTCTAGGGATTTGATGACGGCAACCTCCTTTGAGAGACGGTTATCATTCCAGGCTTCAAAGGTGACATGGATGATAGAGTGATTGTCAGAGTTATAGTTTTCCCTCTAACGAAAGGGGGTAGTATTATGGACAGGTGGTCCAAGAGGATACTGTGGGAGGCATGGTGCTGGACACTGATTAGTTTCAGTCGTCGATACAGTCTAAGAAGTTTGGATTTGGAGTTCATTTATGAACTTGGTCCCATCAGATATACAGACATATTCTAAGACAGGTATTACTCTATTCGGGAGATGGCTTTCTCCGCGAACTTGAGATTAAGAGAGACATAGAAAGATACATCAGGGCGGATCCACTCACTGAGGCTATTTCTCGAACACAAGAGTTTTTACAAACGAGCTTTGTGAAACTGTTTAGTAGAGGAGTTGGGTGTTCGGTATCACACGGGCTGTGAGTATGCAACATCGCAATAATTAGCCTTAAGTGCAAGTGGGAGATTGTTGGATATAGTGCCCTCAAAGTCAATTATTGGATCGCAGGTACGTGATTGCAATGATTGAAGGAGGACCTATACCGGTAGGACAGTCTTACTCGAGATGATAGTATGCTATCTGGTTTGCCTTTATCAGTCGTGTACAGCTTTAGGTGATATGATCACTACTACACGTTGATAGAGCCCTTAGGATCCTGCTTGACTACCAACAATATGATGGCGATCTTATACGTGAGAGTTGGGTAGTCCACAAGCACATCCTTAAAAGTGATCCCTAGTCATGGAAGTTTCGAGACAGGGCATCGATACTCCGGAGTAGACTAGTGTATACAGTCGAGACCCCGACGAGGGGCGGTGATTAGTCGAAAATATTGCATCTTTTAACCGGCAATTTCCCTATCATTTGCATTCATATAGAAGTGTTCGGCATTCATATATCACATATTAGAAAAACAGTAGTAAAATATCAGATTACATGTGTTAGACCTTAAAACCGGCATTTCTAGGGAAATTGATTGCATTTCATAGCATGGCATCATTCCTATATATCGCAACTTGTGTTTCGAAGTCCGTGCAGGAAATTCCAGAAGAACGGTCAAATTTACACTGCTAAAAGATACGCCAACTCAAGGATTTGGAATCTGGTAATGATCTAAAGGGAATTCAGGAATTCAACATATCATAAAATACAGAAGAAGACATAAGAAGCCAACACCAGAAAAATGCAGCCCCAAAGAGCCAACTTGGCCGCGGAACCGCGGCCTAAGCCGCATTGTACTGCGGTTCCGCGGCGGTCTTGCCTCTTCAACCCATCTGCTTGGCACCACAACTCTTCACTCAGTGTGTACACTTCAGAAAACCTATGCAAGTTCCAGAAGACTCCTGAACATTCTACCACATTAGCAAACCCTTGGATCTAAACTAAACCAGCCTTTTATTCTAGAACCTTCTCCCTAAACCCTAGCTTAAACCCTAAGCTAAGCTCCTAACTACCTACTTCTAGAAGCCTTTCAACAAACTTTTGGAGGGAAGTTCTATTTCAAATCAAAGACCTAGGGTTTGGAAACCTATAAATAGACCCCTAGGCTCACTTGTAAAAGGATCCCATCTTTGATCTTAGATATCATCTCATATCATTAGATCAATTCTTCAACTATCCCAAATTCCACCCACAAGTCTAGTGACAAGGCTTGTGTCAAAACCCTAACCCTAATCCAATCTACAAATACCCAGTTCAAGATTCATGGAGTTTAAGCCAAGCAAGTCTTCTACAACCCTTTAGAAGCAAAGCCGGACTTCATCGGAGCACAAGGTCGAAGCGATCCAAGACTCAATAAGCCGAGCGATGCAAGATTCGACGAGCGAAGTTCCTTCCTCTTGTAATTCTTGAGAGTTGTAACTTCTTGTTGATGTAATAAAGGTGAAGATTCGTTAAACTTGTTTACATTTCAATTCTAGCATCATGATTTCATTTCGATTCTTGAATGTATTCTTTGTGATGATGTGTGAATAAACTCCGCTCGTGGAGGAGTCGAGATGATTGTAGAATGATGATGTTGATAAATCTTTAAACGTTTTCTTAAGTCCTATAGCGATTGTAAATTCTTGAAAATAGAATGATCGATGATCTAGATCGATGTGAAATGGGTTCTTGTGTCTTTTCGCACGATCTAGAGAATCAACGATCGATCATTGGATTTTCAAGAAGCTATCTAGTGAATGTGATTCATCGAAAGGACAAAGGATAAGACGAAGAACCCTAATTCTTCGCAAGATCCTTAAACCTCGATCAATCGACATCGTGTTAGCATCAATTTGTTAATGGATAAGAAACGTTGATTTCTAATCTTCATCACATCTACAATCTAATCGATTCCTACGAGCTTTATGTTGGGTATACCTAGAACCTCACGAAGGGTTTGGAAGCATCAGATGTACCAAAGATTATGTTTTTATGGTGCTAAGTAAACTTACAAAGGATCTATCCTAGAATCAATTAGGGTTTCAAGTTTTTCACATCATCATATGAAAGGAAAGCTAGGGTTTAGAGAGTACAACCTTTGTAGCTCCCTGCGCTAGACTCCTCGGCTACTTATGGTTTGAAAAAGCTCCGCTTAAACTCCTCGATGTCACCGATGATCCACCCGGAGTTCGCTTTGTCCAAGCATGCAACTTTATCCGATCAAGTGAACGAAATCAAGCTAACACTTTAAACAAGTGGGCTAGACTTGTGTAGAATGGTGTTGTGGTTCTCTTTCTCACTTCAAAATCCAATCTTGATGCGTATATTGCTCACTACAAAGAACTAGAGAGCAAAATAAGAGAGGAAGAAGAAGATTATGGCAATATGAGAAGATGATAAGTTCAACTCTAAAAAGAAAATAGAAAATATAACAATATATATTTTTCTCTTCTCATATCAAACCATGGTTAGGATATTATTGAACTTGAGTTAAAAACACAAAAGGAAAAGTAACCCATGGTCAAATGGTGGGTGAGAATGGTTAGGTTAAGAGAAGAGTGTAGAAACAAATCAATAATGACCATTTTGCTTTTTCCCTTTTTGTTTTAAATCAAATGCAATTTAATCCATAAATAAAACCATGGTGTGAGTCTTATATTGCAACCATTTTCATGTATATACAACCATGAAGGATGTATGTATGTATGTATGTATGTATGTATGTATGTGTATATGTACATCTATATGTGCATGAATCAATAAAGAAACTATACATGCATGCATACATCCATCATACTCAAGAAAGGATTTCAAGTGAGAAGCTAATGGTTAAATGATAAATCAACACTTGATTTATCAATCCGGCCATATCACATATGACCCCTACCAAAAGTAAGCCGCCTGACCAATATACGGTATTCTATACGCGCATTTTAATCGGGTCCATGCGCATATCGCATACGCGCACCACAACGTTTCGTCTGGACTAGGAAACTCCATTGTGGGACTCTGAAACTCGTCAATACGCCGGCAGTGGGTGATGATCATATCAAGCACCCCAAGTCGCAAGCGGTCAGCTAAACGTAACGGCCACCCGGGTATTGAGCGATCAGAAGAGAACAAGCGAACCTGCTACAACTCCCGTCGAGCCGATCGGCAACACTTCCCGTACAGTCCGGTCTCCTCGTCTGATATGTCGCATATCAAGTCTAGGGGTGGTAAACGTCAGACCCCAATAACCGATAAGTCGTGCCGATGTGAGGCTCATAACGGGTCGAGAAACTACTGGTAACACTTACCAGCAAATCTCTGAATCGGCCCTGGCCAGGGACTTCCCTGTTACGGCCAATCAAGCACAGCGCAACATCGACCCCCAATACCGGGAGAGACGAAACCCCTCCTATCGCTCATTGCCTCCATGTGACTCGGGACTGTACCCAAAAACCACCGTTTTGCACGCCCTCATGGACGTGGTAAGGAGGAGATCAAAGCACAGCGGGAATCACACAAGACTCTATGACGATCTCGGGTCTACAGAATAACCTGCACAAGTGTCACCTGAGAACTGCCATCTGACGTGAGGTATAATACCAACTGGGAGTTCTTGGCGAGTCCGTCCAGTGTACCCAGTCTCCACTGAGCACCCGTATACCATCTCTGATGTCAAACACCAATGGATATGGGATCATCCATTGCTCATCTCATGGATCGAGAAGCGTATACGCTAGTCTACACTGGTATATCGATGCCCCGTCTCGATACACCTATGACTAGGGACCTTGAAGGATGTACTAATGGACTACCATGTCCCCACTAGTATGATCTGCATCATAGTCCAGGTAGTCAAGTACACATCCTAAGGGCTTTACCAACATGTAACTATAAGTCAGTTTAAAGAGACTAGTATACATGTTAAGATAAAGTGCAACCAGATAGCATACTATCATATCGAGCAAGAAAGTCATCTCTATATATGTCCAAGCATCCAATATAATATACATCATCTGTACAATACTGGCCTCTAGAGCATACATACAACTAACAATCTCCCACTTGCACTAGGGCCAGCTGCTGTAGTATCGCATACCGAGCATCCCGAAGAGTCTCTCAAACTGTATCTGGGGAATGGCCTTCGTGAGTGGATCCGCCGTGTTGTTCTTCGTGTCAACCCTCCTGACCTCGATTTCCCGGCGATCAACTATCTCCCGGATCAGGTGATACCGCCTCAGAATATGCCTGGATCGCTGATGGGACCTGGGTTCCTTGGCCAAAGCCACCGCTCCATTGTTATCGCAATACAAAGGTATTGGATGCTCAATGGATGGAACCACTCCAAGTTCAGTAATGAACTTCTTGATCCAGACAGCCTCTTTAGCAGCATCGTTGGCAGCGATGTATTCAGCCTCCATCGTCGAGTCTGCCACGGTTTCCTGCTTGGAACTCTTCCAGCTAACCGCCCCTCCGTAAAGGGTAAAGACAAATCCCGACTGCGACTTAGAGTCGTCCTTATCACTCTGGAAGCTCGAATCAGTAAATGACTCCACTTGGAGTTCTCCGTTACCATACACCAAGAGCATCTCTTTTGTCCTTCGCAAGTACTTGAGAATGCTCTTCACAGCTGTCCAGTGACTCTCTCCAGGATCAGCTTGATACCTACTCACTACACTTAGTGAGTATGCTACATCGGGTCTGGTACATAGCATCGCGTACATGATAGAGCCTACAGCCGAAGCATAGGGTATCCCTTGCATGCGAGCTCTCTCCAAATCAGTCTTGGGAGACATCTCTTTGGAGAGAGTGACTCCAGAGATCGTGGGTAAGTTCCCACGCTTGGATTCTTCCATACTAAACCCCTTTAGTATGGTGTCAATGTACCTGGATTGGGACAATCCCAATATCCGTTTGGATCTATCTCTATAGATCCTGATTCCCAATATGCAGGAGGCATCACCAAGATCTTTCATTGAGAATCTTTGTGATAAGAAGAGCTTGACCGATTGCAGCATAGGAATATCATTTCCTATCAAGAGTATGTCGTCCACGTACAATACGAGGAAGACAACCTTACTCTCTGCCACCTTCTTGTAGATACAAGGTTCATCTGGGTTTTTGACGAGATCAAACTCTTTGATAACGACGTCAAAGCAGATGTTCCAACTCCGCGATGCTTGCTTTAATCCAAAAATGGATTTAAGCAGCTTGCACACCTTCCCGCTGCTCCCACTGTTTACGAAGCCCTCCGGCTGAGTCATGTACACGCACTTTTCTAAATCACCATTTAGAAAGGCGGTCTTAACATCCATTTGCCAGATTTCGTAATCATGATATGCAGCGATGGCAAGCATGATCCGGATGGATTTAAGCATAGCCACTGGAGAAAAGGTTTCGTCATAGTCCACACCTGGTCTTTGACGAAAACCCTTTGCAACAAGTCTAGCTTTGAAAGTCTCCACTTTCCCATCTACACCAAGTTTTTTCTTGAAGATCCACTTGCTCCCAATGGGTTTTACCCCTTCAGGAGCAACTTCCAAAGTACACACTTTGTTGGTGTACATGGATTCCATTTCGGACCGCATTGCATCCAGCCATTTCACTGAGTCCCTACTCATGATGGCCTGCTCGAAGCTAGTTGGGTCATCATCCTCCATGATGCAATCCTCGCTCCCACCATCCATGAGAAAACCATAGTATCTCTCAGGTGGGTGAGGAACCCTACTAGATCGGCGGAGTGGCTGGGGTTCATTGGGAACTATTGAATCCTCTGGTTCCACCAGATCTTCTGTTGTAGCTTTTGTAGCTGGAACCTCTTCCAGTTCTACCTCATGACCACCAATCTCTTTTTCAAGAAATTCCTTTCCTAAAAAGGTGGCATGCCGAGAAACAAACACTCTTTGTTCTTCAGGGTGGTATAAGATATACCCTTGTGAATTCTTGGGATATCCTATAAATTTGCATAGAACAGACCGTGCCTCGAGTTTGTCCGGATTTTGTCGTTTGACATAGGCTGGACAACCCCATATCTTAACATAGTTAAGACATGGACTCTTCCCTTTCCATATCTCATATGGAGTGGTAGGCATAGATTTGGTGGGGACCATATTGAATAGATGTATGGCTGTTTCAAGCGCATACCCCCAGAAGGAAATAGGTAACTCAGCTGTGCTCATCATAGAGCGTACCATATCTAATAGGGTGCGGTTCCTCCGTTCTGATACATCGTTGTGCTGTGGTGTATATGGAGGAGTCAGCTGAGAGAGAATCCCATTCTCTTTTAGGAAGTCCAGGAATTCACTGCTCAAGTATTCACCCCCTCGATCAGATCGAAGGATTTTAATACTTTTTCCGGTTTGGTTCTCGACTTCTTGTTTATATTCTCTAAATTTCTCAAAAGCTTCAGACTTGTGTCTTATCAAGTACACATGTCCGTATCTTGAGAGATCGTCAGTGAATGTAATGAAGTACGAAGAACCATCCTTGGCATGTGTAGACATGAGACCGCATACATCACTATGTATTAGTCCCAAGAGTTCGGTAACTCTTTCTCCGTGTCCCGTAAATGGAGTTTTGGTCATCTTGCCTTTGAGACATGACTGGCAAGTGTCATAAGATGAAAATTCGAACGGTTTCAAATATCCATCCTTATGCAACTTAGCTAGTCGTGTCGCATTGATGTGACCCAGTCTACAATGCCACAAGAAGGATTCATTCAGTTCTGAACTCTTCCTCTTGTGTGTGTTTGTTATGCTCAGAACTGTTGATTGATTTAGAACATAAATGCCACTGCACAATGTGCCTGATCCAACCAATTTTTGGTTACGGAAAATGTTCATAACATTATTCTGTAATACAAAATTATATCCCTCTTTGCTCAACAAAGAAACCGATATAATATTGCATATCAGATTCGGCATGTAATAGCATTCGTTCAGAACCAATGTATTACCAGTTGGTAATGCAAGGTGATATTCCCCGACAGTTTTAGCTGCAACAATTGCACCATTTCCAACTCTTATGTCTTTATCACCTTCTCCAAGTTCTCTATCTTTCCTAAGCCCATGTAACTGATTACATATATGGGATCCTGACCCGGTATCTAATACTCAGGACGTAGGGCAAATGGAGAAACAGTTCTCTGTAACGAACACACCCGAAGAAAATGCATCATCATGTACTTTCTTCATTCGGGTGGCATGGGAATCCTGGTATTCCCCTATGTCCTGTTCAATCCTATAACTCTTATAAGAAAGAACGGAACCAACGTTCCCCAGCACAGTATAACATGCGGGTTCGGTCAATACATCCATTTTATTATCTTGATTAGGGCATGACATGGTCGCTACCTGGAGAGAGAGAGAAGAAAACACTTTAGCGTATGCTCTTGCAAGATCAGATTGGTTATTATCTTATCTAATCAGGATGGCTCCCACTGGTTTTTATCAAATCTTCCTTCAAACCCTAAAAGGAAAGATTAGCCGGGATTAATTACACCCTACAACTTCGCCGATCTTTCAGCCAGGCCAGTGTCGATACTTTGAGGGAGGTTCCCCGTGCTTTCGCACGGACCTAATTAAAGTAAACCTCGTTTTCCCAGAGGCGTAACCCCGTTGACACCTTTCTAGACACCTACTTGATCGGCTAATTGTAATGTGTAAAACTCTCCCAGGAGTAACTCTTACTCGCAGTGGGTATCGGGATCCAACTATCTCATAGAAAGTATGCAATCTCATTGCAAATTTCAACACTTGAATTCCCGATAATGCTTTTGCCCCTAGCGTGCTATGACCTTGACGAAAGGCAACAAACCACAGCCCGCTAGTCAAGTTCAACCCGTACATTTCTTGACTGAATTAAACCCACCCGCACGACCCTTGACGAAAGCCAACAAAGCCGTACGACTACCCTAATCCAGTTGCATCATATGCAGCAGATAAGCAGCACATAGCTACCGCACACTACACCTTGACGAAAGCCAACAAATATAGCACGAATACTATATGCAACTTATCTGAAATGACGGAGGGCTACGACAGGTTTTTCTGAAAACCTATTGCGTAATGAACTTGATACCGTTGTAGAATCAAGTGAAGTTTTGAAATGGAGTGGTTTTGAGGCTTTTCTAGTTTTGCTAAAGGGGTCACTCCCGGTGAAGGGATCGTCGGCCCTTTCCTCGTCGAGTGAGGTGCGGGATATATCATATATATCACTATGCAAAGCAGAAACTATAGATGCAATCAAAAGTCAAACCGAGTGTGTAGTATCTGCCAGTTATTGCTAAAGGGGTCACTCCCGGTGAAGGGATCTCGGCCCTTTCCTCATCGAATAAGGTGCAGGGTATATCATATATATCGCTATGCAAAGCAAAACTGTAGCTACCCTTTTTATTTAAAATTTGATTCTACAACATCTTTTAGGTTTCTTTTCTTTCATTAATCACATTAATGAAGTCCCATCATTTAAGTCACCTAAACATCACAGATAAATACGACGTACACTTATGCCATCCGCATTCGCCTCGATGTCCTCTCGTGCCCCGTTAGGTTAGGTAACTAACGACAGAGCAGGGCAGGGCTAGTGCGAGTGTAAAACATAAGTAACGTCTATATAATATATCATATATACTATATACTGTATCCATCAGAACATATCAAATGATCACATCACAGATATCGCAGCAGAAACATAGATATAATGTGGGATATACTAGGACGTCCGTATTTAGTATTTAGCCAATAATAGAAAATACGGATTCCACAGTCGCGATGAATAGCCATGCCCACACCCTGGACCCCTACGAGAGCGGCAAGCGACCCTACCAATTCTGGAGTTTAGGAGACCCGGTCTCGACTCCTCGAGATGGCCTCCCACTGAACCCCAGAACCCGGTCGCCTGTGCTCCCCTCCTTGGGTCCATCCTAATGCGGAAAAGTAAATAATATACAACACAGGTGGCATCGACCTCAACCCGGAAGTGCCCCAAATAAAAGAATATTATATTACATTTGAATTTACATGAATGAAAATATAAAACTCTCATCTCACATAAAAAAAACCCCGGCTATTCAATCGCCACAATCCTGCACATCATATCTCAGCAACACATAATATCCCATATCATCAACGTAAGTAAGTTTGCATACACCGATTGTCGTCGACGTATAGCAACGACAATCGGCAATACCACTACATACTACACTTATGGTCACAGAAAAGAAAGTGTATAACTGCAATATCTGGAATCCATATTCACTTTAGACATCGTAAATGCGAATATCACATACCTCGTATTTGATGTCTTATAATATGAATTCCAAACATTGCATCACATTCCAGATAATTAGACAGTATTAAAGTTTTCGAACGAACGATCAAATACCCAAGATTCCCTAAAGCTCAACACTTGAGCGAAGTTCAAAAACTTGGAGTATGACACAGTAGTAGCGGTCCATCCGTAGAAGGGTCAAGCCAACGCCTCACATGTGGCACGCCGTACTGCCCTAAACCCTAAGGTTCAAAGGGCAGTTCAAGACGGTCACATAATCGAGTTAAGGTTTGTTGTCTTCTAGAGGGACCACCACAAAACTTGCACGTATCTCCAAAATATTTAAACCCCGTGAAAAGTGAGCAAATGATACTCGTTCAAACACTTCACTACTTTCTAATTTACCCGGAAAAGTCACGAAATCAAAATTCCGATCGAATCGACGAGTCCAAAACCATCTCCAGAATTTTTCAGCACTAAATACAGATTAAAAATACCCTAAAAAATATACAAGCAGAATTAAGCATTACAGTATAAAAATTATACAGTGATTGAGGTGTACGGCCGCGGAACTGCGGCCCAAGCAAGCTTAGGCCGCGTTTCGGCGGCAGAAAAGACTGTTCATGGAAAATTTTTTATACCGTAATTCTTATTTTTACCTGCTGAATTTTTTACATATTTTTAATTCTGAAAATAACCAGATTTTGAAAAAAGTCCAGAGAGCACCCAAAAATCCGTATTTCCGGTTCGATCGGAGTTTTAACTTCGTAAAGGTGTCGCCTAATGTTCTAGGTCAGCTCTGATACCAATGTTGGGTTTACCTAGCACCTCACGAAGGGTTTGGAAGCATCACATGTACCAAAGATTAAGTTTTTATGGTGCTAAGTAAACTTACAAAGGATCTATCCTAGAATCAATTAGGGTTTCAAGTTTTTCACATCATCATATGAAAGGAAAGCTAGGGTTTAGAGAGTACAACCTTTTCAGCTCCCTGCGCTAGACTCCTCGGCTACTTAGGGTTTGAAAAAGCTCCGCTTGAACTCCTCGATGTCACCGATGATCCACCCGGAGTCCGCTTTGTCCAAGCTTGCAACTTTATCCGATCAAGTGAACGAAATCAAGCTAACACTCTAAACAAGTGGGCTAGACTTGTGTAGAATGGTGTTGTGGTTCTCTTTCTCACTTCAAAATCCAATCTTGATGAGTATATTGCTCACTACAAAGAACTAGAGAGCAAAATAAGAGAGGAAGAAGAAGATGATGGCAATATGAGAAGATGATAAGTTCAACTCTAAAAAGAAAATAGAAAATATATCAATATATATTTTTCTCTTCTCATATCAAACCATGGTTAGGATATTATTGAACTTGAGTTAAAAACACAAAAGGAAAAGTAACCCATGGTCAAATGGTGGGTGAGAATGGTTAGGTCAAGAGAAGAGTGAGAAACAAATCAATAATGACCATTTTGCTTTTTCCCTTTTTGTTTTAAATCAAATGCAATTTAATCCATAAATAAAACCATGGTGTGAGTCTTATATTGCCACCATTTTCATGTATATACAACCATGAAGGATGTATGTATGTATGTGTATATGTACATGTATATGTGCATGAATCAATAAAGAAACTATACATGCATGCATACATCCATCATACTCAAGAAAGGATTTCAAGTGAGAAGCTAATTGTTAAATGATAAATCAACACTTGATTTATCAATCCGACCATATCACATATGACCCCTACCAAAAGCAAGCCGCCCGACCAATATACGGTATCCTATACGCGCATTTTAATCGGGTCCATGCGCATATCGCATATGCGCACCACAACGTTTCGCCTAGACTAGGAAACTCCATTGTGGGACTCTGAGACTCGTCAATACGCCGGCAGTGGGTGATGATCATATCAAGCACCCCCAAGCCGCAAGCGGTCGGCTAAACGTAACGGCCACCCGGGTATTGAGCGATCAGAAGAGAACAAGCGAACCTGCTACAACTCCCGTCGAGCCGATCGGCAACACTTCCCGTATTGTCCGGTCTCCTCGTCTGATATGTTGCATATCAAGTCTAGGGATGGTAAACGTCAGACCCCAATAACCGATAAGTCGTGCCGTTGTGAGGCTCATAACGGGTCGAGAAACTACTGGTAACACTTACCAGTAAATCTCGGAATCAGCCCTGGCCAGGGACTTCCCTGTTACGGCCAATCGAGCACTGCGCAACATCAACCCCCAATACCGGGAGAGACGAAACCCCTCCTATCGCTCATTGCCTCCATGTGACTCGGGACTGTACCCAAAAACCACCGTTTTGCACGCCCTCATGGATGTGGTACGGTGGAGATCAAAGCACAGCGGGAATCACACAAGACTCTATGACGATCTCGGGTCTACAGAATAACCTGAACAAGTGTCACTTGAGAAGTGCCATCTGACGTGAGGTATAATACCAACTGGGAGTTCTCGGCGAGTCCGTCCAGTGTACCCAGTCTCCACGGAGCACCCGTATACCATCTCTGATGTCAAACACCAATGGATATGGGATCATCCATTGCTCATCTCATGGGTCGAGAAGCGTATACGCTAGTCTACACTGGTATATCGATGCCCCGTCTCGATACACCTACGACTAGGGACCTTGAAGGATGTACTAATGGACTACCATTCCCCACTAGTATGATCAGCATCATAGTCCAGGTAGTCAAGTACACATCCTAAGGGCTTTACCAACATGTAACTATAAGACAGTTTAAAGAGACTAGTATACATGTTAAGATAAAGTGCAACCAGATAGCATACTATCATATCGAGCAAGAAAGTCATCTCCATATATGTCCAAGCATCCAATATAATATACATCATCTGTACAATACTGGCCTCTAGGGCATACATACAACTAACAATCTCCCACTTGCACTAGGGCCAGATGCTGTAGTATCGCATACCGAGCATCCCGAAGAGTCTCTCAAACTGTATCTGGGGAATGGCCTTCGTGAGTGGATCCGCCGTGTTGTTCTTCGTGTCAACCCTCCTGACCTCGATCTCCCGGCGATCAACTATCTCCCGGATCAGGTGATACCGCCTCAGAATATGCCTGGATCGCTGATGGGACCTGGGTTCCTTGGCCAAAGCCACCGCTCCATTGTTATCGCAATACAAAGGTATTGGATGCTCAATGGATGGAACCACTCCAAGTTCAGTAATGAACTTCTTGATCCAGACAGCCTTTTTAGCAGCATCGTTGGCAGCGATGTATTCAGCATCCATCGTCGAGTCTGCCACGGTTTCCTGCTTGGAACTCTTCCAGCTAACCGCCCCTCCGTAAAGGGTAAAGACAAATCCCGACTGCGACTTAGAGTCGTCCTTATCACTCTGGAAGCTCGAATCAGTAAAGGACTCCACTTGGAGTTCTCCGTTACTATACACCAAGAGCATCTCTTTAGTCCTTCGCAAGTACTTGAGAATGCTCTTCACAGCTGTCCAGTGACTCTCTCCAGGATCAGCTTGATACCTACTCACTACACTTAGTGAGTATGCTACATCGGTTCTGGTACATAGCATCGCGTACATGATAGAGCCTACAGCCGAAGCATAGGGTATCCCTTGCATGCGAGCTCTCTCCAAATCAGTCTTGGGAGACATCTCTTTGGAGAGAGTGACTCCAGAAATCGTGGGTAAGTTCCCACGCTTGGATTCTTCCATACTAAACCTCTTTAGTATGGTGTCAATGTACCTGGATTGGGACAATCCCAATATCCGTTTGGATCTATCTCTATAGATCCTGATTCCCAATATGCAGGAGGCATCACCAAGATCTTTCATTGAGAATCTTTGTGATAAGAAGAGCTTGACCGATTGCAGCATAGGAATATCATTTCCTATCAAGAGTATGTCGTCCACGTACAATACGAGGAAGACAACCTTACTCTCTGCCACCTTCTTGTAGATACAAGGTTCATCTGGGTTTTTGACGAAATCAAACTCTTTGATAACGACGTCAAAGCAGATGTTCCAACTCCGCGATGCTTGCTTTAATCCATAAATGGATTTAAGCAGCTTGCACACCTTCCCGCTGCTCCCACTGTCTACGAAGCCCTCTGGCTGAGTCATGTACACGCACTTTTCTAAATCACCGTTTAGAAATGCGGTCTTAACATCCATTTGCCAGATTTCGTAATCATGATATGCAGCGATGGCAAGCATGATCCGGATGGATTTAAGCATAGCCACTGGAGAAAAGGTTTCGTCATAGTCCACACCTGGTCTTTGACGAAAACCCTTTGCAACAAGTCTAGCTTTGAAAGTCTCCACTTTCCCATCTGCACCAAGTTTTTTCTTGAAGATCCACTTGCTCCCAATGGGTTTTACCCCTTCAGGAGCAACTTCCAAAGTCCACACTTTGTTGGTGTACATGGATTCCATTTCGGACCGCATTGCATCCAGCCATTTCACTGAGTCCCTACTCGTGATGGCCTGCTCGAAGCTAGTTGGGTCATCATCCTCCATGATGCAATCCTCGCTCCCACCATCCATGAGAAAACCATAGTATCTCTCAGGTGGGCGAGGAACCCTACTAGATCGGCGGAGTGGCTGGGGTTCATTGGGAACTATTGAATCCTCTGGTTCCACCAGATCTTCTGTTGTAGCTTTTGTAGCTGGAACCTCTTCCAGTTCTACCTCATGACCACTAATCTCTTTTTCAAGAAATTCTTTTTCTAAAAAGGTGGCATGCCGAGAAACAAACACTCTTTGTTCCTCAGGGTGGTATAAGATATACCCTTGTGAATTCTTGGGATATCCTATAAATTTGCATAGAACAGACCGTGCCTCGAGTTTGTCCGGATTTTGTCGTTTGACATAGGCTAGACAACCCCATATCTTAACATAGTTAAGACATGGTCTCTTCCCTTTCCATATCTCATATGGAGTGGTAGGCATAGATTTGGTGGGGACCATATTGAATAGATGTATGGCTGTTTCAAGCGCATACCACCAGAAGGAAATAGGTAACTCAGCTGTGCTCATCATAGAGTGTACCATATCTAATAGGGTGCGGTTCCTCCGTTCTGATACACCGTTGTGCTGTGGTGTATATGGAGGAGTCAGCTGAGAGAGAATCCCATTCTCTTTTAGGAAGTCCAGGAATTCACTGCTCAAGTATTCACCCCCTCGATCAGATCGAAGGATTTTAATACTTTTTCCAGTTTGGTTCTCGACTTCTTGTTTATATTCTCTAAATTTCTCAAAAGCTTCAGACTTATGTCTTATCAAGTACACATGTTCGTATCTTGAGAGATCGTCAGTGAATGTAATAAAGTACGAAGAACCATCCTTGGCATGTGTAGACATGAGACCGCATACATCACTATGTATTAGTCCCAAGAGTTCGGTAACTCTTTCTCCGTGTCCCGTAAATGGAGCTTTGGTCATCTTGCCTTTGAGACATGACTGGCAAGTTTCATAAGATGAAAATTCGAACGGTTTCAAATATCCATCCTTATGCAACTTAGCTAGTCGTGTCGCATTGATGTGACCCAGTCTACAATGCCACAAGAAGGATTCATTCAGTTCTGAACTCTTTCTCTTGTGTGTGTTTGTTATGCTCAGAACTGTTGATTGATTTAGAACATAAATGCCACTGCACAACGTGCCTGATCCAACCAACTTTTGGTTACGGAAAATGTTCATAACATTATCCTGTAATACAAAATTATATCCCTCTTTGCTCAACAAAGAAACCGATATAATATTGCATATCAGATTCGGCATGTAATAGCATTCGTTCAGAACCAATGTATTACCAGTTGGTAATGCAAGGTGATATTCCCCGACAGTTTTAGCTGCAACAATTGCACCATTTCCAACTCTTATGTCTATATCACCTTCTCCAAGTTCTCTACCTTTCCTAAGCCCATGTAACTGATTACATATATGGGATCCTGACCCGGTATCTAATACCCAGGACGTAGGGCAAATGGAGAAACAGTTCTCTGTAACGAACACACCCGAAGAAAATGCATCATCATGTACTTTCTTCATTCGGGTGGCATGGGAATCCTGGTATTCCCCTATGTCCTGTTCAGTCCTATAACTCTTATAAGAAAGAACGGAACCAACGTTCCCCAGCACAGTATAACATACGGGTTCGGTCAATACATCCATTTTATTATCTTGATTAAGGCATGACATGGTCGCTACCTGGAGAGAGAGAGAAGAAAACACTTTAGCGTATGCTCTTGCAAGATCAGATTGGTTATTATCTTATCTAATCAGGATGGCTCCCACTGGTTTTTATCAAATCTTCCTTCAAATACTAAAAGGAAAGATTAGCCGGGATTAATTACACCCTACAACTTCGCCGATCTTTCAGCCAGACAAGTGTCGGTACTTTGAGGGAGGTTCCCCGTGCTTTCGCACGGACCTAATTAAAGTAAACCTCGTTTTCCCAGAGGTGTAACCCCGTTGACACCTTTCTAGACACCTACTTGATCGGCTAATTGTAATGTGTAAAACTCTCCCAGGAGTAACTCTTACTCGCAGTGGGTATCGGGATCCAACTATCTCATAGAAGGTATGCAATCTCATTGCAAATTTCAACACTTGAAATTCCCGATAATGCTTTTGCCCCTAGCGTGCTATGACCTTGACGAAAGCCAACAAACCACAGCCCGCTAGTCAAGTTCAACCCGTACATTTCTTGACTGAATTAAACCCACCCGCACAACCCTTGACGAAAGCCAACAAAGCCGTACGACTACCCTAATCCAGTCGCATCATATGCAGCAGATAAGCAGCACATAGCTACCGCACACTACACCTTGACGAAAGCCAACAAATGTAGCACAAATACTATATGCAACTTATCTGAAATGACGGAGGGCTACGACAGGTTTTTCTGAAAACCTATTGCGTAATGAACTTGATATCGTTGTAGTATCAAGTGAAGTTTTGAAATGGAGTGATTTTGAGGCTTTTTTAGTTTTGCTAAAGGGGTCACTCCCGGTGAAGGGATCGTCGGCCCTTTCCTCGTCGAGTGAGGTGCGGGATATATGATATATATCACTGTGCAAAGCAAAAACTATAGAAGCAATCAAAAGTCAAACCGAGTATGTAGTATCTGCCAGTTATTGCTAAAGGGGTCACTCCCGGTGAAGGGATCTCGGCCCTTTCCTCATCGAATAAGGTGCAGGGTATATCATATATACCGCTATGCAAAGCAAAACTGTAGCTACCCTTTTTATTTAAAATTTGATTCTACAACATCTTTTAGGTTTCTTTTCTTTCATTAATCACATTAATGAAGTCCCATCATTTAAGTCACCTAAACATCACAGATAAATACGACGTACACTTATGCCATCCGCATTCGCCTCGATGTCCTCTCGTGCACCGTTAGGTTAGGTAACTAACGACAGAGCAGGGCAGGGCTAGTGCGGGTGTAAAACATAAGTAACGTCTATATAATATATCATATATACTATATACTGTATCCATCAGAACATATCAAATGATCACATCACAGATATCGCAGCAGAAACATAGATATAATGTGGGATATACTAAGACGTCCGTATTTAGTATTTAGGCAATAATAAAAAATACGGATTCCACAGTCGCGATGAATAGCCATGCCCACACCCTGGACCCCTACGAGAGCGGCAAGCGACCCTACCAATTCTGGAGTTTAGGAGACCCGGTCTCGGCTCCTCGAGATGGTCTCCCACTGAACCCTAGAACCCGGTCACCTGTGCTCCCCTCCTTGGGTCCATCCTAATGCGAAAAAGTAAATAATATACAACACAGGTGGCATCGACCTCAACCCGGAAGTGCCCCAAATAAAAGAATATTACATTACATTTGAATTTACATGAATGAAAATATAAAACTCTCATCTCACATAAAAAAAAACCCCGGTTATTCAATCGCGACAATCCTGCACATCATATCTTAGCAACACATAATATCCCATATCATCAACTTAAGTAAGTATGAATACACCGATTGTCGTCGACGTATAGCAACGACAATCGGCAATACCACTACATACTACACTTACGGTCACAGAAAAGAAAGTGTAAAACTGCAATATCTGGAATCCATATTCACTTTAGACATCGTAAATGCGAAATATCACATACCTCGTATTTCATGTCTTATAATATGAATTCCAAACATTGCATCACATTCCAGATAATTAGACAGTATTAAAGTTTTCGAACGAACGATCAAATACCCAAGATTCCCTAAAGCTCAACACTTGAGCGAAGTTCAAAAACTTGGAGTGTGACACAGTAGTAGCGGTCCAGCCATAGAAGGGTCAAGCCAACGCCTCACATGTGGCACGCCGTACTGCCTCAAACCCTAAGGTTCAAAGGGCAGTTCAAGACGGTCACATAATCGAGTTAAGGTTTGTTGTCTTCTAGAGGGACCACCACAAAACTTGCACGTATCTCCAAAATATTTAAACCCCGTGAAAAGTGAGCAAATGATACTCGTTCAAACACTTCACTACTTTCTAATTTACCCGGAAAAGTCACGAAATCAAAATTCCGATCGAATCGACGAGTCCAAAACTATCTCCAGAATTTTTCAGCACTAAATACAGATTAAAAATACCCTAAAAAATATACAAGCAGAATTAAGCATTACAGTATAAAAATTATACAGTGATTGAGGTGTACGGCCGCGGAACCGCGGCCCAAGCAAGCTTAGGCCGCGTTTCGGCGGCAGAAAAGACTGTTCATGGAAAATTTTTTATACCGTAATTCTTATTTTTACCTGCTGAATTTTTTACATATTTTTAATTCTGAAAATAACCAGATTTTGAAAAAAGTCCAGAGAGCACCCAAAAATCCGTATTTCCGGTTCGATCGGAGTTTTAACTTCGTAAAGGTGTCGCCTAATGTTCTAGTTCGGCTCTGATACCAATGTTGGGTTTACCTAGCACCTCACGAAGGGTTTGGAAGCATCACATGTACCAAAGATTAAGTTTTTATGGTGCTAAGTAAACTTACAAAGGATCTATCCTAGAATCAATTAGGGTTTCAAGTTTTTCACATCATCATATGAAAGGAAAGCTAGGGTTTAGAGAGTACAACCTTTGTAGCTCCCTGCGCTAGACTCCTCGGCTACTTAGGGTTTGTAAAAGCTCCGCTTGAACTCCTCGATGTCACCGATGATCCACCCGGAGTCCGCTTTGTCCAAGCTTGCAATTTTATCCGATCAAGTGAACGAAATCAAGCCAACACTCTAAACAAGTAGGCTAGACTTGTGTAGAATGGTGTTGTGGTTCTCTTTCTCACTTCAAAATCCAATCTTGATGAGTATATTGCTCACTACAAAGAACTAGAGAGCAAAAAAAGAGAGGAAGAAGAAGATGATGGCAATATGAGAAGATGATAAGTTCAACTCTAAAAGGAAAATAGAAAATATATCAATATATATTTTTCTCTTCTCATATCAAACCATGGTTAGGATATTATTGAACTTGTGTTAAAAACACAAAAGGAAAAGTAACCCATGGTCAAATGGTGGGTGAGAATGGTTAGGTCAAGAGAAGAGTGTAGAAACAAATCAATAATGACCATTTTGCTTTTTCCCTTTTTGTTTTAAATCAAATGCAATTTAATCCATAAATAAAACCATGGTGTGAGTCTTATATTGCCACCATTTTCATGTATATACAACCATGAAGGATGTATGTATGTATGTATGTGTATATGTACATCTATATGTGCATGAATCAATAAAGAAACTATACATGCATGCATACATCCATCATACTCAAGAAAGGATTTCAAGTGAGAAGCTAATGGTTAAATGATAAATCAACACTTGATTTATCAATCCGGCCATATCACATATGACCCCTACCAAAAGCAAGCCGCCCGACCAATATACGGTATCCTATACGCGCATTTTAATTGGGTCCATGCGCATATCGCATACGCGCACCACAACATTTCGCCTGGACTAGGAAACTCCATTGTGGGACTCTGAGACTCGTCAATACGCCGGCAGTGGGTGATGATCATATCAAGCACCCCAAGCCGCAAGCGGTCAGCTAAACGTAACGGCCACCCGGGTATTGAGCGATCAGAAGGGAACAAGCGAAGCTGCTACAACTCCCGTCGAGCCGATCGGCTACACTTCCCGTACAGTCCGGTCTCCTCGTCTGATATGTCGCATATCAAGTCTAGGGGTGGTAAACGTCAGACCCCAATAACCGATAAGTCGTGCCGATGTGAGGCTCATAATGGGTCGAGAAACTACTGGTAACACTTACCAGCAAATCTCTGAATCGGCCCTGGCCAGGGACTTCCCTGTTACGGCCAATCAAGCACAGCGCAACATCAAACCCCAATACCGGGAGAGACGAAACCCCTCCTATCGCTCATTGCCTCCATGTGACTCGGGACTGTACCCAAAAACCACCGTTTTGCACGCCCTCATGGACGTGGTAAGGAAGAGATCAAAGCACAGCGGGAATCACACAAGACTCTATGACGATCTCGGGTCTACAGACTAACCTGCACAAGTGTCACCTGAGAAGTGCCATCTGACGTGAGGTATAATACCAACTGGGAGTTCTCGGCGAGTCCGTCCAGTGTACCCAGTCTCCACTGAGCACCCATATACCATCTCTGATGTCAAACACCAATGGATATGGGATCATCCATTGCCCATCTCATGGGTCGAGAAGCGTATACGCTAGTCTACACTGGTATATCGATGCCCCGTCTCGATACACCTACGACTAGGGACCTTGAAGGAGGTACTTATGGACTACCATGTCCCCACTAGTATGATCTGCATCATAGTCCAGGTAGTCAAGTACACATCCTAAGGGCTTTACCAACATGTAACTATAAGACAGTTTAAAGAGACTAGTATACATGTTAAGATAAAGTGCAACCAGATAGCATACTATCATATCGAGCAAGAAAGTCATCTCTATATATGTCCAAGCATCCAATAAAATATACATCATCTGTACAATACTGGCCTCTAGGGCATACATACAACTAACACTTTACTTCAAATCTTGAAACCCTAAGTGATTGGAATTCTATCGAAACTCGATTCTTGATGTTTATCATTTTCTTGATTCTTGATTAGAATAGTGACACTTGAAACATTTTATAAAATCTTGAATCATGTTTTCTTTTCTTTTCTATTAACTTTTCAATTCAAACAAATCAAAATACGAACGAATCGCACAATCCCTGTGGACGATCTGCATTCACTAATGAGCTACAACCGACACCGTTATTGATTGCGGTCAAATATTTTTGGTTGTGATTTCTATACAATTTTCTAAATACTGACACATCCTAAAAATCAATTCGATCAAATGAAACCGCTATCGGGGATCAATTGATTCGATACTTACACAATCCAAGAAACTCATTCAATCAAATGGCGCCGTTGCCGGGGATCGCGCGCTAATTCGTTCTTTACTTGAAGTTTGAATTGAAAGATTTATTCCATTACATTTTTTTTAGATCAAAATTCGCACAAACCCTAAACGATTTGTTGTGGTTTATTGCAAGGAAATCTGGAGCTTGCTGTGCAATTGGAAAATTATTTGGAGAATTCCAGAGGACAAGAGAAGTGATCAGGAGTGTTCTGTAAAATTTCTGTGCAGTGTTCCTACCATTCAACCGCGGAAGCGCGGTCTAAGCACCCATTTGCGGCGGAACCACGGCATCCTTGAGGGTTCTCTGTGAAAATTTTCTTTCAGGTACTTTCTTACCTTCTTCTCTCTCCTCTTTTTGCTCCAACTAACAAATTTCTGCAAGATTCTTTGCAAATAATCGCAGCGCGCAAAAAGAAAATTAAATTTGTGCGTGTTTTTGTTTCTTGGTTGTTTGCATTCCAATACGGACATTAAGGGGTAAAGACCAAATCTAAATTAGGTGAGGAGTTCATTACCCTTCCTAGGCCCCGAAAATCGCAAAACTTGCATCCGCATTGACCCACATTAACTAAAAAATATCTAGAGATGACTCTAAGGACCGTCGCGCTCACTTAGGACAGAAGAAGGCCGTGGGTAATTCATTGCTTATCCGCGTTTTCTTGTGGTGTCTAAGGAAAGTGTGTCGAAGGCTAGTGGTTATTAATTAGGCCCACTGCTTACGTAGTGGAGTACCTTCCCACTTACCTGGCACTTACCTGGCCACAGGGAGACAAAGAGGCAGTGGAGGATTCTATCCTGCGACTTGTCTTTTGGCAGTTAGGAGCGGTCTAGAGCCGGACCTAGGTGACCACTATATTCTAGGGTTTTTTTTGCTGCATTTGTTGTGTTGCATCATTTTTTCAAAAATCCGTCTCTTTTTCAAAGCAAACACCGCATTCATTCATACCCCTAATTATAAGTCAACGCTGCCACTTGTACTAACCCTTTTTAGTACAAGATAGGCTGGACACGGGATTCTAGTGCCCGTTTAGTCCGCGTACCCTTTATCGACTCCGAAGTCGATATTTCTACATTTACCTTTCCTTTACCCACTACCACACCCACATCGATGGATCCGACTCCATCAAATTTCTTTTCCACTAATCTGCCGCCGTCCGTTGGTGCGCAGAATCCACCCTGCATCTCTCTCCAGGAGAGGTGCTACCCTCTTCGAGGTCCTCTTTCGACCTGCTTATCCACACCACCAGCCAACGGGGATAACTTTGAGATTAAGCCCCAGTATATCAATCTTTTACCCAAATTCCACGGACTCGAGACTGAGGACGCTTACGTTTTCATTACCAAATTTGAAAACGTATGCGCAATGATGGGTACGTCACAACTTTCATTGGATGCTATGCGTCTACGACTTCTTCTATTTACTTTGTGCGATATAGCCGAAAAGTGGCTATATAACACTACCGCACACTCTATCACGAATTGGGAAGAATTCGTCGCGGCATTCCTTAAGAAATTTTACCCAATACAAAAGACAGCTCGAATCCGTAGCGAACCAAATCAATTTACCCAGCTCCCTACTGAACCATTCTCTAAATGCTTTGAACGTTTCAAGGATCTATTGGTTCAGTGTCCTCATCACGGCATCCCGAGATGGGATCTTTGCCGAATCATATATAAGGGCATAAAACACTAAACAGAACCTTGAAAACATGTGTCAAGGTACTTTTATGACCAAGGATGATGGGGAAGCGTGGAAGTTTTTAGAAGAGTTCGCTGAAAAATCACTACAGTGGGAGAGTGGAACCCAACCATTGAATAGGGGCAGCGTACACCAAATAGATGTGTCCATAGGTGTTCGAGCTGAGATGGCAGCAATGCAAAAGAAGCTCGACGCTATGAAACACAAATTTGCAGCAGCCTCCCTAAACCCAATGTCGCTCCCCAAAACTGTTTGTGGGTGCTGTTCTGATCCGTCTCATTTAATGGAATAATGTCCATTAAACTCTGCGTTTCAAGGTCACGAGCATTCAAATGACGCATTTCAAAGACCTCGAAACGATCCATATTCTTCCACGTACAATCAGGGTTGGAGGAATCACCCGAATTTTGCTTGGAACCAAAACCAATCTCAAAACACGGTTCCAAACACGAATCAATTCCAAAGGGCTCTTCCTCCACAACAACAACCCCTTCAACTCACTCAGCACCCCTACCAGTCACAGAATTTCCAAAACCAGGTCAACACTCCTGCACAGTCTAATCCTGCACAGTTGACCGGTTCTGACGAGTTCTCTCAATTCACTCAAACCATGAAATCACTTTTATCAAATTTCTTAGAGGTTTCGGCTTAGGTTAGATCTTCCGTCAGTGAGATAAAGAAAAACTCAGCGTCCCAAGCTGAGAGTATTAGATCGATGGAAGCTGAAATCGCACGACTTAAAGCCGAGATGAGTGTGAGAGAAAAAGGGAAACTTCCGTCTCAACCCCTACCGAATCCTGGGCATTACAATGTAAATGCCATCACAACGTTGAGATCAGGAAGAGTGCTGAACAACCATGTCGGGGAAGGAATTGATGATATTGGAAATCATATCAACACCCCGGCTGAGACCTTTCCACACACACACACACACTTCTCCTTCTGATCCTTGTTCTTCTACCACACCACCTTCTCGCGAGCCTATTCTCCATTTCCCACTAGGCTCGACACCTCAGTATAGCCCTTCTAGTTCTCCACAGACGATCCCCACACCTCTTTTGGGATCTCGTCTACCCCCTCTTCCTTCTCCTATGATGGACCCGGCGCTTATTGCGAAAGCTCCTTACCCGAATCGGTTAAAGGGTAATAGAACGAGTCCTCATATGGAGAAAATTATGGAAATGTTCAAACAGGTTAACATCAACATCCCTCTCCTAGATGCGATTCAACAAGTCCCCGCTTATACGAAAATTCTTAAGGACTTGTGCACTAGGAAGAGGAAGACTCAAGTGCCAAAGAAGGTCTTTATGTCTAATAATATTAGCATTGCTTTTATTCCCCAGCTACCAAAGAAACGAAAGGACCCAGGATGTCCTACAATATCGATTTCTATTGGGGGTAAAAACATAAATCGTGCTCTTTTAGACCTTGGCGCAAGTGTTAACCTACTTCCATATTCTGTATATGAGCAATTAGGGATTGGAGAGCTGAAACCTGCTCACTGCACTCTCCAAATGGCAGATCGTTCAATCACCAAACCAAGGGGTGAACTAGAGGATGCGTTGATAAACGTCGGGGAATTTGTTTTCCCTGTAGACTTCATTGTGCTCGACACACAGCCTGTAGCAAACCCCCGGGGCCAAATTCCGGTGATTCTGGGTCGTCCTTTCCTTGCCACTTCCAACGCTGTTATAAACTGTAGAAACGGTTCAATGAACTTATCATTTGGAAATATGACCATTGAACTAAACATCTACAAAGTTGGAAGTCAGCCATTAGAACCCTCTGCTCATATTCTAGATGTGTGCTCTGTTCACGAGATCGCTCCCGATAGTTGTGGAGCTGAGGAACTATGCTTTACTGATCTCGATGACATTACCACATCTCTGTTTGACTTTACACATGATCTTAGTAAGGACACTTTTCCTACACTTGAGTCCTGCACTCCTGATTTTTCTCCACCCGAGTTTGTATCTTTCACAGGCTCTGAGCTTCTTTGTAAATCCAAAAATCACTCGATGATCCCTCCTTCTATCATTTCTCCGCCCGAATTAGATCTCAAAATTTTACCTTCTCATCTTAAATATGCTTATTTAGGTGAGAAGGAGTCTTTACCGGTTATAATATCCGCTTCTCTAGCATTAGAGCAAGAGAATGCACTTTTATCGGTATTGAGATCTAACAAAGAGGCGCTTGGTTGGAGTATGGCGGACATCAAAGGGATTAGTCCCTTGATAGTTGAACATCATATACATGTGATGGATGATGCCAGACCAACCCGAGAACCACAGAGACGGTTGAATCCCGTCATGAAGGAAGCGGTAATGAAAGAGATCGTCAAATGCTTAGATAATGGTATTATATACCCCATCTCCGATAGCCAATGGGTGAGTCCTATACATGTCGTTCCTAAGAAATCCGGCATCACTGTTATAACCAATGAGGCAAATGAGTTGATTCAGACACGCACCCAAACTGGGTGGCGTGTATGTATTGATTATAGAAAACTCAATGCTGCCACGAGGAAAGACCACTTTCCTCTACCATTCATTGATCAAATGCTGGAACGCTTAGCGGGACGAGAGTATTATTGTTTTATGGACGGATACTCAGGCTATAATCAGGTCCCCATCGCCAAAAAGGATCAAGATAAAACCACTTTTACTTGTCCTTTTGGTACCTTTGCTTACAGTCGCATGCCCTTTGGGTTATGCAATGCTCCTGCTACCTTTCAGCGGTGTTTGATGGGGATATTCTCTGATATGGTAGAGAATTTTCTTGAGATCTTTATGGACGATTTCTCGATTTTTGGAGATTCTTTTTCTGATTGCCTATCGAATCTTGACGCTGTTCTTACTCGTTGCAAAGAAAAGAACTTAACTTTGAACTGGGAAAAATGCCACTTCATGGTTCAAGAAGGAATTGTTCTTGGACATGTCATTTCACAGAAAGGCATTGAGGTTGACAGAGCTAAGATAGATGTCATTCAAAACCTCCCTCATCCCAAAAGCGTCAAAGATATTCGATCTTTCCTTGGCCATGCGGGCTTTTATAGGAGATTCATTAAGGATTTTAGCAAAATTGCTAGACCTTTAACTCTTCTCCTGGCCAAGCATACAACCTTCCACTTTGACTCGGACTGTGAGACAGCTTTCGACTCACTAAAACACTCACTCACTTCAGCCCCGTTCTATCGTCTCCAAACTGGGACTACCCCTTTGAGCTGATGTGTGACGCATCCGACTTTGCAGTAGGTGCAGTCTTAGGACAGCACATTGAAAAGATGCCACACGTGATATACTATGCAAGTAAGACCCTGAATGATGCTCAAATCAATTATACAACCACCGAAAAGGAACTCGTAGCGGTTGTATTTGCATTAGAAAAATTCAGGCCCTACTTAATTGGCTCACCTATAGTTGTGTACACTGACCATTCCGCCTTAAAACATCTTCTGGCGAAGAAAGATGCAAAAGGTCGACTAATACGTTGGATCCTTCTGTTACAAGAATTTGATCTTGTTATCAAAGATAAGAAAGGATGTGAAAACGTAGTAGCTGACCATCTTTCACGCATCTCTTCTTCCCTTGTGACCCTGCCGATCAATGATTCGTTTCCTGATGAACAACTCTTGAGCGTATCCAATGAACCTTGGTTCAGGGATATTGTGAACTATCTTGTCACTGGACTTATAACTAGCGATTGGTCAAAATAGGACAAATACCATTTTCTTTCCCAAGTAAAACACTTTTACTGGGATGATCCATACTTGTTTAAGTATTGTCCTGATCAGATCATTCGCCGATGTGTCCCGAAAGAAGAGTTCAAGAGTGTTCTTTCTTTTTGTCATGATCAGGCCTGTGGGGGTCACTTTGGTCCTAAAAAGATGGCGGAGAAGGTTTTGCAATGTGGATTTTATTGGCCGACCTTATTCAAGGACGCATTTGACTATAGCAAAATCTGTACACAATGTCAGTACATGGGTAGAATCTCCCAGAGGAATGAAATGCCTCAGCAACCCATCTTGGTTGTTGAAATATTCGATGTTTGGGGCATTGATTTTATGGGTCCCTTTCCCAACTCCTTTGGGAATTTGTACATACTGCTGGCGGTTGATTATGTCTCAAAGTGGGTTAAAGCCATTCCTTGTCGCACTAATGACAAGAAAGTTGTTATTAAGTTATTAAAAGAAAATATCTTTTCGCGATTTGGACACCCACGCGCTATCATTAGCGATAATGAGACACATTTCTGCAACAGGTCTTTCAAGACTCTGATGCGGAAATACTCAATCAACCACCGACTTTCTATACCCTATCATCCCCAAACAAGCGGGCAGGCTGAGATCTCAAACAGACAGATCAAACTTATCCTGGAGAAGACTGTTGCTAAGAATAGAAAAAACTGGTCGACCAAACTGACGGATGCTCTTTGAGGATTCAGAACTGCATATAAAACCGACCTAGGAATGTCTCCATATAGGATAGTGTTTGGGAAGGCATGTCACTTACCCGTCGAGATAGAGCATAAAACATTGTGGGCTATTAAGGAAATAAATTTTGACCTAAACCAGGCCTGCAACTTTCGGAAGCTGCAACTTAATGAGCTAAGCAAACTCCGCGATGAAGCTTATGATAACGCTGTAATCATAAAGAATAGGACTAAGGTTTTTCACGATAAAAACATTTTAAGGAAAAAATTTTCACCTGGTCAACAAGTCCTTCTTTATGATTCACGATTACACCTTCACGCGGGTAAGCTTCGATCTCGGTGGAAGGGATCTTTTATTGTGCGGTCTGTATACCCGCACGGGGCAGTAGAGGTAGAAAATGTTAAAAACGGCACAATTTTTAAAGTGAATGGATATAGACTAAAGCCGTATTTTTCCACTGACCCCACGGAGGAGCTCTTGTTCTTACAAGAGCCAGTTTATTTGGATTATAATTCCTCCATCTCACCTTCATATCCTGTATATCACTGCATCATGTTTTGAATGAAGGTGAGTGAAAAGAATAAGTTTGGGGGAAGTTCTTCGCTTATATATTCTGCCCCCACTAATAATTCCCCCCAGGCTTACAGTTTTTGTAGGTATAGCGGTTGGCAACAGTGAGGACACTGTTGAAAACAAGTTTGGGGGAGGTTTGTGCTTATTTTTGCATCATTTGCGTATCATTTGCATAAGCACAAAACATTTCTTTTAAAAATCCATAAAAATGCTTATTTTTGCATCATTTGCATAAGCACAAAACATTTCTTTTAAAAATCCATAAAAATTTTCAAGTATAAAAATAATTTTAATATTTACATTTTTTTGTATATAAATAAGATAATAAAAGTTTAGATAGTGAACAATTACATCCATGAGATTAGAAAAATTTAAGAAAACTAAGAAAATTAGAAGTTTTCTTATACGAACTAGTAATAAGTAGTTATGAGCCGTTGTCCCAAGGGTTAGTAAGATGAAGGACGTCACTAATCTGAGGATAAAACTAAGTCTGAAAAATAGTTTCTATTCTGGAAGCCAAACATTTTGAACGTTGCTACCCTGCTATTCGCACTTACACACGTCTTGAAACCTGGGATAGTAGAGGATACCTTGAAATGCTCTTGTCTTAAAGCCGATGTATGAAGGAAATAAAAAGAAAAAGTGAATAAAAAATATATATATAAAGTGGTGAGAAAAATGGACACTGGTTTTGTTATCGCTGAGGGCAATAAAAATGTATAGCGAGGGTGCCTCTTCACCTAGTGCCCTAAGGCCAACTGGTCTGGGAGTCACTGCTATGCCTGAGGTTGTGCAAGACGAGGAAAATATACCAATTAAGCAAGCACATGAGTAATCGGTCGGTTAGTACCTCAAGAAGTATTAACAGTCGCATAAAAGTGTGTGAGCAATCTCATCTAAATATTCATTAATTAAAAAGTACTGAGGCTGATGGGCAAGAGTATGATAGCTTGAATTGAATTCTCCGGGTGTAGGGATGTCTTTACACACACGCAGGGTTATATGATCGATGTTTAGAAGAAAGATAGGAATGAAGAATAAGATGATGTTTTATTGAGGGAGGACGTGATTTCTAACATCTTTTCATGACTATTAAGATAGGGCTCATGACAACCGAAAAGCTAGCTTAGTTGGAAACCCTAATTTTCAAGGCTTTTCTTTTACAATTCTTTTCTTTAAATGTAATATTCATGATCTTTCTTTTATTATTGGATTTTGTGGGTGCAATCAGCTGAAAACCCTCAGGAGACAACACTCCTCCTACTAGGGGCACCTAGAGGTTTAAAGGCTTGCTGCACGTGCTCAGTGCAATCGTGTTGCCTACGAAAGTGTGCTAGTTAGTTTTTCTCTTTCTTTATTTTCTCCTTCTCTTTTTAATAAAAAGTTCGCTCTGGACGATCAAAATTAAGTTTGGGGGAATTTGATTAGTCGAAAATATTGCATCTTTTAACCGGCAATTTCCCTATCATTTGCATTCATATAGAAGTGTTCGGCATTCATATATCACATATTAGCAAAACAGTAGTAAAATACCAGATTACATGTGTTAGACCTTAAAACCGGCATTTCTAGGGAAATTGACTGCATTTCATAGCATGGCATCATTCCTATATATCACAACTTGTGTTTCGAAGTCCGTGCAGGAAATTCCAGAAGAACGGTCAAATTTACACTGCTAAAAGATACGCCAACTCAAGGATTTGGAATCTGGTAATGATCTAAAGGGAATTCAGGAATTCAACATATCAGAAAATACAGAAGAAGACATAAGAAGCCAACACCAGAAAAATGCAGCCCCAAAGAGCCAACTTGGCCGCGGAACCGCGGTCTAAGCCGCATTGTACCGCGGTTCCGCGGCGGTCTTGCCTCTTCAACCCATCTGCTTGGCACCACAACTCTTCACTCAGTGTGTACACTTCAGAAAACCTATGCAAATTCTAGAAGACTCCTGAACATTCTGCCAGATCAGCAAACCCTTGGATCTAAACTAAACTAGCCTTTTATTCTAGAACCTTCTCCCTAAACCCTAGCTTAAACCCTAAGCTAAGCTCCTAACTACCTACTTTTAGAAGCCTTTCAACAAACTTTTGGAGGGAAGTTCTATTTCAAATCAAAGACCTAGGGTTTGGAAACCTATAAATAGACCCCTAGGCTCACTTGTAAAAGGATCCCATCTTTGATCTTAGATATCATCTCATATCATTAGATCAATTCTTCATCTATCCCAAATTCTACCCACAAGTCTAGTGACAAGGCTTGTGTCAAAACCCTAACCCTAATCCAATCTACAAATACCCAATTCAAGATTCATGGAGTTCAAGCCAAGCAAGTCTTCTACAACCCTTTAGAAGCAAACCCGGACTTCATCGGAGAACGAGGTCGAAGCGATCCAAGACTCAAGAAGCCGAGCGATGCAAGATTCGACGAGCGAAGTTCCTTCCTCTTGTAATTCTTGAGAGTTGTAACTTCTTGTTGATGTAATAAAGGTGAAGATTCTTTAAACTTGTTTACATTTCAATTCTAGCATCATGATTTCATTTCGATTCTTGAATGTATTCTTTGTGATGATGTGTGAATAAACTCCGCTCGTGGAGGAGTCGAGATGATTGTAGAATGATGATGTTGATAATTCTTTAAACGTTTTCTTAAGTCCTATAGCGATTGTAAATTCTTGAAAATAGAATGATCGATGATCTAGATCGATGTGAAATGGGTTCTTGATTCTTTTCGCACGATCTAGAGAATCAACGATCGATCATTGGATTTTCAAGAAGCTATCTAGTGAATGTGATTCATCGAAAGGACAAAGGATAAGGCGAAGAACCCTAATTCTTCGCAAGATCCTTAAACCTCGATCAATCGACATCGTGTTAGCATCAATTTGTTAATGGATAAGAAATGTTGATTTCTAATCTTCATCACATCTACAATCTAATCGATTCCTACGAGCTTTACTTCAAATCTTGAAACCCTAAGTGATTGGAATTCTATCGAAACTCGATTCTTGATGTTTATCATTTTCTTGATTCTTGATTAGAATAGTGACACTTGAAACATTTTATAAAATCTTGAATCATGTTTTCTTTTCTTTTCTATTAACTTTTCAATTCAAACAAATCAAAATACGAACGAATCGCACAATCCCTGTGGACGATCCGCATTCACTAATGAGCTACAACCGACACCGTTATTGATTGCGGTCAAATATTTTTGGTTGTGATTTCTATACAATTTTTTAAATACCGACACATCCTAAAAATCAATTCGATCAAATGAAACCGTTATCGGGGATCAATTGATTCGATACTTACACAATCCAAGAAATTCATTCAATTAGGTGGTGGCCGGTCTCACAAGCCACTGGTGTCAGTTGGATCACCTAAGATATATACAGGTGCTCATTGGGTTATGAGTACACCGGACAGGACTCGCCGGGAACCTGCTAGTTGGTATTTATACCTAGCGTCAGATAGCAGTTCCCTGGTGACATGTGTACAGGTTAGTTCATCGACCTGAGGTCATCATATGTCTCGTGTGAGTTCCCACTGTGCTTTGATTTCTACCCTACCACGGCTCAAAGGAGTCGTGCAAACAGGTCTTTTTTAGGTACAGTCCCGAGCCACATGGAGGCAAGTGAGTGGATCGGCAGGGGATTCGCCTCTCCTGGTATTGGGGGTGAGATCGTGCTGTATCTAGGAGAGCCATTACACCAAGTCCTTGGCCAAGGCAGGTGAGAATTACTGGTAAGTATTCCAGTAGTTTCTCAGGGTGTTCAGGGCCACTTTCCGACACAACTTATACCGCTATTGGGGGTCTGACGTTACCAGCCCCCTAGGCCTGATATGCGATACTCATAGACGAACGGACCGGACTGTATGTATATTGTCACTGATAGGCTAAGTAGGGTTCCAGGATGAGTTCGCTCATCGGCTTCCCTTGAGGTCAGTACATGGGCAGCCGTTACGCACAGCTAGTACCGCTGATGTGCTTGTGGTTAAACCCACTGCCAGGGTACTGACGAGTCTTTAGAGTCCTCCACAGATAGTTTCCCAAGTTCGGGCGAAACGTTGTAGAGGCCGTATGGTTTTATGGCAGGGTTCGAAATTGCATGTTGTCACGACCTAAATTTGGCCTGTAACCGGCACTTAAACTACGTAACGTCTAAAGGCGTACGCAACTTAAGAAAGCCGAAACCCAGAAATCTAAACCACACAAAACTGGATCAACGGAGAAAACATAGTTTTAAACATTCAGAATTTTTCAAGTAAAAATCTTTAAGTTTAGTTTTCGTTCTTAAAAATTTCGGCAGCACCTCCTTTGTAAAAACTAACCTCGAAAACGGGTACAACATAGATAATAATAAAAGCATCCCAAACGGGAGCAAATCATGCCCAACGGCGGAGACAACCACCACAACATATATACGATGCCGAAGCGAAGAAATATAAAAGAAAACTGCATAAAGAAGTAAAACTTTTCAACAAAACCGGCTCCCACGAGCACGGCACCCAAAGTCACCACAAAATATAACACTGAATCCTCACAAGTCGTCTCTAAGTCATATACAACATAGTGGTAGATGGAGAATACTAGATCCAACAAAAATATACAAAGTACAAACAGATAACCGCAACCCACCTAAAAGCAAGGCCTCACAGCCAACCGTAGCGGTATCCGCAAAAGTAGAGATGATAAGATGCCCTGCCGCGACTACTCAGAGGGTAAGTCCTGCACAACACTGTGGCACAACGGGGGTGAGTTTCCAACACGTGAATAGTAAATAACATCATACAATAATCGCAAGTATGCACGAACAGCGATCTATCTATCACAAGTAATCCGATAGCATAAGTATGATAGGTGAATATGCAACAATCATGTAAAGGTACATCATCAGGGTACTACAACTACATGAAACAATGCATATCAACATAATCCTGAGTGTGGGATGATATAATATAAAATCTCATGCAAAAATCATCAGCATAGAAAAACACCAGTGTCCCTCACTAACACATCAAATCCCAAATCCTCAGGCACCGCATCCTCAGATCGGCCCTCACATCCTGTATGTCTCACGAAAAACCTGAGTGTCAAACACCGACACTCGAAACATCATGAAACCCGTGTCTAGCATCGACACGTAAATTCTCATAACTCAGGCGCTGTCACCATGACTGGCCCTGACGATATGTCATACCTCACTCCGGTCGGTATCTCCATGATAACCGCCGAGTCCAAATACAATCACCGGTAGGTAGTGGTCCCACCGTCAGGCTTATCGTCTACACCACGAAATCACCACTCACCCCGGGGTACCATACCGGGTCCACCATGTACCCGCAGACGGTGCGTCCCGCTCCTCGAATCGGGTATCACAAGCCAAATCTCAGAACCGAGAAATCATATGGTGGACGCATCAAATATCATATCAAGAGAAACCGGGTTTTCAAACAATACATAGTTTTCTTAAAAATATCCCCCACGGTTCTCAAATCCATAAATCAGATGAAATCCATATCTCAATGCGTAAAATCCATATAAAACTGATATATGCGACATAAAACATCAATATGAGCATATAAAGGGAAAACCGCTCTTTAAATTGAATCTAGCTTTAAAACATATCATGCGGTTCCCAATTCCTTCGAAAATAAATGCAGTATCAGATGAAGTGTACATGTAAGTGTAGTAAGGTTTAAGTATCTACATGTAATCAAGTACGAGGGTGTACATGTCAATATGTGTGCATGATGTATAAGTAAATATAGCAAGATATAAGTGAAGTGGAATAAGGTTCACTACCTTAACTATTCCTTCCCAATGCAATATCACGTATGTATGTGTCCACAGTATTTCATATGCACAATAGAATAAGAGTTACTACTCCAATCATTCCTATCCACTACCATATCACATATGTAGGTGTTTGTGCGTGTCATGGCAATTACAGACGGTGTGGGTGTAGCATACAATTTAGTGCTCGTGCAACATGAACCGTCAGTAATGTGTTATATCTAAAGGTACGAGTCAAGTACAACAGATAATGCTATGCAATGACATTCATATGAAAGTAACTAATATGCAAATACATGCAGCTATCATATCATATTCGCCCCGACGCATAACGCCATACGGGCGATTTCCCCGTAGATGTTAAATCTACTCACCGATGGTCTTGAGCTATGAAAATCCAACCACCTGCTTTCCCTTGTCCGCAGCACCCGAAGTCCCTGCTTGTGAACCTAAAATTTCATAAATACAACACATAAGCTAAATATCCTATAATGACGAAAAGACAACGAAACGCGACGAAAACGCCTGGAAAATTACACTGCGCGCTTAGCGCATCTATCGCGCACGATACCGGCCAAAACCCTAATTGGGGTCGCTAAACTGCAAAACACCAATTCTGGACCCCGATCGTCCCGATCGCGCAACACAACACAAAAATTACGAGGAATACACTAGATATAACCTCGCAACTACCAAACGAACCCTACGTCGGAAAAACCCCGAAATCTAGTAAGCAACCTATCGCAATATATCGCACTAGATTCAAGATAACGCAAATCTAACAATTACAAATACCTTAAAATAGCTTAACTAAGCTATTTAAACCAATCCTATATTTTTAACACTCGCTAATTATGTTTTAGCAAAAATCTAGTAAGCAACTTTGCTTAATTAAACAAAATGCTTATTAGCAAATTTTAACACTTTCTACTAGATTAATCTTTTCAAAAACACAATTTAACACTTCAAATAAACACTAATCACTTAATCAAAATTTAACCCTAACATGAATTTCTTAAACCAAATATAATGAATTAATCATGAATTAAAAACTAAACTAAGCACATAAATAGTTAACTAAATTAGCTAGTTTAAGATTAAAGCAATTAATTATGGATTAAGGTAAGAAATTATACCTCCTCAAGAACACCAAAATGAAAATAGATCCATCATTTTAGCCTCCAAAAAATCAAGCTTTGATGAAGATCTATGAAGGATTAGTGAAGGAAAAATGGTTTAATTTTTATATAGAAATTTTTGGATTTATTTTTGGAATTCTTTTTGTGTTTTTGATTGAAAAAGAGTGAGAAATGAGTTTGGAACTTTTGAGGGCAGAAATGGGGGGATGAGGCTCGGCCAAGGGGGTGAGAGGGGGGTTTTGTGAATGTTTTGTGAAGAAAAAGCAAGGAAAAAGAGTAATAAATGCTAATTAAAGCAATTTGCCACCTTTACACCCTTTTCTTTTCTTTTTAAAAAGAAACCATTAGTCACCAAAAAAAAATCTAGATATTTAAAAAGAACCTTCTAAAATAATTCTAGTGAAAAAATTAATTTATTCACAAAAGAAAAATTTTCCCGATTTACGTGCACAAAATACCGCTTAAAATAATATTTTATTTGGGAAAAAATCTATCTGAACCAAAACCTCCCAAATACTCCCAAAGTTCGCGCACAAGCTTTATTTTGGCCAAATTAGGTGTCGGTAAGCTTATACGGTCATTTGATCGAAATTGGGTTAAAACGGGAAAAACCGACAATTTTGCCCTAAAACGGGAAAATTCGCAAAACAATTTCTAAAACGTTACAATCTCCCCTCCTTATAGAAATTCGGTCCCTGAATTAAAATTTCATACTAAGCGTACCTTCAAAAAGATGAGGGAATTTCTTCCGCATCTCGCTCTCGGCCTCCCAAGTGATCTCCTCACTAGTCGGGCTACGCCAAAGAACCTTCACAGATGGCAAGACCTTTGACCGAAGTTTCTTCACCAGCCGATCCAAAATAACTACCGGCTGCTCGGTGAACGAAAGATCGCGCTCAAGCTGAACGGTCTCGTGCTGAATCGTGTGAGAAGGATCATGAAGGTATCTACGAAGCATCGACACATGAAAAACAGGGTGAACATCCGGAAAAATGGGCGGGAGCGCCAAACGATAAGCAACAGAACTCACTCGCTCAAGGATCTCGAAAGGACCTACAAATCTGGGACTGAGCTTCCCTCTCTTCCCAAATCGCATAACGCCCTTCATCGGGGAAATCCTCAGGAACACATGATCCCCCACTGCGAACTCAAGTCTGCGACGACGACGGTCGGCATAAGACTTCTGCCTGCACTGGGCTGCTCTCATCCTATCCTGAATCAGGTGGATCTTCTCCGTGGTCTCCTGAACTAGCTGGGGTCCCAAAACTAAACTCTCACTAAGCTCGGTCCAACAGACTGGCGATCGACACTTCCTACCATATAAAGCCTCAAAAGGTGCCATCTAAATAGTCTCCTGAAAGCTGTTGTTGTAGAAGAACTCAATCAACGGCAAGTGACGATCCCAACTGCCACCAAAATCAAGCACGCATGCACGGAGCATATCCTCTAGAGTCTGTATAGTCCGCTCCGACTGGCCATCGGTCTGTGGATGAAAAGCGGTACTCAAACTCAGCCGGGTACCCAAGGCTTCCTGAAGTTTCTGCCAAAGACGGCTAGTAAACTGGGTGCCTCTGTCGGATCCTATGCATGTGGGAACACCGTGCAAACGCACAATCTCATCTATGTATAACTGAGCATACTGAGCATAACCGAAAGTGGTCTTCACTGGAAGAAAGTGAGCCTCTTTCGTCAACCGGTCTACAATAACCCAAATGGAGTCATACCCCTGACTGGTCCTGGGTAGACCCACAATGAAGTCCATGGAAATCTGCTCCCATTTCCACTCCGAAACAGGTAAGGGTTGCAACTCTCCAGCCGGTCTCTGATGCTCAGTCTTGACTTGCTGACAAGTCAGGCACCTCGAAACGAAGTCCGATATATCACGCTTCATCCCTTCCCACCAGTAGAATTCCCTCAAGTCACGGTACATCTTGGTGGAACCTGGATGAACGCTAAAGGCCGACTGATGTGCCTGCTCTAGGATCTCGCGTCTCAACCCATCAACGTCTAGTACATACAAGCGAGTCCCGCATCGTAGCACACCCTGGTCATCAATCATGAACTCCGAAACTCTTCCCTGCCGAACAAGCTCAAGAATCTCAATCAAACGGGCATCGCTGGGCTGCGCCTCACGGATACGATTAAAAAGAAGTGGACGGGCGCGGACATGAGCAAGCTATCCCCCAGCGGAAGTGAACTCGAACTGCACTCTACTATCACACAAGAGCTGCCAATCTGCAGAAGACTGACACTGAACTGCGCTCAACTGGGACAAGCTATCCACGGGCCTACGAGTCAAAGCATCAGCTACCACATTCGCCTTGCCCGGGTGATAAAGGATCTCACAATCATAATCCTTCACTAGCTCCATCCATCGGCGCTGTCTCAGGTTCAGATCTCGCTGCTGGAAGATATACTTCAAACTCTTGTGATCCGTGAAGATCTGACACGACTCTCCGTACAAGTAGTGTCTCCAAATCTTCAACGCAAAGACTACCGCTGCCATCTCAAGATCGTGAGTGGGGTAATTTTGTAAGTCCACGTTGCGACCCCCGGTTCTTACGGGGAGGCGGAAACGGTATAAAATCAAAATTTTAACGCAAGAGGCAACATGGACTAATTATGGTCGGGATCGTTACCTAAACTAAAACTAGCAAACTAAGCTAAAGATGTTTAGCTACTCGGATGAAGATGGTTATACCTAAACTTGAACTCCTTCTCTTCAAGCTCCGGTGGTGGTCCTATGGCTCCTTCTCGTCGTCTCCGTACGCCGAAGATAGATCCACTTGAAAGCTCCAACCTTTAGCTCCTTCTTCGGTCTTTGAAGAAACTAGTTCACTTGGTTTGCCAAACCTAGTGAACTAGAATGAGTAGAGAGGAAATAGAATGGGATTTTATCTATGGTTCTTGATTCTCAACTCATGAGACAAGAGAACCATAGATCAAGAGAGGGAGCAAGAGGTTGAGGGTGAGAGCAAGAGGAGAGCTCAAGAACAAGAGAGAGAATGAGCAAGAAAGAATGAGGCTCTCTTTTCTCTCTCACCCTCTCATAATCCAAAGTGATCATAACTCATCATATCAAAAAAGTCTTTTGGTGATGGTTAGAAGCAACCATAAGGTTATCATATCATGCACTCATTTTACTCAAAAAGCAAGCAAGAAAAAAGTCTTTGGCATGAAATGATAACCATGGTTATCATGATGGTCAACTAGTCAAGCCTAGTCAACCGGTCAACAAGTCAACAAAAGTCAACAAGTCACCAAAGTCAACAAGTCAACAAAAGTCAACAAGTCAACAACCATATCACCATAATACTTAATTAATATAATAGTTAATCACATATCATATTCTCATTAGGGTTGAGCAAAAAGTCAAAAGTCAACGGTCAACTGTCAACAACCCTAATGAGAATCCACTGCCTCCGCCTCCCTGTCAACTGTGCATACACACCCGCATCCGCGTTCCGAGGAACACGAATGCTAACTGGATAAATCCAATCCCATAAGTTACACTAGGATCTGGCTTAAACCAAAGCCCGCTAGTGTAAACTGCCCGGACACTGTACGTGCACAAGTGCACGGATGTGACCGAACCCTGTCGCAAAACCATGCGACCTGTCGCAATACCATGCGACCTCTACTCTTTTGCCTAAAGGCGAAAAGCTTTCTGTGTGGGACTCTAAAGACTCGACACTACGCTGGCAGTGGGTTTAACCACAGACCGCAAGCGGCACTAGCTGTGCGTAACGGTCCCCAGGTAATGCCGACAAGAAGACCGACGAGGCGAAACCCATCTGAACTCCTACTGAGCCTGAGCGTGACATTCTCCGTACAGTCCGGTCTGTTCGTCTGATACATCGCATGGCGGGCCTAGGGGGCGGTAAACGTCAGTCCCCCAATAGCGGTACAAGTCGTGCCGGAGTGAAGCCCAATACACCCTGAGATAACACTGGAAACCTATCAGTATATCTCGTTTGCCCTGGCCAGGGACTACTCGTGTAATGGCTCTCCTAGACACAGCGCGATGTCAACCCCCAATACCGGGAGAGACGAATCCTGTCTAACCGTCACTGCCTCCAAGTGCTTCGGGACTGCACCCAACCACCACCTGTTTGCACGACTCCTTTGAGCCGTGGTAGGGTAGTGATCAAAGTACAGTGGGAACACACCCGAGGCGAAGTGACAGTGTCAAGTCAGCGGACTAAGCTGTACTCATGTCACCTGGGAACTGATAACTGACGATAGGTATAATACCAACTAGTCAGTTCCCGACGAGTCCTGTCCAGTGTACCCGTAACCTAACGAGCACCCGCATACTATCTCAAGTACGACGTACTGACGGCTGTGGGACAGACCGTCTCCCACACTGGGATGAGAAGCGCATGCGCTGGTCTACTCCGGAGTATCGATGCCCTGTCTCGATAGTCCTGCGACCAGGGACCTGAATAAGGATGTGCTTATAGATTACCCAGCCCCCACTAGTGTGACTGCCATCACAACGCTGGTAATCAAGCAAAGATCCTAAGGGCTCCACTAATGCGTATAAGTGATATACTGAAATAAACACATGTACACATTGAAGTAGAAACAAACCAAGTAGCATACTACTATTTTGAGCAAGATTGTCAATACAAGGTGAATATCCCAAGCTTCCATTAAGTAATATACATACTAGTATGATACAGTAATGGCCTCTAGGGCATATACACTAACAATCTCCCACTTGCACTAAGGCCATGTACTGGCGTATCGAAGACCTATCATCTCGATCAGCCGCTCGAACTGAGTCTGGGGCAAGGCCTTGGTGAATGGATCTGCAGTGTTATCTTCTGATTTTACTCTCTTTACCTCGATCTCCTGGCGATCAATGATCTCCCTGATCAGGTGGAACCGCCTCAAAATGTGCCTGGACTTCTGATGGGACCTTGGTTCCTTCGCTAAAGCTATAGCGCCGTTGTTGTCACAATACAGCGGTATTGGATCAACACTGGTAGGAACCACCTGAAGTTCCGTGAGGAACTTCTTCATCCAGACAGCTTCCTTTGCGGCATCGCAAGCAGCTATGTACTCCGCTTCCATGGTTGAGTCAGCAACGGTTTCCTGCTTGGAACTCTTCCAGCAAACCGCCCCTCCATTGAGGGTAAAGACATAACCCGACATGGACTTGGAGTCATCCTTGTCACTCTGGAAGCTGGAGTCAGCAAAGGCCTCAATCTGGAGGTCTTTTCCGCCATACACCAAGAACATCTCCTTAGTCCTTCTCAGGTACTTGAGAATGTTCTTTACTGCTATCCAGTGTTTCTCCCCTGGGTCTGACTGATACCGGCTTACAACGCTCAATGCGTATGCTACATCTGGTCTGGTACATAACATCGCATACATAATAGAGCCTACCGCAGATGCGTAGGGTATTGATGACATGCGAGCCCTTTCCAAATCAGTCTTGGGAGACATCTCTTTGGAGAGGGTGATTCCGTGACAAGCCGGTAGATTACCGCGCTTGGAATCTTCCATACTGAATCGTTTCAGTATGGTGTCGATGTACCTTGACTGTGAAAGTCCCAACATCCTTTTAGATCTATCACGATAGATCTGGATCCCCAGAATGTAGTTGGCATCGCCCAGGTCCTTCATGGAGAACCTCTGTGACAAGAATCCTTTGACTGACTGTAGCATAGGAATATCATTTCCTATTAGGAGAATGTCATCGACGTACAAGACGAGGAATACCACATTTCTCCCTACAATCTTACTGTAAATGCATGGTTCATCTGGGTTTTTGACAAAGTCGAATTCTTTGACAGTATCATCAAAGCAGATGTTCCAACTCCGCGATGCCTGCTTAAGTCCATAGATGGACTTGAGCAACTTGCACACTTTACCGCTGCTCCCACTCTGATTGAATCCCTCTGGCTGATCCATATAGACGCACTCTTCTAAATTTCCATTTAGGAAAGCCGTCTTAACGTCCATCTGCCAGATCTCATAATCGTGGAAGGCAGCAATGGCAAGAAGGATCCGAATGGATTTAAGCATGGCTACCGGAGAAAAAGTCTCGTCATAGTCCAAACCAGGTCTTTGACGAAAACCCTTTGCAACGAGCCTAGCCTTATAGGTTTCAACCTGCCCATCTACACCAATCTTCTTTCTGAAGATCCATTTGCAGCCTACGGGTTTTACCCCTTCTGGAGCAAAGTCCAAAGTCCAAACTTTGTTGGTGTACATGGACTCCATTTCGGTCCGCATTGCATCCAGCCATTTTACCGAGTCACCGCTCTGAATGGCTTGCTGGAAGCTAGTAGGCTCATCATAATCTATGATGCAATCCTCTCTATCCCCGTCTATGAGAAAACCGTAGTATCTCTCGGGCGGATGAGACTGCCTACTACTCCTGCGGAGCGGCGTAGGAATGTCCGGTTCCCCTGAACCTTCTGGTTCTACTAAGGTTTCAGTAATAGCTTGTGGTTCTGGAATTTCTTCCAGTTCTATTGCGCTCCCACTTATCTGATTTTCTAAAAACTCAGTTTCCATGAAGCGGGCATGACGAGAAACAAGGACTTTTTGCTCCTCTGCGTAATAGAAAAGATACCCCTTGGAGTTCTTTGGGTATCCCACAAACTTGCACTGTACTGAGCGTGCCTCGAGCTTGTCCGCATGCTGCTTTTTTACAAAAGCCGGACATCCCCATGTCTTAAAGGATTTAAGACAGGGTTTCTTCCCACTCCACATCTGGTATGGTGTGGTAGGCACTGTCTTAGTAGGAACTTGGTTCAAGAGATGTGCAGCTGTTTCCAGTGCATAACCCCAGAAAGATCGCGGTAACTCAGCCTTACTCATCATGGAACGAACCATATCTAGTAGGGTTCGATTCCTTCTTTCCGATACACCATTGTGTTGTGGTGTGTATGGAGGAGTACGCTGAGAGAGAATTCCATTCTCTTTTAAGTAGTCCAGAAACTCGGCACTCAAGTATTCACCACCTCGATCCGATCTTAGGATCTTGATACTTTTGCCTGTTTGTTTTTCTACTTCATTCTTATATTCTTGAAATTTCTCAAAGGCCTCGGATTTGTGCTTCATTAAGAAGACATGTCCAAACCTAGAGAAATCATCTGTGAAAGTAATGAAGTATGAATAACCGCTTCGCGCATGTGTAGACATTGGACCACACACGTCACTGTGTATAAGTCCCAAGAGCTCGCTCGCTCTTACTCCGTGTCCAGTGAACGGAGTCTTTGTCATCTTTCCCATGAGACAAGATTCACAAGTGGCATAAGACTGGTACTCGAACGGATCCAAGTATCCTTCTTTATGTAACTTAGTCAACCGTGTCTCATTGATGTGACCCAGTCTACAATGCCATAAGAAAGCCTGATTTAATTCTGGAGACTTTCTTTTAAGTGTGTTCTGGACACTGAATATCTGAGCTTGATTCAATACGTATATACCGTTATTTAATGTACCTGACCCAATCAGTGCTTGATTTAGGTGGATGTTTACTACATCGCTTACAAAAGCAAAATCATATCCTTCTTTAGAAAGTAAGGATACAGATATGATATTGCAAGTCGCACCTGGTACATACAAACAGTCACGCAGAATCAATATCTGCCCAGTTGTCAGTCCTAGGTGATATTCCCCTACGGATACAGCATCCATGCTCATTCCGTTAGCAACCCTGAGAGTCATATCACCTTTCCTGATAACCCTACGGTTTCTCAGACCCTGTAACGAATTACAGATGTGAGATCCTGATCCGGTATCCAATACCCAGGAAGTAGGGTTAACTGACAAACAGTTCTCAATTACAAACACACTCGAAGCCGAAGCCACAACATGCTTCGAATTCTGGCTACTGGCTTTACAAGCCCTGCAATCTCTCTGCCATAGTTCATTCCCGTTACAATAGGAACGTCCCTCTTTAATCATATCCAGTCCTGAAACTTTTGCCCTTGTTTTTCCTTTTTCTTCCCTGGTTTCTTTCAGGGTATAAGCAGAGGGCAGGGACTGTAGAATTAGGTCAGTACTTGACCCATTCTCCAACGTGGTCTCCAGGTCCGTGAGCTTAAAATAGCTGGTCTCTGTAAGGACGTTGCCCCCTACAGATGACCCGACAGCCAACCTCGCTTGAAGCAATTCGTTCGAGGTCTCATATCTTGCGATACGAGATTGCTCTCCATATAAAACTTTGTTATGGAGGAAGATAGAAACTGAGTCCATCTTCTCGTGCTGCCTCTGGTTTGCACCATTAACTGAGGCTAACACGAGGCACTTGGCTTTCGCACAATCCTTTTCCGGTGTCCTGCGGATGTGAACATCCGTGACAGGGGAAACTGGACCTGAGACAGCAGGGATTTGATTAGTTAAGAGGTGTCCCAGCTTGTCATGGGCAATGGACATCTGGACAGACCTTTGCCAGTCATAACAGTCAGGTTCAGTCATATTTTTATCTAGATGTAACCTAGGTGCGGTCACAGGGTCGCTGCAATTAAGAGAGAGAAGAAGAAACACTCAGCATGATGCTCTTGCAAGTTTAGAGTGGTTTTTAGTTTGTCTAAACAGGATGGCTCCCACTGTTTCTCGAATCCCTCCTCAAACCATAAAGGAAGAATTAGTCGGGATCAATCCCACTGCACAATACTTGCTTAACCGTTCAGCCAGGCCGGTGTCGGTACTTCGAGGGAGGTTTTCCAACGCTTTCGCGAAGTTCCTTAATTAAAGAACCTCTTTTCCCTGGGGGCGTAGCCCCGCTAACACCTTTCTAGGCACCTACTAGGTTTATAGCATTGATCGTTTAGTGAGAAATTTTCCGAGGAGTAGCATATACTCACAGTAGGATCGGGATCCAAATATCATCGCGTGAAGACACTGAAGGAATCCTACCAGAATCATCACACTCCAAATGGTATGCAAATCTAGCAAGTTTCAGTACTTATGAAACTCCCGATGTATATTTTTGCCCCATGCTCTTATGACCTTGACTAAGGCCAACAAATCATAAGTCACATGTCAAGTTCTACCCGTCGTTGTCCAGGTTAATTTGAATCCACCCGTATATACCCTTGACTAAGGCCAACAAGGTAATACGACTGTCCCAAACCAACGCATTCTATCTATGCAACATATGAATACCCACCAGCTACCAAACACTGTGCCTTGACTAAGGCCAACAAACACAGCTTGAATACTGTTGAATATTCATATGAAACGACGGAGGGCTACGAATGGTTTTGGCGAAACCGTGAACGTAGTGAACTTGATTTAGTCGATGGAACGAGATAGCTTTTAAATGGAGTGGCTCAAACTCCGCATTTTAAAAGTTTGTTTTGAAAAGAACCGAGTGGTTTTTCGAAAATGTTCCAACGACTTATACTTGGTTTATTTTCTTGCATTAGTTCTTTTAATGCATGTTTTGCTTGCATTAGTTCTTTTAATGCGTGATATTCTTGCATTAGTTCTTTTAATGCGTCCCATCATTTAATCCTACCATTGCAGAAAACAACCAAAATATGACGTACGCTTATGCCATTCGCATTCGCCACTGGGCCCCGTCATTACCCGTTAGGTTACTTAACTAACGACAGAGCGGGGGCTGGGCTAGCGCGTCTGTAAAACATAAGCAACGCCTAAATAGTAAGCAATGATAAACATTTCAGATCACAGATAAATACATTGGATATACTAGTAATCTGTAATTTGTACGAGCCTGTAACAAAAACAGATAACACGGTCGCGGTGAATAGCCAAAACCCCACCCAAGACCCCTACGGGTACGGCAAACTACCCGCCAAGTACCCGAAGCGTAGCAACCTCCCTCATCTCCATGAGTAGGCCACTCGACACTTCGGCATACCCGGTAGTTTGTGCACCCCTCCACGGGTCTATCCTAGGAGCAAAAACAGTAAAAAGAAATTATACAATGACGGCTACAACCCCGACCCGGTTGTGCGGCCAAACAAATAATTATTACATCAATTTACAAATTTACATGAATTGCAAGAAAAGTAAACTCTCGTCTCACAACCCCCGGCTATTCACCCGCGACAATCCAACATATTTATATACACATTCCAGCACATTACAGATCATGTATAACCCCGACTAATCGACTTATAGCGATTAGCCGACGTTCAATACATGCAAACATCACAGATATAACCATCATAGTCAAAGTGCAATGAAGTTCGGAAAAAATACGGAATTATAGGACCCCAAAAGGAAATTTCTTTTCTGTAAAATCTGGGCACATATAATATATCTCAAAAATCCCAAAACCAACACAGACACACACTGCACGAAAAACGATGCACTAAAGACAACAAACCGCGGCGCTTCCGCGGCGGCCAAGAAGGGTCACGCGGCGGAAGCGCGGCGGTTTAGACGAATTGGTGAATCGTTTTTCATGGGTGTTCTAACAAAACCCTGAGACGAATTTAGGAGTATGAAGTTTTTCATTTTGACCAGAAAAAAATTCAACAGAAACTCAGTTTTTGTAGTTTTCCGGTTTTGTGATTTTTTCGGTTCCGAACTTCGTTACACTTTACTACCTAGCTAGTTTAAGTTTAGTTAGGCTCTGATACCACTGTAAGTCCACGTTGCGACCCCCGGTTCTTACGGGGAGGCGGAAACGGTATAAAATCAAAATTTTAACGCAAGAGGCAACATGGACTAATTATGGTCGGGATCGTTACCTAAACTAAAACTAGCAAACTAAGCTAAAGATGTTTAGCTACTCGGATGAAGATGGTTATACCTAAACTTGAACTCCTTCTCTTCAAGCTCCGGTGGTGGTCCTATGGCTCCTTCTCGTCGTCTCCGTACGCCGAAGATAGATCCACTTGAAAGCTCCAACCTTTAGCTCCTTCTTCGGTCTTTGAAGAAACTAGTTCACTTGGTTTGCCAAACCTAGTGAACTAGAATGAGTAGAGAGGAAATAGAATGGGATTTTATCTATGGTTCTTGATTCTCAACTCATGAGACAAGAGAACCATAGATCAAGAGAGGGAGCAAGAGGTTGAGGGTGAGAGCAAGAGGAGAGCTCAAGAACAAGAGAGAGAATGAGCAAGAAAGAATGAGGCTCTCTTTTCTCTCTCACCCTCTCATAATCCAAAGTGATCATAACTCATCATATCAAAAAAGTCTTTTGGTGATGGTTAGAAGCAACCATAAGGTTATCATATCATGCACTCATTTTACTCAAAAAGCAAGCAAGAAAAAAGTCTTTGGCATGAAATGATAACCATGGTTATCATGATGGTCAACTAGTCAAGCCTAGTCAACCGGTCAACAAGTCAACAAAAGTCAACAAGTCACCAAAGTCAACAAGTCAACAAAAGTCAACAAGTCAACAACCATATCACCATAATACTTAATTAATATAATAGTTAATCACATATCATATTCTCATTAGGGTTGAGCAAAAAGTCAAAAGTCAACGGTCAACTGTCAACAACCCTAATGAGAATCCACTGCCTCCGCCTCCCTGTCAACTGTGCATACACACCCGCATCCGCGTTCCGAGGAACACGAATGCTAACTGGATAAATCCAATCCCATAAGTTACACTAGGATCTGGCTTAAACCAAAGCCCGCTAGTGTAAACTGCCCGGACACTGTACGTGCACAAGTGCACGGATGTGACCGAACCCTGTCGCAAAACCATGCGACCTGTCGCAATACCATGCGACCTCTACTCTTTTGCCTAAAGGCGAAAAGCTTTCTGTGTGGGACTCTAAAGACTCGACACTACGCTGGCAGTGGGTTTAACCACAGACCGCAAGCGGCACTAGCTGTGCGTAACGGTCCCCAGGTAATGCCGACAAGAAGACCGACGAGGCGAAACCCATCTGAACTCCTACTGAGCCTGAGCGTGACATTCTCCGTACAGTCCGGTCTGTTCGTCTGATACATCGCATGGCGGGCCTAGGGGGCGGTAAACGTCAGTCCCCCAATAGCGGTACAAGTCGTGCCGGAGTGAAGCCCAATACACCCTGAGATAACACTGGAAACCTACCAGTATATCTCGTTTGCCCTGGCCAGGGACTACTCGTGTAATGGCTCTCCTAGACACAGCGCGATGTCAACCCCCAATACCGGGAGAGACGAATCCTGTCTAACCGTCACTGCCTCCAAGTGCTTCGGGACTGCACCCAACCACCACCTGTTTGCACGACTCCTTTGAGCCGTGGTAGGGTAGTGATCAAAGTACAGTGGGAACACACCCGAGGCGAAGTGACAGTGTCAAGTCAGCGGACTAAGCTGTACTCATGTCACCTGGGAACTGATAACTGACGATAGGTATAATACCAACTAGTCAGTTCCCGACGAGTCCTGTCCAGTGTACCCGTAACCTAACGAGCACCCGCATACTATCTCAAGTACGACGTACTGACGGCTGTGGGACAGACCGTCTCCCACACTGGGATGAGAAGCGCATGCGCTGGTCTACTCCGGAGTATCGATGCCCTGTCTCGATAGTCCTGCGACCAGGGACCTGAATAAGGATGTGCTTATAGATTACCCAGCCCCCACTAGTGTGACTGCCATCACAACGCTGGTAATCAAGCAAAGATCCTAAGGGCTCCACTAATGCGTATAAGTGATATACTGAAATAAACACATGTACACATTGAAGTAGAAACAAACCAAGTAGCATACTACTATTTTGAGCAAGATTGTCAATACAAGGTGAATATCCCAAGCTTCCATTAAGTAATATACATACTAGTATGATACAGTAATGGCCTCTAGGGCATATACACTAACAAATTTTGCTCGTGCTTCTTCAGCTGCCTAGAAGCATATGCAATTACCCTATCATGCTGCATCAAAACACAGCCGAGCCCCACTCGAGAAGTATCACAATAAACAACATAGCTGCCCGATCCAGAAGGTAAAGAAAGAACTGGTGCTGTCGTCAACCGAGTCTTCAACTGCTGAAAACTCTGGTCGCACGCATCAGTCCAGAGAAAAGGAATTCCCTTCCGGGTCAGTCCAGTCAGCGGTGCAGCGATACTCGAGAAATCCTGCACAAAACGGCGATAATAACCAGCTAAGCCCAAAAAGCTGCGGACCTCCATCACCGAAACAGGTCTGGGCCAAAGCTGTACAGCCTCGATCTTCCTCGGGTCCACAAGAATACCATCACCAGTCACCACATGACCTAGGAAGTCAACTTTATCAAGCCAAAATGTGGACTTTGAGAATTTAGCATACAGCCGGTGCTCTCTGAATATCTGCAAAGTAATCCTCAAGTGCTGATCATGCTCCTCATGACTCCTAGAGTAGACCAGTATGTCATCAATAAACACTATAATGAACTGGTCGAGGAACGGCCTAAAAATCTGGTTCATCAGATCCATGAACGCTGCCGGCGCATTGGTGAGTCCGAACGACATCACCAAAAACTCATAATGCCCATAGCGCGTACGAAAAGCAGTCTTCGGAATGTCATCATTCCGAACCCGCAACTGATGATAACCCGAACGCAAATCAATCTTCGAAAAATGTTTCGCACCCTGGAGCTGATCAAATAAATCGTCAATGCGGGGTAAAGGATACCTGTTCCGCACTGTAACTCGGTTCAACTGACGATAATCCACACATAGCCTCAAACTGCCGTCCTTCTTCTTGACGAACAGAACAGGAGCTCCCCACGGCGAAATACCCGGACGCATAAGTCCCAAAACAAGCAACTCTTGCAATTGATCTTTAAGCTCTCTAAGCTCTGTCGGAGCCATCCGATAAGGCGGTATAGAAATAGGCTCCGTGCCAGGAATCAAATCAATGCAAAACTCAATATCGCGCTCTGGCGGCAACCCAGGTAACTCATCGGGAAAGACATCGGGAAACTCTCGCACGGTAGAAAACTGGTCCAACGACTCCACCGTAGCTCCAGTATCATGAATGAAAGCCAAGAATCCCCGACATCCCCTCCTCAAAAGCCGACTAGCGCACAGAACTGAAACCAAACTGTGAGGGGCGGCACCACGGTCACCCTGCACAACAAACACTAACTCGCCGGGAAAACAAAATCTAACTGTCTTCTCGCGACAGTCCATGGACGCATAGCAAGTAGCTAGCCAATCCATGCCCAACAGAACGTCGAAGTCCAACATCTCAAGAAGGATCAAATCGACGGATGGATCTCTGTCTCCTAAACGGACAGCACATGATCGGAACACGTGCCGCGCAACAAACGACTCTCCCACAGGAGTAGTCACTACTAGCGGCTGATCCAGCAAACACGACTCTCGGCCTAACCTCGGCGCGAAGTGCATAGAAACATACGAATGCGTAAATCCCGGATCGAAAAGAACATGAGCATCAAAAGAACATAAGGAAAGGGTACCTGAAACCACAGCATTGGACGCCTGAGCGTCCTGGTGAGTCAAGGCAAAAACCCGTGCCTGCCCTTTACCGGCTACTGGCTGTCCTCTGCCTCTGCTACCTCGTCCTCTCGGCACAAAACCACCGCGACCACGACCTCGCTGAGCAGGAGTCTGAGCGGCGCAACAACAGGAATAAGAGGCAACGCTCTCTGAGGCGGAGAATGTGGTAAGGTAACCTGCGGTACTGCTGGCCCTCTCCGATGCACCACAGTACAATTCCGAACAAGATGATGCAAACTGCCACAACCGAAGCATCCATAAGACGGTCGCTGGCCCTCCTGGGAATAAGAACTGAATAACTGGCCACGTCCTACGTCTCTGCTACTCCCCGAGTCTGAAGGAACTCTGCCTCTGCGGAAAAACCTCGGTCCCCATGCTGGTTCATCCGTACGAGTCCTCTTCGGTTCTGGAACAACCGATGACTCAGCTAGACGCTCCTCCACCAATAGGGCTGCATCGGCAGCTGCCGCATACCTGTCGCAATGCTGAATGCTGATGGCTAGGAACAATTGGGTAAGCAGGCCTCGAACAAACCTCTTCACCCTCATCTCCTCAGTCGCTACCAGGTATGGAGCATACACCGACAGCTCAGTAAACAAAACATCATACTCCGACACCGTCATCCCCGGCGTCTGACGTAACGACTTAAATCTGCGCGCTCGCGCATCCCTGACGCTCGGTGGAAGAAAACGGGCAAGAAACGACGTCACAAACTCAGCCCAGGTCATAGAAGCAAGACCAGAGGCTCTGTCCCTCTCCAACGACTCACACCACTTCTGGGCCATACCCTCCAGCCGGAAACTCGCAAACTCTACCCATCTTTCGTCGGAGCATCGGAGTGAGCGACAAATCCTGGCCATCCGGTCGATGAACGACTGCGGATCCTCAGTAACATCTGTGCCAGTAAACACCGGAGGCCTCAGCCTCATGAACTCCGTCAGTAACACGGTAATAACCTCTGGAGCTACAACTACGACTGCCGGATCAGTAGGTACCATCGTGGTCCCTGCAACGGGTGGAACAACAGCCTGCCCCTGTGCTCGAATGGCCTCTACTAAATTCCCCACAATCTGGCGCAGGTCCTGCATACCAGCCCCAATCATAGCAATGTGCTTCGGTACCATAGGCGTATCGCCCTGGTCAACCCTCGCCTTAGACGAGTCGACTCTGGCCTCGGCCCTCGCGGCCGCTCTCTGTGTCCTCGTAGTCTTCGGCGGCATATGGGCTGGAAATTGAAACAAGATTCGATAAGGAAACGGAAATCGAATCACAAAGATGTATATCAATCAAGGAAGGAATTTCAATCAATAAGTCCTAAGGTCACTTAGGCGAAGTACCGTATCGTAAGTATGCCGCGGAATATACACACGCTACGTCACTCTGCTTAAGCTACCTACTCCATCATACCAAGGTTATCCTACACTCCGAAAGGTAAAAACCTCGCGCTCTGATACCAAATTTGTCACGACCCAAATTTGGCCCGTAACCGGCACTTAAACTACGTAACGTCTAAAGGCGTACGCAACTTAAGAAAGCCGAAACCCAGAAATCTAAACCACACAAAACTGGATCAACGGAGAAAACATAATTTTAAACATTCGGAATTTTTCAAGTAAAAATCTTTAAGTTTAGTTTTCGTTCTTAAAAATTTCGGCAGCACCTCCTTTGTAAAAACTAACCCCGAAAACGGGTACAACATAGATAATAATAAAAGCATCCCAAATGGGAGCAAATCACGCCCAACGGCGGAGACAACCACCACAACATATATACGACGCCGAAGCGAAGAAATATAAAAGAAAACTGCATAAAGAAGTAAAACTTTTCAACAAAACCGGCTTCCACGAGCACGGCACCCAAAGTCACCACAAAATATAACGCTGAATCCTCACAAGTCGTCTCTAAGTCATATACAACATAGTGGTAGATGGAGAATACTAGATCCAACAAAAATATACAAAGTACAAACAGATAACCGCAACCCACCTAAAAGCAAGGCCTCACAGCCAACCGTAGCGGTATCCGCAAAAGTAGAGATGATAAGATGCCCTGCCGCGACTACTCAGAGGGTAAGTCCTGCACAACACTGTGGCACAACGGGGGTGAGTTGCCAACTCGTGAATAGTAAATAACATCATCCAGTAATCGCAAGTATGCACGAACAGCGATCTATCTATCACAAGTAATCCGATAGCTGATTGATAGAATTAAAGTTAACCGCAATCAAGACGGTGTCGCTATGCAGCTAGCCGGTTGAGCACGGGTCGATCCACAGGGAGAAGGTTGTATGTCCTTTCTTGTTTTAGACGAGTCAATAAAGAATGAGTATATGTTTGTTCAAACTAACCTATGTGTTTTATATGCAAGTATGAAGTTGTTAAGAAAAAGATACGAAATTGTAAGCTAAAGAAATCCGTACTCAAAACCTTTGAGCCGAGTCTTGACCAGTTGAAGCTAGAGCAATCGGCAACAACGTGGATTAGGGGATTTAAGCGCGGTATTCGTGGAATCCGGCTTATTTACCCTTGTCCTTCCGTTCTTGTCTCTTGCTTTCGCTTCCAGCCAAACCGAACGCTGTAAGCCCGCGGCGGCGCCCCGGCCGTCGATCCGACGCTGGAAACGCGGAAACAAAAACTAACAAAAACTATTGAATCGGCACCACCGCGCACTTTTCACCCGGATCGTGCCATTAACCTAGCAACTAGCAAAGTAAAATACGGGTAGAGAAGTATACCAAGCGATCCGTGTCCTTCGGTCTTCGTCTCCACTCCGATCTCCCATGGATACTTCGTCCGTCACTTCCTCGTCGAAAGGGCACCACGTAGCCGGAATCGTTTACGGGCTCCCACCTCTTGACCGAGGCAATTCGGGCGCGAAGTTGGCTAGCCGACGCGTCCAAGGGATGCTGTAGAATAGTGTAGTAGCCATGTCTCTTTGGGGTTTAAGAGGTTGCCATTTATGGAGGAATTTGTGCACAAGAATTTTCCATGGATCAAAGCTTGAGCAAGTGGAGCATGCTATTATTTCTTGCTGTGAAAATGAGTTTGGCCAAGAACAAAGATGTTCTCTGTGGAACCATGTGAGTTGTGAGTGTAAATTAAAAACATGCAAAAGGAAATTAACACCCACAAACAACAGCACCCTCTCAAGGGGGGGCCCACACAATTACATGAAGGGAACATTTTTCACAAAAAAAATAAAACCTCTCCCCACTCACAGCAAGTGGCCGGCCTCAAAATTCCAAGTGGGGAAAAAAGATTTCTTTTTTCAAGCAAGAGGAGAAAAAGGAAATTAACAATATAGAAATGGTCACACCAAAATCTAACCCATAAATGCAAGTGATTGATTCAAATGGAATCTCATGATGAGGAACCACATATATCCATGAAACCCCTCATCAAATAAGTTAATTGCAAACTTGCAATTAACCCCCTCCATCAAAAAGTCCGGCCGTGAAGGAATAAAAGAAAACCGGCCGGAACGGAATGCAAACTGGCAACTTCAGAAAACTGATCCCGTAATAAATTACAGGAAAACCCCGCTACTGCAAATACATGCCCGCATTTGTATTCCCACTGAACACAAATGTAAAGAGACAAAACTACACTATCTAATACTAGGATCCGGCTTAAGCCAAAGCCGGCTAGTAAAAACCGTCCGATCACGATCCGCGCAATACCGCACGTATCTGATCGAACCCTGTCATATCTCCATACGGCCTCTACAGCGTTTCGCCCGAAACCTGAGTAACTGAGTGTGGTGGACTCTAAAGACTCGTCAATACTATGGCTGTGGATTTAACCACTAGCACGTCAGAGGTATAAGCCAATACGTAACGGGCTATCAGGTACTGACCAAAAGGGACGTCGATGAGCGAACTCATCCTGACACCCTACTGAGCCTGTCAGTGACAATATCCGTACAGTCCGGTCCGTTCGTCTATGAGCATCGCATGGCGGGCCTAGGGGGTTGGTAAAAGTCAGACCCCCAAAAGCGGTACAAGTCGTGTCGGAGTGTAGCCCAGAACACCCTGAGATACTACTGGAATACCTACCAGCAAATCTCCTGCCTTGGCCAAGGACTTTTCATGTTCTGGCTCTCCTAGACACAGCGCGACCTCACCCCCAGTACCGGGAGAGACGAACCCCTGCAGATCCGCTCACTGCCTCCATGTGGCTCGGGACTGTACCCAACTAAAACCTGTTTGCACGACTCCTTTGAGCCGTGGTAGGGTAGTAATCAAAGCACAGTGGGAACTCACACGAGACAAATGACGATCTCAGGTCGATGAACTAACCTGTACACATGTCACCAGGGAACTGCTATCTGACATCTGGTATAATCCCAACTGGCAGGTTCCCGGCGAGTCCTGTCCGGTGTACTCATAACCCAATGAGCACCTGTATACATCTTAGGTGAACCAACTGACACCAGTGGCTTGTGAGACCGGCCACCGCCCCTCGTCGGGGTCTCGACTGTATACACTAGTCTACTCTGGAGTATCGATGCCCTGTCTCGAAACTCCCACGACTAGGGACCTTTTAAGGATGTGCTTATAGACTCCAGCTCTCACTTATATGATAGCCCTCATACTGCTGGTAGTCAAGCAAGAATCCTAGGGGCTCTATCAACATGTAATAGCGACTCATAAGGTCACCTAAAGCAGTACACGATGATAAAGATAAACCAGATAGCATACTATCATCTCGAGTAAGACTGTCCTACTGGGATAGGTCCTCTCTCAATCATCGCAATCACGTGCCTGTGATCCAATAATTGACTCTGAGAGCACTATCTCCAACAAACGCAACCAGTCGCGGTTAGGAATCATCTTTACCTTGTTAGGGTAGGGTGCCTACCGGAGCGCTTGCGTAACGTTTGGGCGGAGTTCAATGGAAAATAACGGGAAAAGGAAATGAGCAAAGAAATGTTAACTTACAATATCGTATTAATTCTTAACAACAACAATAATTACAACCATTCACAAAAAGAACCAAAAAGAGCAAAAGAAAAGAACAAAGAAAGGAAAAGATTACAAGTAAGTAAGTGCATGAATTTAAATTGCAAATAAGTAAAGCAAGGTAATAAAAAGCAAGTAATAAAAAGCGAGAAAGAAAACTAGAAACTAGAACTCAAGACAAGCATGGGATCAATAGCCAACCCTTAAACTTGCAAGCTCAATCAAGAGGTTGCAAGATCAAGAGAAGGGTAAAGAACGCATGTGAAATGAAGCACTAATTCCATAAGAAAAATACGACCCTTGAGATCAATAACAAACCCTTAACCTTTCAAGCTCAATGAGGAGGTTGAAAGATCAAGAGAAAGCAAGAATCTCAAGGGGAAGTTAAACAAAAGAGAATGATACAAAAACCCTCATCTTCATTGATCATCCACTCAATGCTCTCACTACACTTTCATGGAGGAAAGATGAAGAAGAAGAAGAAGAAGAACTAAAACTACACTAAAACCTACAAAAGAGGAACAAAGAATTGACACCTTGGCTTGGCTCAGTTCTGGGGTATTTATAGGCAGGGAAATGGAAACCTAGGGCAAGAATCTGGCATAAAATAAAATGTCCAAACAGCCCATGAAAAACGACAGAGAGAGGAGGCCGTACGGCCACGGTTCCGCGGCCTAAGCATGCTTAGGCCGCGGTTCCGCGGCCATAGTAAGGAATTAGGCTGTGGTTTTTTGTGGGTTCCCTGGTTTGATGTCTTCTTCAGTGTGGTATATGACTTTTCTCAGAAACTCTTCACAATTCTTCCAGAATTTCAGTAGATCAAAAGGTGATGTGATGTGGATCTTTTGCCATGATTTCCTCGAGCTCCGCGTAGATTTCTTGGATCTTGTATTGACATTGAGCTTTGTGCATGACATGACAATCGATTTGCCATTTTGTCCCTTAAACTGGTATGTGGCAACACACGGATAGAGAGCGGAGACCCGTTCTTTATCTGTTGTTGGCAGTAATCCGGAATTTGTCATACTTTTCCATGGATTTCACTGTTTAGAGTTGAGAACCAGTATTCTGCAAGTATGTAGCAAACACTGATCAAAAGCACCTGCCTATAAATAAACGAGCGTAAGAATGGGCGGTATAAAATGCAATATTCTGGTATGAACAAATACCCCCAAACTTAACTTTTGCTCGTCCCGAGCAAAACCAATTATTCACAAAAATTCCTAACCGCACTTTCGCAGGGAACGCGATTGCACTGAGCACTGCAACAAGCCGTTAAATCTCTAGGTGTCCCTAGTAGGAGGAGTGTTGTCTCCTGAGGGTTTTCAGCGGATTACACCCACAAAATCCCGTCAAGCTAGTGCTATAAGTTAACATCGATTCTACTCCTACAATTTAGTATTTACGTTAGAAATTCTATTGTCCTAAGTTAGAAATATCCAACCCTTATGTTTCACACCTCCTATCTGTTTAACTTTAGATCCTATACGTTCCAAAAAAGTTTAGAAAGATGTTGGTTCTCCTGAGTTTTCCTTCTAAAGTGCGGCCTCAAATCAGGGATTTTTATCAACTTTACAGAAAACACAAGTCTTATTCTTTACTTCTATCTCTTATCCAAACATCAATTGTATACCCCTACATGTGTGTATAATTGCACCCCTACACTCAAGAATTCAATTCAAGCTATAATACCCTTTCCCTAATACCTAATACTACTTCTTTTCATTTAATGATGGACGGTGTTGCTCACACACTTTTCATGCGACTATTAATGCTTCTTGATGCACTAACGACCGATTACTGAATGTGTGAGCTTAAAGCATAAATAGCAGTTTCCAGGTCTTGACTTTATTCTATTTTTCTTTTTCTTTTTCAAGACCGGATATATTTTTCAACATGCTCTTTTGGTGTTTAGCTTTAAATACCGTTTTTTCTTTCATACTAGGCTCTCAGGCAAGAGTATTTCAAGGTATCCTCTACTATCCCAAGTTTCAAGGTGCGTGTAAGTGCAGTTTGTAGGGTATATACTTTCTAAATTTGAACTCAAGAAAAGAAACTATTTTTCAGACTTATCCTTCAGTAAAGCTTCAATACTTTCCCTTCATCTTGACTTAACTCAAGAACTGAACTCAAGATTACCTATTTCTCAAAAAAAACTGTAAGGATGTATACTTACCAAAGTTAGACAGAATGAGGGTTATTTTTAGGGTTTTCAATCCCTAAGCCTAGAATTTAGTTATTTCTATCATATCAACTAAACTTTCGGAATAAAGATCTAAGTTACCCTATTAGCTAACTTGACGACAAAGTTTTTATAATTTTTTTGGAAAATTTTCAATTTTTGTGGGTTTTTAATAAAGTATGCAAATGCAAAATATACAAATGAATGCGAAGGGAGAAAGCTTACCGAGCACACCCCCAAACTTAAACTTGACAGTGCCCTCACTGTCAGGCTACACCAAGAGGGTCAAAAATATCGGCGCTCCCTAGAAACAAATTATATACAAAACAAAAAGGAAAACAAAAAATATATACAAAAAGGAGTCCCCCCAAACTTAAGTAAAACAGTGTTTCCACTGTTAAGCGTTGAAGTTCAGGATTAGGGGGGAAAGAGACTAGTATCAAGCTATACAAGGCCTTACAAATGCCAAAAGTTAACACCAACCATTCAAAAATTCTATCTCTGTAAGATGCGGGTTGGTGAAAGAAGGTGAAGAGGAAAGATATGGAGAATACGCGAGACCGTATGGAGATAGAAGCGGGATACGGTCTCGGTATATGAGAAGAAGAATGGCGGAAGGGAGAAAGAAGTGGAATACGAACTTGAGGGTGAAAATGGAGTGAATAGATAGCACAATTTGTGATGACCGATGTGTGAAAAGCGATTGTGCTAATATATTAACCCGTCGAGAAATGGGGTCAAATCCCTCAAGATTCGTGAGAAACCATGGGTATGCCGAACTTGGTAAACCAGACAATGGAAATGGAAGTGATACAGTTACTTGCAAGGTCGGAATGATGGAAAGGGTAGAGGAAAGTGATCGAGGAGGGGTATCAGGTAAAGGTTCGGGAGGGGGTACACAGTCAATGGAAGGGACAGGATGAATTGGAAAATCCGACTCATCAATTAAAACTGGTTCATCCTCAAAAATTTCCTCAATGTTCTCCTCAAAAATTAGCTCATCCATGCAAATTTCATCGAAATCTAGACGCATCAGGGGTTCGGGAAAAACAGTTAATGACTCTGGATGATGAATTGGAGAGAAAAATTCTGCCAAATCTATAGGTTCATCATCCAAAATATTCCCGGCATCAATATCCTCAATCAAGTGAAAGTTAATTTTCTCAGACACCTCATCAAAAGCATGGATTTCAATCGATTCTGGTTCTAAGATGGAGGTGTAGAGGTCAAAAGGATGGGGTGTGGTTTCACTTGGCAAGGTCCTTTCACAATCGGGTAAATCAAACACTGCAAAGTCGCACAACTTATTAAACATTCTATCTTCAATTGATAATTCAGTTGGGACACTTGATAGACTTTCAACACAGGAGTTGTGGGATTCAATTTGAAACGGGTAGGTTTGATTTGGAAGGGGGTACAGCTCACTCTCTCCACTCAAATTCTCAATCTGTCCAACCGCCTCATCATTCATTGGAAAATTAGGAGCTAGTTGGAAACTAGCTACCGGGTCAGTAGGTTGTATGAGGGTGGCCATGGACGCATTCAAATCCATCATCTGTTGGCATGACGCTACCCTAAAGTCTTCCAACGATTGTTCCAGACTAGACATGGGTTGTGACGGGGTTTCAGTAAAAGATTCAAAGTTGTTTGGATACTGAAAACTCCCAAATGGCTGTTCAGAAGCAATGTCTAGGGAAGGTGCAAAAGTCGGGTAGGACTGGTAGGAATTGAATGGCTGGACAGGGGTATGATCAACATTTGGATACGAAGGTGAATGGAAGTGTTGATCCCAAGAATTTGAAGTGGTGAAAGGAGTGAAAGATCGGCTATGAGATTGTTCAATACGTTCAGCGATGGACAAAGGACGACTTGCAAAAGTGGTATCAACATAAGCGGGTGCGGAAGGTTGAAAAGGTTGATACAAAGTGGAATGCGGAGGGCAAGTGTTTGTCCTAGACGCGTCTATGCGATCTTTCAATGACATTTTGGGCATGGAGGGGTCGTTCGATGTTCGGCCAAAGCAAGAACCGTAAGAAGTAATGTCTGGTTGTGGATACCAAAGTTCGGCAAGAGTTTTGCGAGGTGGGGTACCCATGATATGAAGAGAGAAAGAAAGAAAGGCAGAGAAAAGGAGGGGGAAAAATTGATTTTTTTTTATAATTCTTTTTAGGTAGATATTAACAAAAGAATGAAATATATACACAAAAAGAATCTGGACAAAAACAATCACGACACAAAAATACCAGACACCTAATCGTTCTAGGGTTCACCTAGGTCAACTAGACCTGCTCCAGAACTTGATTGTCGAAGTAAAACTGTGTCGAGAAACGGGCTCAAGATACACTGATCACGAGGACAGGTAAGTGCAGAGATAAGGGGAGGTTTTCCAACGCTTTCGTGAAGTTGCTTAATTAAATAACCCTTTCTCTTTTGGCGGTTTCGCCGTTAACACTTTCCTAGACACCCCGTAAACAATGTACCGTTAAGCGAGGTTCTAAACACGGTTAACTTCTCCTAATGAGCGCGAAGTCCTTAAGGCTTAAAGTCTAATTTCTTTTAAAATTTGTGCGGGTAAACGTTATGCTCAAGTTCATGATTTGTGGGCCACGGTAAAGGTGATGAAATCCTTTACCGTATATTGTGGGGTTCGCTTGCCCTTAAGTCCGTATTAATGTATGCAATGCGCAATTCAATAAAAATTCTATAAAGAATCAAACAATCGTTTTTTAGTTTAAGCACGGCACTGCAACAAATACGAGTTAGTCAATTTTTTTAGCGTTTGCTAGCGAACTTGCAAAGAATCCTGCAAAGAATAGTATATTGGATGCGTCGGATTTGAGAAGAAGGTGTTAGTAAAGTACGTACCGTTAATTTTTTTTTTTTTGGGTTAGGAAACCCCCGTTAAATCAAATCCGGTAAGCTTGAAAAGTTCGCTTGCGCGGGTCAAACTACCCGGATCTTTGGCACTGTACTTTGCAATCACCTTAGCCTTGAACGTACACTTTGCTCCCCACAATCGCCGTTTTGCAAATCCGCAAAAATCTGCAGACTTGCTCACAAAAATTATCAAAAACGACAAAAAGATTATTTATATATATATATATATATATATATATATATATATATATATATATACAAAAAGAATATTAACCCGAATAACAAGAAAAGAAATACGTTACCGTCTCCCCGGCAACGGCGCCATTTGATTGATAGAATTAAAGTTAACCGCAATCAAGACGGTGTCGCTATGCAGCTAGCCAGTTGAGCACGGGTCGATCTACAGGGAGAAGGTTGTATGTCCTTTCTTGTTTTAGACGAGTCAATAAAGAATGAGTATATGTTTGTTCAAACTAACCTATGTGTTTTATATGCAAGTATGAAGTTGTTAAGAAAAAGATACGAAATTGTAAGCTAAAGAAATCCGTACTCAAAACCTTTGAGCCGAGTCTTGACCAGTTGAAGCTAGAGCAATCGGCAACAACGTGGATTAGGGGATTTAAGCGCGGTATTCATGGAATCCGGCTTATTTACCCTTGTCCTTCCGTTCTTGTCTCTTGCTTTCGCCTCCGGCCAAACCGAATGCAACCGGTCGCGGTTAGGAATCACCTTTACCTTGTTAGGGTAGGGTGCCTACCGGAGCGCTTGCGTAACGTTTGGGCGGAGTTCAATGGAAAATAACGGGAAAAGGAAATGAGCAAAGAAATGTTAACTTACAATATCGTATTAATTCTTAACAACAACAATAATTACAACCATTCACAAAAAGAACCAAAAAGAGCAAAAGAAAAGAACAAAGAAAGGAAATGATTACAAGTAAGTAAGTGCATGAATTTAAATTGCAAATAAGTAAAGCAAGGTAATAAAAAGCAAGTAATAAAAAGCGAGAAAGAAAACTATAAACTAGAACTCAAGACAAGCATGGGATCAATAGCCAACCCTTAAACTTGCAAGCTCAATCAAGAGGTTGCAAGATCAAGAGAAGGGTAAAGAACGCATGTGAAATGAAGCACTAATTCCATAAGAAAAATACGACCCTTGAGATCAATAACAAACCCTTAACCTTTCAAGCTCAATGATGAGGTTGAAAGATCAAGAGAAAGCAAGAATCTCAAGGGGAAGTTAAACAAAAGAGAATGATACAAAAACCCTCATCTTCATTGATCATCCACTCAATGCTCTCACTACACTTTCATGGAGGAAAGATGAAGAAGAAGAAGAAGAAGAACTAAAACTACACTAAAACCTACAAAAGAGGAACAAAGAATTGACACCTTGGCTTGGCTCAGTTCTGGGGTATTTATAGGCAGGGAAATGGAAACCTAGGGCAAGAATCTGGCATAAAATAAAATGTCCAAACCGCCCATGAAAAACGACAGAGAGAGGAGGCCGTACGGCCGCGGTTCCGCGGCCTAAGCATGCTTAGGCCGCGGTTCCGCGTCCATAGTAAGGAATTAGGCTGTGGTTTTTTGTGGGGTTCCCTGGTTTGATGTCTTCTTCAGTATGGTATATGACTTTTCTCAGAAACTCTTCACAATTCTTCCAGAATTTCAGTAGATCAAAAGGTGATGTGATGTGGATCTTTTGCCATGATTTCCTCGAGCTCCGTGTAGATTTCTTGGATCTTGTGTTGACATTGAGCTTTGTGCATGACATGACAATCGATTTGCCATTTTGTCCCTTAAACTGGTATGTGGCAACACACGGATAGAGAGCGGAGACCCGTGCTTTATCTGTTGTTGGCAGTAATCCGGAATTTGTCGTACTTTTCCATGGATTTCACTGTTTAGAGTTGAGAACCAGTATTCTGCAAATATGTAGCAAACACTGATCAAAAGCACCTGCCTATAAATAAACGAGCGTAAGAATGGGCGGTATAAAATGCAATATTCTGGTATGAACAATAGCATAAGTATGATAGGTGAATATGCAACAATCATGTAAAGGTACATCATCAGGGTACTACAACTACATGAAACAATGTATATCAACATAATCCTGAGTGTGGGATGATATAATATAAAATCTTATGCAAAAATCATCAGCATAGAAAAATACCAGTGTCCCTCACTGACATATCAAATCCCAAATTCTCAGGCACCGCATCCTCAGATCGGCTCTCACATCCTGTATGTCTCAAGAAAAACCTGAGTGTCAAACACCGACACTCGAAACATCATGAAACTCGTGTCTAGCATCGACACGTAAATCCTCATAACTCAGGCGCTGTCACCATGACTGGCCCTGACGATATGTCATACCTCACTCCGGTCGGTATCTCCATGATAACCGCCGAGTCCAAATACAATCACCGGTAGGTAGTGGTCCCACCGTCAGGCTTATCGTCTACACCACGAAATCACCACTCACCCCGGGGTACCATACCGGGTCCACCATGTACCCGCAGATGGTGCGTCCCGCTCCTCGAATCGGGTATCACAAGCCAAATCTCAGAACCGAGAAATCACATGGTGGACGCATCAAATATCATATCAAGAGAAACCGGGTTTTCAAACAATACATAGTTTTCTTGAAAATATCCCCCACGGTTCTCAAATCCATAAATAAGATGAAATCCATATCTCAATGCGTAAAATCCATATAAAACTGATATATGCGACATAAAACATCAATATGAGCATATAAAGGGAAAACCGCTCTTTAAATTGAATCTAGCTTTAAAACATATCATGCGGTTCCCAATTCATTCGAAAATAAATGCAGTATCAGATGAAGTGTACATGTAAGTGTAGCAAGGTTTAAGTATCTACATGTAATCAAGTACGAGGGTGTACATGTCAATATGTATGCATGATGTATAAGTAAATATAGCAAGATATAAGTGAAGTGGAATAAGGTTCACTACCTTAACTTTTCCTGCCCAATGCAATATCACGTATGTATGTGTCCACAGTATTTCATATGCACAATATAATAAGAATTACTACTCCAATCATTCCGATCCACTACCATATCACATATGTAGGTGTTTGTGCGTGTCATGGCAATTACAGACGGTGTGGGTGTAGCATACAATTTAGTGCTCGTGCAACATGAACCGTCAGTAATGTGTTATATCTAAAGGTACGAGTCAAGTACAACAGATAATGCTATGCAATGACATTCATATGAAAGTAACTAATATGCAAATACATGTAGCTATCATATCATATTCGCCCCGACGCATAACGCCATACGGGCGATTTCCCCGTAGATGTTAAATCTACTCACCGATGGTCTTGAGCTATGAAAATCCGACCACCTGCTTTCCCTTGTCCGCAGCACCCGAAGTCCCTGCTTGTGAACCTAAAATTTCATAAATACAACACATAAGCTAAATATCCTATAATGACGAAAAGACAACGAAACGCGACGAAAACGCCTGGAAAATTACACTGCGCGCTTAGCGCATCTATCGCGCACGATACTGGAAAAAACCCTAATTGGGGTCGCTAAACTGCAAAACACCAATTCTGGACCCCGATCGTCCCGATCGCGCAACACAACACAAAAATTACGAGGAATACACTAGATATAACCCCGCAACTACCAAACGAACCCTACGTCGGAAAAACCCCGAAATCTAGTAAGCAACCTATCGCAATATATCGCACTAGATTCAAGAAAACGCAAATCTAACAATTACAAATACCTTAAAATAGCTTAACTAAGCTATCTAAACCAATCCTATATTTTTAACACTCGCTAATTATGTTTTAGCAAAAATCTAGTAAGCAATTTTGCTTAATTAAACAAAATGCTTATTAGCAAATTTTAACACTTTCTACTAGATTAATCTTTTCCAAAACACAATTTAACACTTCAAATAAACACTAATCACTTAATCAAAATTTAACCCTAACATGAATTTCTTAAACCAAAAATAATGAATTAATCATGAATTAAAAGCTAAACTAAGCACATAAATAGTTAACTAAATTAGCTAGTTTAAGTTTAAAGCAATTAATTATGGATTAAGGTAAGAAATTATACCTCCTCAAGAACACCAAAATGAAAATAGATCCATCATTTTAGCCTCCAAAAAATCAAGCTTTGATGAAGATCTATGAAGGATTAGTGAAGGAAAAATGGTTTAATTTTTATATAGGAATTTTTGGATTTATTTTTGGAATTCTTTTTGTGTTTTTGATTGAAAAAGAGTGAGAAATGAGTTTGGAACTTTTGAGAGCAGAAATGGGGGGATGAGGCTCGGCCAAGGGGGTGAGAGGGGGGTTTTGTGAATGTTTTGTGAAGAAAAAGCAAGGAAAAAGAGTAATAAATGCTAATTAATGCCACCTTTACACCCTTTTCTTTTCTTTTTAAAAAGAAACCATTAGTCACCAAAAAAAAATCTAGATATTTAAAAAAATCCTTCTAAAATAATTCTAGTGACAAAATTAATTTATTCACAAAAGAAAAATTTTCCCGATTTACGTGCACAAAATACCGCTTAAAATAATATTTTATTTGGGAAAAAATCTATCTGAACCAAAACCTTCCAAATACTCCCAAAGTTCGCGCACAAGCTTTATTTTGTCCAAATTAGGTGTCGGTAAGTTTATACGGTCGTTTGATCGAAATCGGGTTAAAACGGGAAAAACCGACAATTTTGCCCTAAAACGGGAAAATTCGCAAAACGATTTCTAAAACGTTACACACGTGCACTTGTGCACGTGTCATATTTCGGACAGATAATACTGGTGGGCTTTGGTTTAAGCCGGATCCATGTATTATATTGAGTCGGAATATTTCAGTCTCTCGTACTCGTATTCGGTCGGAATACGGATACAGGTATGTATATACAGGTGATGGGTATTTTCGTAATCCGTTACGAGGATACTTTAGAAGATGCATTTCTTTTGGTTAATCATTTTAGTTTAAATGATTAAATAGGTTTTGGAAATTGTGACTCATGGTTATGACTCATCAATTCTAGAATGTTCACTAATGACTCATGTAATGAGTCATCTAGTGAGTCATTAAGAATTAATGAGTTTTATTTTGTGAAGAGATATTTTCTTTAGATTTTTCTCTTTGGTTTTTGATAAAGATAACCTCATATATATCTATTCACATGAGAAGAAAATAAGAGAGAAGTTTATATGCTTGGTTTTCTTTTGCTCTCTTGATTTTCTTGAGTTCATCATTTCCAATCCTAAGCATCTTCTTCAACCTCCATCCTAACCCTCTCATGTGATGAGAACCCTAGGGTGTTTGAGACAAAGTATTCTACTCATTCTCTACTTCATCTTGGTCATCTCTTTTAGCAGACTTGATGACCGAGTTGCCTCGGTATAGAGTCGGGAGCCCGTTTAAAGATCCGTTGATGTGGTGCCACCTCGATGAGGAGACGAGAGATCGGAGTTGCCGCGAGGAGCGTGGGATGATGGCTAAAGACCGAAGGACTCGGATCGATCGGTATAGCCTTTCTACCTCTTTACAGTTTGTCAGTTTAGCGTTAATAGTAAGATCCGGGTTGTAGTATGCGATAGCGCCAGTTATAAAAGTTTTTATTCCGCGTTTGACGTCAGAATGACGGCCGGGGCGCTACCGTAGACTTACAAATCCATCATACGGTAACATCAAACAGAATAGGGAATCTATCGACCTATACAACAATGAGGGTACGGATCTAAAGTCTCGTACGACATATCACTCATTATTCTCATAAATATATATACACCTATATCTCAAATCACATTTGTATCAATCTCATATAATGTTATCTTGCATATACATCATATCTTATAAATCTCAAGTCGTATCGATCTCAAACTCATATCATACAATTATCAACTCATACTTGTTCTCTTTCAATTCATACTTATTATGATTCACTTCCCTTTTCATATTCTCAAGCAAATATATCCATTAGCGTTAACTTTATCATAATTATAATTTATAACATAATCTTCCATATCAATGGTTTTGGGGGTGCTATACGCCATCCACCCGATTTCCCCCGTAAATATAAATCTATTCACCTGCTAAACTCCTCGCTTAGCCGAAGTCGATGTGCTTCGTCGTCTCGAAAGTCCACGCGAAGGTACTTATAATCAATACACATCGAAATGCAATTAAAACCAATATCCGAAAACCGATACGGCACACGGTTCGCTCATAGGTTAAAACCTATAGTTTCGCATGCAAAATCAACCAAATAACTCTCGTCCGTTGACGTACAAACGTCCAACGACGGAATTCAAATCAAATATCAAAACCAAGTTTTCAGAATCGGAAAATGAAATTCAGCAACATGAGAAATCACTCCCAGATTTTAACTCAGGTAAAATTAAACAATTTTGCACATGGGGTTGCTCTAGATATCAGATAAGAAAGCCACAGAACAAAAATCAACACTTTCCACCTTGATGTGGCCGCAATTTGCGGCCACCATGATTAAATCTGCGGCCAGAATAGGAGGGGAGGGACTCGGATTTCTAGGGTAGGTTCTTGGTTGCCTGCACGACTCTCTGTTATGTGAACTTATCTTATAGAGGTCCCGGATCAAAGCAGATCTCAATATCCCATCACAATTTACACAAAATACGATATCGGCCAATTTTCAAAGTTCGTGTTTTGGTTTCTATTCTCTGTTCTTGGCCAGGTAATCACCTCTAAAGTCTTGCAAACACTCACTACACCTCTATTTACCACTTAACAGCAACTTGGAAATTTCCAAGATCACATAACCTAACTAAATCGAATTCTAAACTAACTAGGATATATAACACAATTACTAATCTAACAGTGAAGGGATTACCTAATTTGGCAACTTAGGAAAATTATTGAGTTGCCCAAAGTCTTCAAAATCCAAACTTGAAAGGTCTAAAGGGTTTAGGATAGGCTTGTGCATGTTTTGTGTGAAGGTGGCATGGGGTTTTGGCAAAGGATTGGAGATGGTGCATGGAGGTAGTGATGTGAAGGAGCCATGAAGAAGTGGTGAAGAAAACAATGGGGATGAAGGAATGAAGCAGCCAAGTCACATCTTCTCTCTCTTATGCTCACTCTCTCACTCTAAATATCTCCTACACTCACCTCTCAACAAATATCTGCTTTGTTTTCTTCTCATTTTTATTTCACACTCTTTAACTCTCTTTTCCTTTTCTTTTCTTTTCTTAAACTCACAAATTCACAGGTCACAAACATAATAACAACATGCACATGATGTAAGTCTATGTCGCTCATGCCGGTGCTTAATGGGGAGGCGGAATAGGTAAAAATTGAATTTTTATCACAAGGAAACATAGACTAACCATAAAGGATCTTTGCTAAACAAAAACTAACAAACAAACATGGAGCTTTAACTACTAGATTAAGAAACTATACCTAAATCTTGAACTCCTTCTTCTCTTGTTGTGAGCTCCTTGGAGTGGTGTAGATGGCTCCTACTCACCGCCTCTCATTGTCAAAGAAATATCCACCCGAAGGCCTCTACCTTGAGCTCTTACCTCAACAATGAAATAACTAGAGTGCTTGGCTTGCTAGACTAAGAACCCTAGAATGAGTAGAGAAGTATTTTGGTGGTTTAGTCTCAAAAGCTTTTGTTTTTCAACTCATGAAAGATTAAAGCTTTGAGAGAGGAAGAGGAGAGAGCAAACCACAAGAGAGAAAGATTATGAGATAATGAGAGGATGAAGCTCTCATATAAGGAAATATGATAATAAAAATATTAATTAAGATAATTATGATGGTGTGTTGATTTGACCTTTATCATGTCATAATTAATGCTAAGCATGCTTAAAGAAAATATCTCATGCTTAACAAAAATATCTAAGTCAACATGGGTCAACAAGGTCAAATGGTCAAACCAATTAACCATGACAATTATCTCTAATAATAATTATTAATCAATTTCCTCCTTCTCATTAGGGTTCTAATCAAGTCAATGGTCAAAAACCCTAATGAGGTGTCTCCCTCTCTGCCTCTGTGAACTGTTCATACATACCCGTATCCGTGTTCCGAAGAAACACGAATACAATGAGACTAAACCAATCCCAAAACAGATACTAGGATCTGGTTTAAACCAAAGCCCACTAGTACCAACTGCCCGAACACCAAACACGCGTATGTGAACGAACCCTGTCGTAAAAACCATACGACCTCTACCTCGTTTCGCCCAAAGGTGAACAACCCTCTGTGTGGGACTCTAAAGACTCAACACTACGCTGGCAGTGGGTTTAACTACAGGCCGCAAGCGGTACTAACTGTACGTAACGGTCCCCAGGTAGATGTCGATAAGAAGGCCGATGAGGAGAAACCTATCCGAACTCCTATTGAGCCTGAATGTGACAATCTCCGTACAGTCCAGTCTGTTCGTCTAAGAGTATCGCATGTCGGGCCTAGGGGATGGTAAACGTCAGACCCCTAATAGCGGTACAAGTCGTGTCGGAGTGTAGCCCAGAACAACTTGAGAAACTTCTGGAAACACAATCAGTAAATCTCGCTTGCCCTGGCGAGGGACTTTGTGTAATGGCTCTGCTAGACACGGCGCGATATCAAACCCCAATACCGGGAGAGACGAATCCTGTCTAACCGTTACTGCCTCCAAGTGCTTCGGGATTGCACCCAACTACTACCTGTTTGCACGACTCAATAGAGCCGTGGTAGGGTAGTAATGTAAGAACAGTGGGAACACACTCTAGGTGAAGTGACAGTGTCAAGTCAATGGACTAAGCTGTACTCATGTCACCTGGGAACTGTTAACTGACGATAGGTATAGTACCAACCAACAGTTCCCGACGAGTCCTATCCAGTGTACTCATAATCTAATGAGCACCTGCATACTATCTCCAGTACGACGTACCGATGGCTGTGGGACAGACCATCTCCCCAGCTGGGATGAGAAGCGTACACACTAGTCTACTTGTTAGGTCCACGTTACCCACCTCAGTTCTTTCGGGGAGGCGGAATAGGTAAAAATCAAAATTTTCCTAACTAGGTAACATGGACCATGCAATAAAGATCTTTGCTAAACATGAACTAACAAATATACTACAAGTTTTAGCTACTATGTAGAATGGTTATACCTAGGTCTTGAACTCCTTCTCTTCTTTTGGTGGTTCACCTCCTTGTTTGCTCCTCATAGTGGCTTGAACGGCTTCTCCTCGTCGTCTCCTCTTTGCCGTAGATGGATCCACCAGAGGGCCTCGAACTTGAGCTCTTATCTCAACCTAGAGATAACTAAGGTGCTTGGTGTGCTAAACCTAGAACCTTAGAATGAGTAGAGAAGAGTTATGGTGGTTTTGTCTTAAAAGTTCATGATTTCCAACTCATGGAACACTTGAACCTTGAGAGAGGAAGAGGGAAAGTGTTCATACCATAATATTGCATTATTATATTCCCCATTCTTATTCGTTTTATAAATAAACAGGTGCTTTTGACGCATGTCTGCTACATATTACAGGTTACAGGTTCTTGGACAAAAAACAGTGAAAATGATGAAAAGACGATGCAAAAGTGGACTTTGACCAACAAACAGAAGACTCTTGATCAAGCCTACATCAAAGATAAAATTCACAAAGTACAAGACAATGCAAGGTCCAAGATTACAAAGCGAACGGTTAAAAGTCCACCGTAATTATTCACTAGAGATCTGGATGAAACATGAAAGCTATTTTAATAAAAGAACCAAATAATAAGGAAGCCCAAAGACAGAAGAGCCCACAAAAGATTCAAGGCCCAATACTTCCTTTTAAAGAGACAGAGACATAAAATTTTACCAAAGCTTGAATTCTACTTTGACTAGGTCTTCCTAAGGATATTTTGGTAAATGTAGACGTGCGAATCAATTGTAACCTAGGGTTTCCTATCCTCTATAAATAGGAACTCTAAATCATTGTAAAGGCTATGCCTCCCTTCATTAATAAATTTCAGAATTCTTTTGGAGAGCATCAAGTTGTAAGTTCTTTATTTTCTGCCCTAGGATAATTTTCTATTCTTGCCCTAGTTAAATTTAATTCTTTGCCCTAGTTAATCTTTTATTCTCTGCCCTAGATAAATGTTCTTCAATTCGCTAATGAGTGAGTAGTCTCCTCGCTTGTTAGGGTTAGATCTGGGGAAGGTTTGAGAGACGAAGATCTCTCATCCCCTTTCTTGCCCGTCATATATTTTCCTAGGACTTTATGCGTACATGCACATACCGTTCCCTAGGCACCATATCCATCGAGGTAGTAGTGATACCGTAGTATAAAGGCCCGGTTGTGATGGTTTTCCATGGAGGTTAGGGTAAGGATTTCTAAAGGAAGGACAAGAACCTAGAGAAAGAAACATCTTTCCAAATGGTTCTAATCCCTTTTATTAATAATTACCATAACACCTAATTAGATCTTCATATGGGTATAGAAAGCGGTGAGATTTATTGACTTTCTAAACTTAACTTAGACCTAACCCTAGCAAGATTTAGATATAGATTAATTTAGTTTTAGATTTAAACAATCCGGCTCCCATCGGAATTAACTCATAAGAGCGACTAGGAAATTCACAAAATCCCTGTGGACCGACCCGTACTCACCGGCTAACTACCAAGCGACGCCGTTCTTGATTGCAGTAATAGATAGTTTTTGAGATCAATCAAATGGCGCCGTTGCCGGGGATGGCGTGTTATTTCCTTTTTGCAATTTCGGGTTAATCAAAATTAAAAAAATCATAAAAATCTGAAAAATCACAAAAAAATATAAAAATATATCATCTGTTATTTTTGGAAAGGGTATTTTGTTGTTTAAATCTTGCAGGATATACAATCGAAACGGATCTGGAAATTTCCAGAAAGCAAAACAAGAAGAACCGCGGAGATCTGGAGAGAGAAAAAAAAAAACCTGTGCCGAAGTGACCAACCGGCGGCGGTTCCACGGTCTTAGGGTGCTTTTGCGGCGGTTCCACGGTGGGGTGAGGGATCGGTTCCCCAAAAAAAAAAGTCTGAAGCGCGGTTTAAAAAAAAAATAAAAACAGTTCCGCCACTGCAAATCTCTGTGAGTTTTCTCTCTCCTCTTTTACAAATCTCCGATATATCTTCTGAAAAATCTCCTGCAGGATTCTTTGCGCTTAACAAAAAATCTTTTCCTTTCCAAATAACAAATCTTATGCAGGATTCGTTGCGCTATGCTTAAAATAATAATTGATTGTAAGTGATCTTTTCTGATTTGCATATCCTTAATTTTTTTGCTAAAAATATGTTTCCAAATAAAGAGCAAGAGAAAAAAGGAAAATTTTAATTAGAAAACTTGCAAACTTTGAAATTCACACAAAAAAGATTTGATTGCAAGTGATTTACTGTTTTGCATATCTTTAATCGGATTTTAAGGGGCTTTTGACCAATTCAGATTGGGTGGGGATTTCATCACCCTTTCCAGGACCCCAGGAATCACATAAAGCATTTGCATTGACCAATCTTTAATTAAAAAATACTAGACTCAGCCCTAAGGACTTCGAGCTCAATAGGACAGAGGACTAGTTATAGGCATCGACCGTTTATCCTAACCTGACTTTGCGGTGTCTAGGCAAGTGTGTCTAAGGAAAATGGTTACTTAATTAGGACCGCTACTTGTAGCGGGGAGCCTCCCACTTACCTGGCACTTACCTGCTCGCAATTGGCGGTGAAGAGGCGGTTTGAAATCCTATTTCTAGCCCTTTGGAACAGTTAGGAGCTGTCTAGCTGACCTAGGTGACCCTAGATCTAGGATTGATTGTGCATTTCTGGTTATTTGCATTTGTGTCTTAGCCCTTTATCGAAAATTTTTGCAAAACAAATAAAAAAGAATAATAAGAGGAATTTTTTATTTATAAAAAGACTTGCAACTTTTGTCACTGAGAAATCCTTGCACCACCTACCTTCTTCATCTTCTCTTTCTTCTATCATGGGTACCCCACATCATAAATCTCTTGCCGAACTTTGGTATCCCGAACTTAATTTTGCGTCGTACGTTAATGTGTTCGATCAATTTAAAGACGATCCTTCCGTGCCAAAAATTTCGTTGAAAGATCAAATAGAAGCGTCTAGGAGAAACAGTTTTACTTTACAACCCACTTTGTGTCAACCAAGTCAACCTTTACCACCTTCATATATTGATATCACTTTTTCGAGTCCAGCTGTAACTCCTAAACCGATGTCCATTGCTGAGCATATTGCTCAATCTCGTAGCCGATCTTTCACCCCTCTCCACACATCTAGTTCTAGGGATCCACACGACTATTCACCTTTTTATCCATATGTTGACCCTACCCCTGTCCAATCACCCACTTCCTACCAGTCCTACCCGACCTTCCCACCCTCACTAGACATTGATTCTACATAGCCTGTTGGGAGTTTTGCATATCCACACAATTTCGAATCTTTTACCGAAACTCCCTTACCACCCAAGTCTAGTTTGGAAGAGTCGTTGGAGGCGTATATCGCAGTAACAAACAAAATGGTTAGGAATGTGGAAGCGTCCGTGGCCGCCCTTATGCAACCTGCTGAACCGGTAGCTAGTTTCCCACTAGCTTCCAATTTTTCAATGCATGAGGAGGCGGTTGGACAGAATGAGAATGTGAGAGGATTTCCAAATCAAACCTACCCTTACCCAATTGAAATCCACAACTCCGGTTTTCCATCGATTGCCCTAAATAGTTTACCTGTTGAAAATAAAAACGAGTTGTGTGATTTTGTAGTGTTTGATTTGCCAAATTGTGAGGAACCCCTTTTGAGTGAAACCGCACCTAATCCTTTCGATATTTACACCTCCCATCTAGAACCTAAATCGATAGATATCCATGCTTTTGACGAGGTGTCTAAGAAAATTGACTTTCACTTGATTGAGGATATAGACGCCGGGAATATGTCGGATGATGAACCTGTCGATTTAATTGAGATTTTATGTTCAAATCATCATCCCGAGTTATTAAATGTTTCTCCCGAATCTCATATGTATCTTGACTTTGATGATAATGGCATGGATGAGTTGAATCTTGAGGAGAATTATAAGGATAGTATTGAGGAGAGTTTTGATGATCATATTGAGGTTGAACTATTTTTGTTTGATATGTCTGATTTTCCAATTCATTCTCTTGAACCTTTACCTATATCACCCTCCCTCCTTTCCATCGTTCCGACCACGCCTAATATCACGCTTGAAGACTGTGAGCTTGAAAATTTTTCCTTTGAATCTGACACAGTTCTCACAGCCGATAACACTTACGAGTGTTTCACTTTTTCGGACGATATTGATGACTCACCGCCCGAATTTGAGTCCTTTACATTTTCAGATGAGTTAGTTGAGCCATCAGACTCGGTTGCTTACAGTAGTTTCGAACCATTAATGGAATCTTTCAAGTTCGAGACAGTTTACTACGGTGAGAATGATACTATCCATAATTCACTTCCTTTCGTCTTTCCCATTGTTCCGACCGTACAAGAGACCGTTACGCTTTCATCTCCAATACCAAGTTCGGCGTACCCATGTTTTCTTGCGAATCTTGAGGGATTTGACCCCATTTCTCGACGGGTTGATAGGTTAGCGCAATCGCTTTTAACACATCGGTCATCACAAATTGCGCTAATTTATTCACTCGCTTTACACCCTCAAGATCGTACTCCACTTCTTTCTTCTTTCCGCCCTTCTTCTCCTCCACCGAGACCATATTCCACCCTTCTTCTCATTCGGTCTCGTGTGCTTCTCATTTCTTTCCTTTACATCCTATTCTTTCACCAACTCGGCCATTACCACGATAAGATTTTTGAATGGTTGGTGCTAACCTTTGGCTTGTGTAAGGCCAAGCTTAAGTTTGGGGGGGAACCTTGTTGTATATATGTATATATATTTTTGTTTTCTTTTTCTATAAAAAATAATTTTTTTTTTAAAACATTAAAAAAAAAAAATTATAAATAAATAAACAAACAGGGGAATACCGGCATTTTGACCTTCTTGGTTTAGCATGACAGTGAGGACACTGTCAAGTTTAAGTTTGGGGGTATGCTCGGTACGTCTTCTTCCTTCGCATTCATTTGTACATATTTTTGCATTTGCATATTTATTTGAAAACCCATAAAAATTGAAATTTTTTGAAAAATTATAAAAATTATTGTATTCAATTTTGGCTTATTTGACTAGAGTTTGACAAATAGGTTAACTGGTTAGGAACAACTAGATCTTAGACTTAGTAAATTAAAAACCCTAAAAATAACCTTCCTTAAAGTTTAACGGTAGAAAGTATATGTCTTTGTAGTTTATTTAGAAATAGGCAAATTTTGAGTTCACTTCTTGGGCTAAGTCAAAATAAGGGAAGAGTATTGATGTTCTTATTAGAGTATAAGTTTGAAAAATAGTTCCTAGCTTAAGTCTAGATTCTGAAACGTATACCCTACAATTTGCATAATCACGCACCTTGAAACTTAGAATAGTAGAAGAGACCTTGAAATGCTCTTGTCTAAAGTCCTTAGTACGAAGAAAATTAAAAGAAAAAAAGTGTGAATAAAGAATAAAAAAAATGAACACTGGTTTTTGTGATTACTTAAGGCTAAAAAATAGAAAAAATATTTAGCGAGGGTGCTTCATCACCTAGTGCCTTAGACCAACTGGTTTGGGAGTCACTGCTAAAGCCTTGGGTGTTGCAAGACTAGGAATTACGCTTTAATGTGCAAACATATTTTGTAATCGGTTGTTGGTACCTCAAGAAGTATTAACGGTCGCATGAAGGATGTGTAAGCAAAATTCATTTAAAAAATTCACCAATTAAGAAGTGCTTTGGACAACGGACAAGAGTACGATTGCTTGATTTGAATTTCCAAGTGTAGGGGTGATTTATACACACACGTAGGGGTATGTGATTGGGATTTAGATGAGAGAAAGGAGTGAAGAATAGAACTTGTATCTTGAGTAGAATTGATAAAAATTCCTAAGTGGAGATGGAACCTTAGAAGGAAAACTTAAGAGATGCCGAAAGCTAAGTAAGTCTATAAAACATATATAATCTTAAGTTAAATGATGAGGAAGTGTGAAGAATATGAGTGGATAATTTACAAGTAAAAGATAATAGAATTCTTAGTTAGAAAACCTAATTGGAGAACAAAAGTTAATGGGCCGAATTGATAGGATTTTGTGGGTAGTATCCGCTGAAAACTCTCAGGAGACAACACTCCTCCTACTAGGGACACCTAGAGGTTTAACGGCTTGTTGCACGTGCTCAGTGCAATCGCGTTTCCCTGCGAAAGTGCGGTTAGTTTTTTTTGTAGAGAATAAAAAAATAAGTTTGCTCGAGGACGAGCAAAAGATAAGTTTGGGGGTATTTGTTCATACCATAATATTGCATTATTATATTCCCCATTCTTATTCGTTTTATAAATAAACAGGTGCTTTTGACGCATGTCTGCTACATATTACAGGTTACAGGTTCTTGGACAGAAAACAGTGAAAATGATGAAAAGACGATGCAAAAGTGGACTTTGACCAACAAACAGAAGACTCTTGATCAAGCCTACATCAAAGATAAAATTCACAAAGTACAAGGCAATGCAAGGTCCAAGATTACAAAGCGAACGGTTAAAAGTCCACCGCAATTATTCACTGGAGATCTGGAAGAAACATGAAAGCTATTTTAATAAAAGAACTAAATAATAAGGAAGCCCAAAGACAGAAGAGCCCACAAAAGATTCAAGGCCCAATACTTCCTTTTAAAGAGACAGAGACATAAAATTTTACCAAAGCTTGAAGTCTACTTTGACTAGGTCTTCCTAAGGATATTTTGGTAAATGTAGACGTGCGAATCAATTGTAACCTAGGGTTTCCTATCCTCTATAAATAGGAACTCTAAATCATTGTAAAGGCCATGCCTCCCTTCATTAATAAATTTCAGAATTCTTTTGGAGAGCATCAAGTTGTAAGTTCTTTATTTTCTGCCCTAGGATAATTTTCTATTCTTGCCCTAGTTAAATTTAATTCTTTGCCCTAGTTAATCTTTTATTCTCTGCCCTAGATAAATGTTCTTCAATTCCCTAATGAGTGAGTAGTCTCCTCGCTTGTTAGGGTTAGATCTGGGGAAGGTTTGAGAGACGAAGATCTCTCATCCCCTTTCTTGCCCGTCATATATTTTCCTAGGACTTTATGCATAATGCACATACCGCTCCCTACGACACCCTATCCATCGAGGTAGCGGTGATACCGTAGTATAAAGGCCCGGTTGTGATGGTTTTCCATGGAGGTTAGGGTAAGGATTTCTAAAGGAAGGACAAAAACCTAGAGAAAGAAACATCTTTCCAAATGGTTCTAATCCCTTTTATTTATAATTACCATAACACCTAATTAGATCTTCATATGGGTATAGAAAGCGGTGGGATTTATTGACTTTCTAAACTTAACTTAGACCTAACCCTAGCAAGATTTAGATATAGATTAATTTAGTTTTAGATTTAAACAATCCGGCTCCCATCGGAATTAACTCGTAAGAGCGACTAGGAAATTCATAAAATCCCTATGGACCGACCCGTACTCACCGGCTAGCTACCAAGCGACGCCGTTCTAGATTGCGGTAATAGATAGTTTTTGAGATCAATCAGAGAGCTTTTTTCATGAGAGAGAAAGAAGATGATAGAATGAGCTCTCATAATGCAACCATGCTCACAAAAGCAAAAAATAATAATGATAATAATAATAATCAAGTATTGTGATGGTTAGTTTCAATGACCATTATCATTTCATGCAATTATTGCATTTTTGTAAAGAACAACAAGTAAACAAAAGTCATAGCAATGAAATGATGATGGTCAACAAGTCAACAATGGCCAACCGGTCAACAAAGTCAACAGAAGTCAAATGTTCAACTCAACCATGACACAATAATCCTTAATTAATATTATTAATCATATTATTTCTCATTCTCATTAGGATTTAGAAAAAGTCAACGGTCAACAAGTCAACCAAAGTCAAATGGTCAACAAGTCAACCAAAGTCAAATGGTCAACAACCCTAATAAGAATTCTCTGCCTCTGCCTCTGTCAACTGTGCATACATACCCGCATCCGTATTCCATGGAACACGAATACACTGAGATAAAACCAATCCTAAAACAAATACTAGGATCTGGCTGAAACCAAAGCCCGCTAGTAATAAATGCCCGGACACTAAAACGTGCACAAGTGCGCGAGTGTGAACGAACCCTGTCGCAAAACCATGCGACCTCTACTCTGTTTTGTCCAAAGGCGAGTAACCCTCTGTGTGGGACTCTAAAGGCTCGACACTACGCTGGCAGTAGGTTTAACCATAGGCCGCAAGCGGTACTAGCTGTACGTAACGGTCCCCAGGTAGATGCCGACAAGAAGATCGATGAGGTGAACCCATCCTAACTCCTACTGAGCCTGAGTGTGACAATCTCCGTACAGTCTGGTCTGTTCGTCTGAGAATATCGCATGGCGGGCCTAGGGGGCGGTAAACGTCAGTCCCCTAATATCGGTACAAGTCGTGTCGGAGTGTAGCCCAAAACACCATGAGAATCTACTGGAAAACCTACCAGCAATTCTCGCTTGCCCTGGCCAGGGACGACAATGTGTAATGGCTCTCCTAGACACAGCGCGATATCAACTCCCAATACCGGGAGAGACGAATCCTGTTTAACCGTCACTGCCTCCAAGTGCTTCGGGACTGCACCCAACTACTACCTGTTTGCACGACTCAGTAGAGCCGTGGTAGGGTAGTAATCTAAGAACAGTGGGAACACACTCGAGGCGAAGTGACAGTGTCAAGTCAGCGGACTAAGCTGTACTCATGTCACCTGGGAACTGTTAACTGACGATAGGTATAATACCAACCAACAGTTCCCGACGAGTCCTGTCCAGTGTACTCGTAACCTAATGAGCACCTGCATACTATCTCTAGTACGACGTACTGATGGCTGTGGGACAGACCATCTCCCCTGCTGGGAAGAGAAGCGTATGCACCAGTCTACTCTGGAGTATCGATGCCCTGTCTCGATAATCCTACGACTAGGGACCAAAATAAAGATATGCTTATAGACTATCCAGCCCCCACTAGTATGACCGCCATCACAACGCCGGTAGTCAAGCAAAATTCCTAAGGGCTCTACCAATATATTTTCAGCGATATGTTAAAAGAAATATATACACATATTAAGATAGAAACAAACCAAGTAGCATACTGCTATATCGAGAAAGACTGTCATAAACCCGTATATACATATCCCAAGCCTCCAAAATGTATTATACAAACTAGTACTATACAATAATGGCCTATAGGGCATACATATCTAACAATCTCCCACTTGCACTAAAGGCCATTAATTGGTGTACCGCATACCCAACGTCTGCACTAAGGCCAGCTGCTGGCGTACCGCATACCCAATAGCTCAAAAAGTCGCTCGAACTGTGTTTGAGGGAGGGCCTTTGATCCGCCGTGTTGTCTTTTGTGTCCACTCTCCGTACCTCGATCTCCTGGCGATCAATGATCTCCCTGATCAGGTGATACCGCCTCAAGATGTGTCTGGATTTCTGATGGGACCTTGGTTCCTTCGCTAAAGCTATAGCCCCATTGTTATCGCAATACAAAGGTATTGGGTCAACAATGGACGGAACCACCTGAAGTTCACTAATAAACTTCTTCATCCAGACCGTCTCTTTTGCGGCATCGCTTGGAGTAATGTATTCATCCTCCATTGTCGAGTCTGCGACGGTATCCTGTTTGGAACTCCTTCAACATACCGCCCCTCCGTTGAGGGTAAACACAAAACCCGAGACAGATTTGCTGTCATCTTTGTCACTCTGGAAGCTTGAATCGGTAAAGGACTCGACCATGAGGTCTCCATTACCGTAAACCAGGAACATCTCCTTAGTCCTTCTCAGGTACTTGAGAATGTTCTTCACTGCTGTCCAGTGGCCCTCACCTGGGTTTGACTGATACCGGCTCACCACGCTCAGCGCGTAAGCTACATCTGGTCTTGTACATAGCATCGCATACATTATAGATCCTACCGCCGAAGCGTAGGGTATAGTGCTCATGCGAACCCTCTCCTCGTCAGTCTTAGGAGACATCTTCTTAGAGAGGGTGATTCCGGGCAATGCGGGTATATTACCGCACTTGGAATCTTCCATACTAAATCTCTTTAGTACGGTCTCTATGTACTTGGACTGCGAAAGTCCTAGTAGTCTCCTGGATCTATCTCTATAGATCTTGATCCCCAGAATGTATGAGGCATCACCCAGGTCCTTCATGGAGAACCGTTGTGACAAGAATAGCTTGACCGATTGTAGCATAGGAATGTCATTTCCTATCAAAAGAATGTCGTCCACGTACAAGACTAGGAACACGACAGTTCGTCCTACAATCTTCTTATAGACACAAGGTTCATCTTCGTTCTTGATGAAATCAAATTCCTTGATTGCCTCATCAAAACAGATGTTCCAGCTCCGCGATGCCTGCTTTAATCCATAAATGGATTTAAGCAACTTGCACACCTTCCCGCTGCTATCACTGTCTACGAAACCTTCTGGCTGATCCATGTAAACGCACTCTTCCAAATAGCCGTTTAGAAAAGCCGTTTTAATGTCCATCTGCCAGATTTCATAGTCATGGAAGACAGCAATGGCAAGTAGGATCCGAATGGATTTGAGCATAGCCACTGGAGAAAAAGTTTCGTCATAGTCCACACCAGGTCTTTGACGAAAACTTTTTGCAACGAGTCTAGCCTTATAGGTTTCCACCTGCCCATCTACACCAAGTTTCCTTTTGTAGATCCATTTGCATCCAACGGGTTTTACCCCAGGTGGAGCAATATCCAAGGTCCACACTTTATTGGTGTACATGGACTCCATTTCGGATTGCATTGCTTCCAGCCACTTATCAGAGTCCCTACTGATAATGGCCTGCCTGAAACTGGTAGGGTCATCTTCTTCCAAGATGCAATCCTTTCGATCCCCGTTTAAGAGAAAACCGTAGTATCTCTCGGGCGGATGAGAAATCCTACCAGATCTGCGGAGTGGCTGAGGTTCGTCTGGGGTTATTGAATCCTGAGGTTCTGTCAAATCTTCAGTTTCAGTTTGTGGTCGCTGAATTTCTTCCAATTCTACCGTGCTCCCACTAATTTCGTTTCTATGAAAACGGCATGCTGAGCAACAAACACCTTCTGTTCCTCGGTGTGGTAGAACAGATATCCATAACCATTCTTTGGATATCCCACAAACTTACATAAAACTGACCGTGCCTCCAGTTTATCTGGTTTATGTCTTTTAACATATGCCGGACAACCCCATATCTTAAATCTTTTAAGATATGGTCTCTTTCCATTCCATATCTCGAATGGAGTCTTAGGCACTGATTTAGACGGAACATCATTCAATAGATATGCTGCTGTTAAAAGCGCATGTCCCCAAAATGAAAGAGGCAACTCAGCACTACTTATTATGGAGCGAACCATATCCAATAGGGTACGATTCCTCCACTCTGATACACCGTTGTGCTGTGGTGTATAAGGGGGAGTAAGCTGAGAGAGAATACCATTCTCTTTTAAGTAATCTAGGAATTCCGTGCTTAAGTACTCCCCTCCTCTATCAGACCGGAGGATCTTGATACTTTTGCCAGTCTGGTTCTCTACTTCGTTTCTGAATTCCTTGAATTTCTCAAAAGCTTCAGATTTGTATTTCATCAGATACACATATCCGAACCTAGAGAGATCGTCAGTGAATGCGATGAAGTAAGAGAACCTACCCCTTGCATGTATAGACATTGGACCACATACATCACTATGTATGAGTCCCAAGAGCTCTGTTGCTCTTTCTCCATGTCCGGTGAACGGAGATTTGGTCATCTTCCCTTTGAGACAAGACTGAAAAGTTTCATAAGATGAAAACTCGAACGTATTCAAGAGTCCATCTTTATGCAACTTACTTAGTCTTTTCTCTCCGATATGACCAAGTCTACAATGCCACAAGTAGGATTCATTCGTATTTGAATTCTTCCTCTTGCTTGTGTCTTGTACATTGAGAACTGTATTCTGATTTAGAACGTAGATACCATTACACAGTGTACCTTCTGCAACCAGTACCTTATGAAGGTAGATGTTCATGATATTTCTATCAAGAACAAAGTTATATCCATCTTTATCGAGTAAAGAAACTGATATGATGTTGCAAACCATGGAAGGTACATAGTAGCAATCGTTCAAAATCATAGTATTGCCATTTGGCAACACTAGGTGATATTCACCGACGGCTGCAGCATTAACTTGTGCTCCGTTCGCTACCCTGAGCGACATATCACCAGGTACAACTTTCCTACTTTTTCTCAGTCCCTGCAATAGATTACAGATATAAGATCCTGATCCGGTATCAAGTACCCAGGAGGTAGGGCTGACCGTAAAGCAGTTCTCAATTACAAGAACACCTGAAGTAGATGCAAAACTATGCTTCTTCTTCAACTGGCTATCCTGGGAATCCATACAATCCTCTTTCCCTTGCTCATACTTATGACTGCTGTCACAAGTTAGAGCCGAACCGACGTTCCCCAGCCCCGAATAAGAATTCGGATCGGTCAAGCGATACATTTTATTAGCTTGATTAGGGCGTGAAATGGTTGCTACCTGGGGAGAGAGAAAAGAAACACTCAGCGTGCACTCTTGCAAGATTAGATTGGTTTATTAGTTTATCTAACCAGGATGGCTCCCACTGTTTCCTCAAATTCTTCTTCAAACCTTTAAAAGAAGAACTAGTCAGGATTAATCGCACGTTACAATACTTGCTTAACCTTTCAGCCAGGCTAGTGTTGGTACTTCGAGGGAGGTTTTCCAATGCTTTCACGAAGTTCCTTAATTAAAGAACCTCTTTTTCCTGGAGGCGTAGCCCCGCTAACACCGTTCTAGACACCTACTTGGTTTATAGCATTGATTGTTAAGTGAAATAATCTCCCGAGAGTAATCCAACTCATCAGTGGGATCGGGATCCAACTATCATTGTGTGATGACCTAGATGGAATCCACTCTAGTCACCACACTCCAGAAGGTATGCTAAATCTGAAAGTTTCAGTTTCTTTAGAAACTCCCGATGTGGTTTTTGCCCCTAACGATTTATGACCTTGACTAGGTCAACAAACTATAAACCGTTAGTCAAGTTCTACCCGTCATTATCTTGATTGCATTAGACCCACCCATACGTGCCCTTGACTAGGTCAACAAGGCCGCACGACTATCCTAACCAATCACATTTGCAATGCACAGAAAAATATCATCTAGCTACCGTTCACCACGCCTTGACTAGGTCAACAAATACAACACGAATACTAAATAATACCAATCCGAAATGACGGAGGGCTACGGCTGGGTTTTTGGCGAAAAACCCATTAACGTAATGAACTTGATATCGTTGAAGGAACATGATTGCCTTTTTGAAAATATAGTGGCGAAAACTCTTGCTAAAGAGGTCACTCCCTTTGAAGGGATCTCGGCTCTTTCCTCGTCGAATGAGGTGCAGGATATTCTAACCTGAATACCTCGATGCAAAGCAAGAATAATCGACTATAGTGAAGTTATTACCCTGACGCAAACTTTTGTCTAAGGGGTCACTCCCGATGAGGGGATCTCGGCCCTTGCCTCGTCGAATGAGGTGCTGGGCATTCATAACCGAATATCTCTGTGCAAAACAAAAGTGAACGTCCTTGCAATAACAGCTTTTTGAAAATTGTTCCAACAACGTCGTTTTAGGTTTGTTTTCTTGCATTAATTTAATACGTCCCATCAGTTAATCCTACTATTGCAGAAAACAACGAAAATATGACGTACGCTTATGCCATCTGCATTCGTCACGGGGCCCCGTCATCACCTGTTAGGTTACTTAACTAACGACAGAGCGTGGGCTGGACTAGCGCGGATGAAAAACATAAGCAACGCCTAAATAGATATTATATGTATAGATATATACATTCGTCAGATGCAATGATAGCCATTCCAGATCACAGATGAACACATTGGATATGCTAGGAATCCGTGTTTCGTTCGAGCCTGCAATGAAAGACGGATTACACGATCGTGATGAATAGCCAAACCCCACCCTAGACCCCTACGGGTGCGGCAAACTACCCGCTAAATACCCGAAGTGAAGCAGCCTTCCTCAACACCGTGAGTAGGCCACTCAGCACTTCAACGTACCCGGTAGTTTGTGGACCCCACCTTGGGTCTATCCTAGGACCAAAAACATTAAAAGAAATAATATACAATGGCGGCTACAACCTCATCCCGGATGTGCGGCCATAAAAATAATATTACATCAAATGAAAAGTTAAAGAAAACTCTCATCTCACAACCCCCCGGCTATTCATCCGCGATAATCCAACGAATTCATATACACAAACCATCAACATTACAGATCACAGATATGCACAACCCCCACTAATCGACCTATAGCGATTAGCCGACGTTCAGTGCATATATTACATTACAGATATAACCATTTAGCCAAAGTTTATAGAATTCCGATCAAAATACAAATTTGTAACTACCCCCAAAAATAACATTTTTCTCTGGATAATCTGGGCAGAAAAAAGTATCTCAAAAATCCTAAAATAGCAAACAGAGGAATCTGCAACAAATTTGAGCCGCGGCCGAGTCAACTAGGCCGCGGATCCGCGGCGGAACACATGGTTCCGCCGTGCTTCCGCGGCGAGTTGGCCGAGTCGTGGGCTCAAATTTCTTGACAATTCCCAGAAAACCTTGCTTGTATTTTTCATGTCATACAAAATATTTTTAGGCCTGTTTTGAAAATCGACAAAAAACACATTTTTTCGGTCTGTTTTCGGGATTTTTTCCGGATCAAAATTCTAAACACTTTGCTAACAGTTATTTGTTGCTTAGCTAGGCTCTGATACCACTGTTAGGTTCACGTTACCCACCCCGGTTCTTTCGGGGAGGCGGAATAGATAAAAATCAAAATTTTCTTAACTAGGTAACATGGACCATGCAATAAGGATCTTTGCTAAACAAGAACTAACAAATATACTATAAGTTTTAGCTACTATGTAGAATGGTTATACCTAGGTCTTGAACTCCTTCTCTTCTTATGGTGGTTCACCTCCTTGCTTGCTCCTCGTAGTGGCTTGAACGACTTCTCCTCGTCGTCTCCTCTTTGCCGTAGATGGATCCACCCGAGGGCCTCGAACTTGAGCTCTTATCTCAACCTAGAGATAACTAAGGTGCTTGGTGTGCTAAACCTAGAACCTTAGAATGAGTAGAGAAGAGTTATGGTGGTTTTGTCTCAAAGGTTCATGATTTCCAACTCATGGAACACTTGAACCTTGAGAGAGGAAGAGGGAGAGCTTTTTTCATGAGAAAGAAAGAAGATGATAGAATGAGCTCTCATAATGCAACCATACTCACAAAAGCAAAAAATAATAATGATAATAATAATAATCAAGTATTGTGATGGTTAGTTTCAATGACCATTATCATTTCATGCAATTATTGCATTTTTGTAAAGAACAACAAGTAAACAAAAGTCATAGCAATGAAATGATGATGGTCAACAAGTCAACAATGGCCAACCGGTCAACAAAGTCAACAGAAGTCAAATGTTCAACTCAACCATAAAACAATAATCCTTAATTAATATTATTAATCATATTATTTCTCATTCTCATTAGGGTTTAGAAAAAGTCAACGGTCAACAAGTCAACCAAAGTCAAATGGTCAACAAGTCAACCAAAGTCAAATGGTCAACAACCCTAATGAGAATCCTCTGCCTCTGTCAACTGTGCATACACACCCGCATCCGTGTTCCAAGGAACACGAATACCTTGAGACAAAACCAATCCCAAAACAAATACTAGGATCTGGCTTAAGCCAAAGCCCGCTAGTAATAACTGCCCGGACACTAAAATGTGCACAAGTGCGCGAGTGTGAACGAACCCTGTTGCAAAACCATGCGACCTCTGTTGGGTTAACCTAGCACCTCATGAAGGGTTTAGAAGCATCACATGTACCAAAGATTGAATTTTTAGGGTGCTAAGTTAACAAACAAAGAATCGTTCCTAGAAAAATTAGGGTTTCAAAATTTGCATATCATCTCATGAAAGAAAAACTAGGGTTTTGAGAGTATAACCTTTGTAGCTCCCTACGCTAGACTCCTTGGCTACTTGGGGTTTGGAAAAGCTCCGCTTGAACTCCTCTAGGTCACCGATGATCCATCCGGAGTCCGCTTTGTCCAAGCTAGCAACTTCGCAAGATCAAGAATGAAAATCGAAGCTAACACTCTAAACAGGTGGGCAAGACTTGTGTAGAATGATGTTGTGGTGGCTTTTCTCACTTCAAAATCCTATCTTGATGAATAATTTGCTCACTAGATAAATCTAGAGAGCAAAGTATGAAGGAGGAAGAAGATGGTGGCCTTTTAGAATATGAGATAAGAAAACCTCTCTTTGAAAAATAGAAAATATATCTTTATATATTTTTTATCTCTCATCTCAAACCATGGTTGAACAATTACTGAACTTGAGTTAAAAACCAAAAGGAAAAGCAATCCATGGTTAAATGGTGGGTGAGTGTGGTTAGGTCAAGAAGAGTGTAGAAAGCATCCATGAATTATCCTTTTATTTTCTTTTGTTTTTAAATCAAATGCAATAATAATTTATATAGAAATCAAACCATGGTGTGAGTCTTATATTGCCACCATTTTCATGTATGTACAACCATGAAGGATGTATGTATGTATGTGTGTGTGTATGTACATCCATATGTGCATGAATCTAAAAGAAAGAAAACATACATGCATGCATACATCCATCATGTACAAGAAAAGATTTTAAGTGAGAAAACTAATGGTTAAATGATAAATCAACACTTGATTTATCAATCCGGCCATATCACATATGACCCCACCAAAAGAAAGCCGCCCGATCAATATACGGTATCCTATACGCGCATTTTAATCGGGTCCATGCGCATATCGCATACGCGCACCACAACGTTTCGTCTGGACTAGGTAACTCCTTTGTGAGACTCTAAGACTCGTTAATACGCCGGCAGTGGGTGATGATCATATCAAGCACCCCCAAGCCGCAAACGGTCAGCTAAACGTAACGGCCGCCCGAGTATTGAACGATCAGAAGAAAACAAGCGAACCTGCTACAACTCCCGTCGAGCCAACCGGCAACACTACCGTGCAGTCCGGTCTCCTCGTCTGATATGTCGCATATCAAGTCTAGGGGTGGTAAACGTCGGACCCCAATAACCGATAAGTCATGCTGATATGAGGCTCATAACAGGTCGAGAAACTACTGGTAACACTTACCAGCAAATCTCTAAAACAGCCCTGGCCAGGGATTTCCCTGTTACGGCCAATCGAGCACAGTGCAACATCAACCCCCAATATCGAGAGAGACGAAACCCCTCCTATCGCTCATTGCCTCCATGTGACTCGGGGCTGTACCCAAAAACCACTGTTTTGCACGCCCTCATGGACGTGGTAAGGTGGAAATCAAAGCACAGTGGGAATCACACAAGACTCCATGACGATCTCGGGTCTACAGACTAACCTGCACAAGTGTCACCTGAGAACTGCCATCTGACGTGAGGTATAATACCATCTGGGAGTTCTCGGCGAGTCCGTCCAGTGTACCTAGTCTCCACTGAGCACCCGTATACCATCTTTGATGTCAAACACCAATGGATATGGGATCATCCATCGCCCATCTCATGGGTCGAGAAGCGTATACGCTAGTCTACACTGGTATGTCGTTGCCCCGTCTCGATACACCCACGACTAGGGACCTTGAAGGATGTACTTATGGACTACCATGCCCCCACTAGTATGATCCGCATCATAGTCCAGGTAGTCAAGTACACATCCTAAGGGCTTTACCAACATGTAACTATAAGACAGTATAAAGAGACTAGTATACATGTTAAGATAAAGAGTAACCAGATAGCATACTATCATATCGAGCAAGAAAGTCATCTCTATATATGTCCAAGCATCCAATATAATATACATCATCTGTACAATACTGGCCTCTAGGGCATACATACAACTAACAATCTCCCACTTGCACTAGGGCCAGCTGCTGTAGTATCGCATACCGAGCATCCCGAAGAGTCTCTCAAACTGTATCTGGGGAATATCCTTCGTGAGTGGATCCGCTGTGTTGTTCTTCGTGTCAACCCTCCTGACCTCGATCTCCCGGCGATCAACTATCTCCCGGATCAGGTGATACCGCCTCAGAATATGCCTGGATCGCTGATGGGACCTGGGTTCCTTGGCCAAAGCCACCGCTCCATTGTTATCGCAATTCAAAGGTATTGGATGCTCAATGGATGGAACCACTCCAAGTTCAGTAATGAATTTCTTGATCCAGACAGCCTCTTTGGCAGCATCGTTGGCAGCGATGTATTCAGCCTCCATCGTCGAGTCTGCCACGGTTTCCTGCTTGGAACTCTTCCAGCTAACCGCCCCTCCGTAAAGGGTAAAGACAAATCCCGACTGCGACTTAGAGTTGTCCTTATCACTCTGGAAGCTCGAATCGGTAAAGGAATCCACTTGGAGTTCTCCGTTACCATACACCAAGAGCATCTCTTTAGTCCTTCGCAAGTACTTGAGAATGCTCTTCACAGCTGTCCAGTGACTCTCTCCAGGATCAGCTTGATACCTGCTCACTACACTTAGTGAGAATGCTACATCGGGTCTGGTACATAGCATCGCGTACATGATAAAGCCTACAGCCGAAGCATAGGGTATCCCTTGCATGCGAGCTCTCTCCAAATCAGTCTTGGGAGACATCTCTTTGGAGAGAGTGACTCCAGAGATCGTGGGTAAGTTCCCACGCTTGGATTCTTCCATACTAAACCTCTTTAGTATGGTGTCAATGTACCTGGATTGGGACAATCCCAATATCCGTTTGGATCTATCTCTATAGATCCTAATCCCCAATATACATGAGGCATCACCAAGATCTTTCATTGAGAATCTTTGTGATAAGAAGAGCTTGACCGATTGCAGCATAGGAATGTCATTTCCTATCAAGAGTATGTCGTCCACGTACAATACGAGGAAGACAACCTTACTATCTGCTACCTTCTTGTAAATACAAGGTTCATCTACGTTTTTGACGAAATCAAACTCTTTGATAACGACGTCAAAGCAAATGTTCCAACTCCGCGATGCTTGCTTTAATCCATAAATGGATTTAAGCAGCTTGCACACCTTTCCGCTGCTCCTACTATCTACGAAGCCCTCTGGCTGAGTCATGTACACGCACTCTTCTAAATCACCGTTTAGAAAGGCGGTCTTAACATCCATTTGCCAGATTTCGTAGTCATGATATGCAGCGATGACAATCATGATCCGAATGGATTTAAGCATAGCCACTGGAGAAAAGGTTTCGTCATAGTCCACACCTGGTCTTTGACGAAAACCCTTTGCAACAAGTCTAGCTTTGAAAGTCTCCACTTTCCCATCTACACCAAGTTTTTTCTTGAAGATCCACTTGCTCCCAATGGATTTTACCCCCTCAGGAGGATCTTCCAAAGTCCATACTTTGTTGGTGTACATGGATTCCATCTCGGACCGCATAGCATCCAGCCATTTCACTGAGTCCCTACTCGTGATGGCCTGCTCGAAGCTAGTTGGGTCATCATCCTCCATGATGCAATCCTCGCTCCTACCATCCATGAGAAAACCGTAGTATCTCTCAGGTTAGCGAGGAACCCTAATAGATCGGCGGAGAGGCTGAGGTTTGTTGGGAGCTACTGAATCCTCTGGTTCCACTAAATCTTCAGTTTGAGTTTGTGTAGCCGGAATTTCTTCCAGTTCTACCTTGTTGCCACTAATTTCTTTTGCAAGAAATTCCTTTTCCAAAAAGATGGCATGTCGAGAAACAAATACTTTTTGTTCCTCAGCATGGTAGAAAAGATATCCATGTGAATGTTTGGGATATCCCACAAACTTGCATAGAACTGACCGCGCCTCGAGTTTGTCCGGATTTTGCCTCTTGACATAGGCCGGACAACCCCATATCTTAACTCGTTTAAGACATAGTCTCTTCCCACTTCATATCTCATATGGTGTGGTAGGTACAGATTTAGTTGGAACTTGATTCAATAGGTATGCTGCTGTTTCCAGCGCATATCCCCAGAAGGAAATAGGTAACTCAGCTGTGCTCATCATAGAGCGCACCATATATAATAGGGTGCGGTTCCTCCGTTCTGATACACCGTTGTGCTGTGGTGTATATGGAGGAGTCAGCTGAGAGAGAATCCCATTCTCTTTTAGGAAGTCCAGGAATTCATTGCTCAAGTATTCACCTCCTCGATCAGATCGAAGGATTTTAATACTTTTCCCGGTTTGGTTCTCGACTTCTAGTTTATATTCTCTAAATTTCTCAAAAGCTTCTGATTTGTGTTTCATCAGGAACACATATCCGAATCTAGAGAGATCGTCAGTGAATGTAATGAAGTACGAAGAACCATCCCTGGCATGTGTAGATATGGGACCGCATACATCACTATGTATCAGTCCCAAGTGTTCGGTAACTCTTTCTCCGTATCCCGTAAACGAACTTTTGGTCATCTTGCCTTTGAGACATGACTGGCAAGTGTCATAAGATGAAAATTCAAACGGATTCAAATATCCATCCTTATGTAACTTAGCTAGTCGTGTCGTATTGATGTGATCCAGTCTACAATGCCATAAGAAGGATTCATTCAGTTCTGAACTTTTTCTCTTGTGTGTGTTTGTTATGCTTAGAACTGTTGATTGATTTAGAACATACATGCCATTGCACAACGTTCCTGATCCAACCAACTTTTGGTGACGGAAAATGTTCATAACATTATCCTGTAATGCAAAATTATATCCCTCTTTACCCAGTAAAGAAACCGATATAATGTTGCATATCAGGTTCGGCATGTAATAGCATTCGTACAGAACCAATGTATTACCAGTTGGCAATACAAGGTGATATTCCCCGACGGTCTTAGCTGCAACAATTGCACCATTTCCAACTCTTATGTCTTTATCACCTTCTCCAAGTTTTCCACCTTTCCTAAGCCCATGTAACTGATTACATATATGGGATCCTGAACCGGTATCTAATACCCAGGACGTAGGGCAAATGGAGAAACGGTTCTCTGTAACGAACACACCCGAAGAAAATGCATCATCATGTACTTTCTTCATTCGGGTGGCATGGGAATCCTGGTATTCCCCTATGTCCTGTTCAGTCCTATAACTCTTATAAGATAGAACAGAACCAACGTTCCCCAGCACAGTATAACAAGCGGGTTCGGTCAATACATCCATATTATCATCTTGATTAAGGCATGACATGGTCGCTACCTGGAGAGATAGAGAAGAAAACACTTTAGCGTATGCTGTTGCAAGATCAGATTGGTTATTATCTTCTCTAATCAGGATGGCTCTCACTGTTTTTATCAAATCTTCCTTCAAACCCTAAAAGGAAAGACTAGTCGGGATTAATTACACCCTACAACTTCGCCGATCTTTCAGCCAGGCCAGTGTCGGTACTTTGAGGGAGGTTCCCCGTGCTTTCGCACGGACCTAATTAAAGTAAACCTCGTTTTCCCAGAGGCGTAACCCCGTTGATACCTTTCTAGACACCTACTTGATCGGCTAATTGTCCTGTGTAAAACTCTCCCAGGAGTAACAATTACTCGCAGTGGGTATTGGGATCCAACTATCTCATAGAAGGTATGCAATCTCATTGTAAATTTCAACACTTGAAGTTCCCGATAATATTTTGCCCCTAACCCCCATGACCTTGACAAAGGCCAACAAATCATAGGATGCTAGTCAAGTTCAACCCGTCATTTCTTGATTTAATCAAACCCACCCGCACGACCCTTGACAAAGGCCAACAAGGTCGCACGAGTACCCTGAAACAATCTGCATCATATGCATAAGCAGATAAGCACTATTCAGCTACCGCACATTACGCCTTGACAAAGGCCAACAAACGCAGCACGAATACTAAACAGTTCTTATCTGAAATGACGGAGGGCTACGACAGGTTTTTCTGAAAACCTATTGCGTAATGAACTTGATATCGTTGTAGAATCAAGTGAAGTTTTGAAATGGAGTGATTTTGAGGCTTTTATTAGTTTTGCTAAAGAGGTCACTCCCGGTGAAGGGATCTCGGCTCTTTCCTCATCGAATAAGGTGCGAGATATATCATATATATCTCTGTGCAAAGCAAAACTCCAAAAGCAATCATAAACCAAACCGAGTTTTGTAGCATCTGCCAGTTTTGCTAAAGAGGTCACTCCCGGTGAAGGGATCTCGGCTCTTTCCCCATCGAATAAGGTGCAGGGTATATCATATATACCACTATACAAAGCAAGACTGTAGCTATCCTTTTATTTGAAAATTTGATTCTACAACATCTTTTAGGTTTCTTTTCTTTCATTAATCACATTAATGAAGTCCCATCATTTATGTCACCTAAACATCACAGATAAATACGACGTACACTTATGCCATCCGCATTCGCCTCGATGTCCCCTCGTGCACCGTTAAGTTAGGTAACTAACGACAGAGCAGGGCAGGGCTAGTGCGGGTGTAAAACATAAGTAACTTCTATATAATATATCATATATATAGTATTTACTGTATCCATCACAACATATCAAATGATCACATCACAGATATCACAGCAGAAACATAGATATAATGTGGGATATACTAGGACGTCCGTATTTAGTATTTAGCCAACAATAGAAAATACGGATTCCACAGTCGCGATGAATAGCCACGCCCACACCCTGGACCCCTACGAGAGCGGCAAGCGACCCTACCAGTTCTGGAGTTTAGGAGACCCGGTTTCGACTCCTCGAGATGGCCTCCCACTGAACCCCAGAACCTGGTCACCTGTGCTCCCTTCCTTGGGTCCATCCTAATGCGGAAAAGTAAATAATATACAACACTGGTGGCATCGACCTCAACCCGGAAGTGCCCCAAATAAAAGAATATTACATTACAATTGAATATACATGAATGAAAATATAAAACTCTCATCTCACATAAAAACCCCCGGCTATTCAATCGCGACAATCCTGCACATCATATCTCAACAACACATAATATCTCATATCATCAACGTAAGTAAGTATGCATACACCGATTGTCGTCGACGTATAGCAACGACAATCGGCAATACCACTACATACTACACTTATGGTCACAGAAAAGAAAGTGTAAAACTGCAATATCTGGAATCCACATTCTCTTTAGACATCGTAAATGCGAAATATCACATACTTCGTATTTCATGTCTAGTAATATGAATTCCACACATTGCATCACATTCCAGATAATTAGATAGTATTAAAGTTTTTCGAACGAACGATCAAATACCCAAGAGTCGCTAAAGTTCAACACTTGAGCGGAGTTCAAAAACCCGGAGTGTGACATAGTAGTAGCGGTCCGGCTGTAGAAGGGTCAAGCCAACGCCTCACATGTGGCATGCCGTACTGCCCCAAACCCTAAGGTTCAAAGGGAAGTTCAAGACGGTCACATAATCGAGTTAAGGTTTGTTGTCTTCTAGAGGGTCCACCACAAAACTTGCACGTATCTCCGAAGGATTTAAACCCCGTGAAAATTGAGCAAATGACACTCGTTTGAACAATTCGATACTTTCTAATTTACCCGGAAAAGTCATGAAATCAAAATTCCGATCGAATCGACGAGTCCAAAATCATCTCCAGAATTTACAGTACTAAATTCAGATTAAAAATACTCCAAAACAATATACAAGCAGATAAATTAGTTACTGTACAAAAACGACACGATGAAGCAACAGAACGGCCGCGGAACCGCGGCCTAAGCAGGCTATTGCCGCTGTTCCGCGGTAGAATTAACTGTTCATGGCATCGTTTTTCACAGTAATTCTTATATTTACCTGCTGAATTTTTTGCATATTTTTAATACTGAAAATATCCAGATTTTAAAAAATGTCCAGAGAGTGTCCGAAAAGATCGTATTTTGGTTCGATCGGAGTTTTGACTTCGCTAAAGTGTCTCCTAATGTTCTAGGTTGGCTCTGATACCAATGTTGGGCAGGCAGCCACCCCATCCAATGGGGTCGCCGTGGCACCAACGGGTCCCTCAGCCGCTACTTTTTACGCATGCCCCCTCGCGAAGACTACAACCCGCTGGAACACCTTCCGGTCTCGGGACACCCTGGGGGTAAGAGCCTATGCTTTGCCACACTATCACACAGTGAGAACCCCCCATAGGTCGACATCCAATGCCTAGTAGCTCTGATACCATCATTGGGTTAACCTAGCACCTCATGAAGGGTTTGGAAGCATCACATGTACCAAAGATTGAATTTTTAGGGTGCTAAGTTAACAAACAAAGAATCGTTCCTAGAAAAATTAGGGTTTCAAAATTTGCATATCATCTCATGAAAGAAAAGCTAGGGTTTTGAGAGTACAACTTTGTAGCTCCCTACGCTAGACTCCTTGGCTACTTGGGGTTTGGAAAAGCTCTGCTTGAACTCCTCTAGGTCACCGATGATCCACCCGGAGTCCGCTTTGTCCAAGCTAGCAACTTCGCAAGATCAAGAATGAAAATCGAAGCTAACACTCTAAACAAGTGGGCAAGACTTGTGTAGAATGATGTTGTGGTGGCTTTTCTCACTTCAAAATCCTATCTTGATGAATAATTTGCTCACTAGATAAATCTAGAGAGCAAAGCATGAAGGAGGAAGAAGATGGTGGCTTTTTAGAATATGAGATAAGAAAACCTCTCTTTGAAAAATAGAAAATATATCAAATATATCTTTATATATTTTTTATCTCTCATCTTAAACCATGGTTGAACAATTATTGAACTTGAGTTAAAAACCAAAAGGAAAAGCAATCCATGGTTAAATGGTGGGTGAGTGTGGTTAGGTCAAGAAGAGTGTAGAAAGCATCCATGAATTATCCTTTTCTTTTCTTTTGTTTTTAAATCAAATGCAATAATAATTTATATAGAAATCAAACCATGGTGTGAGTCTTATATTGCCACCATTTTCATGTATGTACAACCATGAAGGATGTATGTATGTATGTGTGTGTGTATGTACATCCATATGTGCATGAATCTAAAAGAAAGAAAACATACATGCATGCATACATCCATCATGTACAAGAAAAGATTTTAAGTGAGAAAACTAATGGTTAAATGATAAATCAACACTTGATTTATCAATCCGGCCATATCACATATGACCCCACCAAAAGCAAGCCGCCCGATCAATATACGGTATCCCATACGCGCATTTTAATCGGGTCCATGCGCATATCGCATACGCGCACCACAACGTTTCGCCTGGACTAGGTAACTTTTTTGTGGGACTCTAAGACTCGTCAATACGCCGGCAGTGGGTGATGATCATATCAAGCACCCCCAAGCCGCAAGCGGTCAGCTAAACGTAACGGCCACCCGGATATTGAACGATCAGAAGAAAACAAGCGAACCTGATACAACTCCCGTCGAGCCAACCGGCAACACTACCGTGTAGTCCGGACTCCTCGTCTGATATGTCGCATATCAAGTTTAAGGGTGGTAAACGTCAGACCCCAATAACCGATAAGTCGTGCCGATATGAGGCTCATAACGGGTCGAGAAACTACTGGTAACACTTACCAGCAAATCTCTAAAACAGCCCTGGCCAGGGACTTCCCTGTTACGGCCAATCGAGCACAGTGCAACATCAACCCCCAATACCGGGAGAGACGAAACCCCTCCTATCGCTCATTGCCTCCATGTAACTCGGGACTGTACCCAAAAACCACTGTTTTGCACGCCCTCATGGACGTGGTAAGGTGGAAATCAAAGCACAGTGGGAATCACACAAGACTCCATGACGATCTCGGGTCTACAGACTAACCTGCACAAGTGTCACCTGAGAACTGCCATCTGACGTGAGGTATAATACCATCTGGGAGTTCTCGGCGAGTCCGTCCAGTGTACCCAGTCTCCACTGAGCACCCGTATACCATCTCTGATGTCAAACACAAATGGATATGGGATCATCCATCGCCCATCTCATGGGTCGAGAAGCGTATACGCTAGTCTACACTGGTATATCGATGCCCCGTCTCGATACACCTATGACTAGGGACCTTGAAGGATGTACTTATGGACTACCATGCCCCTACTAGTATGATCCGCATCATAGTCCAGGTAGTCAAGTACACATCCTAAGGGCTTTACCAACATGTAACTATAAGACAGTATAAAGAGACTAGTATACATGTTAAGATAAAGAGTAACCAGATAGCATACTATCATATCGAGCAAGAAAGTCATCTCTATATATGTCCAAGCATCCAATATAATATACATCATCTGTACAATACTGGCCTCTAGGGCATACATACAACTAACAACCTCTACTCCGTTTTGCCCAATGGCGAGTAACCCTATGTGTGGGACTCTAAATGCTTGACACTACGCTGGCAGTGGGTTTAACCACAGGCCGCAAGCGGTACTAGCTGTACGTAACGGTCCCCAGGTAGATGCCGACAAGAAGACCGATGAGGTGAACCCATCCTAACTCCTACTGAGCCTGAATGTGACAATCTCCGTACAGTCCGGTCTGTTCGTCTGAGAATATCGCATGGCGGGCCTAGCGGGGCAGTAAACGTCAGTCTCCTAATATCGGTACAAGTCGTGTCGGAGTGTAGCCCAAAACACCCTGAGAATCTACTAGAAAACCTACCAGCAATTCTTGCTTGCCCTGGCCAGGGACGACAATGTGTAATGGCTCTCATAGATACAACACGATATCAACTCCCAATACCGGGAGAGACGAATCCTGTCTAACCATCACTGCCTCCAAGTGTTTCGGGACTGCACCCAACTACTACCTGTTTGCACGACTCCGTAGAGCCGTGGTAGGGTAGTAATCTAAGAACAGTGGGTGCACACTCGAGGCGAAATGACAGTGTCAAATCAGCGGACTAAGCTGTACTCATGTCACCTGGGAACTGTTAACTGACGATAGGTATAATATCAACCAACAGTTCCCGACGAGTCCTGTCCAGTGTTCTCGTAACCTAACGAGCACCTGCATACTATCTCCAGTACGACGTACTGATGGCTGTGGGACAGACCATCTCCCTTATTGGGAAGAGAAGCGTATGCACCAGTCTACTCTGGAGTATCGATGCCCTGTCTCGATAATCCTAAGACTAGGGACCAAAATAAGGATGTGCTTATAGACTACCCAGCCCCCACTAGTGTGATCGTCATCACAACGCCGGTAGTCAAGAAAAAATCCTAAGGGCTCTACCAATATGTTTTCAGCGATATGTTAAAAGAAACATATACACATATTAAGATAGAAACAAACCAAGTAGCATACTACTATATCGAGCAAGACTGTCGTAAACCTGTATATATATATCCTAAGCCTCCAAAATGTATTATACAAACTAGTACTATACAATAATGGCCTCTAGGGCATACATATCTAACACTACTCTGGAGTATCGATGCCTTGTCTCGATAATCCTACGACCAGGGACCTGTATAAGGATGTGCTTGTAGACTACCCAACCCCCACAAGTGCGACTGCCATCACAACGCTGGTAGTTAAGCAAAGATCCTAAGGGCTCTATCAATATGTATTAGCGATACGTCAAAAGAAACATATACACATATTAAGATAGATACAAACCAAGTAGCATACTACCATATCGAGCTAGAATGTTATAAATCTGTGTATATATATATCCCAAGCTTCCAAAATGTAATATACAAACTAGTACTATACAATAATGGCCTCTATGGCATATCACACTAACAATCTCCCACTTGCACTAAGGCCATGTGCTGGCATATCGCAGACCTATCATCTCGAATAGCCTCTTGAATTGCGTCTGAGGAATGGCCTTTATGAATGGATCTGCAGTGTTATCCTCTGTAGCAACCCTCCGAACCTCGATCTCCCGGCGATCCACGATCTCCCTGATCAAGTGATACCGCCTCAAGATGTGTCTGGACTTATGATGGGACCTGAGTTCCTTTGCTAAAGCTATAGCCCCATTGTTGTCACAATACAGAGGTATTGGAGCAACAATGGACGGAACCACCTGAAGTTCTGTTAAGAACTTCCTCATCCAGACTGCTTCTTTTGCGGCATCAGAAGCTGCGATATACTCCGCTTCCATCGTCGAGTCAGCAACGGTTTCCTGCTTGGAACTCTTCCAACATACCGCCCCTCCATTGAGGGTAAAGACATAACCCGACATGGATTTGGAGTCATCCTTGTCACTCTGGAAGCTGGAGTCAGCAAAGGCCTCGATCTGGAGGTCTTTTGCGCCGTAAACCAAGAACATATCCCCAGTCCTTCTCAGGTACTTTAGAATGTTCTTTACCGCTATCCAGTGCTTCTCCCCAGGGTTTGACAGATACCGGCTTACTACACTCAGTGCATAAGCTACATCTGGTCTGGTACAAAACATCGCATACATTATAGAGCCTACCGCAGAAGCATAGGGTATAATAGACATGCGATCCCTTTCTAAATCAGTCTTGGAAGACATCTCTTTGGAGAGGGTGATTCCGTGACAAGCCGGTAAATTACCGCGCTTAGAATCTTACATACTAAATCTTTTCAGTATGGTGTCGATGTACCTGGACTGCGAAAGTCCCAATATCCTCTTAGATCTATCAGGATAGATCTGGATCCTCAGAATGTAAGAGGCATCACCCAGGTCTTTCATGAAGAACCTGTGTGACAAGAACCCTTTGACAGATTGTAGCATAGGAATGTCATTTCCTATCAAGAGAATGTCATCCACGTACAAGGCGAGAAATACAACAGTTCGTGCTACAATCATACTATAAATGCATGGTTCATCTGGATTTTTGATATAGTCAAATTCTTTGACCGTCTCATCAAAACAGATGTTCCAACTCCGCGATGCCTGCTTCAGTCCATAAATGGACTTAAGCAACCTCCACACTTTCCCGCTGCTCCTGCTCTAAATGAAACCTTCTGGTTGGTCCATATAGACACACTCCTCTAAATTTCCATTTAGAAAAGCGGTTTTTACGTCCATCTGCCAAATCTCATAATCGTGGAAGGCAGCAATGGCAAGAAGGATCCGAATGGATTTGAGCATAGCCACCGGAGAAAAGGTTTTGTCATAGTCCAAACCAGGTCTTTAACAAAAACCCTTTGCAACAAGTCTAGCCTTATAGGTTTCAACCTGTCCATCTACACCTATCTTCTTTCTGAAGATCCATTTGCAGCCTACGGGTTTTACCCCTTCTGGAGCAATGTCCAAAGTCCATACTTTGTTGGTGTACATAGACTCCATCTCGGTACGCATTACATCCATCCATTTTACCGAGTCAATGCTCTGAATGGCCTGCTGGAAGTTAGTCGGCTCATCATTGTCAATGATGCAATCCTCTCTATCCCGTCTATGAGAAAACTGTAGTATCTCTCAGGTGGATGAGAAAGCTTACTACTCCTGCAGAGCGGTGCAGGAATGTCCTGTTCTTTTGAAACTTCTTGTTCCATCAAGCTTTCAGTAAAAGCTTGTAGTTCTGGAATTTCTTCCAGTTCTATTGCGCTTCCACTTGTCTCTTTTTCTAAGAACCGATGTTCCAGAAAGTAGGCATGACGAGAAACAAAATCCTTTTGTTTCTCTGCGTAATAGAAAAGATACCCTTTAGAGTTCTTTGGGTATCCCACAGACTTACACAGTACTGAGCGTGCCTCGAGTTTGTCCGTATGCTGCTTTTTGACAAAAGCTGTACATCCCCATATCTTCAGATATTGAAGATAGAGTTTCTTCCCACTCCACATCTGATATAGTGTGGTAGGAACAGTCTTGGTAGGAACCTTGTTTAAAAGATATGCAGGTGATTCTAGTGTATAACCCCAGAATGATCACGGTAACTCAGCGTTACTCATCATGGAACGTACCATATCCAATAGGGTTCGGTTCCGTCTCTCCGATACACCGTTGTGTTGTGGAGTGTATAGAGGAGTAAGCTGAGAGAGAATTCCATTCTCTTTTAGGTAATCCAGGAACTCGGCACTTAAGTATTCACCACCTCGATCAGATCTCAGTGTCTTGATACTTTTGCCGGTTTGTTTTTCTACTTCATTCTTATATTCCTGGAATTTCTCAAAGGCTTCGGATTTATGCTTCATTAGGAAGACATGTCCATACATAGAGAAATCATTGTTAGTTATATATATGCCCTAGAGGCCATTACTATACATAGGATGTATATTGTAGTGGATGCTTGGACATATATATAGGGATGACTTTCTTGCTCGATATGATAGTATGCTATCTGGTTACTCTTTACTTTAACGTGTATACTGATTGTCTCTCTGTTACATGTTGGTAAAGCCCTTAGGATGTGTACTTGACTACCTGGACTATGATGCAGATCATACTAGTGGGGACATGGTGGTCCATAAGTACATCCTTCAAAGTCCCTAGTCGTGGGTGTATCGAGACAGGGCATCGATATACCAGAGTAGACTAGCTTATACCTTCTCGATCCATACAGATGGGCGATGGATGATCCCATATCCATTGGTGTTTGACATCAAAGATGATATACGGGTGCTCAGTGGAGACTGGGTACACTGGACGGACTCGCCGAGAACTCCCAGTTGGTATTATACCTTACGTCAGATGGCAGTTCTCTGGTGACACTGGTGCAGGTTAGTCTGTAGACCTGAGATCGTCATAGAGTCTTGTGTGATTCCCACTATGCTTTGATTTCTACATTACCACATCCAAGAGGGCGTGCAAAACGGTGGTTTTTGGGTACAGTCCCGAATCACATGGAGGCAATGAGCGATAGAAGGGGTTTCGTCTCTCCCGGTATAGGGAGTTGATGTTGCGCTGTGCTCGATTGGCTATAACAGGAAGTCCTTGGCCAAGGCTGCTTTAGGGATTTACTGGTAAGTGTTACCAGTAGTTTGTCGACCCGTTATGAGCCTCATTTCGACACGACTTATCGAGTTATTGGGGTCTGACGTTTACCACCCCTAGACGAGATATGCGACATATCAGACGAACAGACCGGACTGTACGGTAGTGTTACTGGTTGGATTCACAGGAGTGAGAGCGGGCTTGCTCGTTGATCTTCTGATCGCTCAATACCCGGGTGGCCGTTACGTTTAGCAGACCGCTTACGGCTTGTGGGTGTTTGATATGATCATCACCTACTGCCGGCGTATTGACGAGTCTTTAGAGTCCTACACAGGGGTTTCCTGGCTCAAGCGAAACGAAATAGGAGTGCATATGAGATATGTGCGGGACCAAGAATAATACCAGTATGTGATACTGTATTCTATTCTCGCGATTTGTATCATCGGTCGGTTATATGTGATATAGCCGGGTTACCGAATCAAGTGTTGATTCGATACATTGATACACTTGTTATTAGTCGGTTATATGTAATATGACCGGATCGTTAAATCAAGTGTTGATTTAATAATTTAATGTATAATTATATATTTGATATATTACTTTACATTGACTAGTATTGGTTTGCTTAAGATTGATTTTATCACTTGAATGTGCACATTGTTTATATGTGATATATGCAAGTGTACATGTTTGTATCATGCTTGATGATACAAACAAGTTGTGTGTATGAGACTTGAACCAACTCAAGGTTAAAATTAGGGTTTACTATTTTCCTAGCATATAACAAAAGAGTGTGACTTTGGTCAAAGTTATCAAGCTTCATGAAACTTGATAAACATTGACAAAGTCAACTCTTTTGTCATTTGTTCAAGATATTAGTTAACCCAACCCTTAACCTAATACTTTGGTTAATTCTCTACATGAGTTAAGCATGAGGGATTAACTCAACCATGGTGCTATAATTGAAAGGATAAGTTTCATATTATTTTTTTTTATTCTTTTCTTCTTCTTCTCCTTCATCAAGCTCACAAAAGCTTGCTAGCTCCAATGGTGCCATGAGAAAAAGAGTGAGAAATCCAATTCTAAAGTGAACCCACTTCCTATTTCTTCATCCTCTACCACTTGCCATGTAGTATAGGGTGTTCTCTTCACAAAGTTTTCGACCAAGTGAAGGAATAGCTTGAGTTTGAGTCTCCCCGACGTAGATCATCTTCGGCCTCGAAGTCAATGACCTAGCCCGATCATTTCTCCGACGAAACCATCGCTAGACTCCGGGATCCCGATGATCGCAGCGGAGAGACGTCAACACGGAGCTAAAGAAGTGGAGGATCGGATCTACAAAGGTTGTATTTCCATTCACTTGTTAGCAAAGTAGTTTGCTTGCTTCTCTTTTTCGCCTTACCTCTAGTAATCGATCTAGTTTAGGGTTTCTCGGCACCGGAAAATTTAAATTTGGCATGGTTGATGCCTTGTGGAACCTCTTGAGTGTGCCTAGTAACCCTACAATCATCTGTAAAAGTAATGAAATAGGAAAAACCACTTCTTGCATGTGTAGACATTGGACCACACACGTCGCTGTATACGAGTCCCAAGAGCTCGCTCGCTCTTACTCCGTGACCAGTGAATGGAGTCTTTGTTATCTTTCCTTTGAGACATGATTGACAAGTTGCATAAGAATGATATTCGAACGGTTCCAAATATCCTTCTTTATGTAACTTAGTTAACCTTGTCTCATTGATGTGACCCAGTCTACAATGCCATAAGAAAGCATGATTTAATTCTGGAGACTTTCTTTTGTGTGTATTCTGGATATTGAAAATCTGTGGTTGGTTTAATATGTATATACCGTTGCTTAATGTACCCGACCCAATCAAAACATGATTAAGGTGAATGTTTACAACATTGCTTACAAATGCAAAATCATAACCTTCTTTAGATATTAAAGATACAGATATGATATTACAAGTCGAACTGGGTACAAAATAACAGTTGTCCAAAACCAAAACATGTCTATCAGTCAATCCTAAGTGATAGTCCCCCACGGACTCAGCATCCATGCTTGCTTCGTTTGCAACTCTGAGGGTCATATCACCCGCCTTCAAAACCCTACGGCTTCTCAGTGCCTGCAAAGAATTACAGATATGATCCTGATTCGGTATCCAATACCTAAGAAGTAGAGTTGATAGACAGACAGTTTTCAATAACATACACACCTGAAGCCGAAGCTACAACTTGCTTCGGGTCCTGGTTCTTGGCCTTCCAAGCCCTGCAATCTTTCTTCCAGTGTCCTTTCTTGTGACAATAAAAGCATTCTTCCTTTCCCACAATCTGTCCCGCTACCTTTGCTTTTCCCTTAGCTTCCACCTTACTAACACCGCCCCTTGGCTTGGTGGGGGCTTTCTTCTTCTTTCCTTTGGCTTTTGCCTTGGACCTAGAATAGGAAGTTCCTCCAACAAACAAAGCGGGTGTTTCCCTGACTTTCTGTAGGGTGCCCTCTGCACTCCTCAACATGTTTAGGAGTTTCGGAAGTTCAACTTCTTTTCTTTGCATGTTGAAATTCAGGATAAACTGGGCGTAGGTGGAAGGAAAAGACTGGAGAATCAATTCAGTGTACAACTCATTCTCTAACGTGGTCCCGAGGTCCGCGAGCTCCTCAATGTAGCCAATCATCTTTAGGACGTGTTCCCCTACAGATGATCCGACGGTCAACCTCGCTTGAAACAGCTTCTTCGAGGTCTCGTATCTTGTGATACGGGATTGCTCTCCATATAGTTCTTAGTATGGAGAAATATGGATTCAAGGTCCATATTCTCGTCCCTCCTTTGATGTTCATTGTCTATAGAGGCAAGCACGAGGCACTTGGCCTTCGCGCAGTCAATCTCCCAGGTCTTACGGATTTCCTTATCCGTGATACTGGATTGTGGACCTGGGACGGCGGGGGCCTTAGTGGTAAGGAGATACCCCAACTTGTCATAAGTGATTGCCATTTTGACATTTCTGAACTAATCTTTGTAGTTTGGCCCTGTCAATATATTTTTATCTAATAGTAACTTAAGGCCCGTCATGATGTTTGGTTGCTGCAATTAGGAGAGAGAGAATAAACACTTTAGCATGATGCTCTTGCAAGTTTAGAGTGGTTTTTAGTTTTTCTAAACAGGATGGCTCCCACTATTTCTCGAATCCTTCCTCAAACCATAAAAGAAGAACTAGTGGAGATTGATCACACCGTACAATACTTGCTTAACCGTTCAGCCAGGCCGGTGTCGGTACTTCGAGGGAGGTTTTACGACGCTTTCGCGAAGTTCCTTAATTAAATAACCTCTTTTCCCAGTGGGTGTAGCCCCGCTAACACCTTTCTAGACACCAACTTGGTTTATAGCATTGATCGTTAAGTAAGAAAATTTCCCGAGGAGTAGCATATACTCACAGTAGGATCGGAATCCAAATATCATTATGTGATAAAGTTGAAGGAATCCTACTAAAATTATCACACTCCAAATGGTATGAAACACTAGCAAGTTTCAGTTTTTTTAGAAACTCCCGATGTGGATTTTTGCCCCATGCTCTTATGACCTTGACGAAGGCCAACATATCATAAGTCACATGTCAAGTTCTACCCGTCATTATCCAAGTTAATTTGAACCCACCTGTACATACCCTTGACGAAGGCCAAAATAGCAGTACGACTGTCCCAAACCAACGCATCTATCTATGCAACAAACAAATATTCGGCAGCTACCAATCACTGTGCCTTGGCGAAGGTCAAAATACATAGCTTGAATACTACTGAATATTTAACTGAAATGACGGAGGGCTACGAATGGTTTTGGCGAAACCGTGAACGTAGTGAACTTGATATAATCGAAGGAATCTGATAGCTTTTAAAAGGAGTGGTTTAAGCTCCGCATTTTAAAAGTTTTGCTGTTTTGAAAAAACCGAGTGGTTTTGAAATTGTTCCAACGATTCAACTTTGGTTTGTTTTCTTTGCATTAATATAATGCGTCCCATCAATTAATCCTACCATTGCAGAAAACAACGAAAATATGACGTACGCTTATGCCATCCGCATTCGCCACTGGGCCCCGTCATCACCCGTTAGGTTATGTAACTAACGACAGAGCGGGGGCTGGACTAGCGCGGATGCAAAACATAAGCAACGCCTACTAGATATCATATATAAATATATATACATTATTCAGACGCAATGATAGTCATTACAGATCACAGATGAACACATTGGATATGTTAGGAATTCGCGTTTCGTTCGAGCCTGCAACGAAATACGGATTACACGGTCGTGATGAATAGCCAAACCCTACCCTAGACCCCTACGGGTGCGGCAAACTACCCGCCAAATACCTGAAGTGAAGCAGCCTCCCTCAACAATGTGAGTAGGCCACTCCGCACTTCAAAGTACCCGGTAGTTTGTGTACCCCACCTTGGGTCTATCCTAGGAGCAAAAACAGTAAAAGAAATAATATAAAATGGTGGTTACAACCTCAACCCGGATGTGCGACCATAAAACAATATTACATCAATTTACAATTTACATCCAATGAAAAATGAAAAACACTCATCTCACATCCCCGGCTATTCATCCACGACAATCCAACAAGTTCATATACACAAACCAATATCACAGATTACAGATACGTGCAACCCCTACTAATCGACGTATAGCGATTAGCAGACGTTCAACACATATAACACATAATAGATATAATCCGATTAGCTAAAGTTTATAGAATTTCAATCGATATTTCAAATTTGAAACTACCCCAAATACAACACTGTACTCAAAGGAATCTGGGCAGAAACAAAGTATCTGAAAAATCACAAAACATCAACCTGGACAATCTGCAAGAAAAACGAGTTAATTCCGAGTTGACTCGGCCGCGGATCCACGGAGAAACGCATGGTTTCGCCGTGCTTCCGCGGTAGTCTGACCGAGTCACGGGCTCGTTTTTCTTGAGTGTCCCTAAAAAAGCCTGCGTATTTTTCAGGTCTCTGAAAATATTTTTAGACCTGTTTTGAAAATCGGCAGAAAATATAAATTTTTGATGTATTTTGCAATTTTTCCGGGATCGAAGTTCTAAAGACTTTGCTAACATGTTATTTGTTGTTTAGCTAGGCTCTGATACCACTGTAAGTCTATGTCGCTCACCTCGGTGCTTAACGGGGATGCAGAATAGGTAAAAATCGAATTTTTATCACAAGGAAACATAGACTAACCATAAAGGATCTTTGCTAAACAAAAACTAACAAACAAACATGGAGGTTTAACTACTAGGTTAAGAAATTATACCTAAAATTGAACTCCTTCTTCTCTTGTTGTGGTCCTCCTTGTTGTGAGCTCCTTGGAGTGGTATAGATGGCTCCTCCTCACCGCCTTCTCTATGTCAAAGAAAGATCCACCTGAAGGCTTTTACCTTGAATTCCTACCTCAACAATGAAGTAACTAGAGTGCTTGGCTTGCTAGACTAAGAACCCTAGAATGAGTAGAGAAGTATTTTGGTGGTTTAGTCTCAAAAGCTTTTGTTTTTCAACTTATGAAAGATTAAAGCTTTGAGAGAGGAAGAGGAGAGAGCAAACCATGAGAGAGAAAGATTATGAGATAATGAGAGGATGGAGCTCTCATATGAGAAAATATAATAATAATATTATTAATTAAGATAATTGTGATGGTGTGTTGATTTGACCTTTATCATGTCATAATTAATGCTAAGCATGGTTAAAGAAAATATCTCATGCTTAACAAAAATATCTAAGTCAACATGGGTCAACAAGGTCAAATGGTCAAACCAATTAACCATGACAATTATCTCTAATAATAATTATTAATCAATTTCCTCCTTCTCATTAGGGTTCTAATCAAGTCAATGGTCAAAAACCCTAACGAGGTGTCTCCCTCTCTGCCTCTGTCAACTGTACATCCATACCCGCATCCGTGTTCCGAAGAAACATGAATACAATGAGACTAAACCAATCCCAAAACAGATACTAGGATCTGGCTTAAACCAAAGCCCACTAGTACCAACTGCCCGAACACCAAACACGCACAAACACGCGTATGTGAACGAACTCTGTCGTAAAAACCATATGACCTCTACCTTGTTTCGCCCAAAGGTGAACAACCCTCTGTGTGGGACTCTAAAGACTCGACACTACGCTGGCAGTGGGTTTAACCACAGGCCGCAAGCGGTACTAGCTGTACGTAACGGTCCCCAGGTAGATGTCGATAAGAAGGCCGATGAGGAAAAACCCATCCGAACTCCTACTGAGCCTGAATGTGACAATCTCCGTACAGTCCGGTTTGTTCGTCTAAGAGTATCGCATGTCGGGCCTAGGGGCGGTAAACGTCAGACCCCTAATAGCGGTACAAGTCATGTCGGAGTGTAGCCCAGAACACCCTGAGAAACTACTGGAAACACAATCAGTAAATCTCGTTTGCCCTGGCCAGGGACTTTGTGTAATGGCTCTCCTAGACACAGCGTGATATCAATCCCCAATACCGAAAGAGACGAATCTTGTCTATCCGTCATTGCCTCCAAGTGCTTTGGGACTGCACCCAACTACTACCTGTTTGCACGACTCAATAGAGCCGTGGTAGGGTAGTAATCTAAGAACAGTGGGAACACAATCGAGGCGAAGTGACAGTGTTAAGTCAACGGACTAAGCTGTACTCATGTCACCTGGGAACTGTTAACTGACGATAGGTATAGTACCAACCAACAGCTCCCGACGAGTTCTGTCCAGTATACTCATAACCTAATGAGCACCAGCATACTATCTCCAGTATGACGTACCGATGTCTATGGGACAGACCATCTCCCCAGCTGGGATGAGAAGCGTACACACTAGTCTACTCTGGAGTATCGATGCCCTGTCTCGATAATCCTACGACTAAGGACCTGTATAAGGATGTGCTTGTAGACTACCCAACCCCCACAAGTATGACTGCCATCACAACGCTGGTAGTCAAGCAAAGATCCTAAGGGCTCTATCAATATGTATTAGTGATACGTCAAAAGAAACATATACACATATTAAGATAGATACAAACCAAGTAGCATACTACCATATCGAGCAAGACTGTTATAAATCTGTGTATATATATCTCAAGCTTCTAAAATGTAATATACAAACTAGTACTATACAATAATAGACTCTAGGGCATATCACACTAACACATGACATGGTGCACTAGCCATGGAAAAATGTAAAAATACGGATTTGGCTTAATCGTGATTAGTAGTGCACTAATCAAATTAAATTTAAATTTGCATATCATTAATTATAAAAATGCCAAAATCCGATAAATATCATTAAAATAAATAAATCATTTTAATCTCCGATTATTTTCCAAATATTGGTATATACTTATACCATTTTACGAAAAACCCCTATTCGCAAATCGAATAGTTTTCGCGAAATATATTATTTTAATATTAAATTTCCAAAAATAATATTTTATATTTATGAAATGTTACAGTCTTCCCTCCTTAAATAAATTCGATCCCTGAATTTAAATTTAACTCCCCAACTACTAAAATATTTCAATAATCGGCTCAAATCAACGGGGTTCCGAAATCACGGAAGACATAGAAATACCACAGTGCATCCTGTGTGCCAGAAACGAGTACGAAACTCAAAATCGAACTCCGTCAAGCGTCACACAATCATCGGAGTTATATAGAAAATACGAATAACGAATTCCACTACTGGAATCCAAATGCACTATAGTCAAATCATAATACGTATTTAGCACGCATCTTTGTAAAACCATTTTAAAAGCTGAATAAGTTATGCGAAATCTTTTCCAAATTGCCGTGCTATGCGTAGCTCACGGTACAAGTGGTGGACGATCATTTGTAAAGTAGTAAATATATATACTTTTATATGTTTTGCTCAAATTATACGTTCCGCCTTTTTGAAATACCCCAAAAGGCTCTCTTATAAAATTTCGTGTCACTCATGGACACGTAGAAAATAGCGAGACTATAGCCCCTTTTTGAAAACCTCTTGGTAAATTTTTATGCATGCAAAAGTACTCAGGCACTGTGCTCAGACCAGTCCTACTCGGCTACTATACAATATAGTATTCATCGTCGAAACGCGATACTCATAAATAAAATCAGCCTCAAAAGGCGTATCCAACATCATATGTGTCTGGTGCGTATGGAAATCAAATCCAATACAAGTGCCACGAATGTGCATAAAAGAAAAACTAAGTGCAATGGGTGTGCACGAAAACATCTGTCCAGTGCAACGGATGTGCACGACAACAATATCAAGTGCATCTATAGTGCACGAAAATCTCAACCCAGTGCAACTAACATGCACAAATGAAAATCCCAAATCAAGTGCATCCAATCATGCACGAATAAAAATCCCATCAAGTGCATCCAACATGCATGAATAAAAATCTCTATCGAGTGCATCTGGTGTGCACAAAATCTCATATCATGCGCCCAACATGCGCGAAAAACCAAATCAAGTGCGTCAGGTCCGCACAAAACATCTAGTGCAGTAGCGTGCATGATAACGAACGCCAAGTGCAGATGCTTACGAAAACATAAATCTGGTGCAACAAATGCACGAAATACAAATCTGGTGCAACCAATGCACGAAAACTCATTAATATCTCAAATGCTCACAAAAACAATATAGAGTATACCAAGACATATAGAATCATAAACGTGTCCAACTGCGTGCACAAAATCCATCCTAATGCACTGCAAGCACATATAAGCTATACCGAGTGCAAAATTCAAGTCAAGTGCATATGACATGCACGAAATCGAATCGACAGTATCGAATCCACGAAACCATAAATACATGCAACAAAGGCACAAATCGATACCAAGTGCAATAGATATGCACAAATCATAAACCAATGTAGCGGTGTATACAACATAATCAAGTGCAATAACTGTGCACAAAATATAAATCTCCAGTAGGTGCAGCCATGGTGCACAAAAACATAAATCACGAAACCCAATCATCGAAACTCAAGTCCAAGCGATAAAAGTGTGATACTCGGATCACAAAATGCAAATCGCAATAAATGACATTGAGGTACAGCTCCTACAATGTCGAAAAATATGCCGGTACGCTCAAAGCTGGCAGAGCAAGATCATCTACTTGCCTCCTGCTCACGATATGGCGTCTTCGGTCTCTGGGTCCTCGTTTTCTCTGTGGATTACCAATCTCACGATCCTTCTGCTCGTCGACCTGGTCAGGTGTACAAACGGAACAGTCCCGCTCTGGAACTCCTCTGATCACCGTTTGGCCAATCAACATGACCACTCTCAAACGGCTCATTACTGACGGCGGCATATGGCCCTCTGGATACGCACGCTATAACTGATCCTAGGTGCAAATCTATATCGCTGCGGTGTCCTGGAAAGAACCTGCTCATGGCTTCTTCTGATCTCACCTATGCCAAACTATACGAAGGTTGGCACTCTTACTTAACTCTTTTCTCATAACCGGGCAACTGTGTCCTCAGCACGGCTTTCATCTGAAATTGGGCTGTATCTAACGCCTCTGCACACATATCAATCCTCTGGCATCAACGGAGAGTAACGACTGCTCGTTAACATCTCACATGAACTTCTTGTTCTACTCGTCTTTATTATCGTCCACTTCGACATCATCTCTTGATGTCTGCATATTGCAATTCGTTCTCGGCTACGGTCAAATCTGGATTCTCTCACACGGACTCGAAATACGAACTCGGTATCTTCACCACTCTGTAGAAGATATCTAGCCGAACATGTCCTCGGGAACTCATCCAAATCATTGGAGGAATACACTTTATTCGTCCGTTCTCGATCAACTCACAACGCATCTGGGTGAGGTCCTTCTATCTGAAACTGGTCAACTTACCGATCTCACATCGGAGCATCCAACGAACAACGTCCTCTCTTGATAGATCCACTCTAGATCCAAGTACGATCCTTCAATTGGAATTCTTCAACTCAACTGAGCCTGCATCGGCACATCAAATCTGACGAATCATATGTTGGATATAGTGCCCTCAAAGTCAATTATTGGATCGCATGCACATGATTGCAATGATTGAGGGAGGACCTATGCCGGTAGGACAGTCTTACTCAAGATGATAGTATGCTATCTGGTTTGTCTTTATCATCGTGTGCATGCTTTAGGTGACATTACAGTTCACTATTACACGTTGATAGAGCCCATAAGATTATTGCTTGACGGCCAGCAGTATGATGGCGATCATATACATGGGAGCTGAGGTCTATAAGCATATCCTTAAAGTGTCCCTAGTCGTGGGAGTTTCGAGACCGGGCATCTATACTTCGATAGTAGACTAGTGTATACGATCGAGACCCCGACGAAGGGTGGTGGCTGGTCTCACAAGCCATTGGTATCAATTGGTTCACCTAAGACGTATACATGTGCTCATTGGGTTATGAGTACACCGGACATGACTCGCCGGGAACATGCTAGTTGGTGATATACTTAGCGTCAGATAGAAGTTCCCTGGTGACATGTGTACAGGTTAGTCTATCGACATGAGATCGTCACTTGTCTCGTGTGAGTTTCCACTGTGCTTTGATTACTACCCTACCACGGCTCAAAGGAGTCGTGCAAACAGGTTTTAGTTGGGTACAGTCCCGAGCCACATGGTGGCAGTGAATGGATCGGCAGGGCTTCGTCTGTCTCGGTATTGGGGGTGAGATCGCGCTGTGTCTAGGAGAGCTATTACACAAAGCCCTCGGCCGAGGCAGGAGATTTACTGGTAGGTACTCCTGTAGTATCTCAGGGTGTTCTGGGCTACACACCGACACGACTTATACCGCTATTGGGGGTCTGACGTTACCAGCCCCCTAGGCCCGATATGTGATACTCATAGACGAACGGACCGAACTGTACGGATATTTTCACTGACAGGCTCAGTAGGGTTTCAGGATGAGTTCGCTCATCAGCCTCCCTTTTGGTCAATACCTGGGCACTCGTTACGTACAGCTAGTACCACTGACGTGCTAGTGGTTAAATCCACAACCAGTGTATTGACGAGTCTTTAGAGTCCCTCACAGAAAGTTTTCCTAAGTTCGGGCGAAACGTTGTAGAGGCCGTATGGTATTATGGCATGGTTCGATCATATACGTACACTTGTGCACGGATCATGATCGGACGGATCATACTAGTGGGCTTTGGTTTAAGCCGGATCCTAGTATTATATTTGTTGGATTACTTTCGTCTCATCGCATTTGCATTCAGTCGGAATGCGGATGCAGGTATGTATATACAAGTGAGGGGTATCCTTGTGATCTGTCACGAGTTTACTTTAGATGTTGCCGTATGTTTTTGTTGGACTAAACATTTGGATTAATGTTTGGATGGTGGAAATTGTGAGCGGAAGTCATCATGAAGAGGAACAATCAATTAGGTGACTCATGGTCTCTTTTTTGGTGCAATTGTCACATAATTGATTGATTATTGTGTTGAAATGAGAGGTGGAGAGAGAATGGACAGCTATAACTATTTGGGTTGCTCTTGAGATTATTAACTCGTGCTCTCATTTTTCATTACAACACAAGAAAAAGAAAATCCTCTTCTTCTCCTTCTTCCCTTAGCTCACTACTTCCACCATGGCTTCATCTTCAACCTCCATCCATACAATCTCATGTGTTGAGAATCAATGGATGCTTGAGACAAAGTTATCACACACATTCTCTACATCACCTTGGACATGTCGGCTTGCAAACTTCATGTCCGAGTTGCTTCGGTTTGAAGCGGGAGCCCGTAAAAAGACTTCTTGATATGGTGCCCTTTTCGACGAGGAGACCGGAGGTCGAGCGAGATCGGAGATGCCGCGGGGAGCTAGGGATGGTGGCTAAAGACCGAAGGACAGATCAATCAGTATAGCCATTCTATCTTCTTGTAGATTGCTAGTATAGTGTTAATGGTACAATCCGGGTAAAGGTTAAGGTAGCGCCAAGCTTTGAAAAGTTTTTATTCCGTATTTGGCCTCGGATTGACTGCCGGGGCGCTGCCGTAACACAACATGGTATCAGAGCCACGCCATTAACCTTTACTAGCTTGTTCTAATGTGTTTAAAACATCGATTGATCGAAATTTCTGAATCGTATTTTCATTTCAATGTGCTTGCTGTCGAATTTCAAAGTTGTTCAAAAAATTATTTTATGCATCTTAAAAATACATGCAGGCATAAATAAGGCAACAGAAAATGTTTGGAGACCTAACTACAAAATTCCACCGCGGAACAGCCGCTAAATGTCCCATTTGGCGGCCCTTCCGCGGCCCTTTTTGGGTTACAGTGCCCCAAATTTTTTCTGGGGCTTTAGTTCATGGAAATATGATTTTTGTGATATATAGTTTTGTCCTAGATTCATTTGAGTGCTGGATTTGCACTTGGGGCCCACTTCGGGAAGTTTTGTCGATCGAAATTTTAAATATGTTAGTCTACATTGCGTTACATTACTATCTACGACCGTGAATGTTATTCGAGCGGTAAATCTTGTCTAATTGCTATAGCTCTTTTAGACGGATTTGCGAACGTGACATTCACGTTGATGTTCTGTGTTGTGCTGTGATGTTGCGGATTTGTCGTGGTGGATAGCCTGGATGCAATGATAGTGCAGTTTAGATTTATTTGTACATTTGATATCGTGGTGCGAGCGTCTGACATGTGGACTGCCGTCACTGCCTGTTTGTATATTATTCTTTTGGGGCACGACCGAGTTGAGGTCGATGTACCCGTTGTACATATTTTGCTTTCTATACTACGATTACCCCGCGGTGGAGTGCACGGATAGCCGGGTTCTAGAGGGCAAGGGGCCCGCATCTCATGGCTTTGAGACGGAGGGGGCTTCACTCTAGAATTGGTGGGCTATTCGTCGCACTGGTAGGGGGTATGGGTTGACCCAAGGAGGGGTGCTCAAGTTACCGGATTCCGTGAACTGTTGGGTGGTCTATTCACTTTGCTGAAGGGGGCTGCCTCGTTTCTGGTTTTGGCGGGTAGCTTGCCGCGCCCGTAGGGGTCTAGGTTTTCATTGCACAGGCTATCCACATGACCAGGGGAACGTCGGGTTTCAGTTGCGGCTTAATGAAACCCAGGAATCCCAGATTATTTGTATTGTTCTGTGATACTTATTACTTTTCTGTAATGTTGAATTTATCACGCCATGAGCGATTATTATATATTGATATATATACTAGTAGATGTTGTATATGTTTTACATCTGCGCTAGTCCAGTCCCCGCTCTGTCGTCAGTTAAGTAACCTAACAGGTGATGACGGGACCCAGTGGCGAATGCGGATGGCATATACGTACATCATATTTTCGTTCCTTTTGGTGTGATCAATTGATGGGACTGCGTTGATTCAGATTAATGCAAAGAAAACAAACCTATTCGATGTTGTTGGAACATTTTTCAAAAAGCTGTTATTACAAGGACGTTTTCTTTTATTTTGCATAGAGGTATTCGGATATGAATATCCAGCACCTCATTCGACGAGGCAAGGGCCGAGATCCCTTCATCGGGAGTGACCCTTGGACAGATGTTTGCGTCAGAGTAATATCTTCACTATAGTCGATTACTTTTTGCTCTGCATCGCGGTATTCAGTTGGAATATTCTGCACCTCATTCTACGGGGAAAGAACCGAGATCCTTTCACCGGGAGTGACCTCTTTAGCAAAGGTTTTCGCCAGTATATATTTATAAAAAGCTATCAGGTTCCTTCAACGATATCAAGTTCATTACGATTAAAGATTTTTTGCCAAAAACCAGCCGTAGCCCTCCGTCATTTCAGATTAGTATTGCTTAGTATTCGTGCTACGTCTGTCGTACATTGCCGAGGCGTAGTGTTCGGTAGCTCTGTAATGCTTTTCTGTCGCATGGATATGTGGATTGGTTAGGACAGTCGTACGGTTATGTTGGCATTGTCAAGGACTCGTACGGGTGGGTTTAACGCAATCAAGATAATGACGAGTTGAACTTGACTAGGACTCTTTGATATGTTGGCATTGTCAAGGTCACTTGGGTCCTAGGGGTAAAAACAAACATCGGGAGTTTCTAAAGAAACTAAAACTTGCCAGGCATGCGCATACCTTCTGGAGTGTGATGAATTGAGTGGATTCCATCAGGTTATCATGCAATGATAGTTGGATCCCGATTTCCACTGATGAGTTGGTTTACTCCTCGGGTAATCCCGACTAATTCTTCTTTCAGGTTTGGAGGAGAATTTGAGGATACTGTGGGAGGTTTCCTGATTAGATAAATTGATAACCATTCTGATCTAGGTTAGAGTGCACACAGAGTATTTCTTTTCTCTCTCTCTCTTTGGCTGCGACTATGGCCCGATCCTAGACTATGACTTGGTGACCAAGTTGACCGAACCTTCTTAAAATACTGGCTTTTGGATTGTCAGAGTTGCATACCTCATTGCCACTCCTACTTTTACCCTTTTCTCCGGAACATTTCGTATCACTACGAACATCCACTTCCATTGGATAAAACCATCGTATGGTTATCTACGAACTCGAAGGAACTTGTTCCAGATTCGAGGATGGTTTCCGGTTCTGGAGAAAATGAATATGACTATTCAGTTGTCTTTTCCTTTTACCTTCTCTCAGGTTGCGAGTGCTCCTTAGATTAGGACGGTACACCTATTACGCTAATTGGATAGTCTTTATCCAAACCATAAGCAGGTGCCGAAGGGTAGGGAATGAAGAAAACCATTTAGCCTAAGTGAAGTGTACAGAAGGTAATAAGTAAAGACAAATAAAGGGATTAGAAAGAGGGCAAAATAAATTGCGACTTCTATTCACGACCAAACCAAATATTTCATCGCCACTCGTACTTCAACTTTGTATTTCTCCAGAATACCCCGTATCACTACGAAGATTCACAGTTAATTGGATAATCCGTCGTATGGTTGTATACGAACTCGAAGGAATTTGTTCCAGTTCGGGGATGGATTCTGGTTCAGGAGAAATAGGAATAAGGTTTATTCAATTGTCTTTTATCTTTACCTTCTCTCAGGTTGCGAGTACTCCTAAGATTAGAAGAGTACACCTGTTATGCTTATTGGATAGTCTTCTTCCAAACCATGGCCTGGTGCCGAACGGTAGGGAAGGAAGAAAACCACTTAGCCTAAAGGGGTGTACAGAAGGTAATGAGTAAAGACAAATAAAGGGATTTGGAGAGATGGCAAAGAAATATATGGTTATAGTCATGAATCTAGATAATGGAAGTGGCATTACTAGGAATACCAGGATACCCCTTCAAAACATTTTTGTGCTTCAGTTTTACTGTGCATTGTTAATAGAAAACTGATTTCCCAATTAGTCCTTGCTCCAGGGTATGTATTTACCAGGTATAATTATCACATCTGTATGGTTTTACAGATGATGAGTGGGAGTAAGTTATTGGGAATTAGGTGATCATCCTCATTATATCGGGATTCGTTGCAATTGGTGATGTTTGAGGAAATCACCTGTGTTTTTGCCGGACGACAAATATTTGGTTTTGAATATCCATTGTTATGCACCAATTTCAAACTGATATATCTGTACGTTTATTTTATAAAGTGAGATATAACTTTTTGAAATTATGTCCATGACATTTACCTATATTAGTTGATGGTTAGATAAAGAGCATTCAACAGCGGTGTAATTCTTCTTAACCATAAGTACAGTTTTCAACCTACGATGCACAAGGTATGAGTTATTAGACTCAAGGGACTTATACAGAGTATTGTATGTTGTCCAGTGTCCATTAGGACAGAGGGGTTGGTACTCGCACTATATTCTGTTTACTTGTGACTTCTCTAGTTCTTAGACATGTGTTTCGTAGAAATACAAGGTCCAAGTTTTGAGAGGTTATAGGTATATGAATAAAGTAGAGAACTATGTGATGCAAGTATCGAGACTCTTCAAGGTGATCGAAGATGTAGATATTTATGTTTGGTATTCAGTTGATATTAATGGTTTCGAGAACTTGCTTCTCTTTCAGGTTACTCATAAATGGATGCACTCCTAAGTTGAGTAACGCTGATCAGCCTCTCTGCATTTAGTTGACATGCACTAGAGACAGCTGCATGATTTGAATCTGGTTCCAATTAAATCAGTGCCTCTGTTTCTATATTGTATATAGAATGGATCATATCTTAATGATGTTAAGGTATATGGAGTTGTCTGGCTTATGCTTAAAACCAGACTCTGGATAACTCAAGGCACGTTTCTGTAATGGCAGTTTGTGGGTTATCCGGGCTATGACGAGGGTTAACTTTCTACCATCTGGAAGATCAATAGTGATATTGTTCTTGACTCGCCACAGTTTTAGTAAAATGGACTTTTTCAGAAAACAGTAGTGGGAGTATGGTAGAACTGGAAGTGATTCCAGAACCATAAACGATTACGGAAAATTTAATAGGACCTAAAGATTCAATCTGGATTGACATTCCATTAACCACTCCGCAGATATGGTGGGTAACCTCAGGCACTCGAGAGGTACTTCGGTATGCTCAAAGACGGTGACAGGGAGGTTCTTGTTTTCCCAGACTTGACACTACCGTTGTTCTAGGCTATGAGACCCAGCAGGATGATGAGTATAGCGTCGTTCTAAACTGGCTTTAGAAGTGCACGTGTATATGACTCTGCCAGAGAGTTGTCGTAGTCAGTGGGAGCGGCGGAAGCATAGTGGACAAGTTGCTTATGTCTATTTATGGACTGAAGCAAATATAGCGGAGATAGATCATCTATTTTTGATATGACAGTCATGGACTTTGACTTCGTCAGAATAGGAGATGAATCTGTTAAGAAAGTAGTAGGGTGTGATGTCTTGGTATTTGGATGACATACACAGAGTAGGAAGTGAAATTCCTACACTACGATCGGTTATACTGTGGTTGTCACACAGTAGTTTCTCCACATAGGATTTGGATATTATATCAGGCATTCTGGTTACTAGATCTAGATTTGGGCAGTTTCCAATCTGGGTACTTAGACAGTATTCTAAAGGTATTTTAGAATGGACGACTCATGGCATGGTGGTATACCTGCAGGTGATAGAGTCACCCTCTCCAAAGTTGTCTTACAGACTAAAGTGGAGAGGGAAGTGCATGATTGGAAGATCACTTGCTTAAGCAATTGAGTCAATTATGAGATGTCAAGTACCACACCAGATGTTTTTGCATTAGGTGCAATAAGTTGACATTAATCCAATCTTGGAGAAACGTTCGGAAGCAGTTATGAACATAAGCAGATGTTCTAGGGATATGATAACAACAGCCTCCTTCGGGAGACGGTTATCATTCCAGGCTTCCAAGGTGACCTGGATGACAGAGTGACTGTCAGAGTTATAGTTTTCCCTCTGACAAGGGACAGTAGTTTGGACAAGTGGTCCAAGCAAATACTGAGGGAGGTATGGCGAGGATACTGATTAGGTTCAGTTAACGACACAGTCTAAGAAGTTTGGATTTGGAGTTCATTTGTGAATTAGGTCCCATCAGATATCCAGACATATTCTAAGACAGGTATTGCTCATTTCGGGAGATGGCATTCTCCGCGAACTTGAGATAAAGAGAGACATAGAAAGAAACATCAGAGCGGATCCACTCACTGAGGCAATTTCTCAAATGCAATAGTTTCACAAACGGGCTTTGTGAGACTGATCAGTAGAGGAGTTGGGTGTTTGGTATCACACGGGCTGTGAGTATGCGACATCGCAATAATTAGCCTTAACTGCAAGTGGGAGATTGTTGGATATAGTGCCCTCAAAGTCAATTATTGGATCGCAGGCACGTGATTGCAATGATTGAGGGAGGACCTATGCCGGTAGGACAGTCTTACTCAAGATGATAGTATGCTATCTGGTTTGTCTTTATCATCGTGTGCATACTTTAGGTGACATTACAGTTCACTATTACACGTTGATAGAGCCCATAGGATTCTTGCTTGACGGCCAGCAGTATGATGGCGATCATATACGTGGGAGCTGGGGTCTATAAGCACATCCTTAAAGTGTCCCTAGTCGTGGGAGTTTCGAGACTGGGCATCGATACTCCGATAGTAGACTAGTGTATACGATCGAGACCCCAACGAGGGGCGGTGGCTGGTCTCACAAGCCATTGGTGTCAGTTGGTTCACTTAAGATGTATACAGGTGCTCATTGGGTTATGAGTACACCGGACATGACTCGCCGGGAACATGCTAGTTGGTGATATACCTAGCGTCAGATAGCAGTTCCCTGGTGACATGTGTACAGGTTAGTCTATCAACCTGAGATCGTCACTTGTCTCGTGTGAGTTCCCACTGTGCTTTGATTACTACCCTACCATGGCTCAAAAGAGTCGTGCAAACAGGTTTTAGTTGGGTACAGTCTCGAGCTACATGGAGGCAGTGAGCGGATCGGCAGGGGTTCGTCTCTCTCGGTATTGGGGGTGAGATCGCGCTGTGTCTACGAGAGCCATTACACAAAGCCCTCGGCCGAGGCAGGAGATTTACTGGTAGATACTCCAGTAGTATCTCAGGGTGTTCCGGCCTACACTCCGACACGACTTATACCGCTATTGGGGGTCTGACGTTACCAGTCCCTAGGCCCGATATGTGATACTCATAGACGAACGGACCGGACTGTACGGATATTGTCACTGACAGGCTCAGTAGGGTTTCAGGATGAGTTCGCTCATCAGCCTCCTTTTTGGTCAATACCTGGGCGCCCGTTACGTACAGCTAGTACCACTGACGTGCTAGTGGTTAAATCCACAGCCTGTGTATTGACGAGTCTTTAGAGTCCCCCACAGAAAGTTTTCCCAAGTTCGGGCGAAACGTTGTAGAAGCCGTATGGTATTATGGCAGGGTTCGATCATATACGTACACTTATGCACGGATCATGATCGGATGGATCATACTAGTGGGCTTTGGTTTAAGCCGGATCCTAGTATTAGATTTGTTGGATTGCTTTCGTCTCATCGCATTTGCATTCAGTCGGAATGCGGATGCAGGTATGTATATACAGGTGAGGGGTATCCTTATGATCCGTCACGACTTTACTTTAGATGTTGCCGTATCTTTTTGTTGGACTAAACATTTGGATTAATGTTTGGATGGTGGAAATTTTGAGTGGAAGTCATCATGAAGAGGCACAATCAATTAGGTGACTCATGGTCTCTTTTTTGGTGCAAATGTCACATAATTGATTGATTATTGTGTTGAAATAAGAGGTGGAGAAAGAATGGACAGCTATAACTCTTTCGGTTGCTCTTGAGATTATTAACTTGTGCTCTCATTTTTCATTACAACACAAGAAAAAGAAAAGCCTCTTCTTCTCCTTCTTCCTATAGCTCACTACTTCCATCATGGCTTCATCTTCAACCTCCATCCATACAATCTCATTTGTTGAGAATCAATGGATGCTTGAGACAAAGTTATCACACACATTCTCTACATCACCTTAGACATGTCGGCTGGCAAACTTCATGTCCGAGTTGCTTCAGTTTGAAGCGGGAGCCCGTAAAAAGACTTCTTGATGCGGTGCCCTTTTTGGCGAGGAGACAGAAGGTCGAGCGAGATCGGAGATGCCGTGAGGAGCTAGGGATGGTGGCCAAAGACCGAAGGATACGGATCGATCGGTATAGCCATTCTATCTTCTTATAGATTGCTAGTATAGTGTTAATGGTACGATCCGGGTAAAGGTTAAGGTAGCGCCAAGTTTTGAAAAGTTTTTGTTCCGCATTTGGCCTCGGATTGACGGCCGGGGCGCTGCCATAACACAACATCATATCAGTCGCTCAACTCGAGATAGACTAGCTATCTCCGTCACAGCTCTACTTGAAAGTTCCAGCGGTTTCATCTCATAAGCTCTAGAAACGACATCCCATCAATCTCAGCAATATCTAGGTCATCTGTCTGCACAGTGGACAACATCACGATCTCTGAGGTAGGCTGTACATCAATAGTCCTCTCAATCCGACAGCCTCTATCAATGGCCCGATCATCCGGCGCAAAACCGAACACTCGCCTCAAGGAGAGATCACAAAAAAACACTATACCTACATATTCCTATATCACTAGAAACAACATCATGGTCAGTCCTCGTCCATGACGAGCTCGCCCTGACTGCAACACTAGCAGCAGCTCAATCTGCGCTCAAACCATGGTGACAGGAACCTCAAGCAGGTATCGATGATGATAGATCAAATGAACGAAAGAAATCAACAGATCCTAAATGGATATATGATCATAGGAACGAATAGTATCACAAATCTCAAGATAAGTACATCCTAAGGTTTCTTAAGTGGAGTATCATATCGTAAATATGCCGGGGAACATACGTACGGTACGTCACTCTACTCAAGCTACATACTCCATCAATCAAGGTTAACCTATGAAACGAAAGTTCAGGTCTAATACCCCCATCAAGTCTAAGTTCCGTAAGGTCCAGCCTAGGTTCCGAAATATATACGCCCTAGACTCCGCATAGTCAAACCCAGACTCAAACCAAGGTGAAACCTAATGCTCTGATACCAACTTTGTCACGACCCATAATTTAGCACGTGACCGACACTTAAATTACGCAACGTCTAAAGGCATGACGTAAATTAAGTAAGCCGAAGCCCAGAAAATCTAAATCTTTTTGCGGAAAATAGTGGGGGTGCAGTTTTGAAATAAAAGTATAATGAATCATATTTTGTCTTTAAATGCATAGTAAATAAAACATGAAAATGCAAGTGGATTATACTAGAGTTAAACCATGTTTCGTATTTTAAAATTTCGGGCAACACCTCCCTTGTATATTTTGATCCAAAAATATATACACAACAATATATAGGCATCCCCAAGCGGGAGCTAGCTCTTCGCCAACCGGCGGAATCAAAACCACGCAATAACATATATACGACGCCCAACGGTGAAGATCAACCCGGAAAGAACAAATAAAGAAGCAAGATATCAAAACTCAAGAAAGCGACCATAAACCCATCGCTCTAAGTCTCGCACAAAACCCAAGTCTGACTAGGTCTACCAATATACATATTCTAGTCTCTGACTGATTTGATCTGATGGAGTTTATCTAGATACAACGGAATATAACAGTACGAGAGTGGGCATGATCAACATGTGTCTCACCTACCAAAGCAAAGCACCCTGGAAGAAGCTGTGTGCCAGCAATACCGCAACTGATCCCAAGCGTCAAACCTGTAAGAACTGTGGCACAACGGGGGTGAGTTGCCAACTCGTGAGTAGAAAACATCAGCAAGTAGAAATCGAATAAAACAACGATTTCCTAAGTTACTATATCGTGAGGGTAATACTATGATATCTAGGGTGACCATGTACGCATATATGTCAACAATCGAGTTAATGCAATGACATATATAAATAAACAACCGACATCATATGCCTGTATGCATGTGGATATCATCCATGTGTCCATCAACGATACAAACAATATCATGGAACCTGAGTGTCCCACATCGACACTCGAACATCATGAAAACATGTGCCTGCATATAAATATGAGAATATTAACCATGTGTGTCCATCAACGACACATTAAAATCATGGAACCTGAGTGTCCAACACCGACACTCGAAACATCATGAAACCCGTGTCCAGCATCGACACATAAATCCTCATATCTCGGGCTCCGTCAGTCCGGATCAGCCCATATCACGACTACGGTCCGTATCCTCCAGATATCCGCTGTGCCAAACTATCTCGGGCTCCATCAGTACAGATCGGCCCATATCATCTCACGACTCCGTTCGGTATCCTCTAGATAACCGCCGAGCCCAAAACTATCACCGGTAGGTAGTGCTCCCCCAGCCAGGCTCATCGTCTACATCTTGAGCTTCTTGCCCCGGGATACCTCACCGGGTCCACTATGTACCCGTAGACGGTGCCTCCCGCTCCTCTAATCGGGTATACTCACTGCTCAAAACCGAGAAAACTCATGGTGGAAACCTCGAAATATCATATTAAGAGAAACCGCGTTTTAAAGCAATACATAATCCCCTTTGAAATATAACCGCGGTTCTCAAATTCAGAGATCTCATGAAAACAACATCTCAAGCATATAACCATAAAGTACGATGTATGCAACATAGAGTAGTAATATGAGCATATCGAGTATATCATGCAAGCATGTCAAGTGATAGTACTGAACAATGAATGTACATTTACTTTTAAGATTAATATCATAATATGGTAGTTCTACTGTGTAAGTGGCATGACAATTACCGATGATGAATGTGTGTGAGCCGGCAAATCTGTGTAAGTGTAACATGCGCATCAACGGTAATTATGCAGGTGTATTAGCAAATGATATCATATAGCATTAAATACTGGAACGTAGTATGTACATCACTAGGGGTAATATCCTACATAACACGGACAATCAAAGGTATATCTATCTACACATGAACCATACAGTCACTTTTTAAAAGATACGAATCGTAGTTTTGAAAGTAGGTGCTACGGTGTTTTGACATCATTTGGAAACCTGTAGCGTCCCATAAAGTTTCTGTTTTAAAGATGCATACGATTCGTCAGTTTTGGAAATAGATATGGTTCAAGTGGCATCTTAACATTAGCGATCCCGCCTCATAACATCCGATATGAAAATAATCATCAATCATCATTCTCAAATCACAAGCACGGATCAATCATCCGGTGAAACATATCATATACGGCAATCCATCGTACGGTAACATCAAACAGAATAAGGAATCTATCGACCTATACAACAATGAGGGTACGGATCTAAAGTCTTGTACGACATATCACCCATTATTCTCATAAATATATATACACCTATATCTCAAATCACATTTGTATAAATCTCATATAATGATATCTTGCATATACGTCATATCTTATAAATCTCAAGTCGTATCGATCTCAAACTCTTATCATATCATTATCAACTCATACTTGTTCTCTTTCAATTCATACTTATCATGATTCACTTCCCATTTCATATTCTCAAGCAAATATATCCATTAGCGTCAACTTTATCATAATTATAATTTATAACATAATCTTCCATATCAATGGTTTCGGAGGTGCTATACGCCTCCACCCGATTTCCTCCATAGATATAAATATACTCACCTGCTAAACTCCTAGCTTAGCCAAAGTCGATGTGCTTCGTCGACTCGGAAGTCTACGTGAAGGTACCTATAATCAATACACATCGAAATGCAATTAAAACCAATATCCGAAAACCGATACGGCATACGGTTCGCTCATAGGTTAAAACCTATAGGTTCGCATGTAAAATCAACCAAATAACCCTCGTCCGTTGACGTACAAACGTCCAACGACGGAATTCAAATCAAATATCAAAACTAAGTTTTCAGAATCGGAAAACGAAATTCAGCAACATGAGAAATCACTTCCAGATTTTAACTCAGGTAAAATTAGCCAATTTTGTACATGGGGTTGCTCTAAATATCAGATAAGGAAGCCACAGAAAAAAACAGCACTTTCCACCTTGATGTGGCCGCAATTTGCGGCCACCATGATTAAATCTGCGGCCAGAATAGGAGGGGAGGGGCTCGGATTTCTAGGGTAGGTTCCTGGTTGCCTGCACGACTCTCTGTTATAGGAACTTATCTTACAGAGGTCTCGGGTCAAAGCAGATCTCAATTCCCATCACAATTTACACAAAATACGATATCAGCCAATTTTCAAGGTTCATGTTTTGGTTTCTATTCTTTGTTCTTGGCCAGGTAATCACCTCTAAAGTCTTGCAAACACTCACTATACCTCTATTTACCGCTTAACAGCAACTTGAAAATTTCCAAGATCACATAACCTAACTAAATCGAATTCTAAACTAACTAGGATATATAACACAATTACTAATCTAAAAGTGAAGGGATTACTTCATTTGGCAACTTAGGAAAATTCTTGAGTTGCCCAAAGTCTTCAAAATCCAAACTTGAAAGGTCTAAAGGGTTTGGGATAGGCTTGTGCATATTTTGTGTGAAGGTGGCATGGGGTTTTGGCAAAGGATTGGAGATGGTGCATGGAGGTAGTGAGGTGAAAGAGGCATGAAGAAGTGGTGAAGAAAACAATGGGGATGAAGGAATGAAGCAGCCAAGTCACACCCTCTCTCTCTCTTATGCTCACTCTCTCACTCTAAATATCTCCTACACTCACCTCTCAACAAATATCTGCTTTGTTTTCTTCTCATTTTTATTTCACTCTTTAACTCTCTTTTCCTTTTCTTTTCTTTTCTTTTCTCTTTTGTTTTTCACAAAACTCATAAATTCACAAGTCACAAACAAAATAACAACATGCACATGACATAGTGCACCAGCCATGGAAAAATATAAAAATACTGATTTGGCCTAATCGTGATTAGTAGTGCACTAATCAAATTAAATTTAAATTTGCATATCATTAATTATAAAAATGCCAAAATCGGATAAATATCATTAAAATAAATAAATCATTTTAATCTCCGATTATTTTCCAAATATTGGTATATACTTATACCATTTTACGAAAAACCCCTTATTCGCAAATCGAATAGTTTTCGCGAAATATATTATTTTAATATTAAATTTCCAAAAATAATATTTTATATTTCTGAAATGTTACAGTGGAAGTGGTGATTGGGGGATGTTGGATATGTATGCCCTAGAGACTATTATTGTATATGTATATATGTGGATGCTTGGACATATATATGTACAGGACAATCTTGCTCGATATGATAGTATGCTATCTGGTTTTTCATTATCTTAACATGTGCGTATGTTTTACTTGTTATTACATATAATTTATACATGTTGATAAAGCCCTTAGAATCATTGCTTGACTACTGGCGTTGTGATAGCAATCATACTTGTGGGAGCTGGATAGTCGATAAGCACATCCTTAAAAGGTCCCTAGTCGTGAGAGTATTGAGACTGAGCATCGATATTCCGGAGTAGACTGGTGTATACGTTTCTAGATCTCGACGAGGGGCGATGGTTGGTCCCGCAGCCATTAGGCTTTTGCACCTAAGATGGTATACAGGTGCTCACTGGGGGTGAGTACACTGGACGGACTCGCCGAGAACTTCTAGATGGTACTATACCTATCGTCGGATAGAAGTTCTCAGGTGGCATGCGTACAGGTTAGTCTTTAGACCCGAGATCGTCATTTGTCTCGTGTGAGTTCCCACTGTACTTTGATCACTATCCTACCACGGCTAAACTTAGTCATGCAAACAGGTTTTGGTTAGTTACAGTCCCGAGCTATATGGAGGTAGTGAGTGATTGTTGGGGATTCGTCTTTCTCGGTATAGGGAGTCGATATCGGACTGTGTTTGATTGGTCAGAACCATAAGACCTTGGCCAAGGCAGTTGGGATTTACTGATAGGTTGATCAGTAGTTTCCCAGATTGGTCCTGAGCCACATCAGCATGAATTATCGGGTTATTAGTGTTGGGGTTTGCCGAGCAGTCTCACTAGGTTTTAACAAGCATCAAGTATGCAACTTAAAAAATTCAGGGTGCTAACCAACCCGAATCTAGAATCGAACTGGAGGATTAGGAGTATAAACTAACAAGTATGACATACTAGCAAGTGTCTTACACTAAGAGGAAAGAAATACAACCTTTGTAGACATCTCCTCCTTGTCTTTTGCTCCATGTAGATGTCCTTGACTCCTTGGTTCCACTTGGAGTTTGAACGCGTCCGCTTGAAGCCTTCAAAGTCCACGATGATCCACCACGGAGTTCCTTTACTCAAGCTCCTTGCTACACTTGACCTAAGTGGAAGTGTTGCAAACAACCTACACTAGTGGGCTAGACTAATATAGACTGATGAAGTAAGTATTTTTCTCACTAGTAAAACCTTTCCTTTCTTTCTCTTTTACTCACTAGAAAAAGGTAGAGAGCTTGGAGGACGAAGGAGATGGAAATGACTTAGCTTGAGCTTAAGAGAGATAAGCACAAGAATAACAATGATATGAGAGAGAGAGAGAGAGAGAGAGAGTCACACTCGCTCTTAACCATGGAATGGAAATATCTAGATATTTTAGTAGTTGAGTTAGTAGAGGATTAGAAATGAAACCATGGTTACATAAGATATTTTAAAAAGTGTGTAGAAACAAAATATCAACCATGGATTTATTCCTAATTTCCATTAACTCAATAATTAAAATATCACAAATGTTTCCATGTGAGTCTTGCATAGCCATCTCCAATGTACCATCAACCATGACACTTGTATACATGCATGTGTGCATACATATCAATATAAACATACATACATACATGCATACAAAAAAAGAAAGGAACTAATAAATGAGCTAATGGTCACATGATATTAAATCAACACTTGATTTAATAATCTGGTCATATCACATACGACCCGACCAATAGAAAATTCCAGATTAAAATACGGTATTAAATACACGTATTTAATCAAGCTCCTGCATATAACCCCATATGCGCACCACTTCGTTTCGCCTGAGCTCGGAAACCCCTTTGTGGGACTCTAAGACTCGTCAATACGCTAGCAGTAGGCATTGATCATATCGCATACCCACAAACCGTCAGCGGTACTAGCTGCACGTAATGGCTCCCAGGTATTGAGCGAACAGAAGAATAATAAATGAACCTGTCAAAACTCCCATAGATCCAACCAACAACACTTACCGTACAGTCTGATCTCTTCGTCGGATATGCTGCATATTGAATTTAGGGATGGTATCGTCGACCCCAATAACTCAATAAGTCATGCCGATGTATGGCCTATAATAGATCGAGGAACTACTGATAACACTTATCAGTAAATCTCATCAGCCCTGGCTAGGTACTTCCAGTTATAGCCAATCGAGCACAGTGCAACATCAACCCCCAATACCGGGAGAGACGAAACCCGTCCTATCGCTCATTGCCTCCATGTGTCTCGGGGCTGTACCCAAAAGCCACCTGTTTGCACGACTCAGTAGAGCCGTGGTAGGGAGGAAATCAAAGTACAGTGGGAGAACACACAAGACTCTATGACAATCTCGGGTTTACAGACTAACCTGTACAAGTGTCACCTGAGAACTGCTATCCGACGATAGCTATAATACCACATAGGAGTTCTCGGCGAGTCCGTTCAGTGTACCTGGTCTCCACTGAGTACCCATATACAATCTTTGATATCGAACACCAACGGCTATGGTGTAACATTTTGAAAATCGTTTAGGTGAAATTTTGGATAATCGGTAAAATAACTGGCGTTTTCCGTAAAAACCAGGAAATAATTATTTTTCCACATAAACTTAATTATACCTATTTTAGCTATGTAATGGCTAGTATTGATATCTAATTAGTCGCTTATAAAATTTCTAGTTTACTAAAATATTTTCCGTAATTAATTATTTTAAATATTATTTTAAGCCTTCACTAATACATTTAATTAGTGATAATTACATATGAGAATGGGTTAATACAAGTTTTATGAAACTTGACACATCTAAACATATATAGTAACATGTTCTTTCAAAAAAAAAAATTGGGATGGTTCTAACTATATTTGCATAGAAAAGGTAAAAGGGAAAAAATAAAATAAAATGGAAAAGATTGATGTAAGATGCAATAATGAGTTTTGAAGGGGTTTTCTTGACTTGGGAAATTACACACAACCACACAACCCTATCCTCAATAGCTGGCCGAGCCATGAGGCTGCCCCCTCCCCAAAATTTCCCCACTTGAAAAGTTTTGGAAAGAAAACAAAGAAATAAAAAGAAAACAATAAAGAATTGAAGTAAGGGGTGTAAATAATTGAGGCATGGGCTTTCTTTACTTGGTATTTTCCTCACCTCACTCTCTCTCCTCCCCCTCTCAAAATCTGGCCGAGCCTTCCCAATGGCAGCCCCTCCATTTCTTCACCTCAATTTCTCTTCAAAAAATTCTTCAAAATTGCTTCAAAAATCCCACAAACTCCAAATCCAATCTTTACCCATTTTTCCTTGGCTACTCTAGTATGGATCTTGGTGAAAAGAAACAAGTTTGGGAGGCTAAGATGCATGTTTGATATACAATCTTTGAGGTATAAATCCTAACCCTAGTGTTTAATTGTTGGTTAAATACTTTGAATCAACTTAATTAGGTGTTTAATTATGGTTTTAAATTGCAGGTTTGAAATTCAAGAGAAGGGTTGAAATCAAGTTAGGGTTGTGATCATTTGATGATGGTTGTGTGATCTATTTTAACATCTTAAGATATGCAAAACCTAACCTAGTTGCTATTTTGCTAATTGTTACATTTAATTTGTCCTAATTAAGCCATTTTGCAAACTAGATTTTTGTGATTAAGGTAAAGTGGTGAGTTTAAAATATAATTAATATTGGTGTGACTTAATTAAGATATTTAGTGATCATTGTGGCCACTAAAATTGTTAAAACATCAAGTTTGTACTAAAACGGTTAAAACTGCACATTTGTATTACATTTTTCCTACCATTTTCATATTAAAAAAAGGACTTTAATATAATATATTATACATATGAGGGTTTATGTGTAAAAACATTATTTTCCATGTGTTAATATATTTTAATTATCATTTGGTAGGAAAATGTATGCAAATAAATTCATTGACCAAATCCTAGTAGAACAAAGTCTACTAAATATTATTTGAGTTGTTGTGCAGAAGATTTCCAAGTGTGCAGAATTTTTCAAAGACTAGAATCAAGCAAATCAAGTTGTTGAAGAAGATTTGCCTAATTAAGAAGCAAAACTTGGAGACCAAGTCTGGAAGCAACCACAAAAAGATTTCCAAATTCTAAAGGTACCAAGGATCGCCAAATGTCACATAGAGACAGCTCCTGAAAATTGATCAACGGCGGAGATGAGAAGGCCGCGGATCCGCGGCATTAACCCCTTTATGCCGCGGATCCGCCGCGGTTAAGAAGATTTGGGAGTTGAGGATTTTTAGGGAAAATCTTTTCTGCTTAAATCATATTTTAGAAGCTTGTATTCTGGCGTTAGCACTATAAAAAGGCACCGAGAGCCTCTTGGAAAAGTCATCAAGCCGAAGAGATCACGAAGCTCCCGACGCTCACGCATCCAGGCTGATCATCGACTGTTCGACTACCTCCTTAGGAAAGATCGAGAAGCAACTAGTTGTAATCAATTTCTATGGATTAAAAGTGTAGTTTGAAGAAGTCGATTAATACAGGTAGTTATTTTTATTTAATTGTCTTTGCACTTTACATTATGTTTTCCCTCGATTTCTTTTCATCTTCTTCTCCCAACATGCGCGAGTAATTCTCCGCTTGTTAGGGTTCGTAGGATTAGGGTAGGCTAATGGACGATGAAAATAACTAAACCCTTTTTAAGTCTTATAAAGTTTAGGAACTTTATCAAAAGAATCACTAACATCCTAATCGGGCGCGCTAGCAATTTTTTGCTAGTTCCGACCGCGATTAGAGATTAGATTAATGATTGTTTTGGTAAAGGCTAGATATGAACGGAGTTCCGTGTCGAGATAAGGGTTAAGAGTGGGATTCCTTTTCTCTCCAGAAACCCTAATCTACACGCATCACCGTCGTTCTAGTTCTAAATCTATTAATGGATAAAAATGGTAACTTTTAATCAATCGTCCATAACTACTAAATCCTAACGAACCCTACAAGCCCTTTTATTATATTTACTACATCTTTAAAATAATCTAGATCTATATTTTACATTCTTGTTTAACGTAGATCTAGAAACCATTCTATAAAATTATTTATCCCTCCTCTCTTTTTCAACACATCTAAAGTAAAAGTAAAAGGTTCCACGTTTCCCAGAGGACGACCCGTACTCATCTCGGTCTAGCTACACGCGACACCGTTCTGATTGCGGTTAAACTACAAACATACACTTTTTCGCATAAATCAAATGGCGCCGTTGCCGGGGATACGTGCGTAATTTTTTATTTTTACTATTTGTGTTGAATTCTTAGACGAGTCATATCATTATTAACACAAAACTGCAAATTGCATATTTAACGATTTGTGCGTGAATTTTTGCAAGGAGATTTGGAGTCACAGAATTAAGGAGAACAGGAAACAGAGACATTTTTAGAGATCCAGAGGAGCACAGAAGGCTATACAAAAAATTTCATCAACTGTTCCTTCTTCCACGCGGCGGAACCGCGGCTAAAGTGCCCCTTCTGCGGCGGAATCGCGGCAAGTTGGAGGAATTAGGGCTTCAATCTTCTCTGGTATCTTTCTTAACTCCTTCTCTCTCCCCTCAAATCCAATAAAATCTATTTTCTGCAGGATTCTTTGCAAAATTGCGCCGCTCAAAAATCTTTTTGCAAAAGTTTTGTGATTGGTTTTGTTTTGCATACTTAATACGGACTCTAAGGGGCAAAGACCAAATCAAGATTAGGTGGGGATTTCATCACCCTTCCTAAGCCCCACAAATCACAAACTGAGCATATAGATCAATCCTTCATTAATTTAAAAAATATCTAGACCAGACTCTAAGGACTGTCGCGCTCAATAAGGACAGAGGAAGGTCGTGGGTAATCTATCGTTTATCTGCATTACTTTTGTAGTGCCCAGGCAAGTGTGACAAAGGCTAGTGGTTTTTAATTAGGCCCACGACGTGGTTCCTTCCCACTTACCAGGCACTTATCTGGCTACAAGGGTAGTACGGAGGCGGTAGAGGATTGATCCTGCGGCTTGTCCTTTGGAAGTCTAGGAGCGGTCTAGAGCTGGACCTAGGTGACCTTAGTTCTAGGGTTGCTTGTGCATCTTAGGGAGATTTGTCTTGAGTCCCACTTTTTCAAAAACAAGCCAATTTTAAAATCACACACACGCTGCCACTTGCACTAAACCCGCTTAGTGCATGCTCGGCTGGACACGGGATCCTAGTGCCCGTCTTGTCCGCGTTCTTGCTATCGACGCCGAAGTCGGTACTTCTTCATCTTCTTTTCCCCCACCACACACCACATCGACCGTGATGGACGACACTCCATCTAATTATAACACCACGCTGCCACCGCCCGGAGGTGCGCAGAATCCACCGCGCATCTCTCTCCAAGAGAGATGCTATCCTATTCGTGGTCCCCTTCCTACTTGTCTATCTCTTCCACCACCGAACGGGGATAATTTCGAAATTAAACCCCACTACATCAATCTGCTGCCCAAATTTCACGGGCTTGAGTCGGAAGACGCGTACGTTTTCATCACCAAATTCAAAAACGTATGCGCAATGATGGGTACTTCACAATTGACTTTAGATGCTATGCGCCTACGTCTTCTCCCATTCACACTGTGCGACTTGGCAGAAAAATGGCTTTACAATACTGCCGCACACTCTATAACTAATTGGGATGAATTTGTCATAGCATTTCTTAAGAAGTTTTACCCAAACCATAAGACTGCCCACATTAGGAGCGAGATCAACCAGTTCACCCAGCTTCCCAATGAACCATTTTGGAAGTGCTTTGAACGTTTCAAGGATCTGCTTGTCCAATGCCCCCATCACGGAATACAAAGATGAGATTTATGTCGGATTATATATGAGGGCATTAATCCAGCGACAAAGCAGATTCTTGAAACAATGTGTCAATGCAATTTCATGTCTAAAGATGACGGTGAAGCATGGAAATATCTGGAAGATCTTGCTGAACACACGTTGCAGTGGGAAAGCGTAAGACCACCTTCAACTAAGCGAGGTATTCACCAGCTCGATATTTCTATCGCAGTAAAAGCCGAAATGGCAGCGATGCAGAAGAAATTCGATTCTATTGAGAATAAACTTTCATCAGTCTCCCTTAATCAGGTCACGCTTCCCAAGACTGTCTGTGGTTGCTGTTCGGATCCTTCACACTTAACGGAAGAATGTCCTATGAATGCATCGTTTCAAGCTAATGCTGCTTTTCAGCAGCGACCTAGAAACGAACCTTATTCTTCCACGTACAATCAAGGAGGGAGGAATCATCCTAACTTTGCTTGGAATCAAAACCAACAAAGACCTCCTCCACAGCAACCACAACCACAGAATCAGCCCCCCTTTCAGTCACAGAATTTCCAAAATCCGGCCAACATTTCTACACCACAAGTGGCCGGTATTTACAACTCACTTGCACAAAATTTGGATATGTTCATGAAACAATCCATGCAAAATTCGGCTGAGATGAGGTCTTCTATTGATGCCCTAACAAAAAACTCCTCCTCCCATGGTGAGAGTATCAAATCAATAGAAAACCAAATCGCACAATTAAACGCCGCAATAAGTGCGAGAGAGAAAGGGAAACTCCCATCTCAACGCTTACCGAATCCTGGCCATTCACAAAGTCATAATGTGAATGCCGTCACTACGTTGAGATCGGGGAGAGTGCTGAATAACCAAGTGGGTGAGCAAGTTGATGATAGTGACACATTTGATACCCCTTCTTCTTCTTCTTCCCCTAACTCGTCTAGTCTTCCACCTTCGTCCGAGCCTATTCTCTATTTTCCCCAAGGCTCAAACATTTCGCCAAATTTATCTAAGTCGATGCCCACTCCAATTTTGGGATCGAATCTGTCGCCACAGTCTTCTCCACAAACGTTGGACCCAAAACTTATTGATCGAGCTCCATTTCCAAACCGATTAAGGGCCAACCGACCTAACCCGCAAATGGAGAAGATTGTGGAAATGTTTAAGCAAGTTAGCGTGAATATTCCTCTCCTAGATGCCATTCAACAAGTCCTATCTTATGAAAGAATCCTTAAAGACTTGTGCACTAGGAAGAGAAAAACTCAAGTGCCTAAAAAGGTTTTCATGACGAGTAATGTTAGCACAGCTTTTACCCAACAAATACCAAAGAAACGTAAGGACCCCGGCTGTCCTACAATCTCTATTTCTATTGGGGGTAAAAATATAAATCGTGCTTTACTCGATCTAGGCGCTAGCGTCAACTTGCTTCTTTATTCAGTATACGAGCAGTTAGGAATTGGAGAGTTAAAACCCGCCCATTGTACTCTCCAAATGGCTGACCGATCTATCACCAAACCTAGGGGCGAACTAGAGGATGTGTTAATTAAAGTCGGGGAATTCATATTTCCCGTAGACTTTATTGTTTTAGATACACAACCTGTGGCAAACCCACGCAATCAAATCCCGGTGATACTTGGTCGACCCTTCCTAGCAACTTCTAACGCTGTGATTAATTGTCGTAACGGTTCTATGAACTTATCCTTCGGGAAAATGACAATTGAGCTTAATATTTACAAGCTAGGAAGTCAGCCATCAGAACCTTCTGCTCAATTGCTGGATGTTTGTTCCATCCACGAGATAGCTTCCTAAAGCTGCATGGATGAGGAGCTTTGCTTTGATGTTCTCGACAACATTAATGAGACATCGTTCGATCTTGCACCACTTTACAGTGAGGATATGTTCAATGAGTCCGACCTTGAGATTGAACCCGTTGACTCGTTGCAAAAGTCAGTAGCACTTTCCGAGTCAATATCTTATGCAAGTTTTGAAACTCTTCGGGAGTCCGAATATCATTCGCTTACCCCACCTTCTATTGTCTCTCCGCCAATTCTTGATCTCAAACCGCTACCTTCTCATATTAAATATGCATATTTAGGAGAGAATGAGACTTTGCCAGTGATTATTTCCGCTTCTCTAGCCTTAGAGCAAGAGAATGCACTTTTGGCAGTGTTGAGATCGAATCGGGAAGCATTTGGTTGGACTATGGCTGACATCAAAGGGATTAGTCCCTTAATTGTTGAACATTACATACATCTTATGGATGAATCCAAACCAACCCGAGACCCACAAAGACGGTTAAATCCCGTTATGAAGGAGGCGGTAAAGAAAGAAATCGTCAAGTGTCTTGATAGTGGAATAATTTACCCCATATCTGATAGTCAATGGGTACGTCCAATTCATGTGGTCCCTAAAAAGTCTGGCATCACGGTCATCACTAACGAGGCTAATGAGTTAATCCAAACACGCACCCAAACTGGGTGGCGCGTATGTATCGATTACAGGAAACTCAATGCTGCGACGAGGAAAGATCACTTCCCTCTACCTTTCATTGACCAGATGTTAGAACGATTAGCGGGACACGAATACTACTGTTTCTTGGACGGATACTCTGGCTATAACCAGGTCCCCATCGCCGAAAAGGATCAAGATAAAACCACTTTTACTTGTCCTTTCGGAACTTTTGCTTATAGACGCATGCCCTTCGGGTTATGCAATGCTCCCGCTACATTTCAGCGGTGCATGATGAGGATATTTTCAGATATGGTGGAAAATTTTCTGGAAATTTTTATGGACGATTTCTCCATTTTTGGGGACTCCTTTGAGGACTGCCTTCGTAATCTTGACGCTGTTCTTACCCGCTGTAAGGATAAGAACTTGACTTTGAATTGGGAAAAATGTCATTTTATGGTCCAAGAAGGTATTGTACTTGGACATATAATTTCACATAAAGGCATTGAGGTTGACAGAGCTAAAATAGATGTCATTCAAAACCTCCCTCGTCCCAATTGCGTCAAAGATATACGATCCTTCCTTGGTCATGCAGGATTTTATACGAGATTTATTAAGGACTTTAGCAAAATTGCTAGACCTTTAACCCTTCTATTGGCCAAGGACACTACTTTTCACTTCGATTCGGATTGTGAGGCTGCTTTTGAATCGCTTAAAGAATCACTCACTACAGCCCCCGTTTTATCATCTCCGGATTGGAACCACCCGTTCGAGCTTATGTGTGATGCATCAGATTTTGCTATTGGTGCGGTCTTAGGACAACACATTGATAAGATGCCACATGTAATTTACTATGCAAGTAGGACCTTGAATGATGCACAAATAAATTACACAACTATCGAGAAAGAACTCTTGGCAGTTGTATTTGCATTAGAGAAATTCAGGCCCTACTTGATTGGCTCGCCTATTGTGGTTTACACAGATCACTCCGCCCTACGACATCTTTTATCAAAGAAGGATGCGAAGGCCAGGCTAATACGTTGGATCCTATTGTTACAAGAATTTGATCTTGTCATCAAAGACAAGAGTGGATGTGAAAACGTTGTAGCCGACCATCTTTCACGCATCACTTCTTCGCCAACTGTGACTGTGCCGATAAATGACTCATTTCCCGACGAACAGCTCTTGAATGTATCCTACGAACCTTGGTTTGTGGATATCGTGAACTATCTTGCGACGAGACTTATACCCAGCGATTGGTCGAAACAAGACAAACTTCGATTTTTATCCCAAGTAAAATATTTTTACTGGGATGAACCATATCTATTCAAGTATTGTTCCGATCAAATCATTCGCAAGTGTGTCCCTAACGATGAATTCAAGAGCGTGTTATCATTTTGTCATGATCAGGCATGCGGCGGTCACTTTGGACCTCGAAAAACGGCGGAGAAAGTTTTGCAATGTGGCTTTTATTGGCCAACATTATTTAAAGATGCATTTGAACATTGCAAAACTTGTCCGCGATGTCAGCATTTGGGTCGGATTTCACGAAGGAATGAGATGCCGCTCCAACCTATTTTGGTTGTGGAAATATTTGATGTTTGGGGTATTGATTTTATGGGCCCTTTTCCCAACTCCTTTGGGAATCTATATATCTTGTTAGCGGTTGATTATGTCTCGAAGTGGGTGGAAGCTATACCGTGTCGCACTAATGACAACAAAATTGTCATTAAGTTCCTTAAAGAAAACATCTTTTCGCGATTCGGACACCCCCGCGCTATCATTAGCGACAACGGGACACATTTCTGCAATAGGCCTTTCGAGGCCTTGATGCGGAAATATTCAATCACTTACAAGCTTTCTACGCCCTATCACCCCCAAACAAGCGGGCAGGCTGAGATCTCAAATAGGCAGATCAAACAGATATTGGAGAAGACAGTTTCGAAAAACCGTAAGGATTGGTCAACCAAATTGACGGATGCTCTTTGGGCATTCCGCACCGCTTATAAGACCGATCTTGGTATGTCTCCATACCGTCTTGTGTTTGGGAAGGCATGCCACCTCCCTGTCTAGATTGAACATAAGGCAATGTGGGCTATTAAAGAGCTTAATTTTGATCTTGAGCATGCAGGCAGCTATCGGAAGCTGCAATTGAATGAGCTAAGCGAACTCCGCGATGAAGCTTACGATAATGCGGTGATAGTAAAGAACAGTACTAAAGTGTTCCACGATAAAAATCTTTCTAGAAAAACCTTCACATCGGGGCAACAAGTCCTTCTTTACGATTCCCGTCTCCATCTTCATCCGGGTAAGCTTAAATCTCGTTGGAAAGGACCTTTTGTGGTGCGGTATGTACACCCGCACGGAGCAGTTGAAGTCGAAAATTTGAAAAACGGTTCGATTTTTAATGTGAATGGGTATAGATTAAAACCGTATTTTTCTGCTGACCCCGCGGAGGAGCTCCTGTTTTTACAGGAGCCGCTTTATCAAAACTAAAATTCCTCCGCCTCACCTCCATGTTTTGATAACTTTTTCACATTTTAAGAATGGAGGTGAGTAAAAAAATGATTTGATTGAATATCTGTGCGTGTCAAAGAATAAGTTTGGGGGAATTTTTCATTTCACTATTATTTTACCCCTTGTATCTCTCCCTTAGTATACAGGTCCATGTTCTCAAAAGGCTACATCAGTGAGGACACTGCTGAAAACAGGTTTGGGGGGAGGTTTGTATTCACTAAATTATCTTTGACACCGGGCATTATTTTTTTTTTATATATAACAAAAGAGTAGAAAGTGAAAAATTACATCCAAAAGATTGGAATAGTTTAAGAAAACCAAGAAAATTAGAAGTTTTCTTACACGAACTAGTAATAAGTAGTTATGAGCTGTTGTCCCAAGGGTTAGTAAAATGAAGGAAGTCACTAATCTGAGGATAGAAATAAGTTTGAAAAATAGTTTCTATTCTGGAAGCCAAACATTTGAATGTTGATACCCTACTATATGCACTTACACACGTCTTGAAACTCGGGATAGTAGAGGATACCTTGAAATGCTCTTGTCTAAAAGCCAAAGTATGAAGGAAATAAAAAAAAATGATGAAGAAAATATAAAAATGGTGAAAAGAAAAAAAAATGAACACTGGTTTTGTTATCGCCAAGGCAGCAATAAAAAATATAGCGAGGGTGCCTTTTCACCTAGTGCCCTAAGGCCAACTGGTCTGGGAGTCACTGCTAAGCTTTAGGTGGTGCAAGACGAGGAAAATATTATCACCTAATCAGCAAGCACATGAGTAATCGGTCGGTTAGTACCTCAAGAAGTATTAACGGTCGCATGAAAATGTGTGAGCAAATCTTTAATATTCATTAAATTAAAAAGTACTAAGGTAGATGGACAAGAGTATGATAGCTTGAATTGAATTCTCCGAGTGTAGGGATGTCCATTTCACACACGTGGGGTTATATGATCAATGTTTGGAAGAAAGGTAGGAATGAAGAATAAAGACGATGTTTTATTGAGGGGTAATGTGATTTCTAACATTTTTTCATGACTATTAAGATAGGGCTCATGACAACTGAAAAGCTAGCATAGTTGGAAATTCTTCTTTTCAAAGTATTTCTTTTATGGTTCTTGTCTTTATATGTAAATTTCACCATCTTTCTTTTGTTATAGGATTTTGTGGGTGTAATCCGCTGAAAACCATCAAGAGACAACACTCCTCCTACTAGGGACACCTAGAGGTTTAACGGCTTGTTGCACGTGCTCAGTGCAATCGTGTCTGCTTACGAAAGTGTGCTTTCTTTTTCTCCTTTCTTTTTCTCCTCTTAAATAAACTAGTTTGCTCGGGACGATCAAAGATAAGTTTGGGGGTATTTGTTCAGTTGATAAAACTGCACATTTGTATTACATTTTTCCTACCATTTTCATATTAAAAAAAGGACTTTAATATAATATATTATACATATGAGGGTTTATGTGTAAAAACATTATTTTCCATGTGTTAATATATTTTAGTTATCATTTGGTAGGAAAATGTATGCAAATAAATTCATTGACCAAATCCTAGTAGAACAAAGTCTACTAAATATTATTTGAGTTGTTGTGCAGAAGATTTCCAAGTGTGCAGAATTTTTCAAAGACTAGAATCAAGCAAATCAAGTTGTTGAAGAAGATTTGCCTAATTAAGAAGCAAAACTCGGAGACCAAGTCTAGAAGCAACCACGAAAAGATTTCCAAATTCTAAAGGTACCAAGGATCGCCAAATGTCACATAGAGACAGCTCCTGAAAATTGATCAACGGCGGAGATGAGAAGGCCGCGGATCCGCGGCATTAACCCTTTTATGCCGCGGATCCGCCGCGGTTAAGAAGATTTAGGAGTTGAGGATTTTTAGGGAAAATCTTTTCTGCTTAAATCATATTTTAGAAGCTTGTATTCTGGCTTTAGCACTATAAAAAGGCACCGAGAGCCTCTTGGAAAAGTCATCAAGCCGAAGAGATCACGAAGCTCCCGACGCTCACGCATCCAGGCTGATCATCGACTGTTCGACTACCTCCTTAGGAAAGATCGAGAAGCAACTAGTTGTAATCAATTTCTATGGATTAAAAGTGTAGTTTGAAGAAGTCGATTAATAAAGGTAGTTATTTTTATTTAATTGTCTTTGCACTTTACATTATGTTTTCCCTCGATTTCTTTTCATCTTCTTCTCCCAACATGCGCGAGTAATTCTCCGCTTGTTAGGGTTCGTAGGATTAGGGTAGGCTAATGGACGATGAAAATAACTAAACCCTTTTTAAGTCTTATAAAGTTTAGGAACTTTATCAAAAGAATCACCAACATCCTAATCGGGCGCGCTAGCAATTCTTTGCTAGTTCCGACCGCGATTAGAGATTAGATTAATGATTTTTTTGGTAAAGGCTAGATATGAACGGAGTTCCGTGTCGAGATAAGGGTTAAGAGTGGGATTCCTTTTCCCTCCAGAAACCCTAATCTACACGCATCACCGTCGTTCTAGTTCTAAATCTATTAATGGATAAAAAGGGTAACTTTTAATCAATCGTCCATAACTACTAAATCCTAACGAACCCTACAAGCCCTCTTATTATATTTACTACATCTTTAAAATAATCTAGATCTATATTTTACATTCTTATTTAACGTAGATCTAGAAACCATTCTATAAAATTATTTATCCCTCCTCTCTTTTTCAACACATCTAAAGTAAAAGTAAAAGGTTCCACGTTTCCCAGAGGACGACCCGTACTCATCTCGGTCTAGCTACATGCGACACCGTTCTGATTGCGGTTAAACTACAAACATACACTTTTTCGCATAAATCATATGTGTTATTGCGAGATATGAATATTTAATAAGAAAGGCCTTAGGAGACCATGGGTTGGATTTAGTGTAATTGGAGGAAAGTACTTTCAGTTTAGTTTCTTAGTTGCGAAACCCTAGAGTAAAGATTCACATACACACATGCACATACGTGATATGTTTGGGTGTATATGTTTATGTGTGTGTGTGTGTGTGTGTGTGTGTAAATATGAGTATGCGTTGATACACACACATACGTATACACGGATGATGAGCCCAGTATATGATATTTGGAGGTGAGCCGATATGATCGAGCATGATGCCGTGAGATCGTGATATGTGATTGGGTCGTGATATGATACGACATGATATTATAGCGGATCGTTGGGCGATGTGTTTTCACACACGCGAGGATATATGTTTGATAATATTGGGTTGTACTAGATTTTAGAACGGTACCCCTAATTCATGATTTTTACGTTATTGATACTATTTGAATATTGAGGAATATGTGATATTTGACCCGTACCCCGATTTTGGGATGCCGTACGATGGAATTTACCCTACGAGATATAAATATGATGATTGATCCGCACTCTTGACTCGAGAATTTCGTACTATGTATTTTACCGTATGTGACACTATTGAGACGGGATCGCCGACTACTAGATATATCAATTCGGATTTTAGGTGGATTTTCCTTACCCTTTCGGCTGGGCTCGAGTCATACCTATTTTCAAAATTAACGAATCATGAGGCCGAGTGATACTACGGATTTTTCAAAAGACGTATCTTTTGTCAAAAGACCCCGTAGCCCCTATTTTTCTAAAACCACGATTCGTGCTATTTCAAACACCCAAAAATGTATGACTCGTATATGGATAGGTATATTCTTCAATGTTGCGGTTACTACATCATTTTCCTTATGTTCATGCTGTTCTCATCGCATTGCATGCTTATAAATGTGTTTTCTTTAGTTATTATGAACCCATGTTGTCAGGACACCAGCACCATTACCGATGATGCGTATGCTCCACGTATACTTGCTTGCCGGCTCACACACATCATCATCGGTAATTTCCATGTCACGTACACATTAGAAAACATTACTTCGCAAGTATAAATTGCTAGCTGGTAGTTGCAATAAAGTACTAGTACGATTGCTTTCATATGCTATTTTAGTTATTGCATTCCTTACGTAGATACCAGGTGCATTCATGTATTCTTTCGGTTATGTACTGTTCTGGGGCTTTATGCCGATATTCACTGTTCACTGACTCGTGATTTTGAGATTTCGGATCTTTCATGAGATTTCTGGATTTGGAAAACCGCATGTGAATGTTTATAAACTTATGATTATTTTTAAAATAGAAAGATGCGGTTTTCCTTGATATGATGAGTAGCATCCACCATGATGTTTTCTCGGTTCTGAGTTGGTTTTCGAGACCCGATTCGAGGAGTGGGTGAACCGTCTGCGGGTACATGGTGGACCCGGTATGGTATCCCGGGGCAAGAAGCTCGAGTTGTAGACGATGAGCCCGGCAGGGGCAGGCTATCTACCGGTGATTGTATGGAAACTCGACGGATATCCGGAGGATACCGTTCGGAGTTATGAGAGAGATGGATTTATGGGCTGATCCGGACTGACGGAGCCTATAGGCCGATCCGGACTGACGGAGCCCGAGATTTGAGTATTATGTGTCGCTGTCGGATACGGATTTCGAGATGTTTTGAGTGCCGATGCTGGGCACTCGGGTTTTATCTTGATTTGTGTGTCGTTGCTGGACACACGTTGGATGATGCATTAGTGCATGTCATGTATTGCTATATTATTACTCATGACACAGACACTACTACTTTGATATCACGCTTATGATTTACTATCACCCTTATTGTAGTATTGTATATTTTTGGTATGACCTAGGAGAGAGTCATACATGCGATTTCTTCTCGGCAATGTTTTCTATTCACGAGTTGGCAACTCATCCCCGTTGTGCCACAGTTTCTTGCAGGTTTGGCCGTACAGGTTTCATTGCGGCTTGTTGGCACACTGCTTGTTCCGGGTGATTACTTTGGTAGGTGGGTTCACTTGCATCGTGACCACCGTTTTACAATTTATTTATTTTAGTTGTATCTAGTAAACTTCATCAACCAGACTTGTATTTATTTGGTAGACTTAGAAGACCAGTTGTATATTCTTTCGATCTTAGAGTCGTGCGCTTGTATTATTATGATTCTTCTCTGGTTTTCATGAGGATGTTGGTTTTCTTCTGAGTTTTTGATCCTTGCCTTTCGGCGCTGTATATTATATTGCTTTTGTGGTGGTTTCCGCCATTTGGCGAAGAGCTAGCTCCCGCTTGGGGATGCCTTTATTCATTATTATGTATTTTATGTGTTGTACCCGTTTGGGGGCCAGTATTTACAGAGGAGACTCTGCCGAAATTTTCGGGAAAATATGATGTTGCTTTTAAAATGTTTAATGCCTTATTTTGTTAAAACCACTTGCTTTAAACAAGTTTTCCTTCACTCTTTTCTTTAAAAATAGTTTAGATTTTTGGGCTTTTGGCTTACTTGAATTAGGTGGGGTCCTATAGACTTCACATGATTCAAGTGCCAGTCACGTGCCATTTCGGGTCGTGACAAAGTTGGTATCAGAGCACTAGGTTTAACCATGGTTCGAGTCTAGGTTTGACTATGCGGAGTCTAGGGCGTATATATATATATATATTCGGAACCTAGGCTTGACCTTACGGAACTTAGACTTGGTCAAGAGGGTATTAGACCCAAACTTTCGTCGCGTAGGTTGTCCTTGGTTAATGGAGTAGGCGACTTAAGTAGAGTGACGTACCGTGTGTATGTTCCGCGGCATACTTATGAAACGCTACTCCGCTTAAGAAGCCTTATGATGTACATTTCTTTGCACCATATTCTATTCGTTCCTTGATCTATCCTCATCGAAATCGAGTGGTGGTTTTTGTTACCACGGTTGCACGGGCAGAGAGAGCCACGGCTAGAGTTGCGGTCAGCATGAGCTCATCTTGGACGAGGACTGACCATGGCGTAATTCCGGTGACACACGATTGTAGAGATGTGTCGTTTTATTGTGTCCCTCGTGACATGAGCGTTTTGATGGTTTGTTTTTACTAAGATTTCTCGAACGTTCAAATCAGCAACAGAGGATTGGGCCACTGCTAGAGGCCGACTAGAATGTGATGATGTAACGTTTTAAAAATAAATAAATAAATAATTAAATGAATAAAATCCTTTAGGTGAATTTTCTGATAATCAGTAAAATAAAACGTATTTTCCGTAAAACTTAACAATAATTATTTTTCAATATAGAATACGCCTATTTTAACTATGTAATTGCTAGTAATTGGTATTTATTTAGTCACTTGTAAATTTCTAGTTCACTAAAATATTTTCCGAAATTAATTATTTTGAATAATGCTTTAAGCTTTTAAATATACATTAAATTAGTGCAAATTACAAATTAGAAATGGGTTAATTATATAAAATGAGCCATGACATATTAGAATTTAGTTTGTAACATGTTTTTCTCTTCTTGAGTTGTAACCATAATTCTAGAGTTTTCTAGGATAAATTGAAGTAAGAAAATAAATAAAATCAAATAAATGTGAAATGACATAAAGGATGTAATTATTATAGAAGTCTTCTACACAATACCACACATTTTCACCTCACTCTCTCTCTTCCTTCTCCTTGGCCGAGCCCTCATCTTGGCTGCCCAAAAAATGTTCCCCACTTCACTTGCTTCAAAATTCTTCAAAAATCCAAAATAAAACCTCAAATTCCAACTCCAATCTCTACCCATTATTTTTTGGCCTATCTAGCATGGATCTTGGAGCAAAGTTAGAACTTTGGAGGCTATGATTTTCATGTTTGATCTCACGTTTATTGAGATATAATCCTAACCCTAGTGTTAATTATAGGCTAATTACTTTAATTTAATGGATTTCGGTGTTTAAGGATCTAATTGCTAAATTAAAAATTCAAGAAAGGGTTTGTGATCAATTTAGGGTTTTCATCAATTGTTCTTGGTTTTAATGTGTAGCTTAACACATCAAGGCTTGTAAAATCTAATCTAGATTTTTAAGTTACTAATTGTTACAATTAATTTGTCCAAATTGCATAATTTTTGCAAACTAGGTTTTTGTAATATATATATATATATATATATATATATATATATATATATATATATATATATATATATATAGGTGAGATAAAATTCTAGTGAGGATTTTTATCAATTATTCATGATTTTAATGAGTGGATTAACATGTTAGTGGAATGCAAAACCTAATCTAGTTACTAGTTGATAATTTGTTAGTTTAAAATTGTGATAATTATGCTATTTTGGAAACTAGGATTTTAGAAATTGATTAAATAATTGAGATTAAAATCTAATTATGGTTTTCATGACATTATTAACATTTTAATTTGTTGTTTAGCAACTTAGATCATGCAAAACTTAGTTTAGTTGATGATTTGTGAATTTTTGCTTTAAAGGTGTTAAAATTTGATAATTTTGCAAACTAGAATTTTGGGTTTAAAGGAAATTGATGAGATTAAATTTAAGTGATGGTTTGTATGACTTAGTTATGATATTTAGTGAATATTATGGCCATTAGTTTCGTTAAAACATCAAGTTTCGAATTAAAACGGTTATTTGAGTCTTTCTAGGTTTTCGGAAATAAATCGAATTGATTTATTTTGAGGTTTTTAAGAGTTACAACTTATTTCATATTATAATTAGTGATTTATGAAACCACGATTGGTGTGTTTGGGTTTTCTTGATCAATCGGCGTTTGTACGCCAATGTCGAGGGTTATTTGGTTATTTTGCATGAGCGGGTCATTGGTTTTAACCTATGCGCGTTTCGTGTGCTGTTTTGGTTTTTATCCGCGATTTCGGTTTATGATATTATATATTTTTGCATATAGGTACCTCTCATGTGGACTTTGGACAACGAAGAGGAGGATGATGACATCGATTTCGGCAAGCGAGGACCAGGTGAGTATATGTATATCTACGGGGGAAGTCGGGTGGATGGCGTATACCACCCCCGCAACTTCGTAGGATATGACGTGGTATTGAGATAGTTATATATAGATATGTTATTGCGAGATACGAATACTAAGTAAGAAAGGTTTTAGGAGACCACGGATCGGAAATTGTGTAAGTAGGATGATGGTGTTTTATGTAAGTGCACGGCGGCGCCCCGGCCGTCAATCCGACGGCCAAATGCGGAAACGGTGATAAACTTTAATTTTGCGAACTTAGCAAACCGGCACCACCGCGCACTAAACCCCGGATCGGGCCATTAAACTAGATCTAGCTAACAACTAGACGGGTTAGAGATATACCGAGTGATCCGAGTCCTCCGGTCTTCTCGTCATCGTCCCGATCTCCCGCGGAAACTCCGGTCGTCGCATCCTTGCTGGAAGGGCACCACATCGTCTGTATCTTTTACGGGCTCCCACCTCAATACCGAGGCAACTCGGGCACGAAGCTGGCTAGTCGACATGCCCAAGGTTAGCTATAGAATGTGTAGTGCTTTGTCTCTTTGGGGTTATGTTGCCTTGATGGAGGAATGAGGTTGTGAAATGATCTTCAAAGTGGAACTAGAATTTTGTAGCATGAAAATGAGATCAACAAATTTTCCCTCATCCAAATGAAATGATCCTCTCTCTACAAAATAGTGGCCGGCCTCATCTTAAGAGAATGGTGGAGGGAATCAAAAAGCAAAACCAAGAAGGGAGGTGATGGTAGGAGAAGAGAAGAGGTGACCACACCAAAACATCATCATAACAAATGAACATCAAACCCATACCCTTTCTTATCTTAATTAATGCAAGTGATGGTGCAACAAAAGAAAAGATGGAAATGGAATCTAAAGATGCTATCATAATCAATACATTTGCAAGAAACCCCCTCCACAAATGTTATTTGCACAATTGCAAATAACCCCCTCCATCGGAAAAGTCCGGCCGGGAAAGAACAAAGGAAAACCGGCCGGAACAGAATGCAAACTGGCAACTCCAGAAAACTGGTCCCGTAATAAATTACAGGAAAACCCCGATACTGTGCATACACACCCGCATCTGTATTCCGTCCGGATACAAATGCAAAGAGACAAAATCTACACTGTACTAAACTAGGATCCGGCTTAAACCAAAGCCGGCTAGTAATGTTTGTCCGATCTTGATCCGTGCAATACCGCACGAATCTGATCGAACCCTGCCATATAACTATACGGCCTCTAGTACTAACCGTCCGATCCTGATCCGTGCAATACCGCACGTATCTGATCGGACCCTGCCATATCTCCATACGGCCTCTACAGCGTTTCGCCCGAAAACTGAGTAACTGAAAGTGTGGTGGACTCTAAAGACTCGTCAATACAATGGCTGTGGATTTAACCACTAGCACGTCAGAGGTATAAGCCAATACGTAACGGGCCACCAGCTATTGACCAAAAGGGACATCGATGAGCGAACTCATCCTGACACCCTACTGAGCCTGTCAGTGACAATATCCGTACAGTCCGGTCCGTTCGTCTATGAGCATCGCATGGCGGGCCTAGGGGGTTGGTAAAAGTCAGACCCCCAAAAGCGGTACAAGTCGTGTCGGAGTGTAGCCCAGAACACCCTGAGATACTACTGGAATACCTACCAGTAAATCTCCTGCCTTGGCCAAGGACTTCGTGTAATGGCTCTCCTAGACACAGCGCGACCTCACCCCCAATACCGGGAGAGACGAACCCCTGAAGATCCGCTCACTGCCTCCATGTGGCTCGGGACTATACCCAACTAAAACCTGTTTGCACGACTCCTTTGAGCCGTGGTAGGGTAGTAATCAAAGCACAGTGGGAACTCACACGAGACAAATGACGATCTCAGGTCGATGAACTAACCTGTACACATGTCACCAGGGAACTGCTATCTGACGTCAGGTATAAGACCAACTAGCATGTTCCCGGCGAGTCCTGTCCGGTGTACTCATAACCCAATGAGCACCTGTATACATCTTAGGTGAACCAACTGACACCAGTGGCTTGTGAGACCGGCCACCGCCCCTCGTCGGGGTCTCGACTGTATACACTAGTCTACTCTGGAGAATCGATGCCCTGTCTCGAAACTCCCACGACTAGGGACCTTTTAAGGATGTGCTTATAGACTCCAGCTCTCACTTATATGATCGCCCTCATACTGCCGGCAGTCAAGCAAGAATCCTAGGGGCTCTATCAACGTGCAATAGTGACATGTCAGGTCACCTAAAGCAGTACACGATGATAAAGGTAATCCAGATAGCATACTATCATCTCGAGTAAGAATGTCGTCCCGGGATAGGTCCTCCCTCAATCATTGCAATCACGTTCCTGTGATCCAATAATTGACTCTGAGGGCACTATCTCCAACAATCTCCCACTTGCACTCAGGGCTAATTATTGCGATGTCGCATACTCACAGCCCGTGTGATACCGAACACCCAACTCCTCTACTAGTCAGTCTCACAAAGCATGTTTGCGAAACTCTTGCGTTCGAGGATTAGCCTCAGTGAATGGATCCGCCATGATGTTTTTTTCTATGTCTCTCTATATCTCAAGTTCGCGGAGAAAGCCATCTCCCGAAATGAGCAATACCTGTCTTAGAATGTCTGGATGTCTGATGGGACCTAGTTCATAAATGAACTCTAAATCCAAATTTCTTCGACTGTATCGTCAACTGAACTTAATCAGTATCCTGCGCCATGCCACCCTCAGTATTGCCTTGGACCACCTGTCCAAAACACTGCCCCTCGTCAGAAGGAAAAACTATAACTCTGACAACCTCCTTGTCGTCCATGTCACCTTGGAAGCCTGGAATGATAACTGTCTCCTGAATGAGGCTGTCGTTATCATATCCCTAGAACATCCACTTATGTTCTAAAACTGCTTCCGACTGTTTCTCCAGGATTGGATTAATGTCAACTTATTGCATCTAGTGCAAGAACAACATCTGGTGTGGTACTTGACATTTCATGATTGACTCAATTGCATAAGCAAGTGATCTGCCAATCATGCACATCCTCTCCTCTTTAGTCTGTAAGACACCTTTAGAGAGGGTGACTCCATCACCTGCAGGTACACTACCGTGCCAGGAGTCGACCATTCTAAATACTCATAGAATGCTGTCTAAGTACCCTGATTGGGAAACCACCCAAATCTAGATCTAAAACCATAGATCTAGTAACCAGAATGTCTGATATTATATCCAAGTCCTTTGTGGAGAAACCACTGTGTGACGACCAAAGTATAACCGATCGTAGTATAGGAGTTTCTTTTCCTACTCTGTGTATGTCATCCAAATACCAGGATATCACACCCTACTACCTTCTCAACAGATCCATCCCCTATTCTGATGAAGTCAAACCTATGACTGTCACATCAGAAATAGATGATCTATCTCCGCTATTTCTGCTTTGGTCTATAAATAGACATAAGCCTGATGTCCACCAATGCTTCCGCTGCTCCCACTGACTAGACAACCCTCTGGCAGAGTCATATAGACGTGCACTTCTAAATCTAGTTTAGAACGACGCTATACTCATCCTCCTGCCGGGTCTCGCAGCCTGGAACAACAACAATGGCAAGTGTGGGTAAACAAGAACTTCCCTGTCACCGTCCTTGAGGCTACCGGAGTACCTCTCGGGTGCCTGAAGTTACCCACCTTATCTGCGGAGTGGCCAATGGAATGTCAAACCAGATTGAATCTTTAGGTTCCTTATCAAATCTTCAGCAATCGTTTGCGGTTCTGGAATCACTTCCAGTTCTACCATACTCTCACTACTGTTTTTGAAAAAATCCATTTTTATTAAAACTGTGGCGAGTCAAGAACAATATCACTATTGATCTTTCTTATGGTAGAAAGTCGACCCTCGTCATAGCCTGGGTCAACCCACAAACAGCCATTACAGGAACGTGCCTTGAGTTATCCAGAGTCTGGTTTTAATCATAAGCCGGACAACTCCCCGTACCTTAACAATGTTAAGATATGAACTGTACTATATCCAATATAGAACCAGAGGCACTGATTTAATTGAACCAGATTCAAATCATGCAGCTATCTCCAGTGCATGTCAACTAAATGGAAAAAGGCCGATCAGCGTTACTCAACTTAGGAATACTTCCAATTATGAGTAACCTGAAAGAGAAGCAATTTCTCTTTATCATTACTATCAACTGAATACCATACACAAGTATCTACATCTTCAATCATTTTGAAGAATCCCGATACTTGCTACACCTGGTTCTCTACTCTATTCAAATACCTATAACTCCTCAAAACTTAGACCCTGTGTTTCTACGAAAATACACGTCTAAGAACTAGAGAAGTTAAAAGTAAACAGAAAATAGTATGAGGACCAACCCCTCTGTCCTAATGGACACTGGACAACATACAATACTCTGTATAAGTCCGCTGAGTCTAACAACTCTTTCACTGTGTGTCGTAGGTTGAAAACTGTACTTATGGTTAAGAAGAATTACACCGCTGTTTAATGCTCCTTACCTAACCATCCACTGATATAGGTAAATGTCATCGACATAATATCAAAAAGGTATATCTCACTCTATGGAAATAGACGTACAGATATATCAATTTGAAATTGGTGCACAACAGCGGATATTCAAAACCAAATATTTGCCGATCGGCAAACAGCCCAGATGATCTCCTCAAATATCACCGATTACAACGAATCCCGATATAATGAGGATGATCACCCTATTCCCAATAACTTACTCCCACTCATCATCTGTAAAGCCATACAGATGTGAGAATCAAACCTGGTAAATACATATCCTGGAGCAAGTGTCCAATCGGGAAATCAGTTTTCTTTTAACAGTACACAGTGAACTGAAACATTGAAATGTTTCGATGGGGTATCCTGGTATTCCTAGTAATGCCTCTACCATTATCCAGATTCACAACTATAACCGTATAATTCTTTGCCACCTCTCCAAATCCCTTTATATGTCTTTAGTCATTACCTTCTGCACACCCCTTAGGCCAAATGGTTTTCTTCCTTCCCTACCGTTCGGCACCAGCCTATGGTTTGGAAGAAGACTATCCAGTAAGCATAATGGGTGTACTGTCCTAATCCTAGGAGCACTCGCAATGCGAGAGAAGGTGAGGATAAAAGACACCTGAATAAACTTTATTCCTATTTCTCCTGAACCAGAATCCATCCCCGAACTGGAACAAGTTCCTTTCGAGTTCGTATATAACCATACGATGGAGTATCCAATAAACTGTAGATCTTCGTAGTGATACGGAGTGTCCTAGAGAAATACAAAAGGTGATTTAGGATTGGCGAAGAAATACTTGGTTTGGTCGTGAATATCAGTCGCAATTTACTTTGCCCTCTTACTAATCCCTTGTTTTGTCTTAATCTTAATACCTTCTGCACACCATCGTTATGCTAATTGGTTTTCACCTGAACCACTCTCTCGGGCCTCTCTTCTGAATCGTTATGCTAATCTTAATCTCTTCATTCCCTACCGGTCGGCACCAGCCTAAGGTTTGGAAGAAGACTATCCAATTTGCGTAATAGGTGTACTATCTCCTAAACCAAGGAGTACTCGCAACCTGAGAGAAGATAAAAGGAAAAGACAACTGAATAATCCTATCCGTTTTCTCCAAAACCGGAAACCATCCTCGAATTCCTTCGAGTTCGTATCTAACCATACGATGGTTTTGTCCAATGGAAGTGGACGTTCGTAGCAATACGGGGTGTCCTGGAGAAAAGGGTAAAAGTAGGAGTGGCAATGAGGTCTGCAACTCTGACAATCCAAAAGCCAGTGTAAAGAAAGTTCGGTTAACTTGGTCTCTGAGTCATAGTCTTAGGGTCGGGTCAATGGTCGCTGCCAAAGAGAGAGAGAAAAGAAACACTCAGCGTGCACTCTAACCTAGATCAGAATGGTTACCAATTTATCTAATCTGGAAACCTCCCACTGTACCTTAAATTCTCCTCCAAACCTGAAAGAAGAATTAGTCGGGGTCACCCGAGGAGTAAACCAACTCATCAGTGGGAATCGGGATCCAACTCTCATCGCATGATAAAGTGACGGAATCCGCTCACGTTGTCACACTCCAGAAGGTATGCGCATATCTGGCAAGTTTCAGTTCTTTTGAAACTCCCGATGTGATTTTTACCCCATGCTCTTATGACCTTGACTTTGGCCAACATATCATAAGTCACATGTCAAGTTCAACCCGTCATTCTCCAGGTTAATTTGAATCCACCCGTACCTACCCTTGACTTTGGCCAAAATGGCAGTACGACTGTCCCAAACCAACGCATCTATCTATGCTGCATATGAATACCCAATAGCTACCAATCACTGTGCCTTGACTTTGGCCAACATACACAGCTTGAATACTATTGACTACCCATATGAAACGACGGAGGGCTACGAATGGTTTCTGGCGAAAACCTTTAACGTAATGAACTTGATATCGTTGAAGGAACGGATAGCTTTTTAGAAAATATAGTGATGAAAACCTTTACTAAAGAGGTCACTCCCGGTGAAGGGATCTCGGCTCTTTCCCCGTAGAATGGGTGCAGGATATTACAAATGAATACCACGATGCAAAGCAAAAGTAATCGGCTATAGTGAAGTTAATGCCCTGACGCAAACTTCTGTCCAAGGGGTCACTCCCGGTGAAGGGATCTCGGCCCTTGCCTCGTCGACTGAGGAGCAGGATATTCCAAATGAATACCACGATGCAAAACAAAAGTGAACGTCCTTGCAATAACAGCTTTTTAAAAAGTGTTCCAACAACATCAGAAAAGGTTTGTTTAACTTGCATTGATCCGAATCAACGCAGTCCCATCAGTTGATCACACCACAAAGAACGAAAATATACTGACATACGTATATGCCATCCGCATTCGCCACTGGGTCCCGTCATCACCCGTTAGGTTAGCTAACTAACGGCAGAGCGGGGACTGGACTAGCGCGGATGAAAAACATATACAACATCTACTAATATATATACCAATATATAGTATTTCGCTCAAGGCGTGATAAAATGCAACATCACAGAAATGTACAGCATCACAGAACAATACAGATATCTGGGATCCCCGGGTTTCACAGAGCCACTACTGAAACCCGACGTTCCCCTGGTCATGTGGATAGCCTGTGCAATGAAATCCTAGACCCCTACGGGCGCGGAAAGTCACCCGCCAAAACCTGAAGCGAGGCAGCCCCCTTCAGCACCGTGAATGGACCACCCAGCACTTAACGGAATCCGGTAACTTGGGCAACCCTCCTGGGTCAACCTGTACCCCCTACGAGTGCGGCGAATAGCCTGCCAATCCTAGAGTGAAGCCCCCTCCGTCTCAATGCCATGAGATGCGGGCTTGTTGCCCTCTAGAACCCGGCTATCCGTGCACCCCACCGCGGGGCAATCCTAGTACAGAAAGTAAAATATACATACAACGGGTACAATGACCGCAACCAGGTTGTGCCCCAAAATAATAATACAAAAAGGCAGTGACGGCAGTCCACATGTCAGACGCTCGCCCCGCAATATCAAATGTACATAATACAACAAAACTGTACTAGCATTGCATCCAGGCTATCCCCCACGACCGATCCGCAACATCACAGCAAAACACAGAACATCAACGTGAAAGTCACGTTCGCAAATCCGTCTAACCGGGCTATAGCAGTTAGACCGGATTTACCGATCGAGTGACATTCACGGTCGCAGATATAATGTAAATACTGTGAAAAATGTGTTTAAAATATCCGATCGATCAAAAATTAACAAGTGGGCCCCCAAGCAATACTGTAGCACTCACAGAAAATCTGGGCCCAATTTTAATATTCCAAAACCCCCTAAAATCAGCCCAGAAGCCCACTGGAAAATTTCGACACATTGATCGCTCAGGTAGAGCGCGGAACCGCGGCCAAACCCCACTTGGCGCCGCGGTTCCGCCGCAGATTTGAGGGATTAATGGGTCGAATTTTCCCAGAATTCTTAGAACTTCTTGTAGATCAAATTTCTACAACCTGAAAAATTTTTAGAGCCAGAAAAAAATCGACAGAAAACTGATGTGAGGAAAATGTGGTTTTTTGGAATTTTGGTCGATCGGAAATGCAAACACATCAAACAAAGCTAGACAAAGTTAATGGCGAGGCTCTGATACCACTGTAAGTGCACGGCGGCGCCCCGGCCGTCAATCCGACGGCCAAATACGGAAACGGTGATAAACTTTAATTTTGCGAACTTAGCAAACCGGCACCACCGCGCACTAAACCCCGGATCGGGCCATTAAACTAGATCTAGCTAACAACTAGACGGGTTAGAGATATACCGAGTGATCCGAGTCCTCCAGTCTTCTCGTCATCGTCCCGATCTCCCGCGGAAACTCCGGTCGTCGCATCCTTGCCGGAAGGGCACCACATCGTCTGTATCTTTTACGGGCTCCCACCTCAATACCGAGGCAACTCGGGCACGAAGCTGGCTAGTCGACGTGCCCAATGTTAGCTGTAGAATGTGTAGTGCTTTGTCTCTTTGGGGTTATGTTGCCTTGATGGAGGAATGAGGTTGTGAAATGAACTTCAAAGTGGAACTAGAATTTTGTAGCATGAAAATGAGATCAACAAATTTTCCCTCATCCAAATGAAATGATCCTCTCTCTACAAAATAGTGGCCGGCCTCATCTTAAGAGAATGGTGGAGGGAATCAAAAAGCAAAACCAAGAAGGGAGGTGATGGTAGGAGAAGAGAAGAGGTGACCACACCAAAACATCATCATAACAAATGAACATCAAACCCATACCCTTTCTTATCTTAATTAATGCAAGTGATGGTGCAACAAAAGAAAAGATGGAAATGGAATCTAAAGATGCTATCATAATCAATACATTTGCAAGAAACCCCCTCCACAAATGTTATTTGCACAATTGCAAATAACCCCCTCCATCGGAAAAGTCCGGCCGGGAAAGAACAAAGGAAAACCGGCCGGAACGGAATGCAAACTGGCAACTCCAGAAAACTGGTCCCGTAATAAATTACAGGAAAACCCCGATACTGTACATACACACCCGCATCTGTATTCCGTCCGGATACAAATGCAAAGAGACAAAATCTACACTGTACTAAACTAGGATCCGGCTTAAACCGAAGCCGGCTAGTAATGTTTGTCCGATCCTGATCCGTGCAATACCGCACGAATCTGATCGAACCCTGCCATATAACTATACGGCCTCTAGTACTAACCGTCCGATCCTGATCCGTGCAATACCGCACATATCTGATCGGACCCTGCCATATCTCCATATGGCCTCTACAGTGTTTCGCCCGAAAACTGAGTAACTGAAAGTGTGGTGGACTCTAAAGACTCGTCAATACAATGGCTGTGGATTTAACCACTAGCACGTCAGAGGTATAAGCCAATACGTAACGGGCCACCAGCTATTGACCAAAAGGGACATCGATGAGCGAACTCATCCTGACACCCTACTGAGCCTGTCAGTGACAATATCCGTACAGTCCGGTCCGTTCGTCTATGAGCATCGCATGGCGGGCCTAGGGGGTTGGTAAAAGTCAGACCCCCAAAAGCGGTACAAGTCGTGTCGGAGTGTAGCCCAGAACACCCTGAGATACTACTGGAATACCTACCAGTAAATCTCCTGCCTTGGCCAAGGACTTCGTGTAATGGCTCTCTTAGACACAGCGCGACCTCACCCCCAATACCGGGAGAGACGAACCCCTGAAGATCCGCTCACTGCCTCCATGTGGCTCGGGACTATACCCAACTAAAACCTGTTTGCACGACTCCTTTGAGCCGTGGTAGGGTAGTAATCAAAGCACAGTGGGAACTCACACGAGACAAATGACGATCTCAGGTCGATGAACTAACCTGTACACATGTCACCAGGGAACTGCTATCTGACGTCAGGTATAAGACCAACTAGCATGTTCCCGGCGAGTCCTGTCCGGTGTACTCATAACCTAATGAGCACCTGTATACATCTTAGGTGAACCAACTGACACCAGTGGCTTGTGAGACCGGCCACCGCCCCTAGTCGGGGTCTCGACTGTATACACTAGTCTACTCTGGAGAATCGATGCCCTGTCTCGAAACTCCCACGACTAGGGACCTTTTAAGGATGTGCTTATAGACTCCAGCTCTCACTTATATGATCGCCCTCATACTGCCGGCAGTCAAGCAAGAATCCTAGGGGCTCTATCAACGTGCAATAGTGACATGTTAGGTCACCTAAAGCAGTACACGATGATAAAGGTAATCCAGATAGCATACTATCATCTCGAGTAAGACTGTCGTCCCGGGATAGGTCCTCCCTCAATCATTGCAATCACGTGCCTGTGATCCAATAATTGACTCTGAGGGCACTATCTCCAACATTTTAGTCTAGTTCTTAGTCGCGAGACCCTAGAGTATTGATTGACACACACATACGCACATACACTTGGCTTGGTGTATATGTGTGTGTGTGTGTATATATATATGAATGTGTGTAGGTTTCTCTCTCTCTCTCTCTCTCTATATATATATAACATATACACGTGATATGAAGATGTTATATGATACGTGGGGACGAGTCGATATGACTGGGCATGATGCAGTGAGATATTGGTTATATGATCGAGTTATGACATGAGATGTGTTATGATATTAGCGGATCATTGGGAAATGAGAATATATAATATATATTTATATATAAACGATAAAATGTGTTGATGACATTGAAATGTACGAGACTCTAGAATAGAACCCAGACTGTAATATGTGACTTAATCACAGTATGATATATGACATGATATTTTAGTGGATCATTTGACGATGTATATTCACACAGATGATGTATGTTTGATGATATTAGAATATATGCGATTGTAGTATAGTACCCTTGACCATGATATTGTTTGATGATGCGATTGTAGTATAGTACCCATGACCATGATATTGTTTGATGATGATATTATACGAATGATGATGTATATATGATAGTTGATCGTACCCCGATTTTGGGATGCCGTACGATGGATTTTACCGTACGAAGTATAGATGTGATGATTGATCCGCACTCTTGACTTGAGAAAGTCGTACCATGTACGTGACGCTATTGAGGCTGGATCGCCGACTACTAGAAACATTGACTCAGACTTTAGGAGGATTCTTTTTACTTTTTGACTAGTTTCTTTAGTGTAGTCCTTTAGTTGGTTAGATAGATGTTAGTTTAGGCTCGAGTCATACTTATTTTCAAAACTAACGAATCATGCGCATTTTTAAAGACAGCCTGAGGGATACTACCGATTTTCAAGGGACATATCTTTTCTATAAAATCCCGTAGCCCATACTTTTCTAAAAACCATGATTCGTGCTTTTTCATACAATGAACTGTATGACTCGTAATTAGTATGTATACTCTAATTATGCGTTTACTACGTATTCACCGTTATACTCATGTTGTATTCATCGGATTGCATGTTCATACATATGTTTCCTTGCTAATATGAAACCCTGCCTGTTAGGACACTAGCACCATTACCGATGATGTGCATGTTCCACGTACACATATTTTCTGGCTCACACACATCATCATCGGTAATTGCCATGTCACGTACACTTTAGAACATATCATTTTTATTTATATAATCAGCTAAATGCTAGCTCCAACATAATATTGTGCGATTACTCTCATGTGCTAGTTTAGACATTGCATATATTACTTAGACACTTCATAAATTTACATATTCATACTATCATGCAGTATTGTGGGGCTTATGCTGATACTTATTTTTTATTTACTCATGATTCTTGGGATTTCGGATTTTCAGTGAGATTTCTGGATTTTGGGGAAATCCGCAACACTTTCAAACTTGTTATTATTTTAAAAAAGCAAAACTGCGGTTTTCTCATGATGTGATGTGTGTGCTGTCCACCATGAGTTTTCCCCGTTCTTGAGCAGTATCATATACCCGATTCGAGGAGGGGATGCACCGTCTGCGGGTACATGGGGGGCCCGGTATGGTACCCCGAGGCAAGAAGATCGCAAATGATGGCGTTGAGTCCGGCAGGGGAGCACTATTTACCGGTTATTTGTGACGTGGTGGATATCCGGAGGATACCGACCGTAGTTGTGTGATTTGATGATATGGGTCGATCCGGACTGCCGGAGCCCGAGATATTAAGATTTGAGATACAGAGATATGAGATTTTAGATATAGAGATATGAGATATCGAGACTTTGAGATTTACATGCTTTGTGTCGATGCTTGACACGGATTTCCATGGATTTTATTGATGATACTTCAGTTATTTCAGAAGAATTCTACTGAGATAAAAATACATATTTTCTTATATCAGATTATCTAGAATTCTTGGCGGATTGTTTCATTCATGATGCATTCATACATCATACACATACATATGACATATTGCTATTTAGTGACACTGACACGAGCACTGAGTGTTACACTTATGCATACTATCACTATTAGATGTCTAGGGTTATGTTGAGTATATTATATGACCTAGGAGAGCGTCGTGCATGCGATTTATACCCGCAGATGTCTTCTACTCACGAGTTGGCAACTCACCCCCGTTGTGCCAAATTTTCTTTCAGGTTCAGATGTATATGTTTCCTTGGCGGCTTGTTGGCACACCACTTCATTCAGGGTGATTGCTTGGTAGGTTGGTTCACTTGTATCGTGACCGCCGTTGTACATTTATTTATTTCAGTTGTATCTAGTAAGCTCCATCAACCAGTCTTGTATTATTGGTAGATTTAGAAGACCAGTTGTTTTTATTTCGACTTTAGAGTCGCGCTTGTATTATTATGCTTTTCTTTTGAGTTTTGAGCCTTGCCCTTTGGCGTTGTATATTATTTTGCTTGCGTGGTTGTTTCCGCCAATTGGCGTAGTGCTAGCTCCCACTTGGGGATGCCTTTATTATTGCTTTTGTATATATTCTTGTTTGTACCCATTTGGGGCCAGTTTTTACAAAGGAGACTCTGCCGAAATTTTTGAGAAAATTTGATGTTGCTTTTAAAACTTGTTTTCCTAAACTTCTTCTTTTAAATTGTTTAGATTTCTGGGCATCGGCTTGCTTAGATTACGTTACGCCTCTAGACGTTTCATAATTTAAGTGTCGGTCACGTTCCATACCTTCGGGTCATGACAAGGTTGGTATCAGAGCGCTAGGTTTAACCTTTGTCCGAGTCTAGGTTGACCTTGGTTGATGGAGTAGGTGACTTAGGTATAATGACGTACCGTGGGTATGATCCGCGGCATACTTACGATATGCTACTCAGCTTAAGAAGCCTTATGATGTACATTTCTTTGCACCTTATTCTATTCGTTCCTTTCATCTATCTTCGTCGATGTCGGATGGTTGTTTCTATTTTCACGGTCGCACGAGCAGAGCGAGCTGCGATTAGAGTTGCGGTCAGCATGGGCATTTCGATATGTCGTTTACTATGTTTTCTCGTGGACGTGAGCGTTTGATATTTGCACCAGGTGACCGGGCCACTGTAGGGTTCCTAAGCACTCTAGTGAGGTCTCACAAGGCATCAACCATGCCAATTTCAAAAATTACGGTGCCGAGAAACCCTAGTGTACGGATCGTTGGCTAGAAATCTAGGTGAAAAGTGAACTAGTTAACACTTAACTACAAGTAAACGGAAATACAACCTTTGTAGATCCGGTGCTCCACCTCCATAGCTCCGCAACGAAGTCCCCTCGCCGTCCAAGTTGAACCCCGGGCTCTAGCGTCGGCTTCATCGAAGAATGGACGGGCTAGGTCATCGACGACGTGCCGAAGATGATCTACGTCGAAGCAACACTAGATCAAGCTCCACCTTCACCAAGCCATGAAAACTTGTGAAGGAAACACACTCTACTACTTGGCAAGAGGTAGAGGATGAAGAAATAGGAAGTGGGTTCATTTTAGAATTGGATTTCTCACTCTTTTTCTCACTTTGCCATTAAAGCTTTCAAGCTTTTTCTTGAAGTGAAGAAGAAGAAGGTGAAGATGATAGTTATGATAAGTTATTCCAAAAATGGAAAAATAAAAAGAATGTTTATCATAATCTAACCATGGTAATGTGTAGAGAATTAACCAAAGTTAGTTGAATGGTTAGGGTTAAGAATGAGATAAGAATGGTGGACTTTGGTCAAAGCTTCATGAAGCTTCAACTAAACTACAAATAAAGCCACCATTCTTTCTCTTTATTCTTATTTATTTCAAAATGAATAAATGAAATAAATAAATGAGAAAAGGAAATGAAACCCTAACCACTTAAGTAACCATGGTTTAATTCTTTACACAAACCCAAACTAGCATGTATCATCAAACATGATACAATCTTGTGTACAAAAGTATATCACATATACAATGTGCACAAAAAGTGAGAAAATCCATTTAAAGTGAACCAATACTAGTTAATGCAAAGTAATATATCAAATATATAATTATGCATTAAATCATTAAATCAACACTTGATTCAATGATCCGGTCATGTCGCACACAACCGACTAGTATACAATGTATCGGCTTATCGAATCAATCCTTGATTCGATAACTAGGTTATATCGCATACAACCATTCGACACATTCATCGCGAGAATGAAATACGGTATCACATACACGCATTATTCTCGGTCCCGCACATATCTCATATGCGCTCCTATTTTGTTTCGCTTGAGCCAGGAAACCTCTGTGTAGGACTCTAAAGACTCGTCAATACGCCGGCAGCAGATGATGATCATATCAAGCACCCACAAGCCGCAAGCGGTCTGCTAAACGTAACGGCCACCCGGGTATTGAGCGATCTGAAGATCGACGAGCAAGCCCGCTCACACTCCAGTGAATCGAACCAGTAACACTACCGTACAGTCCGGTCTGATCGTCTGATATGTCGCATATCTCGCCTAGGGGTGGTTAACGTCAGACCCCAATAGCTCGATAAGTCGTGTCGATATGAGGTCTATAACACTTTGAGAAACTACTGGTAACACTCAACAGTAAATCTCAGCAACCCTGGCCAGGGATTTCCTGTTATAGCCAATCGAACACTGCGCAACATCAACTCCCTATACCGGGAGAGACGAATCCCCTCCTATCGCTCATTGCCTCCATGTGACTCGGGACTGTATCCAAAAACCACCGTTTTGCACGCCCTCTTGGACGTGGTAAGATGGAAATCAAAGCACAGTGGGAACCACACAAGACTCTATGACGATCTCGGGTCAACAGACTACTCTGTACCAGTGTCACCAGAGAACTGCCATCTGACGTGAGGTATAATACCATCTGGGAGTTCTCGGCGAGTCCGTCCAGTGTACCCAGTCTCCACTGAGCACCCGTATATCATCTCCGATGTCAAACACCAATGGATATGGGATCATCCATCGCCCATCTGTATGGGTCGAGAAGGTATACGCTAGTCTACTCTGGTATATCGATGCCCCATCTCGATACACCCACGGCTAGGGACTTTCAAGGATGTACTTATGGACTACCATGTCCCCACTAGTATGATCCGCATCATAGTCCAGGTAGTCAAGCACACATCCTAAGGGCTTTACCAACATGTAACAGAGAGACAACCAGTATACACGTTAAGGTAAAGAGCAACCAGATAGCATACTATCATGTCGAGCAAGAAAGTCCTCCCTATATATGTCCCAGCATCCACTACAATATACATCCAATGTACAGTAATGGCCTCTAGGGCATACATATAACTAACAATCTCCCACTTGCACTAGGGCCATCTGTAGCAGTGGTTGTAGTATCTCATACTCAACCATCCCATAAAAGTCTCTCTCTGGGAACAGGCCTTTGTGAGTGGATCCGCTGTGTTGTCCTCTTAGTCTACTCTCCAAACCTCGATCCCCTGGAGATCAACCATCTCCATGATCAGGTAATACTGTCTTAGAATATGTCTGGATCACTGATGGGACCTGCGTTCCTTGGCATAAGCCACAACTCCATTGTCACACAATGGGAGGAACATAGTTCATCTCATGAACCTATATACACCCAAACAGCCTCTTTGGTAGCATCTTAAGTAGCGATGTATCCTGCCTTTATCGTCTAGTATGTCACGGTATCTAGCTTGGAATTCTTCCAACATACCGTCCCTTTACTGAGGGTAAAGACAATGCCTGTGACTGACATTCAGTCGTCTTCATCACCCTGGAACCATTCCAGTGATTCTCCCCAGGGTCGATTGATACCATCTCACTACAGCTAGTGAGTATCCTAACATCCATTTAGATCTATCTCATAGATCTAAAATCCAGGATTTAGGAGGTATCACTTTGATCCTATATGGAGAATCTTTGTGATAAGCGGAGATTGATCGAGCGTAGCATGGGAAACTCTTTCCTTATCAAGAGTATGTCATCCACGTACTCTACGAGGATCGTCACAATACTCCCTACTACCTTTTTGTTTATACAAGGTTCATCTACCATTTTGATGATGTCAACTTCTTTGACTAATCCATCAAAACAGATGTTCCAACTCCGCGATGCCTGCTTTATCCTATAAAACATCTTGCACACGTTTCCGCTGCTCCCACTGTCTACGAAGCCCTCTGGCTGTGTACTTATAGACGTTCTCTTCTAAAATATCATTTAGAAAAGCAGTCATGGCACCCAACCGCCAGATATCGTAGTCATGGTATGTAGCCGTGGCAAGTAGGATCTGGATGGACTTAAGCATAGCCACTTGAAAAGGTTTCATCATTATCCATGCCTGGTCGATGACGAAAATCTTTATCAAGTCTAGCTTTGAAAGTCTCAACTTTTCCATTTACACCAAGTAATCTTCTCAAGATATACTTGCTCCTGATGGGGATTTAACCCTTCAGATATAGCAACCAAAGTCCATACTTTGTTGGTGTATAAGGATTCCATCTCAGATCGCTAAGCATCCAGCCATTCTTACAGAGTCCCACTCCTGATGGCCAGGTCGAAACTAGTTGGGTCATCATCTCATGATGCAATCCTCGCTCCCACTGTCATCGAGAAACCGAAGTATCTCTCAGTTGGGTGAGGAACCCTACTAGATCGGCGGAGAGGCTGAGGTTCGTTGGTAACTATTGAATTCTTTGGTTTTATCAGATCATTTGCTGTAGTTTGTTTAGCTGGAACCTTTCCAGTTCTACACTACAGACCTTGCCTCGAGCTTGTCCGGATTTTGCTTTTAGACATAGGCTGGACAATCCCAAATCTTAACTAGCTTAAGACATGGGCTCTTCCATTTCCATATCACATATGAAGTGGTAGGCAACTGATTTGATTTGAACCCTATTCAATAGGTATGCATCTTCTCAAGTGCATAACTCCCAAAAAGGAAATAGGTAACTCAGTATTACTCATCATAGAGCACACCTTATCATATAGGGTGTGATTGCTCCGCCCCGATATACCATCGTGCAATGGTGTATACGGAGGAGTAATGCTGAGAGAGAATCTCATTCTCCTTTAGAATAATCCAGGATTTCCGTGCTTAAGTATTCTCCTCCTTGATCTCATCATAGGACATAATACTTATACCCGTATTGGTTCTCTACTTCTAACATATATTCTGTGAATATCTCAAAAGGTTCGGACTTGTGTTTCAACAGGAACATAGGTCTGAATCTTGAAAGATCATCAGAGAATGTAATGAAGTACAAAGAACCGGTCTTGGCATGTGTAGACAGGGGACCTTACATACATCAACATGTATCATCCCAATAGTTCACTAACTCTTTCTCTGTTTTCAGTAAACGGAGCTGTGGTCATCTTATCTTTGTGACATGACTGGCGAGTTTCACAAGATGTAAATTCAAACTGATTTAAATATGCATCTAAATGTAACTTCAGCTAGTCGGGTCATATTGATATGACCTAGTCTACAATGCCTCAAGAAGGATTCGTTCATTTCTGAACTCTTCCTCTTGTGTGTGTGTTCCGTATACTAAAGAACTGTAGTTTGATTTAGAACATCAATGCTTTTAGATAACGTGCCTAAACCGATCAACTTTTGATATAGGAAATGTTCAAAACATTATCCAACAATACAAAATTTTATCATTTCTTTACTAATAAAGAGACTGATATGATTTTGTATATCAGGTTCGGTATCTAATAACATTCGTTCAGAATCAATGTATTTGTAATACAGGGTGACAGTGACCAACAGACTTGGCTGCAACTCTTGCCTCGTTTTCTGCCTCATGAAACTTATCACCCGTTCTCAGTTCTCTACCTAGCTGTAGCCCTATGTAACAGATTACATTTCTGGGATCCTGATCTGGTATCACATACCCAGGACGTAGAGGATACAGAGAAACAGTTCTTTGTAATGAACACACCCGAAGATGATGCATCAGCATGCACTCTCTTCGTTTGGGCGGCACGGGAATTCTGGTAATCCCCAATTTTCTGCTCTGTCTTATAACAATTATAAGTTGGAGCGGGACCAACGTTCCCCAGCTCAGTATAACAAGCGGGTTCGGTCAAATTTTCGTATTATTATCTTGATTAAGGCGTGATATGGTCGCTACCTGGAGAGAGAGAGAAGAAAACACTCAGCGTATGCTCTTGCAAGATCAGATTGGTTATTATTTTATCTAATCAGGATGGCTCCCACTGCTTTTTATCAAATCTTCCTTCAAACCCTAAAAGGAAAGACTAGCCGGGATTAATTACACACTACAAGTTCGCCAATCTTTCAGCCAGGCCAGTGTCGGTACTTTGAGGGAGGTCCCCCGTGCTTTCGCACGAACCTAATTAATGTAAACCTCGTTTTCCCAGAGGCGTAACCTCGTTGATACCTTTCTAGACACTTACTTGATCGGCTAATTGTAATATGTAAAACTCTCCCAGGAGTAACTCTTACTCGCAGCGGGTATCGGGATCCAACTATCTCATAGAAGGTATGCAATCTCATTGCAAATTTCAACACTTGAAATTCCCGATAATATTTTGCCCCTAGCAGCTATATGACCTTAACATAGTCAACAAATCATAAGTGCTAGTCAAGTTCAACCCGTCATTTCCCGATTGAATTAAACCCACCCGCACGACCCTTAACATAGTCAACAAAGTCGCACGACTACCATAATCCAATCGCATCATATGCTTATACAGATAAGCACTAATTAGCTACCGCACACTACGCCTTAACATAGTCAACAAACGTAGCACGAATACTAACTAGTACTTATCTGAAATGACGGATGGCTACGACAGGTTTTTCTGAAAACCTATTGCGTAATGAACTTGATATCGTTGTAGAATCAAATGAAGTTTTGAAATGGAGTGATTTTGAGGCTTTTCTAGTTTTGCTAAAGGGGTCACTCCCGGTGAAGGGATCGTCGGCCCTTTCCTCGTCGAATGAGGTGCGGGATATATCATATATATCACTGTGCAAAGCAAAAACTCTTAAAAGCAATCAAAGCCAAACCGAGTGTGTAGCATCTGCCAGTTATTGCTAAAGGAGTCACTCCCGGTGAAGGGATCTCGGTCCTTTCCTTATCGAATAAGGTGCAGGGTATATCATATATACCGCTATGCAAAGCAAGAACTGTAGCTACCTGTTTTATTTTGAAATTCGATTCTACAACATCTTAGGTTTCTTTTCTTTCATTAATCACATTAATGAAGTCCCATCATTTAAATACCTAAACATCACAGATAAATACGACGTACACTTATGCCATCCGCATTCGCCTCGATGTCCCCTCGTGCACCGTTAGGTTAGGTAACTAACGACAGAGCAGGGCAGGGCTAGTGCGGGTGCAAAACATAAGTAACGTCTATATAATATATCATATATACTATATACTGTATCTATCACAGAACATCTCATGATCACATCACAGATATCGCAGCAGAAGAATCATATGAAATATTGGATATACTAGGATGTCCGTGTTTTCAATACGAGCCAGTATAAAATACGGATTCCACGGTCGCGATGAATAGCCAAACCCACACCCCTAGACCCCTACGAGAGAGACAAGCAACCCTACCAATTCTAGAGTTAGGAGACCCGGACTCGACTCCTCGAGTTGGTCTCCCACTGGACTCCAGAACCCGGTTACTTGTGCCCTCCTCCTTGGGTCTATCCTAGTGCAGAAAGTAAATAATATACAAAAGGTGACAACTTCCGCAACCTGGAAGTGCCCCAATAAAAGAATATTACATACAAGTTTTTATATGAATGAAAATGAAAAACACTCATCTCACATAAAAACCTCCGGCTATTCGAACACGACGATCCAATATAACATATCCAGCAACACATAACATCACATGTCATCAACGTAAGTAAATATGCGCATCCCAATTGTCGTTGACATATAGCAACGAAACCGGCGATATCACATATTACACTTACGGTCACAGAAAAGAAAGTGTAAAACTACAACAGTTGGAATCCGCAACCTCTTTAGACATCGCATGCCTAATCAAATGAATTACTTAGACATCGTATGCCTAACAATTATAAACCCCGCATTTTAGTCTCATAATCGAAAACACTTTTCAATATCAAGTCGGGCAATTCAACAAGATTCCCGACATCCTGATCGAATGCTCGTCGCAAACTTTAGTAGGCGGCTGCACCCCCGATACCATCGACGAAGTGCACCAAGGCGGAACACCGCTACCGCGAGCACCCGAACGGATGCTTTCGGCGACGGGGTTCTCCTACAGTCACTTGGTCGGGGCTATGGAGTGAGGCTGTCTATTAAGTTTACCCGGCGAGTATCCGCGTACGCTACGTGATTGCGACGGACTTTTGATCACATCAAAATTCCGTGGCAACCGATCAAGCGAGACTAAACTGCTATGTTTATAACATTCATTCAGTTATCACATAACTACTTGTGAATTCCAATTATTGTATCCCATTCCAGATAAATAGAAAATGTTAAACTTTCCGATCGAACAGTCGAACACCCAAGTTTTCCCGAAACAGCTCAACACATGAAATAAGTCTAACAACATTCAGTTCGTGCCTCAGTACCAACGGTCCAGCCGTAGAAGGGTCAAGCCAACGCCTCACATGTGGCACGCCGTACTGCCCCAAACCCGAAGGTTCAAAGGACAGTTCAAGACGGTCACATAATCGAGTTAAGGTTTGTTGTCTTCTAGAGGGACCATCGCGTTACTTGCACTACTTAGAACGTCGTCAAACTACGGAAAAATCCAACACTTGGAAATTTCCCGGCAGGGGAAAAATTGGGTATTTATATCAGGTCGAACTTTTTAACATATTCTAAAATTTATCCGGAAATACACAAAAGACGAAATTTGATAATCCGGTCGAAACACCGAAGCTCTAAAACAGCCCAGAAAATTAAACTCTGGAATAATTATTAAAAATACCCATAAAACTCAGCTGCAGAAACTATGAATTACTGTGCAGAGGAGGAGGGATGACGTCATCAAGCCGCCGCGGAACCGCCGCCTAAGCTGGCTTAGGCCGCGGTTCCGCCGCGCTTATCACTGTTCATTGAAAATAATTTGCATCGTAATTCTTAGAATTCCCTGCTGAATTTTTTAAGCATTTTTAATATTGAAAAATCCCAGAATTTAGAAAAAGTACAGAGAGCATTTTCCGGGTTGGGTTTTCGGTTCGTTTGGACTTCAAATTCCGTCTAGACTTCGCCTAAGGCTCTAGCTAGGCTCTGATACCACTGTAGGGTTCCTAGGCACTCTAGTGAGGTCTCACAAGGCATCAACCATGCCAATTTCAAAAATTACGGTGCCGAGAAACCCTAGTGTACGGATCGTTGGCTAGAAATCTAGGCGAAAAGTGAACTAGTTAACACTTAACTACAAGTAAACGGAAATACAACCTTTGTAGATCCGGTGCTCCACCTCCATAGCTCCGCAATGAAGTCCCCTCGCTGTCCAAGTCGAACCCCGGGCTCTAGCGTCGGCTTCATCGAAGAATGGACGGGCTAGGTCATCGACGACGTGCCGAAGATGATCTACGTCGAAGCAACACTAGATCAAGCTCCACCTTCACCAAGCCATGAAAACTTGTGAAGGAAACACACTCTACTACTTAGCAAGAGGTAGAGGATGAAGAAATAGGAAGTGGGTTCATTTTAGAATTGGATTTCTCACTCTTTTTCTCACTTTTCCATTAAAGCTTTCAAGCTTTTTCTTGAAGTGAAGAAGAAGAAGATGAACATGATAGTTATGATAAGTTATTCCAAAAATGGAAAAATAAAAAGAATGTTTATCATAATCTAACCATGGTAATGTGTAGAGAATTAACCAAAATTAGTTGAATGGTTAGGGTTAAGAATGAGATAAGAATGGTGGACTTTGGTCAAAGCTTCATGAAGCTTCAACTAAACTACAAATAAAGCCACTATTCTTTCTCTTTATTCTTATTTATTTCAAAATGAATAAATGAAATAAATAAATGAGAAAAGGAAATGAAACCCTAACCACTTAAGTAACCATGGTTTAATTCTTTATACAAACCCAAACTAGCATGTATCATCAAACATGATACAATCTTGTGTACAAAAGTATATCACATATACAATGTGCACAAAAAGTGAGAAAATCCATTTAAAGTGAACCAATACTAGTTAATGCAAAGTAATATATCAAATATATAATTATGCATTAAATCATTAAATCAACACTTGATTCAATGATCCGGTCATGTCGCACACAACCGACTAGTATACAATGTATCGGCTTATCGAATCAATCCTTGATTCGATAACTAGGTTATATCGCATACAACCATTCGACACATTCATCGCGAGAATGAAATACGGTATCACATACACGCATTATTCTCGGTCCCGCACATATCTCATATGCGCTCCTATTTCGTTTCGCTTGAGCCAGGAAACCTCTGTGTAGGACTCTAAAGACTCGTCAATACGCCGGCAGCAGATGATGATCATATCAAGCACCCACAAGCCGCAAGCGGTCTGCTAAACGTAACGGCTACCCGGGTATTGAGCGATCTGAAGATCGACGAGCAAGCCCGCTCACACTCCAGTGAATCCAACCAGTAACACTACCGTACAGTCCGGTCTGATCGTCTGATATGTCGCATATCTCGCCTAGGGGTGGTTAACGTCAGACCCCAATAGCTCGATAAGTCGTGTCGATATGAGGTCTATAACACTTCGAGAAACTACTGGTAACACTTACCAGTAAATCTCACCAACCCTGGCCAGGGATTTCCTGTTATAGCCAATCGAACACTGCGCAACATCAACTCCCTATACCGGGAGAGACGAATCCCCTCCTATCGCTCATTGCCTCCATGTGACTCGGGACTGTACCCAAAAACCACCGTTTTGCACGCCCTCTTGGACGTGGTAAGATGGAAATCAAAGCACAGTGGGAACCACACAAGACTCTATGACGATCTCGGGTCAACAGACTACTCTGTACCAGTGTCACCAGAGAACTGCCATCTGACGTGAGGTATAATACCATCTGGGAGTTCTCGGCGAGTCCTTCCAGTGTACCCAGTCTCCACTGAGCACCCGTATATCATCTCCGATGTCAAACACCAATGGATATGGGATCATCCATCGCCCATCTGTATGGGTCGAGAAGGTATACGCTAGTCTACTCTGGTATATCGATGCCCCATCTCGATACACCCACGACTAGGGACTTTCAAGGATGTACTTATGGACTACCATGTCCCCACTAGTATGATCCGCATCATAGTCCAGGTAGTCAAGCACACATCCTAAGGGCTTTACCAACATGTAACAGAGAGACAACCAGTATACACGTTAAGGTAAAGAGCAACCAGATAGCATACTATCATGTCGAGCAAGAAAGTCCTCCCTATATATGTCCCAGCATCCACTACAATATACATCCAATGTACAATAATGGCCTCTAGGGCATACATATAACTAACAGCCACTGCTAAAGTCCGGCTAGAATGTGATGACCGTTAATTTATCGTCTATCCCTGAGGATCGAGGCACTGTTTAGCATGCGGACGAAAGGTTTTCACATGTCGTCTAGGCGAAGTTAAAAGTTTCGAACGATTGTCAGAAACCCATTTTCCCAAGTTTATGGTATTCGAAAGAACATGCAGGTAATTCTATGGACCCTCTAGAATAATGAAACCCTAACCCGACATAATGACCATGAGAACGCCTTTGAACTTTAGGGTTTGCGGCAGTTCCGCGGTGCCCTTAGTGAGGCTTAGGTTTGCCTTTCTACGGCTGGTCCGCAGGTGCTGTGGCATATAATGGATATTTTTAAACTGTACTCGAGTGTTGAGCTCTCGGGGATGTTAGTGTATATGCCCTAGAGGCCATTACTGTATCATACTAGTTTGTATATTACTTAATGGAAGCTTGAGATATTCACCTTCTATAAACAATCTTGCTCAAAATAGTAGTGAGCTACTTGGTTTGTTTCTACTTCAATGTGTACATGTGTTTATTTTATTATATCACCTATACGCATTAGTGGAGCCCTTAGGATCTTTGCTTGATTACCTGCGTTGTGATGGCAGTCACACTAGTGGGGGCTGGGTAATCTATAAGCACATCCTTATGCAGGTCCCTAGTCGCAGGACTATCGAGACAGAGCATCGATACTCCGGAGTAGACTAGCGTATGCGCTTCTCATCCCAGAGTGGGAGGTGGTCTGTCCCACAGCCATCAGTACGTCGTACTGGAGACAGTATGCGGGTGCTCGTTAGGTTACGAGTACACTGGACAGGACTCGTCGGGAACTGACCGGATGGTATTATACCTATCGTCAGTTATCAGTTCCCAGGTGACATGAGTACAGCTTAGTCCGCTGACTTGACACTGTCACTTCGCCTCGAGTGTGTTCCCACTGTACTTTGATTACTACCCTACCACGGCTCAAAGGAGTCGTGCAAACAGGTAGTAGTTGGGTGCAGTCCCGAAGCACTTGGAGGCAGTGACGGTTAGACAGGATTCGTCTCTCCCGGTATTGGGGGTTGACTTCGCGCTGTGTCTAGGAGAGCCATTACACGAGTAGTCCCTGGCCAGGGCAAGCAAGATATACTGGTAGGCTTCCAGTGTTATCTCAAGGTGTATTGGGCTTCACTCCGACACGACTTGTACCGCTATTAGGGGACTGACATTTACCGCCGCCCTAGGCCCGCCATATGATGTATCAGACGAACAGACCGGACTGTACGGAGATTGTCACATTCAGGCTCAGTAGGAGTTCAGATGGGTTTCACCTCGTCAGTCTTCTTGTCGTCATCTACCTGGGGACCGTTACGCACAGCTAGTGCCGCTTGCGGTCTGTGGTTAAACCCACTGCCAGCGTAGTGTCGAGTCTTTAGAGTCCCACACAGAAAGCTATTCGTCTTTGGGCAAAAGAGTAGAGGTCGCATGGTTTTGCGACAGGTCGCATGGTTTTGCGACAGGGTTCGGTCACATCCGTGCACTTATGCACGTACAGTGTCCGGACAGTTAACACTAGCGGGCTTTGGTTTAAGCCAGATCCTAGTGTACGTTTTGGGATGGATTTTATCTCGTTTGTATTCGTGTTCCTCGGAACGCGGATGCGGGTGTGTATGCACGGTTGACAGAGAGACAGAGGCAGAGTATTCTCATTGGGGTTATTGACTGTTGACTGTTGACAGTGGACTGTTGACCATTGACTTTTGCTTAACCCTAATGAGAATAAGATATATGATTAACATTAATATTAATTAAGTATTATAGTGACATGGTTGTTGAGGGGTTGACTTTGTTGACTTGTTGACTTTGTTGACTTGTTGACTTTGTTGACCGGTTGACTAGGTTGGACTAGTTGACCATCATCATGAAATGGCTATCATTCCATGGCAAAGACTTTTGCTTGCTTGTTTATTTATGCAAAACGAGTGCATGAAATGATATAGCCATTTTGACTTAAACCATTTACACAATACTTGATTACTATTTTTGTTATGATGGCTTTTGGATTATGAGAGGTGAGAATGAGATGAGTATGGTTCATTCTATCATTTGTTTTCTCTGTCTTGAGCTCTCTCATTCTCAAGCTCTCCCTCTTCCTCTTGCTCTCTCTACCTCAAGGCAAACCATTCTCATGTGTTGAGACTCATTACCTTAGTGATAAAAAGACACCAAAATATTCCTCTACTCATTCTAGTTCACAAGGCCTAGCAAGCCAAGTGATCTAGTTTCTTCAAAGTTCGAAGAAGAAGCCAAAGGTAGAAGCTTTCAGGTGGATCGATCTTCGACACAAGGAGACGACGGGGTGAAGCCGATTCGGACAACCATCGAGGCTAGAAGACGAAGGAGTTCAAGAAAGAAAGGTATAACCCCCTAACCGAGTAGTTAACAACTCCTAGTTAGGTTGTTAGTTAGATGTTTAACAAAGATCCGGTTTTGAATCCATGTTACCTCCTCTAGAAAATTGTTTTTCACCAAATTTCGCATGCTCGAAAGTACCGGGAGAGGTAGCATGGACTTACAGTGGTATCAGAGCCTAGTTAAACTCTATCTAACATGTTAGCAAAGTAACTAGAAGATCGATCAAACAAAAAGTCACGAAATACACCAAAAAAATTCATGCTTGCTGTCGATTTTCAAAGTACTGTAAAAGTAATAAATCATGCTTCAAAAATCGACTCAGGGTTTTTATAGCAAACTGCAAAAATTTCATTCACTGAACCGATCAAAGCGCCGCGGAAACGCGGCGGGAGCGTGCTCCCGCCGCGGTTCCGCGGCCGAGTTGACTCGATAGTGGGAAGTTTTGGTTGCAGTTTGTTCAGTGGGGTATTTTGGGAATTTTGGAATATGTCTTTTTAGCCCAGATTTTCCAGAACGAAAATTTTGTGTTTGGGGCCTAAAAATCCGTATTTTTGATCGAACTTCTAAAGACTTAAGCTGACGGGTTTTTATCTGTGATGTGATATTTGTATTGAACGTCTGCTAATCGCTATATGTCGATTAGTGGAGGTTATACAAATCTGTGATCTGTAATGTTATTGGAATGTGTATATGAATTCATTGGATTGTCGCGGGTGAATAGCCGGGGGTTGTGAGACGAGAGTTTTCTTTTCTTTCAATTCATGTAAATTTGTAAATTGATGTAATTATTATTTGTATGGCCGCACAACCGGGTCGGGGTTGTAGCCGTCATTGTATAATTTCTTTTTACTGTTTTTGCTCCTAGGATAGACCCATGGAGGGGGTGCACAAACTACCGGGTATGCCGAAGTGCCGAGTGGCCTACTCACGGAGATGAGGGAGGTTGCTTCGCTTCGGGTACTTGGCGGGTAGTTTGCCGCACCCGTAGGGGTCTTGGGTGGGGTATTGGCTATTCACCGCGACCGTGTAATCTGCTTTTCATTACAGGCTCGTACGAATTGCGGGTTCCTAGTATATCCAATGTGTTCATCTGTGATCTGAAATGGCTATCATTGCAATATATCTATATATGATATTATTTAGGCGTTGCTTATGTTTTACAGCCGCGCTAGCCCAGCCCCCACTCTGTCGTTAGTTAAGTAACCTAACGGGTAATGACGGGGCCCTGTGGCGAATGCGAATGGCATAAGCGTACGTCATATTTTGGTTGTTTTCTGCAATGGTAGGATTAAATGATGGGACACATTAAAAGAACTAATGCAAGAATATCACGCATTAAAAGAACTAATGCAAGAAAATAAACCAAGTAAAAGTCGTTGTAACACTTTCGAAAAACCACTCGGTTCTTTTCAAAACCAACTTTTAAATGCGGAGCTTGAGCCACTCCTTTTAAAAGCTATCTCGTTCCATCGATTATATCAAGTTCACTACGTTCACGGTTTCGCCAAAACCATTCGTAGCCCTCCGTCGTTTCACATGAATAGTCAATAGTATTCAAGCTATGTTTGTTGGCCAAAGTCAAGTCATAGTGATTGGTAGCTATTGGGTATTCATGTGTAGCATAAATAGATGCGTTGGTTTGGAACAGTCGTACTGCCTTGTTGGCCAAAGTCAAGGGTAGGTGCGGGTGGATTCAAATTAACCTGGAGAACGACGGATAGAACTTGACATGTGACTTATGATTTGTTGGCCAAAGTCAAGGTCATAAGAGCATGGGGCAAAAATCCACATCGGGAGTTTCAAAAGAACTGAAACTTGCTAGTGTTGCATACCATTTGGAGTGTGATGATTCTGGTAGGATTCCTTCAGTTTCGTCACGCAATGATATTTGGGTCCCGATCCTACTGTGAGTATATGCTACTCCTCGGGAAATTTCTCACTTAACGATCAATGCTATAAACCAAGTAGGTGTCTAGAAAGGTGTTAGCGGGGCTATGCCCACAGGAAAAATAGGTTATTTAATTAAGGAACTTCGCGAAAGCGTTGGAAAACCTCCCTCGAAGTACCGACACTGGCCTGGCTGAACGGTTAAGCAAGAATTGTACGGTGAGATTGATCCTGACTAATTCTTCCTTTTTGGTTTGAGGAGGGATTCGAGAAACAGTGGGAGCCATCCTGTTTAGACAAACTAAAAACCATTCTAAACTTGTAAGAGCATTATGCTGAGTGTTTCTTCTCTCTCCTAATTGCAGCGACCAATCGACATGACTGGACTTAAGTTACTTCTAGATAAAAACATATTGACAGGGCCAAACTACAAAGATTGGCTCAGGAATGTCAAGATGGCAATCACTTACGACAAGCTGGGGTATCTTCTTACCACCAAAGCTCCCCCTCTCCCAGGTCCCAAAACCAGCGTCGCGGATAAGGAAATCCGTAAGACCTGGGAAATCGATTGCGCGAAGGCCAAGTGCCTCGTACTTGCCTCTATGGACAACGAACATCAGAGGAGGCACGAGAATATGGACCTCGAATCCATATTTCTCCATACAAAAGAACTGTATGGAGAGCAGTCTCGTATCGCAAGATACGAAGTGTCGAAGAAGTTATTTTCGGCAAGGTTGGCCGTCGGATCATCGGTAGCGGAACATGTGCTTAAGATGATTGGCTACATAGAAGAGCTCGCGGACCTTGGGACCACGTTGGAGAATGAGCTCTATACGGACTTGATTCTCCAGTCCCTTCCTTCCACTTACGCCCAGTTTATCCTGAACTTCAACTTACAAGAAAAGGAAGTTGAACTTTCAGAACTCCTCAACATGCTGAGGAGCGCAGAGGGCACCCTACAGAAAGGTAGGGAAACATCCACTTTGTTTGTAGGAGGATCTTCCTCTTCTAGGTCCAAGGCGAAAGCTAAGGGAAAGAAGAAGAAAGCCCCGGCCAAACCAAGGGGCGGTGTTAGTAAAGTGGATACGAAGGGAAAGGCAAAAGCAACAAAGAAAGTGGGAAAGCTTGTGGATAAAGAAGAATGCTTCTATTGTCATAAGAAGGGACACTGGAAGAATGATTGCAGGGCTTGGAAGGCCAGAACACAGGAACTGAAGCAGCTTGCGGCTTCAGCTTCAGGTGTGTATGTTATTGAAAACTGTCTTTCAATAAACTCTACTTCCTGGGTATTGGATACCGGATCAGGATCTCATATCTGTAATTCTTTGCAGGCGTTGAGAAACCGTAGGGTTTTGAAGGCAGGTGACATGACCCTCAAAGTTGCAAACGGAGCTAGCATGGATGCTAAGGCCGTGGGGGACTATCACCTGGGAATGTCAGATGGACATGTTTTGGTTTTGCGTAATTGCTTTTTTGTACCCAACGCAACTTGTAATATCATTTCTGTATCTTTGGTTTCTAAAGAAGGTTATGAATTTGCGTTTGTAAGTAATGTTGTAAACATTCACCTTAATCAAGTTCTGATTGGGTCAGGTACATTGAGCAATGGTATATACGTATTAAACCAACCACAGATTTTCAATGTACAGAATACACACAAAAGAAAGTCTCCAGAAATAAATCAGACTTTCTTATGGCATTGTAGACTGGGTCACATCAATGAGAGAAGGTTGACGAAGTTACATACAGAAGGATATTTGAATCCGTTCGAATATCAATCGTATGCCACTTGTCAATCCTGTCTCAAAGGAAAGATGACAAAGACTCCGTTCACTGGACACGGAGTAAGAGCGAGCGAGCTCTTGGGACTCGTACACAGTGACGCGTGCGGTCCAATGTCTACACATGCCTGAAGCGGTTATTCTTCATTACATTTACGGATGACTTTTCAAGGTACAGTTATGTCTTCTTAATGAAACATAAGTCCGAAGCCTTTGGAAAATTCCAGGAATTTAAGAATGAAGTAGAAAAACAAATCGGCAAAAGTATCAAGATTCTAAGATCGGATCGAGGTGGTGAATACTTGAGTGCCGAGTTCCTGGACTATTTAAAAGAGAACGGAATTCTCTCTCAGCTTACTCCTCCATACACTCCGCAACATAACGGTGTATCGGAGAGACGGAACCGAACCCTATTGGATATGGTACGGTCCATGATGAATAACGCTGAGTTACCGCGATCATTCTGGGGGTATGCGCTAGAATCAGCTGCATACCTTTTGAACCGAGTTCCAACTAAGACTGTGCCTACTACACCATATGAGATGTGGTGTGGGAAGAAACCCTATCTTAAGCACATTAAGACATGGGGATGTCCAGCTTTTGTTAAAAAGCAGCATGCGGACAAGCTCAAGGCACGCTCAGTACAGTGCAAGTTCGTGGGATATCCAAAGAACTCCAAGGGATATTTCTTCTATTGCGAAGAGGAATAAAAGGTTTTTGTTTCTCGTCATGCCTACTTCTTGGAAACTGAGTTTTTGGAAAACCAGATAAGTGGGAGCACAGTAGAACTGGAAGAAATTCCAGAACCACGAGCTATTACTGAAAGCTTAGTGGAACCAGAGAGTTCAAAAGAACAGGATATTCCTACGCCGCTCCGCAGGAGTGGTAGGCAGTCTCATCCGCCCGAGAGATACTACGGTTTTCTCATAGACGGGGATAGAGAGGATTGCATCATAGATTATGATGAGCCTACTAACTTCCAGCAGGCCGTTCAGAGCGTTGACTCGGTAAAATGGCCGGATGCAATGCGGACCGAAATGGAGTCCATGTACACCAACAAAGTATGGACGTTGGACATTGCTCCAGACGGGGTAAAACCCGTAGGATGCAAGTGGATCTTCAAAAGGAAGATTGGTGTAGATGGACTGGTTGAGACCTATAAAGCTAGACTTGTTGCAAAGGGTTTTCGTCAAAGACCTGGTTTGGACTATGACGAAACCTTTTCTCCAGTGGCTATGCTGAAATCCATTCGGATCCTTCTTGCCATTGCTTCCTTCCACGATTATGAGATCTAGCAGATGGATGTAAAGACCGCTTTTCTAAATGGAAATTTAGAGGAGTGTGTCTATATGGACCAACCAGAGGGTTTCATTCAGAGTGGGAGCAGCGGAAAGGTGTGCAAGTTGCTTAAGTCCATCTATGGACTAAAGCAGGCATCGCGGAGTTGGAACATCTGTTTTGATGAGACGGTCAAGGAATTTGGCTTTATCAAAAATCCAGATGAACCATGCATCTATAGTAGATTTGTAGCAAGAACTGTAGTATTCCTCGTTTTATACGTGGATGACATTCTCTTAATAGGAAATGACATTCCTATGCTACAATCTGTCAAGGGGTTCTTGTCACACAGGTTCTCCATGAAAGACCTGGGTGATGCCTCATACATCCTGGGGATCCGGATCCATCGTGATAGATCCAAGAAGATATTGGGACTTTCGCAGTCCAGGTACATCGACACCATACTGAAAAGATTCAGTATGGAAGATTCCAAGCGCGGTAACCTACCGGCTTGTCACGGGATCACCCTCTCTAAAGAGATGTCTCCCAAGACTGATTTGGAGAGGGATCGCATGTCTATTATACCCTACGCTTCTGCGGTAGGCTCTATAATGTATGCGATGTTGTGTACCAGACCGGATGTAGCTTATGCACTGAGTGTGGTAAGCCGGTATCAGTCATACCCTGGGGAGAAACACTGGATAGCGGTAAAGAACATTCTCAAGTACCTGAGAAGGACTAAGGAGATGTTCTTGGTGTATGGCGGAAAAGACCTCCAGATCGAGGCCTTTGCTGACTCCAGCTTCCAGAGTGACAGGATGATTCCAAGTCCATGTCGGGTTTTGTCTTTACCCTCAATGGAGGGGCGGTTTGTTGGAAGAGTTCCAAACAGGAAACCGTTGCAGACTCGACAATGGAAGCGGAATACATCGCTGCATCTGATGCCGCAAAAGAAGCTGTCTGGATGAGGAAGTTCTTGAAAGAACTTCAGGTGGTTCCGTCCATTGTTGATCCAATACGTCTGTATTGCGACAACAACGGGGCTATAGCTTTAGCGAAGGAACCCAGGTCCCATCAGAGATCCAGACACATCTTGAGGCGGTATCACCTGATCAGGGAGATCGTGGATCGCCAGGAGATCGAGGTTCAGAGGGTTGCTTCAGAAGATAACACTGCATATCCATTCACCAAGGCCTTGCCCCAGACTCAGTTCGAGCGGCTGATCGAGATGATAGGTCTTCGATACGCCAGTACATGGCCTTAGTGCAAGTAGGAGATTGTTAGTGTATATGCCCTAGAGGCCATTACTGTATCATACTAGTTTGTATATTACTTAATGGAAGCTTGGGATATTCACCTTGTATAAACAATCTTGCTTAAAATAGTAGTATGCTACTTGGTTTGTTTCTACTTCAATGTGTACATGTGTTTATTTTATTATATCACCTATACGCATTAGTGGAGCCCTTAGGATCTTTGCTTGATTACCAGCGTTGTGATGGCAGCACACTAGTGGGGGCTGGGTAATCTATAAGCACATCCTTATGCAGGTCCCTAGTCACAGGACTATCGAGACAGGGCATCGATACTCCGGAGTAGACTAGCGTATGCGCTTCTCATCCCAGAGTGGGAGGTGGTCTGTCCCACAGCCATCAGTACGTCGTACTGGAGATAGTATGCGGGTGCTCGTTCGGTTACGAGTACACTGGACAGGACTCGTCGGGAACTGACCGGATGGTATTATACCTATCGTCAGTTATCAGTTCCCAGGTGACATGAGTACAGCTTAGTCCGCTGACTTGACACTGTCACTTCGCCTCGAGTGTGTTCCCACTGTACTTTGATTACTACCCTACCACGGCTCAAAGGAGTCATGCAAACAGGTAGTAATTGGGTGCAGTCCCGAAGCACTTGGAGGCAGTGACGGTTAGACAGGATTCGTCTCTCCCGGTATTGGGGGTTGACACCGCGCTGTGTTTAGGAGAGCCATTACACATAGTCGTCCCTGGCCAGGGCAAGCGAGATATACTGGTAGGCTTCCAGTGTTATCTCAGGGTGTATTGGGCTTCACTCCGACACGACTTGTACCGCTATTAGGGGACTGACATTTACCGCCCCCCTAGGCCCGCCATGCGATGTATCAGACGAACAGACCGGACTGTACGGAGATTGTCACATTCAGGCTCAGTAGGAGTTCAGATGGGTTTCACCTCGTCAGTCTTCTTGTCGGCATCTACCTGGGGACCGTTACGCACAGCTAGTGCCGCTTGCGGTCTGTGGTTAAACCCACTGCCAGCGTAGTGTCGAGTCTTTAGAGTCCCACACAGAAAGCTATTCGCCTTTGGGCAAAAGAGTAGAGGTCGCATGGTTTTGCGACAGGTCGCATGGTTTTGCGACAGGGTTCGGTCACATCCGTGCACTTATGCACGTACAGTGTCCGGACAGTTAACACTAGCGGGCTTTGGTTTAAGCCAGATCCTAGTGTACGTTTTGGGATTGATTTTATCTCGTTTGTATTCGTGTTCCTCGGAACGCGGATGCGGGTGTGTATGCACGGTTGACAGAGAGACAGAGGCAGAGTATTCTCATTGGGGTTGTTGACTGTTGACTGTTGACCATTGACTTTTGCTTAACCCTAATGAGAATAAGATATATGATTAACATTAATATTAATTAAGTATTATAGTGACATGGTTGTTGAGGGGTTGACTTTGTTGACTTGTTGACTTTGTTGACCGGTTGACTAGGTTGGACTAGTTGACCATCATCATGACAATGGCTATCATTCCATGGCAAAGACTTTTGCTTGCTTGTTTATTTATGCAAAATGAGTGCATGAAATGATATAGCCATTTTGACTTAAACCATTTACACAATACTTGATTACTATTTTTGTTATGATGGCTTTTGGATTATGAGAGGTGAGAATGAGATGAGTATGGTTCATTCTATCATTTGCTTTCTCTCTCTTGAGCTCTCTCATTCTCAAGCTCTCCCTCTTCCTCTTGCTCTCTCTACCTCAAGGCAAACCATTCTCATGTGTTGAGACTCATTGCCTTAGAGATAAAAGGACACCAAAACATTCCTTTACTCATTCTAGTTCACAAGGCCTAGCAAGCCAAGTGATCTAGTTTCTTCAAAGTTCGAAGAAGAAGCCAAAGGTAGAAGCTTTCAGGTGGATCGATCTTCGACGCAAGGAGACGACGGGGTGAAGCCGATTCGGACAACCATCGAGGCTAGAAGACGAAGGAGTTCAAGAAAGAAAGGTATAACCCCCTAACCGAGTAGTTAACAACTCCTAGTTAGGTTGTTAGTTAGATGTTTAATAAAGATCCGGTTTTGAGTCCATGTTACCGCCTCTAGAAAATTGTTTTTCACCAAATTCCGCATGCCTGAAAGTACCGGGAGAGGTAGCATGGACTTACAGGGGAATTTTGGGACTTTGATGAATCGATCGAAAAGTTTAACGTAGTCTGATTATCATGTGATGGGATACATTACTTGGGAAACACCAGAGATGAGTATAGCCGTTTGTAGCGCCGTTCATACAGCTACGAAGAGACGAGTTCGAATCAGTCGACACCAGAGGAAAGAGGAGCACATTGACGTCGATGTTACGATTTGCGATTTGGTGATTTGAATTTCACATTTCCGTTGTTTGGATTTTGGTATTTTAAGGATTTCGTTTTATGATTGGTATTTATTACGTGCACATTCATTGCACTCAATTAGTGTTCCATGTATCGGTTGTATTGATGTTCATTTTATGCATACCCATTGCACTTGATTTTGATTTTTATGCATTCTGAGATACTGATTTGATTTCGTGTATATGGGTTGCACATGATTTTGGACTTATGTTTTCAGTATAGTTTTCTTGCACTCTTCGTACTTCGATTTGGTCTTGTGCACCCTGATGCATGTAGTTGTGAGTTTATCCATCGCGGTATACTTGATTTTGATTCGATGTTTGTCGTATACCGCTGATTTCGATTTTGATATACGATATATGTTTTCCTGCACCATGTGTACTTACTTGAGATTCTTGCGCACACTTGGCGCGCTTGATGCGATTTTATGCACACCAGATGCACTAAATTGGGATTTGTTCAGATTAGATGCACCTGATATTATTGTCGTGCATGCCTTTTGCACTTGGCAAATGTTTTTGGTGCACACCCGTTGCACTCAATTTTGTTTCCGTGCATAGTCGTGGCATCTGTATTTGATTTCGATTTTCGTGCGCACCGGACGCACATGGTACCTTGTATACTGTATTTGGATTGATTTCATTTTGAGCAGTACATTTTTATGATATATACTATAGGGTATAGTAATTGATCAGGACTGTTCTGAGAACAGTACCTAGGTGTTTTTGCATGCTTCTTTACTCAGATGTTTGGACGATTTTACTACGATGCGCACTATATACAAGTTATAGTTTTGATATATATCATGTTTGTTTTCGTATTGGACTTTGACATTGTATTTTCACCATAACTCCGATGATTGCGTTATGCTTGACGGAGTTTTTATTTTTGAGTTATGTACTTGTTTTTCATGCGCACGTATTGCGCTAAAGTGTATTTTAAGTATTGATGATTTCGGAGCTCCGATGAGTTGAGTGTTTTGTTAAATGTGTTAGTATTTGGGGAAATTTTAATTTTAAATTCGGGGACCGAATTTCTTTAAGGGGGGAAGATTGTAATGTTTTAAAAATAAATAAATAAATAATTAAATAAATAAAATTCTTTAGGTGAATTTTCTGATAATCGGTAAAATAAACCGTATTTTCCGTAATACTTAACAATAATTATTTTTCAATATATATTTAAATACGCCTATTTTAACTATGTAATTGCTAGTAATTGGTATTTATTTAGTCACTTGTAAATTTGTAGTTCACTAAAATATTTTCCGAAATTAATTATTTTGAATAATGCTTTAAGCTTTTAAATATACATTAAATTAGTGCAAATTACAAATTAGAAATGAGTTAATTTTACAAAATGAGCCATGACATATTAGAATTTAGTTTGTAACATGTTTTTCTCTTCTTGAGTTGTATCCATAATTCTAGAGTTTTCTAGGATAAATTGAAGTAAGAAAATAAATAAAAACAAATAAATGTGAAATGACATAAAGGATGTAATTATTATAGAAGTCTTCTACACAATACCACACATTTTCACCTCACTCTCTCTCCCCTCTCCTTGGCCGAGCCCTCATCTTGGCTGCCCAAAAAATTTTCCCCACTTCACTTGCTTCAAAATTCTTCAAAAATCCATCAAAAATCCAAAATAAAACCTCAAATTCTAAATCCAATCTCTACCCATTATTCTTTGGCCTATCTAACATGGATCTTGGAGAAAAATTAGCACTTTAGAGGATATGATTTTCTTGTTTGATCTCATGTTTATTGAGGTATAATCCTAACCCTAGTGTTAATTATAGGCTAATTACTTTAATTTAATAGATTTTGGTGTTTAATTATGGGTCTAACCGCTAAATTAAAAATTCAAGAAAGGGTTTGTGATCAAGTTAGGGTTTTCATCAATTTTTCATGGCTTTAATGTGTAGCTTAACACATCAAGGCATGTAAAATCTAATCTAGATTGTTAAGTTACTAATTGTTACAATTAATTTGTCCGAATTGCATAATTTTTGCAAACTAGGTTTTTGTAATATATATATATATATCGGTGAGATAAAATTCTAGTGAGAATTTTTATCAATTATTCATGGTTTTAATGAGTGGATTAACATGTTAGTGGAATGCAAAACCTAATTTAGTTACTAGTTGCTAATTTGTTAGTTTAAAATTGTGATAATTATGCTATTTTGCAGACTAGGTTTTTAGAAATTGATTAAATAATTGAGATTAAAATCTAATTATGGTTTTCATGACATTATTAATATTTTAATTTTTTGTTTAGCAACTTAGATCATGCAAAACTTAGTTTAGTTGATGATTTGTGAATTTTAGCTTTTAAAGTGTTAAAATTTGATAATTTTGCAAACTAGAGTTTTGGGTAATTTTGGGTTTAAAGGAAATTGATGAGATTAAATTTAAGTAATGGTTTGTATGACTTAGTTATGATATTTAGTGAATATTATGGCCATTAGTTTCGTTAAAATATCAAGTTTCGAATTAAAATGGTTATTTGAGACTTTCTAGATTTTCGGAAATAAATCGAATTGATTTATTTTGAGGTTTTTATGAGTTACAACTTATTTCATATTATAATTAGTGATTTGTGAAACCACGATTGCTGTGTTTGGGTTTTTCTCGATCAATCGGCGTTTGTACGCCGATGTCGAGGGTTATTTAGTTATTTTGCATGAGCGGGTCATAGGTTTTAACCTATGCGCGTTTCGTGTGCTGTTTTGGTTTTTATCCGCGATTTCGGTTTACGATATTATATATGTTTTCATATAGGTACCTCTCATGTGGACTTTGGACGATGAAGAGGAGGATGGCGACATCGATTTCGGCAAGCGAGGACCAGGTGAGTAGATGTATATCTACGGGGGAAGTCGGGTGGATGGCGTATAGCACCCCCGCAACTTCGTAGGATATGACGTGGTATTGAGATAATTATATATAGATATGTTATTGCGAGATACGAATACTGAGTAAGAAAGGTTTTAGGAGACCACGGATCGGAAATTGTGTAAGTGGGATGATAGTGTTTTAGTCTAGTTCTTAGTCGCGAGACCCTAGAGTATAGGTTGACACACACACACACGCGCACACACATACACTTGGCTTGGTGTATGTGTGTGTGTGTGTGTGTGTATGAATGTTTGTAGGTTTCTATATATATATAACATATACACGTGATATGAAGATGTTATATGATACATGGGGACGAGTCGATATGACTGGGCATGATGCAGTGAGATATTGGTTATATGATCGAGTTATGACATGAGATGTGTTATGATATTAGCGGATCGTTGGGAAATGAGAATATATAATATATATTTATATATAAATGATAAAATGTGTTGATGGCATTGAAATGTACGAGACTCTAGAATAGAACCCAGACTGTAGTATGTGACTTAATCATAATATGATATATGACATGATATTTTAGTGGATCATTTGACGATGTATATTCACATAGATGATGTATGTTTGATGATATTAGAATATATGCTTTTGTACTATAGTACCCTTGACCATGATATTGTTTGATGATGCAATTGTAGTATAGTACCCTTGACCATGATATTGTTTGATGATGATATTATACGAATGATGATGTATATATGATAGTTGACCGTACCCCGATTTTGGGATGCCGTACGATAGATTTTACCGTACGAAGTATAGATGTGTTGATTGATCCGCACTCTTGACTTGAGAAAATCGTACCATGTACGTGACGCTATTGAAGCTGGATCGCTGACTACTAGAGACATTGACTTAGACTTTAGGAGGATTCTTCTTACTTTTTGACTAGTTTCTTTAGTTTAGTCCCTTAGTTGGTTAGATAGATATTAGTTTAGGCTCGAATCATACTTATTTTCAAAACTAATGAATCGTGCGCATTTTTAAAGACAGCCCGAGGAATGCTGCGGATTTTCAAGGGACATAACTTTTCTATAAAACCCCGTAGCCCTTACTTTTCTGAAAACCACGATTCGTGTTTTTTCAAACAACAAACTGTATGACTCGTAATTAGTATGTATACTCTAATTGTGCGTTTACTACATATTCACCGTTATACTCATGTTGTATTCATCGCATTGCATGTTCATACATATGTTTCCTTGCTAATATGAAACCCTGCATGTTAGGACACCGGCACCATTACCGATGATGCGCATGTTCCACGTACACTTATTTGCCGGCTTACACACATCATCATCGGTAATTGCCATGTCACGTACACTTTAGAACATATTATTTTTATTGATATAATCAGCTAAATGCTAGCTCCAACATAATATTGTGCGATTACTCTCATGTGCTATTTTAGACATTGCATATATTACTTAGACACTTCATGCATTTACATATTCATACTATCATACAGTATTGTGGGGCTTATGCCGATACTTATTACTTATTTACTCATGATTCTTGGGATTTTGGATTTTCAGTGAGATTTCTGGATTTTGGGGAAAACCGCAACACTTTCAAACTTGTTATTATTTTTAAAAAGCAAAACTGCAGTTTTCTCATGATGTGATATGTGTGCTGTCCACCATGAGTTTTCTCGGTCCTTGAGCAATATCATATACCCGATTCAAGGAGGGAGATGCACCGTCTGCGGGTACATGGTGGGCTCGATATGGTACCCCGGGGTAAGAAGATCGCAGATGATGGCGTTGAGCCCGGCAGGGGAGCACTACCTACCGGTTATTTGTGACGCGGCGGATATCCGGAGGATACCGACCGTAGTCGTGTGATTTGATGATATGGGTCGATCCAGACGGCCGGAGCCCGAGATATTGAGATTTGAGCTACAGAGATATGGGATTTGAGATATCGAGACTTTGAGATTTACATGCTTTTTGTCGATGCTTGACACGGATTTCCATGGATTTCATTAATGATACTTCAGTTATTTCAGAAGAATTCTACTGAGATAAAAATACATATTTTCTTATATCAGATTATCCAGATTTCTTGGTGGATTGTTTCATTCATGATGCATTCATGCATCATACGCATACATATGACATATTGCTACTTAGTGACACTGACAGGAGCACTGAGTGTTACACTTATGCATAGCCTATTACCCTATCACTATTAGATGTCTAGGGTTATGTTGAGTATATTATATGACCTAGGAGAGCGTCGTGCATGCGATTTATACCAGCAGATGTCTTCTACTCACGAGTTGGCAACTCACCCCCGTTGTGCCAAATTTTCTTTCAGGTTCAGATGTACATGTTTCCTTGGCGGTTTGTTGGCACACCACTTCATTCAGGGTCATTGCTTGGTAGGTTGGTTCACTTGTATCGTGACCGCCGTTGTACATTTATTTATTTCAGTTGTATCTAGTAAGCTCCATCAACCAGACTTGTATTATTGGTAGATTTAGAAGACCAGTTGTTTTTATTTCGACCTTAGAGTCGCACTTGTATTATTATGGTTTTCTCGTGGATTTGGTTTTCTTTTGGGTTTTGAGGCTCTCCCTTCGGCGTTGTATATTATTTTTCTTGCGTGGTTGTTTCCGCCAATTGGCGTAGAGCTCGCTCCCGCTTGGGGATACCTTTATTATTGCTTTTGTATATATTCTTGTTTGTACCCATTTGGGGCCATTTTTTACAATGGAGACTCTGCCGAAATTTTTGAGAAAATTTGATGTTGCTTTTAAAACTTGTTTTCCTACACTTATTTTAAATGGTTTAGATTTCTGGGCTTCGGCTTGCTTAGATTACGTTACGCCTCTAGACGTTTCGTAATTTAAGAGCCGGTCACGTTCCGTACCTTCGGGTCATGACAGATGACCGTTAATGTATCGTCTATTCTTGAGGATTGAGGCATTGTATAGCGTGCGGACGAATGAGCCAGTTGTTGCTGCGACTGACAAGATATCGCCCTAGATGTTTGAAGCTATTGCAGCACAAGGTTGTACTTAGGGATATGATAGAAGATCGCTAGTCACCCATGGAGGAATGACTAGGACATGTGGTTCGTTTGCATACCCCGATGCGAGGTCATCGGATTGATTGATTTCAGCTAGTGAAGACTTCACACAGGCATGTTGAGAGTCGAAAGAAAATAGATAAAAGAAGAGTATTCCTCCGACGAATTGAAAGAGTTTCCGAGGGAGTAGTTAGCCAGATACCTACCACAAGATATTGAGCTGTCGAGTTCGTAGTTTCGGAAAGGAGACTCTAGATATGAGTATAGCCGCTTGTAGCGCAGTCCATACAGCTACGAAGAGACGAGTCCGAATCAGTCGACATTAGAGAAAAGTGGAGTAAGAGGTCCGTACGAGGTTTTTGACGAGATGACGTTCCACTCCGTTAACATCAGAGATGCGATACGCATGCATAGGCATTGACTATGGACATATCTTTTAGAAGAAGTCGCGATGAGTATGCAGCTGTTCCGGAACAATAAATAGATTTAGTAAAGGGTGTTAACTTCCAGGCTGTTCGGCAGGAACGAGATTTGGGAGAGACCCCGACAGAATCTTTCTGGAACACAAAACGAGAAGACTTGGACCCAGGATCGGTCGTATTACGCACACCCAGTAGGCCAGAGTTCGGCATCATCGACAAGACATGCTATGAGTGACCATAATGCAGGGTCGTCTAGCGCGGCAGCAAGGTTTCGGGAGGCATCGTCCATGCCAATTTTCAAAAATTTCCGTATTAGCTAACCCTAACCCTAGAATTGTTACTAGAAAATCATACGAAAAGCAATGTAAACACTTTAAATCTAAGTGAATGAGGGAATACAACCTTAGTAGACCAGTCCTTCACTTCTAAAGCTCCATGTCTTAGTCCTTTCGCTGCAAGTTATGAAGACCCGGACTCTTGAGAGGGTTCACATGAAGAAATGAACAAGCTTGCTCAATGCCTTCGAAGCCGAAGATGATCTACGTTGACGAGACCCAAGCTCATGCTACCTCTTCACTAATGGTGAAATTAGTGAAGCAAACACCCTAAACTAAATGACTAATAGTAGAGGATGATGAAGTAGGAATTGGGCTCTCTTTAGATTTCTTTTTCTCACATTATTTCATCACTTAGAAAAAGCTAGCAAGCTTTTTCTCTCGAGGAAGAAGAAGAAGTGATGAAGAGATGAATGAGAGAGTGAGGTTAGAATTGCCACCATGGTGAGTTAGTGTCATACACTAACCCTTGTAGAGACTAAACCATGGCTAAGTTAATAATGGTTAGGTTTATAAATATCTTAAGCAAGACAAAGACAAGTGGACGAAGTCAATGATCTACAAGCTTCTTCCAAGATCAGCCATGACTAATTCCAAATGATTTTGAATTACTTAACAATAAATAAAACCTTAACATTAACCCTAAGCAAGGTGTAAGTCTCATACACACAAGTTGCATTGTAACCTAGCATGATACATTAATATATATCACATATATATCATGTATGTACAAGTGAGAAAAAGAAATGGTTAAGTGAGCTAATATTAGTTAATGTAATGTAATATATCAAATATATAATTATACATTAAATTATTAAATCAACACATGATTTAATAATCTGGCTATATCACATATAACCGACTAATATCTAATGCAACAACTTATCGAATCAACAATTGATCCGATATCCCGGCTATATCACATATAACCGACCGATGACATAAATCGCGAGAATAGAATGCGGTATCACATACGCGCATTAATCTCGGTCCCGCACATATCACATATGTGCTCCTACTCCATTTCGCATGAACCGGGAAATCTTTGTGTAGGACTCTAAAGACTCGTCAATACGCCGGTAGTAGGTGATGATCATATCAAACACCCACAAGCCGCAAGCGGTATGATAAACGTAACGGCCACTCGGGTATTGAGCGATCAGAAGATCAACAAGCAAGCCTGCTCATACTCCTGCGAATCCACTCAGTAACACTACCGTACAGTCCGGTCTCTTCGTCAGATATGTCGTATATCACAACCTGGGGATGGTATAACGTCAGACCCGAATAGCCTGATAAGTCATGCCGATGCAAGGTCCATAATGGTTCGAGAAACTACTGATAACACTTACCAGTAGATCTCAGCAACCCTGGCCAGGGATTTCCTGTTATGGCCAATCGAGCATCGAGCAACATCAACTCCCAATACCGGGAGAGACGAAACCCCTCCTATCGCTCATTGCCTCCATGTGACTCGGGACGGTACCCAATAACCACCTTTTTGCACGATCTCTTGACCGTGGTATGGTGGAAATCAAAGCACGGTGGGAATCACACAAGACTCTATGACGATCTCGGGTCTATAGACTAACCTGTACCAGTGTCACCAGAGAACTGCTATCCGACGATAGGTATAATACCATATAGTTCTCGGCGAGTCCGTTCAGTGTACCCAGTCTCCACTGAGCACCCGTATACCTTCTCTGATGTCAAACACCAATGGATATGAGATCATCCATTGCCCATCATATGGGTCGAGAAGCGTATACGCTAGTCGACTCTGGTGTATCGATGCCCTGTCTCGATACTCCCACGACTAGGAACATTTGAAGGATGTACTTTCCGACTACCCTGTCCCCACTAGTATGATCTGCATCATAGTCCTGGTAGTCAAGTACTCATCCTAAGGGCTTTATCAACATATAATAGAGAGACAATAAGTGTACATGTTAAGATAAAGAGGAACCAGATAGCATACTATCATGTCGAGCAAGAAATTCCTCCCTATATATGTCCAAGCACCTACTACAATATACATCGTATGTACAGTAATGGCCTCTAGGGCATACATATAACTAACAATCTCCCACTTGCACTAAGGCCATCTGTTGTAGTATCCAATACCCAACAATATAGTAGTGGTTGTAGTATCCCATACTCAACCATCCCACAGAAGTCTCTCTAGGGGTAGGGCCTTTGTGAGTGGATCCGCTGTGTTATCCTTCGTGTCTACTCTCCTTACCTCGATCCCTTGGAGAACAACCATCTCCCTGATCAGGTGATGCTTGCCTCAGAATATGTCTGGAATGCTGATGGGACCGGTGTTCCTAGGCTAAAGCCACAACTCCATTATAGTTTCAATAACAGTTATTAGACACTCAATGGTAAGAACCTTGTTCATCTCATGAACAAGAAATGCCCAGACAACCACTTTGGCAGCATCATTGGTAGCAATGTTTTCAGCCTTTATCGTCTAGTATGTCACGGTATCTAGCTTGGAACTCTTTCAACATACCGTCCCTCCTCTGAGGGTAAAGACAATGCCTGTGACCGACTTTCAGTCGTCCTTATCACTCTGGAAGCTCGAACCAAGAACTTTCTTTTAGTGCTTCTCAAGTACTTAAGAATGTCCTCCACAGCTGTCTAGTGATTCTCCCAAGATCCGATTGATTCCTGATCACTACACCTAATGAGTCATCTACATCTGATCTGGTACATAACATCGCATACATGATAGAGCCTACTGCCGAAGCATAGGGTATCTCTTGTACGCGAGCTCTCTCCAAATCAGTTTTGGAAGACATCTTTTTGGAGAGAGTGATCCATGAGTAAGTAGGCGAACCACCACGCTTAGAATTGTCCATACTAAACCCCTTTAGTATGGTGTTTATATACCTGGATTTGGGACACTTCCAACATCCACTTTAGATGTATCACCATAGATCATAATCCATAAGATGTAGTAGGTATCATCCAGATCTTTCATTAAGAATCCTCATGATAAGAGGAGCTTGACCGAGTGTAGCATAGGAAACCATTTCCTATCAAGAGTATGTTATCTAAGTACAATACGTGGAAGACAACCTTACTCTCTACAACCTTCTTGTATATACAAGGTTCATCTACCTTTTTGATGCAGTCAAACTCTTTGGCTGCCACATCAAAACAGATGTTCCAACTCCGCGATGCGTGCATTGATCCTGATGGACTTAAGCATAGCTTTGAAAGTCTCAAATTTTCCATTTTCACCAAGAATCTTCTCAAGATCCATTTGCTCCCAATGGGTTTTACCCCTTCAGGTGCAATAATCAAAGTCATACTTTATTGGTGTACATGGATTCCATCTTTGATCGCATAACATCCAGCCTTTTCACAGAGTCCCCACTCGTGATAGCCTGCCTGAACCTAGTTGGGTCATCATCTACCATGATGCAAATCTCGCTCCCACTGTTACCGAGAAGACCGTAGTATCTATTAAGTGGATGATGAACCCTACCAGATTCGCGGAGAGGCTGAGGTTCGTTGGAGACTATTGAATCCTTTGGTTCCTCCAAATCATCAGCTGTTAGTTTGTCTAGCTGGAACTCCTTCTATTTCTACCTCATGACCACAAATTTCTTCATAAGAAATTCCTTTTATAAAAAAGGTGGCATGCTGAGAAACAAAATATCTTTTACTCCTCAGTGTGGTAGAAGATATTCCCTCGCAAATGTTCGAGATATCCAACAAACTTACACAGAACCGACCTTGCCTCGAGCTTTTCCGGATTTTTCTTTTCAACATAGGTCAGACAACCCCATATCTTAACTCGTTTAAGGCATGGTCTCTTCCCATTCCATATCTCATATGTAGAGGTAGACCCTGATTTGGATGGAACCCTATTCAATAGGTATGCAACTTCTCAAGTGCATAACAACAAAATGAAACAGGTAACTCAGCAGTACTCATCATAGAGCGCTCCATATCTCATAGGGTGCGATACCTCCGCCCCGATACACCGTTGTGCTGTGGTGTACTCGAAGGAGTAAGCTGAGAGAGAATCACATTCTCCTTTTAGAAACTCCAGGAACTCCATACGCAAGTATTCTCCTCCTCGATCACATCGTAGGACTTAATACTTCTACCCTTTAGGTTCTCAACTTCAAGCTTATATTCCTTATATTTCTCAAAAGTTTCAGACTTTTGTTTCAACAAGAACATATGTCCGAATCCTGAGAGAAGATCAGTGAATATAATGAAGTACGAAGAACCAACCATGGCATTTGTAGACATAGGACCAAATACATCATCATGTATCCATCCCAAGAGTTCAGTAACTCTATCTCTGTTTCCAGTAAATGGAATATTGGTCATTTTACCTTTGAGACAAGACTGGAAAGTATCATAAGATGAAAATTTGAACAGATTCTCATATTCATCCTTATGTAACTTGGCTGGTCGTGTCGCATTGATATGACCTAGTCTACAATGCCGCAAGAAGGATTCGTTCATTTCTGAATTATTCCTCTTGTGTGTGTTCTACATACTTTGAACTGTGTTTTGATTTAGAACGTATATGCTATTATATAACGTACCTGATCCAATTAACCCTTGATGCAGGAAAATGTTCACAACATTATCCTCTAATACATAATTATATCCATCTTTAACTGAATAAAGAAACTGATGTAATGTTGTATATCAGGTTCGGTATGTAATAACATTCGTTCAGAATCAATGTATTTACCATTTGGTAATAAAAGGTGATATCTGCCAACTGACTTGACTGCAACAATTGCACCATTCTCTAACACTTAGAGACATATCACCCAATCCCAGTTCTCTACCTTTCTGTAGCTTATGTAACATATTACATATACAAGATCCTGATCCGGTATCACATACCCAGGACGTAGAGGATACTGAGAAACAGTTCTCGGTAATGAACACACCCAAAGAAGATGCATCATCATGAACTTTCTTCGATTGGGTCGTGTGGAAATCCGGATATTCCCCTATTTCCTGCTCGGACTTATAACAATTATAAGATTGAGTGGAACCAACGTTCCCTAGCATAGTATAATAAGGAGGTTCGGTCAATGCATCCATTTTGTTATCTTGATTTAGGCGTGACATGGTCTCTACCAGGAAAGAGAGAGAAGAAAACACTCTGCATGCACTCTTGCAAGATTAGATTAGTTATTATTTTATCTAATCAGGATGGCTCCTACTGTTTTTATCAAATCTTCCTTCAAACCCTAAAAGGTAAGACTAGCCGAGATTAATTACACCCTACAAGTTCGCCAATCATTCGGCCAGGCCAGTGTCGGTACTTTGAGGGAGGTTCCCCGTGCTTTCGCATGGACCTAATTAAAATAAACCTCGTTTTCCCAGGGGCGTAACCCCGTTAACACCTTTCTAGACACCTACTTGATCGGCTAATTGTAATGTGTAAAACTCTCCCAGGAGTAACTCTTACTCGTAGTGGGTATCGGGATCCAACTATCTCATAGAAGGTATGCAATCTCATTGCAAATTTCAACACTTGAAATTCCCGGTAAAATTCTGCCCCAAGCGTCCTATGACCTTGACAGAGGTCAACAAATCATAGGCTGCTAGTCAAGTTCAACCCGCCATTTCATGATTGAAATAAACCCACTCGCACGACCCTTGACAGAGGTCAACAAGGTCGCACGACTACCCTAATCCAACCGCATCATATGCTTTGTAGATAAGCACTAATCAGCTACCGCACACTACGCATTGACAGAGGTCAACAAACGCAGCACGAATACTAAATATTACTTATCTGAAATGACGGAGGGCTACGAAAGGTTTTTATGAAAACCTATTGCGTAATGAACTTGATATCATTGAAGAATCGAGTGAATTCTAAAAAGAGTGTTTTTGAGGCTTTTACTTGTTTTGCTAAAGAGGTCACTCCCGGTGAAGGGATCTCGGCTCTTTCCTTATCGAATAAGGTGCAGGATATTTCACAAATACCGCTATGCAAAGCAAAAACTATAGAAGCAATCAAAAGATAAACCGAGTGGGTTGTAGCATCTGCCAGTTTCGCTAAAGAGGTCACTCCCGGTGAAGGGATCTCGGCTCTTTCCTTGTCGAATAAGGTGTTGGATATTCTACAAGGAATACTGCTATGCAAAGCAAGAACTAGAGCTGCCAGTTTTTAAAACAAGTTTCTACAACATCTTTAGGTTTCTTTTATTTCATTAATCTCATTAATGAAGTCCCATCATATTATGCTTCCCAAGCATCACAGAAGAAACGAAAGCAGCAATATTAATTATATCTCATATATATAATATAGGCATTCGTCTTAGAACATATCAAGTGATCACATCACAAAATATCAGCAGCAGAAGAATCATATATGAAATATTGGATATACTAGGAATTCCGTGTTTTATTTAAGCCAGTATAAAACACGGATTCCACGGTCGTAATGAATAGCCAAACCTACATCCCTAGACCCCTACGAGAGCGGCAAGCAACCTCCCAATTCTAGAGTTAGGAGACCCGGTCTTGACTCCTCGAGATAGTCTCTCACTGGACCCTAGAACCCGGTTACTTGTGTTCCCCGCCTTGGGTCTATCCTAATGGGAAAAGTAAATAATACACATCAATGGTGACATCATCCTCAACCCAGAAGTGCCCCAATAAAAGAATATTACATACAAGCTTTTACATGAATGAAAATGAAAAACTCTCATCTCACATAAAAAACCCCGGCTATTCAAAACACGACGATCCAATATAACATATCACAGCAACACGTAACATCACATGTCATCAACGTAAGTAAATATGCGTATTCCAATTGTCGTTGACGTATAGCAACGAAACCGGCGATACACCACATATTACACTTGCGGTCGCAGAAAAGAAAGAGAAAAACTACAACAATTGAAATCCGCAACCACCTTAGACATCATAAACCCAATGTATCACATACTTTGGATTTCATGCTTAACCAAATGAATTCCTTAGACATCGCATGCCTAACAATTATAAACCCCGTATTTTATTCTCGATATTGAAAAAACATTCCAATAACCTGTCGGGTAATTCAACAAGATTCCTGATAATCTGATCGAATGCTCGTCGGAAACTTTATTAGTCGGCCGCACCCCCGATGCCGTCGACGAAGTGCACTAAGGCGGAACACCGCAGCCGCGAGCACCCGAACGGATGCTTTTGGCGACGGGGTTCTCCTACAGTCACTTGGTCAGGGATATGGGGCATGGCTATCTAGTAAGGTTACCCGGCGAGTATCTGCGTACACTACATAACCGCGACGGACTTTTGATCCACATCAAAATTCCGTGGCAACCGATCAAATGAGACTAAACTGTTAGATTTAAAAAATTCAAACTAGTTATCTCATAACTAATTTTGTGAATTCTAAATATTGTATGACAATCACAGATAGCTAGACGAAGTTAAACTTTTTGATCGAATAATCAAGCACCCAAAATTTCCCAACAAGCTCAACACTTGAGCGGAGTTCAAAAAGTACCCAGAAACTGCCACAGCTCCTATGAACCAGCCGTAGAAAGGTCAACCAATGCCTCACCTGTAGCACCGCTGAACTACCACAAACCCTAGAGTTTGATGGCGGTTCTGACGGTCACAGAATCGGGTTAGGATTTCATTCTTCTAGTGGGTCCACATAATCGCTTGCTAGATTTTCTGAAAATTTTAAACTCGGAAAAATCCAACTCTTGGAAAATTTCAGCGAGGGAAAAATTGTGTAATTGATATCCGTACGAACTTTTTAACTTCGTCTAAGTAACCCGAAAACATTTTAGAATTACAATTAAGAAACACTCCTAATTGCTTATAGTGTAATATCACATCACATGCAAACATAGAAAAAACAAACAACACCCCAGAGACTGGAACACCCTGAAAATTTCAAGCCAAAACTCCAAAAACTGGCCGGCCTCTTCAGATTTTCTTGCATTGTACTCGGCCAAAATCCGAGAAACCCTCTTGAAATTTCTATGGTGTTCATGTTATATCTCATACAACATTCTGCAGTTGTTTAAAAATTTTTTTGAAGACTTTTTAAAATCGACAGAAACCAAGTTTTCGTGTTTCAAGTTTCAGAGTCGTTTCGGTTTCGTAATCTAACAAACATCGTATAATTTTCTAGCATGTCTCTGATACTACTGCAAGGTTGTCTAGTGCGGCAAGAAGGTTTTGGGAGGCATCGTCCATACCATTTTTCAAAAATTGCCGTAGTAGCTAATCCTAACCCTAGAATCGTTACTAGAAAATCATACGAAAAGCAATGTAAACACTTTACATCTAAGTGAATGAGGGAATACAACCTTTGTAGACCAGTCCTTCACTTCTAAAGCTCCATTTCGTAGTCCCTTCGCTGCAAGTTTTGAAGACTCGGACTCTTGAGATTGTTCACATGAAGAAATGAACAAGCTTGCTCAATGCCTTCGAAGCCGAAGAAGATCTACGTTGAGGAGACCCAAGCTCATGCTACCTCTTCACTAATGGTGAAATTAGTGAAGCAAACACCCTAAACTAAATGACTAATAGTAGAGGATGATGAAGTAGCAATTGAGCTCTCTTTAGATTTCTTTTTCTCACATTATTTCATCACGTAAAAAAAGCTAGCAAGCTTTTTCTTTTGAGGAAGAAGAAGAAGTGATGAAGAGATGAATGGGAGAGTGAGGTTAGAATTGCAACCATGGTGAGTTAGTGTCATACACTAACCCTTGTAGAGACTAAACCATGGCTAAGTTAATAATGGTTAGGTTTATAAATATCTTAAGCAAGACAAAGACAAGTGGACTAAGTCAATGATCTACAAGCTTCTTCCAAGCTCAACCATGACTAATTCCAAATGATTTTGAATTACTTAACAATAAATAAAACCTTAACATTAACCCTAAGCATAGTGTAAGTCTCATACACACAAGTTGCATATGTAACCTAGCATGATACATTAATATATATCACATATATATCATGTATGCACAAGCGAGAAAAAGAAATGGTTAAGTGAGCTAATATTAGTTAATGTAATGTAATATATCAAATATATAATTATACATTAAATTATTAAATCAACACATGATTTAATAATCCGGCTATATCATATATAATCGACTAATATCTAATGCAACAACTTATCAAATCAACACTTGATCCGATAACCCAGCTATATCACATATAACCGACCGATGTCACAAATCGTGAGAATAGAATGCGGTATCATATACGCGCATTAATCTCGGTCCTGCACATATCATATATGTGCTCCTACTCCATTTCGCATGAACCAGGAAACCTCTGTGTAGGACTTTAAAGACTCGTCAATACGCCGGCAGTAGGTGATGATCATATCAAACACCCACAAGCCGCAAGTGGTATGCTAAACATAACGGCCACCCGGGTATTGAGCGTTCAAAAGATCAAAAAGCAAGTCTGCTCATACTCCTGCGAATCCACTCAGTAACACTACCGTACAGTCCGGTCTCTTCGTCAGATATGTCGTATATCACATCCTGGGGGTGGTATAACGTCAGACCCGAATAACCTGATAAGTCATGCCGATGCAAGGTCCATAATGGTTCGAGAAACTACTGATAACACTTACCAGTAGATCTCAGCAACTTTGGCCAGGGATTTCCTATTATGGCCAATCGAGCATAGCACAACATCAACTCCTAATACCGGGAGAGACGAAACCCCTCCTATCGCTCATTGCCTCCATGTGACTCGGGACTGTACCCAAAAACCACCTTTTTGCACGATCTCTTGACCGTGGTATGGTGGAAATCAAAGCACAGTGGGAATCACACAAGACTCTATGACGATCTCGGGTCTACAGACTAACCTGTACCAGTGTCACCAGAGAACTGCTATCCGACAATAGGTATAATACCATCTAGGAGTTCTCGGCGATTCCGTTCAGTGTACCCAGTCCCCACTAAGCATCCGCATACCATCTCTAATGTCAAACACCAATGGATATGGGATCATCCATTGCCCATCATATGGGTCGAGAAGCGTATACGCTAGTCTACTCTGGAGTATCGATGCCCTGTCTCGATACTCCCATGACTAGGAACATTTGAAGGTTGTACTTGCCGACTACCTTGTCCCCACTAGTATGATCTGCATCATAGTCCTGGTAGTCAAGTACTCATCCTAAGGGCTTTATCAACATGTAATAGAGAGACAATAAGTGTACATGTTAAGATAAAGAGGAACCGGATATCATACTATCATGTCGAGCAAGAAAGTCCTCCCTATATATGTCCAAGCACCTACTATAATATACATCGCATGTACAGTAATGGCCTCTAGGGCATACATATAACTAACACATGATTTTTGGCCAGAGATCTTTAGAGGATGTGCCAGAGTGGAACTATTTTCGTCATCATTTCCATATTGGGCCGTTGAGCCAAGGAGTTATGTAACTGGCAATCCGCAGTGAGAGACGAGAGCCTAACGGCACATGGAGACAGACCATGAACAGGAGGCAAATAGATATCTTGCTCTGCTAGCTTTGGATGCACCGACACCTTCTCGACTTTGAAGGAAGGACATATCAACGACAGTGTTTATGATATGCGATTTGGTGATTTGAATATCACGTATCCGTCATTTTGGATTTTGGTATTTTGGGCGATTTATTTGCATGATTTAGATTTTGTGCACCACAGTTGCACTCGACTTCGATTTGATGTCGTTCGAGATGTTTGATTTTGATTTCAAGCCTATGGTATATAGGTGATTTGACTTGTGCTTTCGGTGTAGTTTTCATGCACTTTTTGTACTTCGATTCGATTTTGTGCACGCTGATGCATGTGGTTGTGAGATTATATACCATGGTATACCTGATTTGGATTAATGTATATTGTATACCATCGATTTCGATTGTGATATTCGATATTTGTTTTTGTGCATCTTGTGCACTTGATTTGGATTTTTGCGCATACTTGGCGCGTTTGATGCGATTTTGGTGCACACCAGATGCACTAAATCGGGATTTTTCTTGCATATCAGATTCACCTAATATTGTTGTCAGGCACACCCTTGTCCTTGACAGGTGTTTTCATGCACACCCGATGCACTTAGACTTTGTTTCTGTGCACACGTATAGCACATTCATTGATTTCGATTTCTGTGCGCACCAGACGCACGTAGCATTATTACATATACTATAGAGTATGGTTTCCTTTGAGCAGTACGTTTTTATGATATTTACTATGTGGCATAGTAACTGAACAGGACTGGTCCGAGGACAGTACCTAAATTTGTTTTTGCATGCATCGATAGTTACCGAAGGGATTTCCAAAAAGGAGCTACAGTCTCTATATTTTTCGTATGTGTCCGAGGTGACACGAAATATTTTACAAAGGAAACCCTTTTGAATTATTTTTAAAACGGCGGGACGTGTGTGATAAAAAAAGGATATATATTTGTATATATATAGTTATTTTCTACAATAAACGTCCGCTACTTATGCTGTAATACGCGCATCACACAACGACTTGAAAAAGGTTTTGGCATGCATTTATTTTCAGATGTTTTGACGAGTTTACAACGATGCGTACTATGTACATGTTATGGTTTTGAGTATATCATATTGGTTTTCATATTGGACTTTGACATTGGTATCTTCACCTTGACTTCGATGGTTATGTGATACTTGACGTTGTTTTGATTTTGAGTTATATACTCGTTTTCATGCGTGTGCATTGCGCTAAGATGTGTCTTAAGTATTTAAGATTTCGGAGCCCCGACGACTTGATTGTTTTGCTGAAATATTTTAGTATTTGGGGGAGTTTTAAATTTAAATTCGGGGACCGAATTTCTTTAAGGGGGGAAGATTGTAACGTTTTGAAAATCGTTTAGGAGGAATTTCGGATAATCGGTAAAATAACTGGCGTTTTCCGTAAAAACCAGGAAATAATTATTTTTCCACATAAACTTAAATTTACCTATTTTAGCTATGTAATGGCTAGTATTGATATCTAATTAGTTGCTTATAAAATTTCTAGTTTACTAAAATATTTTCCGTAATTAATTATTTTAAATATTATTTTAAGCCTTCACTAATACATTTAATTAGTGATAATTACAGATGAGAATGGGTTAATACAAGTTTTGTGAAACCTGACACATCTAAACATATATAGTAACATGTTCTTTCAAAAAAATATTGGGATGGTTCTAGCTATATTTGCATAGAAAAGGTAAAAGGAAAAAAATAAAATAAAATGGAAAGATTGATGTAAGATGCAATAATGAGTTTTGAAGGGGGTTTCTTGACTTGGGAAATTACACACAACCACAGACCCCCATCCTCAATAGCTGGCCGAGCCATAAGGCTGCCCCCTCCCCAAAATTTCCCCACTTGAAAAGTTTTGGAAAGAAAACAAAGAAATAAGAAGATAACAATAGAGAATTGAAGTAAGGGGTGTAAATAATTGAGGCATGGGCTTTCTTTACTTGGTATTTTCCTCACCTCACTCTCTCTCCCCCCCCCTCTCAAAATCTGGCCGAGCCTTCCCCATGGCAGCCCCTCCATTTCTTCACCTCAATTTCTCTTCAAAAAATTCTTCAAAATTGCTTCAAAAATCCCACAAACTCCAAATCCAATCTTTACCCATTTTCCTTGGCTACTCCAGTATGGATCTTGGTGAAAAGAAACAAGTTTGGGAGGCTAAGATGCACGTTTGATCTACAATCTTTGAGGTATAAATCCTAACCCTAGTATTTAATTGTTGGTTAAATACTTTGAATCAACATAATTAGGTTTTTAATTATGGTTTTAAATTGTAAGTTTGAAATTCAAGAGAAGGGTTGAAATCAAGTTAGGGTTGTGATCATTTGATGATGGTTATGTGATATATTTTAGCATCTTAAGATATGCAAAACCTAACCTAGTTGCTAGTTTGCTAATTGTTACATTTAATTTGTCCTAATTAAGCCACTTTGCAAACTAGATTTTTGTGATTAAGGTAAAGAGGTGAGTTTAAAATATAATTAATATTGGTGTGACTTAATTAAGATATTTAGTGATCATTGTGGCCACTAAAATTGTTAAAACATCAAGTTTGTACTAAAACGGTTAAAAGATGCTTACTAGGCTTTTGGGTTAAATCGATTTTATTTAAGTTTGAGGTTTTGGTGAATTATAAACTATTTTCTATAATATTTAGTGCGTTGTGAATGCGTGATTAGTGTGATTGGGTTTTTGGTTTGGTGTTGCCACGTATGGCGACCCTAGTTGTGGTTTGTGGCGTTGTTGCGAGCGCGTTTTATGCACCAAGTGCGTGTACGTTTAGTTAGTGCATATGTTTATCTTGTATCGGTTGTGTCCGCGACTAACTATATATTTATTCTCTTATTTCCTTTTGTACGTTTCTAGGATCGGGTGCAGAGGCGTCGGATGTGGCGCGGAAATGGCAGAGCTGAAATCGGATCAGATTAGCCGAGGCGTCCAGGTGAGTAGATGTATATCTACGGGGGAAGTCGGGTGGATGGCGTATAGCACCCCCGCAATTTCGTAGGATAGGATGCGATGTGATATATTTATGTATGTGTTATTGCGAGATACGAATATTTATAAGAAAGGCCTTAGGAGACCATGGGTTGGATTTAGTGTAATTGGAGGAATGTACTTTCAGTTTAGTTTCTTAGTTGCGAAACCGTAGAGTAAAGATTCACACACACACATGCACACACGTGATATGTTTGGGTGTATGTGTGTGTGCGTGTGTGTGTGTGTACATATACGTATACATGGATGATGAGCCCAGTATATGATATTTGGAGGTGAGATGATATGATCAAGCATGATGCCGTGAGATCGTGATATGTGATTGGGTCGTGATATGATACGACATGATATTATAGCGGATCGTTGGGCGATCTGTTTTCACACACGCAAGGATATATGTTTGATGATATTGGGTTGTACTAGATTTTAGAACGGTACCCCTAATTCATGATTTTTACGTTATTGATACCATTTGAATATTGAGGTATATGTGATATTTGACCCGTACCCCGATTTTGAGATGCCGTATGATGGAATTTACCGTACGAGATATAGATATGATGATTTATCCGCACTCTTGACTCGAGGATGTCGTACTATGTATTTTACCGTACGTGACGCTATTGAGACGGGATCGCCGACTACTAGATATTGAGGATCATATCACCTTCCTTCAGCACCCTACGGTTTCTCAGTGCCTGCAATGAATTGCAAATATGAGATCCTGATCCGGTATCCAATACCCAGGAAGTAGAGTTGATTGACAGACAATTCTCAATTACAAACACACCTGAAGTCGAAGCCACAGCTTGCTTCGGTTCCTGGTTCTTGGCGTTCCACGCCTTGCAATACTTCTTCCAGTGCCCTTTCCTGTGACAGTGGAAGCACTCATCCTGGCCAACTACCGGTGCTGCAAGCTTTTTCTTTCCCTTCTTTCCCACCTTACTAACACCTCCTCTAGGTTTGGGTGCGGCCTTCTTCTTCCTTCCTTTGGCCCTAGCCTTGGACCCTGAAGAAGATGAACCGCCAACAAACATAGCGGGTGTTTCCCTTACCTTCTGTAAGGTGCCCTCTGCACTCCTTAACATGTTTAGGAGTTCCGCAAGTTCAACTTCTTTTCCTTGAAGGTTGAAGTTGAGGATAAACTGGGCGTAGGTGGGAGGAAGGGACTGGAGAATAAGGTCTGTATAGAGCTCATTATCCAAAGTCGTCCCAAGGTCTGCGAGCTCCTCAATATAGCCGATCATCTGTAGGACATGTTCACCTACCGATGACCCGACAGCCAACCTCGCTCGAAATAATTTCTTCGAGGTCTCGTATCTAGCAATACGAGATTGCTCTCCATAAAGTTCCTTTGTATGGAGAAATATGCCATCTAGAGACATATCCTCGTGCCTCCTCTGATGTTCGTTGTTCATAGAGGCAAGTACGATGCACTTGGCTCTCGCGCAATCTAAATCCCAGGTTTTGCGGATTTCCTTATCCGCATTGCTGGATTTGGGACCAAGGACAGCAGGTGCCGTAGCGGTGAGGACGTACCCCAGTTTGTCATAGGTCAAGGCCATTTTGACATTCCGCAGCCAATCTTTATAGTTTGGCCCAGTCAGTATATTCTTTTCTAAAAGTAACTTAAGTCCAGTCATTTTCAGGGTCGCTGCAATTAGGAGAGAGAGAAGAAAACACTTTAGCATGATGCTCTTGCAAGTTTAGAGTGGTTTTTAGTTTATCTAAACTGGATGGCTCCCACTGTTTCTCGAATCCTTCCTCAAACCATAAAAGAAGAATTAGCCAGGACTATTCTCACCGTACAATACTTGCTTAAACGTTCAGCCAGGCCAGTGTCGATACTTCGAGGGAGGTTTTCCAACGCTTTCGCGAAGTTCCTTAATTAAATAACCTCTTTTCTCTGGGGGCGTAACCCCGCTGACACCTTTCTGGACACCTACTAGGTTTATAGCATTGATCGTTAAGTGACGAATATCCTGATAAGTAGCATATACTCACAGTAGGATCGGGATCCAAATATCATCGTATGATAATGTTGAAGGAATCCTACCAACATTCATCAAACTCTAAATGGTATGCATCTCTTTGCAAATTTCAGTTTCTTTAGAAATTCCCGATATAAGTTTTTGCCCCATGCTCTTATGACCTTGACGTATGCCAACAAATCATAAGTCACATGTCAAGTTCTGCCCATCATTATCTTGTTAATTTGAACCCACCCGTATATACCCTTGACGTATGCCAACAAGGTAATGCGATTGTCCCAAACCAACACATCTATCTATGCAACAAATGAATACCCCAGCAGCTACCAAACACTATGCCTTGACGTATGCCAACAAGCATAGCTTGAATACTACTGACTATCCATAAGAAATGACGGAGGGCTACGACTGGTTTTGGCGAAACCGTGAACGTAGTGAACTTGATATAATCGAAGGAACCTTGATAGCTTTTAAAGGAGTGGTTAAGTCTCCGCATTTAAAAATATCTGTTTTAAAAATAACCGAGTGGTTTCTTTTAAATTGTTCCAACGATTTTAAACTTTGGTTTGTTTTCTTTGCATTACAGATAATGCGTCCCATCATTAACCTATCATTGCAGAAAACAACGAAAATACAACGTCCTCTTATGCCATCCGCATTCGCCACTGGGTCCCGTCATCACCCGTTAGGTTACTTAACTAACGACAGAGCGGGGGCTGGGCTAGCGCGGGTGTAAAACATAAGTGACGTCTAAATAGCTATCATAAATATAGATATTTTACATTCGTCTGACGCAATGATATTCATTCCAGAACACAGATAAACAATATTGGATTTGCAAGCAATCTGTATTTCTTTCGAGCCTGCAAGAAAAGACAGATTACACAGTTGTGATGAATAGCCGTTACCCCACCCTCGACCCCTACGGGTACCGCAAACTACCCGCCCGGCAGTCTGTGTACCCCATCTTGGGTCAGTCCTAGGAGCAAAAAACAGTAAAATGAAATAATACAACGGTGGCTACAACCGCAACCTGGAAGTGCCCCGCAAAAATAATATTACAACAAATTACATTTACAACAAATGAATTAATCAAAAACCCATTGCAAACCCCGGCTATACACCACAACAGTCCAATACAGTTTATATGCACAAACAGATATAACCATTTCAGAAATGTGCAACCCCCTGCCAACCGACATACTAGCAGTTGGGGGAGGTTTACGAACACATCAAACAATCACAGATATAATCCAATACGCAAATACTGTACAATTCGATCGAATAAACAACATCAATATTGCTCCAAAATCTGCTCTGTTAAACAGTAACCTGAGCAATAATTAAATATTCCAGAAAACCCTAAATTTCACAGAGAAGCAACAGAAGAAAAATCGGTCGCTGACTCGCCAACTCGGCGGCGGAAGAGCGGCGACTCAGTAGGCTGAGGCCGCGCTTCCGCGGCGGGATGGTCGATTCAGTCGACTGTTTTTCTTGGGTGTTCTTCTGGGGTCATGTAAAGCTCTCTGAACTTACCTGAAAAATTTTCTGACATCGTTTTAAATTCGACAGAAACATGACAGAATTAGGGTTTTTCGGCTTCGTTTTTCCGTTCGAAATTCGTACAAATTTGCAATTAAGTTATTTAGTGTTTAGCGAGGCTCTGATACCACTGTAAGTCGATGTAGTACACCCCAGTACTTGTGGGGAGGCGGAATTTTCAAAAACGATCAAGTTTAAAGAACGAACATCGACTAACCGCTTAAATCGAAGCTAAACAACTAATAACCGAACACATAGCTATACTAAACTATAGTGTTAAGGGATTATACCTATCGATACTAGTCCTTCGTCTTTACGATCTCCTTGTTCTCCTCGGCCTTCTCTAGGTAGTAGACGATCCACCCGAGAGCAAAACTCCAAGCTAAACCTCTAACTTGAGGTAACTAATCAACTTTGATTGCTAATCAAAGATGAAAGGATGATATAGAGTGATGGTTATGGATTGTTTAGTCTAACTAATCCTTTGATCTCAACTCATGAGGTGTAAGGATTAGGGTTTGAAGATGAGAGCTTGAGGAGAGAGAATGTGAGATATGATAATGATAGAAGAGAGAGAGTGTATCATAATATATCATGAAGCATTTCTTTTTAAGAAAAATGAATAAAGGAAATGAATAAGCATGCTTCATGAAATATCTAGTGGTGATTCATTAGCATGAGTCATTAAGCAATAAATGTGCATTAATGAAATGAATGAATCACCACCATGACTCACTTTCTTATCCAAAAGAAACCTCCTTAGTCACATCTTCTAGAAGCTTCTCGTACAATTACGAGAACGCCCCTCCAATCCGTAAAAATACGGAAAAACTTTAGACTGTAAAAATCCAATAACCGGATACCAGTAACTGGCTTAAACCAAAGCCGACTGGTAAAAACTGTCCGAAAGTCATACGTGCGTAAACGCACGTATGCGTCCGAACCCTTTGTCGCAAAACCATGCAACCTCTATATCGTTTCGCCTGGAGTAGGAAACTCTCTGTGTGGGACTCTAGAGACTCGACTACTACGCTGGCAGTGGGTTTAACCACAGACCGTAAGCGGCACTAGCTGTACGTAACGGTCCCCAGGTAGTTGTCGATAAGAAGGCCGATGAGTAAACCCATCCGAACTCCTACTGAGTCTGATGTGACAATCTCCATACAGTCCGGTCCGTTCGTCCAAGACTATCGCATATCGGGCCTAGGGGGGTGGCAAGCGTCAGTCCCCTAATAGCGGTATAAGTCATGTCGGAGTGAAGCCCATTACACCCTGAGAAACTACTGGAACCTACCAGTAAATCTCGCTTGCCCTGGCCAGGGACTTTGCGTAATGGCTCTCTGACACAGCACGATATCTACTCCCAATACCGGGAGGGACGAATCCTGTCTAACCGCCACTGCCTCCAAGTGCTCGGGACTGCACCCAACTGCTACCTGTTTGCACGACTCCTTTGAGCCGTGGTAGGGTAGCAATCTAAGAACAGTGGGACACACTCGAGGCGAAGTAGCAGTGTCAAGTCTGCGGACTACGCTGTACTCATGTCACCTGGGAACTGTTCACTGACGACTGGTATCAAACCAACCAACAGTTCCCTATGAGTCCTGTCCGGTGTACCCGTAACCTAACGAGCACCTGCATACTATCTCCAGTACGACGTACTGACGGCTGTGGGACAGACCATCTCCCCAACTGGGATGAGAAGCGTACACACCAGTCTACTCCGGAGTATCGATGCTCTGTCTCGATAATCCAACGACTAGGGACCTGAATAAGGATGTGCTTGTAGACTACCCAGCCCCCACTAGTGTGACTGCCATCACAACGCTGGTAGACAAGCAAGATCCTAAGAGCTCTATCAATACGTACACTAACATATTAAGATAGAAAAACCAAGTAGCATACTACCATGTTTAGCAAGACTGTTATATACATGTGAATATCCCAAGCTTCCATTAAGTAATATACAAGCTAGTATGATACAGTAATGGCCTTCTAAGGCATAAACACTAACAGATATATCGACTCGGATTTTAGGTGGATTTTCCTTACCCTTTCGACTGGGCTCGAGTCATACCTATTTTCAAAACTAACGAATCGTGATTATTTTAAAGACAGGTCGAGGGATACTACGGATTTTTCAAAAGAAGTATCTTTTCTCAAAAGACCCCGTAGCTCCTATTTTTCTAAAACCACGATTTGTGCTATTTCAAACACCCAAAAATGTATGACTCGTATATGTATATGTATATTCTTCAATGTTGCGGTTACTACATCATTTTCCGTATGTTAATGCTGTTCTCATCGCATTGCATGCTTATAAATGTGTTTTCTTTAGTTATTATGAATCCCTGTTGTCAGGACACCAGCACCATTACCGATGATGCGTATGCTCCACGTACACTTGCTTGCCGGCTCACACACATCATCAACGGTAATTTCCATGTCACATACACATTAGAAAACATTACTTCGCAAGTATAAATTGCTAGCTGGTAGTTGCAATAAAGTACTAGTACAATTGATTTCATATGCTAGTTTAGTTATTGCATTCCTTACGTAGATACCCGGTGCATTCATGTATTCTTTCGGTTATGTACCGTTCTGGGGCTTTATGCCGATATTCACTGTTCACTGACTCGTGATTTTGAGATTTCGGATCTTTCATGAGATTTCTGGATTTGGAAAACCGCATGTGAATGTTTATAAACTTATGATTATTTTTAAAAGAGAAAGATGTGGTTTTCCTTGATATGATGAGTAGCATCCACCATGATGTTTCCTCGGTTCTGAGTTGGTTTTTGAGACTCGATTAGAGGAGTGGATGAACGTCTGCGGGTACATGGTGGACTCGGTATGGTACCCCAGAGCAAGAAGGTCGAGTTGTAGACGATGAGCCAGGCAGGGGCAGACTATCTACTGGTGATTGTATGGAAACTCGACGGATATCCGGAGGATACCGTTCGAAGTTATGAGAGAGATGGATTTATGGGCCGATCCGGACTGACGGAGCTTATGGGCCGATCCGGACCGACGGAGCCCGAGATTTGAGTATTATGTGTCGCTGTCGGACACGGATTTCTAGATGTTTTGAGTGCCGATGCTGGGCGCTTGGGTTTTATCATGATTTGTGTGTCGTTGCTGGACACACGTTGGATGATGCAGTAGTGCATGTCATGCATCGATATATTATTACTCATGACACGGACATGAGTACTTTGATATCGCACTTATGATTTACTATCACCCTTATTGTAGTATTGTATATTTTTGGTATGACCTAGGAGAGAGTCATACATGCGATTTCTTCTCGGTGATGTTTTCTACTCACGAGTTGGCAACTCACCCCCGTTGTGCCACAGTTTCTTGCAGGTTTGGCCGTACAGGTTTCATTGCAGCTTGCTGGCAAACTGCTTGTTCCGGGTGATTACTTTGGTAGGTGGGTTCACTTGCATCGTGACCACCGTTGTACACTTTATTTATTTCAGTTGTATCTAGTAAACTCCATCAACCAGACTTGTATTTATTTGGTAGACTTAGAAGACCGGTTGTATATTCTTTTGACCTTAGAGTCATGCGCTTGTATTATTATGATTCTTCTCTGGTTTTCTTCTGAGTTTTTGATCCTCGCCTTTCGGCGTTGTATATTATATTGCTTGTGTGGTGGTTTCCGCCATTTGGCGAAGAGCTAGCTCCCGCTTGGGGATGCCTTTATTCATTATTATGTATTTCATGTGTTGTACCCGTTTGGAGGCTAATATTTACAAAGGAGACATGCACACACGTTATATGTTTGGGTGTATATGTTTATATGTGTGTGTGTGTGTGTGTGTGTGTGTGTGAGTATGCGTTGATACACACACACATACGTATACACCGATGATGAGCCCAGTATATGATACCATTTGAATATTGAGGTATATGTGATATTTGACCCGTACCCCAATTTTGGGATGCCGTACGATGGATTTTACTGTACGAGATATAGATATGATGATTGATCCGCACTCTTGACTTGAGGATGTCGTACTATGTATTTTACCGTACGCGACGCTATTGAGGCGGGATCGCCGACTACTAGATTTATCGACTCGGATTTTAGGTGGATTTTTCTTACCCTTTCGACTGGGCTCGAGTCATACCTATTTTCAAAACTAACGAATCGTGATTATTTTAAAGACAGGCCGAGGGATACTAAGGACTTTTCAAAAGACGTATCTTTTCTCAAAAGACCCCGTAGCCCCTATTTTTCTAAAACCACGATTCGTGCTATTTCAAACAGCAAAAACTGTATGACTCGTACATGGATAAGTATATTCTTCAATGTTGCGGTTACTACATCATTTTCCGTATGTTCATGCTATTCTCATCGTATTGCATGCTTATAAATGTGTTTTCTTTAGTTATTATGAACCCCTGTTGTCAGAACACCAGCACCATTACTGATGATGCGTATGCTCCACGTACACTTGCTTGTCGGCTCACACACATCATCATCGGTAATTTCCATGTCACGTACACATTAGAAAACATTACTTTGCAAGTATAAATTGCTAGCTGGTAGTTGCAATAAAATACTAGTACGATTGCTTTCATATGTTAGTTTAGTTATTGCATTCCTTACGTAGATACCCGGTGCATTCATGTATTCTTTCGGTTATGTACCGTTCTAGGGCTTTATGCCGATATTCACTGTTCACTGATTCGTGTTTTTGAGATTTCGGATCTTTCATGAGATTTCTGGATTTGGGAAACCACATGTGAATGTTTATAAACTTATGATTATTTTTAAAAGAGAAAGTTGCGGTTTTCCTTGATATGATGAGTAGCGTCCACCATAATGTTTTCTCGGTTCTGAGTTGGTTTTCGAGACCCGATTTTAGGAGTGGATGAACCGTCTGCGGGTACATGGTGGACCCGGTATGGTACCCCAGGGCAAGAAGCTCGAGTTGTAGACGATGAGCCCGGCAGGGGTAGGCTATCTACCGGTGATTGTATAGAAACTCGACGGACATCCGGAGGATACCGTTCGGAGTTATGAGGGAGATGGATTTATGGGCCGATCCGGACCGACGTAGCCCATGGTGTAACAATTCAGAAAAATAAAATATTATTTTAGGAATTTGTATAATTAAATAATAAATATTATTAATATTTTAATAATGTGGTATAATTAAATATCGATAAATTGGGAAATATTTGGAAAATTATAGAAATTTCTGAAATGAGCCTGTTTTATATGATTTAAGCAAATTATAATTCTTATGATTAATTATATTCTATTTTAATGTTAATCGCGATTAAATATCACTAATCGTGCATTAAGCTTGATTTGTGCATGTGACATGCACCAACTCATTTATCACATTTGCTACCTTTTCCTACCATGGCTCTTTCCTTTTCTTCATGCTTGGTTTTTGAATTTTGGTTAATAGAAAAGGAAAAGGAAACAAAAAAAAAGAAAAGAAAAGAAAAGAAAGAAAAGAAAAGTTTAGAATAATGGGTAGGGGGGGGGGGGGAGAGGTGAGGGGGTCAACCTTGGTCTTGGCTTCTTGTTTCATTCATCATCCTCATCTTTTCGCCTCTCCTCTCCTCACCGTGGCAGCCCACTCCCTCCACCTCCTCTTCATCCTCACAAACAACCCCAAAACAACATCAAAACTTCATCTCCCTTTCTTTAAAAACATGCACAAGCTCATCACAAGCAATTTGGACCAAGAAAAATCAGATTTTGAGCATTTGGGGAAACTCAAGATTTTTATTGAGTTGCCAAATGAGATACTTTCTTTACCATTAGCATAGTATTTCATTCACTTTAGTATCCATACATGTTTAGAAGTGATTAAGTGATGTTTAGCGAGGTTTGAAAATTCCAAGTTAGGCTTTTGAGGAGTTATTGAATTGAGATAGTGTAATTGAGCTTAGTAGTGACCACACAAACCCCATGTGGTGATTGTATATTAGACTAAACCATATACTTAAACCCAAACCCCAAACCTAGAAACCCTGATATCGTATTTTGTAGACTTTGGTGATGGTATATTGACATTTGCTATGACCCCGGGCACCTGAAAATTTTATAGTGATTACTGGAAGTCGTGCAGGCAACCTGGAGTATACCCTAAAGACCCCAGCCCCTATACCGTCACTGTGGCCGCAATTTTAATAATTCTGGACGCAATTTGCGGCCTGGGTGGGGATTTTGGGATTCGTTCTTGGTCCAGGGCTTTATTTCCAGTAAAATAGTGTTAGTGTATATGCCCTAGAGGCCATTACTGTATCATAATAGTTTGTATATTACTTGATAGAAGCTTGGGATATTCACAGTTGTATAGACAATCTTGCTCAAAATGGTAGTATACTACTTGGTTTGTTTCTACTTTAATACATGCATGCGTTTCTTTTAGCATATTGCTTATACATATTAGTAGAGCCCTTAGGATCTTTGCTTGATTACCAGCGTTGTGATGGCAGTCGCACTTGTGGGAGCTGGGTAATCTACAAGCACATCCTTATACAGGTCCCTTGTAATGCCTTGAAAAGTCGTTTTGGTATTTTCCCGAAAATCGGTGAAAATTTGGTATTTTTCCGTAAATCGTCTTTTTGTTATTTAGCAGTTTAGGCCTAATTATACCTAATTTGGATAGGTAATTGCTAGTTTTTAGTAGCTAATGAGTTACTTATAAAATTCTGGTCATTTAAAATTTTTTCCTAATTTTTCAATTTTTTAATATTATTTTAAGCCGGTAAAAATACATTAAATTAGCGATAAATACAAATTTCTTTGGGCTAATTTTAATCTATAGAACCATGACAACTAAAATCTAGTTTGTAATATAAATTTTTAGTATTTTATTTTAAGTTCTAGTTAGTTATAATCGATGGAAAATTAAAATTTTAATTATTTGAACTAAAACTTGCAAATATGATATTGTGGGGGGTCTTTTTGCATGGAATTATTTTTGTAATCACTCACACACACCCTCACCCCTCCATGGCCGAGCCCACCATCAACAGCCCACTTCCCCCCCTCAAAAATTTTCTCCATCTCATTTGTATGTGTGAAATCGAGTTTAAAGGTATATGTTAAGATGTATTGTTTTGGAGGCTTAGTGTACCTTGATTTGAGGGGGGTTGACTTGGAAAATTTTGCACAACACCCACACCATTCCCCCCATCACCCCCTGGCCGAATATCTGCAGCCCTTCCCCCTTCACTTTCCTCTTTTTATTTCCTTCAATTTTAATCAAAAAATTGCTCCAAAATCCAATTTAAATCTCACAAATTAATTTCCATTCTTCCTCCCATTCTCCTTAGCTTTTATAACTTGAATCATGGTGTTATGAAGCCATCATTGGAGGCAAATTCTTCTTGCTAGATCTCTAGATTTTTAAGGTATAATTTCTACCCATTTAAATTCTTCTTGTTAGATTTCTTTAATTGAGTTGTTTTAGTGTTAATTTTAGTGCTATTTGCATACTAGTTTTTTTAAAGTTTATGGCTTGAGTTGAATTAGGGTTTGGAAAACCATTATTAGGTTAATTAAGTTATTTTGTTATCTACTTATTATACAAACCAAATTTAAGAGGTTACTTTGCTTAGTGGGCTCAAATTAGTGTTAATTTAGTGTTTTCATGTATAGTTTGGATTGGAATTGCTCATTTTGAAAAATTCAAGAGAGTGGGTTGTGATCAAGTTAGGGTTTGTAGTGTTTGATCATGGTTTTAATGGGTAGATTAGCATGTTAATTGAATGCAAAACCCAAATTGGTTATTAGTTGCTATTTGTTAGTCTAAAATTTTGCTAATTGTGTTAATTTGGTTAACTAGGTTTTGGGAATTTAATTAATCAATTGGGATAAAAATCTAATTAAGGTATCCATGGTATTATTAACATTTTAAATTGTATTTTAATATTTTAGATCATGCAAATCCAAACTAAATTGTTGTTTATGCATTTTTGCTAAAATGGTTGAAATTTGGGTAAAATTGCAAACTAGTTTTTTTGAACGTATATAGTTTGATGAGATTAAATTGTGGTTATGGGTTATATGACTTATTTAAGTTATTTAATAAGTATTATGGCCGCTAGAATTGTTTAAACGTCGAGTTTTGTACTAAAACGGGAAATTTTGCTTGTTAGTTTTTCGGAAAAACGGCTTTTAAAGTGAATTTGGGGTTTTTGTGAGTTTTAACCTATTTTATATTAAAATTAGTGTTCGTGAATGTGCAAATGAGTGTATTTGGGTTTTTCTCGATGGTCTGGCATTTGTACGCCGATGTCGAGGGTTTTTGGGTTGATTTGTGGAAGCAACCATAGGTTTTGACCTATGTGGGATTCGTGTGTCGTTTTGGTCATGAGTCAGATTTTAATGCGATGCGGTGCGTTATGATATGTAGGTACCCCCATGTGGACTTCGAGACGGCAAGCAAGCGCATGGCGACGTCGGCACCGGCGAGCGAGGACCAGGTGAGTAGATTTATATCTACGGGGAGAAGTCGGGTGGATGGCGTATAGCACCCCCGCAGTCCGTGGTGGTGTATACGGATGCGTATACACACCAACAATTATTATATGTTATTTGGGATTAATAACGATGTTAGGATGGATATTGGTGTGTTGGATTACTTTAGTGTTGCGAACCCTAGGGTAGTGTTGCACTACACAAACACACATACATACATACATGCATACTTGCATGCATTCCTAATTATATGTGCTCATGGGATTCTTTATAGTTATGTGTTCACATGGGTATGGGACTATGTGTTCACATACGGATATGAGGACGATACTAGGGATTGAGCTAAGTCGATGAGATTTGTTTGGTGGTTGTGATATCGGTTTGTACGAGACTGTCGATCAGTAGTCAGATCATTACTATATTGATGATATTAGTATTGTACTAGACATAGGTCAGTACCCTGGACTATGGTCTTGGATAAAGAGGATACCAGATGAATAGTGTGATAATATGATATTAACCCGTACCCAGATTTGGGGATGCCGTACGACGGATTTACGTACGAGCTATATTTTGATGATTGATCCGCACTCTTGACTTGGGATGTCTGATTATAGATATGGTATCGGATATGATATTATTGAGGCGGGATCACCGACTAATATATATACAGGTATGTATATATATCGACTCAGATGTTAGGCGGTTTCCTTACCTGTAGCCCAGCTGGTCAGCTTAGCACTTTAGTTTAGTTAGTGGTTAGATTAGATTCGATTCTTACCTATTTCAAAACTAACGAATCGTGGGTATTTTAAAAGACAGCCCAAGGGATCCTACGGATATTTCAAAAGACGTATCTTTTCATAAAAAACCGTAGCCCCTATTTTCAAAACCCCATGATTCGTGTTATTTCAAAAGGCACCATTTGTAGGACTTATATTAGGTTAATGCAGATTAGTTATAGTTGCGTCTAGTATTCAGCTCCCGCTCTTTATTGTGGTTCGCTTCGCATCGCATGCTTATATTATGTTTCATACTCCATTATTGATATCATGCTGTTAGGACACCAGCACCATTACCGATGATGCGTATGTACCACGTACACTTACTTGCCGGCTCACACACATCTTCATCGGTAATTGCCATGTCACGTACACCTTAGAAAATATTATTGCTTGACTTAGCTTGTTAGTTAGTAATTTGACATGATATTAGTATACCTGCCTTATATGCCGGCTTAACATTATAGTTATTACTTGTCACTTCATGCATACTGTTATTCATTGTTATGCCTACATTCATGGTTTTACATGCTATTGATGATTTGGATTCGGATTTCCATGAGATTTTCTGGATTTGGGGGGGGGGGGGGGAAACCGCAAAAACTTATATAAACTGATTTCTCTCTTTTTAAATAAAAAAGTGCGGTTTTTCCCATGATGTATGAGTCGTCCACCATGAGTTTGCTGATGGATTTCGAGACCCGATTCGAGGAGACGGACGAACCGTTTCGGGTACATGGTGGACCCGGTAAGATACCCCGGGGCAAGAAGCGCGTGATGATGATGATGTGAGCTTAGCAGGGGAGCACTACCTACCGGTGATTTTACCCGATGCGTCGGCTATCCGGAGGATACCGTCGTGGTCTTGAGATGGATGGTAGGGGCCGGTCTGGACTGACGGCGCCCTAGATATTGAGACTGTGATATTGAGATTTCGAGATATTGAGGTACAGAGACTGTGATACAGAGATATCGAGATATTGGGATTACGTTTTGTGCCGATGCTAGGCACTGTTTTATGCTGATTTCATTATGATACCTCATTTTAAAAATACAAAGGAAATCTCACTAAATTATGAAAACAGTTCTTCATTTACGTGTATTCTGTTTTCATGCATTCATACCTCATTCATATGATATATTGCTACATGAGGCACTGACACGGGCACATGAGATTACACTCGGGTTAGATATCTACCCTAGCCTTGTTATAGGTTGCATGTTATTCTTATATTTGAGGATATATTATGATCATTGACCTAGGATTGCGTTATTTATGTGATTTCTTTTCGTAGATGTTTTTCTATTCACGAGTTGGCAACTCACCCCCGTTGTGCCCCAGTTTCTTGCAGGTTTGCCGTACAGGTTTCATTACGGCTTTGCAGGCATAGTTTCCTTCGGGTGATTTGCTAGTAGGTGGGTTTACTTGTATCGTACCCCCATTATATATCTTCTATATCATTATTCTGTTGTATCTAGAAGTTCCATCAACCAACAAGTATTTATTTGAGATAGAGACCAGTGATGTTTATTCTTTCGACCTTAGAGTCGCGCGTTGTATTTTTGTGGACTTCTTGTTGTTTTGGGTTTCTATTTGAGTTTTGATCCTCGCCCTTGGCGTTGTATATTATATTGCTTGTGTGGTTGTGGTCGTCGATTGACGAAGAGCTAGCTCCCGCTTGGGGATGCCTTTTTTTTGATTTCGTATACTATTCATATTGTATCCCGTTTGGGGGGCAGTATTTACAAAGGAGACTCTGCCGAAATTTTCAGAAAATACTTGATGTTTTTAAAAAAACCGCATAATTCGGCTTATGCTATTAAAACTACTTGTTTTAAATTGGTTTTTCTTCACTCTACTACTTTTCTTGGTTTGGATTTCTGGGTTTTCGGCTTACTTAGATTACGTACGTCTCAAGACGTCTCGTAGTTTAAGTGCCGGTCATGTTCCGTACTTTCAGGACGTGACAAAGTTGGTATCAGAGAGTTAGGTTTTACCTTCGGAACGTAGGATGACCCTTGGTTGATGGAATAGGTGACTAAAGTAGAGTGACGTACCGTGGGTATGTTCCGCGGCATACTTACGACACGCCACTCCACTTAAGGAGCCTTAGGATGTACATTTCTTTGCTTAGTATTATATTCATTCCGATCTAGCCTCATCAGTACCAGTTATAGTTTTGCTGCCACGATTACGGGCAGGGAGAGCTACGGCTAGAGTTGCGGTCAGCACGAGCTCGTTACGAACGAGGACTAACCAGAACATAATTCCGGCGACACACGATTGTAGAGATGTGTCTTTTGATTGTGATTTCGCGCCCCGAGTGTTGGATGGATCGCTGTATGAGATTACTTGGACATGCCGATCAGCACTAGAGGATTGAGCCAATGATAGAGGCCAGCCAGATTTTGATGACCGTTGGTGTGTTGCTTACTCCTGATGATTGAGGCACCGTTCAGCGTGCAGACGAGCGAGCCAGTTATTGCTGCGAACGACGAGATATTGCCCCAGATGCTGAAGTTAGTGCAGAATGAGTTGTACTAAGAGATGATAGAAGGTCGCTAGTCATCGAGGATGAATGACTAGGACATGTGGATCGTTCGCCTACCCCGATGCGAGGTCTTCAGATAGATTGATTCCAGCTAGAGACGACTTCACGCGGAGACGTTGGGAGTCGACAGAGACGATCGAATGTCAGAAACTTATTATTCCAAGTTTAAAGTAGTCGGAAAGACATGCAGGCAATTCTATGGTCCCTCTAGAAGAATGAAACCCTAACTCGACTTAATGACCGTGTGAAAGCCTTTGAACCTTCGGGTTTGCGGCAGTTCTACGGCGCCATTAGTGAGGCTTGGGTTTGCCCTTCTACGGCTGGACCACCGATGCTGTGGTATGTACTCGATACTATTAAACTGTGCCCAAGATGTTGAGCTCTTGGGGGATTATGAGGTTTTGACGACTCGATCGGATGGCTCGACTTAATTCGGATGCTAGGTGGTGAGATGCATTTCTTGGGAGACTCCAGGTACGAGGATAGCCGTTGGAGCTCAGTCCATGCAGCCGCGATGAGACGAGTCCGAAGCAGTCGACATTAGAGAAAAGTGGAGTAAGAGGTTCGTACAAGATCTGGATATGATGACGTTCCACTCCGCCGACATCAGAGATGCGATGCACATGCCGAGGCATTGTACTTGGATATACCTTCCAGAAGCAGTCGTGATGAGTATGCAGCCGTTCCGGAGCAAGAAGCAGATGTAGTAAAGGGCGATGACTTCCGGGCAGTTAGGCAGAGACGAGACTTGGATGAGACCTTGAGCAGGAATCCTTCCAGGCCACTGATGCAATGATATTTGCACCCAGGATCAGATGTGTCATGTGCATTCAGAGAGCCAAAGGCCGACGCCAGTGATATGCTGCCTTGACAGGGCCGATGAGCCGATGGATCGTGAGATTGGTAATCCATGGAGAAGACTTGGACCCAGGAGTGGTCATGTTACGCACACCAGCAGGCTAGAGTTCAGGATCGCCGACGAGATACGTTATGAGTGATCACGACAGTTTGCCAGAGATTCTTAGAGGGTGTACTTGAGCGGGACCATTCCGCCATACTTGATTTCGATGTTTTGGGCGATCTATTCACATGAAGGATTTTGATGATTGAGTTTCATGATATTTGTTTTCATGGACCATGGTTGCACCTACTGAGTATTTACGATTTTACACAGTTGTTGCACTTGACATCGTTTTCGTGCCTTGGTTTCTCATGTTTATGATTTTATGGGTTTCATACAGTTGAGTTGATTTTGTGCATGATGGATGCACCAGATTTGGATTTTTAGCGCATGTTGGGCGCATGTTATGAGATGCGATTTTGGTGCACACCAGATGCACTAAATCGAGATTTTTCGTGCACGTCAGATGCACCTGATTTTGCTGTCAGGCACACACGTTGCCTATGACCGATGTTGTGTGCACATCCGTTACACCTTGATGTTGTTTCCGTGCACAGGTATGGCACATTCATGGATTTTGATTTCCGTGCGCACCGGACGCACAGGGTTTTCATATGCACTTTTGGGATTGATTCCTATGGAGCAGTATATTTTCATGATATTGCGATTTGTTTCGTACTGAGCAGGACTAGTCAGAGGACAGTACCTGAGTGTGTTTTGCACGCATTTCCTTCAGATATTTACATGTATAGTTCCGAATTATAGCATATCGGTTTTGCTTTGGATTTGGCATTCGTATATTCACCTTGACTCCGATGATTGCAGGATACTTGATGGAGTTTTGATTTTGAGTTATATGCTCATTTTTCATGCGCATGCGCTACGATTTGTTTTATGTGTTGGAGATAGTGCCCTCAGAGTCAATTATTGGATCACAGGCACGTGATTACAATGATTGAGGGAGGACCTATCCCGGGACGACAGTCTTACTCGAGATGATAGTATGCTATCTGGTTTACCTTTATCATCGTGTACTGCTTTAGGTGACCTGACAGGTCACTATTGCACGTTGATAGAGCCCCTAGGATTCTTGCTTGACGACCAGCAGTATGAGGGCGATCATATACGTGAGAGCTGGGGTCTACAAGCATATCCTTAAAAGGTCCCTAGTCGTGGGAGTTTCGAGACAGGGCATCGATTCTCCAGAGTAGACTAGTGTATACAGTCGAGACCCCGACGAGGGGCGGTGGCCGGTCTCACAAGCCACTGGTGTCAGTTGGTTCACCTAAGATGTATACAGGTGCACATTGGGTTATGAGTACACCGGACAGGACTCGCCGGGAACATGCTAGTTGGTCTTATACCTGACGTCAGATAGCAGTTCCCAGGTGACATGTGTACAGGTTAGTTCATCGACCTGGGGATCGTCATTTGTCTCGTGTGAGTTCCCACTGTGCTTTGATTACTACCCTACCACGGCTCAAAGGAGTCGTGCAAACAGGTTTTAGTTGGGTACAGTCCCGAGCCACATGGAGGCAGTGAGCGGATCTTCAGGGGTTCGTCTCTCCCGGTATTGGGGGTGAGGTCGCGCTGTGTCTAGGAGAGCCATTACACGAAGTCCTTGGCCAAGGCAGGAGATTTGCTGGTAGGTATTCCAGTAGTATCTTAGGGTGTTCTGGGCTACACTCCGACACGACTTGTACCGCTTTTGGGGGTCTGACTTTTACCAACCCCCTAGGCCCGCCATGCGATGCTCATAGACGAACGGACCGGACTGTACGGATATTGTCACTGACAGGCTCAGTAGGGTGTCAGGATGAGTTCGCTCATCGACGTCCCTTTTGGTAAATAGCTGGTGGCCCGTTACGTATTGGCTTATACCTCTGACGTGCTAGTGGTTAAATCCACAGCCATTGTATTGACGAGTCTTTAGAGTCCACCACACTTTCAGTTACTCAAGCTTTCGGGCGAAACGCTGTAGAAGCCGTATGGAGATATGGCAGGGTCCGATCAGATACGTACGGTATTGCACGGATCAGGATCGGACGGTTAGTACTAGAGGCCGTATAGATATATGGCAAGGTTCGATCGGATACGTACGGTATTGCACGGATCGGGATTGAACGGATATTACTAGCCGGCTTTGGTTTAAGCCGGATCCTAGTATAGTACAGTGTAGATTTTGTCTCATTGCATTTGTATCCGGACGGAATACAGATGCGGGTGTGTATGCACAGTATGGGGGTTTTCCTGTAATTTATTACGGGACCAGTTTTCTGGAGTTGCCAGTTTGCATTCCGTTCCGGCCGGTTTTCCTTTGTTCTTTCCTGGCCGGACTTTTCCGATAGAGGGGGTTATTTGCAAGTTTGCAAATAACATTTATGGAGGGAGTTTCTTGCAAATGTATTATTTATGAAAGCATCTTTTGATACCATTCTTATCTATCATCATCACTTGCTTTTTGGTGATTTGAGGTGATTAGAGGTTGATGTGAATTTGTTATGATGATGTTTGGATATGGTCACCTCTTACCTTTTACTACACTCACCTCCCTCTTGCATTTTGTATTCTTTCCTCCACCATTCTCATATGATAAGGTTGAACACATTTGAGAGAAGAGAAGATGAGAGCTTCATTTTTGAGAGTGTAGCATTTTGATCTCTTTTCATCTTAAGAAAAATGCAAGCACCATTTTTCTTATCTTGATTCCTCCATCATCTTCAAAGGAAACAAAACCCCAAATGAGACATAGCCTCAACCCTACACATTCTACAGCAAATCTTGGACGCGTCGGCCAGCCAACTTCGCGCCCGAGTTGCCTCGGCATTGAGGTGGGAGCCCGTAAAAGATACAGACGATGTGGTGCCCTTCCGGCAAGGAGGCGACGACCGGAGTTTCCGCGGGAGATTGGGAAGATGACGAGAAGACCGGAGGACTCGGATCACTCGGTATATCTTTTCCTATCTTGTTACTTTGCTAGATCTAGTTTAATGGCCCGATCCGGGGTTTAGTGCGCGGTGGTGCCGGTTTGCTAAGTTCGCAAAATTAAAGTTTATCACCGTTTCCGCATTTGGCCGTCGGATTGACGACCGGGGCGCCGCCGTGCACTTACAGTGGTATCAGAGCCTCGCCATTAACTTCATCTAGCTTCGTTTGATGTGTTTTGCATTTCCGATCGACCAAAGTTCCAAAATCTACATTTTCACTCACATCAGTTTTCTGTCGAATTTTTCCTGGCTCTAAAATTTTTTCAGGTTGTAGAAAACTGATGTACAAGAAATTCTAAGACTTCTGTAAAAATTCGATACAGTGAATCGACCACTGAAGCGTGGAACCGCGGCCAAACCCCCCCTTGGGCCTCGGTTCCGCCGCACATTGGTGTCGTCACTGCATCAATTTTTTCCAGTGGGCTTCTGGGCTAATTTTAGGGGTTTTGGAATATTAATATTGGGCCCATATTTTCTGTGAGTGCTACAGTATTGTATGGGGGCCCACTTGTTAATTTTTGATCGATCGGATATTTTTAAACATATTTTTTCACAGTATTTACATTATATCTGCGACCGTGAATGTCACTTGATCGGTAAATCCTGTCTAACTGCTATAGCCCGGTTAGACGGATTTGCGAACGTGATTTTCACGTTGATGTTCTGTGTTTTTGCTGTGATGTTGCGGATCGGTCGTGGGGGATAGCCTGGATGCAATACTAGTACAGTTTTGTTGTATTATGTACATTTGATATTGCGGGGCGAGCGTCCGACATGTGGACTGCCGTCACTGCCTGTTTGTATTATTCTTTTGGGGCACGACCTGGTTGCGGTCGATGTACCCGTTGTATGTATATTTTACTTTCTGTACTAGGATTGCCCCGCGGAGGGGTGCACGGATAGCCGGGTTCAAGAGGGCAACAAGCCCGCATCTCATGGCATTGAGACGGAGGGGGCTTTACTCTAGGATCGGCGGGCTATTCGCCGCACTCGTAGGGGGTACAGGTTGACCCAGGAGGGGTGCCCAAGTTACCGGATTCCGTGAAGTGCTGGGTGGTCCATTCACGGTGCTGAAGGGGGCTGCCTCGCTTCAGGTTTTGGCTGGTGACTTGCCACGCCCGTAGGGGTCTAGGATTTCATTGCACAGGCTATCCACACGACCAGGGGAACGTCGGGTTTCAGTAGTGGCTCTGTGAAACCCGGGGATCCCAGATATCTGTAATGTTCTGTGATGTTGCATTTTATCACGCCTTGAGCGAAATACTATATATTGGTATATATATTAGTAGATGTTGTATATGTTTTTCATCCGCGCTAGTCCAGTCCCCGCTCTGCCGTTAGTTAGCTAACCTAACGGGTGATGACGGGACCCAGTGGCGAATGCGGATGGCATATACGTACGTCAGTATATTTTCGTTCTTTGTGGTGTGATCAATTGATGGGGCTGCGTTGATTCGGATCAATGCAAGTTAAAACAAACCTATTCTGATGTTGTTGGAACACTTTTCAAAAAGCTGTTATTGCAAGGACGTTCACTTTTGTTTTGCATCGTGGTATTCATTTGGAATATCCTGCTCCTCAGTCGACGAGGCAAGGGCCGAGATCCCTTCACCGGGAGTGACCCCTTGGACAGAAGTTTGCGTCAGGGCATTAACTTCACTATAGCCGATTACTTTTGCTTTGCACCGCGGTATTCATTTGGAATATCCTGCACCCTATTCTACGGGGAAAGAGCCGAGATCCCTTCACCGGGAGTGACCTCTTTAGTAAAGGTTTTCGTCACTATATTTTCTAAAAAGCTATCCGTTCCTTCAACGATATCAAGTTCATTACGTTAAAGGTTTTCGCCAGAAACCATTCGTAGCCCTCCGTCGTTTCATATGGGTAGTCAATAGTATTCAAGCTGTGTATGTTGGCCAAAGTCAAGGCACAGTGATTGGTAGCTATTGGGTATTCATATGCAGCATAGATAGATGCGTTGGTTTGGGACAGTCGTACTGCCATTTTGGACAAAGTCAAGGGTAGGTACGGGTGGATTCAAATTAACTCGGAGAATGACGGGTTGAACTTGACATGTGACTTATGATATGTTGGCCAAAGTCAAGGTCATAAGAGCATGGGGTAGAAATCCACATCGGGAGTTTCAAAAGAACTGAAACTTGCCAGATATGCTCATACCTTCTGGAGTGTGGTACCGTAAGCGGATTCCGTCACGTTATCATGCGATGATAGTTGGATCCCGATTCCCACTGATGAGTTGGTTTACTCCTCGGGTGACCCCGACTAATTCTTCTTTCAGGTTTGGAGGAGAATTTGAGGAACAGTGGGAGGTTTCCAGATTAGATAAATTGGTAACCATTTTGATCTAGGTTAGAGTGCACGCTGAGTGTTTCTTTTCTCTCTCTGGCAGCGACCATTGACCCGACCCTAGACTTTGACTCAGTGACCAAGTTGACCGAACCTTCTTAACACTGGCTTTTTGGATTGTCAGAGTTGCAGACCTCATTGCCACTCCTACTTTTACCCTTTTCTCCAGGACACCCCGTATTACTACGAACGTCCACTTCCATTGGACAAAACCATCGTATGGTTAGATACGAACTCGAAGGAATTCGAGGATGGTTTCCGGTTCTGGAGAAAACGGATAGGATTATTCAGTTGTCTTTTCCTTTTTACCTTCTCTCAAGTTGTGAGTACTCCTTGGTTTAGGAGATAGTACACCTATTATACAAATTGGATAGTCTTCTTCCAAACCTTAGGCTGGTGCCGACCGGTAGGGAATGAAGAAAACCAATTAGCCTAAACGGTGTACAGAAGGTATTAAGATTAAGACAAAGCAAGGGATTAGTAAGAGGGCAAAGTAAATTGCGACTGATATTCACGACCAAACCAAGTATTTCTTCGCCAATCCTAAATCACCTTTGTATTTCTCCAGGACACTCCGTATCACTACGAAGATCCACAGTTTATTGGATACTCCATCGTATGGTTATATACGAACTCGAAAGGAACTTGTTCCAGTTCGGGGATGGATTCTGGTCCAGGAGAAATAGGAATAAGGTTTATTCGGTTGTCTTTTATCTTCACCTTCTCTCGCATTGCGAGTGCTCCTAGGACTAGGACAGTACACCCATTATGCTTATTGGATAGTCTTCTTCCAAACCATAGGCTGGTGCCGAACGGTAGGGAAGGAAGAAAACCAATTTGCCTAAAGGGGTGTGCAGAAGGTAATGACTAAAGACATATAAAGGGATTTGGAGAGGTGGCAAAGAATTATACGGTTATAGTTGTGAATCTGGATAATGGAAGAGGCATTACTAGGAATACCAGGATACCCCATCGAAACATTTCAATGTTTCAGTTCAACTGTGTACTGTTAAAAGAAAACTGATTTCCTGATTAGACACTTGCTCCAGGGTATGTATTTACCAGGTTTGATTCTCACATCTGTATGGTTTTACAGATGATGAGTGGGAGTAAGTTATTGGGAATAGGGTGATCATCCTCATTATATCGGGATTCGTTGTAATCGGTGATATTTGAGGAGATCACCTGGGCTGTTTGCCGGTCGGCAAATATTTGGTTTTGAATATCCGCTGTTATGCACCAATTTCAAATTGATATATCTGTACGTCTATTTTCATAGAATGAGATATACCTTTTGATATTATGTCGATGATATTTACCTATATCAGTGGATGGTTAGGTAAGGAGCATTAAACAGCGGTGTAATTCTTCTTAACCATAAGTACAGTTTTCAACCTACGACACACAGTGAAAGAGTTGTTAGACTCAGCGGACTTATACAGAGTATTGTATGTTGTCCAGTGTCCATTAGGACAGAGGGGTTGGTCCTCATACTATATTCTGTTTACTTTTAACTTCTCTAGTTCTTAGACATGTGTTTCGTAGAAACACAGGGTCTAAGTTTTGAGGAGTTATAGGTATTTGAATAGAGTAGAGAACCAGGTGTAACAAGTATCGGGATTCTTCAAAGTGATCGAAGATGTAGATACTTGTGTATGGTATTCAGTTGATAGTAATGACAAAGAGAACTTGCTTCTCTTTCAGGTTACTCATAATTGGAAGCATTCCTAAGTTGAGTAACGCTGATCGGCCTCTCTCCATTTAATTGACATGCACTGGAGACAGCTGCATGATTTGAATCTGGTTAAATTAAATCAGTGCCTCTGGTTCTATATTGGATATAGTACAGTTCATATCTTAACATTGTTAAGGTACGGGGAGTTGTCCGGCTTATGATTAAAACCAGACTCTGGATAACTCAAGGCACGCTTCTGTAATGGCTGTTTGTGGGTTGACCCAGGCTATGACGAGGGTTGGTTTTTCTACCATCAGGGAGATCAATAGTAATATTGTTCTAGACTCGCCACAGTTTTATTAAAAATGGATTTTTTTAAAAAACAGTAGTGGGAGTATGGTAGAACTGGAAGTGATTCCAGAACCGCAAACGATTACTGAAGATTTGATAAGGAACCTAAAGATTCAATCTGATTTGACATTCCATTGGCCACTTCGCAGATAAGGTGGGTAACTTCAGGCACCCGAGAGGTACTACGGTAGCCTCAAGGACGGTGACAGGGAAGTTCTTGTTTACCCACAATTACCATTGCTGTTGTTCCAGGCTGCGAGACCCGGCGGGAGGATGAGTATAGCGTCGTTCTAAACTAGTTTTAGAAGTGTACGTCTATATGACTCTGCCAGAGGGTTGTCGTAGTCAGTGGGAGCAGCGGAAGCATTGGTGGACATCAGGCTTATGTCTATTTATAGACTAAAGCAGATGTAGCGGAGATAGATCATCTATTTCTGATGTGACAGTCATAGGTTTGACTTCATCAGAATAGGGGATGGATCTGTTGAGAAGGTAGTAGGGTGTGACATCCTGGTATTTGGATGATATACACAGAGTAGGAAAAGAAACTCCTATACTACGATCGGTTATACTTTGGTCGTCACACAATGGTTTTTCCACATGGGACTTGGACATTATATCAGACATACTGGTTACTAGATCTATGGTTTTAGATCTGGATTTGGGTGGTTTCCCAATCAGGGTACTTTGACAGCATTCTAAGAGTATTTAGAATGGACGACTCCTGGCACGGTAGTGTACCTGCAGGTAATGGAGTCACCCTCTCTAAAGGTGTCTTATAGACTAAAGTAGAGAGGGATGTGCATGATTGGCAGATCACTTGCTTAGGCAATTGAGTCAATCATGAGATGTTAAGTACCACACCAGATGTTGTTCTTGCACTAGATGCAATAAGTTGACATTGATCCAATCCTGGAGAAACAGTCGGAAGCAGTTTTAGAACATAAGTGGATGTTCTAGGGATATGATAACGACAGCCTCATTTGGGAGACAGTTATCATTCCAGGCTTCCAAGGTGACATGGACGACAAGGAGGTTGTCAGAGTTATATTTTTTCCTTCTGATGATGGGCAGTATTCTGGACAGGTGATCCAGGAAGATACTGAGGGAGGCATGGCGCAGGATACTGATTAAGTTCAGTTGACGATACAGTTTAAGAAGTCTGGATTTGGAGTTCATTTATGAGCTAGGTCCCATCAGACATCCAGACATTCTAAGACAGGTATTGCTCATTTCGGGAGATGGCTTTCTCCGCGAACTTGAGATATAGAGAGAGACATAGAAAGAAACATCAGAGCGGATCCACTCGCTGAGGCTATTCCTCGAACGCAATAGTCTTGCAAACGAGCTTTGTGAGACTGACTAGTAGAGGAGTTGGGTGTTCGGTATCACACGGGCTGTGAGTATGCGACATCGCAATAATTAGCCTTGAGTGCAAGTGGGAGATTGTTGGAGATAGTGCCCTCAGAGTCAATTATTGGATCACAGGCACGTGATTGCAATGATTGAGGGAGGACCTATCCCGGGACGACAGTCTTACTCGAGATGATAGTATGCTATCTGGTTTACCTTTATCATCGTGTACTGCTTTAGGTGACCTGACAGGTCGCTATTGCACGTTGATAGAGCCCCTAGGATTCTTGCTTGACGACCAGCAGTATGAGGGCGATCATATACGTGAGAGCTGGGGTCTACAAGCATATCCTTAAAAGGTCCCTAGTCGTGGGAGTTTCGAGACAGGGCATCGATTCTCCAGAGTAGACTAGTGTATACAGTCGAGACCCCGACGAGGGGCGGTGGCCGGTCTCACAAGCCACTGGTGTCAGTTGGTTCACCTAAGATGTATACAGGTGCTCATTGGGTTATGAGTACACCAGACAGGACTCGCCGGGAACATGCTAGTTGGTCTTATACCTGACGTCAGATAGTAGTTCCCAGGTGACATGTGTACAGGTTAGTTCATCGACCTGGGGATCGTCATTTGTCTCGTGTGAGTTCCCACTGTGCTTTGATTACTACCCTACCACGGCTCAAAGGAGTCGTGCAAACAGGTTTTAGTTGGGTACAGTCCCGAGCCACATGGAGGCAGTGAGCGGATCTTCAGGGGTTCGTCTCTCCCGGTATTGGGGGTGAGGTCGCGCTGTGTCTAGGAGAGCCATTACACGAAGTCCTTGGCCAAGGCAGGAGATTTGCTGGTAGGTATTCCAGTAGTATCTTAGGGTGTTCTGGGCTACACTCCGACACGACTTGTACCGCTTTTGGGGGTCTGACTTTTACCAACCCCCTAGGCCCGCCATGCAATGGTCATAGACGAACGGACCGGACTGTACGGATATTGTCACTGACAGGCTCAGTAGGGTGTCAGGATGAGTTCGCTCATCGACGTCTCTTTTGGTCAATAGCTGGTGGCCCGTTACGTATTGGCTTATACCTCTGACGTGCTAGTGGTTAAATCCACAGCCATTGTATTGACGAGTCTTTAGAGTCCACCACACTTTCAGTTACTCAAGCTTTCGGGCGAAACGCTGTAGAAGCCGTATGGAGATATGGCAGGGTCCGATCAGATACGTGCGGTATTGCACGGATCAGGATCGGACGGTTAGTACTAGAGGCCGTATAGATATATGGCAAGGTTCGATCGGATACGTGCGGTATTGCACGGATCGGGATCGAACGGATATTACTAGCCGGCTTTGGTTTAAGCCGGATCCTAGTATAGTACAGTGTAGATTTTGTCTCATTGCATTTGTATCCAGACGGAATACAGATGCGGGTGTGTATGCACAGTATGGGGGTTTTCCTGTAATTTATTACGGGACCAGTTTTCTGGAGTTGCCAGTTTGCATTCCGTTCCGGCCGGTTTTCCTTTGTTCTTTCCTGGCCGGACTTTTCCGATGGAGGGGTTATTTGCAAGTTTGCAAATAACATTTGTGGAGGGAGTTTCTTGCAAATGTATTATTTATGAAAGCATCTTTTGATACCATTCTTATCTATCATCATCACTTGCTTTTTGGTGATTTGAGGTGATTAGAGGTTGATGTGAATTTGTTATGATGATGTTTGGATATGGTCACCTCTTACCTTTTACTACACTCACCTCCCTCTTGCATTTTGTATTCTTTCCTCCACCATTCTCATATGATAAGGTTGAACACATTTGAGAGAAGAGAAGATGAGAGCTTCATTTTTGAGAGTGTAGCATTTTGATCTCTTTTCATGTTAAGAAAAATGCAAGCACCATTTTTCTTATCTTGATTCCTCCATCATCTTCAAAGGCAACAAAACCCCAAATGAGACATAGCCTCAACCCTACACATTCTACAGCAAATCTTGGACGCGTCGGCCAGCCAACTTCGCGCCCGAGTTGCCTCGGCATTGAGGTGGGAGCCCGTAAAAGATACAGACGATGTGGTGCCCTTCCGGCAAGGAGGCGACGACCGGAGTTTCCGCGGGAGATTGGGACGATGACGAAAAGACCGGAGGACTCGGATCACTCGGTATATCTCTTCCTATCTTGTTACTTTGCTAGATCTAGTTTAATGGCCCGATCCGGGGTTTAGTGCGCGGTGGTGCCGGTTTGCTAAGTTCGCAAAATTAAAGTTTATCACCGTTTCCGCATTTGGCCGTCAGATTGACGACCGGGGCGCCGCCGTGCACTTACATTATGTACTTATGATTTCGGAGCCCCGACGACTGGATGGTTTTGCTTAGATGTTTTAGTATTTGGGGGGAGTTTTAATTTAAATTCGGAGACCGAATTTCTTTAAGGGGGGAAGATTGTAATGCCTTGAAAAGTCGTTTTGGTATTTTCCCGAAAATCGGTGAAAATTTGGTATTTTTCCGTAAACCGTCTTTTTGTTATTTTGCAATTTAGGCCTAATTATACCTAATTTGGATAGGTAATTGCTAGTTTTTAGTAGCTAATGAGTTACTTATAAAATTCTGGTCATTTAAAATTTTTCCCTAATTTTTCAATTTTTTAATATTATTTTAAGCCGGTAAAAATACATTAAATTAGCGATAAATACAAATTTCTTTGGGCTAATTTTAATCTATAGAACCATGACAACTAAAATTTAGATTGTAATATAAATTTTTAGTATTTTATTTTAAGTTCTAGTTAGTTATAATCGATGGAAAATTAAAATTTTAATTATTTGAACTAAAACTTGCAAATATGATATTGTGGAGGGTCTTTTTGCATGGAATTCTTTTTGTAATCACTCACACACACCCTCACCCCTCCATGTCCAAGCCCACCATCAACAGCCCACTTCCCCCCCTCAAAATTTTTCTCCATCTCATTTGTATGTGTGAAATCGAGTTTAAAGGTATATGTTAAGATGTATTGTTTTGGAGGCTTAGTGTATCTTGATTTGAGGGGGGTTGACTTAGAAAATTTTGCACAACACCCACACCATTCCCCCCATCACCCCCTGGCCGAAAATATGCAGCCCCTCCCCCTTCACTTTCCTCGTTTTATTTCCTTCAATTTTAATCAAAAAATTGCTCCAAAATCCAATTTAAATCTCACAAATTAATTTCCATTCTTCCTCCCATTCTCCTTAGCTTTTATAACTTGAATCATGGTGTTATGAAGCCATCATTAGAGGCAAATTCTTCTTGCTGGATCTTTAGATTTTTAAGGTATAATTTCTACCCATTTAAATTCTTCTTGTTAGATTTCTTTAATTGAGTTGTTTTAGTGTTAATTTTAGTGCTATTTGCATACTAGTTTTTTTAAAGTTTATGGCTTGAGTTGAATTAGGGTTTGGAAAACCATTATTAGGTTAATTAAGTTATTTTGTTATCTACTTATTATACAAACCAAATTTAAGAGGTTACTTTGCTTAGTGGGCTTAAATTAGTGTTAATTTAGTGTTTTCATGTATAGTTTGGATTGGAATTGCTCATTTTGAAAAATTCAAGAGAGTGGGTTGTGATCAAGTTAGGGTTTGTAGTGTTTGATCATGGTTTTAATGGGTAGATTAGCATGTTAATTGAATGCAAAACCCAAATTGGTTATTAGTTGCTATTTGTTATTCTAAAATTTTGCTAATTGTGTTAATTTGGTTAACTAGGTTTTGGGAATTTAATTAATCAATTGGGATAAAAATCTAATTAGGGTATCCATGGTATTATTAACATTTTAAATTGTATTTTAATATTTTAGATCATGCAAATCCAAACTAAATTGTTGTTTATGCACTTTTGCTAAAATGGTTGAAATTTGGGTAAAATTGCAAACTAGTTTTTTTGAACGTATATAGTTTGATGAGATTAAATTGTGGTTATGGGTTATATGACTTATTTAAGTTATTTAATAAGTATTATGGCCGCTAGAATTGTTTAAACGTCGAGTTTTGTACTAAAACGGGAAATTTTGCTTGCTAGTTTTTCGGAAAAACGGCTTTTAAAGTGAATTTGGGGTTTTTGTGAGTTTTAACCTATTTTATATTAAAATTAGTGTTCGTGAATGTGCAAATGAGTGTATTTGGGTTTTTCTCGATGGTCTGGCGTTTGTACGCCGATGTCGAGGGTTTTTGGGTTGATTTGTGGAAGCAACCATAGGTTTTGACCTATGTGGGATTCGTGTGTCGTTTTGGTCATGAGTCAGATTTTAATGCGATGCGGTGCGTTATGATATGTAGGTACCCCCATGTGGACTTCGAGATGGTAAGCAAGCGCATGGCGATGTCGGCACCGGCGAGCGAGGACCAGATGAGTAGATTTATATCTACTGGGAGAAGTCGGGTGGATGGCGTATAGCACCCCCGCAGTCCGTGGTGGTGTATACGGATGCGTATACACACCAAAAATTATTATATGTTATTTGGGATTAATAACGATGTTAGGATGGATATTGGTGTCTTGGATTACTTTAGTGTTGCGAACCCTAGGGTAGTGTTGCACTACACATACACACATACATACTTGCATACATTCCTAATTATATGTGCTCATGGGATTCTTTATAGTTATGTTTTCACATGGGTATGGGACTATGTGTTCACATACGGATATGAGGACGATACTAGGGATTGAGCTGAGTCGATGAGATTTGTTTGGTGGTTGTGATATCGGTTTGTACGAGACTGTCGATCAGTAGTCAGATCATGACTATATTGATGATATTAGTATTGTACTAGACATAGGTCAGTACCTTGGACTATGATCTTGGATAAAGAGGATACCAGATGAATAGTGTGATGAATATGATATTAACCCGTACCCAGATTTGGGGATGCCGTACGACGGATTTACGTACGAGCTATATTTTGATGATTGATCCGCACTCTTGACTTGGGATGTCTGATTATAGATATGGTATCGGATATGATATTATTGAGGCGGGATCACCGACTAATATATATACAGGTATGTATATGTATCGACTCAGATGTTAGGCGGTTTCCTTACCTATAGCCCAGCTGGTCAGCTTAGCCCTTTAGTTTAGTTAGTGGTTAGATTAGATTCGATTCTTACCTATTTCAAAACTAACGAATCGTGGGTATTTTAAAAGACAGCCCAAGGGATCCTACGGATATTTCAAAAGACGTATCTTTTCATAAAAACACCGTAGCCCCTATTTTCAAAACCCCATGATTCGTGTTATTTCAAAAGGCACCATTTGTAGGACTTATATTAGGTTAATGCAGATTAGTTATAGTTGCGTCTAGTATTCAGCTCCCGCTCTTTATTGTGGTTCGCTTCGCATCGCATGCTTATATTATGTTTCATACTCCATTATTGATATCATGCTGTTAGGACACCAGCACCATTACCGATGATGCGTATGTACCACGTACACTTACTTGCCGGCTCACACACATCTTCATCGGTAATTGCCATGTCACGTACACCTTAGAAAGTATTATTGCTTGACTTAGTTTGTTAGTTAGTAATTTGATGTGATATTAGTATACCTGCCTTATATGCCGGCTTAACATTATAGTTATTACTTGTCACTTCATGCATACTGTTATTCATTGTTATGCCTACATTCATGGTTTTACATGCTATTGATGATTTGGATTCGGATTTCCATGAGATTTTCTGGATTTGGGGGGGGGGGGAAACCGCAAAAACTTATATAAACTGATTTCTCTCTTTTTAAATAAAAAAGTGCGGTTTTTCCCATGATGTATGAGTCGTCCACCATGAGTTTGCTGATGGATTTTGAGACCCGATTCGAGGAGACGGATGAACCGTTTCGGGTACATGGTGGACCCGGTAAGGTACCCCGGGGCAAGAAGTGCGTGATGATGACGATGTGAGCCTGGCAGGGGAGCACTACCTACCGGTGATTTTACCCGACGCGTCGGATATCCGGAGGATACCGTCGTGGTCTTGAGATGGATGGTAGGGGCCAGTCTGGACTGACGGCGCCCTAGATATTGAGACTGTGATATTGAGATTTCGAGATATTGAGGTACAGAGACTGTGATACAGAGATATCGAGATATTGGGATTACGTTTTGTGCCGATGCGAGGCACTGTTTTATGCTGATTTCATTATGATACCTCATTTTAAAAATGCAAAGGAAATCTCACTAAATTATGAAAACAGTTCTTCATTTACATGTATTCTGTTTTCATGCATTCATACCTCATTCATATGATATATTGCTACCTGAGGCACTGACATGGGCACATGAGATTATACTCGGGTTAGATATCTACCCTAGCCTTGTTATAGGTTGCATGTTATTCTTATATTTTAGGATATATTATGATCATTGACCTAGGATTGCGTTATTTATGCGATTTCATTTTGTAGATGTTTTTCTATTCACGAGTTGGCAACTCAACCCCGTTGTGCCCCAGTTTCTTGCAGGTTTGCCGTACAGGTTTCATTACGGCTTTGCGGGCATAGTTTCCTTCGGGTGATTTGCTAGTAGGTGGGTTTACTTGTATCGTACCCCCATTATATATCTTGTATATCATTATTCTGTTGTATCTAGAAGTTCCATCAACCAAACAAGTATTTATTTGAGATAGAGACCAGTGATGTTTATTCTTTCGACCTTAGAGTCGTGCGTTGTATTTCTGTGGACTTCTTGTTGTTTTGGGTTTCTATTTGAGTTTTGATCCTCGCCCTTGGCGTTGTATATTATATTGCTTGTGTGGTTGTGGCCGTCGATTGACGAAGAGCTAGCTCCCGCTTGGGGATGCCTTTTTTTTGATTTCGTATACTATTCATATTGTATCCCGTTTGGGGGGCAGTATTTACAAAGGAGACTCTGCCGAAATTTTCAGAAAATACTTGATGTTTTTAAAAAAAACCGCATAATTCGGCTTATGCTATTAAAACTACTTGTTTTAAATTGGTTTTCCTTCACTCTACTACTTTTCTTGGTTTGGATTTCTGGGTTTTCGGCTTACTAAGATTACGTACGTCTCAAGACGTCTCGTAGTTTAAGTGCCGGTCATGTTCCGTACTTTCAGGACGTGACAAAGTTGGTATCAGAGAGTTAGGTTTTACTTTCGGAACGTAGGATGACCCTTGGTTGATGGAATAGGTGACTAAAGTAGAGTGACGTACCGTGGGTATGTTCCGCGGCATACTTACGACACGCCACTCCACTTAAGGAGCCTTAGGATGTACATTTCTTTGCTTAGTATTATATTCATTCCGATCTAGCCTCATCAGTACCAGTTATGGTTTTGCTGCCACGATTACGGGCAGGGAGAGCTACGGCTAGAGTTGCGGTCAGCACGAGCTCGTTACGAACGAGGACTAACCAGAACATAATTCCGGCGACACACGATTGTAGAGATGTGTCTTTTGATTGTGATTTCGCGCCCCGAGTGTTGGATGGATCGCTGTATGAGATTACTTGAACATGCCGATCAGCACTAGAGGATTGAGCCAATGATAGAGGCTAGCCAGATTTTGATGACCGTTGGTGTGTTGCTTACTCCTGATGATTGTGGCACCGTTCAGCATGCAGACGAGCGAGCCAGTTATTGCTGCGAACGACGAGATATTGCCCCAGATGCTGAAGTTAGTGCAGAATGAGTTGTACTAAGAGATGATAGAAGGTCGCTAGTCATCGAGGATGAATGACTAGGACATGTGGATCGTTCGCTTACCCCGATGCGAGGTCATCAGATAGATTGATTCCAGCTAGAGACGACTTCACGCGGAGACGTTGGGAGTCGACAGAGACGATCGAATGTCAGAAACCTATTATTCCAAGTTTAAAGTAGTCGGAAAGACATGCAGGCAATTCTATGGTCCCTCTAGAAGAATGAAACCCTAACTCGACTTAATGACCGTGTGAAAGCCTTTGAACCTTCGGGTTTGCGGCAGTTCTACGGCGCCATTAGTGAGGCTTGGGTTTGCCCTTCTACGGCTGGACCACCGATGCTGTGGTATGTACTCGATACTATTAAACTGTGCCCAAGATGTTGAGCTCTTAGGGGATTATGAGGTTTTGACGACTCGATCGGATGGCTCGACTTAATTCGGATGCTAGGTGGTGAGATGCATTTCTTGGGAGACTCCAGGTACGAGGATAGCCGTTGGAGCTCAGTCCATGCAGCCGCGATGAGACGAGTCCGAAGCAGTCGACATTAGAGAAAAGTGGAGTAAGAGGTTCGTACAAGATCTGGATATGATGACGTTCCACTCCGCCGACATCAGAGATGCGATGCACATGCCGAGGCATTGTACTTGGATATACCTTCTAGAAGCAGTCGTGATGAGTATGCAGCCGTTCCGGAGCAAGAAGCAGATGTAGTAAAGGGCGATGACTTCCGGGCAGTTAGGCAGAGATGAGACTTGGATGAGACCTTGAGCAGGAATCCTTCCAGGCCACTGATGCAATGATATTTGCACCCAGGATCAGATGTGTCACGTGCATTCAGAGAGCCAGAATCTTTTTAGTGATAATTATGTTATGACTAATTGTTTTGACCATTTGACCACACTTGACTTGTTGACCGTTTGACCAAAGTTGACTTGGACTTTCATGAGAGGTCTAGAGTATTCTTTGGTTTTCTTTTTATTTTTTGATATGAAAATGGTCAATTCAAATGTAGCCATCAACTTTATCATGAAAGGATTAGTAATGATGATGTTTATGTATTACTGCAACCATGGTTCATTTTCTTGAGTAGATTTCTTTTCTCATTCTCTCTCTTGTGAGAAGAAAAGAAAAAGCTCCATGGTTGCTAGTTCTTATTCCTCCTCTTAAAATTTCCTTTGATCTCATGTGTTGAGAGAATAAGGAAGTAAGTTGACAAAAACATCCATCTACTACTTCTACACAACCTAGGACATCAAGCCTAGCGATCTTGTTGCCCTAGTTGCCTCGGCTCGAGGTGGAGCTCGGAGCACAAACTCTCGGGTGGATCGTCTTCGACTCTAGGAGGCCGCGGAGGTGACCAAGATCCGGATCGATCCTCGGTGCTTGGATGGACGAGGATGACAGCGGAGAGAAGACCCGAATGACCGGTTTCGTGAGGTATAATCTCTATGACATAGTAGATAGAACCTCATATAGTTTGCTATGTTTTTGTTTAGCAAAGATCCTCCTTTTAGTCCATGTTGCTTTGTGTCAAAAATCGTTTTTTACCGTTTCCGCCTCCCTGTAAGAACCGGGGTGAGCAACGTGGACTTACAGTGGTATCAGAGCCTAGCTAAACATAAACTAGCATGTAGCAAAGTATTTAGAATTTCGATCGGAAAAAAATCGCAAAACAAGTCCGGAAAAATCAACTTTCTGCCGATTTTCAAAACAGCTCCAAAAATTATTTAACATACATGAAAAATCGGCTCAGGGTTTTCTAAAAACACCCACCAAAAACGATCCAGTGACTCGGTCAAAGAGCCGCGGAACCGGGGCAAGAACATGCTTCTTGCCGTAGATCCGCGGCCGAGTTGACTCGGCCGTGGGCCATTTTTGGTGCATGTTCTTAGTTGGATGTTTTAGGATTTTTAGTATATTTTGTTTCTGCCCAGTATTTCCAGAAAACAAATTTGTGTTTGGGGTGGTTACAAATCCGTATTTTGATCGAAATTCCGTACACTTTGGCTAATGGATTTTATTTGTGATATGATATATGTATTGAACGTCTGCTCATCGCTATACGTCGATTAGTGGGGGTTATACATATCTGTGATCTGTAATGTTGATGGTTTGTGTATATGAACTCGTTGGATTGTCGCGGATGAATAGCCGGGGATGTGAGATGAGAGTATTCTTTTTCTTTCATTCAATGTAAAATTTGTAATTGATGTAATATTATTTTATGGCCGCACATCCGGGATGAGGTTGCAGCCGCCATTGTATAATTTCTTTTACTGTTTTTGCTCCTAGGATAGACCCAAGGTGGGGTGCACAAACTACCGGGTATCTCAAAGTGCCGAGTGGCCTACTCACGTTGTTGAGGGAGGTTGCTTCACTTCGGGTACTTGGCGGGTAGTTTGCCGCACCCGTAGGGGTCTAGGGTGGGGTTTGGCTATTCATCGCGACCGTGCAATCCGTCTTTCGTTGCAGGCTCGAACGAAACGCGGATTCCTAGTATATCCAAAGTGTTCATCTGTGATCTGGAATGGCTATCATTGCATCTGACGAATGTATATATCTACATATGCTATCTAGTAGGCGTTGCTTATGTTTTGCATCCGCGCTAGTCCAGCCCCCGCTCTGTCGTTAGTTAAGTAACCTAACGGGTGATGACGGGGCCCCGTGGCGAATGCGGATGGCATAAGCGTACGTCATATTTTCGTTGTTTTTTGCAATGGTAGGATTAAATGATGGGACGCATTAAAATTAATGCAAGAAAATAAACCAAAGTTAAAGTCGTTGGAACAATTACAAAACCACTCGGTTTCTTTTCAAAACAGAAAACTTTTAAAAATGTGGAGCTTAAGCCACTCCTTTTAAAAGCTATCAGGTTCCTTCGATTATATCAAGTTCACTACGTTCACGGTTTCGCCAAAACCATTCGTAGCCCTCCGTCATTTCAGTTAAATATTGAGTAGTATTCAAGCTATGTATTTTGACCTTCGCCAAGGCATAGTGATTGGTAGATGCTGAATATTTATCTGTAGCATAGATAGATGCGTTGGTTTGGGACAGTCGTACTATTATTTTGGCCTTCATCAAGGGTATGTACGGGTGGATTCAAATTAACCTGGATAATGACGGGTAGAACTTGACATGTGACTTATGATATGTTGGCCTTCGTCAATGTCATAAGAGCATGGGGCAAAAATCCACATCGGGAGTTTCTAAAGAATCTGAAACTTGCTAGCGCTGCATACCATTTGGAGTGTGATGATTCTGGTAGCATTCCTTCAGTTTTATCACACGATGATATTTGGATCCCGATCCTACTGTGAGTATATGCTACTCCTCGGGAACTTTCTCACTTAACGATCAATGCTATAAACCAAGTAGGTGTCTAGAAGATGTTAGCGGGGCTACGCCCACAGGGAAAAGAGGTTACTTAATTAAGGAACTTCGCGAAAGCGTTGGAAAACCTCCTTCAAAGTACCGACACCAGCTTGGCTGAACGGTTAAACAAGTATTGTACGGTGAGATTGATCCCGACTAATTCTTCTTTTATGGTTTGAGGAAGGATTCGAGAAACAGTGGGAGCCATCCTGTTTAGATAAATTAAAAACCAATCTAAACTTGCAAGAGCATCATGCTAAGTGTTTTCTTCTCTCTCTCTTAATTGCAGCGACCCAGTGACCACACATAGGTTACATCTAGGTAATAAAATGACTGAATCTGACTGTTATGACTGGCAAAGGTCTCTCCAGATGTCTATTGCCCATGACAAGCTGGGACACCTCTTAACTAATCAAGCCCTTGCCGTCTCAGGACCAGTTTCCCCTGTCACGGATATTGATATCCGTAAAGCATCGGAAAAAGACTGTGCGAAAGCCAAGTGACTCGTGTTAGCCTCAGTTGATGGTGCATACCAGAGGCAGCACGAGAAGATGGACTTAGTTTCTATCTTCCTCCATAACAAAGATTTATATAGAGAGCAATCTCGTATCGCAAGATATGAGACCTCGAACGAATTGCTTCAAGCGAGGTTGGCTATCGGGTCATCTGTAGGGGGCAACGTCCTTACAGAGACCAGCTATTTTGAGCTCACGGACCTGAAGACCACGTTGAAGAACGGGTCAGATGCTGACTTGATTCTACAGTCTCAGCCTTCTACCCTGAAGGAAACCGGGGAAGTAGAAGGAAAGGGAAGGGCAAAAGTTTTGGGACTGGATGTAGTAAAAGAGGGACGTTCCTATTGTTACGGAAATGAACATTGGCAGAAGGATTGCAGGGCTAGCAAAGCCAGTAGCCAGGATTCGAAGCATGTTGTGGCTTCGGCTTCGGGTGTGTTTGTAATAGAGAACTGTATGTCAGTTAGCCCTACTTCCTGGGTATTGGATACCAGATCATGATCTCATATCTGTAATTCATTACAGGCTCTGAGAAACCGTAGGGTTATCAGGATAGGTGATATGACTCTCAGGGTTGCTAACGGAATGAGCATGAACGCTGAATCCGTAGGGGAATATCATCTTGGACTGACAACTGGGCAGATATTGATTCTGCGTAACTGTTTGTATGTACCAGGTGCGACTTGTAATATCATATTTGTATCCTTACTTTCTAAGGAAGGATATGATTTTACTTTTGTAAGCGATGTGGTCCACATCTACCTAAATCAAGTTCTGATTGGGTCAGGTACATTAGAAAACGGGATATACGTATTGAATCAAGCTCAAATTTTCAGTGTCCAGAACACACTTAAAAGAAAGTCTCCGGAATTAAATTAGGATTTCTTATGGCATTGTAGACTGGGTCACATTAATGAGACACGGTTAACAAAATTACATAAAGAGGGATACTTGAATCCGTTCGAGTATCAGTCTTATGCCACTTGTGAATCTTGTCTCATGGGAAAGATGACAAAGACTCCATTCATTGGACACGGAGTAAGAGCGAGCGAGCTCTTGGGACTCATACACAGTGACGTTTGTGGTCCAATTTCTACACATGCGCGAAGTGGTTATTCATACTTCATTACTTTCACAGATGATTTCTCTAGATATGGACATGTCTTCCTGATGAAGCATAAATCCGAGGCCTTTAAGAAATTTCGGGAATACAAGAATGAAGTTGAAAAAAAAATGCAAAAGTATCAAGACACTGAGATCTGATCGAGGTGGTGAATACTTAAGTGCCGAGTTTCTGGACTACTTAAAAGAGAATGGAATTCTCTCTCAGCTTACTCCTCTATACACACCACAGCACAACGGTGTATCGGAAAGGCGGAATCGAACCCTATTGGATATGGTTCATTCCATGATGAGTAAGGCTGAGTTACCGCGATCATTCTGGTGTTATGCACTAGAATCAGCTGCATATCTTTTGAATAAGGTTCCCTCCAAGACCGTGCCTACAACACCATATCAGATGTGGTGTGGAAAGAAACCCCATCTTCAGTATCTCAAGATATGGGGATGTCCAGCTTTTGTTAAAAAGCAGTATGCGGACAAACTCGAGGCACGCTCAGTACTGTGTAAGTTTGTGGGATACCCAAAGAACTGATTGAATGATTTAGCGTGCTTGCGCTTTCTAAAAGATAGATCAAAAAATATTTGTAGCCGCAATCAAGAACGGCGTCGCATGAAGCTAGCCGGTGAGTACGGGTCGGTCCACAGGGATTTTGTGAGTCTCCGATTCGCGCTTACGAGTTAATTCCGAAGGGTGTTCGGATTAATTATTAAATCTAAAAACCTAATTAACCTAGAGCAATTATTTAGATCTACTCTTGCTAGGGCTAGGTTTAGGGATAGTTTGGAAATGTAATTAAATCTCACCGCTTTCAATACCCGAATGAAGATCTATGAGGAGTTATGGTAATTATCAATAAAGTGGATTAGATCCGTTCGGGAATGTGTTCCTTCCTCTAGGTTCTTGTCCTTCCTTTAGAGATCCTTACCCTAACCTCCATGGAAAACATCACACCCGGGCCTTTATACTACGGTATCACCGCTACCTCGAGGGATAGAGTGCCGTAGGGAGCGGTATGTGCTTGTATGCATGGAGTCCTATTGTAAATATTTGGTGGGTAAGAAAGGGATGGGAGATCTCATCTCTCAAAATCCTTCCCAAAAGCTAAACCTTAAACAAGTTCCTAGGGCAAGGAATTAAATCTACCTAGGGCAAGGAATTTAAATCTACACTAAGGCAAGAAATTAAATTACTTACAGATGCATCCCTCCAATCATCCATGCAGGGTTGTCAGATCTGAATTTCTGAATGGAGAAGAAACACCGATGCTCTCTAAAAGATGATTTTGGAATTTTTATTAAAAGGAGGCATAAAGAATTACAATCTGTAGAGTTCTATTTATAGGAAATAGAAACCCTAGGTTACATTTTGATCCGCACATCTACATTTACAAAAATAGCCCTATAAAGACTAGTCAACGTCGCATCAAGTTTAGGTCAAAAATTCAGCTCCTGATTGCGCTTGATGGCCGCGGAACCGCGGCCTTGGTATGGGTTGGGCCGCGATTCCGCGGCCTAATAGTGGACTTGGCTTGTCAACTTTTTTGTGCTGCTTTTGGGCTTTATTTTCTTGTTGTTTCTACATGTCCTTTTCCATTTGGGCTTCTAGGTTGGTTCCAGATCTTCAGTGAACAATTTGCAATGGATTTTTAACCGTTCGCTTTGAGTCGATGTCTTGAATCTTGCTTTGTGAATTGTTCCTTATGTAGGCTTGATCAAGATTCTCTGTTTGTTGGTTAAAGTCCACATTTTCATCGTTTTTACATCGTTTGCACTATTTTCTGTCCAAGAACCTGTAATCTGTAACATGTAGCAGACATGCGTCAAAATCACCTGTTTATTTATAAAAAGAATAAGAATGGGGAATATAATAATTCAATATTCTAGTCTGAACAAATACCCCCAAACTTATCTTTTGCTCGTCCTCGAGCAAACTTATTTTTATTCACTAAAATCCTAACCGCACTTTCGCAGGGAAACGCGATTGCACTGAGCTCGTGCAACAAGCCGTTAAACCTCTAGGTGTCCCTAGTAGGAGGAGTGTTGTCTCCTGAGGGTTTTCAGCGGATTACACCCACAAAATCCTATCAACTCGGCCCATTGACTTTTGTTCTCCAATTAGGTTTTCTAACAAGGAATTCTATTATCTTTTGACTTGCAAGTTATCCATCCACATTCTTCACACTTCCTCATTATTTAACGTAAGATTATATATGTTATGTAGACCTACTTAGCTTTCGGCATCTCTTAAGTCTTCCTTCTAGGGTTTCATCTCCACTTAGGAATTTCTATCAACTCTATTAAAGATACAAGTTCTATCTTTCATTCCTCTCTCTTATCTAAATTCCAATCACATACCCCTTACGTGTGTGTATAGATCACCCCTACACTTGGAAATTCAAATCAAGCAATCGTACTCTCGTCCATTGTCCAAAGCACTTATTAGTGAATTTTTAATTGAATTTCGCTTACACATCCTTCATGCGACCGTTAATACTTTTTGAGGTACCAACAACCGATTACAAGATGCGTTAGCACTTTAAAGCGTACTTCCTAGTTTTGCAACACCCAAGGCTTTAGCAGTGACTTCCAAACCAGTTGGTCTAAGGCACTAGGTGATGAAGCACCCTCGCTAAATATTTTTCTATTTTTACAGCCTTATGTAATCACAAAAACCAGTGTCCATTTGTTTCTTTATTCACTTTTTTTTTCTTTATTTTCATTGTACTAAGGACTTTAGACAAGAGCATTTCAAGGTCTCTTCTACTATTCCAAATTTCAAGGTGCGTGATTGTGCAAGTTGTAGGGTATACATTTTCAGAATCTAGACTTAAGCTAGGAACTATTTTTCAAACTTATACTCTAATAAAAGCTTCAATATTTTTCCTTCGTTTCGACCTAGCCCAAGAAGTGAACTCAAAATTTGCTTATTTCTAAATAAACTACATGGCATATACTTTCTACCGTTAAACTTTAAGGAATGTTATTTTTAGGGTTTTTAATTTACTAAATCTAAGATCTAGTTGTTCCTAGCTAGTTGACCTATTTGTCAAACTCAAGTCAAATATAGCCAAAATTGAATACAATAATTTTTATAATTTTTGAAAATTTTCAATTTTTTATGGGTTTTCAAATAAATATGCACATGAAAAAATATGTACAAATGAATGCGAAGGAAGAAGACGTACCGAGCATACCCCCAAACTTGAACTTGACAGTGTCCTCATTGTCATACTAAACCAAGAGGGTCAAAATACTGGCACTCCCCTGGTTATTTATTTATAAAAAAAAATTTGTTTTTATTTTTTTTGAATTTTTTTTAATTTTTTTTTATAGAAAAAAGAAAACAAAAAAGATATATACATGTATACAACAAGCATCCCCCTAAACTTAAGCTTGGCCTTACACAAGCCAAAGGTTAGCACCAACCATTCAAAAATCTTATCATGGAAATGGTATAGTTGGTGCAAGAAAATGAGAAGCACGCGAGACCGTGTGGAAAGAAGAATGGTAGAATACGGTCTCGGTGGGGGAGAAGAATGGCGAAAAGAAGAAGGAAGTGGAGTACGATCTTGAGGGTGTAAATTTAGTGAATAAATTAGCGCAATATGTGATGACCGATATGTTATAAGCGATTGCGCTAACCTATCTACTCGTCCAGGGGGTATCTTTTCTATTACGTAGAGGAACAAAAGGTTTTTGTTTCTCGTCATGCCCACTTTCTAGAACATCAGTTTTTAGAAAAAGGAACAAGTGGGAGCATAGTAGAACTGGAAGAAATTCCAGAACCACAAGCTATTACTGAAAGCTTGGAAGAACCAGAAGTTTCAGGAGAACCGGACATCCCAGCGCCACTCCGCAGGAGTAGTAGGCAGTCTCATCCGCCCGAGAGATACTACGGTTTTCTCATAGACGGGGATAGAGAGGATTGCACCATTGATTATAATGAGCCTACTAGCTTCCAGCAAGCCATTCAGAGCGGTGACTCAGTAAAATGGCTGGATGCAATGCGGACCGAGATGGAGTCCATGTACACTAACAAAGTTTGGACTTTGGACTTTGCTCCAGAAGGGGTAAAACCCGTAGGCTGCAAATGGATCTTCAGAAAGAAGATTGGTGTAGATGGGCAGGTTGAAACCTATAAAGATAGACTTGTTGTAAAGGGTTTTCGTTAAAGACCTGGTTTGGACTATGACGAGACCTTTTCTCCAGTGGCTATGCTCAAATCCATTCGGATCCTTCTTGCCATTGCTGCCTTCCACGATTATGAGATCTGGCAGATGGACGTAAAGACGGCTTTCCTAAATGGAAATTTGGAAGAGTGCGTCTATATGGATCAGCCGGAGGGATTCATTCAGAGTGGGAGCAGCGGTAAAGTGTGCAAGTTGCTCAAGTCCATCTATGGACTGAAGCAGGCATCGCGGAGTTAGAACATCTGCTTCGATGATACTGTCAAAGAATTCGACTTTATCAAAAACCCAGATGAACCATGCATTTACAGTAAGATTGTAGGGAGAACTGTGGTATTCCTCGTCTTGTACGTGGATGACATTCTCCTAATAGGAAATTATATTCCTATGCTACAGTCAGTCAAAGGATTCTTGTCACAGAGGTTCTCCATGAAGGACCTGGGAGATGCCAACTACATTCTGGGAATCCAGATCTATCGTGATAGATCTAAGAGGATGTTGGGACTTTCACAGTCCAAGTATATCGACACCATACTGAAACGATTCAGTATGGAAGATTCCAAGCACGGTAATCTACCGGCTTGTCACGGAATCACCCTCTCCAAAGAGAAGTCTCCCAAGACTGATTTGGAAAGGGCTCGCATGTCATCTATACCCTACGCATCTGCGGTAGGCTCTATAATGTATGAGATGTTGTGTACCAGACCAGATGTAGCATACGCATTGAGCGTTGTAAGCCGGTATCAGTCGAACCCAGGGGAGAAACATTGGATAGCAGTAAAGAACATTCTCAAGTACCTGAGAAGGACTAAGGAGATGTTCTTGGTGTATGGCGGAAAAGACCTCTAGATCGAGGCCTTTGCTGACTCCAGCTTCCAGAGTGACAAGGATGACTCCAAGTCCATGTCGGGTTATGTCTTTACCCTCAATGGAGGGGCGGTTTGCTGGAAGAGTTCCAAGAAGGAAACCGTTGCTGACTCAACTATGGATGCGGAGTACATAGCTGCTTGCGATGCCGTAAAGAAAGCTGTCTGGATGAAGAAGTTCCTCACGGAGCTTCAGGTGGTTCCTACCATTGTTGATCCAATACCGCTGTATTGTGACAATAACGACACTATAGCTTTAGCGAAGGAACCCAGGTCCCATCAGAAGTCCAGGCTCATTTTGAGGCGGTACCACCTGATCAGAGAGATCGTAGATCGCCGAGAGATCGAGGTGAAGAGAGTAAATTCGGAGAATAACACTGTAGATTCATTCACGAAGGCCATACCCCATACTCAGTTCGAGCGGCTGATCGAGATGATAGGTCTTCGATACGCCAGTACATGGCCTTAGTGCAAGTAGGAGATTGTTAGTGTATATGCCCTAGAGCCCATTACTGTATCATACTAGTTTGTATATCACTTGACGGAAGCTTGGGATATTCACAGTTGTATAGACAATCTTGCTCAAAATGGTAGTATGCTACTTGGTTTATTTCTACTTTAATATGTGCATGTGTTTCTTTTAGCATATCGCTTATACATATTAGTAGAGCCCTTAGGATCTTTGCTTGATTACCAGCGTTGTGATGGCAGTCGCACTTGTGGGGGTTGGGTAATCTACAAGCACATCCTTATATAGGTCCCTAGTCGTTGGATTATCGAGAAGGGGCATCGATACTCTGGAGTAGACTAGCGTATGCGCTTCTCATCCCAGCAGGGGAGATGGTCTGTCCCACAGCTGTCAGTACGTCGTACTTGAGATAGTATGCGGGTTCTCGTTAGGTTACAAGTACACTGGACAGGACTCGTCGGGAACTGTTGGTTGGTATTATACCTATCGTCAGTTATCAGTTCCCAGGTGACATGAGTACAGCTTAGTCCGCTGACTTGACACTGTCACTTCGCCTTGAGTGTGTTCCCACTGTTCTTTGATTACTACCCTACCACGGCTCAAAGGAGTCGTGCAAACAGGTAGTAGTTGGGTGCAGTCCCGAAGCACTTGGAGGCAGTGACGGTTAGACAGGATTCGTCTCTCCCGGTATTGGGAGTTGATATCGCGCTGTGTCTAGGAGAGCCATTACATATAGTCGTCCCTGGCCATGGCAAGAGAGATATACTGGTAGGTTTCCAATGTTATCTCAGGGTGTTCTGGGCTACACTCCGACACGACTTGTACCGCTATTAAGGGACTGACGTTTACCACCCCCTAGGCCCGCCATGCGATGTTCTCAGACGAACGGACCGGACTGTACGGAGATTGTCACATTCATGCTCAGTAGGAGTTCGGATGGGTTTACCTCATCGGCCTTCTTATCGACATCTACCTGAGGACCGTTACGTACAGCTAGTGCCGCTTGCGGTCTGTGGTTAAACCCCCTGCCAGCGTAGTGTCGAATCTTTAGGGTCCCACACAGAGAGTTTCCCTGCACTGAGCGAAATGTGTAGAGGCCGTATGGTTTTACGGCAGGGCTACGATCACTTACGTGCACTTGTGTGCGTATGCCGTTCGGCCAAACAATACTAGTGGGATTTGGTTTAAGCCGGATCCTAGTATTGTATGGATGGATTTGTTTTGTCTTCTGTGCATTCGCATTCTACGGAATGCGGATGCGGGTGTGTATGCACAGTTGTGAGGAGTGAAGAAGAAGGAGGTGCCTCATTTGGGTTTTGACAGTTGATTTAGCCAAAACCATTATGTGGCAGGCTCATTGGGGTTTTGACAGTTGATTCGGTCAAAACCATTATGAGCCGGGGACATTATTTACTAATCTTTTTAGTGATAATTATGTTATGGCTAATTGCTTTGACCATTTGACCACACTTGACTTGTTGACCATTTGACCAAAGTGGACCTTCATGAGAGGTCTAGAGTATTCTTTGGTTTTCTTTTTATTTTTTGATATGAAAATGGTCAATTCAAATGTAGCCATCAACTTTATCATGAAAGGATTATTAATGATGATGTTTATGTATTATTGCAACCATGGTTCATTTTCTTGAGTAGATTTCTTTTCTCATTCTCTCTCTTGTGAGAAGAAAAGAAAAAGCTCCATGGTTGCTAGTTCTTCTTCCTCCTCTTGAAATTTCCTTCGATCTCATGTGTTAAGAGAATAAGGAAGTATGTTGACAAAAACATCCATCTACTACTTCTACACAACCTAGGACATCAAGCCTAGCGATCTTGTTGCCCTAGTTGCCTTGGCTCGAGGTGGAGCTCGGAGCACAAACTCTCGGGTGGATCGTCTTTGACTCTAGGAGGACGTGGAGGTGACTAAGATCCGGATCGATCCTCGGAGCTTGGATGGACGAGGAGGACAGCGGAGAGAAGACCCGAAGGACCGGTTTCGTGAGGTATAATCTCTATGACATGAACCTCATATAGTTTGCTAGGTTTTTGTTTAGCAAAGATCCTCTTTTTAGTCCATGTTGCTTTGTGTCAAAAATCATTTTTTACCGTTTCCGCCTCCCCGTAAGAACTGGGGTGAGCAACGTGGACTTACATATAGACCCTCCATGTGTGCAAAATTGGCTAATTTCACCTAGGGTAAAATCTGGAAGTGTTTTACAAAGTTTCTGATTTTTTTTGCGGCTTTTAATGAATTGGGATTTGGTATTTGTTATTGTGTTCTGTCGCGTGGCGTTTGAATGTCAACAACGAGGGTTATGTGGTAGTGTCTTGCATGCGAGACCATAGGTTTTAACCTATGTGTGATACGCATGCCGATTTGGTTTTCGTGCGCGATTTCTATTTACGATGTCATGCGATATATATGTGAGTACCCCCTCACGTGGACTTCGGACGATGAAGAAGAGGATGGCGACATCAACTTCGGAAAGCAAGGATCAAGGTGAGTAGATATATATCTACGGGTAAGTCGGGTGGATGGCGTATAGCACCTCCGCAGTTCGTAGTGTAGCCTATGATATATTAAAGTTATATATGATCATTTGTTTATGAAACTTGGATAGTTAGCAAGTATGATCTTAGAAGATCATGGGTTAATGTAGTATAATTGGATGATAGTGTCGATAGTTAGTTTCAGTCGCGAACCCTAGAATAAGGTTTACGTACACGCGCACACACACACGCATACATTTTATTTTACTTGTGCGTATATGGGGATATATATATATACATATATGTTTGTGAGTATGTATACACACACATACATGGATAATGAGGATAGTACATGGTACTTGGAGATGAGTTGATGAGATTGGGCATGGTGCCACGAGATCAGTGATATGTTTTGGTTCGTATTATGAGATACAACATGTTATTATAGCGGGTCTTTAGGCGATGTGTTTTCATACACACGCATATATATATTTAGATGGTATCAGTATGTACTAGACTTTAGATCAGTACCCCCAATACATGATATGATGATAAGGATACCAGATGAATAAAGAGATAAATGTGATATTTGACCAGTACCCAGATTTGTGATGCCGTACGATGGATTTACCGTACGAGCTATAATTATGATGATAGATCCAAACTCTTGACTCGAGGATGTCATATTATATTATATATTGTATCATATGTGATACTATTGAGGCGGGATCACCGACTATTATATATATATATATATATATATATATATATATATATATATATATATATATATCGACTCAGACTTAGGTGGTTTTCCTTACCCTTTTCGACTAGTCTGTTAGTTTAGACCTGTAGTGTACTTAGTAGATGTTAGAATGGGCTCGAGTCATATTTATTTCCAAAACTAATGAATCGTGAGTATTTTAAAGACAGGTCAAGGGGTACTACGGATATTTCAAAGGACGTAACTTTACTTAAGAACACCGTAGCCTTATTTTCTAAACACCACGATTCGTATTATTTCAAATGCCAAATCAGTATGACTTGATTATATAAATGTATATTCTTTATTGCTGCGTTTACCATTCATTTTCGGCATATTCTTATTATTTGCATCGCATCGCATGCTTATTTGTGTTATCGTAATTATTATGAAACCCACGATGTCAGGACACCGGCACCATTACTGATGATGCATATGCTCCGCGTACACCTGCTTGCCGACTCATACACATCATCATTGGAATTGATATGCTACGTTCACATTAGAAAACACTATTCATTAGTATAAATTGTTAGCTGAGAGTTTCGACATGATACTAGTGAGCTTTCTTTTATATGATAGCTTAGACATTGCATTTATTACTATGATTTTCATGTATATTTATATATTCATTTGCCATGACGTTATGGGCCAGTCCGGATTGCCGGAGCCCAATATTATTGTCACGACCCACCCCCAAACACAGATGGTATTGTCCGCTTTGGCCGAAACCGCACGGTTTTGTCCTTTTGAATCAACCCGGGGCTACTTCCCAGTAGGTCACCCATCCCAGAATTTCTTTAGCTCAAGCATGCTTAACTACGGAGTTCTTCAAACTCCGGAGTTCCGATTCATCCAAAAGGCGCCTCTGTGTTATAAAAGTGGTATCATTCCATTTATAGTTCAGATCGTGCCCTCTTTCAGAATGGAATTCGATACTCCCCATTGTTCTGGGGGTCCCCGTGTGCATCCGTATCGGTTACATCCCCACCTCGATACCGGATAACATCTCACTTCTCACGGGGTAGGTGGTATTCAGCCCCAACTCCACCTGGGGTATTACAATTATGGAATTCATTGTTTATTTACCATCGTGATTTGAGATTTCGGATTTCCATGAAATTTATGGTTTTGGAGAAACCGCAAGAATTTTATAAACTGATTATCATTTCTAAAGATAAAATTGCGGTTTTCTCATGATATGATTTGAGATATGTCCACTATGAGTTTTTCGGCTCTTGAGCGATATCATACACCCGATTCGAGGAGGAGGAGGATGAGGAGGAGGAACCGTCTGTGGGTGCATGGTGGACCCGATGTGGTACCCCGGGGCAAGATGGCCGCAGATGATGGCGTTGAGCCTGGCAGGGGAGCACTACCGACCGGTGATTTTATTGTAACCCGACGGATATTCGGAGGATACCGATCAGAGTATGGGCCAGTCCGGATAGCCGGAGCCCTAGATACAGAGATTTGATGATACAGGCCAGTCCGGATTACCGGAGCCTAAGATATTGAGTCAATGAGATATATATATATATATATATATATATATATATATATATATATTGTGTCGATGCTAGACACTGATTTCTGTTGATTTCATTGATGATACTGCGATTTTTATACATAAATCTCACTGAGATAAGAAAGCAGTTTTCTCATTTAGATGTATTCTGTTTTCATGCATTCATACATCATATATATGATATGTTGCTATCTGAGGCACTGACACGAGCACTTGGTATTACACTTATGTATAGATGTTTACCCTTGCCATTTTATCATGCTTCAGGCCATATTATTTGAGGATATTACTGATCGTATGACCTAGGATTGAGTCATACATGCGATTTATGCTCTGTGATGTTTTCTACTCACGAGTTGGCAACTCACCCCTGTTGTGCCACAGTTTCTTGCAGGTTTTGCCGTACAGGTTTTTCTTGGCGGCTTTGCTGGCACACTGCTTCTTTCCGTGTGATTGCTTTGGTAGGTGGGTTCACTTGTATTTTATTTATATTCAGTTGTATCTAGAAACTCCATCAACCAGACTTGTATATTTATTAGACTTAAAAGACCAGTTGTATATTCTTTCGACCTTAGAGTCGCGCTTGTATTATTGTTGGTTTTCTTGTTATTATTGGTTTCCTTTTGAGTTTTGATCCTTGCCCTTTGGCGTTGTATATTATATTGCTTGCGTGGTTGTGACCGCCAATTGGCGAAGAGCTAGCTCCCGCTTGGGGATGCCTTTATATATATATTCATGTGTGTACCCTTTTTGGGGCCAGCATTTATAAAGGAAACTCTGCCGAAATTTTCAGAAAGGACTTGATGTTTTAAAAATGCATATTTCGGCTTATGTTGTTAAACTACTTGCTTTAAAACTAAACTTTTCTTCACTTCTTCTTTAAAATGGTTTAGATTTCTGGGATTTTTCGGCTTACTTGAATTAGATGGGGTCCTATAGATTTCATATGATTCAAGTGCCAGCCACGTGCCATTTCGGGTCATGACAAAGTTAGTATCAGAGCGCTAGGTTAACCTTGGTTCGAGTCTATGTTTGACTATACGGAGTTTAGGGCGTTTATATATATTCGGAACCTAGGCTTGACCTTACGGAACTTAGACTTAGTCGAGGAGGTATTAGACCCGAACTTTCGTCGCGTAGGTTGACCTTGGTTGATGGAGCAGGTGACTTAAGGAGAGTGACGTACCGTGTGTATGTTCCGCGGCATACTTACGATACGCTACTCTGCTTAAGAAGCCTTAGAATGTACATTTCCTTGCACATCATTATATTCATTCTTATGATCTATCCTCATCGATATCGGTTATGGTTTTTGCTGCCACGATTACACGGGCAGAGAGAGCTACAGCTAGAGTTGCGTCAGCACGAGATCGTCACGGACGAGGACTGACCAGGGCATGATTCCAGGGACACACGATTGCATAGATATGTCATTTTATTGTGTTTTTCGCGCCATGAGCGTTTGATGGATTGCTTTTACAAATTTCTCGAACATGCAGATCAGCACCAGATGATTGGGGCCACTGTTAGGGGCCAGCCAGAATGTGATGATCGTCAAAGCACCGATTGTACTTGATGATTGAGGCACTGTTCAGCGTGCGGACGAATAAGCCAGTTGCTGCTGTGAATGACAAGATATCACCCTAGATATTTGGAGCTAATACTGCACGAGTTATAGTTAGAGATATGATAGAAGATCGCTAGTCACCTAAGGAGGAATGACTAGGACATGTGATTCGTTGCCTACCCCAATGCGAGGTCATCAGATTGATTGATTCCAGCTAGAGACGACTTCACGCAGGTACGTTGGGAGTCGAAGGAAAGCGATCGAATGTCAAGAACTCATTTTCCCAAGTTTAAAGCATTCGGAAAAACATGCAAGTAATTCTATGGACCTTCTAGAAGAATGAAACCCTAACTCGATATAATGACCATGAGAACACTTTGAAACCTTAGGGTTTGCAGCAGTTCCACGGTGCCATTAATGAGGCTTGGGTTTGCCCTTCTACGGATGGTCCATAAGTACTGTGGCATGTACCCGATATTATTAAACTGTACTTAAGATGTTGAGCTCTTGGGTTATTATGGAACTTTGACGAATCGATCGAAAAGTTTGACATCGTTCGGATATCATGTGATGGGATACATTTCTTGGGAGACTCTAGATACGAGTATAGCCATTGGAGCGCAGTCCATGCAGCCATGAAGGGACGAGTCCGAATCAGTCGACATTAGAGAAAAGTGGAGTAAGAGGTTCGTACGAGATCTTGATGAGATGACGTTCCACTCCGCTGACATCAGAGATGTGATACGCATGCAGAGGCGTCAAATATGGATATATCTTCCAGGAGGAGTCGTGATGAATATGCAGCCGTTCCGAAACAAGAAATAGATTTAGTAAAAGGTGATGATTTCCGGGCAGTTCGGTAGAAATAAGATTTAGGAGAGACCTCGACAGAACCTTTCTAGAATACAATACGAGAAGACTTGGACCCAGGATCGGTCATATTGTGAACACCCAGCAGGCCAGAGTTCGGTATCGTTGATGAGTCATGTTATGAGTGATCATGACAGTTGGCTAGAGATCTTTAGAGGATGTGCCAGAGCGGGACTGTTACCGCCATCTTTGATTTCGGTATTTTGGGCGATTTATTTGTATGATTGAGATTTTGTGCACCACAGTTGCACTTGACTTCGAGTGATGTCATTCGAGATGTTGATTTTGATTTCATGCCTATGGTATGCATATGATTTGACTTGTGCTTTCGGCATCGTTTTCATGCACTTTTAGTATCTTAATTCGATTTGTGCACACAGATGCATATGGTTGTGAGATTATATACTACGGTATACCTGATTTGGATTTGGATTAAGATGTGTTGTATACCGTCGATTTCTATTGTGATACTCGATATTTGTTTTCGTGCACCTTGTGCACTTGATTTGGATTCTTGCGCATGCTTGGGCGCTTGATTCGATTTTGGTGCACACCAGATGCACTAAATCAAGATTCTTCATGCATATCAGATGCACCTGATATTGCTGTCAGGCACACCCGTTGCCTTTGACAGGTGTTTCATGCACACCCATTGCACTTAGATTTTGTTTCTATGCACATGTATGAAACATTCATGTATTTCGATTTCCGTGCGCACCAGACGCACGTGGCATTTATATACACATTTTGGGGATTGATTTCTTTTGGAGCAGTATGTTTTATGATACTTACTATATGGTATAGTAGCTGAGCAGGAATAGTCCGAGGACAGTACTTGAATGTATTTTTGCATGCATCGATAGTTATCGAAGGGATTTCCAAAAAAAGGAGCTATAGTCTCAGTATTTACCTACGTGTTCGAGATGACACGAGACATTCAACAAAGGAAACCTTTCTAAATTATTTTTCAAAAGGGAGGGACGTGTATGTTAAACAAAGGATATGTATAGATATAGTTATTTTCTTACAATAAAACGTCCGCCACTGTGCCGTGATATGCGCATCGCACAGCAACTTGAAGAGGTTTGACATGCATTTCTTTCAGATGTTTTGACGAATTTACAACGATGTGTACATGTATAGTTTTGATGTATATCATGCCGGTTTTCGTATTGGATTTTGACATTGGTGTTTTCACCATAACTCCGATGATTGCGGGATGCTTGACGGAGTTTTGATTTGGTTTATATACTCGTCGCATGCATTGCGCTACGATGTATTTTATGTATTTATGATTTCGGAGTCCCGACGACTTGATCTTTTTACTAAAATGTTTTAGTATTTGAGGGGTTTAAATTTAAATTCGGGGACCGAATTTCTTTAAGGGGGGAAGATTGTAACATTTCAGAAAAATAAAATATTATTTTTGTGAATTTGTATAATTAAATAATAAATATTATTAATATTTTAATAATGCGGTATAATTAAATACCGATAAATTGGGAAATATTTGGAAAATTATAGAAATTTCTGAAATGAGGGTGTTTTATATGATTTAAGTAAATTATAATTCTTATGATTAATTATATTCTATTTTAATGCTAATCGCGATTAAATATCACTAATCATGCATTAAGCTTGATTTGTGCATGTGACATGCACCAACTCATTTTTCACATTTGCTACCTTTTCCTACCATGGCTCTTTCCTTTTCTTCATGCTTGGTTTTTGAATTTTGGTTAATAGAAAAGGAAAAGGAAACAAAAGAAAAGAAAAGAAAAGAAAGAAAAGAAAAGGTTAGAATAATGGGTATGGGCAAGAGAGAGAGAGAGGTGAGGGGGTCAATCTTAGTCTTGGCTTCTTGTTTCATTCATCATCCTCATCTTTTCTCCTTTCCTAACCTCACCATGGCAGCCCACTCCCTCCACCTCCTCCTCATCCTCACAAACAACCCCAAAACCGCATCAAAACTTCATCTCCCTTTTATTAAAAACATGCACAAGCTCATCACAAGCACTTTGGACCAAGAAAAATCGGATTTTGAGCACTTGGGGCAACTCAAGAATTTTCTTGAGTTGCCAAATGAGGTACTTTTTTTTACCATTAGCATAGTATTTCATTCACTTTAGTATCCATGCATGTTTAGAAGTGATTAAGTGATGTTTAGTGAGGTTTGAAAATTCCAAGTTAGGGTTTTTAGGAGTTATTGAATTGAGATAGTGTAATTGAGCTTAGTAGTGACCTCAAACCCCCTGTGGTGATTGTATATTGGGCTAAACCATAGACTAAAACCCCAAACCCCAAACCTAGAAACCCCGATATCGTATTTTATAGACTTTGGTGATGGTATATTGACATCTGCTATGAATCGGGGCACCTGAAAATTTTATAGCGATTACTGGGAGTCGTGCAGGCAACCTGGAGTATACCGTAAAGACCCCAGCCCCTATACCTTCACTGTGGCTGCAATTTTAATCATTCTGGCCGCAATTTGCGGCCAGTGTGGGGATTTTAGGATTCATGCTTGGTCCAGGGCTTTATTTACAGTAAAATAGACCCTCCATGTGTGCAAAATTGGCTAATTTCACCAAGGGTAAAATCTGGAAGTGTTTTACATAGTTTCTGATTTTGTTTTTCGGCTTTTAATGAATTGGGATTTGGTATTTGTTATTGTGTTTCGTCATGTGGCGTTTTAACGTCAACAACGAGGGTTATGTGGTAGTGTCTTGCATGCGAGACCATAGGTTTTAACCTATGTGTGATACGCGTGCCGATTCGGTTTTCGTGCACGATTTCTATTTACGATGTCATGTGATATATATGTAGGTACCCCCTCACGTGGACTTCGGACGATGAAGAAGAGGATGGAGACATCGACTTCGGGAAGCAAGGATCAAGGTGAGTAGATATATCTACGGGGGAAGTCGGGTGGATGGCGTATAGCACCCCCGCAGTTCGTAGTGTAGCCTATGATATATTAAAGTTATATATGATCATTTGTTTGTGAAACTTGGATAGTTAGCAAGTAGGATCTTAAAAGATCTTGGGTTAATGTAGTATAATTGGATGATAGTGTTGATAGTTAGTTTCAGTCGCGAACCCTAGAATAAGGTTTACATACACGCGCGCACACACACGCATACATTTTATTTTACTTGTGTGTATATGGGGATATATATATATATACATATATGTTTGTGAGTATGTATATATATATATATATATATATATGTATGTATGTATGTATGTATACATATACATGGATAATGAGGATAGTACATGGTACTTGGAGATGAGTCGATGAGATTGGGCATGGTGCCATGAGATCGGTGATATGTTTTGGTTCATACTATGAGATATGACATGTTATTATAGCGGGTCTTTAGGCGATGTGTTTTCATACACACGCATATATATATATATATATATATATATATATATATATATATATATATATATATATATTTAGATGGTATCAGTATGTACTAGACTTTAGATCAGTGCCCCCAATACAGGATATGGTGATAAGGATACCGGATGAATAAAGAGATAAATGTGATATTTGACCAGTACCCAGATTTGGGATGCCGTACGATGGATTTACCGTACGAGTTATAATTATGATGATAGATCCGCACTCTTGACTCGAGGATGTCATATTATATTATATATTGTATCGTATGTGATACTATTGAGGCGGGATCACCTACTATTATATATATATATATATTGACTCAGACTTAGGTGGTTTTCTTTACCCTTTTCGACTAGTCTGTTAGTTTAGACCTGTAGTGTACTTAGTAGATGTTAGACTGGGCTCGAGTCATACTTATTTCCAAAACTAACGAATCATGAGTATTTTAAAGAGAGGCCAAGGGGTACTACGGATATTTCAAAGGACGTACCTTTTCTTAAAAACACCGTAGCCCTATTTTCTAAACACCACGATTCGTGTTATTTCAAATGCCAAAACAGTATGACTCGATTATATAAATGTATATTCTTTATTGCTGCGTTTATCATTCATTTTCCGCATATTCTTATTATTCACATCGCATTGCTTGCTTATTTGTGTTATCGTAATTATTATGAAACCCATGCTGTCAGGACACCAGCATCATTACCGATGATGCGTATGCTCCACGTACACCTGCTTGCCGGCTCACACACATCATCATCGAAATTGCTATGTCACGTACACATTAGAAAACACTATTCATTAGTATAAATTGTTAGCTGATAGTTTCGACATGATACTAGTGCGCTTGCTTTTATATGATATCTTAGACATTGCATTTATTACTGTGATTTTCATGTATATTTATACATTCATTTGCCATGACGTTATAGGCCAGTCCGGATTGCCGGAGCCCAATATTACGGAATTCATTGTTTATTTCCCATCGTGATTTAAGATTTCGGATTTCCATGAGATTTATGGTTTTGGAGAAACTGCAAGAATTTTATAAACTGATTATCATTTCTAAAGATAAAATTGCGGTTTTCTCATGATATGATTTGAGATATGTCCACCATGACTTTTCTCGGCTCTTGAGCGATATCATACACCCCATTCGAGGAGGAGGAGGAACCGTCTGTGGGTGCATGGTGGACCCGGTGCGGTACACCGGGGCAATATGATCGCAGATGATGGCGTTGAGCCTGGTAGGGGAGCACTACCGACCGGTGATTTTATTATGACTCGACAGATATCCGAAGGATACCGATCGGAGTATGGGCCAGTCCGGATAGCCGGAGCCCTAGATACTGAGATTTGATGATACAGGCCGGTCCGGATTGCCGGAGCCTGAGATATTGAGATAGTGATATATATATATATATATATATATATATATATATATATATATTTGTGTCGATGCTAGACACTGATTTCTGTTGATTTCATTGATGATACTGCGATTTTTATACATAAATCTCATTGAGATAAGAAAACAGTTTTCTCATTTAGATGTATTATGTTTTCATGCATTCATACATCATATATATGATATGTTGCTACCTGAGGCACTGACACGAGCACTTGGTATTACACTTATTTATAGACGTTTATCCTTGCCATTTTATCATGCTTCAGGCCATATTATTTGAGGATATTACTGATCGTATGACCTAGGATTGAGTCATACATGCGATTTCTGCTCTGTGATGTTTTCTACTCACGAGTTGGCAACTCGCCCCCGTTGTGCCACAGTTTCTTATAGGTTTTGCCGTATAGGTTTTTCTTGGCGGCTTTGCTGGCATACTGCTTCTTTCCGGGTGATTGCTTTGGTAGGTGGGTTCACTTGTATTTTATTTATATTCAGTTGTATCTAGAAACTCCATCAACCGGACTTGTATATTTATTAGACTTAGAAGACCAGTTGTATATTCTTTCGACCTTAGAGTCGCGCTTGTATTATTGTGGGTTTTCTTGTTATTATTGGTTTCCTTTTGAGTTTTGATCCTCGCCCTTCGGCGTTGTATATTATATTACTTGCGTGGTTGTGACCGCTAATTGGCGAAGAGCTAGCTCCCGCTTGGAGATGCCTTTATATATATATATTTATCTGTGTACCCTTTTTGGGGCCAGTATTTACAAAGGAAAATCTGCCAAAATTTTCAGAAAAGACTTGATGTTTTAAAAATGCATACTTCAGCTTATGTTGTTAAACTACTTGCTTTAAAACTAAACTTTTCTTCACTTCTTCTTTAAAATGGTTTAGATTTCTGGGATTTTTTCGGCTTACTTGAATTAGATGGGGTCTTATAGACTTCATATGATTCAAGTGCCAGTCACGTGCCATTTTGGGTCGTGACACATGGGCTGATCCGGACTGAAGGAGCCCGAGATTTGAGTATTATGTGTCGCTGTCGGACATGGATTTCGAGATGTTTTGAGTGCCGATGCTGGGACCTCGGGTTTTATCATGATTTGTGTGTCATTGCTGGACACACGTTGGATGATGCATTAGTGCATGTCATGCATCGATATATTATTACTCATGACACGGACACGGGTACTTTGATATCACACTTATGATTTACTATCACCCTTATTGCAGTATTGTATATTTTTGGTATGACCTAGGAGAGAGTCATACATGCGATTTCTTCTCGGTGATGTTTTCTACTCACGAGTTGGCAACTCACCCCCGTTGTGCCACAGTTTCTTGCAGGTTTGGCCGTACAGGTTTCATTGCGGCTTGCTGGCATACTGATTCTTTCGGGTGATTGCTTTGGTAGGTCGGTTCACTTGCATCGTGACCACCGTTGTACACTTTATTTATTTCAGTTGTATCTAGTAAACTCCATCAACCAACTTGTATTTATTTGGTAGACTTAGAAGACCAGTTGTATATTCTTTCGACCTTAGAGTCGTGCACTTGTATTATTATGATTCGAATCTGGTTTTCTTGAGGATGTTGGTTTTCTTCTGAGTTTTTGATCCTCGCCCTCGGCGTTGTATATTATATTGCTTGTGTGGTGGTTTCCGCCATTTGGCGAAGAGCTAGCTCCCGGTTGGGGATGCCTTTATTCATTATTATGTATTTCATGTGTTGTACCCGTTTGGGGTTCAGTATTTACAAAGGAGACTCTGCCGAAATTTTTAGGAAAATATGATGTTGCTTTTAAAATGTTTAATGCCTTATCTTGTTAAAACCACTTGCTTTAAAGAAGTTTTCCTTCACCCTTTCCTTTAAAAATGGTTTAGATTTCTGGGATTTTGGCTTACTTGAATTAGGAGGGGTCCTATAGACTTCACGTGATTCAAGTGCCAGTCACGTGCCATTTCGGGTCGTGACATATGGGATCATCCATCGCCCATCAAATGGGTCAAGAAACGTATACGCTAGTCTACTCTGGAATATCGATGTCCCGTCTCGATACACCCACGACTAGAAACATTTAAAGATATGCTTATAAACCACACATGTCCCACTAGTATGATCTTCATCATAATCACAGTAGTCAAGCAATTATCCTAAGGGCTTTATACACATGTATCAAATGAACAGTATACACAATCAAGTGAACATGTTAGGATAAAGAGTAACCAGATAGCATACTATCATATCGAGCAAGAAAGTCCTCTGAATATATATATATATATATATATATATATATATATATATATATATATATACATCCACTGTCAAATAATGGACTCTAGGGCATACATATATCCAACAATCTCCCACTTGCACTAAGGCCAATTATTGGCGTATCTCATACCAACATCTCAAAAAGTCGCTCATGCTGAGGCTGTGGGAGGGCCTTGGTGAGTGGATCCGCGGTATTATTCTTTGTATCTACTCTCCGAATCACTATCTCGCGGCGATCAACTATCTCCCGGATCAAATGATATTGTCTCAGGATGTGTCTGGATCGCTGATGGGACCTGGGCTCTTTGGCCAACGCTATAGCCCCATTATTATCACAATACAATGGTATTGGATCAAGAATGGTTGGAACTACTCCTAGCTCCGAGATGAACTTCCTCATCCAGACGGCTTCCTTGGCGGCATCATTTGCAACAATATACCCAGCTTCCATCGTTGAGTCTGCAACGGTATCCTATTTGGAACTCTTCCAACAAACCGCCCTTCTATTGAGGGTAAACATAAACGCTGAGATAGATTTGCTGTCATCCTTATCACTCTGGAAGCTCGAATCGGTAAATGCCTCCATTTGGAGATCCCCGTTACCATACACCAAGAACATTTCTATTGTCCTTCACAAGTACTTAAGAATGTTCTTCACAGCTGTCCAGTGTTTCTCTCCTGGGTTGGATTGATACCTGCTTATTACACTTAGTGCATAAGCTACATCAGGGCGAGTACATAACATTGCATACATTATAGATCTTACGGCTAAAGCGTAGGGTATAATGCTCATGCGAGCTCTCTCTTCATCAGACTTTGGGCAAAAGTCCTTGGAGAGAGTGATTTCATGACAAGCGGGTAAGGCACCCCGCTTAGAATCATCCATACTAAATCTCTTTAGGTTGGTGTTAATGTACCTAGATTGGGACAATCCCAACAACCTTTTAGATCTATCTCTATAGATCTTAATGCCCAAAATGTACGAGACATCACCCAGGTCCTTCATGGAGAACCTTTGTGATAAGAACAGTTTGACCGATTGTAGCATAGGAACATCGTTTCCTATCAGGAGAATGTCATCCACGTACAATACGAGAAACGTGACAGTACTCCCTACAATCTTCTTTTAAATACAAGGCTCATCTGGATTTTTGACGAAATCAAACTCTTTGATCGCATCATCAAAATAGATGTCCAACTCCGTGATGCCTGCTTTGCTGGGTTCGCTTAGCACCCCGACACGGTTTTGGCAAGTATAAAGTATGCTATTTTAAAAATTTAGGGTGCCGAGCGAGCCCGAACCAAGGATCTAACTAGAGAATTAGGGTTTAATTAAGAAAGTAAACAACTTTACTCTAAGAGAACAAGTACTGCAACCTTTGTAGACCAGTCCTTCACTTCTAAAGCTCCGTGTAGTAGTCCCTTAGCTCCAAGTAGTGGTCTCCCGGACCCTCGTTAGGCTCCACTAGGCGAAAGGAACAAGCTTGCTCAAGGATATTCGAGGCCGAAGATGATCTACATCAAAGAATCTCTAACTCAAGCTACCTCTTCACTAATTAAGAATTATGTAGGGTTACGGCAGCGACCCGGCCATCAATCCGTGTCCAAACGCGGAACAAAAACTTTTAAAAACCGGCGCTAACAGAACCCTATTCGACGGATCGTACCATTAACCCTATACTAGTTCTATAAAAAGAGTTTGGAGAGGTTATACCGATCAATCCATGTCCTTCAGTCTTCAACCTCTGTCCCAAGCTCCTCGCGGCTACTTCGATGAAGTTCGGTCTCCGGTCTCCCTCGTCGAAGACGATCCATGTTGAGGATCAGTAATACGGTCTTCCGCTTCAAAACCGAAGCAACTCGGGCATCCAGTTTGCTAGCCTAGATACCCAAGATGAAGTAGAGATTGTATGTGATTACTTTGTCTCAAAACACCCAAGGATTCTCAACTCATGATGGAATGGGTGGAGGTTGAAGAAGAAGCCATGGGGAAAAGGTGTGAGCTCAAGACTTGGCTAAAGAAAAATGGCAACTCAAGAAAAGTGTCTGTTGTTTTTCTTTTTTGTTGTGAGGTATTTGTGATGAGCAACCAAAGAAAAATCCCAGCACAAGAAAATATCTACCCCACTCACAAATATTTCACAACTTGAATCACACAAGACCCAACACCATGAGTCACCAAGTGCACATGCACCATTCAATGCCAAATGCCAAGACTTGCCCTCACATTCTCCATCACAACAATATTAAACATTTAAAGAAAACCCTAAATGTTTAATACAATACAAAAGAAAAGAAATGGCAACCTCAAAAGCAAACTCGTAACGAATTACAAGAATACCCCTCATCCGTATATACATACCCGCATTCGTATTCCGACTGAATACGAATATAACGAGACGGAAATAATCCAACAATATAACACTAGGATCCGGCTTAAACCAAAGCCTACTAGTATTATCTGTCCGATCATGATCCGTGCACAAGTGCACGAATATGATCGAACCCTGCCATAAAACCATACGGCCTTTACAAAATTTTGCCCAAACCAGGGAAACCCTCTGTGTGGGACTCTAAAGATTCGTCAATACGCTGGCAGTGGGTTTAACCACAAGCACGTCAGTGGCACTAGCTGTACGTAACAGCTACCCAGGTATTGAGCGAAAGGGAGGCCGACGAGCTAACTCATCCTGAAACCCTACTGAGCCTGATAGTGACAATATCCGTACAGTCCGGTCCGTTCATCTATGAGTATCGCATATCGAGTTTAGTGGGTGGATAAAGTCAGACCCCTAATAACGCGGCATTTAGTGTCGGCATGAAAGCTATCACCAACTGAGAAACTACCGATCCTAAATCGGTAATTCTCCTCTACCCCGGCCGAGGATTTCCGGTGATGGCCACCCGTGCACACCGCGACATCAACCCCCAATACCGGGAGAGACGAATCCCCTGACGATCCGCTTACTGCCTCCATGTGGCTCGTGACTGTACCCAACTAAACCTGTTTGCATGACTCCTTTGAGCCGTGGTAGGGTAGTAATCAAAGCAAAATAGGAACTCATACGAGACAAATGACGATCTCAGGTCGATAGACTAACCTGTACACATGTCACCAGGGAACTGCTATCTGACAATAGGTATAATACCAACTAGCATGTTCCCGGCGAGTCCGTCCGGTGTACTCATAACCAAATGAGCACCTGTATACATCTTAGGTGAACCAACTGACACCAATGGCTTGTGAGACCGGCCACCGCCTCTCGTCGGGGTCTCGATCCGTATACACTAGTCTACTCTTGGAGTATCGATGCCCAGTCTCGAAACTCCCACGACTAGGGACACTTTAAGGATGTGCTTATAGACCATCCAACTCTCACGTATATGATTGCCATCATACTGCTGGTAGTCAAGCAAGAATCCTATGGGCTCTATCAACATGTAATAGTGATCTGTAATATCACCTGAAGTATGTACACGATGATAAAGACAAACCAGATAGCATACTATCATCTCGAGTAAGACTGTTCTACCAGTATAGGTCCCCCCTCAATCATTGCAATCACGTGCCTGCGACCCAATAATTGACTTGAGGGCACTATAGCCAACAATCTCCCACTTGCACTTAAGGCTAATTATTGCGGTGTCGCATACTCACAGCCCATGTGATACCAAACACCCAATTTCTCTCACTAATCAGTTTCATAAAGCCCGTTTGTAAAACTATTGTGTTCGAGAAATAGCCTCAGTAAGTGGATCCGCTCCAATGTTTCTTTCTATGTCTCTCTTTATCTCATGTTCACGGAGAAAGCCATCTCCCGAATTGAGCAATACTTGTCTTAGAATATGCCTCGATATCTGATGGGACCCAGTTCACAAATGAACTCCAAATCCAGTAAACTTCTTAGACTGTATCGTCAACTGAATTTAATCAATATCCTGCGCCATTCCTCCCTCAGTATCCTCTTGGACCACCTGTCCAAACTACTGCCCCTAAAGAGGGAAAACTATAACTCTGACAGTCATTCTATCATCCAGGTCATCTTGGAAGCCTGGAATGATAACCGTCTCCCGAAGGAGGATGCCGTTACCAAATCCCTAGAACATCCACTTATGTTCATAAACTGCTTCCGAACGTTTCTCCAGGATTGGATTAATATATCATCTTATTGCATCTAGTGCAAAAACAATATCTGGTGTGGTACTTAACATCTCATGATTGACTCAATTGCCTAACCAAGTGATATGCCAATCATGCACATCCCTCTCCCATTTAGTCTGTAAGACGCCTTTAGAGAGGGTGGCTCCATCACCTGCAGGTACACTACCTTGCCAGGAGTCGTCCATTCTAAAACACTTTTAGAATACTGTCTAAGTATCCATATTAGGAAACTACCCAAATCTAGATCTAAAACCATAGATCTAGTAACCAGAATGCAAGATATAATATCCATATCCTATGTAGAGAAACAACTGTGTGACAACCACAGTATAACTGATCGTAGTATAGGAATTTAACTTCCTATAAAGTGCATGCCATCCATATACCAGGACATCACACCCTACTACCTTCTTAACAGATCCATCTCCTATTCTGATGAAATCAAAGCCTATGACTGTCACATCAAAAATAGATGATCTATCTCCTCTATACCTACTTTAGTCTATAAATAGACATAAGCAACTTGTCCACTATGCTTCCGCTGCTCCCACTGACTACAACAACCCTCTGGCAGAGTCATATACACGTGCACTTCTAAAGCTAGTTTAGAATGACTCTATACTCATCCTCTTGCCGGGTCTCATAGTCTAGAATAGCAGTAATGGCAAGTCTGGGTAAACAAGAACCTCACTGTCACCGTCTTTAAGGATACCGAAGTACCACTCGAGTGCCTGAGGTTGTTAGTTATATGTATGCCCTAGAGGCCATTATTGTACATATGATGTATATTATAGTGGATGGTTGGACATATATAGGGAGGACTTTCTTGCTCGACATGATAATATGTTATATGGTTGCTCTTTATCTTAACATATACACTTATTGTCTCTCTGTCCCATGTTGATAAAGCCCTTAGGATGAGTACTTGACTACCAGGATTATGATGCAGATCATACTAGTGGGGCAACGGTAGTCGGTAAGTACATTCTTCAATTGTTCCTTGTCGTGGGAGTATCGAGACGGGGCATCGATATTTCAGAGTACACTAGAGTATACGCTTCTTGACCCATATGATGGGCGATGGATGATCCCACATCCGTTGGTGTTTGACATCAGAGAAGGTATACGGGTGCTCAGTGGAGGCTGGGTACACTGAACGAACTCGCCGAGAACTCCTAGATGGTATTATACCTCACGTCAGATAGCAGTTCTCTGGTGACACTAGTACATGTTAGTATGTCGACCCGAGATCGTCATAGAGTCTTGTGTGTCTCCCACTGTGCTTTGATTTCCACCCTACCATGGCTCTACTGAGTCATGCAAAACGGTGGTTTTTGGGTACATTCCCGAGTTACATTGAGGCAATGAGCGATAGGAGGGGATTTCGTCTCTCCCGGTATTGGGGGTTGATGTTGCGCTGTGCTCGATTGGCCATAACAAGAAATCCCTGGCCAGGGTTGCTGAGATTTACTGGTAACTGTTATCAGTAGTTTCTCGAACCGTTATGGGCCTCACATCGACATGACTTATCAAGCTATTGGGGTCTGACGTTTTCCACCGCCAGGCGTGATATGCGACATATCAGACGAAGAGACCGGACTTTATGGTAGTGTTACTTATTGAATTAGCTGGAGTATGAGCAGGCTTGCTTGTTGATCTTTTGATCGCTCAATACCCGGATGGCCGTTATGTTTAGCAGACCGCTTGCGGCTTGTGGGTGACGGATATGATCACCACCTACTGCCGGCGTACTGATGAGTTTTAAAGTCTTACACAGAGGTTTCCAGGCTCAGGCGAAATGAAGTAGGAGCACATATATGATATGTGCGGGACCGAGATTAATATGTGTATATGATACCGTATTCTATTCTCGCGATATGTGATATCAGTCGGTTATATGTGACATAGCCGGGCTGTCGAATCAAGTGTTGATTCGATAAGTTGATACAAATAATATTAGTCGGTTATATGTAATATAACCGGATTATTAAATCAAGTGTTGATTTAATAATTTAATGTATAATTATATATTTGATATATTAATTTACATTAACTAATATTAGCTCATTTAAGCATTTTTTTTCCACTTGTGCATATTTAATATATATGTGATATATATTATTATTATTGTGTCATGCTAGTTGATACATGCAACATGGGTTTATGAGACTTATACCATTCTTTAGATAATTAAAGGGTTTTATTTATTTAATGTAAATCAAAATTGGTCGGGAATTAGTCATGGTTAATGCTTAGTGGAAGCTTGTAGAACCCATTGACTTAGTCCACTAATTTTGTTTTACATAAGATATTTATTAACCCAACCTTTATCTTTAGCCATGGTTTAGTCTCTACATGAGTTAGTATATGATATTAACTCACCCATGATTGCTATTCTCACCCACTCTCACTCTCATTCCATTCTCATCTTCATCTTCTTCTTCATCTCCAAAAGTTCTCTAGCTTTTTGGAAAGTGGAGAAATATAGTGAGAAAAATTATTCTAAAGTGAGCAAAAATCCTACTTCATCAACCTATACTAGATTAGCAATTTAGTTTAGGTTGTTTTCTTCACTAATTCCCATAGAGAAAAGGTAGCTTGAGTTGGAGTTTCTTCGACGTAGATCATCTTCAGCCTCGAAGACTTCAAGCAAGCTTGTTCCTTTCACTTTGTGAACCTTTATTAAAGTCCGAAAAATCACAACTTGGAGCGAAGGGACTACTACACGGAGCTTTAGAAGTAAAGGACCGGTCTATTGTAACATTTCAGAAATATAAATATTATTTTTAGGAATTTAATATTAAAATAATATATTTCGCGAAAACTATTCGATTTGCGAATATGGGTTTTTTGTAAAATGGTATAAGTATATACCAATATTTGGAAAATAATCGGTGATTAAAATTATTTATTTGTTATAATGATATTTATCGGATTTTTGGCCAAATCCGTATTTTTACATCTTTTTTCCATGACTAGTGCACCATGTCATGTGCATATTGGGATTGTGTTTGTGACTTGTGTATTTGTGAGTGGTGTGAATGAGAAAAGAAAAGGGAAATGAAAAGAAAAGCAAAAGAGTTTGAGTGTGAAAAGAATGTATTAGATTCCATGGTTAAAAGAGAGAAGAAACAAAAGAGATATTTGTTGAGAGGTGAGTGTAGGAGATGTTTAAAGTGAGAGAGTGAGCATAAGAGAGAGAGGGTTAGACTTGGCTGCCCCATTCTCCTATCCCCATTGTTTTCTTAAACTAAATTGCTTCATGCTTCTTCACCTCACTACCTCCATGCATCATCTCAATTTCCTTCTCAAAACCTCATGCTCCCTTCACAATAAATATGCACAAACTCATTCTAAACCCTTTGAACCATCCAAGTTTGGATTTTGAAGACTTTGGGCAACTCAAGAATTTTCTTAAGTTGCCAAATGAGGTAATCTCTTCACTTTAGATTAGTGTTTATGTTAAATATCCTAGTTTAGGTTAGAATTTGATATAATTAGGATATGTGATCTTAGAAAATTCCAAGTTGCTGTTAAGTGGTAAATAGAGGTTTAGTGAGTGTTTTCAAGACCTTAGAGATTGCTTTGCTGGACCAGAACAGAGTTTAGAACCCGAAACACGAAGTTAGAATTTTCCCGTGTCAGTTTTTGTGAAACCTAAAGGCCTACATGGTATCTGGAGCTATCTGGGGTATTTCTAAGAAAATAAAACAAGTCCATTGACCTAAATAGACTACTAGAAGACCACCACCGAAGTACGAACCCAATTTCTCCTACTTGGACCGGCGGCGCCGGAATTTAGGATGTTCTCGCCGGACCCCCTATCTCCTATGGTGATGTGGTTTTGCCTGTAGCTCACTTACCCTATAACCTATCCTCTGTACTTATTTGTTTAGTTCCCATTTACCTGTGCCAAAATCTGGGAGTTGGTTGCGAGTGTTTTGGCTATGTTTTTAAGATATTTGAATGTGTGGTTTTTGTATTTGAGATTTGATTTCGTCGTTGGATGTTTGTACATCAACGGACGAGGGTTGTTTGGTTGATCTTTCATGCATAAGCTATAGGTTCTAACCTATAACCAATTCGTGTGCCGTATCAGTTTTCGGATATTGGTTTTAATAGAATTGCATTGCGATTGTGTATTGATTGTAGGTAACTTCGCGTGGACTTCCGAGACGACGAAGCACATCGACTTCGGCTAAGCGAGGAGTTTAGCAGGTGAGTAAATTTATATCTACGGGGGAATTCGGGTGGATGGCGTATAGCACCCCTGCAACCATTGATATGGAAGATTATGTTATGAGTTACAAATATGATAAATGTTTACACTAATGAATATATTGATATATGAGAATATGAAATGAGAAAGTGAATCATGATTAGTATGAATTGAAGGAGGACAAGTATGAGTTGTTAATGGTATGATATGAGAGTGAGATCGATAAGCACGACACGAGAATGCGATAGAGGTATGGTGGAATTAATAAGATATGACGTTTATACAAATTTGATTTGAGAGATATGTGTATATATATATTTATGAGTATAATGAGTAATATGCCGTATGAGACTTTAGATCCGTACCCTCATTATTGTATAGGTCGATAGATTCCCTATTCTGTTTGATGACCCCGTATGATGGATTACCGTATGCGATGAGATATATCGGATGATTGATTCGCGCTAGTGATTTAAGGATGATAATAAATGCTTATTGTCATATCGGATGTTATGAGGCGGGGTCACCGATATAAAGATTGCCACCTGAACCATACCTATTTTCAAAACGACGATGTGTACCGTTTAAAAGTGATCGTATGATTCTTGTGTAGATAGATACACCCATTTATTGTTCATGTCGTGTAGGATATTACCCATCGTGATGTATATTCCACGTGCCGGTATTTAATGTTATATAATATCATTTGCTAGTACACCTGTACAATTACCGTTGATGCGCATTTTACACATACACAGATTTGCCGGCTCACACACATTCTTCATTGGTAATTGCCATGTCACTTACACAGTAGAATTGCCATGTCACTTATACAGTAGAATTGTCGTGCCATTTACATAGGAGAACTTCCCTATCAGGATATTAATCTTAAAAGTAAAAGTACATTCATTGTTCAGTACTATCATTTGATAAGCTTACATGATATACTCGATATGCTCATATTACTACTCTATATTGCATACATCGTACTTTGTGGTTATATGGATTGTGTCACGATCCGAAATAGCACGTGACTAGTACTTGAATCATGTGAAGTCAATAGGACCCCACCGAATTCAAGTAAGCCAAAAGCACAGAAATTTAAACCATTTTAAATAATAAGTGAAGGAAAACTTGTTTAAAGCAAGCGGTTTAAATAAAAATAAATTGCATTAAACATTTAAAAGCAACATCATATTTTCCCGAAAATTTCGGCAGAGTCTCCTTTGTAAATACTGGCCCCAAACGGGTACAACACATGAAATATATATAATGGTGAATAAAAGCATCCCCAAGCGGGACATAGCTCTTTGCCAATAGGCAGACACAACCATGCAAGCAATATAATATACAACGCCGAAGGGCGAGAATCAAAACTCAGAAGAAAACCAATATCCTCAAGAAGACCAAGGAAAAACCATAATATACAAGCGTGCGACTCTACGGTCGAAAGAATAACAACTGGTTTTCTAAGTCTGAAAAATATACAAGTCTGGTTGATGGAGTTTACTAGATACAACTGTAATAAATAAAAGTATAATGGTGGTCACGATATGAGTGAACCCACCTACCAAAGCAATCACTCGGAAGGAAGTAGTGTGCCAGCAAAGCCGCCAAGGAAACCTGTACGGCAAAACCTGCAAGAAACTGTGGCATAACGGGGGTGAGTTGCCAGCTCATGAGTAGAAAACATCACCGAGCAGAAATCGTATGTATGACTCAATCCTAGGTCATACGATAATATCCAATATATATATAACCTGAAACATCTAATAGTGGCAAGGTAATCATTTATCATACGTACAATACCAAGTGCTCGTGTCAGTGCCTCAGGTAATAACATGCCACATCTATGATGTATGAATGCATGAAAACATAATGCATAATAAATGAGAAAACTGTTTTCATATCTCAGTGAGATTTCTGTATAAAAATCAAAGTATAATCAATGAAATCAATAGAGAATCCGTGTCAAGTATCGACTCAAAAAATATATATCCCAATATCTCAATATCTCGGGCTCCGGCAATCCGGACTGGCCCATATAAATAAATATCAATATCTCTGTATCTCAATATCTCAGGCTTCGGCATAAATAAATATCAATATCTCTGTATCTCAATATCTCAGGCTTCGGCAATCCGGACTGGCAAAAAACATCAAATCTCTCGACTACATCGGTATCCTCCGGATATCCGCCGCGTTACAAATAACCGGTCGGTAGTGCTCCCCTGCCGGGCTCAACGCTATCATCTGCGACCATCTTGTCCCGGGGTACCGCACCGGGTCCACCATGCACCCGCAGACGGTTCCTCATCCTCCTCGAATCAGGTGTATGATATCGCTCAAGAGCCGAGAAAACTCATGGTGTACATATCTCATATCATATCACGAGAAAACCGCAAATTTCTATTTTTAGAAATGATAATCAGTTTATAAAATCATTGCGGTTTCACCAAATCCAGAAATCTCATGGAAATCCAAAATCTCAAAATCGCGATGTCAATAAACAATGAATACTGGCATAAAGCCCCATAATATTGCATAATAAATGAATATACACATGCATGAAATATCACAGTAATAAATGCAATGTCTAAACTAGCATATGAAAGCAAGCGCACTAGTACTATGTTGAAACTATCAGCTAGCAATTTATACCAATGAAGTAGTGTTTTCTAATGTGTACGTGACATGAAAATTACCGATGAAGATGTGTGTGAGCCGGCAAGCAGGTGTACGTAGAGCATACGCACATCGGTAATGGTGCTGGTGTCCTGACAACATGGGTTCATAGTAACTAAAGAAAACACATTTATAAGCATGCGATGCGATGAGAACATGAAAGTAATGGAAAATGAATAGTAAACCCAACATTGGAGAATATACATTTCTAAGTACGAGTCATACAATTTTGGTTATTGAAATAGCGCGAATCGTAGTTTTTAGAAAATAGGGCCTGTCTTTAAAATACCCACGATTCGTCAGTTTTGAAAATAGGTATGACTCGAGTCCAGTCTAACATCTACCTGATAAACTACAGGACTGATCGAAAAGGTAAGGTAATCTACCTAAGTCTGAGTCGATATATATATCTAGTAGTCGATGATCCCGCCTCAATAGCGTCACATACGCTAAAATATATAATACGACATCCTCGAGTCAAGAGTGCGGATCAATCATCATATTTATACATCGTAAGGAAAAATCCATCGTACGGCATCCCAAATCGGGGTACGGGTCAATATCACATATAACTCATAATTTACCTGGTATCAATATCATCATATCCTGAATAGGGGTTCTGATCTAAAGTCTAGTACATTTCGATACCATCATACATATATCCGCGTGTGAATAAAACACATCGTCTGTCAATCCACTATACTATCATGTAGTATAACATAACATGACCCAAATCACATCACCGATCTCACTGCATCATGCCTAATCACATCGACTCATCTCCAAGTATCATATACTATCCTCATCATCCGTGTGTGTGTGTATATATATATATATATCTATATACATACATACATACATACATACATACATACATACATATATACGCACAAGAAAGTCAAATGTATGCGTGTGTGCCAATCTTTACTCTAGGGTTTCGCAAGTAAGAAACAAAACTAAGTTACTATCTTCCGAATACGCTAACACCAACCCAAAGTCACCTAAAACATTACTTGCTAAGTATACACATCTCAATATAACACGTATATATATTATAAAGCATCAAATGGTACGAAATTGCGGGGGTGCTATACGCCATCCACCTGACTTTCCCCGTAGATATATATCTACTCACCTTGATCCTTGCTTGCCGAAGTCGATGTCGCCATGCTCTTCCCTTATCGTACGAAATCCGCGTGAAGGTACCTACATATCACATACACACAATATCGTAAACGGAAAATCACGCACGAAAACCAAAACGGCACACGTATCACACATAAGTTAAAACCTATGGTCTATGCATGCAAGAATAACCCACAACTCCCGATATCGACGTACGAACGTCAAATGACCGAGACAAAATTGTAGGGTTACTAGGCACTGCCACAAGGGTCTATAAGGCATCATCCATGCCCGATTTAAAATTTAGCCGTGCCGAACAACCCTAAACCAAGATCTTCGACTAGAGATTAGGCGAAACATAAGCATGTTAAACACTTTAACATCTAAGAGTTTGGGATTACAACCTTTGTAGTCCGGTCCTTCACTTCATAAGCTCCGTGTTGTGGTCTCTTCGCTGCGATCATCAAGTTCCGGACTCTCGAGAGGCTCCACGAAGAGAAAGATGCAAGCTTGCTTCCGATCTATAACAAAGATGATCTACCATGAAGTTTCATTAACATAAGCTCTCACTCACTAAATGAAGTGAACACCCTAATCTAAACGGCTAGGATAGATTAGGATGATGAAGTAGGATTTTAGCTCTCATTTATTTTCATTAACTCACTCATTTTCATCACATCATAAAAAGCTAGAAAGCTTTTCATGAAAGAACTCAAAGAAGAAGAAGAAAGAATCCTTTTGTGATGAATAAATGAAAACTCAAGTCTATAGTTAGAAATGCAACCATGGTAGATGATGAGAAGGCTTAACCTTTGTAGAGACATAACTAGGGTTAAAGGTGTAGGGTTCCTAGGCACCCTAATGAGGTCTCACAAGGCATCAACCATGCCAATTTCAAAAATACGGTGCCGAGAAACCCTAGACTACAGATCGTTTGCTAGATATCTAGGCGAAAAAGTAAACTAGTTAACAACTTAACTAATGGGATATCGGAAATACAACCTTTGTAGATCCGGTGCTCCACCTCCATAGCTCCGCAACGAAGTCGTCTCCGCTGTCCAAAAGGAATCCGGGCTCTAGAGTCGGCTTCGTCGGAGAAAAAAGCGAGCTAGGTCGTCGATGTCCATGCCGAAGATGATCTACGTCGAGGCATCGCTAAATCAAGCTCCACCTTCACCAAGCCGTAAAAACTTGTGAAGGAAACACACTCTACTACTTGGCAAGAGGTAGAGGATGAAGAAATAGGAAGTGGGTAGACTTTAGAATTGGATTTCTCACTCATTTCATCAATCCACCATTGATGCAATCAAGCTTTTTCAAGTGTAGAAAAGAAAGAAGAAGAAGAAGCTTGTTATGATAAGAATTAATTTTAATTAGAAAAGAAACTCATTCTTATCATAACATGACCATGGTTAGTTGTAGAGAGTGAACTAGGGTTAGTGGAGTGGTAAGGGTTAAGCATGAGACAAAATGGTTAACTAAGTCAAAGCTTCATGAAGATTCATGAACAAAACAAAATAGCAACCATTTTTTCCCTTTTTGCTTTTAATTTTCTTTTCCAAATTAATAACTAATAAATAAATAAATGAAAAAGAAAACATAACCCTAACCATTCACAACCATGGTTTAATCTTTACACTTAACCAATTTAGCATGCATCATCAAACATGATACAATCATGTGCACAAAATCATATCGCATATATAATGCGCACACCCGAGTGAGAAAATCCATTTTAAAGTGAACCGATACTAGTTAATGAAAAGTAATATATCAAATATATAATTATACATTAAATCATTAAATCAACACTTGATTTAACGATCCGGTCATATCGCATATAACCGACTAGTATCCAATGTATCAGCTGATCGAATCAATCCTTGATTCGATAAATAGGTTATATCACATATAACCATTCGATACATTCATCGCGAGAATGGAACACGGTATCACATACACGCATTATTCTCGGTCCCGCACATATCTCATATGCGCTCCTATTTCGTTTCGCTTGAGCCAGGAAACCTCTGTGTAGGACTCTAAAGACTCGTCAATACGCCGGCAGCAGATGATGATCATATCAAACATCCACAAGCCGCAAGCGGTCTGCTAAACGTAACGGCCACCCGGGTATTGAGCGATCAGAAGATCGACGAGCAAGCCCGCTAACACTCCTGCGAATCCGACCAGTAACACTACCGTACAGTCCGGTCTGATCGTCTGATATGTCGCATATCTTGCCTATGGGTGGTAAACGTCAGACGCCAATAGCTCGATAAGTCGTGTCGATATGAGGTCTATAACTGTTCGAGAAACTACTGGTAACACTTACCAGTAAATCTCAGCAACCCTGGTCAGGGATTTCCTGTTATAGCCAATCGAACACAGCGCAACATCAACCCCCTATACCGGGAGAGACGAATCCCCTCCTATCGCTCATTGCCTCCATGTGACTCGGGACTGTACCCAAAAACCACCGTTTTGCACGCCCTCTTGGACGTGGTAAGATGGAAATCAAAGCACAGTGGGAACCACACAAGACTCTATGACGATCTCGGGTCAACAGACTACTCTGTACCAGTGTCACCAGAGAACTGCCATCTGACGTGAGGTATAATACCATCTGGGAGTTCTCGGCGAGTCCGTCCAGTGTACCCAGTCTCTACTGAGCACCCGTATATCATCTCTGATGTCAAACACCAATGGATATGGGATCATCCATCGCCCATCTGTATGGGTCGAGAAGGTATACGCTAGTCTACTCTGGTATATCGATGCCCCGTCTCGATACACCCTCGACTAGGGACTTTGAAGGATGTACTTATGGACTACCATGTCCCCACTAGTATGATCCGCATCATAGTCCAGGTAGTCAAGTACAGATCCTAAGGGCTTTACCAACATGTAACAGAGAGACAATCAGTATACACGTTAAGGTAAAGATCAACCAGATAGCATACTATCATGTCGAGCAAGAAAGTCCTCCCTATATACGTCCCAGCATCCACTACAATATACATCCTATGTACAGTAATGGCCTCTAGGGCATACATATAACTAACAATCTCCCATTTGCACTAGGGCCATCTGTAGCAGTGGTTGCAGTATCTCATACTCAACCATCCCATGAAAATCTCTCTCTGGGAACAGGCCTTTGTGAGTGGATCCGCTGTGTTGTCCTCTGAGTCTACTCTCCAAACCTCGATCACCCTGGAGATCAACCATCTTCATGATCAAGTGATACTGCCTTAGAATATGTCTGGATCACTGATGGGACCTGCGTTCCTTGGCATAAGCCACAACTCTACTGTCACACAATGGGAGGAACATAGTTCATCTCATGAACCAATATACACCCAGACTGCCTCTTTGGTAGCATCTTAAGTAGCGATGTATCCAGCCTTTATCGTCTAGTATGCCACGGTATCTAGCTTGGAACTCTTCCAACATACCGTCCCTTTACTGAGGGTAAAGACAATGCCTGTGACTGACACTCAGTCGTCATTATCACCCTGGAACCATTCCAGTGATTCTCCTCAGGATCGATTGATACCTTCTCACTACAACTAGTGAGAATCCTAACATCCAATTAAATCTATCTCATAGATCCAAAATCCAGGATTTAGGAGGTATCACTTTGATCCTATATGGAGAATCTTTGTGATAAACGGAGATTGATCGAGCGTAGCATAAGAAACTCCTTTCTTATCAAGAGTATGTCATCCACGTACTCTACGAGGATCACCACCATACTCCCTACTACCTTTTTGTTTATACAAGGTTCATCTACCATTTTGATGATGTCAAACTCTTTGACTAATCCATCAAAACAGATGTTCCAACTCCGCGATGCCTGCTTTAATCCTATAAAGTATCTTGCACACGTTTCCGCTTCTCCCACTGTCTACGAAGCCCTCTGGCTGTGTACTTATAGACTCTCTCTTCTAAAACATCATTTAGAAAAGCAGTCATGGCACCCAACCGCCAGATATCGTAGTCATGGTATGAAGCCGTGGCAAGTAGGATCTGGATGGACTTAAGCATAGCTTCTGGAAAAGGTTTCATCATTATCCACGCCTGGTCGATGACGAAAACCTTTAACAAGTCTAGCTTTGAAAGTCTCAACCTTTCCATGTACACCAAGTAATCTTCTCAAGATATACTTGCTCCTGATGGGGATTTAACCCTTCAGATACAGCAACCAAAGTCCATACTTTGTTGGTGTATATGGATTCCATCTCAGATCACTAAGCATCCAGCCATTCTTACAGAGTCACACTCCTGATGGCCAGCTCGAAACTAGTTGGGTCATCATCTCATGATGCAATCCTCGCTCCCACTTTCATAGAGAAACCGAAGTATCTCTCAGGTGGGTGAGGAACCCTACTAGATCGGCGGAGAGGCTGAGGTTCGTTGGAATCTACTGAATCCTTTGGTTCTGCCAAATCATCTGCTGTTGTTTGTATAGCTGGAACCTTTCCAGTTCTACATTACAGACCTTGCCTCGAGCTTGTCCGGATTTTGCTTTCAGACATAGGCCGGACAACCCCAAATCTTAACTAGCTTAAGACATGGGCTCTTCCCTTTCCATATCACATATGAAATGGTAGGCAACTGATTTGATTCGAACCCTATTCAATAGGTATGCAGCTTCTCAAGTGCATAACCCCCTAAGGAAAAAGGTAACTCAGAAGTACTCATCATAGAGCACACCATATCAAATAAGGTGTATCTGCTCCGCCCCGATATACCATCGTGCCATGGTGTATTCGGAGGAGTAATGCTGAGAGAAAATCTCATTCTCCTTTAGAATAGTCCAGGAATTCCGTGCACAAGTATTCTCCTCCTTGATCACATCAAAGGACATAATACTTATACTCGTTTTGGTTCTCTACTTCTAACTTATATTCCGTGAATATCTTAAAAGGTTCGGACTTGTGTTTCAACAGGAACATATGTCTGAATCTTGAGAGATTATCAGAGAATATAACGAAGTACAAAGAACCAGTCCTGGCATATGTAGACAGGGGACCTACATACATCAACATGTATCATCCCAAGAGTTCACTAACTCTTTCTCTGTTTCCAATAAACAGAGCTTTTGTCATTATATCTTTGTGACATGACTGGCAAGTTTCACAAGATGTAGATTCAAACTGATTTAAATATGCATCTTTATGTAACTTCAGCTAGTCGGGTCGCATTGATATGACCTAGTCTACAATACCTCAAGAAGAATTCGTTCATTTCTGAACTCTTCCTCTTGTGTGTGTTCCGTATACTAAGAACTGTAGTTTGATTTAGAACATCAACGCTTTTAGATAACGTGCCTGAACCGATCAACTTTTGATATAGGAAATGTTCAAAACATTATCCAACAATACAAAATTTTACCGTTTCTTTACTAATAAAGAGACAGATATGATTTTGTATATCAGGTTCGGTATCTAATAACATTCGTTCAGAATCAATGTATTGGTAATACAGGGTGACAGTGACCGACAGACTTGGCTGCAACTCTTGCCCCGTTTTCTGCCTCATGAAACTTATCACCCATTCTCAGTTCTCTACCTATCTGTAGCCCTATGTAACAGATTACATATCTGGGATCCTGATCTGGTATCACATACCCAGGACGTAAAGGACACTGAGAAACAGTTCTATATAATGAACACACCCGAAGATGATGCATCAGCATGCACTCTCTTCGTTTGGGCGGCACGGGAATTCTTGTAATCCCCAATTTCCTGCTCTGTCTTATAACAATTATAAGTTGGAGCGGGACCAACGTTCCCCAGCTCAGTATAACAAGCGGGTTCGGTTAATAATCCGTATTATTATCTTGATTAAGGTGTGATATGGTCGCTACCTGGAGAGAGAGAGAAGAAAACACTCAGCGTGCGCTCTTGCAAGAATAGATTGGTTATTATTTTATCTAATCAGGATGGCTCCCACTGCTTTTTATCAAATCTTCCTTCAAACCCTAAAAGGAAAGACTAGCCGGGATTAATTACACACTACAAGTTCGCCAATCTTTCATCCAGGCCAGTGTCGGTACTTTGAGGGAGGTCCCCCGTGCTTTCGCATGAACCTAATTAATGTAAACCTCGTTTTCCCAGAGGCGTAACCCCGTTGACACCTTTCTAGACACCTACTTGATCGGCTAATTGTAATGTATAAAACTCTCCCAGGAGTAACTCTTACTCGCAGCGGGTATCGGGATCCAACTATCTCATAGAAGGTATGCAATCTCATTGCAAATCTCAACACTTGAAATTCCCGATAATATTTTGCCCCTAACGTGCTATGACCTTGACGAAAGCCAACAAACCATAGCCCGCTAGTCAAGTTCAACCCGTACATTTCTTGATCGAATTAAACCCACCCGCACGACCCTTGATGAAAGCCAACAAAGCCGCACGACTACCCTAATCCAATCGCATCGTATGCTAGCAGATAAGCAGCATATAGCTACCGCACACTGCACCTTGACGAAAGCCAACAAATGCAGCACGAATACTATATACAACTTATCTGAAATGTCGGAGGGCTACGACAGGTTTTTCTGAAAACCTATTGCGTAATGAACTTGATATCGTTGTAGGATCGAATGAATTTTAAAATGGAGTGCTTTTGAGGCTTTTCTAGTTTTGCTAAAGGAGTCACTCCCGGTGAAGGGATCGTCGGTCCTTTCCTCGTCGAATGAGGTGCGGGATATATCATATATATCACTGTGCAAAGCAAAAACACTTAAAAGCAATCAAAAGACAAACCGAATGTGTAGCATCTGCCAGTTATTGCTAAAGGAGTCACTCCCGGTGAAGGGATCTCGGTCCTTTCCTCGTCGAATGAGGTGCAGGATATATCACATATACCGCTGTGCAAAGCAAGAACTGTAGCTACCTGTTTTATTTTGAAATTCGATTCTACAACATCTTAGGTTTCTTTTATTTCATTAATCTCATTAATGAAGTCCCATCAATTAAGTACCTAAACATCACAGATAAATACGACGTACACTTATGCCATCCGTATTCGCCTCGATGTCCCCTCGTGTACCGTTAGGTTAGGTAACTAACGGCAGAGCGGGGCAGGGCTAGCGCGGGTGTAAAACATAAGTAACGTCTATATAATATATCATATATACTATATAAAGTATCTATCACAGAACATCACATGATCACATCACAGATATCGCAGCAGAAGAAACATATGAAATATTGGATATACTAGGACGTCCGTGTTTTGAATACGAGCCAGTATAAAACACGGATTCCACGGTCGTGATGAATAGCCAAACCCACACCCCTAGACCCCTACGAGAGCGGCAAGCAACCCTACCAATTCTGGAGTTAGGAGACCCGGACTCGACTCCTCGAGTTGGTCTCCCACTGGACTCCAGAACCCGGTTACTTGTGCCCTCCTCCTTGGGTCTATCCTAGTGCGGAAAAGAAAATAATATACAAAGGGTGACAACTTCCGCAACCTGGAAGCGCCCCAATAAAAGAATATTACATACAAGTTTTTACATGAATGAAAATGAAAAAACACTCATCTCACATAAAAACCCCCGGCTATTCAAACACGACGATCCAATATAACATATCCAGCAACACATAACATCACATGTCATCAACGTAAGTAAATATGCGCATCCCAATTGTCGTTGACATATAGCAATGAAATCGGCGATATCACATATTACACTTACGGTCACAGAAAAGAAAGTGTAAAACTACAACAGTTGGAATCCGCAACCACCTCAGACATCGCATGCCTGACCAAATGAATTACTTAGACATCGCATGCCTAACTATTATAAACCCCGCATTTTAGTCTCATTATCGAAAACACTTTTCAATATTAAGTCGGGCAATTCAACAGGATTCCCGACAGCCTGATCGAATGCTCGTCGCAAACTTTAGTAGGCGGCCGCACCCCCGATACCGTCGACGAAGTGTACCAAGGCGGAACACCGCTACCTCGAGCACCCTAACGGATGCTTTCGGCGACGGGGTTCTCCTATAGTCACTTGGTCGTGGCTATGGAGTGAGGCTGTCTATTAAGTTTACCCGGCGAGTATCCGCGTACGCTACGTGATTGCGACGGACTTTTGATCACATCAAAATTCCGTGGCAACCGATCAAGTGAGACTAAACTGCTATGTTTATAACATTCATTCAGTTATCTCATAACTTATTGTGAATTCCAAGTATTGTATCCCATTCCAGATAAACAGAAAATGTTAAACTTTCCGATCGAACAATCGAACACCCAAGTTTTCCCGATACAGCTCAACACATGAAATAAGTTTAACAACATTCCGTTCGTGCCTCAGTACCAACGGTCCAGCCGTAGAAGGGTCAAGCCAACGCCTCACATGTGGCACGCCGTACTGCCCCAAACCCGAAGGTTCAAAGGGCAGTTCAAGACGGTCACATAATCGAGTTAAGGTTTGTTGTCTTCTAGAGGGTCCATTGTGTTACTTGCACTACTTAGAACGTCGTTAAACTACGGAAAGATCCAACGCTTGGAAATTTCCCGACAGGGGAAAAGTTGGGTATTTATATCCGGTCGAACTTTTTAACATATTCTAAAATTTATCCGGAAAGCCACACAGACAAAATTTGATACTCCGATCGAACGATCGAATCCCCAAAACAACCCAGAAAAATCAACTTTGGAATAAATTTTAAAAATTCCCAGAAAACTCAGAAGAATTTATCAGGAATTACTGTGCAGAAATGAGGAGCTGACGTCATCATGGGACCGCTGAACCGCCGCATAAGCAGGGCTTATGCCGCGGTTCCGCCGCAAGTTTTACTGTTCACCTCTCAATTTTTGCATCGTAATTCATATTTTTCTATGCTGAATTTTTAAGCAATTTTTAATTCACAAAAATCCAGATATTTCAAAAATGTCCAGAGAGCATTCTCGGGTGTGGGTTTCGGGTTCGTTCGGGTTTCAAATTCCGTCTGGACTTCGCCTAAGGCTCTAGCTAGGCTCTGATACCACTGTAGGGTTCCTAGGCACCCTAATGAGGTCTCACAAGGCATCAACCATGCCAATTTCAAAAATACGGTGCCGAGAAACCCTAGACTACGGATCGTTTGCTAGATATCTAGGCGAAAAAGTAAACTAGTTAACAACTTAACTAATGGGATATCGGAAATACAACCTTTGTAGATCCGGTGCTCCACCTCCATAGCTCCGCAACGAAGTCGTCTCCGCTGTCCAAAAGGAATCCGGGCTCTAGAGTCGGCTTCGTCGGAGAAAAAAGCGAGCTAGGTCGTCGATGTCCATGCCGAAGATGATCTACGTCGAGGCATCGCTAAATCAAGCTCCACCTTCACCAAGCCGTAAAAACTTGTGAAGGAAACACACTCTACTACTTGGCAAGAGGTAGAGGATGAAGAAATAGGAAGTGGGTAGACTTTAGAATTGGATTTCTCACTCATTTCATCAATCCACCATTGATGCAATCAAGCTTTTTCAAGTGTAGAAAAGAAAGAAGAAGAAGAAGCTTGTTATGATAAGAATTAATTTTAATTAGAAAAGAAACTCATTCTTATCATAACATGACCATGGTTAGTTGTAGAGAGTGAACTAGGGTTAGTGGAGTGGTAAGGGTTAAGCATGAGACAAAATGGTTAACTAAGTCAAAGCTTCATGAAGATTCATGAACAAAACAAAATAGCAGCCATTTTTTTCCCTTTTTGCTTTTAATTTTCTTTTCCAAATGAATAACTAATAAATAAATAAATGAAAAAGAAAACATAACCCTAACCATTCACAACCATGGTTTAATCTTTACACTTAACCAATTTAGCATGCATCATCAAACATGATACAATCATGTGCACAAAATCATATCGCATATATAATGCGCACACCCGAGTGAGAAAATCCATTTTAAAGTGAACCGATACTAGTTAATGAAAAGTAATATATCAAATATATAATTATACATTAAATCATTAAATCAACACTTGATTTAACGATCCGGTCATATCGCATATAACCGACTAGTATCCAATGTATCAGCTGATCGAATCAATCCTTGATTCGATAACTAGGTTATATCACATATAACCATTCGATACATTTATCGCGAGAATGGAACACGGTATCACATACACGCATTATTCTCGGTCCCGCACATATCTCATATGCGCTCCTATTTCGTTTCGCTTGAGCCAGGAAACCTCTGTGTAGGACTCTAAAGACTCGTCAATACGCCGGCAGCAGATGATGATCATATCAAACATCCACAAGCCGCAAGCGGTCTGCTAAACGTAACGGCCACCCGGGTATTGAGCGATCAGAAGATCGACGAGCAAGCCCGCTAACACTCCTGCGAATCCGACCAGTAACACTACTGTACAGTCTGGTCTGATCGTCTGATATGTCGCATATCTTGCCTAGGGGTGGTAAATGTCAGACCCCAATAGCTCGATAAGTCGTGTCGATATGAGGTCTATAACTGTTCGAGAAACTACTGGTAACACTTACCAGTAAATCTCAGCAACCCTGGCCAGGGATTTCCTGTTATAGCCAATCGAACACAGCGCAACATCAACCCCCTATACCGGGAGAGACGAATCCCCTCCTATCGCTCATTGCCTCCATGTGACTCAGGACTGTACCCAAAAACCATCGTTTTGCACGCCCTCTTGGACGTGGTAAGATGGAAATCAAAGAACAGTGGGAACCACACAAGACTCTATGACGATCTCGGGTCAACAGACTACTCTGTACCAGTGTCACCAGAGAACTGCCATCTGACGTGAGGTATAATACCATCTGGGAGTTCTCGGCGAGTCCGTCCAGTGTACCCAGTCTCTACTGAGCACCCGTATATCATCTCTGATGTCAAACACCAATGGATATGGGATCATCCATCGCCCATCTGTATGGGTCGAGAAGGTATACGCTAGTCTACTCTGGTATATCGATGCCCCGTCTCGATACACCCTCGACTAGGGACTTTGAAGGATGTACTTATGGACTACCATGTCCCCACTAGTATGATCCGCATCATAGTCCAGGTAGTCAAGTACAGATCCTAAGGGCTTTACCAACATGTAACAGAGAGACAATCAGTATACACGTTAAGGTAAAGATCAACCAGATAGCATACTATCATGTCGAGCAAGAAAGTCCTCCCTATATACGTCCCAGCATCCACTACAATATACATCCTATGTACAGTAATGGCCTCTAGGGCATACATATAACTAACAAAAGGGTTGGGCTGGGTTAAGCAAATATCACAAAATATCACAAAATATCCAAGTCAAAGCCAAAGCTTCAAGAAGCTTCTTGAAAGCTTCATGCTTGCTTAACCCTAATACAAACCCTAACTACAATTAAACTCCACAAATCATGTTGCATTTATAACTATAATATGTTACAATATTATATATCACATATACAATATTTATTGTAACATAATAAAATAATACAATTAACATATATCGCATATATATCAATGTATTACCCGAGTGAGAAAAAGAATCTTTTAGTGAGCTTATATTAGTTAATGTAATTTAATATATCAAATATATAATTATATATTAAATTATCGAATCAATACTTGATCCGATAATCCGGCTATTTCACAAATAACCGACTAATATAATCTGTATCAGTTCATCGAATCAACACTTGATCCGATGTCCCGGCTATATCTCATATACCCGGCCGATATCTCATATCGCGAGAATCTAATACGGTATCACAAACACGTATTGTTCTCGGTCCAGCACATATCACATATGTGCTCCTACTCCATTATGCCTGAGCCAAGAAACCTCTGTGTAGGACTCTAAAGAATCGTCAATACGCCGGCAGTAGGTGATGATCATATCAAACACCCACAACCTTCAAGCGGCCAGCTAAACGTAACAGCCACCCAGGTATTGAGCGCTCAAATGATCAACAAGCAAGCCTGTACATTCTCCCGTGAATCCAGTCAGTAACACTCCCATACAGTCCGGTCTCTTCGTCTGATATGTCGCATATCTCGCCTAGGGGTGGTAAACGTCAGACCCCAGTACCTTGATAAGTCGTGTCGATATGAGGTCTATAACAGTTCGAGAAACTACTGATAACTCTTACCAGTAAATCTCAGCAACCCTGGCCAGGGATTTCCTGTTATAGCCAATCGAACACAGCGCAACATCAACTCCCTATACCGGGAGAGATGAAACCCCTCCTATCGCTCATTGCCTCCATGTGATTCGGGACTGTACTGAAAAGCCACCTTTTTGCACGCCCTCTTGGACGTGGTATGATGGAAATCAAAGCACAGTGGGAATCACACAAGACTCTATAACGATCTCGGGTCTACAGACTAACCTGTACCAGTGTCACCAGAGAACTGCCATCTGACGTGGCGTATAATACCATCTGGGAGTTCTTGGCGAGTCCTTCCAGTGTACCCAGTCTCTACTGAGCACCCGTACACCATCCTTAATGTCAAACACCGATGGATATGGGATCATCCATCGCCCATCATAGGGGTTAAGATGCGTATACGCTAGTCTACTCTGGTGTATCTATGCCCTGTCTCGATACACCCTCGACTAGGAACAGTTATAGGATGTACTCGTCGACTACCGTGGCCCCACTAGTATGATCTCATCATAGTCCCAGTAGTCGAGTATAGATCCTAAGGGCTTTATCAACATGTAACATAGAGACAATCAGAGTACATGTTAAGATAAAGAGCAACCAGATAGCGTACTATCATGTCGAGCAAGAAAGTCCTCCCTATATATGTCCAAGCATCCACTACAATATACATCGTATGTACAGTAATGGCCTCTAGAGCATACATATAACTAACAATCTCCCACTTGCACTAGGGCCATATGTTGTGGTATCACATACCCAACAATTAGCTGCGGTTGAAGTATCTCATACTAAACTATTCCATAAAAGTCTCTACTGGAAAAAAGGCCTTTGTGAGTGGATCCGCGCTGTTTGTCCTCTGTGTCTACTCTCCTAAACTTGATCTCTCTGGAGACCAACTATCTCCATGATCAGGTGATACTGCCTAAGAATTATATCCGGATTTCTGATGGGATAGGGGTTCCTAGGCCAAAGCCAGAACTCCATTGTCACACAATGGTTGGAACGAAGTTCATCTCATGAACTTATATATCCAGACTGCCTCTTTGGTAGCATCCTTGGTAACGATGTATCTTGCCTTTAATCGTCTAGTATGTCACGGTATTTAGCTTGGAACTCTTCCAACATACCGTCCCTCCACTGAGGGTAAAGACAATGCCTGCGACTGACATTCAGTCGTCCTTATCACCCTGGAACCTTTCCAGCGATTCTCCCCAAGATCGATTGATACCATCTCACTACAACTAGTGAGTATCCTAACATCCATTTAAATCTATCCCATAGATCCATAACCCAGGATTTAGGAGGTATCACCTTGATCTTATATGGAGAATTATTGTGATAAGAGGAGATTGACCGAGCGTAGCATAGGAAACTCCTTCCCTATCAAGAGTATGTCATCCACGTACTCTACGAGGATCACCACCATACTCCCTACTACCTTTTTGTATATACAAGGTTCATCTACCATTTTGATGAAGTCAAACTCTTTGACTACCACATCAAAACAGACGTTCCAACTCCGCGATGCCTGCTTTATCACTTAAAACAACATGCACATGTTTCCGCTGCTCCCACTATCTATGAAGCCCTCTGGCCGTGTACTTATAGACGCTCTCTTCCAAAACATCATTTAGAAAAGCTGTCATGACACCCAACCGCCAGAAATCGTAGTCATGGTATATAGCAATGGCAAGTAGGATCTGGATGGACTTAAGCATAGTTTTGAAAGTCTCAACTTTTCCATGTACACCAAGTAATCTTCTCAAGATATACTTGCTCCTGATGGGGATTTAACCCTTCAGATAAAGCAACCAAAGTCCATACTTTGTTGGTGTATAAGGATTCCATCTCAGACCGCTAAGCATCCAACCATTCTTACAGAGTTCCACTCCTGATGGCCTTCTCGAAATAAGTTGGGTCATCATCTCATGATGCAATCCTCGCTCCCACTGTCATAGAGAAACCGAAGTATCTCTCAGGTGGATGAGGAACCCTACTAGATCGGCGGAGAGGTAGAGGCTCGTTGGTTACTATTGAATCCTTTGGTTCTACCAAATCATCAGCTGCAGTTTGTATAGCTGGAACTATTTCCAGTTCTACCTCATGACCACTAATTTCTTCATAAGAAATTCCCTTTCACAAAGGTGGCTTGAGAAACAAAACATCTTTTGTTCCTCGGTTTGGTAGAAGATATTCCCTTGCGTATGCTTGGGATATCCAACAAACTTCCACAGATCTGACTTTGCCTCGAGCTTCTCCGGATTATGCTTTTAGACATAGGCTGGACAACCCCAAATTTTAACAAACTTAAGATATGGGCTCTTCCCATTCCATATCACATATGAAGTGGTAGGCAACTGATTTGATTTGAACCCTATTCACTAGGTATGCAACTTCTCAAGTGCATAACTCTAAAAAAGAAATAGTAACTCAGTAGAACTTATCATAGAGCACACCATATCTAATAGGGTGTGATTGCTCCGCCCCGATACACCGACGTGCTGTGGTGTATTTGGAGGAGTAATGCTGAGAGAGAATCTCATTCTCCTTTAGAATAGTCCAGGAATTCCGTGCTCAAGTATTCTCCTCCTTGATCTCATCAAAGGACATAATACTTATACCCGTTTTGGTTCTTTACATCTAACTCATATTCATTGAATTTCTCAAAAGGTTCAGACTTGTGTTTCAACAGGAACATATGTCCGAATCTTGAGAGATAAACAGTGAATGTAATGAAGTACCAAGAACCAGTCCTGGCATATGTAGACAGGGGACCTTTCATACATCAGTATGTATCAATCCCAAGAGTTCACTAACACTTTCTCTGTTTCCAATAAATGTAGCTGTGGTCATCTTATCTCTGTGACATGACCGGCATGTTTCACAAGATGTAAATCCAAACTAATTTAAATATGCATCTAAATGTAACTTCAGCTAGTCGGGTCGCATTGATTTGACCTAGTCTACAATACCTCAAGAAGGATTCGTTCATTTCTGAACTCTTCCTCTTGTGTGTGTTCTGTATACTAAGAATTGTGGTTTGATTTAGAACATCTATGCTTTTAGATAACGTGCCTGAACCGATCAACTCTTGATATAGGAAATGTTCAAAATATTATCCAACAATACAAAATTATATCCTTCTTTACTAATAAAGAGATTGATATGATGTTGTATACCAGGTTCGGTATCTAATAACATTCGTTCAGAATCAATGTATTCTGGTAATACAGGGTGATAACTGCCAACAGACTTGGCTGCAACACTTGCATCATTTCCAACTCTTGAAACTTATCACCCATTCTCAGTTCTCTACCTATCTGTAGCCCATGTAACAAATTACATTTGCGGGATCCTGATCCGGTATCTCATACCCAGGACGTAAAGGACATTGAGAAACAGTTCTCGGTAATGAACACACCCGAAGATGATGCATCAACATGCACTTTCTTCGTTTGGGTCGTACGAGAATTCTGGTAATCCCCAATTTCCTGCTTGGTCTTATAACAGTTATAAGTTAGAGCGGGACCAACGTTCCCTAGCATAGTATAACAAGCGGGTTCAGTCGATACATCCGTATTATTATCTTGATTAAGGCGTGACATAGTCGTAACCAGGAGAGAGAGAGAGAGAAGAAAACACTCAGCGTGCGCTTTTACAAGATTAGATTGGTTATCAATTTATCTAATCAGGATGGCTCCCACTGTTTTAGTCAAATCTTCCTTCAAACCCTAAAAAGAAAGACTAGCCAGGATTAATTACACTCTACAAGTTTGCCAATCTTTCAGCCAGGCCAGTGCCGGTACTTTGAGAGAGGTTCCCCGTGCTTTCGTACGGACCTAATTAAAATAAACCTCGTTTTTCTAGGGGCGTAACCCTGTTGACACCTTTCTAGACACCTACTTGATCAACTAATTGTAATGTGTAAAACTCTCCCAGGAGTAACTCTTACTCGCAGCGGGTATCGGGATCCAACTATCTTATTGAAGGTATGTAATCTCATTGCAAATTTCAACACTTGAAATTCCCAATAATATTTTACCCCTAGTGACTTATGACCTTAACTATGGTCAACAAATCATAAGCACTAGTCAAGTTCTACCCGTCATTTCTTGATTAAATAGACCCACCTATATGACCCTTAACTGAGGTCAACAAAGTCACATGACTGTCCTAACTAATCGCATCATATGCTATATAGGAAGACATCACTCAGCTACCGTACACTGTGCCTTAACTAAGGTCAACAAACACAACACGAATACTAAGTACCCTACTTCCTAAAATGACGGAGGGTTACGACAGGTTTTTAAGAAAACCTTTTGCGTAATTAACTTGATATCGTTGTAGAATCGAGTGATTTTAATTGAAATGTTTTTGAGGCCTTTTCTAGTTTTGCTAAAGAGGTCACTCCCGGTGAAGGGATCGTCGGCTCTTTCCTTATCGAATAAGGTGCAGGATATTTCACAAATACCACTATGCAAAGCAAAAACTATAGAAACAATCAAAAGACAAACCGAGTTTGTAGCATCTGCTAGTTTCGCTAAAGAGGTCACTCCCGGTGAAGGGATCTCGGCTCTTTCCTTATTGAATAAGGTGCTGGATGTTCTACAAGGAACACCGCTATGCAAAGCAAGAGCTAGAGCTACCAGTTTTTAAACAAGTTACTACAACATCTTTAGATTTCTTTTAGTTTCATTAATCTCATTAATGAAGTCCCATTTTATTTATGCTTCATAAGCATCACATTTGAAACGAAATCTGTAATATAACATATATCTTATATATATAATATAAACATTCGTCTCAGACAGTAATATGATCTCATCACAGAACATTGCAGCAGAAGAACATATATGAAATATTGGATATGCTAGGACGTCCGTGTTTTAATACGAGCCTATATAAAACACGGATTCCACGGTTGCGATGAATAGCCAAACCCACATCCCTAGACTCCTACGAGAGCGGAAAGCATCATTGCCAATTCTGGGGTTAGGAGACCCGGTCTCGACTCCTCGAGATGGTCTCCCACTGGACCCTAGAACCTGGTTACTTGTGCTCCCCGTCTTGGGTCTACCTAATGCGGAAAAGTAAATAATATACAATGGTGACATCATTCTCAGCCCGGAAGTGCCCCAATAAAAGAATATTATATACAAATGAATTTTACATGAATGAAAATAAAAACCCTCATCTCACATAAAACCCCCGGCTATTCAAAACACGACGATCCAATATAACATATCACAGCAACACATAATATCTCATATCATCAACGTAAGCAAGTATGCGTATCCCGATTGTCGTTGAAGTATAGCAACGAAGCCGGCGATACACCACATACTACGCTTACGGTCACAAAAAAGAAAGTGTAAAACTACAACAGTTGGAATCCGCAACCTCCTTAGACATCGCATGCCTAACCAAATGAATTCCTTAGACATCGCATGCCTAACAATTATAAACTCCGCATTTTAGTCTCATTATCGAAAACTCTTTTCAATATCAAGTCGGGCAATTCAACAAGATTCCCGACATCCTGATCGAATGCTTGTCGCAAACTTTAGTAGACGGCCGCACCCCCGATGCCGTCGACGAAGTGCACTAAGGCGGAACACTGTTGCCGCGAGCACCCGAAAGGATGCTTTTGGCAATGGGGTTCTCCTACAGTCACTTGGTCGGGGCTATGGGGCATGGCTGTTTATTAAGTTTACCCGGCGAGTATCCGCGTACGCTACGTGATTGCGACGGGCTTTTGATCGCATCAAAATCCCGTGGCAACCAATCATCTGAGACTGAACTGCTAGATTTATAACATTCAAATTAGTTATCTCATAACTATTTGTGGATTCCAAATATTGTATCACATTCCAGATAAATAGACAAAGTTAAACTTTCCGATCGAATAAACAAACACCCAAGATTTCCCAAATAGCTCAACACTTGAGCAGAGTTTAAAAGCATCTATCACATGCCACAGTACCAATGGTCCAGCCGTAGAAGGGTCAAGCCAACGCCATCCATGTGGCAACACCGTACTGCCACAAACCCTAAGGTTTAGAGGCGGTTCAGACGGTCACATAATCGAGTTAAGGTTTGTTGTATTCTAGAGGGTCCACCGCGTTACTTGCAGGATTTTCCGGAAGTTTCAAACTCGAGAAAAAATCCAACTTTTGAAAAATTTTCCGATAGGGGAAAAAGTGAGTTATTAATATTTGTTAGAACTTTTTAACAGTTTCTAAAATTATCCGGAAAAAATTTAAACGAAGTTAAACTTTCCGATTGAATCAACGAGCTCCCAATACAACCCAGAAAACTCAACACTTGAGTAAAAATAAAAATTCCCAGAAAAATCAGGAAGTAGATACGGATTTAACTGTGCAAAATTAAAATAATAAGGCCACTGTACGGCCGCGGAACCGCGGCGCAAGCCATGTTATGGTCGCGGTTCCACGGCTGTTTAATGGTATTAAATTATCGTTTTTCACAGTAATTCCTAAAATACCCTGCTGATTTTTTTGAGTATTTTTAATATGAAAAAATCAACATTTTTACAAAATTTCTAGAGAAGGGTAAGTTTTGGGGTTTCGGGGTTCGATCGGACTGTAAAGTCCGCCTAGACTTCGCCTAAAGCTCTAGCTTGGCTCTGATACCACTGTAGGGTTACTAGGCACTGCCACAAGGGTCTATAAGGCATCATCTATGCCCGATTTAAAATTTAGCCGTGCCGAACAACCCTAAACCAAGATCTTAGACTAGAGATTAGGCGAAACATAAGCATGTTAAACACTTTAACATCTAAGAGTTTGGGATTACAACCTTTGTAGTCTGGTCCTTCACTTCATAAGCTCCGTGTTGTGGTCCCTTCGCTGCGATCATCAAGTTCCGGACTCTCGAGAGGCTCCACGAAGAGAAAGATGCAAGCTTGCTTCCGATCTTCGATAACAAAGATGATCTACCTTGAAGTTTCATTAACACAAGCTCTCGCTCACTAATTGAAGTGAACACCCTAATCTAAATGGCTAGGATAGATTAGGATGATGAAGTAGGATTTTAGCTCTCATTTATTTTCATTAACTCACTCATTTTCATCACCTCATAAAAAGCTAGAAAGCTTTTCATGAAAGAACTCAAGGAAGAAGAAGAAAGAATCCTTTTGTGATGAATAAATGAAAACTCAAGTATATAGTTAGAAATGCAACCATGGTAGATGACGAGAAGGCTTAACCATTGTAGAGACATAACTACGGTTAAAGGGTTGGGTTGGGTTAAGCAAATATCACAAAATATCACAAAATATCCAAGTCAAAATCAAAGCTTCAAGAAGCTTCTTGAAAGCTTCATGCTTGCTTAACCCCCTAATCCAAACCCTAACCACAATTAAACTCCACAAATCATGTTGCATTTATAACCATAACATGTTACAATATTATATATCACATATACAATATTTATTGTAACATAATAAAATAATACAATTAACATATATCGCATATATATCAATGTATTACCCGAGTGAGAAAAAGAATCTTTCAGTGAGCTTATATTAGTTAATGTAATTTAATATATCAAATATATAATTATACATTAAATTATCGAATCAACACTTGATCCGATAATCCGGCTATTTCACAAATAACCGACTAATATAATCTGTATCAGTTCATCGAATCAACAGTTGATCCGATGTCCCGGCTATATCTCATTTACCCGGCCAATATCTCATATCGCGAGAATCTAATACGGTATCACATACATGTATTGTTCGCGGTCCTGCACATATCACATATGTGCTCCTACTCCGTTTTGCCTGAGCCAAGAAACCTCTGTGTAGGACTCTAAAGAATCGTCAATACGCCGGCAGTAGGTGATGATCATATCAAACACCCACAAGCTTCAAGCGGTCAGCTAAACGTAACAGCCACCCAGGTATTGAGCGATCAGAAGATCAACAAGCAAGCCTGTACATTCTCATGTGAATCCAGTCAGTAACACTCCCGTACAGTCCGGTCTCTTCGTCTGATATTCGCATATCTCGCCTAGGGGTGGTAAACATCAGACCCCAGTAGCTTGATAAGTCATGTCGATATGAGGTCTATAACAGTTCGATAAACTACTAATAACTCTTACCAGTAAATCTCAGCAACCCTGGCCAGGGATTTCCAGTAATAGCCAATCGAACACAGCGCAACATCAACTCCCTATACTGGGAGAGACGAAACCCCTCCTATCGCTCATTGCCTCCATGTGATTCGGGACTGTACCCAAAAGCCACCTTTTTGCACGCCCTCTTAGACGTGGTATGATAGAAATCAAAGCACAGTAGGAATCACACAAGACTCTATGACGATCTCGGGTCCACAGACTAACCTGTACCAGTGTCACCAGAGAACTGCCATCTGACGTGGTGTATAATACCATCTGGGAGTTCTCGGCGAGTCCGTCCAATGTACCCAGTCTCTACTGAGCACCCGTACACCATCCTTGATGTCAAACACCGATGGATATGGGATCATCCATCGTCCATCATATGGGTCAAGATGCGTATACGCTAGTCTACTCTGGTGTATCGATGCCCTGTCTCGATACACCCTCGACTGGGAACAGTTATAAGATGTACTCGTCGACTACCGTGGCCCTGTAGGGTTACTAGGCACTCTAACAAGGGTTAAGGAAGAATCAAACATGCCCGTTTAAAATTTTAGCCATGCTGAATTACCCTAAACAAGATCGTTGCTAGAAAATTAGGGTTTCATATGCAAGTAAACTATGTTTACGACTAAGTGAATACGAAATACAACCTTTGTAGATCTGTCCTTCACTTCTTTAGCTCCTTGTTCAAGTCCCTTTGCTGCGATCGTGGTTCTCCCGGACCCTTGCATGGCTTCACGAGGCGAAAGACGCGTCCTTCCTTGAAGTCGTCGAGGCCGAAGATGATCTACGTCGAGGGGATGCCAACTCAAGCTTCTACTTCACTAACTTGAGAATTAGTGTAGCAAACATCCTAAACTAAAGTGCTAGTCTAGTAGAGGATGGAGAAATAGGAAGTGGGTTCTCTTTAGAATTTTATTTCTCACAATCTTTCTCACTTTGGATCAAACCCTAGCAAGCTTTTTCTCTTTTAACAAAGAAGAAGAAGTTGAACAAAAGAAAGAGATGAGGATAATCATCAAGTGAGAAGGCTAACCATGGTGAGTGAGTATCATATACTAACTCTTGTAGAGCCATAACCATAGCTAATTGATTATGGTTGGGTTAAGAAATATCCATAGTAAAAACAAATTTAGTGGAATTAGTCAATGCATCCACAAGCTTCCACAAGCTTCATGCATTGTGCTAATCCTCCACTAATTTTGTAATTACTTAAAATATAAAAACCCAACATAATCTATAGCATGGTGTAAGTCTCACACACCCATGTTTAGTGTATCATTAACCATGATACAAAAGAAAACACTTTTAATATATATATCACACACACACACACACACACACACACACATATATATATTCAAGTGTGCATATGAGAAAATACCTAAAGTGAACAAGTGTTAGTTAATGTAAACTAGTATATCAAATATACAATTATACAATAAATTATTAAATCAACACTTGACTTAATAATTCGGTCATATCACATATAACCGACTAACATCCAATGTATCGACTTATCGAATCAACACTTGATTCGATAACCCGGCTATATCATATATAACCGACTGATACATAAAGTCGCGAGAATAGAATACGGTATCACATACACGCATTATTCTCGGTCCTGCACATATCACATACGTGCTCCTATTTCGTTTTGCCTGAGCCAGTAGAACCTCTATGTAGGACTCTAAAGACTCGTCAATACGCCGGCAGTAGGTGATGATCACATCAAGCACCCACAAGCCGTTAGCGGTACTAGCTGGACGTAACGGCTACCTGGGTATTGAGCGATCAGAAGATCAGCAAGCAAGCCCGCTCCAACTCCTGTAAAAGCCTGCCGGTTACACTTCCTATACAGTCCGGTCTTCTCGTCTGATATGTCGCATATCAAGTCTAGGGGTGGTAAACGTCAGACCCCAATAACCGATAATTCGTGCCGATGTGAAGGTCATAACGGGTCGAAAAACTACTGGTAACACTTACCAGTAAATCTCTAATCAGCCCTGGCCAGGGACTTTCCTGTTACGGCCAATCGAGCACAGCGCAGCATCAACCCCCAATACCGGGAGAGACGAAATCCCTCCTATCGCTCATTGCCTCCATGTGACTCGGGACTGTACCCAAAAGCCACCGTTTAGCACGCCCTCATGGACGTGGTAAGGTGGAAATCAAAGCACAGTGGGAATCACACAAGACTCTATGACGATCTCGGGTCTACAGACCAACCTGCACAAGTGTCACAAGAGAACTGCCATCTGACGTGAGGTATAATACCATCTGGGAGTTCTCGGCGAGTCCGTCCAGTGTACCCAGTCTCCACTGGGCACCCGTATACCATCTCTGATGTCAAACACCAATGGATATGGGATCATCCATCGCCCATCTCATAGGTCGAGAAGCGTATACGCTAGTCTACTCTGGTATATCGATGCCCCGTCTCGATACACCCACGACTAGGGACCTTGATGGATCTACTTATGGACCACCATGTCCCCACTAGTATGATCTGCATCATAGTCCAGGTAGTCAAGTACACATCCTAAGGGCTTTACCAACATGTAACGATAAGACAGTATAAAGAGACAAGTATACATGTTAAAGTAAAGAGCAACCAGATAGCATACTATCAAATCGAGCAAGAAAGTCCTCACTATATATGTCCAAGCATCCAATATAATATACATCATCTGTACAATACTGACCTCTAGGGCATACATACAACTAACAGGCCCCACCAGTACGATCTCATCATAGTCCCAGTAGTCGAGTACAGATCCTAAGGGCTTTATCAACATGTAACATAGAGACAATTAGAGTACATGTTAAGATAAAGAGCAACCAGATAGCGTACTATCATGTCGAGCAAGAAAGTCCTCCCTATATATGCCAAGCATCCACTACAATATACATCGTATGTACAGTAATGGCCTCTAGGGCATACATATAACTAACAAAAACACAATACCAAAACTAAAGTCATTAAAAAGTCGCAAAACCATAACAGCAACTGAAGAAAATGCTCCCAGATTTTCCTCAGGTGAGAATTTTCCAATTCTGCATATAGGGTAGGTCTAATTTACTGAAAATGGAGCCATGGACCAAACACGAGGCGATTCCATCGTACCAAGGCCGAAATTTGTGGCCAAAAGGAGTTAATTTGTGGCTAGGAAAAGGAATTAGGGCCTCGGGTCTTAGGTATAGGTTCTAGGTTGCCTGCACACATCTCAGCAATTGCTAAATAATTTTCAGGACCACCGGGTGAAAGCAGATCTCAAAACTACATCACAATACTTCACAAAACCCGACGTTGGAGATTCTAAGTTCATGTCTTTGGGTTAAATCTCTGGTTTCATTCCAATATACTATCACTACAGGGGTTGTATGGCCTCTACTAACCTCAATTTACACTTCACAACTCATAAAACCCCTAACCTCTTTTTGGAATTTTCAACCATCACTAAACTACACTTAAACACTTCTAAATTAAATTAGATGCTAAGGTAATTGAAATACTACCCTAATGATGAAAGAATTACCTCATTTGGCAACTCAAGAATTTTCTTGAGTTGCCCCAAGTGTTCAAAATCCAATTTTTCATGATCTCACATGCTTGTAGTGAGCTTGTGCACATATTTAATGAAGGGGATGAAGTGTTTTGATGCATTTTTGTGGTTGTGGTGAGGTGTTTGAGGTGGTGGAGCGAGAGGGCAGCCTGTTAGTTATATGTATGCCCTAGAGGCCATTAGTGTACATAGGATGTATATTGTAGTGGATGCTGGGACATATATAGGGAGGACTTTCTTGCTCAACATGATAGTATGCTATCTGGTTGCTCTTTACCTTAACGTGTACACAGATTGTCTCTCAATTACATGTTGGTAAAGTCTTTAGGATATGTACTTGACTACCTGGACTATGATGCGGATCATACTAGTGGAGACATGGTAGTCCATAAGTACATCCTTCAATGTCCCTAGTCGTGGGTGTATCGAGACGGGGCATCGATATACCAGAGTAGACTAGCATATACCTTCTCGACCCATACAGATGGGCGATGGATGATCCCATATCCATTGGTGTTTGACATCAGAGATGATATACGGGTGCTCAGTAGAGACTGGGTACACTGGACGGACTCACCGAGAACTCCCAGATGGTATTATACCTCACGTCAGATGGCAGTTCTCTGGTGACACTGGTACAGGTTAGTCTGTTGACCCGAGATCGTCATAGAGTCTTGTGTGGTTCCCACTGTGCTTTGATTTCCATCTTACCACGTCCAAGAGGGCGTGCAAAACGGTGGTTTTTGGGTACAGTCCCGAGTCACATGGAGGCAATGAGCGATAGGAGGGGATTCGTCTCTCCCGGTATAGGGGGTTGATGTTGCGCTGTGTTCGATTGGCTATAACAGGAAATCCCTGGCCAGGGTTGCTGAGATTTACTGGTAAGTGTTACCAGTAGTATCTCGAATTGTTATAGACCTCATATCGACACGACTTATCGAGCTATTTGGGTCTGACGTTTACCACCCCTAGGCGGGATATGCGACCTATCAGACGATCAGACCGGACTGTACGGTAGTGTTACTGGTTGGATTCACTGGAGTGTGAGCGGGCTTGCTCGTCGATCTTCAGATCTCTCAATACCCGGGTGGCCGTTACGTTTAGCAGACCGCTTGCGGCTTGTGGGTGTTTGATATGATCATCACCTGCTGCCGACGTATTGACGAGTCTTTAGAGTCCTACACAGAGGTTTCCTGGCTCTAGCGAAACGAAATAGGAGCGCATATGAGATATGTGCGGGACCGAGAATAATGCGTGTATGTGATACCGTATTTCATTCTCGCGATCAATG